>CM061142.1:86249996-87712496 GCA_030789695.1 Scilla litardierei
GTTATCATGGGTTTTTGGATAAGAGAAATTGGATAAGAGATTTTGGTTATGTGTATTGTTGTATGTGGATATGTGTATTGTTGTATAAGAGATTTTGGATAAGAGATATTGGATAAGAGAATTTGGTTTTGGTTATGTGTAATTGGGTATGATGTTTATATATGGTATGAGAAATAGATATAGGGTATGAGAAATTGATTGGATATAAGAAATCACATCCTCTTTTGATCACATCAGAATTTTTAAATTTTGAATCACATCCTCTTCATTTTGATCACATCACACACGGAGGGAAAATTTTTTAATCCCATCAGCTCTCGACATCACAAACGAAGGCAAAACTTTTGATCCCTTGCAGCGACGCTCAAGCTCACGTTCCTCACAAAATCCTTGCTACGCTCAAGCTCACGTTCCTCACTTCTCGCCATCACAAAATTCAAAGGTAGAGCACGAAGAGTCAGGGACAGCGCACGTTCCTCCTTGACATCTTCTTCTACCTCCAGCTCAACGTTCCTCCTCGCCATCTTCTTCTACCTCCAGCTCAAGAAGAGCAAGGGAGAGCACGGAGATCAATCTTGATGTCCTGAACCACGGTTAGCTCTTCCTCTTCTCCTCAATTTTTTTTTCTTTTACTTTATTTCACCCTCATCAAGAAGAGCACCCCATTGCAGTGCATTGAGCTTCATCACTTCCTCATCAACTCAACCATTGGTGTGTGAGTTTGCTAGCTTCATCACGTCCTCTGCACCTCAACACTTGGTGAGCACCTCAACCCTTCATTCAAGTATCTATTTTTAGTTAAGGCAGTTGCACATCAAAATAGTGATTGTCCTGTGAAAATTTTTAATACTGAATTGTTAATACTGCATTTGTTAATTGTTAATACTGAATTGTTGGCATATTAGTCCTATGCTATTTCCATTCTAATATTGGAAGTATTTATTCCCATATCACTATTTTATGAATTTATTGACTCCTGCTGAATTTATTGGATATTGGCTTGCACTTTGGCATATATCTTCATAAATTTGCTCAATAAATATTTGCCCAATATTCAACATGTTTTAGCTTGCACTTTAGCAAATACAATAAGAAATTTGAAGGAATTTGATATTCAAGATGATGTCAAGACACTTTTTGATATGAAACTGATATAAATTTTTTTTCATATTATGGGGAAACTGATATGAAAAAAAAATTTGATATGGGGAAACTGATATGAGGATTTTTGATATGAGGATTTTTTATAGCTTGCAGAAAATCATATAAACATTTTTTGATATGTGGAAACTGATATGAAAAAAATTTGATCAAATTTCCTGTTTGCTATTGGAAACATTTTTTTCATAGCAAACATGTAAATTTCATAGCAACCATGTTTGATGTCCTGTTTGATCTGGTGAAACTAATATTTGCTCCATGCTAATAAATTGATCATATGAAATTGATTTATCTTAAAGTTTTAAACCCATCAAGCTATTTTGGTTTTTTTGGTCCTGCAGTTTTAAACCCATCAGTCAAATTCATTTTTATTAGCAAATTGATTTATTAACATGTTTGATGTCATGTTTGATATGGGGAAACTAATATTTGCTCCATGCTAATAAATTGATCATATGAAATTAATTTATCTTAAAGTTTTAAACCCATCAAGCTATTTTGGTTTTTTTTGGTCCTAAACTGAAATTGATTTATTAACATTTTTATGGTGTTCTTCATTTTTTTGTTTTGAATTCAACTTAATTCATGATGAATTCAAATTTTGACTGAATTTTGAATTTCCTGGATATTTGCAACTGTAAATTCAGCAAATATTGGCAGTATTTATTCCCATATCACTATTTTGAATATTGGATTTATGAATTTATTGTCTCCTGCTGAATTTATTGGATATTGGCTTGCACTTTGGCATATATCTTCATAAATTTGCTGAATAAATATTTGGCCAATATTCAAATTATTTTACCTTGCACTTTAGCAAATACAATAAGAAATTTGAAGGACTTTGATATTCAAGATGATGTCAAGACACTTGTGCAATATTCCTGTAAAAATATTGAATGTCAAATACTTGGGTGAGAGTATTTTAGCTAAATATTTTATTCAAGACACTAATTGAATGTCAAATACTTGGCTAAAATATTTTATTCAAATACTTGGCTACTTGAATGTCAAATAATTGGGCAATATTTTTATTGAATAAAGACAATTGAATAAAGACACTTTAGCTTGCAGATAAAGAAAAAATTTAGCTTGGAGATATGAAAAAATACCTATAATGATATGGGGAAAATGATAAGAATTTTTTTTTGATATGGGGAAACCTATATGAGGATTTTTGAAATGTGGATTGTTGATAGCTTGCAGATAATCATATAAACATTTTTGATATGAGGAAAATGATAGGAAAAAAATTTGATCAAATTTCCTGTTTGCTATTGGAAACATTTTTTTCATAGCAAACATGTAAATTTCATATAAATGTTTGATGTCCTGTTTGCTATCCATATATGGATGTCATGTTTGCTATCAAATTTTTTTCATATAAATGTCCTGTTTGATCATGTAAATTTATATTAAAATTTTATATGGCTATCCTGTTTGCAAACAAATTTTATATGTCCTGTTTGATCATTTTTCACCTATGTTCACCTATGAAATATTAAGAATTTCAGCTATGCTTTAGTTTTTGCAACTTGCTGAAGTTCATATTTGCTGAGAATTAAGAAGTTCTTAATATTATGTTGAATGCATACATAATTAGCTGAGTATTATGAGTTGAAACATGGAGCTACTGACTATATAGGTGAAACTTTGTCCATGTGCTTGCTGAAACATGGAGAGAATATATAATTGAAACATGGAGCTTGCTAAAAAACATGCAATTTCAGTTGTTATGCAATGGAATATATAGGTGAGAATTCACTAATAGTTGCAAAAAAACATGGAGCTGTTTGCAAAAACTGGTGAGATATATGAATGTGTCTTTGGAGAATGTGTGAATTTGGAGAATGTGTGAATTTAAATATGTCTTTGAACCATGACAAACTCAGTTTTTAGTAGAGAATGTATTTCAGCATTATGTATTTGAACCATGACAAACTCATTTTTAAACAATTCTCTCAATTATCTCCACCTCACAAACTGGGTTATTATGTATTTGGTTATAATTGAGAGAATTTAAACAATTCTCAATATTCAAACTGAGTTATAATTTAAACAATTTAAACAATGTAAAACTGAGTTTGTATTTACACAATTAATTTTCTCAGTTATGAATATTATGTTGTTATAATTCACAAACTGAGTTTTGCATTATGTATTTAAACAATTCTCTCAATTCTCTCAATTCTCTCCACCTCACATAATAACCATGACAAACTCAGTTATAATTCACTCAATTCTCTCAATTCTCAATGTTCAACTTAAACAATGTATTTATGCTATCAGTGACGGCTAAAATTCTCTATGTTATAACCAACAGGACCACAAATGTTATAACCAAAATTCTCTATGTGAATGACTGTCATGTTGCTTATAAGCAAAATTCTCTATGTTATAACCAACAGGACCCAAATTTTTTTTATCAATTCTCTATGTTAATTGATTAGCATAACATAAGGAATGCCAAAATTGATTAGCATTCCTTATGCTAATCTATGTTCTAACCAACAGGACCCAAAATTTTGGTTAAATGACATGACCCAAAAATAATGAATGCTAATCAAATTTTTTGGTTCCTGTTGGTTAAAATTCTCTATGTTATAGCAAATGAATGTCCTGTTGGTTATAACATATAGGGAATGTCCTGATAACAAATATTAAATATCCAATTCTCTATGTCCTGTTGCTCATATTCAGAGTGTTGGGTTGCAAAAAACAGATATGCTCTTTTCCAAAAAAACATGGCCAAAAATTTTAACTGGACATATATTACTTGATGAAATTGAGTGATAACAGGATACTCATTATTATAAGTTGGGTTTGAGTTATGAAATTGATGTTTACCAAGTTGGCTGAGAATATTCTGTTATCAAATTCTCAATTATCAAGTTGGCTGAGATTGAGTGAATATGAAATTATGTTGGCTGAGAATTATAACAAAACATGGCCACCAATTATGTTTACCAATTTGATAATTATGTCCTGTTGAGAGAATATGAAATTGATGTTTACCAATTTGCAAAGAATGGATTTTGGGTACAAATTCAATTTACAAACTTGAGTACAAATTTGAGTACAAATTGAATTTACAAATTGAATTTACAAATTGAATTTACAAAATGAATTTACAAATTTATACTCAAATTGAATTTACAAATTGAATTTACAAACTTTGAATTTGTAACTGTGTAAATTTGTAAATTTGTAAATTTTTGAGTACAAATTTTGAGTTTTGTAAATTTGCATCAATAAATTTATAAATTGAATTTTGAGTTCAGTATCTACAAATTCAATTTGCACTCAATTTTTCATATATTAAAATTGGCGATTACCTTGGGGGGGTCAAATTGTGCTTGGTATAATTGATTGTTCCAAATATTGGTCAAATTCTCTTGACCTTATTATCTTCACTGCAACTTAGTTTAGAATGTAATATGCTAATATGCTGATATGCTGATGTAATGGAATTGTGATATCCAAGCTAATATGCTGATATGCTGATTACATTTGTGATATCCAAATCTAATATGCTGATATCCAAATTACAATTTGTGATATGCTATCACCTGTGATTACATTATATGTAGATGGAATGACCTGTTATCACAAATGCTATCACAAATGTTATCACCTGTCATTCCATTACCTGTGATATCACAAATGTAATTACATTTGTGATATGCAGCATATAAATGTTATCACCTGTTACAGGTCATTCCATTACCTGTGATTACATTTGTGATTACATTCCAATCACCTGTGATTACAATTTATGATATGCTATCACCTGTGATAGCATATCACCTGTGATTACATTACCTGCTGATATCCAAGCTAATTTGTGATAACAGGTCATTCCAATTACATTTGTGATTACATTCCAATTCCATTACATCACCCAAGCTAATATGCTGATATGCTGATTACATTTGTTGATATGCTGATATGCTGATTACATTTATGATATGTAATGTAATCAGCATATTAGATATCACATCAGGATATTATATTTGTGATATCCAAGCAGCACATCACCCAATTACATATGCTGATTACATTTGTGATAACTGCAATGGAATTGGAATGTCATTTGTGAAAATTGGAATGACATATGCATGTATGAAAATTGGAATGACATTTGTGATAACTGCAATGGAATGACATATGTGATTTGCATACACATATCAACATATCTTGAATCTCATTATATAACTCAGAAATGGATAGGGTGTGTTGTTTGTGTAATTGGGTGTGTTGTTTGTGTAATTGGGTGTGTTGTTTGTAGAAATGGGTACTGAGATATTGGATAATGTTATCCAATCTAAAAAAATTACATAGAATTTGGTGTGTAAACTCCCTTGATGTATCTCATTTGGGTGTTTTTGAGAGAATGAACTATGTTGAATGCAGTATACATGACATTTGAAAAATTTGGTGTGTAAACTATGGTGTAAACTATGTGTAAACTTTGGTTGAGAATGAACAATGTGAGAGAAGAGAGAGAGCTATGTTGAGAGTAATATGAGCAAGCACCTCTATAAAGAGTATACTAGATTTCATATTTGAAATCCAATACACTGAAAAAAGCTTTGTTGTAAATTCACATTTTTAGGTGTAAACAATTTATGATATAGAGGTGCTTGCTCTTCATAATCAAATTTCATTGTCCTGTTAATTTGGTTTGACTAATATTTGCTTCAATCAATTGAATTGCTCAATCTTCACTCATTTTTATTCATATGAATTGCTAACGAATTAGTCCAATTGTTTGCATGTGTAAATTCTAACTATTTTGGTTTAACTATTTGCAGGACAAATTAATCATGGATAGCACCCTCCACTAACTGAGAAACTTTTGCCATTTTCTGAAGAACTCAACACTTTTCTTTGAAAATACATCAAGCTTGCAAGCCAAGGTATTTCTCATCAATCCTCCTCAATAGTTTGAAAATTTATTGAAAATACATCAATCTTGCATGCCAAATTCAATGTATTATTGACATTACACAGTTTCTATAAATAATATTTATGGATAATAACCTTGGTGAGTTTGAGTTTGAGAATATATGCAAGTAACAGGACAATGAAATAAATTTATTTCCATGTGTATTTGCTATACTTGCAAAAATATAGTTGAGCATGTCATAGGGTATTGCTATACTTGCAAGTATTCAACAATTTATTTCCATGTGTATTTGATTGAGCATGTTATAGGGTAATTACTTGACACTTTAAAATATAATTAACGGGACACAGTATTCATTTATACAAATTTGATATACTTGCTTCAAAATTTCATTAGCAAATGAATACTGAAATGAGTTAATTAAGAAGCAATGTGAAGTATTTCTATTCTGAGTGGAATACTTGAAGTTTGCTATTACATTTTTCAAATTTGAAGTATTCCATTCAGAAAACTTGAAGTATTCCACTCAGAAAACTAATTCATTCATTATAAATTGCTATTTGAATGAAGTGTGCATTCCATTCAGAGAATTGAGAGAAATATATGTAAGTATTCAAGTAAAATTAGGTAATTAACAGGACACTGTCATTGCCAACAGGACACTGAACTATGTTGAGAGAATTGAGTTTCAAAGTTGAATGTTGAGAGAATTGAGTTTGAATGTTGAATGTTGATGTGCTTTCAGTGTCCTGTTGAATATTGAGAGAATTGAGTTTCAAACTGTGGTTTTTGAGATAATTTTTTGTTTCTTTGCTTTCATGGCAACTCAAATAACAATGTTATGAACTATGGTTATGTTTGATTCTATGCAACTCAAAATTCAAGTATTCAAAATTCTGTTGAGAGAATTCTATGCAAGTTGAATTTTGAATTATGTTGTTGAGATGTTATTCAAAATTCAAGTATTCAATGAACTATATTCAGATGTTATGTTTGATTCTATGCCATCTCAAAACTCAATTCTCTCAAAATTCAAAATTCTGTCAACAGGACACTCAATTCTCTCAACATTCTGTTATTGCAAATTTGAGTTTGAGTTATTGAACTATGTATTTTGAGTTATTCAAAATTCTCTCAACATCAAAACTCAACATTCTGTTATTGCAAGCTTCCTCTCCACCAAAAAAATTGTTTTTTTTCATATGCATAATTCTCTATGTTTGTTATTCTATTCTCTATGTTTATCACTTCTCATGCATAATTCTCTATGTTAATTCTCTATGTTTCATATGCAAAAATTGTTTATCACTTCTCTATGCATATATTGTTATAAACAAAATTTGAAGGATATCACTACCCTATGCAAAATTGGTGTGATGTTTATAACATTATCACTTCTCTATGTTTCCATGTTTATAACATTATCACTTCTCTATGTTTATAAATTGGTGTGATGTTTTGCTATAAATTGTTTATATTTTTTTTCATTGCAAACCAATGGCTAACCAACAGGATTTTCTCTTCATATTTACATGATGACTTTTGATGTGATTTTAATTTATATAGGTGGGAAATTTCTATGCAATATTTTTTTCCATATTCATAAATAAGGAATGCCAATATTCTATTCTCTTCATATGTATTGCAAACCAATGGCTAAAACCTGGTAAAAACTGAAAATGAAAATTTCTATGAAAGTGAAAGTTCCTTGCAATTGGTTTCATGAAACCTAATTATGCATGAAAAATTAGCAAGATGAATTTTAAATAATGAAATGTTATGCTTGATGGTGAAACTGCCATATTGCAAGACAAATGTGTAGGCATGCATGGTATGGGTTCCAGTAAGTGTCATGGTTACCACAAGTGAGTAGGAGTTAATAAATTATTTGATATGCACAATTTTTTCCCCAAAACTTCATTTTTATAGTCAAAACTGGTATTTTAATGATCACGATGATTTCGATAAGGCCTCAATAAAAATGTAGAATTCAAAACTGGTATTTTAATGATCTTGAATTCCAGGATTTTGTAAATTAAGTGGTTCATAATTTCAGGTATTTATCATTCAACCCATAAATTCATTCAACCAATTTATGGGTGATCTAATTTGATCATTTGATTCTTTAGCAAATCGTCATACAGTGTAAGTTTGTAAATGTGAATTTGACTACGTATTCGTCATACATGGAGCTGATGCTGGAAGCTTCTCTTAAGGAAAAGGAGCAGAGAGAAGCCGTGCTCCAAAAGAACGTCGAGGAATCCAAACAAAAGGAAGCCTTCCTTGAAAATGAGCTGGCCAACATGTGGGTCATTGTCGCAAAGTTAAAGAAGTCTCATGGAAGCAAATCTGACTAATCGGATTCAAACTGACGAAAATGTATCCTCAACAGATGTGGGAGTATAAGGATTGAAAGATGATCAGCTGATGTTGTAAATGGCCTGGGGCCACGATGGTATATTCTGTATGTAAATGGGTTGTTTATGGTTGGTTGCATCATTGTGCTTTGGCCATATCCATTGAGGTTTTGTGCATGTAAAATAAACCACTGTATATTGAGCTTGCACTCTATTGTCAAATCAGGTTTCTTTTGATTCGTTATATAATATTATCATCCACTGCGCCTTTTTTGGATGGTTAGCTTACTCTGTTGTTCCTGGAGTTGTTTGCGGTTGACTATAGAAAGTTTGTGAAGAATTGATATCAAACTCTTTCAAAGTTTATGTTGGTACAATTCAGTTTCCTTTTGTTAAAATGCCAAAATGTTTTTATGTTGAGTTGTAGAAATTTTTAATGCTTTGAGTGTATACTAAATCTTCACAATGAATTTCTTTTGCGATAGTTCCAGTAAACTCCACGTTTAGTTCCAGTAAACACCAAGATCAAGCAAACCTATAGTTCCAGGAAAACAGATGTGAATTGTTGTGGTTGGGTTCAACTTGAACCCAGGAAAATTAATTTGACGTGGGACTGAGGACATGGGACTGACTTAGAAAGGGATCATGTCTGCATTTAAAGTCGGCACTCTCGCACTGTTATGCTTATAGACCACTTCTATTTATTGAGTTAACTCAATTGTTACCATGTTTTTACTCCAGGATAGAGTGCTCTTGCGTTCAGCTCTTTGGTTCAACAATCTATCTTCATTTTTCATTTCATTGGATTGGGTGTTTTGTACATTTTTGTTCAACTGAATGGCCTGCGTCAGCTAAATTTTCTTCCGCTAATTTGTTGTTTCACGCTGAAGGCGGGTGCCCGCCAAATTTTTTGCCGCTACTTTGTAGTTTCGTGACGAAGGTGCCCACGACGAATTTGTTGTTTCACGTCGAAGACGCTCGTGTCTAATTTGTTGTTCCGCGCCGCTAAATTTTTCTATGCTAATTTGTTGTTCTTTTAAATTTTGGCTGCGGAAATAATTTTTTGGGATCAAAAATTTCGCGGGAGAAAATCTTAACTGAACCGTGCCCGCGGGCACGGGGTATGACTAGTATATATATATATATGAGGAGGGATCAAATGACCCCCAAAAATAACCCCCAAAAATGACCCCCTATCAAAAATCCTATGCCCCCCATTTTTTCGAAAGATCCGAACCGTTCATCTTGATCTCCACCCTCTAAATACATGACCCACCAATTTTCAACCCGATCTCATGTGTTTTGCCCATTCATCAACCATTCGCAAAAGTTCTGTTCATGCGAAACCGTTAAATTTGGGTCGGATGGATGAATGGGAAAAACACATGGGATCGGATTGAAAATTAGTGGGTCATGTATTTAGAGGGTGGAGATCAAGATGAACGGTTCGGATCTTTCGAAAAAATGGGGGGCATAGGATTTTTGATAGGGGGTCATTTTTGGGGGTTATTTTTGGGAGTCATTTGATCCTTCCTCTGTATATATATATATATATATATATATATATATATATATATATATATATATATATATATATATATATACATACATACATACACACACACACACACACACACACACACATATATATATATATATATATATATATATATATATATATATATATATATATATATATACACACATATATATATATATAAATTTTTTTCAAAAAGTTAGCATGTGTCTTTATTGGATATCAAAATAGTACAAAGAATACATATTGCATCTAATGGGTGATGGTGTATGTTAGAGAGAGGATAGGGCACAACCTACTAGCAAGCTCCTCCACCCTTAGCAACAAGAATACAAAATTCAAAAAATACAAGAACAAGAACAAAGATACTAAGTCATCCTTCGTCTCGAAACTCCCAATTTTCCATGGCCTGAGCAGCATCAGGTGCTTTAATGTCTTGCTCTCTGAGAATTATTCTTATATATATATATATATATATATATATATATATATATATATATATAATACATTTGACAGTGATTTTTGAATCGTAGGGCTGATTAGGACAAGACAAAAGACGGTTGTGATTTGATCTTGATAAATCAATGGATGAGATCAGTTGATGTAAAACATTTTGGGGGAAACAACTTTGATTTTTGAGAGATTAAAAAGGTGGGGTTAGCTGAAAAGAGAAAGGGTAGATTAGTGTGTTTTGTTTGGTTGGGTATACTATTAACATGAGTTCCTTCCCAAGATTACCATCATCCAAACTTTTGTTTGGTTGTTTCTTTTCCTCTTCCCAACGTCAGCTGTAAAGGAAAATTTGTGGGTTTTCCTCCTTCCCCCCCCCGACACCTCGCCTTCCCCCCAAATAGAAAATGACGCATCACCTTCCCCCCAAATCTGCAACCTATGTCCTCTGCTTCTTCCCCCCAAATCTGCCCCCAAACCTCATCTCTCATCTTCACATTTTCTTCAACCTTGCAGGTAAGCTTCGCAGTAAATCTCAGGCAGGTACAATCTCGCAGATTGATTTCTTTTACTTTATCTGCAGCCTATTTCTTTTTTCTTTACAGCTGCCCTCTCGCATGTATCGAAGATTGATTTCTTCACTGTTTCTTTTTTCTCATACAGATTACCATCTCGCGGGTACCCTTCTCATTTGGCTGAATTCGTGCCCTAATCAGGTACTCTCGAGTAATCTCGCCTGCCCCAAACGACTGCCCTCTCCCTCTCGCAGGTGATCTCTCAGTTTACCCCCTCTCCCCATTTTGCAGTAATCTCGAGTGCATGTGCATTTTGATTAGCTTATGGGTTGGCTTAGGTTGGCCTGAATCCAGTGAAGTGTACAGTTGGGTGCAAGATTAATCTTCGCAATAACACTTTTAGTTGTGTGTAATTAGTTTGTCAAGTGTACTGAACTCCTTTGTCGCCTGCTTCTTCTTCTTTGTGAAATTTTACAGTAACAGTAACAGTAAAATAATGATAATAATGAAACATTGTTTGTGAAATTTGGGAATAAGCAAATGCTATTCTTTGTTTTGCTTTCACGCTATGCATGAAACATCATTGCACACAAAGAATACCAACTTTCTTTTTATGAATTACAAGACCAAGAAAAGCAATTTCTTCATAGGCATCACTTTTCTTTGATTTCGTGCAAGTTAAAGTGTAATAAATGTCATATGGTCTGAGATTTATGCCATATTTTCATGCTTGGTGAAGGTGGGCTACCAACCATTTAGTTGACAGAAAAATAATGATAATAATGATTCCAGTATACCAAGTAATACATTGTTTGTTATTTGGTATTTGGCTAAGTAGTACATTGTTGATTAACTATTGGGTGCAAGATTAAATGATGAAGTTACTTTTTTGCAAATTTTCCAGAATTTTTGTTGTTTGCAAGATCGTTATGTGCAAGAGTATAACACAAAATCCAGTTTGAGTGGTGTTCATGATTAGCTTAGGGGTTACATTGTCAGCTTGAGTTCTGTCACTTTTCAAATTTACAGTTTGTTATTTCTGTCATATTTTCATTAGTTTGTTATTAGTTTGTGTGTAATTAGTTTGTCAAGTGTTGATGATTAGCTTAGGGGTTGGCTTGAGTTCTGTCACTGTTGGTTTTTTGGTAATACATTGTTTGTTATTTGGTATTTGGTTAAGTAGTACATTGTTGAATAAATATTGGGTGCAAGATTAAATGATGAAGTTACTTTTTTGAAAATTTTCTAGAATTTTTGTTGTTTGCAAGATCGTTATGTGCAAGAGTATAACACAAAATCCAGTTTGAGTGGTGTTGATGATTAGCTTAGGGGTTACATTGTCAGCTTGAGTTCTGTCACTTTTCAAATTTACAGTTTGTTATTTCTGTCATATTTTCATTAGTTTGTTATTAGTTTGTGTGTAATTAGTTTGTCAAGTGTTGATGATTAGCTTAGGGGTTGGCTTGAGTTCTGTCACTGTTGGTTTTTTGGTATTTGGCTAAGTAATACATTGTTGATTAACTATTGGGTGCAAGATTAAATTTGCATGTCAGTTTGCAAAGAACAGTTGGGTGCAAGATTAAATGATGAAGTTACTTTTTGCAAAATTTCCAGAATTTTTGTTGTTTGCAAGATCGTTATGTGCAAGAGTATAACACAAAATCCAGTTTGAGTTGTGTTGATGCTTAGCTTAGGGGTTACATTGTCAGCTTGAGTTCTGTCACTTTTCACATTTACAGTTTGTTATTTCTGTCACTTTTCATTAGTTTGTTATTTACATTAGTTTGTTATTTAAGTCTGTCACAATACCACAAAATACAGTTTGAGCTTTGTCACTTTTCAAATTTGCCTGTTAGTTATTTGGTATTTGGCTAAGTAATACATTGTTGATTAACTATTGGGTGCAAGATTAAAGGATGAAGTTTCTTTTTTGCAAGTTTTTTGACCAAATCAAGTTTGTTTCCAGAATTTTTGCTGTTTGCAAGATTGTTATGTGCACGAGTAGAACACACTAGAATTTTTGTTATGTGCCAGATTATCAAGAATATCAAGTTCATATGCACTTCCTTGGAGCATGTAACCCCATTTGCATTGGTTGCAGTAATCTCAACAGCATTGGGGCATTTGGTGACCCCATCTTCATTTCAACATTCGCAGTAATCTCGCAGGTAACCCCCTCTTCCCACAATTTTCTATTATGTACTGTGATAGAACATTTAATGGATCATTTTGCATGCTTTTTGTTGAAGTTTGTTATTTGGCATAACCTGTGCCCTTGGGTGCAAGCGTGTTATGTGCAAATCAAGTTTGTTTCCAGAATTGCTTTTTGACCGAATCAAGTTTGTTTCCAGAATTTTTGTTGTGTGCAATAGTGTTATGTGCAAGTTCACATGCACTTCATTCTGTTAAGCGCAAAAATATCCAATTCACTGGATTTATCATTGAAAAAATTTGGTCACTGTCTGTGCCTATAACCCACTCAAATCATGCACTACTAATTAAGTGTGAGTTGTGTGTAATTAGTAGCATTTCTTATTTCATGCTATGCTACTAATAATTAAGTGTTGATGATTACATTTGAATGGTAGCATTTTGTGATGCCAAGTGCCAATAACTTCTGTTAGCTTAAAGTGTTGCATGTAACTTTTCAAATTTGCAATTTTTAGCCTGTTAGTTATTTGCTATGAAACTATTTGGGGTCTAGAATGAGAACAGTTGTTTTGTAGAAAAATTAAGTGGCATTCTAAAACTAATTGAATGCTATATGGACAGTATTTATCATTGAAAAAATTCTTTTCGGTCTATCCCTCTTCCTTGGGGTTAGATGTAAAGATTAATAGTCAGACTTCAATCTCAGTCTATCCTTTTGTAGTAATAAGCCCGTTAACATTTGCATAAAAGTCAGCCTTCAATTTTCTTTGAGATAAATAACCATTTTTATTACTAATTATAAAGTGTATGCTAATTATAAAGTGTTTGGTAATTATTAAGTGTATGCTAATTATAACATATTACATTCAGTGGTAGTTATCATGTAGACTATAAGTAACTATAAGACACAGTATATGCTAATAAAATGCCAAGAGTAGTTATCATGTAAACTATATTCTAAAAAGCAGAAATGATTAAAAACATTGGGCCACCACAGCCTACTTTCTTGAGATAAATCTGTTTCTAGCTGAATAAAGAAAGGGTCTTATAGGATTACAATTACACAGTAGAAATTTGTTTAATAATATTTTAACATTTATTTTAAATGATTCAGTTGGACGTTGGCATTGATTGAACAGCCTAAAGATTTTAGAAATCATATTTGCTTCACGCCAACATGCTACTGGTACGGCATTTGTTATTAGACATCAATGAATTCTATACTTGCTTTACCATTATTAATCAATATTATATACACACGATTTAGTCATCTGCCGGTAGTTACATATCAAAAAGACAATTAGCTCAACGTAAACAGAGAGAACGTGAACACGCACAGAGAAACATTTCTCAAAATGATGATGGCTCTGCCTCGCGCACGTAACATGTTTGAAATCTTTCAAGACTCGATGGCAATCACACGGTATAACCAGCACCTGTATATATTTCTTACCATGACTGCAAATCCAAAGTGGCCTGAAATAATTTCAGCTCTACTGCCCAATCAAAGGGCTTTTGATCGACCCGATTTAGTTGCACATGTTTTTGAGTTAAAATGAAAGGCTTTGATGAAGGAGATTGATGTCAAAAATGTATTTGGCAGGAAAGTAGCACATGTCTTTACAATTGAATTTCAGAAACGTGGGCTTCCACATATGCATGCTCTTTTCTTTCTTTGTGGTCCAGATAAGATCCATACATGTGAACAAGTGGATAAGATTGTTTGTACTGAATTTCCTGATCCAACTCAAGATCAAGAATTATTCGATACCGTGATGAAATGTATGGTGCACGGACCATGTGGTGCTCGAAATCCAAATGCTTCATGTATGGACAATGGCAAATGTACTAAAAAGTACCCAAGAAATTATGCAGATTCAACAACCATGGATCGTGACGGCTATCCTATATATCGTCATCGTAATGATGGCCATATCTATGCTGTAAAAGGGCAGCAGGTTGATAATCGAGATGTTGTTCCATATAATAAGTATCTCTCCCTACGCTTTAACTGTCATATTAATGTCGAAGTTTGTGCAGGAATAAGATGTGTCAAGTACATTCATAAGTACATTTATAAAGGGCATGATCGAACCACCATGGTTCTGAGCGCAGTAGATGAGATCCAACAATACCTTGATGCAAGATATATTGGACCACCAGAGGCGGCTTGGCGGATATTTGAGCATCCTTTACATCAGGAGATTAAGTCGGTACAAAGATTGGTCCTTCATTTACCCGGGCAACACCGTGTTATTTTTGATCCAGATGAAGATTCTGCTACAATAAGGTCTAGAGCTGAAAATGAGAAGACAACTTTGACTGAATTTTTTACATGTTATGCATTACATGAATCAGCACGTGAACTTACTTACCAGGAGTTTCCTCAAAAGTTTGTGTGAAATTTATCCACAAAGGTATGGACTCCAAAAAAATCGGGATATGCAATTGGCAGAATGTATTTTGCATCTCCCAACTCTGGTGAGCGATTCTATCTGTGGTTATTGCTAACAGTTGTTAAAGGACCAACATCATGGGAAAATTTACGCACATTCAATAATGTAGAGTACTCTACATTCAAAGCAACGTGTGTTGCAAGAGGTCTGCTTGAAGATGATTCGGAATGGAAACAATGCCTTTACGAGGCTTCAATTATGAAAACAGGATACCAATTAAGAAGACTGTTTTGTATTATTCTTATCGAATGTTCACCAATCAACCCACTTGCATTATGGAATCAATTCTCAATTCATATTTGCGACGATCTTCAACATAAAATTCCTGCTTAATTTGCAATTTCTACTCCAACTCAATGTCAACTTGAAGATTACGGCTTATTCCTTATCAATGAATTACTCGAGGAGTCTGGTAAGTGTCTAGCTGACTTTCCACCGATGACATTTCCAACGAGAGAGTGGAACACAATTGTTGGCAATAGACTGTTGCATGAACATCAGGAACTCATAAATACATCGCAATAATTGGATGCACTAAAAGATGTTGATTGCCTAAACGATGCATAACGTGCAGCTTATTCAGCAATTACTTCTTCTGTTTTTGAAAATAGAGGTACTACATTTTTTTAGCGGTGGTGCTGGAACTGGCAAGACTTTTTTGTATAATGCAATATCGACAATGTTGCGTAGTCTTGGAAATATAGTTATCACCGTCGCATCTTCTGGTATTGCATCGTTGCTACTTATCGAAGGTCGCACTGCACACTCAACATTTCATATCCCGTTAGATGTGCATGATAATTCAATTTGTAATTTTAGTAAGCAATCCATACATGCGCAATTATTCAGAAAAACAAAGTTGATAATATGGGATGAAGTTCCTATGCAACACCACCATTGTGTTGAGTCAGTGGATCGATCGTTAAGAGATATTTGTGATAACAATAGAGCTTTTGGTGGTATTACCATTGTTCTTGGTGGCGACTTCCGGCAAATCTTGCCAGTCATACCTAAGGGGGTTCGAGAAGAAATTGTTGGAGCCTCATTGAGACGATCTGCATTGTGGTGTTCTATAAAAGTTTTGATCTTGGACCAAAATATGCGGTTGACTAATTCATCTGTTGAAAATACAGATTTTGCGAAATTTATTTTGGAGGTATTTATTTAGATACTTGATGATTTTAACAACCATTGTACTATAATTTACCCTTACCTTAAAAAATTTTCTATTTATGTAATAGGTTGGCACAAAGTCTAATGAAGTGGTGGAGCTTCCCTCCCACATATTCTCATGCAAGGATTTAAAAGAATTATTACTAAGAATTTATCCGCAGCTAGATGTTGAGGGTGTGGTGACTCCGGCGTTCTGACTAAACGAATAATTCTTTCCGCGCGTAATGATGATGTTAATTTAATAAACACTGCAACTTTACAAATTTATCCTGGACAATAGGTTACGTATCTAGCCGCAGATAAACTGGCTGAATTCTGAAGAAACCAATCCTGCAATTATAAATCGTTATCCGACCGAGTACATAAACTCTTTGGATCCTCCTGGTTTGCCACCATTTATGCTTGACCTTATGGTTGGTTGTCCAATTATTTTACTGCGAAATATTGCACCTAAAGATGGGCTCTGTAATGGTACACGACTGATGGTTCTTAGATGTGCATCCCGTGTGATTGAAGCTCAAATTTTGAATGGGGATAAAGCCGGCAGTTTTGTGTTTATTCCTAGAATATTTTTGTCCCCATCAGCTTCAGAGTTACCTTTTCATATGACAAGATGACAGTTTCCAGTTCGTGTAACGTACGCCATTACAATTAATAAATCTCAAGCACAATCCGTAAAGTTCGTTGGGGTTGACTTGCGTAACCCAGTTTTTAGCCATGGGCATCTTTATGTGTCGCTTTCCAGGTGCACATCTTTTGATCGTGTTAGTGTCCTTCTGCCGTCTGATTCAAATAACACAGTTAATATCGTTTATCCAGAAGTCCTGCTATGAATCTCTTTGATGACTATTATATGTAAGTAAACATCTTTCTATTTATTTTAATCGTTTGGTAATTCTTTCAGAAAAAAATCCTTTATCAATTGGCCGTCTGATTCAAATAACACTACTGATTTGTATTATTTTTAATGAAGGGCTACAAGATGTGGACAAGTATTACAATTTATGGCGATGTAAGTAATTTTTTAACTTTAAAACAAAATTATCTAAAATTTTAACTTTAGTTTGCTAAAATATTGCTTTGTATTTTTTTACAGAAGGATGTTAAGCACGATGCTTATTTGTGTGAAACTGTAAGCTGCTAAACATACTTTGTTCTATACTATATTTGGTCTTAGTTTTTTTAATCGTTTTTGTAATTATAGGTTTAATTACTTCGAAACATTAATAGATCTGTCATGTTACGTCCTTACACGAGAATGTGGGGGGATAAGGTATGTATTCCATTAAAGCTGACATCATTTTCTTACTAAGAATTTTTCTATTAGTAACTATTTTATTATTATAATTTTTAGTTAGTTGAAAAAGGAATAGTACAAGCAAATGTGACAGGCCTCGATCGCCATCACTGGAAGATATTCCTTGCTGAGCGTGATTGGATACTCAAAGCTCGATCGTCGTCGCTCCCACTTAACAAGGTAAATAAAGTTTTAACTTTAAATTTTTAGTATTATCAAGTAAATTATCTCTAACAATTTTATGTTTTTTAATTACCTAGATTATTGCTCATCCAAATGGCACTTTCTTATGGATTCCGATTGAGACTCACTCTCTTTATTATGTGATGCGCAACATAATTTCTGCTGAAACATGAGAAAGGTCAAATAGTGAGTTTTATAAACCATCAAAACTTTACTTTTTGATTCAACATAAAATTAGTAATTTATTTCTCTACTAAAAGGTGGAATAATATGTTTTGTGTCCATTTAGGCAATTGGGCTTGGAAATGAGGATCGTTACTTTTGGATGCAGATGGGGAGATATGGAATGATCACAACACAATTTGTTCATATATGTCCCCAACTCATGGGTTTTTTTTGTCTTTTCTTTAGTTTAAGTTAAGCTAAAACTTTTGCAAGCGATTTTGTCGGAATTACTGTAGTAGTGATATAACAATGAAAATTATGGTAAACATGAAGTCTTCTGATTTTGCAATATAAATAGATTTTTTTGGTTATGCATTGTTATTTTTCATGGTTATATGCATTGTGGCAAATGAGGACATATTTAAATAATGATGTTGATGGAAAGTTCATGTCAGCATTGGCAAGAACAAAGTAGATATCATCATTCAGGTATCTACTACAAGACACTTTGTTTAGCTTCTTAAAACCATTTTATCAGCGTTATACTTAAATTTTGGTATTTCTGGCATTAATCAGTGTTATTATCACTTCATGTTTCTAATAATCTTTTTGGTCAATTTTCAGTACGACCTCTCAAATATGTACTTGCTCAAACTCTTTATCTTGGACACGTCTAACTAGATATCCTTACTTTTATGAATTCAGGCTCGATCACATATTATTTACTCCAAGTATGCAGGAACATAGTTGAAGGAGGATGACATTGTCGGTGTTTTGGATACTGATGATGTCAAGGATCTGAAACCCCTGAATGACCGTGTATTAATCAAGATCCGTCCTTCATCTTTTAAACATGTTTGACAATTTTTACAGAATTTCAAATCTACATGACCATATATGGACCATCAAATTTCTGATAGATATAACAAAAATATCTCTCAGAAATTTGGTGAGAGTTCACACTACTAATTGTCTTAATCGGATAATGGTAAAATTTTCTCAAATAATCAAAATGAACCTTATGATATTAAGAAACTAAAAGAAGCGATTGCTTTGTGCAATTGCATAGGCTTATTTCTCGTATGAAAATTTGGCTATTTACAAATCCACCATCTTTTATTATGTGGTTGATGTATATATATCCATCTAATCTCTAAAAAATCCCATTGTGATTCAAGGAATCTGCAAAGGTTTCATATACAACCCAAGTACATGCTAATTAATCTGCTGAAATGTGTATTTTATTTTTGATTTTAGCTGAATCAAATATGGTGATTTTTCAGGTTTAGTTTGAAAGAACAAAGCAAGGAGACTTTGACAAAATGTGTCGACTTTGCTTAGGCATGTGGGATATTTCTTCAGTATTCTATGTATTCATCTACCATATGGTTCTACTTAAGATCGCCGAATATGTTTTATTATTGCAATCTTTGGATATCCTATATTCTGGAGTTTTCATTTTCTTTATGGATGCCATATATGTCTGTTGATTAACAGTTGCATTTCTTGCTACTGTATTTTCTAAAAGCTTTGCTTTTATTATGGAGAAAACATAATATTTGGATGAGAATTAAACTAGATATAAAGGACAGTCGTAACTTGAGAGGCTGGACATTACAGTCGCGTTCATGAATTTTGATAACATTACTGAAGTGTTCATTACATTTTGAATGGCAAACCATGAGCAGTTGATCATCTCATGGACGTCTATTTTCATTAATAGCATGTTATTTAACCGTGAGCAGTTAACCATGTTAGAAGTTCATGTTAATTAACCATGAGTAGATGTTAACAACATGAACGTCTATTTTCTTCAGGCAATCGATGGAGTTTGCAAGATCAAAGATGGTTATCATCCTGCAGCATGGATGTTGGAGGTCATTTCATTGGCACAAGAAGAATGGGATCAGTTAGTGTTTTTTGAATCAAATATGGTGAATTTTGATAACATTACTGATAGGTTATTGTCATTTGAATGGAAGCAAAGTTGGGTTCAACAAGTTTTTTTTGATAGCAGCAATTTGAATGGAATCAACATGTTTCCAAGGAATAAAAAAATTTGAATGGAAGCATTAAAACTTTAAATTGCTTCAGTTTTAATGAAGCAATTTGAATGAATAACTGTCATGGCCATCCATAATTGTTGGTATCCATGTTTTTTAAAAAGAATTCAAATTGCTTCATGTTTGTATCATCAATAATGAACACAAATAACTATTGGTATTCATGTTGGTATCCATAATTGTATCATTTTGAATAATTGTTGACTGCAGTTATCCTATGCTTCAATCCATAATTGAATGGCTAAATGCATGATAATTTTTTTTGGATTCTGTTTTGGACATTAGCTATTAGTTATTACTTCTATTAGTTATAATTTAAGTATATAAGCATGTATAAAATCTGTGAATTCTAAATCCTTTTATCTCTTTGATTTTTCATTTCCAAAATGTAACATATGATCCCAAAAATAAATATTATTTTTCATTAATCTGTAAAGTAAAATCATGTATCTTATGTTGTTTGCATTGTTGTCCATTGCAAAAACAGATTTGTATAGCCAATAACATGAGTCTCATCATGCAAATCAATGAGGCTATAATGAGTCCTCATCCTGTTATTTTACCTGGAAATGGAGATAGGATGTAAATATAGTTATCAGCATACCTTTTTGGCTTAAGCTGATATGTCGAGCCCTTATATTCACCATGAACATGTCCATCTCAAGACTGTTCTCACACAATCTGATAATTGAATGGCTGAATGCATGATAACTTTTTTGGGATTCTATTTTGGACATTAGTTATTAGTTATTACTTCCATTAGTTATAATTTAAGTATATAAGCATGTATAAAATCTGTGAATTCTAAATCCTTTTATCTCTTTGATTTTTCATTTCCAAAATGTTACATATGATACCAAAAATAAATATTATTTTTCATTAATCTGCAAAGTAAAATCATGTATCTTAAGTTGTTTGCATTGTTGTCCATTGCAAAAACAGATTTGTATAGCCAAGGACATGAGTCTCATCATGCAAATCAATGAGGCTATAATGAGTCCTCATCCTGTTATTTTACCTGGAAATGGAGATAGGATGTAAATATAGTTATCAGCATACCTTTTTGGCTTAAGCTGATATGTCGAGCCCTTATATTCACCATGAACATGTCCATCTCAAGACTGTTCTCACACAATCTGATAATTGAATGGCTGAATGCATGATAACTTTTTTGGGATTCTATTTTGGACATTAGTTATTAGTTATTACTTCCATTAGTTATAATTTAAGTATATAAGCATGTATAAAATCTGTGAATTCTAAATCCTTTTATCTCTTTGATTTTTCATTTCCAAAATGTTACATATGATACCAAAAATAAATATTATTTTTCATTAATCTGCAAATTAAAATCATGTATCTTAAGTTGTTTGCATTGTTGTCCATTGCAAAAACAGATTTGTATAGCCAAGGACATGAGTCTCATCCTGTAAATCAATGAGGCTATAATGAGTCCTCATCCTGTTATTTTTCCTGGAAATGGAGATAGGATGTAAATATAGTTATCAGCATACCTTTTTGGCTTAAGCTGATATGTCGAGCCCTTATAGTCACCATGAACATGTCCATCTCAAGACCGTTCTCACACACATGATGATTCAAAAATCTCCCAATTTTTGTGTGATGGGTCCGTGAGTGAAATTCAAATGAGGCCTTCCTTAGCCTCATGCATGTCTCAGAGGAGTCTTGGTATGCTATTTGATTTCACTTTTTCTCCAAAAATAATGCATCATATTTTTTAACTTGATGCAAATAACTTGATTTCGTGAGTCATATCGATTATCTCTTTTGTATTTTTCCGATTGTATTCAGGAAAGCAAAGTAGAGTTGCAAGATACTGTAAGAAGCAAAAGGATTTCAGTGAGATGGAGAGTATTCATGAGTTGGGTTGTTTAGCTGGAGCTCCAACAGAGGTACCTCAAAATTTTTACATGTTCACTTCATGAAACCCTTATTAGTATCATTTATGTAATCACTTTTTTGAGAAAACCTTATACTATTACTTACAGATTGAGCAACATATCAATATTAGTATATGATATTAATCATTTTCAACATATCAACATATCAACATAACTATTCTCACATTGGTTTATTATTGCTTTTACAGGATGAGTTGAGAGCCATAGCTAAAAGTGAAAGGATGGCAATCAACATCTCAAACGCTGCTAACTTGGTTCTCTTTGCACTGAAAGTGTATGCATCGCTTGAAAGCAAATCCTTGGCGGTTATCGCCTCAACATTTGATTCTTTATTGGATCTGCTTTCTGGATTTATTTTGTGGTTCACATCATATTTCATGAAGAGGACTAATCACTATAGCTACCCGATTGGCAAGAAGCGGATGCAACCTCTGGTAATTCTCTATCCGTATTAATCATAATCGCACCGATGATTGTTTAACATTTTTCTCCAAGTGAATCAAAGCATGTATTTAACTTGCAGGGAATTGTAGTTTTCGCTTCAATCATGGGCACGCTCGGTCTACAAATATTGTTAGTATCATGTCAACAACTCCTATCCACATTGAATACACATATTGTCACGACCCGCTTCCCTAAAATGGAGGCGAGACGTGAAAAGGTCCGCACGAGAGTGGAGCTGTGAAGCCCCAAACCCGATAAGCGTCCACAATACATAAACAGGTCCCTGTAACCACAACAGAATAGCAATAGTAACACAAGGAGAGACTGAAATAAAATTCACATCTCACAAATATTGTCCAACATCACAAATATGTTCAACATCCAGAAAAGCCACCAGGCTAAAAGAAAAGAGTCTAAAGGCCCAGAACAAGGCCAACAAAAGCAATGACATAACAAAGTATGGGTGCCACGCACCAATAACAAACAACTGCCTAACAAAAATAAAACGCAACGGAGACACTAGGACTGGTCCCCAGTGTCCACGTACTCCCCGTCGAACACAAGCTCGGGCTCGGCGTCAGCAAACACCTCGTCCTCAACGAGGTACTCGGGCTCAGGATCTAACATGTGTCACCCAAAAGAGTAAAGGGGCACATGTCAGCAAGTCTAAAAGACTTGGGCAAGGAAACTGAAAGTGAGGCATCTAGCAACCTAGCAGTTATGGTATTAAGTAATGACATGGCAGTTAAGCATGATGCAACAGTTTAAAAAGAGAAGCAAGCATGCACAATGTAGCAAAAGCTACCAAATCACTAATCACTTATCATTTAACACTTATCACTTATCACTTATCACTTATCACTTATCACTTATCACTTATCACTTATCACTTATCACTTAGTGCATAGAGAGTCCACCTGCTGGCCAGCTCGTGGCTCAGGCCGCTTATCTCTACCACTATTAATCACTTGTCACTGGTAAACACTTAATGCATAGAGAGTCCACCTGCTGGCCAGCTCGTGGCTCAGGCCGCTTATCTCTATCACTATTAATCACTTGTGCACTAGAGAGTCCACCTGCTGGCCGGAGTGGCGGATCAGGCCAACTCGGGGCTCAGGCCGCTTATCTCTTACCCCACCCATATGTGTCGAGCGTTGGGGTTTCCAACTCACTAAGCTCGCTTCTGGAACACGAGCCAGGAATATAATATTGTAGCGTGCGCTACGCAATCACGATGAATAATCACTATGCAAGGACATGAACAGATATTTGCGTACAGTTAATTTAAATTAAACGTGACAGGCAAAATGCAATGACATGAACATATTCGCGTACCGTTAATTGAAAGTAAACATGACATGGTAATTGTGCAACATGCTAAAAGTCGGAATTAGCTTCGTTGTCAAGCTAATTCCCCAATTTGCGCCTAGGCGAGTATCATTTCGTCGCCTAGCCTCTTTTACGCCTACAACATGCAAATGGCCTAAAACATGGCCTAAACCCTAAGTGGCAAGTTTCACTTGCCTAGCACCGGGGATGACGTTCAACTTTGTCACACGGATGCTATCTACGAGGAAATCGCTGTTTGGGGGGAAACAAACACCAAACACAAGAAATTAATTAGGGTTTCACCAAAATTATAAATAAGTTATAAAAACAACGGTAGATCGATTTCTTACCGAGAGGAGACGGAAGGAACACTCCGGGGAACCCTAGGATCAAATCTGGAGAAGATTGGAGAAGATTGGGGAAACTAGGGTTTTGGGGGATTTGGGGATTTGATGGGTTTTGGTGAGATTTTGGGGAAGATGAGAGGTAGATAGGGTAGATGGATGGTTTGGATGATGGATTTAGGGCTTGGAATGAAGCAATGGAGCTTGGAGGAAGGTGGGGGATCAATGGGGGCGATTTTAGGGTTTAGGGTCGAGTTGGAGGGGAAGAAAACGTTTGGGTTGGGTATTTATAGGCTAGGCTGGCGGCTAGGGTAAAACTAGGGTTTACAACACTAGTTAGTCGGTCAAAGAACAACCACTGACCGACTAGTTTGACAACTAGTCGGTCGGTCGACCAACGCAGACCGACTAAGTGTAAACAGTAGCTACAGGTGAAATTAGGATTTTAGAGTTAGTTGGTCCATGAACAAATACTGACCGACTAGTTTGGCAACTAGTCGGTCGATGAACGTTCTTAGACCGACTAAGAGTAAACAGTAACTGATACAAAAATAATTTGATGAGTTAGTCGGTTCAAGAAGCATTGCTGACCGACTAGTTTGCAACCTAGTCGGTCAACCAACGTTCTTAGACCGACTAACGATAAACAGTAACTCCTGAGAAATTTAGAAAGCTAACTAGTCGGTCCAAGAAGGATTGCCGACCGACTGGATCGTCATCTAGTCGGTCGGTGGCCCTTCTTACACCGGCTAATGAGCACAGAAAGTACCGATACGGAGCGCGGGGCCCCGGGATCGATTCCTAAGACTCCTAGGCTTGATCTAATAGTTAGATACGACCGTTATGAAGCCCGTCACGAGTGACAAACTTCGAAATCGACAATCCTAAGAAAGAAGCGAGAAAATACGACGAATCGATCGAAAATGAAAACTACGGAGACGAAAACCACACAAGAGGAGAAAATCCACCAAAACATATATTATAATATATGAAATCCAGATACATGAAAAGCAGTCGTTACATCCTCCCCAACTTAAGAAAAATTCCGTCCTCGGAATTTCCAAAACTCACGAGTCCGGAAACAAAAGTGGAAAACGCTCTCGCATCTCATCCTCATTCTCCCAAGTAGACTCTCCAGGTGAACCGTGTCGCCACATCACCCTCACAAGATTAACAATCTTGTTCCGAAGCGATTTCTGACGCCTGTCCAGAATCTGCACTGGATGCTGGTCATACGTCATATCGGGGCGAACGGTAATCTCCGAAAAATCCACCGCATGAGACGGATCGCTAATGTATCGACGTAGCTGCGACACATGGAAAACATTGTGAACTCCTTCCAAAGATGGCGGCAAGGCCAAGCGATAAGCTACCTCGCCAACCCTCTCCAAAACGTCAAACGGTCCAATGTATCGTGGGCTCAACTTTCCACGCTTCCCAAAACGAATCACACCACGATTCGGGGAAATCTTCAAGAACACATGGTCACCCGGCTGAAACTCCAAAGGACGACGTTTAGCATCCGCCCAATGCTTAAAACGGTCCTGAGCAATCCTCAACCTCTCCCGAATATTCCTGACGATATCCACGGCCTCAACGATCATCTCAGGTCCCAACAACTCCCGATCACCAACGTCATCCCAACTCAATGGCGATCGACATTTCCTCCCATAAAGAGCGGCGAAAGGCGCCATGCTAATACTCGCCTGGAAGCTGTTGTTGTAAGAGAACTCCACCAAGTGTAGATGGTCCTCCCACGAACCCTTGAAATCCAACATGCACGCCCTCAGCATGTCTTCCAAAATCTGAATCGTCCTCTCGGACTGGCCATCCGTCTGCGGATGGTACGCCGTGCTGAAACTCAGACGCGTACCCAAGCTCTTCTGCAAACTCTGCCAGAACTGAGATGTGAACCTCGTGTCTCTGTCAGACACGATACTCACGGGGACTCCGTGAAGTCGCACAACTTCCTGCACGATTCACGTTACATCACTATCCAAACTAGGAAAAGGAATTAAAGACGGAGAGTAAAAGAATTTTACCTCCATATATCTCCTTGCTAGCGCCTCAGTGGACTGTCCCACTCGGAATGGAATAAAGTGCGCAGATTTGGTCAATCGATCCACGATCACCCAAATCGCGTCATTCTGCTTCGGACTCCGAGGTAGTCCAGTCACGAAATCCATAGTGATGTGTTGCCACTTCCACTCCGGAATCGGAAGCGGTTGTAGCAACCCGGCCGAACGCTGATGCTCCGCCTTCACTTGCTGGCAAACCAAGCACTTGGCTACACTCCGAGCCACGCTCCTCTTCATACCATGCCACCAATAATTCAGACGAAGATCCTGGTACATCTTGGTGCCACCAGGATGCACAGAATACGGCGAACTGTGTGCCTCCACCATCAGCTCATCTCTGATATCCCCAGCAGGCACACACAACCTGGCTCCAAACCTCAGCGAGCCATCCTCATGAATCAAGAAGTCAGTCCGCAGACCGGCTTCCACCATCTCCCGAATCCTCACCAGCTTCGGATCCTCAGCCTGGCCAGCCTACTCAAAGCATCTGGAACCACATTCACCTTGCCAGGGTGATACTGCAAATCAATTTCATAATCCGCCATAAGCTCCAACCATCGACGCTGTCGCATGTTGAGCTCCTTCTGAGTGAAAATATACTTCAAGCTTTTGTGATCGGTGAAAATCTTCACTTTCTCACTCAGCAAGAAGTGCCTCCAAATCTTAAGAGCAAACACAACGGCAGCCAACTCCAAATCATGCGTCGGATAATTCTTCTCATGAACCTTAAGCTGACGAGACGCATACGCCACCACATGCCCATGCTGATGCAACACACAACTGAGACCCTTGCCAGAAGCATCGCAAAAGATCTCAAATCCACCGCTGCGATCAGGCACAACAAGAATAGGGGCAGTCGTCAACCTCTCCTTCAAAATACCAAAAGCACTCCCACAATCACCCGACCAAACATAAGCAACATCCTTCCGTGTCAACCTGGTCATCGGCTCAGCAATACGAGAAAAGTCCTTAATGAATCGCCGATAATAACCAGCAAGTCCGAGAAAACTCCGAATCTCAGACGCAGACGACGGAACAGGCCACTCCCTGATGGCCCTAATCTTCTCGGGATCCACTGAAATACCATCTCCAGTCACCACATGCCCCAGAAAAGCAACTCGATCCAGCCAAAACTCGCACTTCGAAAACTTAGCATACAAACGATGCTTCCTCAAAATCTCCAACACCGTCCTCAAGTGCGAGGCATGCTCTTCCTCCGACTTCGAATAGATCAGAATGTCGTCAATAAAGATAACGACAAACTTATCCAAAAAGTCGTAGAAAATCAGGTTCATCAGATTCATGAAAACTGCGGGCGCGTTAGTTACACCGAAAGGCATAACCACAAACTCATAGTGTCCATACTTCGTCTTGAACGCTGTCTTCGGAACGTCTCCCTTCTTCACCTTCAACTGATGGTAACCACTCCTCAAATCCAACTTAGAAAACACCCTCGAACCTCCAAGCTGATCAAAAATATCATCAATGCGAGGCAACGAGTATTTATTCTTAATGGTCACCGCATTCAACTCCCGATAATCCACGCACATGCGACGCGAACCATCCTTCTTCTTAACCAACAACACCGGTGCTCCCCACGGAGACACGCTAGGATTAATATAACCCTTCTGCAAAAGCTCATCCAACTGCTTCCGCAACTCTTCCAACTCTGCAGGTGCCATACGATACGGCGCCTTCGAAATCGGCTGCGCACCTGGAACAAGATCGATAGAAAATTCCAAAGCTCGATCAGGCGGCAAACCAGACATCTCCTCGGGGAAGACGTCGCCAAAATCTCGCACCACAGCTGGCCACTCCAGCTCCATCTGCATAGCCACAGCCTCCACCGGCCTGGCCCGAAATCTGACAGGACCAAGCGAACTGCTACCATGACTGAACTCAAATACTGGATGTCCGGGAATCTCGAACACCACCTTCTTCCTCCGACAGTCGATCGTAGCATAGAAGCTCGCAAGCCAGTCCATCCCAAGAACTGCATCATAGTTGATGATGTCGTGGACAATGAAATCAGCAAAAAGCTCATGTCCACAGACCACCAACGAGCAAGAATTGCTACCACGATGCACCGAGACCACACCATTCCCTGTAACGATATTCCAACTCTTGGGGAGAGGGGACGTCGACAAGGAATGCCTCTCCACGAAGCTCCGAGAAATAATGCACATCGATGCACCAGAGTCAAAGAGGACTCGTGCAGGAAATGTGCACACCAAAATCACACCTAATCAATCAATTAACAATCAAACCCTAGTCTAGCAAACAAGCAAATTCAAGCAAACAACATAATCTAGCAATCAAGACCAAATAGGAAAGTAATAGCTAGAATGAGGATTACCTGCGATAACCTCATCCACAGCTTCGCTCTCCGCAGCGGTCATCAGAAAAGCCTGCCTCCTCGGCGGAGCAGCCTGCTGAAAAGCCTGCCTCTGCGGAACAAGAGCTGCTCCACGTCCAGCAGGAACAGACGCTCGCTGCTGCAACGGCTGGGCAGCAATAGGTGCCTTCCAAGGCTGCTTCAACCTCGGGCACTCCCTGAGAGCATGGGCGGGATCTCCGCAGGCAATACATTGCCCCAAGAACCTCCTACACGATTCCTTGACATGGCCCTCCTTGCCACAAAAATGGCAAGTCCTCCGAGCAGGCCCTACTGGCCTCTTAAACTGAACAGGCTGGTTCGGCCTGAATCCAGGTCGAACCACATCTCTCGCCTGTTCCACAGGCCTCCTCACAGCACCAACAACAGACCCCTTCCTCTGATTCACGAGCAGCTCCTGCCTCTTAGCTGCTACCAGAACCTTCTGATAAGATTCCCGGTCAGAAGAGGTCACAAAACTCTGGAGCTCCGAAGCAAGCCCCTGCAGGAACCTCTGAGCTCTCTCCTCAGCGTCCTGCACCATCTTTGGTGCAAACCGACTCAGCCTCATGAACTCCTGGTGGTACATGTCCACCGACGAGTTCCCCTGCTTCAAATCGATAAAACGCTGCAGCATCTCCTCCTTGGCAGCCTTCGGGAAGAACTCACCCTCAAATCTGGCCTTGAAGGTAGCCCAAGCTATCGGCTCCACCAACAACTTCTCTTCCGCATCCCACCAATTCCTGGCGTTATCCTTCAGCTGCCTCTTCGCCAAATCAACCCATCCAGCTGGGGTGATCTTGGCCATCTTCAGATTGTCCTCGACGTTCCGAATCCACTCATCGGCCGCCAGAGGACCCTCAGAACCATCAAAATATGCGGGACCCAGCTCCCGAAATTGCTTCGCTCCTGGCTCAGAGCGAGGGGCATCCGGAAGAACCCGGGCAGCTCGAGCAGGTGGAGCATTCTGGACTTGCAAAAGCACGCCCTGCTGCACTTGCATCATCTGGATCATCATCCGCATCATCTCACCGCTGGTGGGTTCCCGCTCAGGCTCCTCATCATGAGGGAGCGCACCACTGCCCCCACCACGGGTGAAACGTCTTCCTGCCATCTAGTGACACGGAAAACAAATCAGATTAGACTCATAGCTTATGACTCGAACGTCGAACTTAGTTTATTGGACATTCTAATGTTATTATCGCTATTCCAAAAATCGCAGTTACAGAAGAGGACCTGCATGGGCCACCACTAAAACCTGTCACGACCCGCTTCCCTAAAATGGAGGCGAGACGTGAAAAGGTCCGCACGAGAGTGGAGCTGTGAAGCCCCAAACCCGATAAGCGTCCACAATACATAAACAGGTCCCTGTAACCACAACAGAATAGCAATAGTAACACAAGGAGAGACTGAAATAAAATTCACATCTCACAAATATTGTCCAACATCACAAATATGTTCAACATCCAGAAAAGCCACCAGGCTAAAAGAAAAGAGTCTAAAGGCCCAGAACAAGGCCAACAAAAGCAATGACATAACAAAGTATGGGTGTCACGCACCAATAACAAACAACTGCCTAACAAAAATAAAACGCAACGGAGACACTAGGACTGGTCCCCAGTGTCCACGTACTCCCCGTCGAACACAAGCTCGGGCTCGGCGTCAGCAAACACCTCGTCCTCAACGAGGTACTCGGGCTCAGGATCTAACATGTGTCACCCAAAAGAGTAAAGGGGCACATGTCAGCAAGTCTAAAAGACTTGGGCAAGGAAACTGAAAGTGAGGCATCTAGCAACCTAGCAGTTATGGTATTAAGTAATGACATGGCAGTTAAGCATGATGCAACAGTTTAAAAAGAGAAGCAAGCATGCACAATGTAGCAAAAGCTACCAAATCACTAATCACTTATCATTTAATACTTATCACTTATCACTTATCACTTATCACTTAGTGCATAGAGAGTCCACCTGCTGGCCAGCTCGTGGCTCAGGCCGCTTATCTCTACCACTATTAATCACTTGTCACTGGTAAACACTTAATGCATAGAGAGTCCACCTGCTGGCCAGCTCGTGGCTCAGGCCGCTTATCTCTATCACTATTAATCACTTGTGCACTAGAGAGTCCACCTGCTGGCCGGAGTGGCGGATCAGGCCAACTCGGGGCTCAGGCCGCTTATCTCTTACCCCACCCATATGTGTCGAGCGTTGGGGTTTCCAACTCACTAAGCTCGCTTCTGGAACACGAGCCAGGAATATAATATTGTAGCGTGCGCTACGCAATCACGATGAATAATCACTATGCAAGGACATGAACATATATTTGCGTACAGTTAATTTAAATTAAACGTGACAGGCAAAATGCAATGACATGAACATATTCGCGTACCGTTAATTGAAAGTAAACATGACATGGTAATTGTGCAACATGCTAAAAGTCGGAATTAGCTTCGTTGTCAAGCTAATTCCCCAATTTGCGCCTAGGCGAGTATCATTTCGTCGCCTAGCCTCTTTTACGCCTACAACATGCAAATGGCCTAAAACATGGCCTAAACCCTAAGTGGCAAGTTTCACTTGCCTAGCACCGGGGATGACGTTCAACTTTGTCACACGGATGCTATCTACGAGGAAATCGCTGTTTGGGGGGAAACAAACACCAAACACATGAAATTAATTAGGGTTTCACCAAAATTATAAATAAGTTATAAAAACAACGGTAGATCGATTTCTTACCGAGAGGAGACGGAAGGAACACTCCGGGGAACCCTAGGATCAAATCTGGAGAAGATTGGAGAAGATTGGGGAAACTAGGGTTTTGGGGGATTTGGGGATTTGATGGGTTTTGGTGAGATTTTGGGGAAGATGAGAGGTAGATAGGGTAGATGGATGGTTTGGATGATGGATTTAGGGCTTGGAATGAAGCAATGGAGCTTGGAGGAAGGTGGGGGATCAATGGGGGCGATTTTAGGGTTTAGGGTCGAGTTGGAGGGGAAGAAAACGTTTGGGTTGGGTATTTATAGGCTAGGCTGGCGGCTAGGGCAAAACTAGGGTTTACAGCACTAGTTAGTCGGTCAAAGAACAACCACTGACCGACTAGTTTGACAACTAGTCGGTCGGTCGACCAACGCAGACCGACTAAGTGTAAACAGTAGCTACAGGTGAAATTAGGATTTTAGAGTTAGTCGGTCCATGAACAAATACTGACCGACTAGTTTGGCAACTAGTCGGTCGATGAACGTTCTTAGACCGACTAAGAGTAAACAGTAACTGATACAAAAATAATTTGATGAGTTAGTCGGTTCAAGAAGCATTGCTGACCGACTAGTTTGCAACCTAGTCGGTCAACCAACGTTCTTAGACCGACTAACGATAAACAGTAACTCCTGAGAAATTTAGAAAGCTAACTAGTCGGTCCAAGAAGGATTGCCGACCGACTGGATCGTCATCTAGTCGGTCGGTGGCCCTTCTTACACCGGCTAATGAGCACAGAAAGTACCGATACGGAGCGCGGGGCCCCGGGATCGATTCCTAAGACTCCTAGGCTTGATCTAATAGTTAGATACGACCGTTATGAAGCCCGTCACGAGTGACAAACTTCGAAATCGACAATCCTAAGAAAGAAGCGAGAAAATACGACGAATCGATCGAAAATTAAAACTACGGAGACGAAAACCACACAAGAGGAGAAAATCCACCAAAACATATATTATAATATATGAAATCCAGATACATGAAAAGCAGTCGTTACACATATGTTATCAGTCAATAACCATGGTATGCATTTGACATCAATATCTATGCTTCATGTGTTTCAGTTTCACCCAAAGTTATCAGATGAAAACGAGAACTGGATGATAGGCATCATGGTCTCAGTTACCATGGTCAAGTTTGTGCTCATGATATATTGCCGCACATTCAAAAATGAAATCGTCAAAGCATATGCGCAAGATCATTTGGTTAATTCTACTTTGTTGAGATGGACATAGTGTTGCTGGGAGACATGCAGTTGAGCCAGGTGCATGACATTGGCGAGACCTTACAAGAGAAGCTGGAAAATTTGCCTGAGGTGGAGCGTGCATTTGTGCATGTAGATTTTGAGTATACTCATAGGCCTGAACATAAAGCCAATGTCTGATATTGCTCATAGTCTGACTATTATGCAAAATATTTGTAGAAATGATGTAGAATCTTCTCTTTAATGACAAAATCAAAAGCTGCAGTTTGATTGCAGGCTATTACTCCTCAAGACTTGGCACTCCCGTATTTTGTTGAAAATTATTTTATCAAAAGCTGTCGGTTCGTTTCATTTCGCCGACCCTTAGGATAGACTGGCCGTTGGATCTGCCATGTGGAAAAGATGGTGGTTGGGGAACAGTGGATTTGCCAAGCTGGCAGGGGACAACTGAAAAGGATCGGGATCGGCTGAGTTGTTCGGACTGGAAAGTGACCCGGTTTGTTGACCGTTAATTTGGACCAACCGAATAACGACACGTATATATATATATATATATTAAAATCCATTAAATCACCGAATAATTTGGACCAACCGAATAACCGAATAACGACTGAATAATCGAAGGCGTCTGCTAAATTTTTTAACGTTAATTTGTTGCTCGCCTGAGGCGCGGGCGCCAAATTTGTGGTTCAATGTCGAATTTGTTGTTCTGCGCCGAAGGGGCCCGCTAAATTTTTTTACATTAATTTGTTGTTCTGCGCCTGAGGCATGGGCGCCAAATTTGTGGTTCGATGACGAATTTGTTGTTCTGCGCCGAAGGCGCTTGTGCCAAATTTGTTGTTCCGCGCCAAAGGCGCATGTCCAAATTTGTTGTACTGTTAAATTTTGGTTGTGAAAATAATTTTTCGGGAAACAAAGATTTCGTGGGGGAATCTTAAATGAATCGTGCCCGCGGGCATGGGTTATGACTAGTATATATATATAGCTATTATACAATTCACGACTTTGTCCTACGTGGCAGTTTTGTCCTACGTGGCAGTTTTGTCCCAGTCATATTTTTGGGTTGCTGACTGGGACGTCGGTGGGGGCTCCATGGGGGTGGGGTGGGGTTCTAGGCTTGGGTTTGGGGTGGGCTTTTGGAGATCTTATTCATTTTAATCCCTACTTTTCCTCCTTTTGCCCCCCGACCCTCCTCTCACACATATCCATACTTTTTTCATTTTGATGATCGCTTCTCTCCGCATTTGCTTCCGAGTGACGACTGCCTCCGTGCCCTCCGGGATCGAACAATGACTAGTGTGTGTGTATATATATGAGTTGTATAAACCGATCCTAAATGAAATTAAACTCATCATCACCCTAATCTCCTTTGTAAATTTAAACTCTTCTTTGACATGGACTCTAGCCAATCATAAGTCCTAGTTGGAATCAAATTTCTAGCTAAATGCATGGAACTTTGAGCATACATTGTACTAGGACAATTCTTGATAAAGTAGAACTGCTTGATCATCATGGAATTCAAATTTGATTAGCCAATCACCAAATCTTCAAAGTGCCTTGTACTTGGATCATCCATGATGAACTTGAACCAATTATCATCACACATTATCCTCTCCTCAAACCAATTAACATCTCTTTCTATCTTTGATTTTCTAGGAACAAATAATCTTATATTTTCTCATTTGACTCTCTAGAAAAATGTTTGACTAAGTCAAATTACAACTTTACCACTCTTGATCATAATTACAAGTTTGCCATTTGGTCATTTGCTTGCAGTTTGCAACTTTGCCACTATTGTTCTCCATGTTCATTTGCACCTGAAAACAATTAACAAACATATCAAATATATTCATGAAAGTTTTGTAGGATCTAAATAGGGCCTAAATGGGGGGTGAATAAGCCGATGACCAAATTATCGCAAGATAAAAATATTTAAGTCTAATTAAAACAGATAAGTAGAAGAAATAGTAAAGCAGATAACACAACAACCAGAGCAAGCAGATGACACGGAAGCTGTACGTGGTTCGGTCTCCCAAGACCTACATCCACCCCGAAACAACATCACTAAAAATTGTTTCTTTAAGCAGTTACAGTCACACAAGATTAGAGCCCCAACTCTAACCACTCTGACTAACCATAGCTCACCAAAGCCCAAAAAGATAAAAATACTATGATGCTCTCCCAATCCGATATGCCCCAACCACTCGGATTACTCAAAACAGTTTAGCAGAAGAAAGTGTAAAACCCAAAAACCAATGACAAATACAACAACGTATTCACAATAATATAAGATCAATAGTTTAGAAAGCTCATTTGTGAAGATCCCTTTGGTACTCGTCTTTCAGTATGTCGGTAGCTTCGCAATGCTTCTTTTGGAATTTCCATCAGAGTTCTGTAGAGGAAGAAGTCGATGTCCCCGTGAAAGTAGTCGGTAGAAGCTCCTCGATCAACGTGATTTCATGTGATGCACATGAGGAACTAGCTGCTCAACTTGGAGTTAGTACGTCGGGGATGAAGCCACGGTCGTAACGCCACAAACGGTGCTCAATTTGGATCTCTAGAACTCAACTTATGGATGAAAATGTAAAGTGGGTATACAAGTTCTTTTATAGGTGAAGCTTAATGTATCTTCTCACTGTGCCAGTGGACCCGAACCCGTCGAAAAACATGTTTAAAACGCGTTTAACGGGTCAGATCTGAAACCCGCTGTCGGCAGCGTCGTGAGGAAGCGCCACGTGACCGTCAAGAATCGTGCTGCGGCGCCCGCCCGCTTTGACCCGGACCCGCTTCTGTCGGTACCGTCCGATCGTTGCTTGGATGGCCACGATGGAGCCACGTCGATGCGGACTCGGACAGCTGTGCCCGCCAAAGTTGACTCCGTCAGCTCGAATTCGAGTGAACGGTGGCCATCGGATCATGATCGAGCGGCTATCAAGCGTCCACGTCGCTCCGCTTCATGGATCAAGAGCGACCGTCGGATGCGAGCTGAACGGCCCAGATAAGGCCATGTCAGTCGGTATCGAAGCTGCGGGGAAGTCGTATAACCCAACAGTGCCGTATGTCGAATTATCAGTGTATGTTTGATGTATTCCATTGTATTTTGGAATCAAATAAATCCAATCAATTCTGAAAAAATTCTCATAAATCTTATATAGCTTTCTTCACATTGTAGAAAAGTTTTACCCCATTTCATCACTTGTAGAAAAATTTCCTTCATTGTATACTCTGTATTTCTTCGTATTTCCCCGTATTTTTGCTTCAAACAATTTCCATAATTTTTGAAAAAATTCTCATGATGTTTATATCCTATGATTTACTCTAGGGTAGAGTTTCATAGCTATACTTCATTGTTTGATCAGATTTCGTAATTCCAAATGTAGTTTCAGCTTCGTATTTCAACGTACTTGAGTACGTACATGCGTAACATGTCCAAACATAACTGTCACATTGTATAGAGACCTGAGACACACTTAACACACATATTAGAATAGTTCAGTAGGGTTTGTTATCATCAAACATAGTCTAGGAGGCTGTTTCCAACAATCTCCTCCTTTTGATGAGAACAAACCAAACATTAAGATTACACCAAAAACTTGTGTGAAGTGTGTGAAGTGTTAAGCATGAAATTTTGAGCATGAATGGCAAAATAATTAAGTGCAGGTAAGCATGGCAAAAATATGCTCCCCCTATTGTCATGATCCCCCTATCTCTGATTCCCAAACAAAGTATCATCTTGTAACATCGTGATCATGTTCCCATTCCCAATCTTAATATAATCTCTCCCCCTTTGTTTTCATCAAAAATGCATAAGAGAGTAAATAGCATATGATGAATGGAAAAGTAAACATTATAAAGCAGAACAAAAAGCAATACATTGATGACCACAATGAATAAATAAGCAATAAGCACTAAATCATAATTAGCATAATTCATCTTCGTGCTCAAGTGTTGTAACGCCCCGCTTCCCGAAAGACACCGGAAGCGAGAGCGTTACGTGGTCCGCTTGAACTGGAGCGGTGAAGCTCGAGTTCAATAAGTGTCTGTGATAAAAACACAGAAAAGAGTCCTTGCATTTGCGTATCAGAACAATCAGAAAACATTTCATTAAATTAAGTGGGCACTTCCAGAATTGTTCATACCGAAAATACAACAACAGGGCCTCAGCACGGCTAAAAAAAGAAACTATAAAAAAGTGCCAAACCTACTACAAGGTACTAAAACAACACTCAAAGTAGTGACGAAGGCTCTAGTCTTCCGCAGAAAGCGGCTCGGCGTCTACGACCAACTATGGCTCTCCGAGCCAGGCGTCACGTACGAATCCTCCGGGTACTCAAACGCTGAATCTGACATACATCCACAAACAATGAATGTATGTCAACAAGGCTGCAAGAAAAGGTTAGCAACCCAAACAAGATGTGCAGCTGATACGAATTTAAGAAACATTAAACATTTTAAAAAGAAAGGTGACTGCAGCAATATAACGAGACAATTATACTGAAAAAAAAGTAAACATCCCTAACATGTAGTTCTAAGCAGTTGCAAGTATTATAGTAGGGTTTTTCTTTGAGTTCATTAGCATGACAATTCCCAAGAGACCAAAGTTAGCGTTGCAAGTTTTCATGTCAAGAGGTAGCTTTCTAATCTAGGGTTCACGCCTGTAGGTTGTGATGAGAAGGTCGTTCCTCTCACGGGGCCTTACCGTGATTGACGCTAACCCACAGCATGCGGGTGGTGCTCTTGAGGAGAGTACCTTTCACACGCCTAGTGGCCGCTCAACCCTAACCCCACCCAAAAGTTTGCCGGAACACGAGCCGGCCTAGTCGACTCACACGACATCACGAATTCACGATTCCGCCTTCAAGGTGCACGATTTTAACGATGTCACTCTACTGACCAAGCAAGATGTACATGATTTAAATGTTGACAATATTCTCATTTTACCACATATACAATAAATACAAGGAATGTCAAGCAGGTTGGTTTAATGAACATTTTACAGAGAACGATTTACTTTACCAATGTTTAAGTTTAACCATTGTCGAGTTATATGTCAAAGTCACATTTTTTAGTCTAGAACATTATAAAAACATTTTCATGCGTCATTATACGTGCAATTGTCAAGATGTACACATTAGAGTAAAAATGACGCAAATATTCATCAACTTCAAAAATTCATATTTAATCGCACACTTGCCTGTTGTAGCTGGTTACTGATCACTCCTCATTTTACACTTTTTTCCCGCATGTTTGCATGCCATTTAGATCGCCCAAATCATGTTTTTCACGATAAATCGACGATATTGCGATGCTTTTCACGATTTGTTGTTTTTGTCGCATTTCAGGTGATTTGGCGCGATTTGGAGTGATCTCGAGATGCGCTTACTCCATAGGGTCACCGACGACCTCCCCAAGGGGTATTTCGCTGTTGGAGAGGAGCGGAAGAAGAATGGACGTCGCAGGAGCGACGAGGAGGCCAAAACAAGCTGATTGGGCATTTTTGGTGTCCCACTCGGCCGAGTGGAGGAGCCACTCGGCCGACCAGCGAGACACCGCTCGGCCGACCAGATCAGACACGATTCATATGTGCACTCGGCCGAGCGATGAAGACCACATCGGCCAAGTGACGAGATCCCGTCCGCCCGAGTGGCGCCCAGACGAAGCCATTCAAAAATCGCCAAGTTACTGTTTTTCGGCTGCCTGAGCTTCAGAAGACCCACTCGGCCGAGTGGATAATCCCGTCCGCCCGAGTACCATGAAGCCATCGGCCGAGTGACGACAACTCACTCGGCCGAGCCGCCCCCGAAGTAGAGACCCCTGAAGGCCCCGACTTACTGGAAAATTACAGGGTTTCTCACTCGGCCGAGCGACTTTTGTCACTCGGCCGAGTGCGACGCGCTGCCTGTAGCGAAAATTGCGGAAAACAGGCTGTGCAGGGGTATTTTGGTCACAATTTTTGGACGATTTTGGGGGGTATTTAACCCCTGTTTTTACCCTAGTTTAGGAGAGCTTTTCTCTTAGATTTTTGCAGCTTTTTAGGTTTACTTTTTAGCTTTATTCTTGAGATTGGAGAATAGACAAAATTTGATTTTTGTTGGAATAATTGAAGAACTCCATTGGCTTGTCTTTCTCTTCTCTAAAAATTCTATTTTTATTGCATATATCAATATTTTGATGAATTCTATTGCTTATTTCAATGTTAATTTTTGTGATCTTGCTATGAATTGTGAGTAGTCTCCACGTCTTGGGGCGTGGGGATGAACCCTACAAGCCCAATTTCATATTTGTGATGAATTAGTACAAATCTTGCTAGAATTGATAATTAGGGATTAGATTGGGATCGATTTACTACGGTTAGCTAGGAGTTCATACCGATTGGGATTTGCAAGAGATTGGATCCCAATTCGATAGGAAACCCTAGAAATCCGAATTGGTTTGGAATCGAATTACCGTAGTATCGGTTTGCAAGAGATTGGACCGATACTAGGGTTTCCGGTTGCAATTCCGTGTCAATACCCGTTTGCAAGAGATTGGACGGGTAGGAACTATCCCAACCTAGGTCGTGGCCCGAGTTTGCACGAGAGTGGGCTCGGGGCGCGATTGAACGATGATGTTGATCCTAATGCTAGTTTTCCTAGGCTAGGGTTTGCAAGAGATTGGACCCGAACCTAGGATAGCTATAGACCGGCAGCAGCGAGAGAGCGTGAGCTAGGTTCTACATTCAGTTGCAACTAGTTCATCCAAAATCTTATTCTAGCAATTTTGATACCGATGAACCACATTTATGAAATACGGTGAGTAGCAGGGATTCACCATTCCCTAGACGTTCTTTATTTGATTTGATATTTCCGCACTTTGTCTGACGATTGTGACAGGATCGCCAAAGGCAAATCTTTCTTCTTAAATAGCCAGGTTGATTGGAACAAGCACGGTCATTCGTCCTCCCTGTGTTCGATATCCCGCTCGCCGCTATACCGTGCGCTTGCGGTAAAACTACAACCGTCGCTTCGGGTGTGTATCCGGGGCGCGATCAAGTTTTTGGCACCGTTGTCGGGGACGGAATTTTGACGGTGTTCGTCATCGACCACCCGGTTACTTCTTCTTTCTCTCTTTCTTTACTTTCTTCTATTTGCATATTCTCACTGTATTTTGCATAAGGTCTTTACAGGAAGAATGGAGGATGCAATGTCGATAATAGAACTCAGTCAGGAAGACTATGACTCCTTCACAGACCTCCTTAAGGAGCTTGTCGATGAGGTCCACGCTACCGGAACTTTTGCTATCGACGTCAAGGACCCTGACGAGCAACTGTTTGCTAGTTTTGTGATGGACCAAGTCTCCCCGGAGGGGACTATCGGGGGCAACGTCAGAGTTGATGTGATGGACGACATGCTATATTTCAAAGACGGTAGAACAAGTGTCGAGGATCACTATACTCCGGGAGGATCTTCAGAGCAAACCAATGTTCAGGGAGTTACACCCCATGACACTTACTCTTGCTTCTATGAGTCGTCTGATGTGTTTCTTGATTCCAGGAACGAACCAGGGCCGAGTGAAAGCTCTGACGATGCTAGCACAGAATCGGAGAGCGCCTATTTCGATGCATCATCCTCACTAAGTAGTGAGTCTGACTCTTCACAAGAGAGCGCGCCACCTGAACACGAGCTAGACCCGGCTGACAAGGAAGAGGCCAAACTCATGCGAGCCGATGAAGTAGAAGGAGCGGCGCCTCTTCAGGTAGAACTTAAACAATTACCTCCGAATCTAAGGTACGCCTTTTTGGGTAACAAATTAACTTTCCCGGTGATAGTAAACTCCCACCTCACGCCAGACCAACTTGAAAAACTCCTAGACGTTCTTAGGAGCCACAAAGATGTCCTTGGCTACACTATCTCCGATCTAAAAGGGATAAGCCCTAGGCTATGAACGCATAGGATCCATTTGGAGGATACGGATGCCACCTCCATAGAGCCTCAAAGGCGGTTAAACCCTAATATGAAGGAGGTGGTTAAAAAGGAAATCCTAAAATTGCTTGACGCCAGTATTATTTATCCTATCTCTGACAGTAGATGGGTTAGCCCCGTTCACGTCGTCCCCAAGAAAGGGGTGATGACTGTCATAAAAAATGAAAAAGGTGAACCCATATCTACACGCACTGTCACGGGATGGCGAATGTGCATTGACTATAAGGAAACTCAATAAAGCCACCCGAAAGGACCATTACCCATTGCCCTTCATTGATCAAATGCTTGAACGCCTTGCAAAACATAAATACTTTTGCTATCTAGATGGGTATTCGGGATTCTTCCAAATCCCTTTGCACGAGGATGACCAAGAGAAGGCAACTTTCACTTGTTCCTATGGCACCTATGCCTACCGTAGGATGCCGTTTGGCCTTTGTAATGCTCCCGCCACCTTTCAGAGGTGTATGACATCCATATTTTCCGATTACATTGAAAATATTATGGAAGTTTTTATGGATGATTTCTCGGTTTATGGAAGTGAGTTTGACTCTTGCTTGGAAAATCTTACTAACGTCCTAAAAAGATGCCAACAAAACAATCTCACTCTCAATTGGGAGAAGTGTCACTTCATGGTCACGGAAGGTATAGTTCTCGGACACCTTGTCTCTTCGAGAGGAATTGAGGTAGACAAAGCAAAGATTGAGGTAATCGAGAAACTCCCTCCTCCTATTAATGTCAAGGGCATTAGAGGCTTCCTTGGTCACGCGGGGTTTTACCGTCGCTTCATCAAGGATTTCGCCTCGATTGCCCGACCACTTACTTCTTTGCTCGCTAAAGATATTCCTTTTATTTTTTTCAGGTGAATGCTTACAAGCCTTCAACGCCTTGAAGGAAGCACTAGTCTCCGCGCACATCATACAACCACCGGATTGGAGCATTCCTTTTGAGCTAATGTGTGATGCTAGCGACCACGCCATTGGAGCGGTATTGGGACAAAGAAAAGATAGGAAGCTTCATGCGATATACTATGCGAGCAAGACATTGGATGACGCGCAGAAAAACTACACAACTACCGAGAAAGAGCTTCTAGCGGTCGTCTATTCCATAGAGAAGTTTCGCTCCTACCTCCTCGGTTCCAAGGTGATTGTCCACACCGACCATGCGGCATTGAAGTATCTTTTAAACAAGAAGGAGGCCAAACCTCGGTTGATTAGGTGGATACTCTTGTTGCAAGAATTCGACTTAGAGATCAGAGACAAGAAGGGTACGGACAATGTCGTGGCGGATCATCTATCTAGGCTCATTCGCGACAAGGAGGATGAGAGTTTGCCTATCGACGACACATTCGTGGATGAGAGGCTATATGCCATAAGGACCGGAGAGGTCCCTTGGTACGCGGACTTCGTCAACTACTTGGCTTGTGGAATTAAACCGCATGGGATGCCCACGCATCAAAAGAGGAGATTTCTTCATGAAGTCCGTAACTATTTCTGGGAAGATCCATACCTCTTCAAGATATGCAAGGATAGCGTCATTCGGAGGTGTGTTTCTAAAGAGGAGGCGACATCCATCATTTTGCATTGCCACGGTCTACCATGCGGAGGACATCATGCCGCCTCTAAAACCACCGCTAAGATTTTGCAGAGCGGGTTCTTCTGGCCTACAATGTTTAAAGACACCCACGACTTTGTAAAAGGGTGCGATAGATGCCAACGGACCGGAAATATCTCCAAGCGCAATGAGATGCCAATGAGGCCCATCCAAGAAATTGAGCTTTTTGATTGTTGGGGAGTAGACTTCATGGGACCATTTCCGTCGAGCAATGGCAACAAATACATCCTATTGGCCGTCGACTATGTCTCCAAATGGGTGGAAGCAATCGCCACCCCTACTAATGATGCAAAGGTCGTCTCCAAGTTCTTCAAGCAAAATATCTTCCCGCGCTTCGGAGTGCCTCGTACCTTGATAAGCGACGGGGGGAGCCACTTCATAGAGAACAAGTTTGAAGCCATGCTAAAGAAGTACGGAGTAAACCATAGAGTTGGCATGGCATATCACCCCCAGACAAGCGGCCAAGTGGAAGTCTCAAATAGAGAGATCAAGCAAATTCTTGAGAAGACCGTGGATCGATCTAGAAAGGATTGGTCAATGAAGCTAAACAATGCTCTATGGGCATATCACACGGCCTTTCGCACTCCCATCGGTACCACACCGTTCCGACTAGTTTATGGGAAGGCTTGTCACTTGCCGGTAGAATTGGAACACCGCGCATATTGGGCCATCAAGACCTTTAACTACGACTACAAGAGTGCGGCGGTGAGGCGACTCTTGGACATCAACGAGCTTGATGAAATAAGGAGAGACGCCTACGAGAGCTCGAGAATCTACAAAGAAAGGACCAAGATCCTCCATGATGCCCGCATAACCGTCACAGACTTCAAAGTAGGAGACAAGGTCTTGCTTTATAATTTCCGGCTCCGACTATTTCCCGGTAAGTTGAGGTCACGTTGGTCCGGACCTTTCACTATTAAGAACATACAACCGGGAGGGGCCTTCGAGTTGGAAAGCAAAGACGGAGCCTCGTTCAAGGTAAATGGTCAGAGACTCAAGCATTATTCCGAGGGAGTGCCAACGGGAGAAATCAATAGAATATATCTACTTAAGGGACGGCCGGATGATCTTTCATACCTCCTTGATGAGGTGATTGAGGAAGCGACCCCCCACTCAATTGGCGCTCTTTTCGATGAAGATTTCGAGGAAGGCCCGGATTTAGGCCAAGATGAGAAGAACGATGATTCCCCTGACCTCTCCGCTGAAAATGATGAAGGCGACGCTGATGTCGCAAGGATTCGAGAGCTCTGCAAGCTCTCGAAATCAAATTCTCCGAAGGAAGCTCCGCCGATACGGAAATCGGCGTCACCGGTGAAGCCGTTGACCGGAGCAAATGCTAGCTTGGGGGAGCATCCCCCCAACACTATTCGAGACGGGAGACCACCGAGGGAGGACACGCCGCCGCCATGTCCGAATCCAAGCGTTCTCACCGGAAAGTTTGATGGGTACATCTCATATGCACCAAACATCCCGCATTAATTGAAAATCATAGGGGGTCGAGCTCACGACCTTAAACGAGCGCTTGTCGGGAGGCAACCCGACAGTTATTGCTTTATTTTTACTTTTTCTTTATTTTTGTTTTAGAAATATTTAGTGTTTTGAGTCGTTCGCCCAAAAATTTTTGTGATAACGGGTCCTATTTTTCTTGACAGGAGAGGAGATAGGTAAATCCATCATGAGGAGGATGAACGAGACGACGAGGAGCGCCCCAGGAAGACGCTCGATGCTTAGGAGTAAGATGAAATCGACTGGAGGAAGAAAGACGGAGTTTAGAGCCCAAACGAAGACAAACAGCAGAACACAAGGCTCACTCGGCCGAGTATACTAGTCACTCGGCCGAGTACACAAGTTCGTCCGGCCGAGCCGCTCACGAACGAGGGAAGTCTGCTGTACCCAACTCTCTGTTTATTTTCCTGATTTCAGTATAACTGATACTCGGCCGAGTATATATATTCACTCGGCCGAGTAAAACGGATACACTCCTAGGACGAGTCTTGCCGAGTAGCTTGAGCCACTCGGCCGAATGGACTTACTCCACTCGGCCGAGGCTGGCAAACTCGGCCGAAGCGATAGCGGGGAGGAAATTTCCATTGATCTCGCTCGGCCGAGTGACCTAGTCACTCGGCTGAGTCGTAACTTTTATTATATAAGGAGCCGAGGGGGGGCACGTTTTTCGAAACGCAAAAAACCCAATCGCCCCCGACTGTTCAACTCCCTCGCCCGATTCCCCTCGCTCGCGCCTTCCACTCGCCCGACCGGCCACGCCACACTGCCGCTCGGCCCGCCACCGCCGGCCGAGCACCCGCCGCGCCTCGCCCGAGTCGCCGCCGGCGGCCGCCGCTCCGACCACCTCCGGTATCGCCTATTTCGCCAATTTCTCCTCTTTTTGGGTATTTTTTGAGGATCCATGTGCTTCACGAACCCCAAACCCAAATTAACTTCTATATCTATCTATTATACCCCTAATTCTCCATACGTTTTGAATATTACCCGCTGATATCTCCATTTCATGCGCAGGTTGTTTTTGGGAGCTTAGGGGAGCCCAGGGGAGCTTCTAGGGACTGATTCGGGCTTCGCGGAGGCGCTGTCTTCGCACGCTTCCATTGCTTAGCACTCGCGGCGTGTCGGGGTATACTCTTTCCTTTATTTTATACACGCCGCACTTTTCACGTTTTTCGGCGCGCGCTCGGGGCTGATATGCCGCCCCGGACACGGCCGCGGTCGAAGAAAGCTTCCGCCAAGCGGAAGCGGTCGGATGACGCCGGCCCCTCCCACGAGTTGGAGGACTCTCCTCCGCCTTCTCCCACACACACCGTCCACCCAGCACAGCCTGCAGGCCCGGCACACCCCGCACAGCCTGCAGAGCCCGCACAGCCCTTACACCCCGCACAGCCGCCCCTTACCGCTCCACAGCCACCACCTCCGGCTCCACTGATCGGGCCGCTGGGAATCACGTTCCGGAACGACGCACACCATGTCGCTTTCGAGCGTATCTCCCAGCGCTCGATCGTACCCTCCAGGTTTGCACACCTTGCCGACCTAGGACGCCTGGGGGTACTTGAGGGGATGCTCACGTTGTACGACAACATGGGCTGGCGAGATTTCTTTCAGGTGTCGACGGATACGTTTACCCGCCCGACACTTGAGGTGCTTAGTTCGATCGCCAGGACCGACGAGGGATGCTCGTTTCGGTTCATGGACCGGGAGTGCCAGGTCACTCTCGATATGATGAGAGCCTTCTTCTCATGGCCCGATATCCCCGGGGCCGACCGAGGTTACGCACCCACCCATATCCCCCCACCTTCCTTCGACGCCGGTGCCTTCTGGGCCCGGATTACGGGTCTTCACGCTGCCTTTGACCCTAGTATGGCCAAGGCCTCGGCCATTGTCCATCCCTGCCTCCGTATAGCTCAGCGCCTTATGGCGACGACCTTTTTGGCCAGATATGAGCCGGGCACGATGTCTACGCCGGAGCTCTACATGCTCTACGCGATGACACGGCCCAGAGCTCTATCTAGGGATGGCGATGAGCTGGTCCCCGCCGTCGTGATTGATGTCGTGGCTTGGTTTTTAGACCGTATCATTGTATCGGTGGGCGCTCGCTCACCGATATACTGCGGCGGCTTGATCACCTTGCTTGCTCTTATGACCGGCGAGGACTTCCCCGACGACCTGCGACGAGCACCGAGCCCCACTTCTCTGTCGATTGATGTTATGGCCCGGATGAAGATGCTTCGTCCGCACGGTGAGCGACACTGGGTCTGGTTGCACGGCCCTTACGGTGCCGATTACATGATTCTTCCGAGCCCAGCTCGGACTCAGATTGCACCAGCCCATGTGGACTGGCTCCCTGCGATGGATGTTCTCATCCCAGCTGCTTACGTGCTCGAGGCCAAGGAGGCCGAGTAGGCCCACGCTGCCCACGCTGCCCCCGCAGACCCTGTTGCCCCTGCCGAGCCTGCTGCCGAGCCTGTTGACCCAGTGGCCCCTCAGCCTATCCCTGATGTTTCCGCTGCTCATGACACTTCTGTCCACACCTCTGTCGGTGTCGGGAGTACCTTAGCTGAGCCCACTTCCACCACCTCCACGGCTGTCACCACCACCACCGGCCCTCTGTCTGCTGAGCCTGTTTCTTCTGCCCCACCCGAGCGCCCGCCGACCATAGTTGAGTGCGGCGAGCCCTCTTTTGCCACCGCCGTTGAGACCTCTGTCTCCGCCTCTGTCTCCACTGCTGCTGTATTTTCCGAGAGTGTCGTGGCGTCTGTCCACACTTCTGTGCCGTCGACCTCTCTGGCCGCCTCGCTGCCACTTTTGTATTCTTCTTTCGTTGCTGCTGCCTCCACTTCTCACCGCCCTGCCCAGCCTCGCACTGAGGCCAGGCCCCCACTCGCGAGTGCAGCACCTTTTGTTCCCCTGCCTGCTGAGCCCGTCACCTACGCTACCAGAGTACGCCAGTCCAGACCTGCACAGCACCGACCGGTGCGTCCCTCTGCACCACCTCCCACTGACACCGTACTTCAGAGCATTCGTGCTCTAGAGGGGGCGGTGAGTGGCCTCAGAGGCGACCTTCAGACCCTGTCCGCCACCGTCACTGCGATGGCTGGCCGCTTCGACCTGCTCCCGCAGATTCACTACTGTCTCACCCAGGTCCTTGAGCGACTCCCACGCGTACCCCCGCCCACCCAGCAGGTACCCACCCCCACTTCCACACACACTCAGCCTGCTGCCACTTCCACACCCACACCCGCTCAGCAGCCTGTCTAGCCTGCACCACCACCACGACCTCCGCCTCAGGACGGAGATGGCGCAGCACCACCTTCTTAGGCACCCTTGATGCCATCGATTATTTTTGCCGTTGTGCTGCCCGTCTCTGCTGGGTCCTGTTGCATTTTTGTCCACCCCCCCTCCCCTCACTTATTTTGGGATTCTCATTCTGACCATATCTTTATATATTTTTTTGGGAGAGAGGGAGAGCTTTTGGTGCCACCTATATATCTGTATCACTCCTATCTTTGCATGCATCATGTCCACATCATATTTTTCATTTCTTTATTTTTCTTTTTATTTTCATTTTTTCCCTCATGCATGCATCCTCACTTGCCCCTCACCTTACTTGTCTCTCGGTGTGCCACACTTTGCACATTGAGGACACTGTGCCATTTAGCTTGGGGGAGTGAGTTCTCACGTTCTTTTTCGATTTGCCACCTTTATTTTTAGTTTTTCACACCATTTTCCGCTTTTGCACTTATTTTCATCATTTTTCCTTTATTTCACCATGCATCACGTTTTTCTTATTTTTCTGTGTGCCGCATTGTAAATAGTTCTATTTTCCCTTTATCTTTATTTCTTTTTCATCTCATGCTAGAGATGACTTTTCTATGATGATGATAACGTGGAGTTAGCTTCTTTTATATGCATGCTTTATTTGTCATGTCTTAGACTTTATTTCTGATATCATATGCTATGACTTGCCTTGCATCTAGAGATAGTAACCCACACCTTTTCCACATGAAAATGGATGAAATTTTATTATTAGCTGAGTCTGAATATTCATATGTATGCTATCACAGAAAACACACCAAGATTCACGCATTGAATGCTTATATCTGGAGTACCGATTTCTTTTCCTATATCACTTCTATATGCATGAATTGTACATTTCACTTCAGGATGATTGAATGATGTTAGCTATGATGAATCTGGATTAGTTAGCTTTTTTGTGATCGAAACTGAGTAGATTAGATTACCCTGCTGAAGTTGTCGTGCATGTCTTATAGAGTGAACCGAGAGATGTATTCATTTCTTTCTCCACAAATCTCGAACATCATTTCTCTACTTTTAAAATCATTGGTGAATCTCCCCTTAGCGATTCTATTATATGGCATTTCCCCCGCTATTCATTCCTAGCTCCAAATTTCTTATTCTCTAAAAAAGGGAGAAAAATATTCTTGTATATCATTATCTCTCTTTGAGTTGGGATCGTTGTGTATATATGCTATATCAAAAAAAAAAACAAAAAAAACAAAAGAAACAAAAAAAAGAGGAAAAAAAATATAGGAAAAATCCTTAATAAAAGATCCCATCTCACTGTCTTTCTTTCTTCTTTCGTTTTATTACTTTTGGAGCTTTATAAAAATGGGGATGTGAATATTTTTTATGCCACCATGCTTATAGATAAGCTTGGGGGAGGGAATACATTGATGTGTGAGAGAGTGACTACTTGACGTTGCACGACAACCTAGGCTAAGTAATATTCTATACTCGGTGAGATTGTTTCTAGCTTTACGAAATCCAGGAATCTAAGCCTCGCATTCATGTCATGAAATCCATACTTTTCTATTCTCTCTATTCTATTGTGTGATACTCTTATACTCCTCATAGAAAGCATTCAATTGAAAAGTGTGTGATCTGCGATTTGTATACCGCTTTAAATGATTCAGACGATGTTAATTCTAGAATTATTCCGTTTTTCATGATTATATCGTTGTTCGTGGGTTTTCTATTTCTATTTGCACTATTATACTATGATATCAAAATAAAACTCTTTGACTTGTATTTTTCATTCGGTGCATGCTATATGAGTAAGTGGAGCCCACGTCCTGAGAAAATGATCTAGCAGCTTACCTCTTCGCTTCTTTCTTTCTACTTTATTTTTATTTCGTTTTCAATCTTCTCAGTTTTCTTTTTTCATTTTTTTTCACCGTTTTCGTTTTCCGAATCCACCGGGTTCGCCTTTTACTTATCTTCCTCGAGGACGAGTAAGAGGCAAGCTTGGGGGATTTTGATCACTCCTCATTTTACACTTTTTTCCCGCATGTTTGCATGCCATTTAGATCGCCCAAATCATGTTTTTCACGATATATCGACGATATTGCGATGCTTTTCACGATTTGTTATTTTTGTCGCATTTCAGGTGATTTGGCGCGATTTGGAGTGATCTCGAGATGCGCTTACTCTAGAGGGTCACCGACGACCTCCCCAAGGGGTATTACGCTGTTGGAGAGGAGCGGAAGAAGAATGGACGTCGCAGGAGCGACGAGGAGGCCAAAACAAGCTGATTGGGCATTTTTGGTGTCCCACTCGACCGAGTGGAGGAGCCACTCGGCCGACCAGCGAGACACCGCTCGGCCGACCAGATCAGACACGATTCATATGTGCACTCGGCCGAGCGACGAAGACCACATCGGCCGAGTGACGAGATCCCGTCCGCCCGAGTGGCGCCCAGACGAAGCCATTCAAAAATCGCCAAGTTACTGTTTTCCGGCTGCCTGAGCTTCAGAAGACCCACTCGGCCGAGTGGATAATCCCGTCCGCCCGAGTACCATGAAGCCATCGGCCGAGTGACGACAACTCACTCGGCCGAGCCGCCCCCGAAGTAGAGACCCCTGAAGGCCCCGACTTACTGGAAAATTACCGGGTTTCTCACTCGGCCGAGCGACTTTTGTCACTCGGCCGAGTTCGACGCGCTGCCTGTAGCGAAAATTGCGGAAAACAGGCTGTGCAGGGGTATTTTGGTCACAGTTTTTGGACGATTTTGGGGGGTATTTAACCCCTGTTTTTACCCTAGTTTAGGAGAGCTTTTCTCTTAGATTTTTGCAGCTTTTTAGGTTTACTTTTTAGCTTTATTCTTGAGATTGGAGAAGAGACAAAATTTGATTTTTTTTGGAATAATTGAAGAACTCCATTGGTTTGTCTTTCTCTTCTCTAAAAATTCTATTTTTATTGCATATCTCAATATTTTGATGAATTCTATTGCTTATTTCATTGTTTATTTTTGTGATCTTGCTATGAATTGTGAGTAGTCTCCACGTCTTGGGGCGTGGGGATGAACCCTACAAGCCCAATTTCATATTTGTGATGAATTAGTAGAAATCTTGCTAGAATTGATAATTAGGGATTAGATTGGGATCGATTTACTACGGTTAGCTAGGAGTTCATACCGATTGGGATTTGCAAGAGATTGGATCCCAATTCGATAGGAAACCCTAGAAATCCGAATTGGGTTGGAATCGAATTACCGTAGTATCGGTTTGCAAGAGATTGGACCGATACTAGGGTTTCCGGTTGCAATTCCGTGCCAATACCCGTTTGCAAGAGATTGGACGTGTAGGAACTATCCCAACCTAGGTCGTGGCCCGAGTTTGCACGAGAGTGGGCTCGGGGCGCGATTGAACGATGATGTTGATCCTAATGCTAGTTTTCCTAGGCTAGGGTTTGCAAGAGATTGGACCCGAACCTAGGATAGCTATAGACCGGCAACAACGCGAGAGCGTGAGCTAGGTTCTACATTCAGTTGCAACTAGTTCATCCAAAATCTTATTCTAGCAATTTTGATACCGATGAACCACATTTATGAAATACGGTGAGTAGCGGGGATTTCCCATTCCCTAGACGTTCTTTATTTGATTTGATATTTCCGCACTTTGTCTGACGATTGTGACAGGATCGCCAAAGGCAAATCTTTCTTCTTAAATAGCCAGGTTGATTGGAACAAGCACGGTCATTCGTCCTCCCTGTGTTCGATATCCCGCTCGCCGCTATACCGTGCACTTGCGGTAAAACTACAACCGTCGCTTCGGGTGTGTATCCGGGGCGCGATCAGTTATGGGTGTCCAAATGATCGCGGTGAGAGGTGTGATTTGTCTGCGTCCAATAGCTTAACGATATAAGCTATAGGGTTTTCAACAATAATGAAACTATCATGTTCATCTATATGACTAAAATTCTCACTAACCTACCTAGCATACCAGTTGTTTATCAGAAAGGCACCGCTTATCATTAACTACCTGTTATTATACCTAATACTAATTAAGCATTGCCAATATATATTGAACTGTCAGTTCTTAACAAAAATAATATCAATCTTTCTTATTACATGTAGGGTTGACATTATATATATAGTACCACAGATTTATACATAACATATGCTAGTTAATATATGAACTTACAGTATACATAATAACATATAACACTGCTCACACTATTATAATATAATAACACTTGTGTATAATAACAACTTAACTTACATTTGCTTGCATAACTCATTAGGCTGCCTGCTCCTTGGTGTTTGGTGGCAGATGGGGAGGCGATGCGTGACTTTCTTGGCCGAGGAGAGATGAGAGCCGTCGCCTGGCCGTCGTCACCCGCGAGGAGGGGGCCGCGGCTGATGTGTGAGGAAGCGAGGAGGATCAGCCCACGTAGGAGGCCGTGGGTGCTAGCAAGGAGGGCGCGGCTGAAGTCTGGGGTGGAGAGAGAGAGAGAAAAAGGCCGGCGGGTGTCCTCGCGTGGAGAAGGTCGGCACCGGAGGGGAAGCTTGGCGGTGGTTCGCTCGGCGGTCTGTGGCGTGGGCGAGGGGCAGCTGCGCGGCGCCTGGGCGGGGTGTCCGGTGTTCGCGAGGAGAGGAGGCGCCGCCTCGTGACTTGGGGAGGCAGGAACGACGGTGAGGGGGTGTTGCCGCCGGAGTTGGGTTGCGCCTCGGGGAAGTTGTAGGGCGGCGGCTATGAGTAGAGCTAGGGGGAAGAAAAACTAAACCTAGGGTTTTAATACTAAGAGGTATGGACAAGAACAGATTACCTTAATATATCCTTAGGGTTCTATAGGCTAACCCAGCAGCACGTGAATTGGATTTGAAAAGGCTGAAGGGTAAGTGGTTGGAAGCTGCACGTGAATAGCCTTTGGGTTCTCAGGGTTTTTATTTCTATAGGTCCTTTTTTTATATAGAGAGTTGCTGATATATGATCAGGGGAACGAAAGACCCTAGTGTCTTTATTAATAGGAGATGTGGCGTTCCCGTGTAACCCTAGGTCTAGGGTCTCTAAGAGTTTTTAATATGAGAAATTAGAGTAGGTGCGGCTGTGACATGCTAGCCTTAGGGTTTATATAAAAATGTTAATGTGTGCCATCTAATTGGCAGATGTGTGTGTCCACGTGGGTGCAAGTGTGTTGGTATGGCCTAGGGGAATTCACAACATGGGTGTTTTATTAGGATGGTAATGAAAAATTATAATTATTAGGATTTGAATTTAGTATTAATAGCAGGTATTATTAGGTTTAAACAAGGGAATATCGGCTAATCAATAGGTTTAAAAAGGTGCAAAAATAGTAAGTTGTAATTGACATTAAAAAGATTTGACATGATAATAAATTTAGATTTTGAATTCGATTTTTTTTTAAAATTAATTTATTAAGGGATAAGATTATAATAAAAACAAGAATTTTATTTAAGTGTCATGAAATAATAATAGCAATAATTAATATGGCAAAGCTGGCACGTGCACGGGGATAAACACGCCTAACTACGGTTACGGAACGTCTGACTACGGATACAGGAAGGATAACCCACTAGATGAAAAACAGATAATAGTAACGGTAAAAAACCGGTCGTTACATCCTACCCACCTTAAAACGATTCCGTCCTCGGAATCTTATCGGCTAAGGTACCGGAAAACATAAGTGTAATGCTCGCAACTCCTCTTCCATTGCATACACCAAAACAACTAGCATGTCATAACCAAATAGTAATTTCTAATATTAATATCAACACCAATGCATTAATACCGACAATACAAATCAACGCCAATGCTTCTAGTAGTTACTATACACATACACACGTTACTAATTACGTATTTACATAACATGCTTAATATCATCATACAAATATAATCCAACCAATATTATACTCGGGTGAATAGTAACACTTTACTACACCGCCACATCAATTTACTAGCCGTAAGTGTGCCATCACCTTCCATACTCACATCATTATTAATACACAATATATTACCATATATCTCATACACTCACAATCTTTAATGATATAACACTACACATCACATAAACATACCACTAATACATAAGTACAATCATTCTTTGTCAATTAACACTTCAATCGTGCAATCATTCATAATATATATATCACTACACGTATATACATGTACGTAATACTTCACACCATACACAGATTTATATAAGCCATACTCATAGCACTAGGGTCATCGTAATCTACTCACCTTAGGATCAAGTCCGCCCTTAGACTTAAATAGGCCGACATAGGAGTGAGCGAACTTAGACACTAAGGTCATTCCATCCCATTCATACATACATCATAATGAAACCATATACATCCATTTGCATACACTTACTCATACATCACGCACTTTCAAATTCTTATACGTACGTTCATTCTACACACATATACATGCTTACACTATTACAGGCCTACCTCATATCTATATAGAACAGTTATATACACACACCGGTATTCACAACCATGGTAATCTACATAGGTAAGTATACTATTTCATACATTCACATATACGTAGTCACAAACATACGGCTATGGATACCTCCTGGTATACACATGCTCACACATCATCCCGTATGGGTAACATTATAATCCTACTATACATAGAGCACACTTATTCATCCAATATATATACATATACACACACCTATAACTAATCACATACATATATATGCACGAGCATACGCCAGACATGCTAGCATACAAATCACACAATAAGTCTGCACACACAACTATTGTACCTAACATGCACATCACTGTATCGGCGTATAATTACAACCATCAACAAGTACGGCTAAGATACATATACTCCTAGTAACTAACCAATATTAAATCTAATACGTACCGATATTCCTATAGTTATATATCTAAACACCCGCCTAGGTATAAGTATAAAACTTACTACTCTATACTCGACTACATACATATATACCACATACTACCGTACATGCACATACAACACAGTAGATAACCACACTATAAATACTAAGGGTAGGCGTACCCAGACATGGGTGGCGGGCATGGATAAGAGGTCAGTTGGTTGGGTGACACAAAATATTTAAGAACCAAGGTAAGAAGATAGGGTATGTGTGAAAATAATAACATCGTTACAATTTACGTAAAATAGCGAATATATGGTATGAGTTAAAACGTAAAATATGATTAGTCGAATAATAGGTGAAGAGTAATTTGGTCATAGTGTTGTAGTGCTTGTTTTGCAAATGAAAAATAGGTTCGTAAAAAGAAAAATTTTCTTTTCTTAAAATATTTGAAGACAATGGTTATAAAACTGACACACAGGATTTTGAAGTTCTATTTAACTTAGGAAAGTATTTTAAAAGTATGTATCAATGACCGTTTCAAAATACATTACTAAGAAAAGGAGGTGACATTTAAACTAGCGACTTAGAAATAACGTTTTAAAAAGTTCATTGCCTGAGGAAAATAGAGTAGTTATGTGAAACAGAAGTATGAAAGATGTATGTGGGGAAATCGTTATAAAATAGAAATTAAGGATCGAAGAATTTTAAACTTAGCGAAGAATTCCATAAATGAAATATTGAAAATACTTTTTAGAAGGAGGGGTTCAAGGTCAAAGATGGCGGATCTGGAGAGTTAATGTGAATCGAGGACAATGATCAGGTTCAACGATCGAAACGAAGGGCGACTAAGGAGCAACTCCGTGAATACGCTACGATGGCTTTCTACGATCACTAATATGGGGGGTAATGATTAGAGAAATAAGATCAGGAGGAAAATAATCATTGGGTCGACTAAGGTTTAGCACTACGGTTCTTCAACGGACTAGACCGCGATAGGGAGGCCGAGGTAAGGGTTCGTTGAGGATCGTGATCGAGATCTTATCTATAGGTCTGGAAAATCATACGCTTCGAAATCTACTCCTTGCAGGCGCCTCAGGTCCGACTTGCACGGCGACGTTCGCTACGTTCGGTTGGGCCCTAGATTCGATGAATCAAGCGAACGACTAACGAAACTCAAAATCTAAGATGGTCAGAGCTAGATGATCAATCGCTAAGGTGACTCCCGAGACAATAATACTAAGTCGTGGCAAGGTGTCTAACTAACGAGTACGAGCGTCTAACTAACTCTTCCTATTATCCTGGTATTGGGTTTCCTATCGTGCTGAGACGAGGTATTCGAGTAATTTTGCATACGAACTAATTCTGGATGTTTTGGCTAATGAAAAGTGTTCTCATTATTCTGAATTTCGCAGTTGCAGGAGACCTGCATGGGCCACCACTAAAGCCTGTAACGCACCGCTTCCCAAAAGACACCGGAAGCGAGAGCGTTACGCGGTCCGCTTGAACTGGAGCGGTGAAGCTCGAGTTCAATAAGCGTCTGTGATAAAAACACAGAAAAGAGTCCTTGCATTTGCGTATCAGAACAATCAGAAAACTTTTCATTAAATTAAGTGGGCACTTCCAGAATTGTTCATACCGAAAATACAACAACAGGGCCTCAGCACGGCCAAAAAAAGAAACTATAACAAAGCGCCAAACCTACTACAAGGTACTAAAACAAAACTCAAAGTAGTGACGAAGGCTCTAGTCTTCCGCAGAAAGTGGCTCGGTGTCTACGACCAACTATGGCTCTCCGAGCCAGGCGTCACGTACGAATCCTCCGGGTACTCAAACGCTGAATCTGACATACATCCAGAAACAATGAATGTATGTCAGCAAGGCTGCAAGAAAAGGTTAGCAACCCAAACAAGATGTGCAGCTGATACGAATTTAAGAAACATTAAACATTTTAAAAAGAAAGGTGACTGCAGCAATATAACGAGACAATTATACTGAAACGAAAAGTAAACATCCCTAACATGTAGTTCTAAGCAGTTGCAAGTATTATAGTAGGGTTTTTCTTTGAGTTCATTAGCATGACAATTCCCAAGAGACCAAAGTTAGCGTTGCAAGTTTTCATGTCAAGAGTTAGCTTTCTAATCTAGGGTTCACGCCTGTAGGTCGTGATGAGAAGGTCGTTCCTCTCACGGGGGCTTACCGTGATTGACGCTAACCCACCGCGTGCGGGTGGTGCTCTTGAGGAGAGTACCTTTCATACGCCTAGTGGCCGCTCAACCCTAACCCCACCCAAAAGTTTGTCGGAACACGAGCCGGCCTAGTCGACTCACACGACATCACGAATTCACGATTCCGCCTTCGAGGCGCACGATTTTCACGATGTCACTCTACTGACCAAGCAAGATGTACATGATTTAAATGTTGACAATATTCTCATTTTACCACATATACAATAAATACAAGGAATGTCGAGAAGGTTGGTTTAATGAACATTTTACAGAGAACGATTTACTTTACCAATGTTTAAGTTTAACCCTTGTCGAGTTATATGTCAAAGTCACATTTTTTAGTCTAGAACATTATAAAAACATTTTCATGCGTCATTATACGTGCAATTTTCAAGATGTACACATTAGAGTAAAAATGACGCAAATATTCATCAACTTCAAAAATTCATATTTAATCGCACACTTGCCTGTTGTAGCTGGTTACGGGTGTCCAGATGATCGCGATGAGAGGTGTGATTTGTCTGCGTCCAATAGATTAACGATATAAGCTATAGGGTTTTCAACAATAATGAAACTATCATGTTCATCTATATGACTAAAATTCTCACTAACCTACCTAGCATACCAGTTGTTTATCAGAAAGGCACCGCTTATCATTAACTACCTGTTATTATACCTAATACTAATTAAGCATTGCCAATATATATTGAACTGTCAGTTCTTAACAAAAATAATATCAATCTTTCTTATTACATGTAGGGTTGACATTATATATATAGTACCACAGATTTATACATAACATATGCTAGTTAATATATGAACTTACAGTATACATAATAACATATAACACTGCTCACACTATTATAATATAATAACGCTTGTGTATAATAACAACTTCACTTACATTTGCTTGCATAACTCATTAGGCTGCCTGCTCCTTGGTGTTTGGTGGCAGATGGGGAGGCGATGCGTGACTTTCTTGGCCGAGGAGAGATGAGAGCCGTCGCCTGGCCGTCGTCGCCCGCGAGGAGGGGGCCGCGGCTGATGTGTGTGGAAGTGAGGAGGATCAGCCCGTGGAGGAGGCCGTGGGTGCTAGCAAGGAGGGGGCGGCTGAAGTCTGGGGTGGAGAGAGAGAAAGGCCGACGGGTGTCCTCGCGTGGAGAAGGTCGGCGCCGGAGGGGAAGCTTGGCGGTGGTTCGCTCGGCGGTCTGTGGCGTCGGCGAGGGGCGGCTGCGCGGCGCCTGGGCGGGTTGTCCGGCGTTCGCGAGGAGAGGAGGCGCCGCCTCGTGACTTGGGGAGGCAGGAACGGCGGTGAGGGGGTGTTGCCGCCGGAGTTGGGTTGCGCCTCGGGGAAGTTGTAGGGCGGCGGCTATGAGTAGAGCTAGGGGAAGAAAAACTAAACCTAGGGTTTTAATACTAAGAGGTAGGGACAAGAACAGATTACCTTAATATATCCTTAGGGTTCTATAGGCTAACCCAACAGCACATGAATTGGATTTGAAAAGGCTGAAGGGTAAGTGGTTGGAAGCTGCACGTGAATAGCCTTTGGGTTCTCAGGGTTTTTATTTCTATAGGTCCTTTTTTATATAGAGAGTTGCTGATATATGATCAAGGGAACGAAAGACCCTAGTGTCTTTATTAATAGGAGATGTGGCGTTCCCGTGTAACCCTAGGTCTAGGGTCTCTAAGAGTTTTTAATATGAGAAATTAGAGTAGGTGCGGCTGTGACATGCTAGCCTTAGGGTTTATATAAAAATGTTAATATGTGCCATCTAATTGGCAGATGTGTGTGTCCACGTGGGTGCAAGTGTGTTGGTGCGGCCTAGAGGAATTCACAACATGGGTGTTTTATTAGGATGGTAATGAAAAATTATAATTATTAGGATTTGAATTTAGTATTAATAGCAGGTATTATTAGGTTTAAACAAGGGAATATCGGCTAATCAATAGGTTTAAATAGGTGCAAAAATAGAAAGTTGCAATTGACTTTAAAAAGATTTGACATGATAATAAATTTAGATTTTGAATTCAAAATTTTTTTTAAAATTAATTTATTAAGGGATAAGATTATAATAAAAACAAGAATTTTATTTAAGTGTCATGAAATAATAATAGCAATAATTAATATGGCAAAGCTGGCACTTGCACGGGGATAAACACGCCTAACTACGGTTACGGAACGTCTGACTATGGATACGGGAAGGATAACCCACTAGATGAAAAACAGATAATAGTAACGGTAAAAAACCGGTCGTTACAAGTGTGATGATAAAAAGTTTAGTACATATGGAGATGTAATAAGGAATACAGCCTGTCATATCAAATTTTTAACGAAATATATTTACTTCAAAGATTGAGTTTCCCCTTCTCATGTAATATGAGTTCAAGGTACCAATTCCAAACATGACCGATAAGGATTTTTAAATGTGGAATGGCAGTGTTTGACGGACTTAACACCAACGCTAAGAAAATGACTTTTATAGCTTAAGTTGGATGTCCGAGGGTAGTATCAAGGACATGGATCGTATCCATTTTTCATACGAAGCTCTGTGTATATATTTTTAAGACACTTGTCTTGTTATTCTTTTTATACACGTATATATATATTTTGATGAGAGATCTTCTTTTTACCCATTCCTTGTAACATCATATCCCATTAGTTAAACATAATTTATTCCACCAACAACCACTTTTCTTATTCAAGATTACAAAGCCATATCAAAACCATTTTGATCTGTGTATGTGTGATTTGAAGATGAAAGACTTTAATTACTCATTAATGGATATGACCTAATTAAGCATGTAGTCTTTGAATGCAAGCATTGTTAAGAATATAATATTTAAAATTCATAAGACATATATTTTGCATCAAAGATGATTCTGATGAAAAGTACAAAATGAGGAGATAGACATTATATATTTTTATATATTTTTCTTTTTCAATTTTTTTTAATTTTCATTTTTATAGCACACCACAGAAAAAGTAAAAGCATACAAGTAAAATAAAAGCTCACCAAAAAAATAAAATAAAAGCACACAAAAATATTTTCATTCTAAATATGATTAATAATACCCAGTTCTAGACGTAGTCGATAAAAGCGATCTTCTGGCAAAGGTTTTGTAAAGATATCTGCCAACTGAGAATCAGTAGAAATATATTCAATGGATACATCCTCTTTTGCCAAATGATGTCTAAGGAAATGATGTCTTACGTCTATGTGTTTTTTTTCGAGAGTGATGAACAGGATTCTTAGAAAGATCTATAGCACTCTTACTATCACATCTTAATGGAACTTTTCTAAGATCCAAATCGTAGTCAGACAAGGTTTGCATCATCCAAAGTACTTGGGCATAGCAACTGCTAAAGGCAATATACTCAGCTTCAGTAGTGGATAAAGCAACACTGTTCTGTTTACGACTAGACCAAGAAACTAATGAATGTCCTAGCATAAAACATGTTCCACTAGTGCTCTTTCTATCAATCATACTACCAACGTAATCAGCGTCAGTAAATCCAATTAAATCAAATAAACCATAAGAAGGATACCAAAGGCCTAAAGAAGGTGTGTGAATCAAATACCTAAAGATCCTTTTTATGGCAATTAAGTGTGACTCTTTTGGACAAGCTTGAAAACGTGCACACAAACATACAACAAACATTATATCGGGCCTAGACGCTGTTAAATAAAGGAGAGAGCCAATCATACCTCGATAAAGCTTTTGATCCACGTCGATTCCTTTTTCATCTTTTTCCAGCTTCGTCATGGGACTCATGGGAGTTCCAATTCCTTTTACCTTCTCCATCCCAAACTTTTTCAATAGTTCTTTGATGTACTTGGTTTGCGATAGGAAGATGCCTTCTTTAGTTTGCTTGACTTGGAATCCCAAAAAGTACTTCAGTTCTCCAACAAGGCTCATCTCAAATTGATCCTGCATGACCTTCTCAAACTTTTGACATAAAAGATCATCAGTAGCACCATAAATAATATCAACATATATTTGTACGACGAGAAACTGATTATGATCATGCAAAATAAAAAGTATGTTGTCTGCACTACCCTTTTTAAAATCATTTTCCAAAAGATAAGCAATAAGACGATCATACCAAGCTCTAGGAGCTTGTTTAAGACCATATAATGTTTTTTGAAGTTTAAAAACATGATGTGGAAAATCATGACTTTCAAAACCAGGGGGTTGTTCAACAAACACATCTTCTTTCAGGTACCCATTCAAGAATGCACTTTTAACGTCCATCTGTTTAAGCTTGAGTTTCTTATAACTTGCAAAGGCTAATAAAATTCTTATAGCTTCCAATCTAGCAACTGGTGCAAAATTTTCATCAACATCTATGCCTTCAATTTGATTATAACCTTTAGCAACCAATCTAGCCTTATTCCTGATTACTCTTCCAGATTCATCAAGCTTGTTTTTATATATTCATTTGGTACCTACAACAGGATAATCTATGGGTCGTGGCACTAAATTCCAAACACTATTCCTATCAAATTCATTCAATTCATCATGCATAGCCATTACCCAACTTTTCTCAATCAAAGCAGATTCAATAGTCTTTGGCTCAATTTCGGATATAAAATCCCCATGAATGCATAAAGCACAAAGATTACTAAAAGAGGAACGAGTTCGTATACCTGCCGTGGGTGCTCCAATGACCAGTTCTGGTGGATGATTTGGATTGTATCTCAGCACTCCTCTGTTCAGGGGTTCTTCCTCTTGGTTCTCTTCTTTTTAAGTAGGTTCTTGTGTTTGACTTGGTTCAGCAATGTCCCTTGAACCGCTATCATTCTTTTCAATTGCATCACCTTCAGGTCCCCTGAAATTCAAAGAATCATTCTTAGTTTCATCAAATTTAACATTAACTGATTCAACAATAGTCAAAGTGCGTTTATTATAAATCCTGTAAGCTTTGCTCCTTGACGAGTATCCTATAAGCACTCCTTCATCTGATTTGGATTCAAATGTACCAAGTTGATCTCCAGTGTTTAATATGAAACATCTGCATCCAAATACTTTAAAATATGAAATATTAGGAGTCTTGCCATGCCAAAGTTCATAAGGAGTTTTCTTTACTATTGATCTTAGCATGACTCTATTACAAACATAACAAGCAGTATTTATTGCCTCGGCCCAAAAAATACATAGGTAATTCATACTCATTCAACATACTTCTAGCCATTTCTTTTAAAGTACTATTCTTTCTTTCAACTACTCCATTTTGTTGCGGTGTTCTAGGAGAAGAAAATTCATGCATAATTCCTTTTTCTAAACAAAAGTTTTCAAAGGTTATATTTTCAAATTCTCCTCAATGATCACTTCTAATTTTTATAATTGAAAGATTTTTCTCATTTGAAACTTGATTGCAAAAGTTTTGAAGGTTTTCAAAAGAGTCTGACTTTTTGGCTAAGAAATAAACCCATGTAAATCTTGAAAAATCATCGACCATTACTAAGCAAAACTTCTTTCCATTTAAACTAGCAACATTAGTTGGTCCAAATAAATCCATGTGAATTAGTTCTAACATGCGTGTAGTTGCTATTTCTCTAATTCCAGTAAAGGTAGATCGAGTTTTCTTACCTTTCGTGCATGCTACGCACAACTTACTATTCTCGTATTTCTGATGTGGCAGTCCTCTTACTAGATTTCTGTTCTCCAGTTTCTGCAACAACTTCATTCCAGTATGTGCCAATCTTCTGTGCCACAGTGTTTCCTCGTCTTCCCTGCCAATCAAACATTTAGCTATTGTTAGCTCTTCAATAATAAGTGTATAAACATTATTTTTCCATTAGCTGTAATCAAAACATTACATGTGACATTATCAATGATTTTACAAAATTTTGCATCAAATACTATGTTCTTACCATTGTCACAGAGTAGGCTAATAGAGATGAGGTTGTGTTTAAGATTTTAAACCCATAGGACATCCTTCAGTTGAAAAGTGTCGTTACCTACAACACCCTTTCCAATTACCTTGCATTTTCCGTTGTCCCCAAGTGTACCACTTCCTCCTTCTTGCTTTACGAGGTTAAGGAACTTGTCGTAACTTCCTGTTATGTGTCTTGAGCAGCCAGAATCCAAATACCACTCACACTTTTGTTCCTTAGCCAAGCTGTGCACCTATACATAAGAAAAACATGACATGTGTGACATAGGCAACTAAATAGGTCCACGATGGTTAGTGATAGCGCCTTTAGGAACCCATACTTGTTTAAATTTGATTTTCTTGTTTCCATACAAACAGTTTCTATATGAATGATCAATAGAACCACATGTATAACATTTAGCATGAGGAGGTTTCCTTTTAACAGCTCCATTGTGAACAATCTTCTTTTCAGCATAATGATTTCCATATCCTAGACCTTGTCTATTGTTTCCATGTGATTGATATCCAAGAATGATGTTGAGAGATTTCTTCCCTACACCAAATTTCTTAATACTCAATTCTAAATCAGAGATCTTGGATTTTAAATAGAAGTTTTCATTCACAAGCATGGTACCTTTATTTTATTTTCATCTTCATTTTTCTTAAAGTTTTCAACCTTCTTTTCAAGACTCGCAATCTTTTCTTTGGACTTGCTTTCTTCTAGTTTTAGCATGGCACAAGATTCACATTTAAGAGTTTCATGCAAACTAGTTTTTTCTTTTAGTTTTAAAATTGTATCTTTAAGATTCTCAATCTCAGATTTCATTTTATCTTCATTTTGTGAAATATGAAAATTATCCTGTTGTAATTCAAAGTTGGTTTCTTTTAAAGATTCTACAGAGGATTCTAGATTATTGATCTCTAAGTTCGTATTCTCACAAATGTTCATAAGTTCTGGTAGAGAGAATTCGTGTACCTTCGATTTTGTCGAATCGATGTCTCCAACCAGACATAAGGATGAGTGAGCAACTTCATCTTCTGGTTCATCCTCGTCATCGTCATCCCACGTCACAGCAAGTGATCTTTCTTTTGATTCTGTCGGGGCATCCTTCAAAGTTGGACAATTCTTCATGAAGTGTTCTTGTTTCCTGTATTTAAAACACTGTACAAACTTAGTAGTATTCTGTTCAGAAGAAAAGTTTGAAGGATTAAACTTATTAAAGTGATTGAACCTTTTCGACATTTCAGACTTTCCCTGTGGTGTCTTGATGTATCTCCTGAAGCCTCTGACCATCAGGGCTTGCTCATCATCAAGAACATCGTCGATTTCTTCAGCTTTGAATGCTATGGACTTAGCAGCTTTGGCTTCTCCCTTTTTCTGTGACTCGATGTTTTTCAGCTCCAGCTCATAGGACATCAGGTTCCCAATCAAATCATCCAAGCTCAATTTGGAGAGATCTCGAGCTTCTTGGATTGCAGTAACCTTTGGACGAAAAGTACTTGGCAAGGCTCGAAGGATTTTCCTTACTAGTTCCACGCTTGGGTACGTCTTTCCAAGTGCCATTGAGTTGTAGACGATGTCTGTAAATCTTGCATACATGTCCTTGATCGTCTCTGTAGGTTTCTTGTGGAAGCCATCGTATGTCGTACTGAGAAGCGCTAGTCTGGATTCCTTGACTTGAGACGTTCCCTCGTGTGTTACTTCTAGAGTACGCTAAATTTCCTGTGCAGTTAAACAGTGGGAAACACGATTAAATTCAGTCTTATCGAGTGCACAAATTATTGCATTCATTGCTTTTTCATTTAATGAAAACAACTTTTTATCATTGTCATCCCATTTATCCTCAGGTTTTGGGATTTCAATATTTTTCAATTATTAAAACAGGTGACGTATATCCATTAGGAACAATTTTCCAGACATCATAATCAGCAGACACTAAATATATTTTCATCCTAGCTTTCCAGTGGGCAAAATTAGTTCCATCGAATTTTGGGGGTCTGACTGTGGATTGACCTTCAGCAAATGCTGAATCATACAGACTCATAGTAAACTAGACTAAAAATGGTCAAGCCTGGTGCTCTGATACCAATTGTAGGATCTAAATAGGGTCTAGAGGGGGGTGAATAGGCCGATGACCAAATTATCGCAAGATAAAAATATTTAAGTCTAATTAAAACATATAAGTAGAAGCAATAGTAAAGCAGATAACACAACAACTAGAGCAAGCAGATGACATGGAAGATTTACGTGGTTCGGTCTCCCAAGACCTACATCCACCCCGGAACAACATCACTAAAAATTGTTTCTTTAAGTAGTTACAGTTACACAAGATTAGAGCCCCAACTCTAACCACTCTGACTAACACTAGCTCACCAAATCCCAAAAAGATAAAATTACTATTATGCTCTCCCAATCTGATATGCCCCAACCACTCGGATTACTCAAAACAATTTAGCGGAAGAAAGTGTAAAACCCAAAAACCAAAGACAAATGCAACAACGTATTCACAATAATATAAGATCAAGAGTTTAGAAAGCTCATTTGTGAAGATCCCTCTGGTACTCGTCTTTTAGTATGTCAATAGCTCTGCAACGCTTCTTTTGGAATTTCCATCGGAGTTCTGTAGAGGAAGAAGTCGATGTCCCCGTGAAAGTGGTTGGTAGGAGCTCCTCGATCAACGTGATGCCATTTGATGCACAGGAGGAACTAGCTACTCAACTTGGAGTCAGTACATCAGGGATGAAGCCATGGTCATAACGCCGTAAACGATGCTCAATTTGGATCTCTAGAACTCAACTTATGGATGAAAATGTAAGGGGGTATACAAGTTTTTTTATAGGTGAAGCTTAACAGGTCTTCGCACTGTGCCAGTGGACCCGAACCCGTCAAAAAACACGTTTAAAACACGTTTAATGGCTCGGATCTGAAACCCGCTATCGGTAGCGCCGTGAGCCGTCGGATCAGGCGCGATCTGATGATGAAGCGCCACGTGGCCGTCAAGAATCGTGTTGCGGCGCCCGCCCGCTTTGACCCGGACCTGCTTCTGTCGGCACCGTCTGATCGTTGCTTGGATGGCCGCGATGGAGCACGTCGATGCGGACTCGGACAGCTGCACCCGCCAAAGTTGATTCCGTCAGCTCGAATTCGAGTGAACGGTGGCCATCGGATCATGATCGAGCGGCTATCAAGCGTCCACGTCGCTCCGCTTCTGGGATCAAGAGTGACCGTCGGATGCAAGCTAAACGGCCCAGATAAGGCCACGTCGGTCGGTATCGAAGCTGTGGGGAAGTCGTATAACCCAACAGTGTCGTATGTCAAATTATCAGTGTATGTTTGATGTATTCCACTGTATTTTGGAATCAAATAAATCCAATAAATTCTGAAAAAATTCTCATAAATCTTATATGGCTTTCTTCAAATTGTAGAAAAGTTTCACCCTACTTCATCACTTGTAGAAAAATTTCCTTCATTGTATGCTTTGTATTTCTTTGTATTTCCTCGTATTTTGGCTTCAAACAATTTCCATAATTCCTGAAAAAATTCTCATGATGTTTATAGCCTATGATTTACTCCAGGGTAGAGTTTTGTAGCTATACTTCATTATTTGATCAGCTTTCGTAATTCCAAATGTAGTTTCAGCTTCGTATTTCAACGTACTTGAGTACGTACATGCGTAACATGTCCAAACATGACTGTCACACTGCATAGAGACCTGAGACACACTTAACACAAATATTAGATCAGTTCAGTAGGGTTTGTTATCAACAAACATAGTCTAGGAGGCTGTTTCCAACATGTTTGTTATCATCGGACAAGAAATTACAGAATGTTGTATCCTACACATCGTTGTATCCAACATATTCAACTAGTTACTTTGCCGTCAAATCTTGCATTAGGCCTTCTCTTATCTGATTAAGTAAAGAAATGTGTGGCAGGCTCACCATAACTGCGAGGTCTAGTTTACGACTTAGTGCATCTGCCACTAAGTTTTCTCATCCCAGCATGTACTTCAACATGCATGTAGTCAAACTCCACCAAGAAATCTTGCCACCTTGCTTGCTTGGAAGATAGTTTTTTCTAAGTTTAGAAGTAGCTATTAGCCATATTGTCTGTCTTCACTACGAACTTGGAACCAAGCAAGTAGTGCCTACATAGCCGTAAGTACTGGTTCACGATGAGTGAATATTCTATATGTTTTTAGTAGGGATTAAGCATGCATTATATCCTACAAATTCTCACTTTAATTGTCACTTCATCATATTTTTGTTTACTTTCACTCTCTAGGTGTTTATGTGCATTTTAGGTTAATAGCATGCTATTCGGAACCAATTAGAGCCAAAGAAGCAAAGTGCAAGTAAGGCAAAGCAAGGCGAAGCAAGGCAAAGCAAGGCAAAGCAAGGGAATTAAAAGAATTCGATTCGAAGAGATAACAGCACCTACATGACCACGTGTGATAACACACACCATCGTATACAAGATCCAGCCCAAGCCAAAGAGAAGATGAGCCACGCAGTCGCGTGTGACACTCCACGCGACCGCATGGAGAGGATGCCACAAGAAATACACAGCCTTAAAAATACTGAATATTTGCTTACGATCTTCACTTCCTCTTATTTTTTTGTCGAAGAGCATCTTGTGACGATTCTAACACATATTTATTTGAATTTTTTTGAGATCATAGCGATTTCATACATTTTTTGAAAGACAAGACTGCTTGCAGGATTTGCTCATGCGACCACGTGAAATTCGACGTGACTGCATCGCTGCATAGGCTGAAAGTGCAAAGAATGGCTGTTGTAAGGACTGCAGCTATGCGACTGCGTAGAATTCCATGTGACAGCATATCACTTGACTTTTAAAGGCTTTTGAGGCTGTTTTATGAATATGAGTCGATTTTCGACGCGACCACATCGAATTCGACATGACCACGTCGATTTTCGACGCAGTTGGTTTGGGTCGAGTTTTACCGGACCCATTAGGGTTTCTATGTGTTTCTATATATATTTTGAGCACCATTTTGAGTGGGGCGATGGCCATAGACGCGATTTTCGTATAGTTTTCATTTTATTCTTCCATTGTTTTTAGTCAAGGAGTAGGAATATGGTTAGGATAGCTTTCTTTGGTGTTCCCCTGGTGCAAGTTTGTGTATTTGGAACTTTGGATTGTCATCTTTATTGAGATAACTATTTTTCTTTTCTTGTATATGTTTTCTAATTTCTTTCTTGTGATTATTTCTACATTTCCCTTAATGTTTATTGAGTAGATTTCATCTAGGGCTGTGGTTGAACCCCTATTAAGGGATGTATATGGAATGAATTATTTATTTAGCTATTGGATTGCCAATTTAGGGTTTCAACATGGATGTTTGATTAAATCATACCATACCCATGTCACCAATGATAGTTGGACATGGATTATACCCTTCATGCGATGACCAGAGTTCTAGACACAATAGTGGCATGAATGACGATCGGAGAATATTGTCGAAAATCATGCACCCGTCATGTGACGGTGACCAACGAAAGTTGAATTTGCCACAAGAGGGGTAGTCCTATCATAGCATCATGAGAGTGTGGGGTTGGTGATAACATTAGGTTGCTCTATCATAGCATCATGAGTGCAGGGGTAGGCGACTACCTTATCTGTGACAATCTCACCCTAGGATAGATCGGATAGCTAGACAATCGCTTCACTTCCATGTTCAACCCACAATAGAGGGGATATCCTTTCTGTGTAGATAAATGCCTGCAATGCCGGTGATGAAAATGTCTGCTGAAAATGTTTGATGAGCACAAATTTTTACATGGATGGCTAATTACGGTTTTGGATCGTCTGTTTAAGTCCCACATTTTATTTCCTGCACTTTTATTTTACTTTTGAGAGAAATTGTAGTGAGAAATTTATGTAATGTCCAAGACCGAAGACCACTTTCCATGGAGACGGAGGCCACAATTGAAGTTGAAGATCTTATATAGGACCCATGGGGTTTCCAAAGTTGTAATTTCTTTTTTAAAGCTTTCATTTGTGTAATATGGACTGTAATGGACATTGGACTTTTTATTTATGTGGGACTGGCCGATCCATGCAATTAGCTCTTCATATAAAAAAATTGCATCCGCATGAAAATATTTACTGTTTAAATTATTAATTCATGCAAATTTGTGCTCTGCTAGATAAAATGGCTAAAATCGCAGTGTCGATTTCGAAGTGCTGGATGCATCGGGGAGAAACTATCTGAGCTGGTAGCTCGATGTGAAGTTCCATCTGTGGGCTAAGTCCCTCATTTCTGCTGTGAGAAAATGTAAGCTATATAGAAAAGGCGCAAGCCATTATCTATATTCGCTGCCATGTGGACAAAACCCTAAAGGTTGAATACCTTATGGTCGAAGATCCATTTTAGCTGTGGACTGCCCTTGAGGACAGGTATAAACATCAGAAAGATGGCATACTACCAAGGGTAAAATATGAGTGGGAGAACCTGAGACTGCAGTACTTTAAGTTTATAGCTGAGTACAACTCAGCTCTTTTTAGCATCACCTCACGCCTGAAGTTGTGTGGTGAAACGTCTCAGAAGATCGCATGCTGGAAAAGATGTACACGTCTTTCCATGAGAAAGATGCGATACTAATGCAGCAATACCATGAACGAAAGTTCACCAAGTATTCTGAGCTGCTGTCATAGTTACTCATGGCTGAACAAAACAGAGAGCTTCTCCTCACCACTCACAACATGTGTCCCTGGTACTGCCCCCTCCCAGAAGCTTACAATGCATCTTCTTCTAGAATGAACAGAGACAACAAAAGAAAAGAAAGACCACAGAAAGGGGGACAGAACAAAAGGGCTAGGGGCCAAGTCCATCAACGAAGAAATGAAGGAAAGCACAAGTTCACATGGCGCCAAAATAACAACAAGAAGAATGATGCACCCCCACCCAAAAGGGATTGGGAAGACCAGTGCCATAGCTGTGGCATGAAAGGTGACTAGTCCAGAGTGTGTCGAACTCTGCAGCATCTCCAGGAGTTGTATAAAGAAAACAGGAAAAAGAAAGCTAAAACAAACCTGGTGACATCTGATACTCCAGTCAAGTTTACAGCTGACAACTTCGAAACTGATGACCTGCTAGATTAGACTTCTATTTTTATCTTCGCAAATGGTGTAGAACATTTCATGTTATGGGAGCTTTTGTATTATGTAATTTGAATTTCAATGAATAAAGTTTATGTTCCTGAAATGCAAATGTTTTATTCATATTTATAGATGGATCGCTCTAATGACTGGTTGGTAGATAGTGCTTCGACACATACGATCCTTCAGTATAAGTGCATTTTTCATAGCATTATACCATACAAAAGCCCTGTAAATACAATTTCAGGGCCATCAAATATAATTGAAGGCTCTGGGAATGCAACCTTGTTGCTCCTTAATGGAACAGAAATTAAAATAAAAGATGCAGTAGTCTATCCAAACTCCAACCGAAACTTACTAAGTTTCAAGGATATCCGTTTAAACGGATTCCATTTGGAAACAGCAAATGTAAATGAAAAAGAATTAATGTATGTAATGTCTCAAGAAAAAAGAGTAAAATACATACTTGAACGTTTTGAGAGCCTTTCATCAGGCATCTACAATACAAAGATTCAGAGAGAGGAAGCTAACTTGACAGAGCACCTGAAGTGCCCGACATCAGCCAAGTTTTTACTTTGGCATGATAGACTTGGCCACTCTGGATCTGTGATGATGCACCGCATCATAACACAATCCCGTGGGCACAACCTGAAGAACCAGAAGATTCTTCAAAAGGGAGAATTCCCTAGCATTCCCTGCTTCATGGGGAAATTAATAACAAGGCCATCACCACTAAAAGTGGATATCGAGTCTCCAAGCTTCCTCGAAAGAATACATGGAGACATATGTGGACCAATCCACCCCTAGTGGGCCATTTCGGTACTTTATGGTACTGATTGATGCATCTTCAAAATATTCGTATGTGTGTCTACTATTAATCCGCAACTTAGCTTTTTCCAAAGGTACTAGCACAAATTATAATGTTGCGGGCCCATTTTTCAGACAACCATATAAAGAAAATACGTCTGGATAATGCTGGGGAATTTACTTTTCGGTCATTTCAAGAGTAATGACATGCAATTGGAATAGAAATTGAACATCCAATGTCGCATGTTCACACCCAGAATGGGTTGGCAGAGTCACTGATAAAAAGACTCCAATGGATTACACGTCTATTGTTAATGAAATCCCAGTTGCTGGTGGATGCATTGGGACATGCAATGCTACATGCTGCATCGTTAATAAAAATAAGACCATCTGGAGGTCAGAGTCTCTCTCCAATGCAACTTGCATATGGAGGGTCATCGAACATTTCTCATTTGAGACTCTTCAGTTGCACAGTTTACATCTCTATTACACCACCACAGAGGACAAAAATGGGTCCTCAACGTCGCCTAGGTATCTATGTAGGGTTTGACTCACTCTCAATTATTAGATACCTAGAACCCTAAACGGGGGACGCATTTAAGGCACGTCTTGAAGACTGTGAATTTGATGAGACCAGTTTTCCCAAAATGGGCCCAGACACTGAGAAATCTGATGCGAAGCACATCATAACATGGGATACAAAAATTTTGACCCACTATGGTCCGGTAACAAGACAATGTGAAGATGAGATCCTAAAGATCCTCCACATTCAGGACACTGTCCATCGATCACCGGACTCATTCATTGACAACCAGAAGATTGTCAAATCACACATCCCTGCTGCAAATACTCCAGCTAGGATTGACATCCCCAAGAATGGATGCAATCCACCAGCAGCAGAAGTGGCTACACCTCAACAGAAAAGAGGCAGACCACCAGGCTCCAAGGATAAAAATCCAAGAAAAAGAAAAATATATGGAGGCCTTGGGACGATACCCCCACAGAGAAATGAGCTCATGTCCATACCCTCACCCCTCCCGGAATCCATAGAGGAACTGCCAGGAGAAACTGAAATATCATTAAATTATATACGTACAGGGGAGGTGTTGGACAGAAAGAGTACAGTCGTCGACGATGACTTTGCATTTCATATTGCTATTCACGTCGCTGAAAGCGACAATGATCATGATCTGCATTCTGTTACTGAATGCAAATGTTGAAATGCTTGGCCAAAGTAAAATCAGGCAATAGAAGCTGAGCAGGACTCGCTTAAGAAACACAAAGTCTTTGGAGAAATAGTCCAGACACCTATTGGTGTCAACCCTGTAGGATACAAATGGGTATTCGTGAGAAAAAGAAATTAAAATAATGAGATCACACGCTACAAAGCACTGTTTGTAGTGCAAGGATTTTCTCAAAGACCGGATATTGACTATGAGGAATCATACTCCCCAGTCATGGATGCAATCACTTTCCGATTCATGATAAGCTTAACAGCAAAGGAAGGTTTAGATATGCAGCTAATGGATGTTGTGGCTGCATATCTATACGGTAATCTCGACAAGAAGATATACATGAAACTTCCTGATGACTTTTCAATACATGCTGAATTAAAAGATAGACATCGGGACGTCTACTCTGTTAAGCTTCAAAGATCATTGTATGGTCTTAAACAATCGGGACAGATATGGTATAACAGACTGAGTGAATTCCTTGTACAACAAGGATTAAACAATAATGAAATCAGCACTTGCATCTTTATAAGAGTAAAGGGAAAAGGATTCGTCATAATAGCAGTCTACGTAGACAATATGAATTGCATTGGATCTCCTGAAGAGATCGCTGAGATATCTGTAAGCCTGACAAAGGAATTCGAAATGAAAGACCTAGGCAAAACGAAATTTTGCCTTGGCTTACAGATTGAACATCTAAAAAACGGAATCCTATTACACCAAACCACATATACGAAGAAAATATTGCAAAGATTTCATATGGACCAATGTCATCCACTTAGTACACCTATAGTGGTATGATCTCTGGATGCACATAAAGACCCCTTCCGGCCGCTAGGAGAGGGGGAGGATATACTTGTTGGATCTGGATCCTAGCCTAGAGGGGGGGTGAATAGACTTATAAAAATATTCTCACGCAACCCACGAGAAATCACATGCATTTAAAATCACAACCAGAGTAAATAAGAGACAATCATAGAGTATGCACAGATTTAAACTGGTTCGATCGTGCCAATGACCTACGTCCAGCCCCAAGCAAATACGCGCAATAATATGTTCCTTTTGTACATCTACAATAGGGTCCTAGCTCCAACTCCCCACCTAGACTGTACCACGCTCAACAAAGTGCAGAACACTATCAACCTAGTAAATGCGTATCGTGACTGCACCAACACGTCAAGACCCTCTTGTATAGCCCCAACCAGACAAGTCCAAAATAGTCACAAATAGCAGTAAAGTTTCCCCTACGAAGATATAGCTAACAACTACAAAAAATAATAAACAACAGAGTTTAGGAAACTTAGTTTCTGTAGCGGCGTCGTCTTCGTCAATCAGCACAGGCCAGAAGTCGTCTGGCAAGTAGTAGTGGTCTCCTCGGCAACGGCAACACAAGTTGCGTCTTCGCTCAATGGTAGAACCTTGCGCCTATGCTCTCACGGCAATGAATGGATCTTCAATCTCTCTCTCCCTTTGATTCTTTAATGCATCCGCACCCTTCCTTTCCGTGGCCATAACAACACAGTTGAGGGGCCTCTTTGGCTGGTGTACTTCAATAGGAAGAAGAGGAATTATTGTTACCTACAAAAAACAATTAAAAAGGAACAAAGTAATTAACTTTTGGCTTTTAATAACTCTCCTATTTTGCTTTTAATCTTTCAATTATTATCTCTCTTTCTTTTGTTTTTCAATGATAACAATGTTTCAGCCGTAAGTGGAGGAGAGGCCCAATTAAATTGATTTTGTTTTTTTTGGGTGCCTGCAAAAGAGAACAACAGTTTAAAACAAAGGAGATCTATAAAGTATATTAGAATTTCAAGAACACTTCCCTTTTCATCCTGCTTCCTTCTTTTTTGACTTGTAGCCGCAATTTTGGAAGGGGGCATGCAAAAATATTTCGACTGTCTGGGTTACTCCAATCAACAAAACAAAGATGTACATGTATTGCAAACAAAGTTGTACATGTATTGCGGTTCAATCTCTCTTTAATGTTTTGACCTCCACTTAATCCTTGATTAAGGACGATGCCCTCATTTGATTTGCACACGCATAGCCACAAAATTTGATGATGGCTTTTGTTGCACTCTCTTTTGATTTTAACATGCACCTACAAAAAAAAGTGGTTAAGCAAAATGAATCATGAATTTAAATAAACACTTACCTTTGATCTCCTTCTTTCTCTACAAATCCTCTAATTTTTTTCTTCTCTACCGCATGCAATTTTTGGAGAGCTCTGTGCGTTTTCGTTTGGTTCCTTGTGGTCTACAAACAAAAACAATGTTGTGAAGAGAGAAATTAGATCATTCAATACAAACTTTTTGTATCTCTCTCTCTGGTTTGCAGTAGCCGCACAAAGAAAATTCTGAGAGATAGATTCCTCATGGCCGGGTATGAGATATTTATAGGGATTTGTAAAGAGAACCCTAGCATCTTATTTACAAGACTGCCCTCGAAGCTTCCGTATCGCATAACTGAGCCATTTCAGACTCGTTTTCGGATCTGAAAATCTCTGTGACTTCCTCGTTGTCTCCCCCATAATCCTTGGTCGAATTTGTTATTTTACAACTTGCAAAAGTGACCAAATTGCACTCTTACGCCCAAATTGCCTTTTATCTCCAAAAAGACTAAATTGCCCTTTCGATTTTCCGAGCACTTTTCAGCCTGAGAACACTTAGCAAACACGTCAGGACGTTCACACATGTTTATTAGCAACACACGTTTGTCATCATCAAACCAAAGATCGTAGATCGTTGCTTCCAACAATCTCCCCCTTTTGATGATGACAACCCCATAAAAGATTTGAGCAAGTAAATGTATAAATGTGCATGTGTGAAGTGTGATGGAGGATGTAATGCAATATGAAATATACAATGAGGCATTCAAGCATTACACGAATGCACAAGAAATATAATAAGTAGATAGGCATGCTCCCCCTCTTTCCAAGCTCCCCCTTCAACAAATAGTACCAACAAATAGTACCACAACAAATAGTACCATGCTCCCCCTTCAACAATTACCACCATTTGATATCAATTCTTTATATCAAATAAATATTTTGTCAAAAAACTTGATCGGCCCCAGGATACACACCCGGGAGACAGTCGTAGTCTTACAGCAATTACACGATGTGGTGTCGAGCGGGTATCGAACATGAGGAGGACTAATGATGGTACTCTATCTTTATCACTAAGCTATTGGTGGAAGGATGGTTTGTACAGTGTTGTTGTCACAGTCGTTCAATCAACAATTCTAATTCAATATAATAAAGACGTCTAGGGCTAGGGAATCCCCACTACGAATCGTCATTTAACTCTGTGAATAGCGATCTCAACGTTGCAAGACTTGAATTCGGGTGAACTAGTCGTAACTAAATAGAGAACCAAGCTCAAGCTCTCGCGCTATTGCCGATCTATAGCGACCTAGATCAGGGCCCACTCTCGTGCAAACCCTAACCTAAGCCTCTAGCTTTAGGATCGACATCATCATTCAATCACTCCTCGAGCCCACTCTCATACAAACTCGAGTTACAATCTAGGTTGTGATAGTTCGTATTCGTCCACTCTCTTGCAAACGAATATGGGTATATATTTATAATAAAAATCCTAGCTTTGGTCCAATGTCTTGCAAACCAAGTCTAGTAAATCTCGATTATAAACCTAAATCGGATATCTATGCCTTCCCATCGATCAGAATCCAATCTCTTGCAAACTCCAAATCGATAGAAATTCTTAGATATCTGTAATAAATCAATCACAACCTAACCTTCTATCAATTCTAGCAACAAATAAATTCGTTCATACAATTCTAAAATTAGATCCATGGGATTCATCCCCATGCCCTAGAACAGCGGATCTACTCACAATCCATCAAAGTAATAACAAGATCAATGAATAAAAACATATGGCATTCATAGTTGGAAGAAATCAATTCATAAAAGTGCAAAATTTCAATTAAAAGAACAAACCAGATTTGAGTTCTTTAATCTCCCCAGCTGAAATTACAATTAGAAAATCCTAAAATCTATTTTCTGGTCTCTCTCTAAACTAGGATGAAAACTAGGCTTAAATACAAGCCAAAACGGCCAAAAAAATCCTGACAGATTTGCCCCTGGCGCAGCCCAGAACCCTAGCTCTCAACACATGCAGACTGCGCCACTCGGCCAAGTGAAAATGTCACTCGGCCGAGTGACAGACCTAAATAAAACAGAGAAGTTGGGGATCCGGTCTTCTTGGCACTCTGCGTTACTCGACCGAGTGGAGTTTGTCACTCGGTCAAGTGGACTTCCTCACGCGACCGAGTGAGTCTTCTGCTGTGCTCCCCAGAATTCCAAAGAGTCTGGCGTGTTTTCCTTTAGAAAGCTCTGACTCACTCGGTCGAGTGGGCTGTGACTCCAGGCACTTTTGTATCAGTTGTACTTTGCCGAGTACGTTCCTTCACTCATCCGAGTGGACTGCGTACTCGGCCGAGTGGCCTATTTTTGGAGTCATATCTTCTCCAACTCGCTTTCTCTTCGATTCTATTGAACTTCTTCTTCTTCCGCTCATCCTCTAGCATTGCTAGCTCTTCATAGGGCCATGGACGATGCTCCGGTATACGTGCAAGTTCCTTGATCTCATTTATGTTCCAAATCGCTTCATATTTCCTGAAATCGGACAAAAACAAGGAATAGTGAAAATCAACACGATATTATCGAATAATCGTGAAAAACACGATATGGACGATCAAAATGATATGCAAACATACACAAAAAAGGTGTAAAATATGGACCGATCAAAATCCCCCAAGCTTGCCTCATACTCGTCCTCGAGGAAGATGAGTAAAATGGCGAACCCGGTGGATAAAAACAAGGAAGAAATGAAAAAGGAAAGATAGAAAAGAGAGCGAAGAGTGAAGTGCTAAGTCATCCTCTCAGGACATGGAGTTGCTTACTCAAATTACGCACGATGAATAAAACATGCCAAAGATTTTTAACTCGATATCACATCATATATAAATGCATTCAATATAGAAACCGAGAACGTCAAAACGATGTGAAGTATGAATTTATTCTAGAATTAGCATCGTCTAAGGCATTCAAAGTAATATATGTAATCATAGATTGCACACTTTTCAATTGATCACTTTCTACTTGGAGTATAAGAGGTATAACACATTATAAAGCGATGAGAATAGAAAGAGATGGTATTCCTGAAGTGCATGGCAAACATTCAGTTCATAGACTTCGTTATACTCTAGTAATCTCCCTAAGTATCAAAAATTACCTAGCTTAGGTCGTCATGCACATATAAGTGGTCACTCTCGCACACATCATCGGATCCCCTCCCCCAAGCTTATCTATAAGCAAGGTGGCATCAAATAGAACAATACGAATTTTTCCATTTTTTGGAGCTCCATAAGAATAGAGGTGAAATAAGAAAAAGGAAAGAAGGAAGGAAGGATTGCGTATACACCAACGAACTTCTCCTTTTTTTTCCTTTTTTTGTTTTTTTCTCTTGGTTTTTCTTTTGTTTTTGTTTTTTAACAAAGGAATATACACACAATAACAATCCCAAATCAGAGATGGAAGGGTATGCAAGTATTTCACTTTTGATTTTGGGGTAATGAAGCTTGGACCTTTTACCATGGGGAGGATGCCAATATAAGGTTCGCTAAGGGGAGATTCACCGATGATTTTAAGTAAAGAAATGATGTTCAAGATATGTGGAGAAATAAAAATATGCAACGCTCAGTTCACTCTTTTGTATGTGCACGACAACTTTCAGCGGGGTAATGTAATCCACTCAGTTTAATTTTAGAAAGTAAACTAATCCAGTCATATCAAAAAGGCATACATTCAATCAACGGAAGTTAAGCATACAATTTCTTGCAAATAGAAGTGATATACGATAACAAAGCAGTACTCCAAGTTTAGGCAATCAATGCGTAAAGCTTGGTGTGTTTTCTATGAAAAGTATACGATATAAATTTTCAAACTCAGCTAATGCTAGAATTACATTCACAATCATATAATAAAGATGAAGGTTACTATTCTCAAATGCATTGCGATGTATGACATATGATATCTGAAATAAAAATGATGGCATGGCAAGAGAATGCACATATTAGAGAAAGCTAACTCCAAGTCATCGTCATCACAGAGAATAGATTTCTAGCAAAAAGGATAAAAGAAATAAGGATAAAGGGAAAATAAGAACTAACTATACAAATGCAGCACACACAAAAAATAAGAAAACGTGATGCATGAGAAAAAATAGAAAAAATGGGTGAAAATAAGTGGAAAATAAAGAAAGGTAGAAAAAATAAAAAAAATGCGTGAGACACTCACTCCCCTAAGCTAAACCGCACAGTTTCCTCAATGCGCTAAGTGTGGTACAAGGACATGAATGGGAAGGGTGGGTGGGTATGGATGCATGCATGATAAAAAGTGAAAATGAAAGATAATGGGATGGATATGCATGTGATGAGTGCGGAATACAAATGATGGATGTGATGAGCACACAGATCAAGGGGGTGCAATATACGGGCCCAAAAATACACTCTATCTCCCAAACAGATAAATACAGAGCTAAGCAAAAAGTGATCAAAATATGTGGGCGAGAGGGGGGCAAAATCAGCAGCAAAAAATATCAATCAGAGCAACGGCCAAAAATATGATAGGCATCTAGTGTGTGCCTAAGCTGGTGGTGGGGCGCCAGCACCTTCCTATGGTGGGGGAGGGGTGGTGGGGATGGTGGCTGTTGGGAGATAAGACGGACTGCAGCTCGTGGAGGCTATGGCAGGCGCGTAAGAATTTGGTTCAGGGTGACCTGAATACCAGGCAGAAGGGTGACACAGGCCTGCACAGAGCTAACGGTGGCGGTGAGAGCCTGAAAATCCGCTCTGAGTCCAGTGACGGCCCCCTCTACAGCACGGAGGTGTTGAACGAGGGTGTCGGGAGTGGGGGCAGAGGGTCGCACAGGTGTAGGTCGGGGCTGAAGCACACGGCCACCGTAGACGAGTGGGACCACTAGTGGGTGAGTGTGAGGGGCGGTGCTCGCTGAAAGTTGCTCAGGATCTGTGGGAGGCTGAGATGCAAGAATGCTCTCAGAAGTGTGAGCAGCAGCAAAAGATGAAGCGGTGACAGAGGCCGTGAAGGGTGGAAAGGTCGTAGACCAGATGTGGGGATAGACATCACGACACTTTCGGTAAAAATAGTGGCAGCAGAGATAGAAGGGTCGACGACTGGGGAGGTCGTGAAATCAACAGAAAATGACTCCCCATGGGTCAAGAAGTCCGGTCAGGAAAGGGTCTCAATTGTCGAAACAAGGGAAGGCTCGCCTCTCTCAAAAGCAGCGGTGGAGGCGCTCTCAAAGCTCACGTATGAAATGGGGCCAGCAGTCAATGACACGGAGGTGGTGACGGTGGTGGTGGTGGACTCATCAAAGGTGCTCCCGACACTGGCAGAAGTGTGGACAGAAGTGACAGGAGCTGGAATCAAATCCGATGCAGGCTGAGGGATTGGGATCTCTGGGGCAAGAGGGTCGAGGAGGGGCTCCTGTTGAGCACCCTCGGGCTCAAGCACATACGTAGCTGGGATGAGGAGGTCCATCTCTGGTCTCCACTCCCCACCTGCGGGTCTAATGTGGGTCCGAGCGGGGCTCGAAAGCACCATATAATCAGCAGCAAATGGATCGTGCTTCCAAACCCAGTGGTGCTGACCATGAGGATGCAGCATCCTCATGCAGGCCATAACGTTTATGGAAAGGGAAGTGGGGCCCGGAGGTCGAGGCAACCCAGCTGGTAGCTCAACCTTGTACAAAGGAGCCAGAAGGGTGATCAGACCACCACAACAAATCACTGTCCTGGCGGCGACAGAGATAATGATGCGATCGAGATACCAGCTGACAATATCAATCTGAGTGGCGGGGAGTAAGACGTCCCCATCGGCCTTGAAGGCTCTCTCTCTCTCTCTCACGTCATTGCGTAGAGCATATAGAGCTCAGGCATAGACATTGTCCCAGGCTCATACCTCGCAAGACAAGTGGTCGTCATAAGGCGCTGAGCAATATGGAGGCAAGGGTGGACGATAGAGGAAGCCTTGGCCCGGCTAGGGTCAAAGGCTAGTGGTGATCACGTGATCAGGGTCCAGAATGCATAAGCATCAAAGGAAGGAGGGGTGTGGTGCATTAGACCAAAAGCGCGGTCGGGGTCCGGGACAGGGCCCAATGGAAATAGGCTCGGAGCATATCGAGAGTGATCTCACACTCAGGATCCATCAGATGAAACGTGCAACCCTTGGGAGTCCTACGAATAGGACTCAGGACCTCGAGGGTCGGACGGACGTAGGTGTCCACCGACACCGACAAAAAATTGTGCCACCCCACGTTGTCATACAACTGAAGTAGCCCCTCGAATACCCCTATGCACTCAAAATCAGTGATGTGCGCAAACCTAGAGGGGATAATCAAACGATGTGAGATCCTTTCAAATTTGACCCAGTGTGCGTCATCTCTGAAAGTGATCCCCATCGTGTCGATGCACGAGGCGGGCTGTACTGGTCGGGGTGGAATGGGTGCAGTAGGAGGCGAAAGTGTGGGTGGTGGGTCGCTAGGAGGTGGGGAGTCCGCTCTGGCAGAAGAAGAACCAGAGTCGCCGGTCTTCTTCCGCTTGGCAGCGGGCTCCTTTGCACGGGACCTAGTGTGTGGGCGCATGCTAAAGCTGTGAAACATGAAAACTACCGTGAAGTGCTAATGATAAGGATAGAGTACACCCGAGCACGATGTGACTCCTCACTAGTGGTTTGAGCAAAAAGGCGCCTTCCCCGAAGCTCTGAAACAGCGCTTGATCTCCCCCAAGCTATCCTGAAACACAAAATTGATTGATTAGCAATGAATATCGAAAATTTTAGGGGAAAATCAAGAGAAATAGATGTAAATAGGGTTTAATTTTGATTCGAGGTGGATTAGGGCTTACAAAATGAGAAATAGGAGAAATGGGGTGGTTTTTAGGGCTTATGGCGGCCGGCCGGTGGCTAGGCGGCGGCGGCGGCGGTCGGTCGGACGGTGAGGGGGTCGCGCCGCTCGGGCGTGGCGACGGCGGCCTGGGTGAGTGGTGGGGAGCTCGGGTAAGGGAAGGAGGAAGGTTCGGGCGAGTGAATGAATTTTGGGGATTTAGGGATTTGAGACCCGAGCACTGGGTTTAAATAGGGTAAGTCACTCGGCCGAGTGGTGGTGACCACTCGGCCAAGTGGCGGCTGTTTGAAATTTTGAAAATTTTCATATAAGTCCCTCACTCGGTCGAGTGACAAAGTCACTCGGCCGAGTGGTAGCCCACTCAGAGCAGTTTAAGTGCTGAATGTGTCAGGTTCCCTCGGTCGAGTGACAAAGTCACTCGGTCGAGTGGCATGTAATTTACAGAGAGGGATTTTTCGAGACTTCCCTATGCAGTACCATACTCGGCCGAGTAGGGTCTTCACTCAGCCGAGTGAAAAAAAATCACTCGGTCGAGTGGGCTGCTGTTTTCAGCTCCAACTCTATGTTTTTACGAAACTTTCTGATTTTCTTTCTCCCATCAGTTTCTTGATCCTCTTGGCATTTGATCATCCCTGGAGTGCTCCCCATCGCCATGGTCGTCCTCCGTTCATATGGTCTCCTATCCTCCTTTTCTTGAAATGCAAATCGGAGCCCGTTGTCAGGTTTTTCTTCGACTCTTGACTCTATACATTAATAAAGATCTAAAAAATGAAAGGAAAATTCAACTAAATATTGGGATAGAACCATCGGGTTGCTTCCTGACAAGCGCTCGTTTAAGGTCTTGAGCTCGATCCCGTAAGATTTGCGATTAATACTCTATGTTTGGCGCATGAGAGATGTGTGTGTCAAACTTGCCGAGAAGGACGCTTGGGTTCAGTTGTTGACTTTCATCGGCATTCCTCGGCTGCCCCTCATCATGGGTAGTAGTGGGGGGTGATTCCCCCAAGCTTGAGCTCATATCGTCCCTTTTCTTAACCGGCAGCGAAGATTTATTTGTCGGTGGCACTTTCTTAATGTGCTTCACCGTAGAGAGATTGCATAGCTCTCTAATCCTAACGACATCAGCGTCGTCCTTCTCTTCATCCATAAGAGGATCCGGTGGGTCTCCCATCATTTCACTATCTTCAGTGTTTAAGATTTTATAAAGGCCGTTTATTTGCAAAGCTCCAATGGTATGGGGGGTGGCGTCGTCAATGGCCTTTTCAAGTAATCATGACAGATCTTAGGACCAACCCTTAATAAGGTATATGCTATTTTCAAGTAAGCATCCTGTCTAATCTCGTCAAGCTCATTGATATCTAGAAGTTGTCGCAACGCTGCACTCTTGTAGTCATAATTTAAAGTCTTGATTGCCCAATAGGCGCAATGTTCCAACTCCGTCGAAAAATGGTATGCTTTCCCATAAACTAACCGATATAGGGTAGTACCAATGGGGGTTCGAAAATCCGTGTGATATGCCTACAGTGCATCGTTCAATTTCATGGACCAATCTTTCCTAAATCTATCGACAGTCTTCTCTAGAATCTGTTTGATCTCCCGGTTTGACACTTCCACTTGTCCACTCGTTTGAGGATAGTATGCCATCCTGATTCTATGATTCACCCCATACTTCTTTAGCATGGCTTCGAACTTTCTTTCTATGAAATGGTTTCCTCCGTCGCGTATCAATGTTCATGGCACTCCAAAGCATGGGAATATGTTTTTCTTGAAAAATTTGGATACCACTCTCGCATCATTGGTTGGGGTTGCGATGGCCTCTACCCATTTCGAGACGTAGTCAACGGCTAATAGAATATACGTGTTTCCTTTGCTTGATGGAAAAGGCCCCAAGAAATCCACTCCCCAACAGTCAAATAGCTCAATTTCCAAAATAGGCTTCATCGGCATCTCGTTCCATTTTCCTGTCCGTTGGCATCTCTCACAATACTTGACGAAGTCATGTGTATCTTTGAACATGGTCGGCCAAAAGAACCCGCATTGCAATATCTTTCCGGTGGTTTTGGAGGCGACGTGATGTCCCCCGCAGAGCATATCATGGCAATGTGAAATGATAGAAGTGGCCTCTTCCTTTGAAACGCACCTTCGTATAATCCCATCCTTGCATACCTTGAAGAGGTATGTGTCTTCCAAAAAATAGTTACGGACTTCGTGCATGAACCTCCTTTTTTGTTGCGTGGCCATCCCATACGGTTTTATCCCGCATGCCAAATAGTTCACATAATCTGCATATCAAGTCACTTCTCCGGGTCTAATGGCGAATAGCTTCTCGTCAGCAAAAGTGTCATCAATTGGCAAGCTACCATCTTTCACATCACGAACAATCCTAGACGAGTGATCCGCCACAACATTTTCCGTGCCTTTCTTGTCTCGGATCTCCAAGTCAAATTCTTGGAGAAGTAGTATCCATCTTATTAGCCTTGGCTTGGCTTCCTTTTTTCTCAATAGGTACTTCAATGCTGCATAATCGGTATGCACAATCACTTTTGATCCAAGGAGGTACGAGCGAAACTTCTCAATGGAGTAGACCACCGCCAAAAGCTCCTTTTCGGTGGTAGTGTAATTCTTTTGTGCTTCGTCCTGGGTTTTGCTGGCAAAAAAATATTGCATGAAGCTTTTTATCCTTCCTTTGTCCTAACACTGCCCCAATTACTTGGTCACTAGCGTCGCACATCAACTCCAAAGGAAGATTCCAATCTGGTAGCTGTATGATTTGGGCGGAAATGAGGGCTTCATTCAGTATATTAAAGGCTTGCCAGCAATCTCCTGAAAAGTCAAATGGAGCATCTTTAGCAAGTAAAGCTGTAAGAGGACGGGCAATTAGGGTAAAATCCTTGATAAAACAGCGGTAGGACCCCGCATGACCAAGAAATCCCCTAATGCCCTTAACATTAATAGGAGGGGGAACCTTTTCTATTACCTCAATTTTTTCCTTATCAACCTCGATCCCTCTAGACGAGACAATATGCCCTAGAACTCCTCTCAATGACCATGAAATGACATTTCTCCTAGTTAAGAGCTAGATTGTTTTGTTGGCATCTTTTAAGGACCTTAGTAAGATTGGCCAAACACGAGTCAAATCTGCCACCATAGACAGAAAAATCGTCCATGAAGACTTCCATGATGTCTTCAATATAATCAGAAAAGATGGTCGTCAGGCACATTTGAAAGGTGGTGGGGCATTACAAAGACCGAAAGGCATTCTAAGGTAAGCATAAGTACCATAAGGGCACGTAAAAGTAGTCTTTTCTTGGTCATCTTCATGTAAGAGAATCTGAAAGAATCCCGAATACCCATCCAAATAGCAAAAGAATTTATGTTTGGCAATGCGTTCTAGTATTTGGTCAATAAAGGGCAATGGGTAATAGTCCTTATGGGTGGATTTATTCAATTTCCTGTAATCGATAAACATCCGCCAACACATGACGGTACGTGTGGATATAGATTCTCCCTTATCAATTTTTATAACGGTCATTCCTCCCCTTTTAGGGACGACATGACCAGGGCTAACCCATCTGCTGTCAGAAATAAGATAGATGATATCGGCTTCAAGCAGTTTAAGGATCTCCTTTTTAATCACCTCTTTCATGTTAGGATTTAACCGCCTTTGAGGTTCTATGGAGGTGGCTTCAGTGTTTTCAGGGTGGATCTTGTGCGTACACAGCCTAGGGCTTATCCCCTTGAGGTCAAAAATTCTATAGCCGAGGACGTCCTTATGGCTCCTAAGGACATCTAAAAGACTCTCAAGTGAATGGTGGTTGAGGCTAGCATTAACAATCACCAGGTAGGTCAGTTTATCCCCCCAAAAGGCATATCTTAAGTTAGGAGGTAATTGTTTCAGTTCTACCTTAGGGGACGTTGTACCCCCTGCCTCCTTTTCCTGTGAAAACATGGCATCTTCGATCGCATCTATGTTCAGTTCCCCCTCAGAGTGTAGGCTCTCGTATGCTGACTTAGAATCGCTTCTTGGTGAGGGTGGTGCATCGGAGTAGATGCTACATGACTCTGCTTTGAGGTCAGTGGGACTACCATTCTCCTCTTGTTCATACCTGAAATTAAAAGATAGGTCAGTGCGTTCATCGATGTTGTAGAACGGATCGTCAAGTATACTTCCTGAATGTCGATATGCCAAATAGACTCTTCACAAGTGTCACGCCCCTCTTCCCAAAAATATGGAGGCGAGGCGTGAGTAGGTCCGCTCAGACTTGAAGCTGTGAAGCTGCAAGTCTGATAAGCGTCAATAAACATTAAATGGCATGTCCTTGCAAATGCGAATCGAAACAAAGATAATAATAAAGGAAATGAGACAAATAGCAATCTCAGAATATCTATAAAATAAGTTCCAACATCGCAGAAAAATCCACCAGGCTAAAAGAAAAGAGTTTAAAAGGCACATGCATGCATGGCCAACAAAAGTACAACGTACAGAAAACAAAGTAATGGTGCTACACACCGACAACTAACAGCAACCTAAAGCAAGAAACTCAGATCAGTCTCTAAGACTGGTCTCCGGTGTCCACCAACTCCTCGTCAAACGTGGTCTCTGGCTCAACGTCAGCAAACACCTCGTCCTCAGCTACGGTCTCTGGCTCAGGGTCTAACATGTGACACCCAAAAGAGCAAGGGGCACATGTCAGCAAGTCTACAAGAGACTTGTGCAAGGAAACTGAAAGAAAAGGGTAAAGAGACCTAGCAGTTCTAGCATGATGCAATGACATGGCAGATATATCATGAGTGCAACAAGTAAAGTAAAGTACGAGCATGGCATGGCAATTGGCATTTAAATCATGGCATGGATATCAAGTTTTGCAAGAACAATCACAAGGACAAAGACAAGTCTAGTAAGCACGTCGTGCACAGAGATTACGCCTTTTGGCTAGAGTGGCTGCGTGGTCCAACTCATAAGCTCAAGTGATCGCTTATCCCTACCCCTCCATGTGTATCGGGCATTGGCTTTTGACCAACACATGTAGCCCGCTTCTGGATCACGAGCCAGGAAGTGTTTTTCAATATGGCATAGGGGTGCACCTAGCCTAAACAAGGAAGTACAAGTATTGTAGCATGTGCTACGAATGCAACATTCAACTTTGATGACATGTAAGATGCAATGCATGGCAGATAATGGTTTAAGCACGTACAAATAAGGAATTTAAACGTGGCAGGCAACAATGCATGAATGACATGACAGGGTGATAGATCTAGCTTCGTTGTCAAGCTAGATCTTAAAGTTGCGCCTAGACAGCTATCATTTCACTGTCTAGTCTCTTTTACGCTAAAACAAGGAAGTGGTCTAAAACATGGCCCTAAGCTAAAGTTGGCAAGTTTCACTTGCCTGCACAACCAAGCTGAAGTCGCGATCAACCAGAGTCCAAACTACCTACGTGCTCAGATCGGAGTCCAGCCTACATTCCAATTTATTAATCTTGATTAATGAAACACAACCATCAGAAATTACCAATTTTAGTTGATTAACAGACAAGTGGTGATCCCTACGGCGCAGATCTTACCTCAACACGACGCGAGAGCTACTCTGACGTCGGGTAGCGACGTCAGGGGTTGGATTCCGGTAGCGTGTAAGGTAACGGCGTCGGCTCGGGAAAGGTAACGGGTCACGAAGAAAAACGTATTATATCTGCGACATCGAAATCGTAATATCAAACTAAAAGTGATTCAGTCATAGCAATAACACTATATTTAACCATATACTGTTCATATAGCATGCTTCTGTTCTCATATTGAAGTGACTACTCATTTAGGAATCAACTAACTTACATCATATGCTAACTTATATACTATGAACTGAGCTTACTTAATTAGTAGTTTATATAACCACTTATATACATGTATGTTGTTTATTACCAACATCAACTAACCTTAGTTTATTAACAAACATCAGCTAACCTTCGTTCCGTACTAACTTAATTATACTGAACTAATTATACTTCTATTTATCACATTGTTCTGTCCACATCAAAGCTTGTGCATGGAAGTATAATTAATAAACTAACTGATATGAAGCTAACGTAACTTGCACACATATAAATAGGTGAAGGTGTAACTTACACCTAACTCTAAATAATGAAGTGTACTACTTACAAAAGAAGACCCTATTATAACCTAACATATATAGAGATGTGCATGTGGAAATATAGTGCATGTACTCACTTAGATACTTAATATATATATCACTGTTCACAAAACTTTAAACAAAAAACTTACGTGAGCTTTGGCAGTTGCTTCACGCTGCCTCTGTTTCTCATTTGCTTACAGGTGGAGAATGCGACGGTTTGTGAAAGCGAAGGGAGTGGTGTGGCGGAGAGACGTTAACGTGCCTGGTGGTGGCGGGTTCGCCGCAGGCGGAAGGCGGTGGTCTCGAACGGAGGCAGCGAGACCCGGGGTGCTGGCGTCGCTGGGACGCCGGGGGCAGCAGCTGTGGCGATGCAGCAGCAGCTGCTGCTGCAGGCGCTGTAGCATCTGCTGCTACTGCTGCAGGCGCTGCGGCCCTTGCTGCACGAGGAGACGGCGAAGATCGGGGCCTCGGGTTGCAGTTGCGGCCATGGCGGATCAACGGCGAGGCTAGGGGATCACGGGGGTCGCCGGTGAAGAGTAAGGCCGGAGAACGAAGGGAAGCGGCTCTGTGGGGTGGCGTTGCAACGTCGGAGGGGGTCGAGCGCATCTGTCAGTGGCGCTGCGCTCCCATTCGGTGGCCTGCAGCCCGCAGTTCGGTGGTCGGTGCTGCAGCGGCTATGGGCGAAGCACGGCGGAGATCGGATGCACGAAGACGGGATGAGTGCGGCGCTCGGAGAGAGATTCGCACGAGGGGAGAAAAGTACTAGCGGCCTGTTAAAATTTTGGTTGCGTGAAAAAAGAGAGAGCGGCGCGTTTTAGGTTGCTGGGAAAGAAAAGATAGGTTAAACAATTTTAAACCCTAGGTTGCCTTTGCAATGGGTGCTCACGTGATCCCCCTATGTTTTTAATCAATACAGAATGGGGATGGGGCTGAAACGTGGGGGGTCTAGTGCTATAGGGTTGTTTGATTTGTTTTGAAAAGAATTTTGCTATAACAATTACAGAAAGACCAATCTCTCAACTCTCTCTCTCGTGTGATGCGGCCAAGTGGGGGAAATAAAATAAGACTAAGTCTAAATCAGTTATAATTTATAAAATAATTATTAGGGATATAATACAATGAAACCTAGGGCTAAAAATACAACGGGTTGGGCCAAAAAGTGAAAGTGGGTCAAACGAAGCCCAAAAATTGTAAGATAAATACTGGGGTGACCGGGACGACGAGAGAAAGAAGACAGAGAAGACGGATCACAATTTCAACGTCGAGAAACGAAATTAAAAATAAAAAGGTCTAGCGACAAAAGTGAAAATCGTGACGTCTCTTCAAATAAGATCAAATCGTGGGAGAACGACCCGTGAAATGACATTCCCAATTAACACCACAATTTTAATACTCTCAGAGAGGGTCACAACGGCATATCACACTATATGGTTCGGATACAGACAAGATCTAAAATAAATACGTGCACGAACAAGACTACGTGCACGAAAAGCGTACATAGGATACGAGTTCCAAAAGCGACAGTAATCCCAAGTTGGGCACACGTCGGGGGTGGCTTGCTAAGGATGCAACCAAGGTGCTACGGCCCTATCAACTCAACGACACGACTCACATACCAAGCACAAAACCAATCAGGTACCCGAAATTGCTATACGCACAACCGTATGACGAGTAGCGAGTACCTGCCGTTACATCCTACCCACCTTAGGATAAAGTCCGTCCTCGGACTTTCTAACATATCTAGTCGCTCTAGTAACTACCCCAATCATATCACATTATAATTTAACCCAGGTATAGTCATTACAAGTGCTTATATATGCACTAGGTAGTCAAACAATAACTCTGCTAACATGTATGTATATTCACGCACATTATACACCTATACCTATCATAGTCAGTCAAATTCATTCACCTACTTCAAACATTTGTATAGTCACGTACATCCCTATATAGCTATTTCACACCATCACATAGCCAAGTTGCACATACTTACAAAAATTTATATATATATAATAGTTTCATACCATTAAATACAAACGGAGTACTTCACGCATAGATAACTATCTATGAACACAACAATAATGATACACCACCCCCTATATCTCCTAGTGTACATCCAATGCCAACATATCGACACAAGCAACCATACCACTCAATATTAAATCATGTCATTATATCCAAGATACATTTACCACTACAATTTCTCAATTATATAGTCATCCAAATGCATGCAAATATTTCACCATAAATTCATATCACATATAGTCCTATAACTATATTTACGACACGCCACTCACCATAGTCATCAATACTATAACTAAGCACACACTTACCCGTGCATGGTGCACACCCATGCACGCTAACATTCCATTCATATATACCAATCATACCACTATACATTCAGCACATCTACACGCCTAGTTTTAGCTAGCACATATTCATATATTCACACAAGCAAGTCCTAGTAAATAACTATTCCACACGACCAACACCTATAACTACATACTGGTTTAGCCACCCACAATCATGTGCGTAACACAACTAGACACAAACAATCCTATAACTATACATACATCGTCCATCGCTATATTCATAGTACTACACGCCATCCACAGACATATGTAAGAATATACTTAGAGTATACCCACTCAAGCTTAAGTGAGACTCAAAACTCATATCGGAATACTCTATATACATAGCACGATACTTATATCTACACCAACACAATACCCTAATATACTCATATACCTACCAACGTACCACACATACATATCATAGTATCAATCACAACTTAACATTTAATCAAATAACACCCACATAATTCAATCACTCTACATACCGAAATAATATTACGAATATCAACACACGTATACAATTAAATGCATCCTCTTAAGCAAGCATACATAGTATATTCACATACATGTGTTATATATTCACACCATAGCCATCTACATATAATTAGTATACTAACACATCTACTTATCCCTACCTAGTTACGACATTCAAAAATCGTGTATACCTCGAGGCATACACGCGCACATACAACATCCTGTAGAGGCAAACAATACCAAACAACTGATAATCCTACTACCATACATATATCACATATATACTCATACAGCAAATACATAACTACTTACGTCTAAGCACAACACATATCTACGTATGAGCACACACTCACACGTACTAACATATAGGTCATAAAAAAGGCCTACTCACTTAACTATACGTATATCTATTATCATTACACCTAACATACACATAACCTTACCAACATATTATTTCAACCATTATAAGTATCTCCAACTACATACACCCCATTAATTAATCCAAACTGATTCTTATATACACAGACGTCCCTAGAGTGGTATAGCCATCCACACACATATCTATAAATACTAACACACATACAACTTCATAAATATCATGTAATTATATGCACTACGACGACATCACAATCCATACCAATGGGCCCACCATACGGTAATAAGGTTAATGTTGGCAACGGTAAGCACTAACGTGATAACCAAACAATAGTGAGGTAAACCGAAAACGAAAATGAAATGAAACAAGAGCGGGATAAACGGTTTCAGGTGAGGTGAGTTTAAAGGGGTAGCTTGGTTAGATGAAACAGAGATATAATTGTGAATGTTTAGGTAGAGGAAGCAAGATGTAATAATACCTTTATAGGTTACAGGAAAATAGTGTGTAAATGATATAAATTAAACTACAAAGAATATAAAACGGTCATACTTGAAATGTTGAAGTCTTCTTTTGCATAGGAAAATATTTGGAGGTCGTTAAAATGAGTTGTTCGAAACAAGTTTAAGTCGTATATACATAATAAAAGAAAATGGTATATCGAGTTATCAAAATAGTAATAAAGTTTTAAAACCGAAATGCGAAAGATATATGTTAGAAAATATTTACAAGATAGTAATTAAAATTACAACCAATAGACTTCAAAATCTACAAAAGAATTTTAGCTCAATCAAAAAGTAAGGAATTGAAATATATAGGAAGGGGGTTTAAAACAAAATTTAAACTGAGCGAATGAGGAATATCGAAAGTACTTTCAGAAAATTCAAGATTTGTAACGAAGAGATTTGAAAATTAACGACGGTCGTCATGAGGCAATCTCGTGAATCGAGGGCAAGGAAAATGGTTGTATGATCGAAACATAAACGCCTAGGATATGACTCAAGAAAATCTACAGAAACTCCTACGGTCGACCAACTAAAGATTAGGAAACTTGGCGCTACGACTTCATAAGGAACAAGACTGTGATGAAATGCGTTCAGCTTGGCCCGAAATCGATGAACCCAAGCGAACGACTAAAGAAATTCTAGAAGTCTAATATGGTCAGAGTTAGGCAAGAACCACTAAGGTAACTCCTAAGACGATTAAATCAATTCCTAGCAGGGAGTCTAACTAACAATCAGGGACCTCTAACTAGCAAGCTCAGACGTCTAACTAAGTCTTCTTACCACCTAATGACATAGAAAAAAACGATTAGAACTAGGCTCAAGGCTTATGACTCGGATGTTGCAATTTATTTAATGGACATTCCATAATTATTATCGTTGTTCCGATAATTCGCAGTTGCAAGGGCGACCTGCATGGGCCACCAACAAAACCTGTCACGCCCCGCTTCCCAAAAATATGGAGGCGAGGCGTGAGTAGGTCCGCTCAGACTTGAAGCTGTGAAGCTGCAAGTCTGATAAGCGTCAATAAACATTAAATGGCAGGTCCTTGCAAATGCGATACGAAACAAAGATAATAATAAAGGAAATTAGACAAAAAGCAATCTCAGAATATCCATAAAATAAGTTCCAACATCGCAGAAAAAGCCACCAGGCTAAAAGAAAAGAGTCTAAAAGGCCCATGCATGGCCAACAAAAGTACAACGTACAGAAAACAAAGTAATGGTGCTATACACCGACAACTAACAGCAACCTAAAGCAAGCAACTCAGATCAGTCTCTAAGACTGGTCTCCGGTGTCCACCAACTCCTCGACAAATGTGGGCTCCGGCTCAGCGTCAGCAAACATCTCATTCTTAGCTATGGTCTCTGGCTCAGGGTCTAACATGTGACACCCAAAAGAGCAAGGGGCACATGTCAGCAAGTCTACAAGAGACTTGTGCAAGGAAACTGAAAGAAAAGGGTAAAGAGACCTAGCAGTTCTAGCATGATGCAATGACATGGCAGATATATCATGAGTGCAACAAGTAAAGTAAAGTACGAGCATGGCATGGCAATTGGCATTTAAATCATGGCATGGATATCAAGTTTTGCAAGAACAATCACAAGGACAAAGACAAGTCTAGTAAGCACGTCGTGCACAGAGATTACGCCTTTTGGCTAGAGTGGCTGCGCGGTCCAACTCATAAGCTCAAGTGATCGCTTATCCCTACCCCTCCATGTGTATCGGGCATTGGCTTTTGACCAACACATGTAGCCCGCTTCTGGATCACGAGCCAGGAAGTGTTTTTCAATATGGCATAGGGGTGCACCTAGCCTAAACAAGGAAGTACAAGTATTGTAGCATGTGCTACGAATGCAACATTCAACTTTGATGACATGTAAGATGCAATGCATGGCAGATAATTGTTTAAGCGCGTACAGATAAGGAATTTAAACGTGGCAGGCAACAATGCATGAATGACATGATAGGGTGATAGATCTAGCTTCGTTGTCAAGCTAGATCTTAAAGTTGCGCCTAGACAGCTATCATTTCACTGTCTAGTCTCTTTTACGCTAAAACAAGGAAGTGGCCTAAAACATGGCCCTAAGCAAAAGTTGGCAAGTTTCACTTGCCTGCACAACCAAGCTGAAGTCGCGATCAACCAGAGTCCAAACTACCTACGTGCTCAGATCGGAGTCCAGCCTACATTCCAATTTATTAATCTTGATTAATGAAACACAACCATCAGAAATTACCAATTTTAGTTGATTAACAGGCAAGTGGTGATCCCTACGGGGCAGATCTTACCTCAACACGACGCGAGAGCTACTCTGACGTCGGGTAGCGACGTCAGGGGTTGGATTCCGGTAGCGTGTAAGGTAACGGCGTCGGCTCGGGTTAGGTAACGGGTTGTGAAGAAAAACGTATTATATCTGCGACATCGGAATCGTAATATCAAACTAAAAGTGATTCAGTCATAGCAATAACACTATATTTAACCATATACTGTTCATATAGCATGCTTCTGTTCTCATATTGAAGTGACTACTCATTTAGGAATCAACTAACTTACATCATATGCTAACTTATATACTATGAACTGAGCTTACTTAATTAGTAGTTTATATAACCACTTATATACATGTATGTTGTTTATTACCAACATCAACTAACCTTAGTTTATTAACAAACATTAGCTAACCTTCGTTCCGTACTAACTTAATTATACTGAACTAATTATACTTCTATTTATCACATTGTTCTGTCCACATCAAAGCTTGTGCATGGAAGTATAATTAATAAACTAACTGATATGAAGCTAACGTAACTTGCACACATATAAATAGGTGAAGGTGTAACTTACACCTAACTCTAAATAATGAAGTGTACTGCTTACAAAAGAAGACCTTATTATAACCTAACATATATAGAGATGTGCATGTGGAAATATAGTGCATGTACTCACTTAGATACTTAATATATATATCACTGTTCACAAAACTTTACACAAAAAACTTACGTGAGCTTTGGCAGTTGCTTCACGCTGCCTCTGTTTCTCATTTGCTTGCAGGCGGAGAATGCGACGGTTTGCGACAGCGAAGGGAGTGGTGTGGCGGAGAGACGTGAACGTGTCTGGTGGTGGCGGGTTCGCCGCAGGCGAAAGGCGGTGGTCTCGAACAGAGGCAGCGAGATCCGAGGCGCTGGCGTCGCTGGGACGCCGGGGGCAGCAGCTGCGGCGATGCTGCAGCAGCTGCTGCTGCAGGCGCTGCGGCCCTTGCTGCACGAGGAGATGGCGGAGATCGGGGCCTCGAGTTGCAGCTGCGGCCACGGCGGATCAACGGCGAGGCTAGAGGATCACGGGGGTCGCCGGCAAAGAGTAAGGCCGGAGAACGAAGGGAAGCGGTGTCGTGGGGAGGCGTTGCAACGTCGGAGGGGGTCGAGCGTAGCTGTCACCGGTGATGTGCTCCCGTGCGGTGATCTACAGCCCGCAGTTCGATTGTCGGCGCTGCAGCGGCTATGGGCAAAGCACGACGGAGATCGGATGCACGAAGACGGGATGAGTGCGGTGCTCGGAGAGAGATTCGCACGAGGGGAGAAAAGTACTAGCGGCCTGTGAAAATTTTGGTTGCGTGAAAAAAGAGAGAGCGGCGCGTTTTAGGTTGTTGGGAAAGAAAAGATAGGTTAAACAATTTTAAACCCTAGGTTGCCTTTGCAATGGGTGCTCACGTGATCCCCCTATGTTTTTAATCAATAAAGAATGTGGATGGGGCTGAAACGTGGGGGGTCTAGTGTTATAGGGTTGTTTGATTTGTTTTGAAAAGAATTTTGCTATAACAATTACAGAAAGACCAATCTCTCAACTCTCTCTCTCGTGTGATGCGGCCAAGTGGGGGAAATAAAATAAGACTAAGTCTAAATCAGATATAATTTATAAAATAATTATTAGGGATATAATACAATGAAACTTAGGGCTAAAAATACAACGGGTTGGGCAAAAAAGTGAAAGTGTGTCAAACGAAGCCCAAAAATTGTAAGATAAATACTGGAGTGACCGGGACGACGAGAGAAAGAAGACAGAGAAGATGGATCACAATTTCGATGTCGAGAAACGAAATTAAAAATAAAAAGGTATAGCGACAAAAGTGAAAATGTGACGTCTCTTCAAATAAGATCAAATCGTGGGAGAACGACCCGTGAAATGACGTTCCCAATTAACACCACAATTTTAATACTCTCAAAGAGGGTCACAACGGCATATCACACCATAGGGTTCGAATACAGACAAGATCTAAAATAAATACGTGCACGAACAAGACTACGTGCACGAAAAGCGTACATAGGATACGAGGTCCAAAAGCGACAGTAATCCCAAGTTGGGCACACATCGGGGGGTGGCTTGCTAAGAATGCAACCAAGATGCTACGGCCCTATCAACTCAACGATACGACTCACATACCAAGTACAAAACCAATCAGGTACCTGAAATTGCTATACGCACAACCGTATGACGAGTAGTGAGTACCGGCCGTTACAACAAGTATAGATCTCTCCAGTGCATGCTCTGTTGCCTTCCATTATTTCGGGCTGAGGGGTCCTGATAACTTCAAAGTACAACTTATCATCCCTCGTATCGACTCTAATGTTGCCCTCGATAGTTCCTTCTGGGGAAATTTGATCAATATCAAAACTAGCAAATAGCTGTTCAAGGGGGTCCCCTACGTTGATGGCCAATGTCCCTGTGGATTGGACCTCATCCACAAGTTCTTCCAGAAGGGGTGCAAAGGCATCATCATATTGCGGGCTAGAGTCTGTTCTCATCATCGTGTCTCCTATGTAACCTGTTAAAATCATATTGAAAAATCTTGAGGAACACGTCAATATGAGTGTCAAATAAAAATGAAAGAAAGATAAAAGATGGTAGGTAGCCATGTGAGGAAAATAAAATACCGTCGCCTCTCCGGCAATGGCGCCAAAAACTTGATCGCTCCTGGATATACACCCAGAAAACAGTTGTAGTTTTACCGCAAGCGCACGGTGTAGTGACGAGCGGGTATCGAACACGAGGAGGTGATGTTGGCTCCAATCTATCTTAGATTGATTCTACTACGAAGGTTTTATTGGTGTAGATGGTTATGGTGTGATGTAATGGAAATGGTGATGGATGTCGGTGTCGATGGTAAAGAAGTCGGTCAAATATCGATTCAAATTCAATATAATAAAAATGTCTAGGGCTATGGAATCCCCTCTACAGATCGTCATTCATCTCTGTTAATCGCAAATCTCAATGTTGCAAGACTTGAATTGAGGTCAACTAGTCGTAACTAAATAGAGAACCAAGCTCACGCTCTCGTGCTATTGCCGGTCTATAGCGACCTAGATCAGGGCCCACTCTCGTGCAAACCCTAACCTAAGCCACTAGCATTACGATCGACATCATCGTCTAATCGCACCTCGAGTCCACTCTCATGCAAACTCGAGTTATGATCTAGATTGTGATTGCTTGTATTCGTCCAATCTCTTGCAAACGAATATGGGTATAGACTTATAATAAAATTGCTAGCTATGGTCCAATCTCTTGCAAACCAAACCTAGTGAATCTCGATTATAAATCTAAATCGAATATCTAGACCTTCCCATTGATCGGAGCCCAATCTCTTGCAAACTCCAGATCAATGGAAATCCCTAGCTATCTGTAATAAATCAATCACAATCTAACCTTCTAGCAATTCAGCAACATAGAAATTCATTCATCACAAATCTAGCATTAGATCCATAGGGTTCATCCCCTTCCCTAGAACAAAGATCAACCAAGCATAGCAATAATCATATATGAATCAATAAAAACATTACTTGCATATAAAAAGATGTCAAATCAATGATTCAAATAACAATAATAAAGATACTTAGCTTTCATGAAGAATATCAATCCAACTACAAGCTTTTTAGATCCAAGAGGGGGCCTATGGCATGACCTAACCTCTTAAAAAGTCTCCAAGAAAACAATTATAGGAACACATTTCTAATGACAGCTACAAATCCTATATATAGTCCCCTCAAAACACTAGCAAATAATCCTATAACCCCTCTGAAATTCGTGCCCAAAGTCAGCTCTGGCCGCAACTTAAGTTTTGGGCCCGTGCTGACTCGGCCGAGTGAGATTCTCACTCTGGCCGAATAGCAATTCCAGCACTGCAGCGTCAACTTGCAGAAATTCTCCAGATTTCATACGACCTCTGATTGGTGCGTTCTTGGCGACATTGGAACGTCAGGAAGTCTACTATCCTTAAAAAAATATGAGAAAAATACTTTGCCCGCTGGAAAGATAGCAGATTTCAAAAGAGTAAGAGGAAGTCAATAATTACCATCATTTGATATCAAATCTGTTGTCTTTCTCTCCCTTTGTTATCATCAAAAGTGGACAAATGAAGTCATCAAATGTCACATGCAAAAATAAAGTATTATTGAGTATAGCTAGCACGTGCATGTGTTTTCTACAAAGTAGACAATTCAAATTTATGAAAATCAAGTTTGTTTCCAGAATTTTTGTTGTGTGCAATAGTGTTATGTGCAAGTTCACATGCACTTCATTCTGTTAAGCGCAAAAATATCCAATTCACTGGATTTATCATTGAAAAAATTTGGTCACTGTCTGTGCCTATAACCCACTCAAATCATGCACTACTAATTAAGTGTGAGTTGTGTGTAATTAGTAGCATTTCTTATTTCATGCTATGCTACTAATAATTAAGTGTTGATGATTACATTTGAATGGTAGCATTTTATGATGCCAAGTGCCAATAACTTCTGTTAGCTTAAAGTGTTGCATGTAACTTTTCAAATTTGCAATTTTTAGCCTGTTAGTTATTTGCTATGAAACTATTTGGGGTCTAGAATGAGAACAGTTGTTTTGTAGAAAAATTAAGTGGCATTCTAAAACTAATTGAATGCTATATGGACAGTATTTATCATTGAAAAAATTCTTTTCGGTCTATCCCTCTTCCTTGGGGTTAAATGTAAAGATTAATAGTCAGACTTCAATCTCAGTCTATCCTTTTGTAGTAATAAGCCCGTTAACATTTGCATAAAAGTCAGCCTTCAATTTTCTTTGAGATAAATAACCATTTTTATTACTAATTATAAAGTGTATGCTAATTATAAAGTGTTTGGTAATTATTAAGTGTATGCTAATTATAACATATTACATTCAGTGGTAGTTATCATGTAGACTATAAGTAACTATAAGACACAGTATATGCTAATAAAATGCCAAGAGTAGTTATCATGTAAACTATATTCTAAAAAGCAGAAATGATTAAAAACATTGGGCCACCACAGCCTACTTTCTTGAGATAAATCTGTTTCTAGCTGAATAAAGAAAGGGTCTTATAGGATTACAATTACACAGTAGAAATTTGTTTAATAATATTTTAACATTTATTTTAAATGATTCAGTTGGACGTTGGCATTGATTGAACAGCCTAAAGATTTTAGAAATCATATTTGCTTCACGCCAACATGCTACCGGTACGGCATTTGTTATTAGACATCAATGAATTCTATACTTGCTTTACCATTATTAATCAATATTATATACACAAGATTTAGTCATCTGCCGATAGTTACATATCAAAAAGACAATTAGCTCAACGCAAACAGAGAGAACGTGAACAAGCACAGAGAAACATTTCTCAAAATGATGATGGCTCTGCCTCGCGCACGTAACATGTTTGAAATCTTTCAAGACTCGATGGCAATCACACGGTATAAACAGCACCTGTATATATTTCTTACCATGACTGCAAATCCAAAGTGGCCTGAAATAATTTCAGCTCTACTGCCCAATCAAAGGGCTTTTGATCGACCCGATTTAGTTGCACATGTTTTTGAGTTAAAACGAAAGGCTTTGATGAAGGAGATTGATGTCAAAAATGTATTTGGCAGGAAAGTAGCACATGTCTTTACAATTGAATTTCAGAAACGTGGGCTTCCACATATGCATGCTCTTTTCTTTCTTTGTGGTCCAGATAAGATCCATACATGTGAACAAGTGGATAAGATTGTTTGTACTGAATTTCCTGATCCAACTCAAGATCAAGAATTATTCGATACCGTGATGAAATGTATGGTGCACGGACCATGTGGTGCTCGAAATCCAAATGCTTCATGTATGGACAATGGCAAATGTACTAAAAAGTACCCAAGAAATTATGCATATTCAACAACCATGGATCGTGACGGCTATCCTATATATCGTCATCGTAATGATGGCCATATCTATGCTGTAAAAGGGCAACAGGTTGATAATCGAGATGTTGTTCCATATAATAAGTATCTCTCCCTACGCTTTAACTGTCATATTAATGTCGAAGTTTGTGCAGGAATAAGATGTGTCAAGTACATTCATAAGTACATTTATAAAGGGCATGATCGAACCACCATGGTTCTGAGCGCAGTAGATGAGATCCAACAATACCTTGATGCAAGATATATTGGACCACCAGAGGCGGCTTGGCGGATATTTGAGCATCCTTTACATCAGGAGATTAAGTCGGTACAAAGATTGGTCCTTCATTTACCCGGGCAACACCGTGTTATTTTTGATCCAGATGAAGATTCTGCTACAATAAGGTCTAGAGCTGAAAATGAGAAGACAACTTTGACTGAATTTTTTACATGTTATGCATTACATGAATCAGCACGTGAACTTACTTACCAGGAGTTTCCTCAAAAGTTTGTGTGAAATTTATCCACAAAGGTATGGACTCCAAAAAAATCGGGATATGCAATTGGCAGAATGTATTTTGCATCTCCCAACTCTGGTGAGCGATTCTATCTGTGGTTATTGCTAACAGTTGTTAAAGGACCAACATCATGGGAAAATTTACGCACATTCAATAATGTAGAGTACTCTACATTCAAAGCAACGTGTGTTGCAAGAGGTCTGCTTGAAGATGATTCGGAATGGAAACAATGCCTTTACGAGGCTTCAATTATGAAAACAGGATACCAATTAAGAAGACTGTTTTGTATTATTCTTATCGAATGTTCACCAATCAACCCACTTGCATTATGGAATCAATTCTCAATTCATATTTGCGACGATCTTCAACATAAAATTCCTGCTTAATTTGCAATTTCTACTCCAACTCAATGTCAACTTGAAGATTACGGCTTATTCCTTATCAATGAATTACTCGAGGAGTCTGGCAAGTGTCTAGCTGACTTTCCACCGATGACATTTCCAACGAGAGAGTGGAACACAATTGTTGGCAATAGACTGTTGCATGAACATCAGGAACTCATAAATACATCGCAATAATTGGATGCACTAAAAGATGTTGATTGCCTAAACGATGCATAACGTGCAGCTTATTCAGCAATTACTTCTTCTGTTTTTGAAAATAGAGGTACTACATTTTTTTAGCGGTGGTGCTGGAACTGGCAAGACTTTTTTGTATAATGCAATATCGACAATGTTGCGTAGTCTTGGAAATATAGTTATCACCGTCGCATCTTCTGGTATTGCATCGTTGCTACTTATCGAAGGTCGCACTGCACACTCAACATTTCATATCCCGTTAGATGTGCATGATAATTCAATTTGTAATTTTAGTAAGCAATCCATACATGCGCAATTATTCAGAAAAACAAAGTTGATAATATGGGATGAAGTTCCTATGCAACACCACCATTGTGTTGAGTCAGTGGATCGATCGTTAAGAGATATTTGTGATAACAATAGAGCTTTTGGTGGTATTACCATTGTTCTTGGTGGCGACTTCCGGCAAATCTTGCCAGTCATACCTAAGGGGGTTCGAGAAGAAATTGTTGGAGCCTCATTGAGACGATCTGCATTGTGGTGTTCTATAAAAGTTTTGATCTTGGACCAAAATATGCGGTTGACTAATTCATCTGTTGAAAATACAGATTTTGCGAAATTTATTTTGGAGGTATTTATTTAGATACTTGATGATTTTAACAACCATTGTACTATAATTTACCCTTACCTTAAAAAATTTTCTATTTATGTAATAGGTTGGCACAAAGTCTAATGAAGTGGTGGAGCTTCCCTCCCACATATTCTCATGCAAGGATTTAAAAGAATTATTACTAAGAATTTATCCGCAGCTAGATGTTGAGGGTGTGGTGACTCCGGCGTTCTGACTAAACGAATAATTCTTTCCGCGCGTAATGATGATGTTAATTTAATAAACACTGCAACTTTACAAATTTATCCTGGACAGTAGGTTACGTATCTAGCCGCAGATAAACTGGCTGAATTCTGAAGAAACCAATCCTGCAATTATAAATCGTTATCCGACCGAGTACATAAACTCTTTGGATCCTCCTGGTTTGCCACCATTTATGCTTGACCTTATGGTTGGTTGTCCAATTATTTTACTGCGAAATATTGCACCTAAAGATGGGCTCTGTAATGGTACACGACTGATGGTTCTTAGATGTGCATCCCGTGTGATTGAAGCTCAAATTTTGAATGAGGATAAAGCCGGCAGTTTTGTGTTTATTCCTAGAATATTTTTGTCCCCATCAGCTTCAGAGTTACCTTTTCATATGACAAGATGACAGTTTCCAGTTCGTGTAACGTACGCCATTACAATTAATAAATCTCAAGCACAATCCGTAAAGTTCGTTGGGGTTGACTTGCGTAACCCAGTTTTTAGCCATGGGCATCTTTATGTGTCGCTTTCCAGGTGCACATCTTTTGATCGTGTTAGTGTCCTTCTGCCGTCTGATTCAAATAACACAGTTAATATCGTTTATCCAGAAGTCCTGCTATGAATCTCTTTGATGACTATTATATGTAAGTAAACATCTTTCTATTTATTTTAATCGTTTGGTAATTCTTTCAGAAAAAAATCCTTTATCAATTGGCCGTCTGATTCAAATAACACTACTGATTTGTATTATTTTTAATGAAGGGCTACAAGATGTGGACAAGTATTACAATTTATGGCGATGTAAGTAATTTTTTAACTTTAAAACAAAATTATCTAAAATTTTAACTTTAGTTTGCTAAAATATTGCTTTGTATTTTTTTACAGAAGGATGTTAAGCACGATGCTTATTTGTGTGAAACTGTAAGCTGCTAAACATACTTTGTTCTATACTATATTTGGTCTTAGTTTTTTTAATCGTTTTTGTAATTATAGGTTTAATTACTTCGAAACATTAATAGATCTGTCATGTTACGTCCTTACACGAGAATTTGGGGGATAAGGTATGTATTCCATTAAAGCTGACATCATTTTCTTACTAAGAATTTTTCTATTAGTAACTATTTTATTATTATAATTTTTAGTTAGTTGAAAAAGGAATAGTACAAGCAAATGTGACAGGCCTCGATCGCCATCACTGGAAGATATTCCTTGCTGAGCGTGATTGGATACTCAAAGCTCGATCGTCGTCGCTCCCACTTAACAAGGTAAATAAAGTTTTAACTTTAAATTTTTAGTATTATCAAGTAAATTATCTCTAACAATTTTATGTTTTTTAATTACCTAGATTATTGCTCATCCAAATGGCACTTTCTTATGGATTCCGATTGAGACTCACTCTCTTTATTATGTGATGCGCAACATAATTTCTGCTGAAACATGAGAAAGGTCAAATAGTGAGTTTTATAAACCATCAAAACTTTACTTTTTGATTCAACATAAAATTAGTAATTTATTTCTCTACTAAAAGGTGGAATAATATGTTTTGTGTCCATTTAGGCAATTGGGCTTGGAAATGAGGATCGTTACTTTTGGATGCAGATGGGGAGATATGGAATGATCACAACACAATTTGTTCATATATGTCCCCAACTCATGGGTTTTTTTGTCTTTTCTTTAGTTTAAGTTAAGCTAAAACTTTTGCAAGCGATTTTGTCGGAATTACTGTAGTAGTGATATAACAATGAAAATTATGGTAAACATGAAGTCTTCTGATTTTGCAATATAAATAGATTTTTTTGGTTATGCATTGTTATTTTTCATGGTTATATGCATTGTGGCAAATGAGGACATATTTAAATAATGATGTTGATGGAAAGTTCATGTCAGCATTGGCAAGAACAAAGTAGATATCAGCATTCAGGTATCTACTACAAGACACTTTGTTTAGCTTCTTAAAACCATTTTATCAGCGTTATACTTAAATTTTGGTATTTCTGGCATTAATCAGTGTTATTATCACTTCATGTTTCTAATAATCTTTTTGGTCAATTTTCAGTACGACCTCTCAAATATGTACTTGCTCAAACTCTTTATCTTGGACACGTCTAACTAGATATCCTTACTTTTATGAATTCAGGCTCGATCACATATTATTTACTCCAAGTATGCAGGAACATAGTTGAAGGAGGATGACATTGTCGGTGTTCTGGATACTGATGATGTCAAGGATCTGAAACCCCTGAATGACCGTGTATTAATCAAGATCCGTCCTTCATCTTTTAAACATGTTTGACAATTTTTACAGAATTTCAAATCTACATGACCATATATGGACCATCAAATTTCTGATAGATATAACAAAAATATCTCTCAGAAATTTGGTGAGAGTTCACACTACTAATTGTCTTAATCGGATAATGGTAAAATTTTCTCAAATAATCAAAATGAACCTTATGATATTAAGAAACTAAAAGAAGCGATTGCTTTGTGCAATTGCATAGGCTTATTTCTCGTATGAAAATTTGGCTATTTACAAATCCACCATCTTTTATTATGTGGTTGATGTATATATATCCATCTAATCTCTAAAAAATCCCATTGTGATTCAAGGAATCTGCAAAGGTTTCATATACAACCCAAGTACATGCTAATTAATCTGCTGAAATGTGTATTTTATTTTTGATTTTAGCTGAATCAAATATGGTGATTTTTCAGGTTTAGTTTGAAAGAACAAAGCAAGGAGACTTTGACAAAATGTGTCGACTTTGCTTAGGCATGTGGGATATTTCTTCAGTATTCTATGTATTCATCTACCATATGGTTCTACTTAAGATCGCCGAATATGTTTTATTATTGCAATCTTTGGATATCCTATATTCTGGAGTTTTCATTTTCTTTATGGATGCCATATATGTCTGTTGCTTAACAGTTGCATTTCTTGCTACTGTATTTTCTAAAAGCTTTGCTTTTATTATGGAGAAAACATAATATTTGGATGAGAATTAAACTAGATATAAAGGACAGTCGTAACTTGAGAGGCTGGACATTACAGTCGCGTTCATGAATTTTGATAACATTACTGAAGTGTTCATTACATTTTGAATGGCAAACCATGAGCAGTTGATCATCTCATGGACGTCTATTTTCATTAATAGCATGTTAGTTAACCGTGAGCAGTTAACCATGTTAGAAGTTCATGTTAATTAACCATGAGTAGATGTTAACGACATGAACGTCTATTTTCTTCAGGCAATCGATGGAGTTTGCAAGATCAAAGATGGTTATCATCCTGCAGCATGGATGTTGGAGGTCATTTCATTGGCACAAGAAGAATGGGATCAGTTAGTGTTTTTTGAATCAAATATGGTGAATTTTGATAACATTACTGATAGGTTATTGTCATTTGAATGGAAGCAAAGTTGGGTTCAACAAGTTTTTTTTTGATAGCAGCAATTTGAATGGAATCAACATGTTTCCAAGGAATAAAAAAATTTGAATGGAAGCATTAAAACTTTAAATTGCTTCAGTTTTAATGAAGCAATTTGAATGAATAACTGTCATGGCCATCCATAATTGTTGGTATCCATGTTTTTTAAAAAGAATTCAAATTGCTTCATGTTTGTATCATCAATAATGAACACAAATAACTATTGGTATTCATGTTGGTATCCATAATTGTATCATTTTGAATAATTGTTGACTGCAGTTATCCTATGCTTCAATCCATAATTGAATGGCTAAATGCATGATAACTTTTTTTGGATTCTGTTTTGGACATTAGCTATTAGTTATTACTTCTATTAGTTATAATTTAAGTATATAAGCATGTATAAAATCTGTGAATTCTAAATCCTTTTATCTCTTTGATTTTTCATTTCCAAAATGTAACATATGATCCCAAAAATAAATATTATTTTTCATTAATCTGCAAAGTAAAATCATGTATCTTATGTTGTTTGCATTGTTGTCCATTGCAAAAACAGATTTGTATAGCCAATAACATGAGTCTCATCATGCAAATCAATGAGGCTATAATGAGTCCTCATCCTGTTATTTTACCTGGAAATGGAGATAGGATGTAAATATAGTTATCAGCATACCTTTTTGGCTTAAGCTGATATGTCGAGCCCTTATATTCACCATGAACATGTCCATCTCAAGACTGTTCTCACACAATCTGATAATTGAATGGCTGAATGCATGATAACTTTTTTGGGATTCTATTTTGGACATTAGTTATTAGTTATTACTTCCATTAGTTATAATTTAAGTATATAAGCATGTATAAAATCTGTGAATTCTAAATCCTTTTATCTCTTTGATTTTTCATTTCCAAAATGTTACATATGATCCCAAAAATAAATATTATTTTTCATTAATCTGCAAAGTAAAATCATGTATCTTAAGTTGTTTGCATTGTTGTCCATTGCAAAAACAGATTTGTATAGCCAAGGACATGAGTCTCATCATGCAAATCAATGAGGCTATAATGAGTCCTCATCCTGTTATTTTACCTGGAAATGGAGATAGGATGTAAATATAGTTATCAGCATACCTTTTTGGCTTAAGCTGATATGTCGAGCCCTTATATTCACCATGAACATGTCCATCTCAAGACTGTTCTCACACAATCTGATAATTGAATGGCTGAATGCATGATAACTTTTTTGGGATTCTATTTTGGACATTAGTTATTAGTTATTACTTCCATTAGTTATAATTTAAGTATATAAGCATGTATAAAATCTGTGAATTCTAAATCCTTTTATCTCTTTGATTTTTCATTTCCAAAATGTTACATATGATCCCAAAAATAAATATTATTTTTCATTAATCTGCAAAGTAAAATCATGTATCTTAAGTTGTTTGCATTGTTGTCCATTGCAAAAACAGATTTGTATAGCCAAGGACATGAGTCTCATCCTGTAAATCAATGAGGCTATAATGAGTCCTCATCCTGTTATTTTTCCTGGAAATGGAGATAGGATGTAAATATAGTTATCAGCATACCTTTTTGGCTTAAGCTGATATGTCGAGCCCTTATAGTCACCATGAACATGTCCATCTCAAGACTGTTCTCACACACATGATGATTCAAAAATCTCCCAATTTTTGTGTGATGGGTCCGTGAGTGAAATTCAAATGAGGCCTTCCTTAGCCTCATGCATGTCTCAGAGGAGTCTTGGTATGCTATTTGATTTCACTTTTTCTCCAAAAATAATGCATCATATTTTTTAACATGATGCAAATAACTTGATTTCGTGAGTCATATCGATTATCTCTTTCGTATTTTTCCGATTGTATTCAGGAAAGCAAAGTAGAGTTGCAAGATACTGCAAGAAGCAAAAGGATTTCAGTGAGATGGAGAGTATTCATGAGTTGGGTTGTTTAGCTGGAGCTCCAACAGAGGTACCTCAAAATTTTTACATGTTCACTTCATGAAACCCTTATTAGTATCATTTATGTAATCACTTTTTTGAGAAAACCTTATACTATTACTTACAGATTGAGCAACATATCAATATTAGTATATGATATTAATCATTTTCAACATATCAACATATCAACATATCAACATAACTATGCTCACATTGGTTTATTATTGCTTTTACAGGATGAGTTGAGAGCCATAGCTAAAAGTGAAAGGATGGCAATCAACATCTCAAACGCTGCTAACTTGGTTCTCTTTGCACTGAAAGTGTATGCATCGCTTGAAAGCAAATCCCTGGCGGTTATCGCCTCAACATTTGATTCTTTATTGGATCTGCTTTCTGGATTTATTTTGTGGTTCACATCATATTTCATGAAGAGGACTAATCACTATAGCTACCCGATTGGCAAGAAGCGGATGCAACCTCTGGTAATTCTCTATCCGTATTAATCATAATCGCACCGATGATTGTTTAACATTTTTCTCCAAGTGAATCAAAGCATGTATTTAACTTGCAGGGAATTGTAGTTTTCGCTTCAATCATGGGCACGCTCGGTCTACAAATATTGTTAGTATCATGTCAACAACTCCTATCCACATTGAATACACATATGTTATCAGTCAATAACCATGGTATGCATTTGACATCAATATCTATGCTTCATGTGTTTCAGTTTCACCCAAAGTTATCAGATGAAAACGAGAACTGGATGATAGGCATCATGGTCTCAGTTACCATGGTCAAGTTTGTGCTCATGATATATTGTCGCACATTCAAAAATGAAATCGTCAAAGCATATGCGCAAGATCATTTGGTTAATTCTACTTTGTTGAGATGGACATAGTGTTGCTGGGAGACATGCAGTTGAGCCAGGTGCATGACATTGGCGAGACCTTACAAGAGAAGCTGGAAAATTTGCCTGAGGTGGAGCGTGCATTTGTGCATGTAGATTTTGAGTATACTCATAGGCCTGAACATAAAGCCAATGTCTGATATTGCTCATAGTCTGACTATTATGCAAAATATTTGTAGAAATGATGTAGAATCTTCTCTTTAATGACAAAATCAAAAGCTGCAGTTTGATTGCAGGCTATTACTCCTCAAGACTTGGCACTCCCGTATTTTGTTGAAAATTATTTTATCAAAAGCTGTCGGTTCGTTTCATTTCGCCGACCCTTAGGATAGACTGGCCGTTGGATCTGCCATATGGAAAAGATGGTGGTTGGGGAACAGTGGATTTGCCAAGCTGGCAGGGGACAACTGAAAAGGATCGGGATCGGCTGAGTTGTTCGGACTGGAAAGTGACCCGGTTTGTTGACCGTTAATTTGGACCAACCGAATAATGACACGTATATATATATATATTAAAATCCATTAAATCACCGAATAATTTGGACCAACCGAATAACCGAATAACGACTGAATAATCGAAGGCGTCTGCTAAATTTTTTAACGTTAATTTGTTGTTCGCCTGAGGCGCGGGCGCCAAATTTGTGGTTCAATGTCGAATTTGTTGTTCTGCGCCGAAGGGGCCCGCTAAATTTTTTTACATTAATTTGTTGTTCTGCGCCTGAGGCATGGGCACCAAATTTGTGGTTCGATGACGAATTTGTTGTTCTGCGCCGAAGGCGCTTGTGCCAAATTTGTTGTTCCGCGCCAAAGGCGCATGTCCAAATTTGTTGTACTGTTAAATTTTGGTTGTGAAAATAATTTTTCGGGAAACAAAGATTTCGTGGGGGAATCTTAAATGAATCGTGCCCGCGGGCACGGGTTATGACTAGTATATATATATAGCTATTATACAATTCACGACTTTGTCCTACGTGGCAGTTTTGTCCTACGTGGCAGTTTTGTCCCAGTCATATTTTTGGGTTGCTGACTGGGACGTCGGTGGGGGCTCCATGGGGGTGGGGTGGGGTTCTAGGCTTGGGTTTGGGGTGGGCTTTTGGAGATCTTATTCATTTTAATCCCTACTTTTCCTCCTTTTGCCCCCCCCCCCGACCCTCCTCTCACACATATCCATACTTTTTTCATTTTGACGATCGCTTCTCTCCGCATTTGCTTCCGAGTGACGACTGCCTCCGTGCCCTCCGGGAACGAACAATGACTAGTGTGTGTGTATATATATGAGTTGTATAAACCGATCCTAAATGAAATTAAACTCATCATCACCCTAATCTCCTTTGTAAATTTAAACTCTTCTTTGACATGGACTCTAGCCAATCATAAGTCCTAGTTGGAATCAAATTTCTAGCTAAATGCATTGAACTTTGAGCATACATTGTACTAGGACAATTCTTGATAAAGTAGAACTGCTTGATCATCATGGAATTCAAATTTGATTAGCCAATCACCAAATCTTCAAAGTGCCTTGTACTTGGATCATCCATGATGAACTTGAACCAATTATCATCACACATTATCCTCTCCTCAAACCAATTAACATCTCTTTCTATCTTTGATTTTCTAGGAACAAATAATCTTATATTTTCTCATTTGACTCTCTAGAAAAATGTTTGACTAAGTCAAATTACAACTTTACCACTCTTGATCATAATTACAAGTTTGCCATTTGGTCATTTGCTTGCAGTTTGCAACTTTGCCACTATTGTTCTCCATGTTCATTTGCACCTGAAAAACAATTAACAAACATATCAAATATATTCATGAAGGTTTTGTAGGATCTAAATAGGGCCTAAATGGGGGGTGAATAAGCCGATGACCAAATTATCGCAAGATAAAAATATTTAAGTCTAATTAAAACAGATAAGTAGAAGAAATAGTAAAGCAGATAACACAACAACCAGAGCAAGCAGATGACACGGAAGCTGTACGTGGTTCGGTCTCCCAAGACCTACATCCACCCCGAAACAACATCACTAAAAATTGTTTCTTTAAGCAGTTACAGTCACACAAGATTAGAGCCCCAACTCTAACCACTCTGACTAACCCTAGCTCACCAAAGCCCAAAAAGATAAAAATACTATGATGCTCTCCCAATCCGATATGCCCCAACCACTCGGATTACTCAAAACAGTTTAGCAGAAGAAAGTGTAAAACCCAAAAACCAATGACAAATACAACAACGTATTCACAATAATATAAGATCAATAGTTTAGAAAGCTCATTTGTGAAGATCCCTTTGGTACTCGTCTTTCAGTATGTCGGTAGCTTCACAATGCTTCTTTTGGAATTTCCATCGGAGTTCTGTAGAGGAAGAAGTCGATGTCCCCGTGAAAGTAATCGGTAGAAGCTCCTCGATCAACGTGATTTCATTTGATGCACATGAGGAACTAGCTGCTCAACTTGGAGTTAGTACGTCGGGGATGAAGCCACGGTCGTAACGCCACAAACGGTGCTCAATTTGGATCTCTAGAACTCAACTTATGGATGAAAATGTAAAGTGGGTATACAAGTTCTTTTATAGGTGAAGCTTAATGTATCTTCTCACTGTGCCAGTGGACCCGAACCCGTCGAAAAACATGTTTAAAACGCGTTTAACGGGTCAGATCTGAAACCCGCTGTCGGCAGCGTCGTGAGGAAGCGCCACGTGACCGTCAAGAATCGTGCTGCGGCGCCCGCCCGCTTTGACCCGGACCCGCTTCTGTCGGTACCGTCCGATCGTTGCTTGGATGGCCACGATGGAGCCACGTCGATGCGGACTCGGACAGCTGTGCCCGCCAAAGTTGACTCCGTCAGCTCGAATTCGAGTGAACGGTGGCCATCGGATCATGATCGAGCGGCTATCAAGCGTCCACGTCGCTCCGCTTCTGGGATCAAGAGCAACCGTCGGATGCGAGCTGAACGGCCTAGATAAGGCCATGTCAGTCGGTATCGAAGCTGCGGGGAAGTCGTATAACCCAACAGTGCCGTATGTCGAATTATCAGTGTATGTTTGATGTATTCCATTGTATTTTGGAATCAAATAAATCCAATCAATTCTAAAAAAATTCTCATAAATCTTATATAGCTTTCTTCACATTGTAGAAAAGTTTTACCCCATTTCATCACTTGTAGAAAAATTTCCTTCATTGTATACTCTGTATTTCTTCGTATTTCCCCGTATTTTTGCTTAAAACAATTTCCATAATTCCTGAAAAAATTCGCATGATGTTTATATCCTATGATTTACTCTAGGGTAGAGTTTCATAGCTATACTTCATTGTTTGATCAGATTTCGTAATTCCAAATGTAGTTTCAGCTTCGTATTTCAACGTACTTGAGTACGTACATGCGTAACATGTCCAAACATAACTGTCACATTGTATAGAGACCTGAGACACACTTAACACACATATTAGAATAGTTCAGTAGGGTTTGTTATCATCAAACATAGTCTAGGAGGCTGTTTCCAACAATCTCCTCCTTTTGATGAGAACAAACCAAACATTAAGATTACACCAAAAACTTGTGTGAAGTGTGTGAAGTGTTAAGCATGAAATTTTGAGCATGAATGGCAAAATAATTAAGTGCAGGTAAGCATGGCAAAAATATGCTCCCCCTATTGTCATGATCCCCCTATCTCTGATTCCCAAACAAAGTATCATCTTGTAACATCGTGATCATGTTCCCATTCCCAATCTTAATATAATCTCTCCCCCTTTGTTTTCATCAAAAATGCATAAGAGAGTAAATAGCATATGATGAATGGAAAAGTAAACATTATAAAGCAGAACAAAAAGCAATACATTGATGACCACAATGAATAAATAAGCAATAAGCACTAAATCATAACTAGCATAATTCATCTTCGTGCTCAAGTGTTGTAACGCCCCGCTTCCCGAAAGACACCGGAAGCGAGAGCGTTACGTGGTCCGCTTGAACTGGAGCGGTGAAGCTCGAGTTCAATAAGTGTCTGTGATAAAAACACAGAAAAGAGTCCTTGCATTTGCGTATCAGAACAATCAGAAAACATTTCATTAAATTAAGTGGGCACTTCCAGAATTGTTCATACCGAAAATACAACAACAGGGCCTCAGCACGGCCAAAAAAAGAAACTATAACAAAGCGCCAAACCTACTACAAGGTACTAAAACAAAACTCAAAGTAGTGACGAAGGCTCTAGTCTTCCGCAGAAAGCGGCTCAGCGTCTACGACCAACTATGGCTCTCCGAGCCAGGCGTTACGTACGAATCCTCCGGGTACTCAAACGTTGAATCTGACATACATCCACAAACAATGAATGTATGTCAGCAAGGCTGCAAGAAAAGGTTAGCAACCCAAACAAGATGTGCAGCTGATACGAATTTAAGAAACATTAAACATTTTAAAAAGAAAGGTGACTGCAGCAATATAACGAGACAATTATACTGAAACAAAAAGTAAACATCCCTAACATGTAGTTCTAAGCAGTTGCAAGTATTATAGTAGGGTTTTTCTTTGAGTTCATTAGCATGACAATTCCCAAGAGACCAAAGTTAGCGTTGCAAGTTTTCATGTCAAGAGGTAGCTTTCTAATCTAGGGTTCACGCCTGTAGGTTGTGATGAGAAGGTCGTTCCTCTCACGGGGCCTTACCGTGATTGACGCTAACCCACAGCATGCGGGTGGTGCTCTTGAGGAGAGTACCTTTCATACGCCTAGTGGCCGCTCAACCCTAACCCCACCCAAAAGTTTGCCGGAACACGAGCCGGCCTAGTCGACTCACACGACATCACGAATTCACGATTCCGCCTTCAAGGTGCACGATTTTAACGATGTCACTCTACTGACCAAGCAAGATGTACATGATTTAAATGTTGACAATATTCTCATTTTACCACATATACAATAAATACAAGGAATGTCGAGCAGGTTGGTTTAATGAACATTTTACAGAGAACGATTTACTTTACCAATGTTTAAGTTTAACCATTGTCGAGTTATATGTCAAAGTCACATTTTTTAGTCTAGAACATTATAAAAACATTTTCATGCGTCATTATACGTGCAATTTTCAAGATGTACACATTAGAGTAAAAATGACGCAAATATTCATCAACTTCAAAAATTCATATTTAATCGCACACTTGCCTGTTGTAGCTGGTTACTGATCACTCCTCATTTTACACTTTTTTCCCGCATGTTTGCATGCCATTTAGATCGCCCAAATCATGTTTTTCACGATAAATCGACGATATTGCGATGCTTTTCACGATTTGTTGTTTTTGTCGCATTTCAGGTGATTTGGCGCGATTTGGAGTGATCTCGAGATGCGCTTACTCCAGAGGGTCACCGACGACCTCCCCAAGGGGTATTTCGCTGTTGGAGAGGAGCGGAAGAAGAATGGACGTCGCAGGAGCGACGAGGAGGCCAAAACAAGCTGATTGGGCATTTTTGGTGTCCCACTCGGCCGAGTGGAGGAGCCACTCGGCCGACCAGCGAGACACCGCTCGGCCGACCAGATCAGACACGATTCATATGTGCACTCGGCCGAGCGACGAAGACCACATCGGCCGAGTTACGAGATCCCGTCCGCCCGAGTGGCGCCCAGACGAAGCCATTCAAAAATCGCCAAGTTACTGTTTTTCGGCTGCCTGAGCTTCAGAAGACCCACTCGGCCGAGTGGATAATCCCGTCCGCCCGAGTACCATGAAGCCATCGGCCGAGTGACGAAAACTCACTCGGCCGAGCCGCCCCCGAAGTAGAGACCCCTGAAGGCCCTGACTTACTGGAAAATTACAGGGTTTCTCACTCGGCCGAGCGACTTTTGTCACTCGGCCGAGTGCGACGCGCTGCCTGTAGCGAAAATTGCGGAAAACAGGCTGTGCAGGGGTATTTTGGTCACAATTTTTGGACGATTTTGGGGGGTATTTAACCCCTGTTTTTACCCTAGTTTAGGAGAGCTTTTCTCTTAGATTTTTGCAGCTTTTTAGGTTTACTTTTTAGCTTTATTCTTGAGATTGGAGAATAGACAAAATTTGATTTTTGTTGGAATAATTGAAGAACTCCATTGGTTTGTCTTTCTCTTCTCTAAAAATTCTATTTTTATTGCATATATCAATATTTTGATGAATTCTATTGCTTATTTCAATGTTAATTTTTGTGATCTTGCTATGAATTGTGAGTAGTCTCCACGTCTTGGGGCGTGGGGATGAACCCTACAAGCCCAATTTCATATTTGTGATGAATTAGTACAAATCTTGCTAGAATTGATAATTAGGGATTAGATTGGGATCGATTTACTACGGTTAGCTAGGAGTTCATACCGATTGGGATTTGCAAGAGATTGGATCCCAATTCGATAGGAAACCCTAGAAATCCGAATTGGTTTGGAATCGAATTACCGTAGTATCGGTTTGCAAGAGATTGGACCGATACTAGGGTTTCCGGTTGCAATTCCGTGTCAATACCCGTTTGCAAGAGATTGGACGGGTAGGAACTATCCCAACCTAGGTCGTGGCCCGAGTTTGCACGAGAGTGGGCTCGGGGCGCGATTGAACGATGATGTTGATCCTAATGCTAGTTTTCCTAGGCTAGGGTTTGCAAGAGATTGGACCCGAACCTAGGATAGCTATAGACCGGCAGCAGCGCGAGAGCGTGAGCTAGGTTCTACATTCAGTTGCAACTAGTTCATCCAAAATCTTATTCTAGCAATTTTGATACCGATGAACCACATTTATGAAATACAGTGAGTAGCAGGGATTCACCATTCCCTAGACGTTCTTTATTTGATTTGATATTTCCGTACTTTGTCTGACGATTGTGACAGGATCGCCAAAGGCAAATCTTTCTTCTTAAATAGCCAGGTTGATTGGAACAAGCACGGTCATTCGTCCTCCCTGTGTTCGATATCCCGCTCGCCGCTATACCGTGCGCTTGCGGTAAAACTACAACCGTCGCTTCGGGTGTGTATCCGGGGCGCGATCAAGTTTTTGGCACCGTTGTCGGGGACGGCATTTTGACGGTGTTCGTCATCGACCACCCGGTTACTTCTTCTTTCTCTCTTTCTTTACTTTCTTCTATTTGCATATTCTCACTGTATTTTGCATAAGGTCTTTACAGGAAGAATGGAGGATGCAATGTCGATAATAGAACTCAGTCAGGAAGACTATGACTCCTTCACAGACCTCCTTAAGGAGCTTGTCGATGAGGTCCACGCTACCGGAGCTTTTGCTATCGACGTCAAGGACCCTGACGAGCAACTGTTTGCTAGTTTTGTGATGGACCAAGTCTCCCCGGAGGGGACTATCGGGGGCAACGTCAGAGTTGATGTGATGGACGACATGCTATATTTCAAAGACGGTAGAACAAGTGTCGAGGATCACTATACTCCGGGAGGATCTTCAGAGCAAACCAATGTTCAGGGAGTTACACCCCATGACACTTACTCTTGCTTCTATGAGTCGTCTGATGTGTTTCTTGATTCCAGGAACGAACCAGGGCCGAGTGAAAGCTCTGACGATGCTAGCACAGAATCGGAGAGCGCCTATTTCGATGCATCATCCTCACTAAGTAGTGAGTCTTACTCTTCACAAGAGAGCGCGCCACCTGAACACGAGCTAGACCCGGCTGACAAGGAAGAGGCCAAACTCATGCGAGCCGATGAAGTAGAAGGAGCGGCGCCTCTTCAGGTAGAACTTAAACAATTACCTCCGAATCTAAGGTACGCCTTTTTGGGTAACAAATTAACTTTCCCGGTGATAGTAAACTCCCACCTCACGCCAGACCAACTTGAAAAACTCCTAGACGTTCTTAGGAGCCACAAAGATGTCCTTGGCTACACTATCTCCGATCTAAAAGGGATAAGCCCTAGGCTATGAACGCATAGGATCCATTTGGAGGATACGGATGCCACCTCCATAGAGCCTCAAAGGCGGTTAAACCCTAATATGAAGGAGGTGGTTAAAAAGGAAATCCTAAAATTGCTTGACGCCAGTATTATTTATCCTATCTCTGACAGTAGATGGGTTAGCCCCGTTCACGTCGTCCCCAAGAAAGGGGTGATGACTGTCATAAAAAATGAAAAAGGTGAACCCATATCTACACGCACCGTCACGGGATGGCGAATGTGCATTGACTATAGGAAACTCAATAAAGCCACCCGAAAGGACCATTACCCATTGCCCTTCATTGATCAAATGCTTGAACGCCTTGCAAAACATAAATACTTTTGCTATCTAGATGGGTATTCGGGATTCTTCCAAATCCCTTTGCACGAGGATGACCAAGAGAAGGCAACTTTCACTTGTCCCTATGGCACCTATGCCTACCGTAGGATGCCGTTTGGCCTTTGTAATGCTCCCGCCACCTTTCAGAGGTGTATGACATCCATATTTTCCGATTACATTGAAAATATTATGGAAGTTTTTATGGATGATTTCTCGGTTTATGGAAGTGAGTTTGACTCTTGCTTGGAAAATCTTACTAACGTCCTAAAAAGATGCCAACAAAACAATCTCACTCTCAATTGGGAGAAGTGTCACTTCATGGTCACGGAAGGTATAGTTCTCGGACACCTTGTCTCTTCGAGAGGAATTGAGGTAGACAAAGCAAAGATTGAGGTAATCGAGAAACTCCCTCCTCCTATTAATGTCAAGGGCATTAGAGGCTTCCTTGGTCACGCGGGGTTTTACCGTCGCTTCATCAAGGATTTCGCCTCGAGTGCCCGACCACTTACTTCTTTGCTCGCTAAAGATATTCCTTTTATTTTTTTCAGGTGAATGCTTACAAGCCTTCAACGCCTTGAAGGAAGCACTAGTCTCCGCGCACATCATACAACCACCGGATTGGAGCATTCCTTTTGAGCTAATGTGTGATGCTAGCGACCACGCCATTGGAGCGGTATTGGGACAAAGAAAAGATAGGAAGCTTCATGCGATATACTATGCGAGCAAGACATTGGATGACGCGCAGAAAAACTACATAACTACCGAGAAAGAGCTTCTAGCGGTCGTCTATTCCATAGAGAAGTTTCGCTCCTACCTCCTCGGTTCCAAGGTGATTGTCCACACCGACCATGCGGCATTGAAGTATCTTTTAAACAAGAAGGAGGCCAAACCTCGGTTGATTAGGTGGATACTCTTGTTGCAAGAATTCGACTTAGAGATCAGAGACAAGAAGGGTACGGACAATGTCGTGGCGGATCATCTATCTAGGCTCATTCGCGACAAGGAGGATGAGAGTTTGCCTATCGACGACACATTCGTGGATGAGAGGCTATATGCCATAAGGACCGGAGAGGTCCCTTGGTACGCGGACTTCGTCAACTACTTGGCTTGTGGAATTAAACCGCATGGGATGCCCACGCATCAAAAGAGGAGATTTCTTCATGAAGTCCGTAACTATTTCTGGGAAGATCCATACCTCTTCAAGATATGCAAGGATAGCGTCATTCGGAGGTGTGTTTCTAAAGAGGAGGCGACATCCATCATTTTGCATTGCCACGGTCTACCATGCGGAGGACATCATGCCGCCTCTAAAACCACCGCTAAGATTTTGCAGAGCGGGTTCTTCTGGCCTACAATGTTTAAAGACACCCACGACTTTGTAAAAGGGTGCGATAGATGCCAACGGACCGGAAATATCTCCAAGCGCAATGAGATGCCAATGAGGCCCATCCAAGAAATTGAGCTTTTTGATTGTTGGGGAGTAGACTTCATGGGACCATTTCCGTCGAGCAATGGCAACAAATACATCCTATTGGCCGTCGACTATGTCTCCAAATGGGTGGAAGCAATCGCCACCCCTACTAATGATGCAAAGGTCGTCTCCAAGTTCTTCAAGCAAAATATCTTCCCGCGCTTCGGAGTGCCTCGTACCTTGATAAGCGACGGGGGGAGCCACTTCATAGAGAACAAGTTTGAAGCCATGCTAAAGAAGTACGGAGTAAACCATAGAGTTGGCATGGCATATCACCCCCAGACAAGCGGCCAAGTGGAAGTCTCAAATAGAGAGATCAAGCAAATTCTTGAGAAGACCGTGGATCGATCTAGAAAGGATTGGTCAATGAAGCTAAACGATGCTCTATGGGCATATCGCACGGCCTTTCGCACTCCCATCGGTACCACACCGTTCCGACTAGTTTATGGGAAGGCTTGCCACTTGCCGGTAGAATTGGAACACCGCGCATATTGGGCCATCAAGACCTTTAACTACGACTACAAGAGTGCGGCGGTGAGGCGACTCTTGGACATCAACGAGCTTGATGAAATAAGGAGAGTCGCCTACGAGAGCTCGAGAATCTACAAAGAAAGGACCAAGATCCTCCATGATGCCCGCATAACCGTCACAGACTTCAAAGTAGGAGACAATGTCTTGCTTTATAATTTCCGGCTCCGACTATTTCCCGGTAAGTTGAGGTCACGTTGGTCCGGACCTTTCACTATTAAGAACATACAACCGGGAGGGGCCTTCGAGTTGGAAAGCAAAGACGGAGCCTCGTTCAAGGTAAATGGTCAGAGACTCAAGCATTATTCCGAGGGAGTGCCAACGGGAGAAATCAATAGAATATATCTACTTAAGGGACGGCCGGATGATCTTTCATACCTCCTTGATGAGGTGATTGAGAAAGCGACCCCCCACTCAATTGGCGCTCTTTTCGATGAAGATTTCGAGGAAGGCCCGGATTTAGGCCAAGTTGAGAAGAACGATGATTCCCCTGACCTCTCCGCTGAAAATGATGAAGGCGACGCTGATGTCGCAAGGATTCGAGAGCTCTGCAAGCTCTCGAAATCAAAGTCTCCGAAGGAAGCTCCGCCGATACGGAAATCGGCGTCACCGGTGAAGCCATTGACCGGAGCAAATGCTAGCTTGGGGGAGCCTCCCCCCAACACTATTCGAGACGGGAGACCACCGAGGGAGGACACGCCGCCGCCATGTCCGAATCCAAGCGTTCTCCCCGGAAAGTTTGATGGGTGCATCTCATATGCACCAAACATCCCGCATTAATTGAAAATCATAGGGGGTCGAGCTCACGACCTTAAACGAGCGCTTGTCGGGAGGCAACCCGACAGTTATTGCTTTATTTTTACTTTTTCTTTATTTTTGTTTTAGAAATATTTAGTGTTTTGAGTCGTTCGCCCAAAAATTTTAGTGATAACGGGTCCTATTTTTCTTGACAGGAGAGGAGATAGGTAAATCCATCATGAGGAGGATGAACGAGACGACGAGGAGCGCCCCAGGAAGATGCTCGATGCTTAGGAGTAAGATGAAATCGACTGGAGGAAGAAAGACGGAGTTTAGAGCCCAAACGAAGACAAACAGCAGAACACAAGGCTCACTCGGCCGAGTATACTAGTCACTCGGCCGAGTACACAAGTTCGTCCGGCCGAGCCGCTCACGAACGAGGGAAGTCTGCTGTACCCAACTCTCTGTTTATTTTCCTGATTTCAGTATAACTGATACTCGGCCGAGTATATATATTCACTCGGCCGAGTAAAACGGATACACTCCTAGGGCGAGTCTTGCCGAGTAGCTTGAGCCACTCGGCCGAATGGACTTACTCCACTCGGCCGAGGCTGGCAAAGCCACTCGGCCGAAGCGATAGCGGGGAGGAAATTTCCATTGATCTCGCTCGGCCGAGTGACCTAGTCACTCGGCTGAGTCGTAACTTTTATTATATAAGGAGCCGAGGGGGGCACGTTTTTCGAAACGCAAAAAACCCAATCGCCCCCGACTGTTCAACTCCCTCGCCCGATTCCCCTCGCTCGCGCCTTCCACTCGCTCGACCGGCCACGCCGCGCCGCCGCTCGGCCCGCCACCGCCGGCCGAGCACCCGCCGCGCCTCGCCCGAGTCGCCGCCGGCGGCCGCCGCTCCGACCACCTCCGGTATCGCCTATTTCGCCTTTTTCTCCTCTTTTTGGGTATTTTTTAAGGATCCATGTGCTTCACGAACCCCAAACCCAAATTAACTTCTATATCTATCTATTATACCCCTAATTCTCCATATGTTTTGAATATTACCCGCTGATATCTCCATTTCATGCGCAGGTTGTTTTTGGGAGCTTAGGGGAGCCCAGGGGAGCTTCTAGGGACTGATTCGGGCTTCGCGGAGGCGCTGTCTTCGCACGCTTCCATTGCTTAGCACTCGCGGCGTGTCGGGGTATACTCTTTCCTTTATTTTATACACGCCGCACTTTTCACGTTTTTCGGCGCGCGCTCGGGGCTGATATGCCGCCCCGGACACGGCCGCGGTCGAAGAAAGCTTCCGCCAAGCGGAAGCGGTCGGATGACGCCGGCCCCTCCCACGAGTTGGAGGACTCTCCTCCGCCTTCTCCCACACACACCGTCCACCCAGCACAGCCTGCAGGCCCGGCACACCCCGCACAGCCTGCAGAGCCCGCACAGCCCTTACACCCCGCACAGCCGCCCCTTGCCGCTCCACAGCCACCACCTCCGGCTCCACTGATCGGGCCGCTGGGAATCACGTTCCGGAACGACGCACACCGCGTCGCTTTCGAGCGTATCTCCCAGCGCTTGATCGTACCCTCCAGGTTTGCACACCTTGCCGACCTAGGACGCCTGGGGGTACTTGAGGGGATGCTCACGTTGTACGACAACGTGGGCTGGCGAGATTTCTTTCAGGTGTCGGCGGATACGTTTACCCGCCCGACACTTGAGGTGCTTAGTTCGATCGCCAGGACCGACGAGGGATGCTCGTTTCGGTTCATGGACCGGGAGTGCCAGGTCACTCTCGATATGATGAGAGCCTTCTTCTCATGGCCCGATATCCCCGGGGCCGACCGAGGTTACGCACCCACCCATATCCCCCCACCTTCCTTCGACGCCGGTGCCTTCTGGGCCCGGATTACGGGTCTTCACGCTGCCTTTGACCCTAGTAGGGCCAAGGCCTCGGCCATTGTCCATCCCTGCCTCCGTATAGCTCAGCGCCTTATGGCGACGACCTTTTTGGCCAGATATGAGCCGGGCACGATGTCTACGCCGGAGCTCTACATGCTCTACGCGATGACACGGCCCAGAGCTCTATCTAGGGATGGCGATGAGCTGGTCCCCGCCGTCGTGATTGATGTCGTGGCTTGGTTTTTAGACTGTATCATTGTATCGGTGGGCGCTCGCTCACCGATATACTGCGGCGGCCTGATCACCTTGCTTGCTCTTATGACCGGCGAGGACTTCCCCGACGACCTGCGACGAGCACCGAGCCCCACTTCTCTGTCGATTGATGTTATGGCCCGGATGAAGATGCTTCGTCCGCACGGTGAGCGACACTGGGTCTGGTTGCACGGCCCTTACGGTGCCGATTACATGATTCTGCCGAGCCCAGCTCGGACTCAGATTGCACCAGCCCATGTGGACTGGCTCCCTGCGATGGATGTTCTCATCCCAGCTGCTTACGTGCTCGAGGCCAAGGAGGCCGAGCAGGCCCACGCTGCCCACGCTGCCCCCGCAGACCCTGTTGCCCCTGCCGAGCCTGCTGCCGAGCCTGTTGACCCAGTGGCCCCTCAGCCTATCCCTGATGTTTCCGCTGCTCCTGACACTTCTGTCCACACCTCTGTCGGTGTCGGGAGTACCTTAGCTGAGCCCACTTCCACCACCTCCACGGCTGTCACCACCACCACCAGCCCTCTGTCTGCTGAGCCTGTTTCTTCTGCCCCACCCGAGCGCCCGCCGACCATAGTTGAGTGCGGCGAGCCCTCTTTTGCCACCGCCGTTGAGACCTCTGTCTCCGCCTCTGTCTCCACTGCTGCTGTATTTTCCGAGAGTGTCGTGGCGTCTGTCCACACTTCTGTGCCGTCGACCTCTCTGGCCGCCTCGCTGCCACTTTTGTATTCTTCTTTCGTTGCTGCTGCCTCCACTTCTCACCGCCCTGCCCAGCCTCGCACTGAGGCCAGGCCCCCACTCGCGAGTGCAGCACCTTTTGTTCCCCTGCCTGCTGAGCCCGTCACCTACGCTACCAGAGTACGCCAGTCCAGACCTGCACAGCACCGACCGGTGCGTCCCTCTGCACCACCTCCCACTGACACCGTACTTCAGAGCATTCGTGCTCTAGAGGGGGCGGTGAGTGGCCTCAGAGGCGACCTTCAGACACTGTCCGCCACCGTCACTGCGATGGCTGGCCACTTCGACCTGCTCCCGCAGATTCACTACTGTCTCACCCAGGTCCTTAAGCGACTCCCACGCGTACCCCCGCCCACCCAGCAGGTACCCACCCCCACTTCCACACACACTCAGCCTGCTGCCACTTCCACATCCACACCCGCTCAGCAGCCTGTCTAGCCTGCACCACCACCACGACCTCCGCCTCAGGACGGAGACGGCGCAGCACCACCTTCTTAGGCACCCTTGATGCCATCGATTATTTTTGCCGTTGTGCTGCCCGTCTCTGCTGGGTCCTGTTGCATTTTTGTCCACCCCCCTCCCCTCACTTATTTTGGGATTCTCATTCTGACCATATCTTTATATATTTTTTTTGGGAGAGAGGGAGAGCTTTTGGTGCCACCTATATATCTGTATCACTCCTATCTTTGCATGCATCATGTCCACATCATATTTTTCATTTCTTTATTTTTCTTTTTATTTTCATTTTTTCCCTCATGCATGCATCCTCACTTGCCCCTCACCTTACTTGTCTCTCGGTGTGCCACACTTTGCACATTGAGGACACTGTGCCATTTAGCTTGGGGGAGTGAGTTCTCACGTTCTTTTTCGATTTGCCACCTTTATTTTTAGTTTTTCACACCATTTTCCGCTTTTGCACTTATTTTCATCATTTTTCCTTTATTTCACCATGCATCACGTTTTTCTTATTTTTCTGTGTGCCGCATTGTAAATAGTTCTATTTTCCCTTTATCTTTATTTCTTTTTCATCTCATGCTAGAGATGACTTTTCTATGATGATGATAACGTGGAGTTAGCTTCTTTTATATGCATGCTTTATTTGTCATGTCTTAGACTTTATTTCTGATATCATATGCTATGACTTGCCTTGCATCTAGAGATAGTAACCCACACCTTTTCCACATGAAAATGGATGAAATTTTATTATTAGCTGAGTCTGAATATTCATATGTATGCTATCACAGAAAACACACCAAGATTCACGCATTGAATGCTTATATCTGGAGTACCGATTTCTTTTCCTATATCACTTCTATATGCATGAATTGTACATTTCACTTCAGGATGATTGAATGATGTTAGCTATGATGAATCTGGATTAGTTAGCTTTTTTGTGATCGAAACTGAGTAGATTAGATTACCCTGCTGAAGTTGTCGTGCATGTCTTATAGAGTGAACCGAGAGATGTATTCATTTCTTTCTCCACAAATCTCGAACATCATTTCTCTACTTTTAAAATCATTGGTGAATCTCCCCTTAGCGATTCTATTATATGGCATTTCCCCCGCTATTCATTCCTAGCTCCAAATTTCTTATTCTCTAAAAAAAGGGAGAAAAATATTCTTGTATATCATTATCTCTCTTTGAGTTGGGATCGTTGTGTATATATGCTATATCAAAAAAAAAACAAAAAAAACAAAAGAAACAAAAAAAAGAGGAAAAAAAATATATAGGAAAAATCCTCAATAAAAGATCCCATCTCACTGTCTTTCTTTCTTCTTTCGTTTTATTACTTTTGGAGCTTTATAAAAATGGGGATGTGAATATTTTTTATGCCACCATGCTTATAGATAAGCTTGGGGGAGGGAATACATTGATGTGTGAGAGAGTGAATACTTGACGTTGCACGACAACCTAGGCTAAGTAATATTCTATACTCGGTGAGATTGTTTCTAGCTTTACGAAATCCAGGAATCTAAGCCTAGCATTCATGTCATGAAATCCATACTTTTCTATTCTCTCTATTCTATTGTGTGATACTCTTATACTCCTCATAGAAAGCATTCAATTGAAAAGTGTGTGATCTGCGATTTGTATACCGCTTTAAATGATTCAGACGATGTTAATTCTAGAATTATTCCGTTTTTCATGATTATATCGTTGTTCGTGGGTTTTCTATTTCTATTTGCACTATTATACTATGATATCAAAATAAAACTCTTTGACATGTATTTTTCATTCGGTGCATGCTATATGAGTAAGTGGAGCCCACGTCCTGAGAAAATGATCTAGCAGCTTACCTCTTCGCTTCTTTCTTTCTACTTTATTTTTATTTCGTTTTCAATCTTCTCAGTTTTCTTTTTTCATTTTTTTTCACCGTTTTCGTTTTCCGAATCCACCGGGTTCGCCTTTTACTTATCTTCCTCGAGGACGAGTAAGAGGCAAGCTTGGGGGATTTTGATCACTCCTCATTTTACACTTTTTTCCCGCATGTTTGCATGCCATTTAGATCGCCCAAATCATGTTTTTCACGATATATCGACGATATTGCGATGCTTTTCACGATTTGTTATTTTTGTCGCATTTCAGGTGATTTGGCGCGATTTGGAGTGATCTCGAGATGCGCTTACTCTAGAGGGTCACCGACGACCTCCCCAAGGGGTATTTCGCTGTTGGAGAGGAGCGGAAGAAGAATGGACGTCGCAGGAGAGACGAGGAGGCCAAAACAAGCTGATTGGGCATTTTTGGTGTCCCACTCGACCGAGTGGAGGAGCCACTCGGCCGACCAGCGAGACACCGCTCGGCCGACCAGATCAGACACGATTCATATGTGCACTCGGCCGAGCGACGAAGACCACATCGGCCGAGTGACGAGATCTCGTCCGCCCGAGTGGCGCCCAGACGAAGCCATTCAAAAATCGCCAAGTTACTGTTTTTCGGCTGCCTGAGCTTCAGAAGACCCACTCGGCCGAGTGGATAATCCCGTCCGCCCGAGTACCATGAAGCCATCGGCCGAGTGACGACAACTCACTCGGCCGAGCCGCCCCCGAAGTAGAGACCCCTGAAGGCCCCGAATTACTGGAAAATTACCGGGTTTCTCACTCGGCCGAGCGACTTTTGTCACTCGGCCGAGTGCGACGCGCTGCCTGTAGCGAAAATTGCGGAAAACAGGCTGTGCAGGGGTATTTTGGTCACAGTTTTTTGACGATTTTGGGGGGTATTTAACCCCTGTTTTTACCCTAGTTTAGGAGAGCTTTTCTCTTAGATTTTTGCAGCTTTTTAGGTTTACTTTTTAGCTTTATTCTTGAGATTGGAGAAGAGACAAAATTTGAGTTTTGTTGGAATAATTGAAGAACTCCATTGGTTTGTCTTTCTCTTCTCTAAAAATTCTATTTTTATTGCATATCTCAATATTTTGATGAATTCTATTGCTTATTTCATTGTTTATTTTTGTGATCTTGCTATGAATTGTGAGTAGTCTCCACGTCTTGGGGCGTGGGGATGAACCCTACAAGCCCAATTTCATATTTGTGATGAATTAGTAGAAATCTTGCTAGAATTGATAATTAGGGATTAGATTGGGATCGATTTACTACGGTTAGCTAGGAGTTCATACCGATTGGGATTTGCAAGAGATTGGATCCCAATTCGATAGGAAACCCTAGAAATCCGAATTGGGTTGGAATCGAATTACCGTAGTATCGGTTTGCAAGAGATTGGACCGATACTAGGGTTTCCGGTTGCAATTCCGTGTCAATACCCGTTTGCAAGAGATTGGACGTGTAGGAACTATCCCAACCTAGGTCGTGGCCCGAGTTTGCACGAGAGTGGGCTCGGGGCGCGATTGAACGATGATGTTGATCCTAATGCTAGTTTTCCTATGCTAGGGTTTGCAAGAGATTGGACCCGAACCTAGGATAGCTATAGACCGGCAGCAGCGCGAGAGCGTGAGCTAGGTTCTACATTCAGTTGCAACTAGTTCATCCAAAATCTTATTCTAGCAATTTTGATACCGATGAACCACATTTATGAAATACGGTGAGTAGCGGGGATTTCTCATTCCCTAGACGTTCTTTATTTGATTTGATATTTCCGCACTTTGTCTGACGATTGTGACAGGATCGCCAAAGGCAAATCTTTCTTCTTAAATAGCCAGGTTGATTGGAACAAGCACGGTCATTCGTCCTCCCTGTGTTCGATATCCCGCTCGCCGCTGTACCGTGCGCTTGCGGTAAAACTACAACCGTCGCTTCGGGTGTGTATCCGGGGCGCGATCAGTTATGGGTGTCCAAATGATCGCGGTGAGAGGTGTGATTTGTCTGCGTCCAATAGCTTAACGATATAAGCTATAGGGTTTTCAACAATAATGAAACTATCATGTTCATCTATATGACTAAAATTCTCACTAACCTACCTAGCATACCAGTTGTTTATCAGAAAGGCACCGCTTATCATTAACTACCTGTTATTATACCTAATACTAATTAAGCATTGCCAATATATATTGAACTGTCAGTTCTTAACAAAAATAATATCAATCTTTCTTATTACATGTAGGGTTGACATTATATATATAGTACCACAGATTTATACATAACATATGCTAGTTAATATATGAACTTACAGTATACATAATAACATATAACACTGCTCACACTATTATAATATAATAACGCTTGTGTATAATAACAACTTAACTTACATTTGCTTGCATAACTCATTAGGCTGCCTGCTCCTTGGTGTTTGGTGGCAGATGGGGAGGCGATGCGTGACATTCTTGGCCGAGGAGAGATGAGAGCCGTCGCCTGGCCGTCGTCGCCCGCGAGGAGGGGGCCGCGGCTGATGTGTGAGGAAGCGAGGAGGATCAGCCCACGTAGGAGGCCGTGGGTGCTAGCAAAGAGGGCGCGGCTGAAGTCTGGGGTGGAGAGAGAGAGAGAGAAAAAAAGGCCGGCGGGTGTCCTCGCGTGGAGAAGGTCGGCACCGGAGGGGAAGCTTGGCGGTGGTTCGCTCGGCGGTCTGTGGCGTGGGCGAGGGGCAGCTGCGCGGCGCCTGGGCGGGGTGTCCGGTGTTCGCGAGGAGAGGAGGCGCCGCCTCGTGACTTGGGGAGGCAGGAACGGCGGTGAGGGGGTGTTGCCGCCGGAGTTGGGTTGCGCCTCGGGGAAGTTGTAGGGCGGCGGATATGAGTAGAGCTAGGGGGAAGAAAAACTAAACCTAGGGTTTTAATACTAAGAGGTATGGACAAGAACAGATTACCTTAATATATCCTTAGGGTTCTATAGGCTAACCCAGCAGCACGTGAATTGGATTTGAAAAGGCTGAAGGGTAAGTGGTTGGAAGCTGCACGTGAATAGCCTTTGGGTTCTCAGGGTTTTTATTTCTATAGGTCCTTTTTTTTATATAGAGAGTTGCTGATATATGATCAGGGGAACGAAAGACCCTAGTGTCTTTATTAATAGGAGATGTGGCGTTCCCGTGTAACCCTAAGTCTAGGGTCTCTAAGAGTTTTTAATATGAGAAATTAGAGTAGGTGCGGCTGTGACATGCTAGCCTTAGGGTTTATATAAAAATGTTAATGTGTGCCATCTAATTGGCAGATGTGTGTGTCCACGTGGGTGCAAGTGTGTTGGTATGGCCTAGGGGAATTCACAACATGGGTGTTTTATTAGGATGGTAATGAAAAATTATAATTATTAGGATTTGAATTTAGTATTAATAGCAGGTATTATTAGGTTTAAACAAGGGAATATCGGCTAATCAATAGGTTTAAAAAGGTGCAAAAATAGTAAGTTGTAATTGACATTAAAAAGATTTGACATGATAATAAATTTAGATTTTGAATTCGATTTTTTTTTTAAAATTAATTTATTAAGGGATAAGATTATAATAAAAACAAGAATTTTATTTAAGTGTCATGAAATAATAATAGCAATAATTAATATGGCAAAGCTGGCACGTGCACGGGGATAAACACGCCTAACTACGGTTACGGAACGTCTGACTACGGATACAGGAAGGATAACCCACTAGATGAAAAACATATAATAGTAACGGTAAAAAACCGGTCGTTACATCCTACCCACCTTAAAACGATTCCGTCCTCGGAATCTTATCGGCTAAGGTACCGGAAAACATAAGTGTAATGCTCGCAACTCCTCTTCCATTGCATACACCAAAACAACTAGCATGTCATAACCAAATAGTAATTTCTAATATTAATATCAACACCAATGCATTACTACCGACAATACAAATCAACGCCAATGCTTCTAGTAGTTACTATACACATACACACGTTACTAATTACGTATTTACATAACATGCTTAATATCATCATACAAATATAATCCAACCAATATTATACTCGGGTGAATAGTAACACTTTACTACACCGCCACATCAATTTACTAGCCGTAAGTGTGCCATCACCTTCCATACTCACATCATTATTAATACACAATATATTACCATATATCTCATACACTCACAATCTTTAATGATATAACACTACACATCACATAAACATACCACTAATACATAAGTACAATCATTCTTTGTCAATTTACACTTCAATCGTGCAATCATTCATAATATATATATCACTACACGTATATACATGTACGTAATACTTCACACCATACACAGATTTATATAAGCCTTACTCATAGCACTAGGGTCATCGTAATCTACTCACCTTAGGATCAAGTCCGCCCTTAGACTTAAATAGGCCGACATAGGAGTGAGCGAACTTAGACACTAAGGTCATTCCATCCCATTCATACATACATCATAATGAAACCATATACATCCATTTGCATACACTTACTCATACATCACGCACTTTCAAATACTTATACGTACGTTCATTCTACACACATATACATGCTTACACTATTACAGGCCTACCTCATATCTATATAGAACAGTTATATACACACACCGGTATTCACAACCATGGTAATCTACATAGGTAAGTATACTATTTCATACATTCACATATACGTAGTCACAAACATACGGCTATGGATACCTCCTGGTATACACATGCTCACACATCATCCCGTATGGGTAACATTATAATCCTACTATACATAGAGCACACTTATTCATCCAATATATATACATATACACACACCTATAACTAATCACATACATATATATGCACGAGCATACGCCAGACATGCTAGCATACAAATCACACAATAAGTCTGCACACACAACTATTGTACCTAACATGCACATCACTGTATCGGCGTATAATTACAACCATCAACAAGTACGGCTAAGATACATATACTCCTAGTAACTAACCAATATTAAATCTAATACGTACCGATATTCCTATAGTTATATAGCTAAACACCCGCCTAGGTATAAGTATAAAACTTACTACTCTATACTCGACTACATACATATATACCACATACTACCGTACATGCACATACAACACAGTAGATAACCACACTATAAATACTAAGGGTAAGCGTACCCAGCCATGGGTGGCGGGCATGGATAAGAGGTCAGTTGGTTGGGTGACACAAAATATTTAAGAACCAAGGTAAGAAGATAGGGTATGTGTGAAAATAATAACATCGTTACAATTTACGTAAAATAGCGAATATATGGTATGAGTTAAAACGTAAAATATGATTAGTCGAATAATAGGTGAAGAGTAATTTGGTCATAGTGTTGTAGTGCTTGTTTTGCAAATGAAAAATAGGTTCGTAAAAAGAAAAATTTTCTTTTCTTAAAATATTTGAAGACAATGGTTATAAAACTGACACACAGGATTTTGAAGTTCTATTTAACTTAGGAAAGTATTTTAAAAGTATGTATCAATGACCGTTTCAAAATACATTACTAAGAAAAGGAGGTGACATTTAAACTAGCGACTTAGAAATAACGTTTTAAAAAGTTCATTGCCTGAGGAAAATAGAGTAGTTATGTGAAACAGAAGTACGAAAGATGTATGTGGGGAAATCGTTATAAAATAGAAATTAAGGATCGAAGAATTTTAAACTTAGCGAAGAATTCCATAAATGAAATATTGAAAATACTTTTTAGAAGGAGGGGTTCAAGGTCAAAGATGGCGGATCTGGAGAGTTAATGTGAATCGAGGACAATGATCAGGTTCGACGATCGAAACGAAGGGCGACTAAGGAGCAACTCCGTGAATATGCTATGATGGCTTTCTACGATCACTAATATGGGGGGTAATGATTAGAGAAATAAGATCAGGAGGAAAATAATCATTGGGTCGACTAAGGTTTAGCACTACGGTTCTTCAACGGACTAGACCGCGATAGGGAGGCCGAGGTAAGGGTTCGTTGAGGATCGTGATCGAGATCTTATCTATAGGTCTGGAAAATCATACGCTTCGAAATCTACTCCTTGCAGGCGCCTCAGGTCCGACTTGCACGGCGACGTTCGCTACGTTCGGTTGGGCCCTAGATTCGATGAATCAAGCGAACGACTAACGAAACTCAAAATCTAAGATGGTCAGAGCTAGATGATCAATCGCTAAGGTGACTCTCGAGACAATAATACTAAGTCGTGGCAAGGCGTCTAACTAACGAGTACGAGCGTCTAACTAACTCTTCCTATTATCCTGGTATTGGGTTTCCTATCGTGCTGAGACGAGGTATTCGAGTAATTTTGAATACGAACTAATTCTGGATGTTTTGGCTAATGAAAAGTGTTCTCATTATTCTGAATTTCGCAGTTGCAGGAGACCTGCATGGGCCACCACTAAAGCCTGTAACGCCCCGCTTCCCAAAAGACACCGGAAGCGAGAGCGTTACGCGGTCCGCTTGAACTGGAGCGGTGAAGCTCGAGTTCAATAAGCGTCTGTGATAAAAACACAGAAAAGAGTCCTTGCATTTGCGTATCAGAACAATCAGAAAACTTTTCATTAAATTAAGTGGGCACTTCCAGAATTGTTCATACCGAAAATACAACAACAGGGCCTCAGCGCGGCCAAAAAAAGAAACTATAACAAAGCGCCAAACCTACTACAAGGTACTAAAACAAAACTCAAAGTAGTGACGAAGGCTCTAGTCTTCCGCAGAAAGCGGCTCGGCGTCTACGACCAACTATGGCTCTCCGAGCCAGGCGTCACGTACGAATCCTCCGGGTACTCAAACGCTGAATCTGACATACATCCAGAAACAATGAATGTATGTCAGCAAGGCTGCAAGAAAAGGTTAGCAACCCAAACAAGATGTGCAGCTGATACGAATTTAAGAAACATTAAACATTTTAAAAAGAAAGGTGACTGCAGCAATATAACGAGACAATTATACTGAAACGAAAAGTAAACATCCCTAACATGTAGTTCTAAGCAGTTGCAAGTATTATAGTAGGGTTTTTCTTTGAGTTCATTAGCATGACAATTCCCAAGAGACCAAAGTTAGCGTTGCAAGTTTTCATGTCAAGAGTTAGCTTTCTAATCTAGGGTTCACGCCTGTAGGTCGTGATGAGAAGGTCGTTCCTCTCACGGGGGCTTACCGTGATTGACGCTAACCCACCGCGTGCGGATGGTGCTCTTGAGGAGAGTACCTTTCATACGCCTAGTGGCCGCTCAACCCTAACCCCACCCAAAAGTTTGTCGGAACACGAGCCGGCCTAGTCGACTCACACGACATCACGAATTCACGATTCCGCCTTCGAGGCGCACGATTTTCACGATGTCACTCTACTGACCAAGCAAGATGTACATGATTTAAATGTTGACAATATTCTCATTTTACCACATATACAATAAATACAAGGAATGTCGAGAAGGTTGGTTTAATGAACATTTTACAGAGAACGATTTACTTTACCAATGTTTAAGTTTAACCCTTGTCGAGTTATATGTCAAAGTCACATTTTTTAGTCTAGAACATTATAAAAACATTTTCATGCGTCAGTATACGTGCAATTTTCAAGATGTACACATTAGAGTAAAAATGACGCAAATATTCATTAACTTCAAAAATTCATATTTAATCGCACACTTGCCTGTTGTAGCTGGTTACGGGTGTCCAGATGATCGCGGTGAGAGGTGTGATTTGTCTGCGTCCAATAGATTAACGATATAAGCTATAGGGTTTTCAACAATAATGAAACTATCATGTTCATCTATATGACTAAAATTCTCACTAACCTACCTAGCATACCAGTTGTTTATCAGAAAGGCACCGCTTATCATTAACTACCTGTTATTATACCTAATACTAATTAAGCATTGCCAATATATATTGAACTGTCAGTTCTTAACAAAAATAATATCAATCTTTCTTATTACATGTAGGGTTGACATTATATATATAGTACCACAGATTTATACATAACATATGCTAGTTAATATATGAACTTACAGTATACATAATAACATATAACACTGCTCACACTATTATAATATAATAACGCTTGTGTATAATAACAACTTAACTTACATTTGCTTGCATAACTCATTAGGCTGCCTGCTCCTTGGTGTTTGGTGGCAGATGGGGAGGCGATGCGTGACTTTCTTGGCCGAGGAGAGATGAGAGCCGTCGCCTGGCCGTCGTCGCCCGCGAGGAGGGGGGCCGCGGCTGATGTGTGAGGAAGTGAGGAGGATCAGCCCGTGGAGGAGGCCGTGGGTGCTAGCAAGGAGGGGGCGGCTGAAGTCTGGGGTGGAGAGAGAGAAAGGCCGACGGGTGTCCTCGCGTGGAGAAGGTCGGCGCCGGAGGGGAAGCTTGGCGGTGGTTCGCTCGGCGGTCTGTGGCGTCGGCGAGGGGCGGCTGCGCGGCGCCTGGGCGGGGTGTCCGGCGTTCGCGAGGAGAGGAGGCGCCGCCTCGTGACTTGGGGAGGCAGGAACGGCGGTGAGGGGGTGTTGCCGCCGGAGTTGGGTTGCGCCTCGGGGAAGTTGTAAGGCGGCGGCTATGAGTAGAGCTAGGGGAAGAAAAACTAAACCTAGGGTTTTAATACTAAGAGGTAGGGACAAGAACAGATTACCTTAATATATCCTTAGGGTTCTATAGGCTAACCCAGCAGCACGTGAATTGGATTTGAAAAGGCTGAAGGGTAAGTGGTTGGAAGCTGCACGTGAATAGCCTTTGGGTTCTCAGGGTTTTTATTTCTATAGGTCCTTTTTTTATATAGAGAGTTGCTGATATATGATCAGGGGAACGAAAGACCCTAGTGTCTTTATTAATAGGAGATGTGGCGTTCCCGTGTAACCCTAGGTCTAGGGTCTCTAAGAGTTTTTAATATGAGAAATTAGAGTAGGTGCGGCTGTGACATGCTAGCCTTAGGGTTTATATAAAAATGTTAATATGTGCCATCTAATTGGCAGATGTGTGTGTCCACGTGGGTGCAAGTGTGTTGGTGCGGCCTAGAGGAATTCACAACATGGGTGTTTTATTAGGATGGTAATGAAAAATTATAATTATTAGGATTTGAATTTAGTATTAATAGCAGGTATTATTAGGTTTAAACAAGGGAATATCGGCTAATCAATAGGTTTAAATAGGTGCAAAAATAGAAAGTTGCAATTGACTTTAAAAAGATTTGACATGATAATAAATTTAGATTTTGAATTCAAAATTTTTTTTAAAATTAATTTATTAAGGGATAAGATTATAATAAAAACAAGAATTTTATTTAAGTGTCATGAAATAATAATAGCAATAATTAATATGGCAAAGCTGGCACTTGCACGGGGATAAACACGCCTAACTACGGTTACGGAACGTCTGACTATGGATACGGGAAGGATAACCCACTAGATGAAAAACAGATAATAGTAACGGTAAAAAACCGGTCGTTACAAGTGTGATGATAAAAAGTTTAGTACATATGGAGATGTAATAAGGAATACAGCCGGTCATATCAAATTTTTAACGAAATATATTTACTTCAAAGATTGAGTTTCCCCTTCTCATGTAATATGAGTTCAAGGTTCCAATTCCAAACATGACCGATAAGGATTTTTAAATGTGGAATGGCAGTGTTTGACGGACTTAACACCAACGCTAAGAAAATGACTTTTATAGCTTAAGTTGGATGTCCGAGGGTAGTATCAAGGACATGGATCGTATCCATTTTTCATACGAAGCTCTGTGTATATATTTTTAAGACACTTGTCTTGTTATTCTTTTTATACACGTATATATATATTTTGATGAGAGATCTTCTTTTTACCCATTCCTTGTAACATCATATCCCATTAGTTAAACATAATTTATTCCACCAACAACCACTTTTCTTATTCAAGATTACAAAGCCATATCAAAACCATTTTGATCTGTGTATGTGTGATTTGAAGATGAAAGACTTTAATTACTCATTAATGGATATGACCTAATTAAGCATGTAGTCTTTGAATGCAAGCATTGTTAAGAATATAATATTTAAAATTCATAAGACATATATTTTGCATCAAAGATGATTCTGATGAAAAGTACAAAATGAGGAGATAGACATTATATATTTTTATATATTTTTCTTTTTCAATTTTTTTTTAATTTTCCTTTTTATAGCACACCACAGAAAAAGTAAAAGCATACAAGTAAAATAAAAGCTCACCAAAAAAATAAAATAAAAGCACACAAAAATATTTTCATTCTAAATATGATTAATAATACCCAGTTCTAGACGTAGTCGATAAAAGCGATCTTCTGGCAAAGGTTTTGTAAAGATATCTGCCAACTGAGAATCAGTAGAAATATATTCAATGGATACATCCTCTTTTGCCAAATGATGTCTAAGGAAATGATGTTTTACGTCTATGTGTTTTTTTTCGAGAGTGATGAACAGGATTCTTAGAAAGATCTATATCACTCTTACTATCACATCTTAATGGAACTTTTCTAAGATCCAAATCGTAGTCAGACAAGGTTTGCATCATCCAAAGTACTTGGGCATAGCAACTGCTAAAGGCAATATACTCAGCTTCAGTAGTGGATAAAGCAACACTGTTCTGTTTACGACTAGACCAAGAAACTAATGAATGTCCTAGCATAAAACATGTTCCACTAGTGCTCTTTCTATCAATCATACTACCAACGTAATCAGCGTCAGTAAATCCAATTAAATCAAATAAACCATAAGAAGGATACCAAAGGCCTAAAGAAGGTGTGTGAATCAAATACCAAAAGATCCTTTTTATGGCAATTAAGTGTGACTCTTTTGGACAAGCTTGAAAACGTGCACACAAACATACAACAAACATTATATCGGGCCTAGACGCTGTTAAATAAAGGAGAGAGCCAATCATACCTCGATAAAGCTTTTGATCCACGTCGATTCCTTTTTCATCTTTTTCCAGCTTCGTCATGGGACTCATGGGAGTTCCAATTCCTTTTACCTTCTCCATCCCAAACTTTTTCAATAGTTCTTTGATGTACTTGGTTTGCGATAGGAAGATGCCTTCTTTAGTTTGCTTGACTTGGAATCCCAAAAAGTACTTCAGTTCTCCAACAAGGCTCATCTCAAATTGATCCTGCATGACCTTCTCAAACTTTTGACATAAAAGATCATCAGTAGCACCATAAATAATATCAACATATATTTGTACGACGAGAAACTGATTATGATCATGCAAAATAAAAAGTATGTTGTCTGCACTACCCTTTTTAAAATCATTTTCCAAAAGATAAGCACTAAGACGATCATACCAAGCTCTAGGAGCTTGTTTAAGACCATATAATGTTTTTTGAAGTTTAAAAACATGATGTGAAAAATCATGACTTTCAAAACCAGGGGGTTGTTCAACAAACACATCTTCTTTCAGGTACCCATTCAAGAATGCACTTTTAACGTCCATCTGTTTAAGCTTGAGTTTCTTATAACTTGCAAAGGCTAATAAAATTCTTATAGCTTCCAATCTAGCAACTGGTGCAAAATTTTCATCAACATCTATGCCTTCAATTTGATTATAACCTTTAGCAACCAATCTAGCCTTATTCCTGATTACTCTTCCAGATTCATCAAGCTTGTTTTTATATATTCATTTGGTACCTACAACAGGATAATCTATGGGTCGTGGCACTAAATTCCAAACACTATTCCTATCAAATTCATTCAATTCATCATGCATAGCCATTACCCAACTTTTCTCAATCAAAGCAGATTCAATAGTCTTTGGCTCAATTTCGGATATAAAATCCCCATGAATGCATAAAGCACAAAGATTACTAAAAGAGGAACGAGTTCGTATACCTGCCGTGGGTGCTCCAATGACCAGTTCTGGTGGATGATTTGGATTGTATCTCAGCACTCCTCTGTTCAGGGGTTCTTCCTCTTGGTTCTCTTCTTTTTAAGTAGGTTCTTGTGTTTGACTTGGTTCAGCAATGTCCCTTGAACCGCTATCATTCTTTGCAATTGCATCACCTTCAGGTCCCCTGAAATTCAAAGAATCATTCTTAGTTTCATCAAATTTAACATTAACTGATTCAACAATAGTCAAAGTGCCTTTATTATAAATCCTGTAAGCTTTGCTCCTTGACGAGTATCCTATAAGCACTCCTTCATCTGATTTGGATTCAAATGTACCAAGTTGATCTCCAGTGTTTAATATGAAACATCTGCATCCAAATACTTTAAAATATGAAATATTAGGAGTCTTCCCATGCCAAAGTTCATAAGGAGTTTTCTTTACTATTGATCTTAGCATGACTCTATTACAAACATAACAAGCAGTATTTATTGCCTCGGCCCAAAAAATACATAGGTAATTCATACTCATTCAGCATACTTCTAGCCATTTCTTTTAAAGTACTATTCTTTCTTTCAACTACTCCATTTTGTTGCGGTGTTCTAGGAGAAGAAAATTCATGCATAATTCCTTTTTCTAAACAAAAGTTTTCAAAGGTTATATTTTCAAATTCTCCTCCATGATCACTTCTAATTTTTATAATTGAAAGATTTTTCTCATTTGAAACTTGATTGCAAAAGTTTTGAAGGTTTTCAAAAGAGTCTGACTTTTTGGCTAAGAAATAAACCCATGTAAATCTTGAAAAATCATCGACCATTACTAAGCAAAACTTCTTTCCATTTAAACTAGCAACATTAGTTGGTCCAAATAAATCCATGTGAATTAGTTCTAACATGCGTGTAGTTGCTATTTCTCTAATTCCAGTAAAGGTAGATCGAGTTTTCTTACCTTTCGTGCATGCTACGCACAACTTACTATTCTCGTATTTCTGATGTGGCAGTCCTCTTACTAGATTTCTGTTCTCCAGTTTCTGCAACAACTTCATTCCAGTATGTGCCAATCTTCTGTGCCACAGTGTTTCCTCGTCTTCCCTGCCAATCAAACATTTAGCTATTGTTAGCTCTTCAATAATAAGTGTATAAACATTATTTTTCCATTAGCTGTAATCAAAACATTACATGTGACATTATCAATGATTTTACAAAATTTTGCATCAAATACTATGTTCTTACCATTGTCACAGAGTAGGCTAATAGAGATGAGGTTGTGTTTAAGATTTTAAACCCATAGGACATCCTTCAGTTGAAAAGTGTCGTTACCTACAACACCCTTTCCAATTACCTTGCATTTTCCGTTGTCCCCAAGTGTACCACTTCCTCCTTCTTGCTTTACGAGGTTAAGGAACTTGTCGTAACTTCCTGTTATGTGTCTTGAGCAGCCAGAATCCAAATACCACTCACACTTTTGTTCCTTAGCCAAGCTGTGCACCTATACATAAGAAAAACATGACATGTGTGACATAGGCAACTAAATAGGTCCACGATGGTTAGTGATAGCGCCTTTAGGAACCCATACTTGTTTAAATTTGATTTTCTTGTTTCCATACAAACGGTTTCTATATGAATGATCAATAGAACCACATGTATAACATTTATCATGAGGAGGTTTCCTTTTAACAGCTCCATTGTGAACAATCTTCTTTTCAGCATAATGATTTCCATATCCTAGACCTTGTCTATTGTTTCCATGTGATTGATATCCAAGAATGATGTTGAGAGATTTCTTCCCTACACCAAATTTCTTAATACTCAATTCTAAATCAGAGATCTTGGATTTTAAATAGAAGTTTTCATTCACAAGCATGGTACCTTTATTTTATTTTCATCTTCATTTTTCTTAAAGTTTTCAACCTTCTTTTCAAGACTCGCAATCTTTTCTTTGGACTTGCTTTCTTCTAGTTTTAGCATGGCACAAGATTCATATTTAAGAGTTTCATGCAAACTAGTTTTTTCTTTTAGTTTTAAAATTGTATCTTTAAGATTCTCAATCTCAGATTTCATTTTATCTTCATTTTGTGAAATATGAAAATTATCCTGTTGTAATTCAAAGTTGGTTTCTTTTAAAGATTCTACAGAGGATTCTAGATTATTGATCTCTAAGTTCGTATTCTCACAAATGTTCATAAGTTCTGGTAGAGAGAATTCGTGTACCTTCGATTTTGTCGAATCGATGTCTCCAACCAGACATAAGGATGAGTGTGCAACTTCATCTTCTGGTTCATCCTCGTCATCGTCATCCCACGTCACAGCAAGTGATCTTTCTTTTGATTCTGTCGGGGCATCCTTCAAAGTTGGACAATTCTTCATGAAGTGTTCTTGTTTCCTGTATTTAAAACACTGTACAAACTTAGTAGTATTCTGTTCAGAAGAAAAGTTTGAAGGATTAAACTTATTAAAGCGATTGAACCTTTTCGACATTTCAGACTTTCCCTGTGGTGTCTTGATGTATCTCCTGAAGCCTCTGACCATCAGGGCTTGCTCATCATCAAGAACATCGTCGATTTCTTCAGCTTTGAATGCTATGGACTTAGCAGCTTTGGCTTCTCCCTTTTTCTGTGACTCGATGTTTTTCAGCTCCAGCTCATAGGACATCAGGTTCCCAATCAAATCATCCAAGCTCAATTTGGAGAGATCTCGAGCTTCTTGGATTGCAGTAACCTTTGGACGAAAAGTACTTGGCAAGGCTCGAAGGATTTTCCTTACTAGTTCCACGCTTGGGTACGTCTTTCCAAGTGCCATTGAGTTGTAGACGATGTCTGTAAATCTTGCATACATGTCCTTGATCGTCTCTGTAGGTTTCTTGTGGAAGCCATCGTATGTCGTACTGAGAAGCGCTAATCTGGATTCCTTGACTTGAGACGTTCCCTCGTGTGTTACTTCTAGAGTACGCTAAATTTCCTGTGCAGTTAAACAGTGGGAAACACGATTAAATTCAGTCTTATCGAGTGCACAAAGTATTGCATTCATTGCTTTTTCATTTAATGAAAACAACTTTTTATCATTGTCATCCCATTTATCCTCAGGTTTTGGGATTTCAATATTTTTCAATTATTAAAACAGGTGACGTATATCCATTAGGAACAATTTTCCAGACATCATAATCAGCAGACACTAAATATATTTTCATCCTAGCTTTCCAGTGGGCAAAATTAGTTCCATCGAATTTTGGGGGTCTGACAGTGGATTGACCTTCAGCAAATGCTGAATCATACAGACTCATAGTAAACTAGACTAAAAATGGTCAAGCTTGGTGCTCTGATACCAATTGTAGGATCTAAATAGGGTCTAGAGGGGGGTGAATAGGCCGATGACCAAATTATCGCAAGATAAAAATATTTAAGTCTAATTAAAACATATAAGTAGAAGCAATAGTAAAGCAGATAACACAACAACTAGAGCAAGCAGATGACATGGAAGATTTACGTGGTTCGGTCTCCCAAGACCTACATCCACCCCGGAACAACATCACTAAAAATTGTTTCTTTAAGTAGTTACAGTTACACAAGATTAGAGCCCCAACTCTAACCACTCTGACTAACACTAGCTCACCAAATCCCAAAAAGATAAAATTACTATTATGCTCTCCCAATCCGATATGCCCCAACCACTCGGATTACTCAAAACAATTTAGCGGAAGAAAGTGTAAAACCCAAAAACCAAAGACAAATGCAACAACGTATTCACAATAATATAAGATCAAGAGTTTAGAAAGCTCATTTGTGAAGATCCCTCTGGTACTCGTCTTTTAGTATGTCAATAGCTCTGCAACGCTTCTTTTGGAATTTCCATCGGAGTTCTGTAGAGGAAGAAGTCGATGTCCCCGTGAAAGTGGTTGGTAGGAGCTCCTCGATCAACGTGATGCCATTTGATGCACAGGAGGAACTAGCTACTCAACTTGGAGTCAGTACGTCAGGGATGAAGCCATGGTCGTAACGCCGTAAACGATGCTCAATTTGGATCTCTAGAACTCAACTTATGGATGAAAATGTAAGGGGGTATACAAGTTTTTTTATAGGTGAAGCTTAACAGGTCTTCGCACTGTGCCAGTGGACCCGAACCCGTCAAAAAACACGTTTAAAACACGTTTAACGGCTCGGATCTGAAACCCGCTATCGGTAGCGCCGTGAGCCGTCGGATCAGGCGCGATCTGATGATGAAGCGCCACGTGGCCGTCAAGAATCGTGTTTCGGCGCCCGCCCGCTTTGACCCGGACCTGCTTCTGTCGGCACCGTCTGATCGTTGCTTGGATGGCCGTGATGGAGCACGTCGATGCGGACTCGGACAGCTGCACCCGCCAAAGTTGATTCCGTCAGCTCGAATTCGAGTGAACGGTGGCCATCGGATCATGATCGAGCGGCTATCAAGCGTCCACGTCGCTCCGCTTCTGGGATCAAGAGTGACCATCGGATGCAAGCTAAACGGCCCAGATAAGGCCACGTCGGTCGGTATCGAAGCTGCGGGGAAGTCGTATAACCCAACAGTGTCGTATGTCAAATTATCAGTGTATGTTTGATGTATTCCACTGTATTTTGGAATCAAATAAATCCAATAAATTCTAAAAAAATTCTCATAAATCTTATATGGCTTTCTTCAAATTGTAGAAAAGTTTCACCCTACTTCATCACTTGTAGAAAAATTTCCTTCATTGTATGCTTTGTATTTCTTCGTATTTCCTCGTATTTTGGCTTCAAACAATTTCCATAATTCCTGAAAAAATTCTCATGATGTTTATAGCCTATGATTTACTCCAGGGTAGAGTTTTGTAGCTATACTTCATTATTTGATCAGCTTTCGTAATTCCAAATGTAGTTTCAGCTTCGTATTTCAACGTACTTGAGTACGTACATGCGTAACATGTCCAAACATGACTGTCACACTGCATAGAGACCTGAGACACACTTAACACAAATATTAGATCAGTTCAGTAGGGTTTGTTATCAACAAACATAGTCTAGGAGGCTGTTTCCAACAGGTTTGTTATCATCGGACAAGAAATTACAGAATGTTGTATCCTACACATCGTTGTATCCAACATATTCAACTAGTTACTTTGCCGTCAAATCTTGCATTAGGCCTTCTCTTATCTGATTAAGTAAAGAAATGTGTGGCAGGCTCACCATAACTGCGAGGTCTAGTTTACGACTTAGTGCATCTGCCACTAAGTTTTCTCATCCCAGCATGTACTTCAACATGCATGTAGTCAAACTCCACCAAGAAATCTTGCCACCTTGCTTGCTTGGAAGATAGTTTTTTCTAAGTTTAGAAGTAGCTATTAGCCATATTGTCTGTCTTCACTACGAACTTGGAACCAAGCAAGTAGTGCCTACATAGCCGTAAGTACTGGTTCACGATGAGTGAATATTCTATATGTTTTTAGTAGGGATTAAGCATGCATTATATCCTACAAATTCTCACTTTAATTGTCACTTCATCATATTTTTGTTTACTTTCACTCTCTAGGTGTTTATGTGCATTTTAGGTTAATAGCATGCTATTCGGAACCAATTAGAGCCAAAGAAGCAAAGTGCAAGTAAGGCAAAGCAAGGCGAAGCAAGGCAAAGCAAGGCAAAGCAAGGGAATTAAAAGAATTCGATTCGAAGAGATAACAGCACCTACATGACCACGTGTGATAACACACACCATCGTATACAAGATCCAGCCCAAGCCAAAGAGAAGATGAGCCACGCAGTCGCGTGTGACACTCCACGCGACCGCATGGAGAGGATGCCACAAGAAATACACAGCCTTAAAAATACTGAATATTTGCTTATGATCTTCACTTCCTCTTATTTTTTTGTCGAAGAGCATCTTGTGACGATTCTAACACATATTTATTTGAATTTTTTTGAGATCATAGCGATTTCATACATTTTTTGAAAGACAAGACTGCTTGCAGGATTTGCTCATGCGACCACGTGAAATTCGACGTGACTGCATCGCTGCATAGGCTGAAAGTGCAAAGAATGGCTGTTGTAAGGACTGCAGCTATGCGACTGCGTAGAATTCCATGTGACAGCATATCACTTGACTTTTTAAAGGCTTTTGAGGCTGTTTTATGAATATGAGTCGATTTTCGACGCGACCACATCGAATTCGACATGACCACGTCGATTTTCGACGCAGTTGGTTTGGGTCGGGTTTTACCGGACCCATTAGGGTTTCTATGTGTTTCTATATATATTTTGAGCACCATTTTGAGTGGGGCGATGGCCATAGACGCGATTTTCGTATAGTTTTCATTTTATTCTTCCATTGTTTTTAGTCAAGGAGTAGGAATATGGTTAGGATAGCTTTCTTTGGTGTTCCCCTGGTGCAAGTTTGTGTATTTGGAACTTTGGATTGTCATCTTTATTGAGATAACTATTTTTCTTTTCTTGTATATGTTTTCTAATTTCTTTCTTGTGATTATTTCTACATTTCCCTTAATGTTTATTGAGTAGATTTCATCTAGGGCTGTGGTTGAACCCCTATTAAGGGATGTATATGGAATGAATTATTTATTTAGCTATTGGATTGCCAATTTAGGGTTTCAACATGGATGTTTGATTAAATCATACCATACCCATGTCACCAATGATAGTTGGACATGGATTATACCCTCCATGCGATGACCAGAGTTCTAGACACAATAGTGGCATGAATGACGATTGGAGAATATTGTCGAAAATCATGCACCCGTCATGTGACGGTGACCAACGAAAGTTGAATTTGCCACAAGAGGGGTAGTCCTATCATAGCATCATGAGAGTGTGGGGTTGGTGATAACATTAGGTTGCTCTATCATAGCATCATGAGTGCAGGGGTAGGCGACTACCTTATCTGTGACAATCTCACCCTAGGATAGATCGGATAGCTAGACAATCGCTTCACTTCCATGTTCAACCCACAATAGAGGGGATATCCTTTCTGTGTAGATAAATGCCTGCAATGCCGGTGATGAAAATGTCTGCTGAAAATGTTTGATGAGCACAAATTTTTACATGGATGGCTAATTACGGTTTTGGATCGTCTGTTTAAGTCCCACATTTTATTTCCTGCACTTTTATTTTACTTTTGAGAGAAATTGTAGTGAGGAATTTATGTAATGTCCAAGACCGAAGACCACTTTCCATGGAGACGGAGGCCACAATTGAAGTTGAAGATCTTATATAGGACCCATGGGGTTTCCAAAGTTGTAATTTCTTTTTTAAAGCTTTCATTTGTGTAATATGGACTGTAATGGACATTGGACTTTTTATTTATGTGGGACTGGCCGATCCATGCAATTAGCTCTTCATATAAAAAAATTGCATCCGCATGAAAATATTTACTGTTTAAATTACTAATTCATGCAAATTTGTGCTCTGCTAGATAAAATGGCTAAAATCGCAGTGTCGATTTCGAAGTGCTGGATGCATCGGGGAGAAACTATCTGAGCTGGTAGCTCGATGTGAAGTTCCATCTGTGGGCTAAGTCCCTCATTTCTGCTGTGAGAAAATGTAAGCTATATAGAAAAGGCGCAAGCCATTATCTATATTCGCTGCCATGTGGACAAAACCCTAAAGGTTGAATACCTTATGGTCGAAGATCCATTTTAGCTGTGGACTGCCCTTGAGGACAGGTATAAACATCAGAAAGATGGCATACTACCAAGGGTAAAATATGAGTGGGAGAACCTGAGACTGCAGTACTTTAAGTTTATAGCTGAGTACAACTCAGCTCTTTTTAGCATCACCTCACGCCTGAAGTTGTGTGGTGAAACGTCTCAGAAGATCGCATGCTGGAAAAGATGTACACGTCTTTCCATGAGAAAGATGCGATACTAATGCAGCAATACCATGAACGAAAGTTCACCAAGTATTCTGAGCTGCTGTCATAGTTACTCATGGCTGAACAAAACAGAGAGCTTCTCCTCACCACTCACAACATGTGTCCCTGGTACTGCCCCCTCCCAGAAGCTTACAATGCATCTTCTTCTAGAATGAACAGAGACAACAAAAGAAAAGAAAGACCACAGAAAGGGGGACAGAACAAAAGGGCTAGGGGCCAAGTCCATCAACGAAGAAATGAAGGAAAGCACAAGTTCACATGGCGCCAAAATAACAACAAGAAGAATGATGCACCCCCACCCAAAAGGGATTGGGAAGACCAGTGCCATAGCTGTGGCATGAAAGGTGACTAGTCCAGAGTGTGTCGAACTCTGCAGCATCTCCAGGAGTTGTATAAAGAAAACAGGAAAAAGAAAGCTAAAACAAACCTGGTGACATCTGATACTCCAGTCAAGTTTACAGCTGACAACTTCGAAACTGATGACCTGCTAGATTAGACTTCTATTTTTATCTTCGCAAATGGTGTAGAACATTTCATGTTATGGGAGCTTTTGTATTATGTAATTTGAATTTCAATGAATAAAGTTTATGTTCCTGAAATGCAAATGTTTTATTCATATTTATAGATGGATCGCTCTAATGACTGGTTGGTAGATAGTGCTTCGACACATACGATCCTTCAGTATAAGTGCATTTTTCATAGCATTATACCATACAAAAGCCCTGTAAATACAATTTCAGGGCCATCAAATATAATTGAAGGCTCTGGGAATGCAACCTTGTTGCTCCTTAATGGAACAGAAATTAAAATAAAAGATGCAGTAGTCTATCCAAACTCCAACCGAAACTTACTAAGTTTCAAGGATATCCGTTTAAACGGATTCCATTTGGAAACAGCAAATGTAAATGAAAAAGAATTAATGTATGTAATGTCTCAAGAAAAAAGAGTAAAATACATACTTGAACGTTTTGAGAGCCTTTCATCAGGTATCTACAATACAAAGATTCAGAGAGAGGAAGCTAACTTGACAGAGCACCTGAAGTGCCCGACATCAGCCAAGTTTTTACTTTGGCATGATAGACTTGGCCACTCTGGATCTGTGATGATGCACCGCATCATAACACAATCCCGTGGGCACAACCTGAAGAACCAGAAGATTCTTCAAAAGGGAGAATTCCCTAGCATTCCCTGCTTCATGGGGAAATTAATAACAAGGCCATCACCACTAAAAGTGGATATCGAGTCTCCAAGCTTCCTCGAAAGAATACATGGAGACATATGTGGACCAATCCACCCCTAGTGGGCCATTTCGGTACTTTATGGTACTGATTGATGCATCTTCAAAATATTCGTATGTGTGTCTACTATTAATCCACAACTTAGCTTTTTCCAAAGGTACTAGCCCAAATTATAATGTTGCGGGCCCATTTTTCAGACAACCATATAAAGAAAATACGTCTGGATAATGCTGGGGAATTTACTTTTCGGTCATTTCAAGAGTAATGACATGCAATTGGAATAGAAATTGAACATCCAATGTCGCATGTTCACACCCAGAATGGGTTGGCAGAGTCACTGATAAAAAGACTCCAATGGATTACACGTCTATTGTTAATGAAATCCCAGTTGCTGGTGGATGCATTGGGACATGCAATGCTACATGCTGCATCGTTAATAAAAATAAGACCATCTGGAGGTCAGAGTCTCTCTCCAATGCAACTTGCATATGGAGGGTCATCGAACATTTCTCATTTGAGACTCTTCAGTTGCACAGTTTACATCTCTATTACACCACCACAGAGGACAAAAATGGGTCCTCAACGTCGCCTAGGTATCTATGTAGGGTTTGACTCACTCTCAATTATTAGATACCTAGAACCCTAAACGGGGGACGCATTTAAGGCACGTCTTGAAGACTGTGAATTTGATGAGACCAGTTTTCCCAAAATGGGCCCAGACACTGAGAAATCTGATGCGAAGCACATCATAACATGGGATACAAAAAGTTTGACCCACTATGGTCCGGTAACAAGACAATGTGAAGATGAGATCCTAAAGATCCTCCACATTCAGGACACTGTCCATCGATTACCGGACTCATTCATTGACAACCAGAAGATTGTCAAATCACACATCCCTGCTGCAAATACTCCAGCTAGGATTGACATCCCCAAGAATGGATGCAATCCACCAGCAGCAGAAGTGGCTACACCTCAACAGAAAAGAGGCAGACCACCAGGCTCCAAGGATAAAAATCCAAGAAAAAGAAAAATATATGGAGGCCTTGGGACGATACCCCCACAGAGAAATGAGCTCATGTCCATACCCTCACCCCTCCCGGAATCCATAGAGGAACTGCCAGGAGAAACTGAAATATCATTAAATTATATACGTACAGGGGAGGTGTTGGACAGAAAGAGTACAGTCGTCGACGATGACTTTGCATTTCATATTGCTATTCACGTCGCCGAAAGCGACAATGATCATGATCTGCATTCTGTTACTGAATGCAAATGTTGAAATGCTTGGCCAAAGTAAAATCAGGCAATAGAAGCTGAGCAGGACTCGCTTAAGAAACACAAAGTCTTTGGAGAAATAGTCCAGACACCTACTGGTGTCAACCCTGTAGGATACAAATGGGTATTCGTGAGAAAAAGAAATTAAAATAATGAGATCACACGCTACAAAGCACTGTTTGTAGTGCAAGGATTTTCTCAAAGACCGGATATTGACTATGAGGAATCATACTCCCCAGTCATGGATGCAATCACTTTCCGATTCATGATAAGCTTAACAGCAAAGGAAGGTTTAGATATGCAGCTAATGGATGTTGTGGCTGCATATCTATACGGTAATCTCGACAAGAAGATATACATGAAACTTCCTGATGACTTTTCAATACATGCTGAATTAAAAGATAGACATCGGGACGTCTACTCTGTTAAGCTTCAAAGATCATTGTATGGTCTTAAACAATCGGGACAGATGTGGTATAACAGACTGAGTGAATTCCTTGTACAACAAGGATTAAACAATAATGAAATCAGCACTTGCATCTTTATAAGAGTAAAGGGAAAAGGATTCGTCATAATAGCAGTCTACGTAGACAATATGAATTGCATTGGATCTCCTGAAGAGATCGCTGAGATATCTGTAAGCCTGACAAAGGAATTCGAAATGAAAGACCTAGGCAAAACGAAATTTTGCCTTGGCTTACAGATTGAACATCTAAAAAACGGAATCCTATTACACCAAACCACATATACGAAGAAAATATTGCAAAGATTTCATATGGACCAATGTCATCCACTTAGTACACCTATAGTGGTATGATCTCTGGATGCACATAAAGACCCCTTCCGGCCGCTAGGAGAGGGGGAGGATATACTTGTTGGATCTGGATCCTAGCCTAGAGGGGGGTGAATAGACTTATAAAAATATTCTCACGCAACCCACGAGAAATCACATGCATTTAAAATCACAACCAGAGTAAATAAGAGACAATCATAGAGTATGCACAGATTTAAACTGGTTCGATCGTGCCAACGACCTACGTCCAGCCCCAAGCAAATACGCGCAATAATATGTTCCTTTTGTACATCTACAATAGGGTCCTAGCTCCAACTCCCCACCTAGACTGTACCACGCTCAACAAAGTGCAGAACACTATCAACCTAGTAAATGCGTATCGTGACTGCACCAACACGTCAAGACCCTCTTGTATAGCCCCAACCAGACAAGTCCAAAATAGTCACAAATAGCAGTAAAGTTTCCCCTACGAAGATATAGCTAACAACTACAAAAAATAATAAACAACAGAGTTTAGGAAACTTAGTTTCTGTAGCGGCGTCGTCTTCGTCAATCAGCACAGGCCAGAAGTCGTCTGGCAAGTAGAAGTGGTCTCCTCGGCAACGGCAACACAAGTTGCGTCTTCGCTCAATGGTAGAACCTTGCGCCTATGCTCTCACGGCAATGAATGGATCTTCAATCTCTCTCTCCCTTTGATTCTTTAATGCATCCGCACCCTTCCTTTCCGTGGCCATAACAACACAGTTGAGGGGCCTCTTTGGCTGGTGTACTTCAATAGGAAGAAGAGGAATTATTGTTACCTACAAAAAACAATTAAAAAGGAACAAAGTAATTAACTTTTGGCTTTTAATAACTCTCCTATTTTGCTTTTAATCTTTCAATTATTATCTCTCTTTCTTTTGTTTTTCAATGATAACAATGTTTCAGCCGTAAGTGGAGGAGAGGCCCAATTAAATTGATTTTGTTTTTTTTGGGTGCCTGCAAAAGAGAACAACAGTTTAAAACAAAGGAGATCTATAAAGTATATTAGAATTTCAAGAACACTTCCCTTTTCATCCTGCTTCCTTCTTTTTTGACTTGTAGCCGCAATTTTGGAAGGGGGCATGCAAAAATATTTCGACTGTCTGGGTTACTCCAATCAACAAAACAAAGATGTACATGTATTGCAAACAAAGTTGTACATGTATTGCGGTTCAATCTCTCTTTAATGTTTTGACCTCCACTTAATCCTTGATTAAGGACGATGCCCTCATTTGATTTGCACACGCATAGCCACAAAATTTGATGATGGCTTTTGTTGCACTCTCTTTTGATTTTAACATGCACCTACAAAAAAAAGTGGTTAAGCAAAATGAATCATGAATTTAAATAAACACTTACCTTTGATCTCCTTCTTTCTCTACAAATCCTCTAATTTTTTTCTTCTCTACCGCATGCAATTTTTGGAGAGCTCTGTGCGTTTTCGTTTGGTTCCTTGTGGTCTACAAACAAAAACAATGTTGTGAAGAGAGAAATTAGATCATTCAATACAAACTTTTTGTATCTCTCTCTCTGGTTTGCAGTAGCCGCACAAAGAAAATTCTGAGAGATAGATTCCTCATGGCCGGGTATGAGATATTTATAGGGATTTGTAAAGAGAACCCTAGCATCTTATTTACAAGACTGCCCTCGAAGCTTCCGTATCGCATAACTGAGCCATTTCAGACTCGTTTTCGGATCTGAAAATCTCTGTGACTTCCTCGTTGTCTCCCCCATAATCCTTGGTCGAATTTGTTATTTTACAACTTGCAAAAGTGACCAAATTGCACTCTTACGCCCAAATTGCCTTTTATCTCCAAAAAGACTAAATTGCCCTTTCGATTTTCCGAGCACTTTTCAGCCTGAGAACACTTAGCAAACACGTCAGGACGTTCACACATGTTTATTAGCAACACACGTTTGTCATCATCAAACCAAAGATCGTAGATCGTTGCTTCCAACAATCTCCCCCTTTTGATGATGACAACCCCATAAAAGATTTGAGCAAGTAAATGTATAAATGTGCATGTGTGAAGTGTGATGGAGGATGTAATGCAATATGAAATATACAATGAGGCATTCAAGCATTACACGAATGCACAAGAAATATAATAAGTAGATAGGCATGCTCCCCCTCTTTCCAAGCTCCCCCTTCAACAAATAGTACCAACAAATAGTACCACAACAAATAGTACCATGCTCCCCCTTCAACAATTACCACCATTTGATATCAATTCTTTATATCAAATAAATATTTTGTCAAAAAACTTGATCGGCCCCAGGATACACACCCGGGAGACAGTCGTAGTCTTACAGCAAGCACACGATGTGGTGTCGAGCGAGTATCGAACACGAGGAGGACTAATGATGGTACTCTATCTTTATCACTAAGCTATTGGTGGAAGGATGGTTTGTACAGTGTTGTTGTCACAGTCGTTCAATCAACAATTCTAATTCAATATAATAAAGACGTCTAGGGCTAGGGAATCCCCACTACGAATCGTCATTTAACTCTGTGAATAGCGATCTCAACGTTGCAAGACTTGAATTCGGGTGAACTAGTCGTAACTAAATAGAGAACCAAGCTCAAGCTCTCGCGCTATTGCCGATCTATAGCGACCTAGATCAGGGCCCACTCTCGTGCAAACCCTAACCTAAGCCTCTAGCTTTAGGATCGACATCATCATTCAATCACTCCTCGAGCCCACTCTCATACAAACTCGAGTTACAATCTAGGTTGTGATAGTTCGTATTCGTCCACTCTCTTGCAAACGAATATGGGTATATATTTATAATAAAAATCCTAGCTTTGGTCCAATGTCTTGCAAACCAAGTCTAGTAAATCTCGATTATAAACCTAAATCGGATATCTAGGCCTTCCCATCGATCAGAATCCAATCTCTTGCAAACTCCAAATCGATAGAAATTCTTAGATATCTGTAATAAATCAATCACAACCTAACCTTCTATCAATTCTAGCAACAAATAAATTCGTTCATACAATTCTAAAATTAGATCCATGGGATTCATCCCCATGCCCTAGAACAGCGGATCTACTCACAATCCATCAAAGTAATAACAAGATCAATGAATAAAAACATATGGCATTCATAGTTGGAAGAAATCAATTCATAAAAGTGCAAAATTTCAATTAAAAGAACAAACCAGATTTGAGTTCTTTAATCTCCCCAGCTGAAATTACAATTAGAAAATCCTAAAATCTATTTTCTGGTCTCTCTCTAAACTAGGATGAAAACTAGGCTTAAATACAAGCCAAAACGGCCAAAAAAATCCTGACAGATTTGCCCCTGGCGCAGCCCAGAACCCTAGCTCTCGACACATGCAGACTGCGCCACTCGGCCAAGTGAAAATGTCACTCGGCCGAGTGACAGACCTAAATAAAACAGAGAAGTTGGGGATCCGGTCTTCTTGGCACTCTGCGTTACTCGACCGAGTGGAGTTTGTCACTCGGTCAAGTGGACTTCCTCACGTGACCGAGTGAGTCTTCTGCTGTGCTCCCCAGAATTCCAAAGAGTCTGGCGTGTTTTCCTTTAGAAAGCTCTGACTCACTCGGTCAAGTGGGCTGTGACTCCAGGTAATTTTGTATCAGTTGTACTTTGCCGAGTACGTTCCTTCACTCATCCGAGTGGACTGCGTACTCGGCCGAGTGGCCTATTTTTGGAGTCATATCTTCTCCAACTCGCTTTCTCTTCGATTCTATTGAACTTCTTCTTCTTCCGCTCATCCTCTAGCATTGCTAGCTCTTCATAGGGCCATGGACGATGCTCCGGTATACGTGCAAGTTCCTTGATCTCATTTATGCTCCAAATCGCTTCATATTTCCTGAAATCGGACAAAAACAAGGAATAGTGAAAATCAACACGATATTATCGAATAATCGTGAAAAACACGATATGGACGATCAAAATGATATGCAAACATACACAAAAAAGGTGTAAAATATGGACCGATCAAAATCCCCCAAGCTTGCCTCATACTCGTCCTCGAGGAAGATGAGTAAAATGGCGAACCCGGTGGATAAAAACAAGGAAGAAATGAAAAAGGAAAGATAGAAAAGAGAGCGAAGAGTGAAGTGCTAAGTCATCCTCTCAGGACATGGAGTTGCTTACTCAAATTACGCACGATGAATAAAACATGCCAAAGATTTTTAACTCGATATCACATCATATATAAATGCATTCAATATAGAAACCGAGAACGTCAAAACGATGTGAAGTATGAATTTATTCTAGAATTAGCATCGTCTAAGGCATTCAAAGTAATATATGTAATCATAGATTGCACACTTTTCAATTGATCACTTTCTACTTGGAGTATAAGAGGTATAACACATTATAAAGCGATGAGAATAGAAAGAGATGGTATTCATGAAGTGCATGGCAAACATTCAGTTCATAGACTTCGTTATACTCTAGTAATCTCCCTAAGTATCAAAAATTACCTAGCTTAGGTCGTCATGCACATATAAGTGGTCACTCTCGCACACATCATCGGATCCCCTCCCCCAAGCTTATCTATAAGCAAGGTGGCATCAAATAGAACAATACGACTTTTTCCATTTTTGGAGCTCCATAAGAATAGAGGTGAAATAAGAAAAAGGAAAGAAGGAAGGAAGGATTGCGTATACACCAACGAACTTCTCCTTTTTTTCCTTTTTTTTGTTTTTTTCTCTTTGTTTTTCTTTTGTTTTTGTTTTTTAACAAAGGAATATACACACAATAACAATCCCAAATCAGAGATGGAAGGGTATGCAAGTATTTCACTTTTGATTTTGGGGTAATGAAGCTTGGACCTTTTACCATGGGGAGGATGCCAATATAAGGTTCGCTAAGGGGAGATTCACCGATGATTTTAAGTAAAGAAATGATGTTCAAGATATGTGGAGAAATAAAAATATGCAACGCTCAGTTCACTCTTTTGTATGTGCACGACAACTTTCAGCGGGGTAATGTAATCCACTCAGTTTAATTTTAGAAAGTAAACTAATCCAGTCATATCAAAAAGGCATACATTCAATCAACGGAAGTTAAGCATACAATTTCTTGCAAATAGAAGTGATATACGATAACAAAGCAGTACTCCAAGTTTAGGCAATCAATGCGTAAAGCTTGGTGTGTTTTCTATGAAAAGTATACGATATAAATTTTCAAACTCAGCTAATGCTAGAATTACATTCACAATCATATAATAAAGATGAAGGTTACTATTCTCAAATGCATTGCGATGTATGACATATGATATCTGAAATAAAAATGATGGCATGGCAAGAGAATGCACATATTAGAGAAAGCTAACTCCAAGTCATCGTCATCACAGAGAATAGATTTCTAGCAAAAAGGATAAAAGAAATAAGGATAAAGGGAAAATAAGAACTAACTATACAAATGCAGCACACACAAAAAATAAGAAAACGTGATGCATGAGAAAAAATAGAACAAATGGGTGAAAATAAGTGGAAAATAAAGAAAGGTAGAAAAAATAAAAAAAATGCGTGAGACACTCACTCCCCCAAGCTAAACCGCACAGTTTCCTCAATGCGCTAAGTGTGGTACAAGGACATGAATGGGAAGGGTGGGTGGGTATGGATGCATGCATGATAAAAAGTGAAAATGAAAGATAATGGGATGGATATGCATGTGATGAGTGCGGAATACAAATGATGGATGTGATGAGCACACAGATCAAGGGGGTGCAATATAAGGGCCCAGAAATACACTCTATCTCCCAAACAGATAAATACAGAGCTAAGCAAAAAGTGATCAAAATATGTGGGCGAGAGGGGGGCAAAATCAGCAGCAAAAAATATCAATCAGAGCAACGGCCAAAAATATGATAGGCATCTAGTGTGTGCCTAAGCTGGTGGTGGGGCGCCAGCACCTTCCTATGGTGGGGGAGGGGGTGGTGGGGATGGTGGCTGTTGGGAGATAAGACGGACTGCAGCTCGTGGAGGCTATGGCAGGCGCGTAAGAATTTGGTTCAGGGTGACCTGAATACCAGGCAGAAGGGTGACACAGGCCTGCACAGAGCTAACGGTGGCGGTGAGAGCCCGAAAATCCGCTCTGAGTCCAGTGACGGCCCCCTCTACAGCACGGAGGTGTTGAACGAGGGTGTCGGGAGTGGGGGCAGAGGGTCGCACAGGTGTAGGTCGGGGCTGAAGCACACGGCCACCGTAGACGAGTGGGACCACTAGTGGGTGAGTGTGAGGGGCGGTGCTCGCTGAAAGTTGCTCAGGATCTGTGGGAGGCTGAGATGCAAGAATGCTCTCAGAAGTGTGAGCAGCAGCAAAAGATGAAGCGGTGACAGAGGCCGTGAAGGGTGGAAAGGTCGTAGACCAGATGTGGGGATAGACATCACGACACTTTCGGTAAAAATAGTGGCAGCAAAGATAGAAGGGTCGACGACTGGGGAGGTCGTGAAATCAACAGAAAATGACTCCCCATGGGTCAAGAAGTCCGGTCAGGAAAGGGTCTCAATTGTCGAAACAAGGGAAGGCTCGCCTCTCTCAAAAGCAGCGGTGGAGGCGCTCTCAAAGCTCACGTATGAAATGGGGCCAGCAGTCAATGACACGGAGGTGGTGACGGTGGTGGTGGTGGACTCATCAAAGGTGCTCCCGACACTGGCAGAAGTGTGGACAGAAGTGACAGGAGCTGGAATCAAATCCGATGCAGGCTGAGGGATTGGGATCTCTGGGGCAAGAGGGTCGAGGAGGGGCTCCTACTGAGCACCCTCGGGCTCAAGCACATACGTAGCTGGGATGAGGAGGTCCATCTCTGGTCTCCACTCCCCACCTGCGGGTCTAATGTGGGTCCGAGCGGGGCTCGAAAGCACCATATAATCAGCAGCAAATGGACCGTGCTTCCAAACCCAGTGGTGCTGACCATGAGGATGCAGCATCCTCATGCAGGCCATAACGTTTATGGAAAGGGAAGTGGGGCCCGGAGGTCGAGGCAACCCAGCTGGTAGCTCAACCTTGTACAAAGGAGCCAGAAGGGTGATCAGACCGCCACAACAAATCACTGTCCTGGCGGCGACAGAGATAATGATGCGATCGAGATACCAGCTGACAATATCAATCTGAGTGGCGGGGAGTAAGACGTCCCCATCGGCCTTGAAGGCTCTCTCTCTCTCTCTCACGTCATTGCGTAGAGCATATAGAGCTCAGGCATAGACATTGTCCCAGGCTCATACCTCGCAAGACAAGTGGTCGTCATAAGGCGCTGAGCAATATGGAGGCAAGGGTGGACGATAGAGGAAGCCTTGGCCCGGCTAGGGTCAAAGGCTAGTGGTGATCACGTGATCAGGGTCCAGAATGCATAAGCATCAAAGGAAGGAGGGGTGTGGTGCGTTAGACCAAAAGCGCGGTCGGGGTCCGGGACAGGGCCCAATGGAAATAGGCTCGGAGCATATCGAGAGTGATCTCACACTCAGGATCCATCAGATGAAACGTGCAACCCTTGGGAGTCCTACGAATAGGACTCAGGACCTCGAGGGTCGGACGGACGTAGGTGTCCACCGACACCGACAGAAAATTGTGCCACCCCACGTTGTCATACAACTGAAGTAGCCCCTCGAATACCCCTATGCACTCAAAATCAGTGATGTGCGCAAACCTAGAGGGGATAATCAAACGATGTGAGATCCTTTCAAATTTGACCCAGTGTGCGTCATCTCTGAAAGTGATCCCCATCGTGTCGATGCACGCGGCGGGCTGTACTGGTCGGGGTGGAATGGGTGCAGTAGGAGGCGAAAGTGTGGGTGGTGGGTCGCTAGGAGGTGGGGAGTCCGCTCTGGCAGAAGAAGAACCAGGGTCGCCGGTCTTCTTCCGCTTGGCAGCGGGCTCCTTTGCACGGGACCTAGTGTGTGGGCGCATGCTAAAGCTGTGAAACATGAAAACTACCGTGAAGTGCTAATGATAAGGATAGAGTACACCCGAGCACGATGTGACTCCTCACTAGTGGTTTGAGCAAAAAGGCGCCTTCCCCGAAGCTCTGAAACAGCGCTTGATCTCCCCCAAGCTATCCTGAAACACAAAATTGATTGATTAGCAATGAATATCGAAAATTTTAGGGGAAAATCAAGAGAAATAGATGTAAATAGGGTTTAATTTTGATTCGAGGTGGATTAGGGCTTACAAAATGAGAAATAGGAGAAATGGGGTGGTTTTTAGGGCTTATGGCGGCCGGCCGGTGGCTAGGAGGCGGCGGCGGCGGTCGGTCGGACGGCGAGGGGGTCGCACCGCTCGGGCGTGGCGACGGCGGCCTGGGTGAGTGGTGGGGAGCTCGGGTAAGGGAAGGAGGAAGGTTCGGGCGAGTGAATGAATTTTGGGGATTTAGGGATTTGAGACCCGAGCACTGGGTTTAAATAGGGTAAGTCACTCGGTCGAGTGGTGGTGACCACTCGGCCAAGTGGCGGCTGTTTGAAATTTTGAAAATTTTCATATAAGTCCCTCACTCGGTCGAGTGACAAAGTCACTCGGCCGAGTGGTAGCCCACTCAGAGCAGTTTAAGTGCTGAATGTGTCAGGTTCCCTCGGTCGAGTGACAAAGTCACTCGGTCGAGTGGCATGTAATTTACAGAGAGGGATTTTTCGAGACTTCCCTATGCAGTACCATACTCGGCCGAGTAGGGTCTTCACTCAGCCGAGTGAAAAAAAATCACTCGGTCGAGTGGGCTGCTGTTTTCAGCTCCAACTCTCTGTTTTTACGAAACTTTCTGATTTTCTTTCTCCCATCAGTTTCTTGATCCTCTTGGCATTTGATCATCCCTGGAGTGCTCCCCATCGCCATGGTCGTCCTCCGTTCATATGGTCTCCTATCCTCCTTTTCCTGAAATGCAAATCGGAGCCCGTTGTCAGGTTTTTCTTCGACTCTTGACTCTATACATTAATAAAGATCTAAAAAATGAAAGGAAAATTCAACTAAATATTGGGATAGAACCATCGGGTTGCTTCCTGACAAGCGCTCGTTTAAGGTCTTGAGCTCGATCCCGTAAGATTTGCGATTAATACTCTATGTTTGGCGCATGAGAGATGTGTGTGTCAAACTTGCCGAGAAGGACGCTTGGGTTCAGTTGTTGACTTTCATCGGCATTCCTCGGCTGCCCCTCATCATGGGTAGTAGTGGGGGGTGATTCCCCCAAGCTTGAGCTCATGTCGTCCCTTTTCTTAACCGGCGGCGAAGATTTATTTGTCGGTGGCACTTTCTTAATGTGCTTCACCGTAGAGAGATTGCATAGCTCTCTAATCCTAACGACATCAGCGTCGTCCTTCTCTTCATCCATAAGAGGATCCGGTGGGTCTCCCATCATTTCACTATCTTCAGTGTTTAAGATTTTATAAAGGCCGTTTATTTGCAAAGCTCCAATGGCATGGGGGGTGGCGTCGTCAATGGCCTTTTCAAGTAATCATGACAGATCTTAGGACCAACCCTTAATAAGGTATATGCTATTTTCAAGTAAGCATCCTGTCTAATCTCGTCAAGCTCATTGATATCTAGAAGTTGTCGCAACGCTGCACTCTTGTAGTCATAATTTAAAGTCTTGATTGCCCAATAGGCGCAATGTTCCAACTCCGTCGAAAAATGGTATGCTTTCCCATAAACTAACCGATATAGGGTAGTATCAATGGGGGTTCGAAAATCCGTGTGATATGCCTACAGTGCATCGTTCAATTTCATGGACCAATCTTTCCTAAATCTATCGACAGTCTTCTCTAGAATCTGTTTGATCTCCCGGTTTGACACTTCCACTTGTCCACTCGTTTGAGGATAGTATGCCATCCCGATTCTATGATTCACCCCATACTTCTTTAGCATGGCTTCGAACTTTCTTTCTATGAAATGGTTTCCTCCGTCGCTTATCAATGTTCATGGCACTCCAAAGCATGGGAATATGTTTTTCTTGAAAAATTTGGATACCACTCTCGCATCATTGGTTGGGGTTGCGATGGCCTCTACCCATTTCGAGACCTAGTCAACGGCTAATAGAATATATGTGTTTCCTTTGCTTGATGGAAAAGGCCCCAAGAAATCCACTCCCCAACAGTCAAATAGCTCAATTTCCAAAATAGGCTTCATCGGCATCTCGTTCCATTTTCCTGTCCGTTGGCATCTCTCACAATACTTGACGAAGTCATGTGTATCTTTGAACATGGTCGGTCAAAAGAACCCGCATTGCAATATCTTTCCGGTGGTTTTGGAGGCGACGTGATGTCCCCCGCAGAGCATATCATGGCAATGTGAAATGATAGAAGTGGCCTCTTCCTTTGAAACGCACCTTCGTATAATCCCATCCTTGCATACCTTGAAGAGGTATGTGTCTTCCAAAAAATAGTTACGGACTTCGTGCATGAACCTCCTTTTTTGTTGCGTGGCCATCCCATACGGTTTTATCCCGCATGCCAAATAGTTCACATAATCTGCATTTCAAGTCACTTCTCCGGGTCTAATGGCGAATAGCTTCTCGTCAGCAAAAGTGTCATCAATTGGCAAGCTACCATCTTTCACATCACGAACAATCCTAGACGAGTGATCCGCCACAACATTGTCCGTGCCTTTCTTGTCTCGGATCTCCAAGTCAAATTCTTGGAGAAGTAGTATCCATCTTATTAGCCTTGGCTTGGCTTCCTTTTTTCTCAATAGGTACTTCAATGCTGCATAATCGGTATGCACAATCACTTTTGATCCAAGGAGGTACGAGCGAAACTTCTCAATGGAGTAGACCACCGCCAAAAGCTCCTTTTCGGTGGTAGTGTAATTCTTTTGTGCTTCGTCCTGGGTTTTGCTCGCAAAAAAATATTGCATGAAGCTTTTTATCCTTCCTTTGTCCTAACACTGCCCCAATTACTTGGTCACTAGCGTCGCACATCAACTCCAAAGGAAGATTCCAATCTGGTAGCTGTATGATTTGGGCGGAAATGAGGGCTTCATTCAGTATATTAAAGGCTTGCCAGCAATCTCCTGAAAAGTCAAATGGAGCATCTTTAGCAAGTAAAGCTGTAAGAGGACGGGCAATTAGGGTAAAATCCTTGATAAAATAGCGGTAGGACCCCGCATGACCAAGAAATCCCCTAATGCCCTTAACATTAATAGGAGGGGGAACCTTTTCTATTACCTCAATTTTTGCCTTATCAACCTCGATCCCTCTAGACGAGACAATATGCCCTAGAACTCCTCTCAGTGACCATGAAATGACATTTCTCCTAGTTAAGAGCTAGATTGTTTTGTTGGCATCTTTTAAGGACCTTAGTAAGATTGGCCAAACACGAGTCAAATCTGCCACCATAGACAGAAAAATCGTCCATGAAGACTTCCATGATGTCTTCAATATAATCAGAAAAGATGGTCGTCAGGCACATTTGAAAGGTGGTGGGGCATTACAAAGACCGAAAGGCATTCTAAGGTAAGCATAAGTACCATAAGGGCACGTAAAAGTAGTCTTTTCTTGGTCATCTTCATGTAAGAGAATCTGAAAGAATCCCGAATACCCATCCAAATAGCAAAAGAATTTATGTTTGGCAATGCGTTCTAGTATTTGGTCAATAAAGGGCAATGGGTAATAGTCCTTATGGGTGGATTTATTCAATTTCCTGTAATCGATAAACATCCGCCAACACATGACGGTACGTGTGGATATAGATTCTCCCTTATCAATTTTTATAACGGTCATTCCTCCCCTTTTAGGGACGACATGACCAGGGCTAACCCATCTGCTGTCAGAAATAAGATAGATGATATCGGCTTCAAGCAGTTTAAGGATCTCCTTTTTAATCACCTCTTTCATGTTAGGATTTAACCACCTTTGAGATTCTATGGAGGTGGCTTCAGTGTTTTCAGGGTGGATCTTGTGCGTACACAGCCTAGGGCTTATCCCCTTGAGGTCAAAAATTCTATAGCCGAGGACGTCCTTATGGCTCCTAAGGACATCTAAAAGACTCTCAAGTGAATGGTGGTTGAGGCTAGCATTAACAATCACCAGGTAGGTCAGTTTATCCCCCCAAAAGGCATATCTTAAGTTAGGAGGTAATTGTTTCAGTTCTACCTTAGGGGACGTTGTACCCCCTGCCTCCTTTTCCTGTGAAAACATGGCATCTTCGATCGCATCTATGTTCAGTTCCCCCTCAGAGTGTAGGCTCTCGTATGCTGACTTAGAATCGCTTCTTGGTGAGGGTGGTGCATCGGAGTAGATGCTACATGACTCTGCTTTGAGGTCAGTGGGACTACCATTCTCCTCTTGTTCATACCTGAAATTAAAAGATAGGTCAGTGCGTTCATCGATGTTGCAGAACGGATCGTCAAGTATACTTCCTGAATGTCGATATGCCAAATAGACTCTTCACAAGTGTCACGCCCCTCTTCCCAAAAATATGGAGGCGAGGCGTGAGTAGGTCCGCTCAGACTTGAAGCTGTGAAGCTGCAAGTCTGATAAGCGTCAATAAACATTAAATGGCATGTCCTTGCAAATGCGAATCGAAACAAAGATAATAATAAAGGAAATGAGACAAATAGCAATCTCAGAATATCTATAAAATAAGTTCCAACATCGCAGAAAAATCCATCAGGCTAAAAGAAAAGAGTCTAAAAGGCCCATGCATGCATGGCCAACAAAAGTACAACGTACAGAAAACAAAGTAATGGTGCTACACACCGACAACTAACAGCAACCTAAAGCAAGCAACTCAGATCAGTCTCTAAGACTGGTCTCCGGTGTCCACCAACTCCTCGTCAAACGTGGTCTCTGGCTCAGCGTCAGCAAACACCTCGTCCTCAGCTACGGTCTCTGGCTCAGGGTCTAACATGTGACACCCAAAAGAGCAAGGGGCACATGTCAGCAAGTCTACAAGAGACTTGTGCAAGGAAACTGAAAGAAAAGGGTAAAGCAACCTAGCAGTTCTAGCATGATGCAATGACATGGCAGATATATCATGAGTGCAACAAGTAAAGTAAAGTACGAGCATTGCATGGCAATTGGCATTTAAATCATGGCATGGATATCAAGTTTTGCAAGAACAATCACAAGGACAAAGACAAGTCTAGTAAGCACGTCGTGCACAGAGATTACGCCTTTTGGCTAGAGTGGCTGCGTGGTCCAACTCATAAGCTCAAGTGATCGCTTATCCCTACCCCTCCATGTGTATCGGGCATTGGCTTTTGACCAACACATGTAGCCCGCTTCTGGATCACGAGCCAGGAAGTGTTTTTCAATATGGCATAGGGGTGCACCTAGCCTAAACAAGGAAGTACAAGTATTGTAGCATATGCTACGAATGCAACATTCAACTTTGATGACATGTAAGATGCAATGCATGGCAGATAATGGTTTAAGCACGTACAAATAAGGAATTTAAACGTGGCAGGCAACAATGCATGAATGACATGGCAGGGTGATAGATCTAGCTTCGTTGTCAAGCTAGATCTTAAAGTTGCGCCTAGACAGCTATCATTTCACTGTCTAGTCTCTTTTACGCTAAAACAAGGAAGTGGTCTAAAACATGGCCCTAAGCTAAAGTTGGCAAGTTTCACTTGCCTGCACAACCAAGCTGAAGTCGCGATCAACCAGAGTCCAAACTACCTACGTGCTCAGATCGGAGTCCAGCCTACATTCCAATTTATTAATCTTGATTAATGAAACACAACCATCAGAAATTACCAATTTTAGTTGATTAACAGACAAGTGGTGATCCCTACGGCGCAGATCTTACCTCAACACGACGCGAGAGCTACTCTGACGTCGGGTAGCGACGTCAGGGGTTGGATTCCGGTAGCGTGTAAGGTAACGGCGTCGGCTCGGGAAAGGTAACGGGTCACGAAGAAAAACGTATTATATCTGCGACATCGAAATCGTAATATCAAACTAAAAGTGATTCAGTCATAGCAATAACACTATATTTAACCATATACTGTTCATATAGCATGCTTCTGTTCTCATATTGAAGTGACTACTCATTTAGGAATCAACTAACTTACATCATATGCTAACTTATATACTATGAACTGAGCTTACTTAATTAGTAGTTTATATAACCACTTATATACATGTATGTTGTTTATTACCAACATCAACTAACCTTAGTTTATTAACAAACATCAGCTAACCTTCGTTCCGTACTAACTTAATTATACTGAACTAATTATACTTCTATTTATCACATTGTTCTGTCCACATCAAAGCTTGTGCATGGAAGTATAATTAATAAACTAACTGATATGAAGCTAACGTAACTTGCACACATATAAATAGGTGAAGGTGTAACTTACACCTAACTCTAAATAATGAAGTGTACTACTTACAAAAGAAGACCCTATTATAACCTAACATATATAGAGATGTGCATGTGGAAATATAGTGCATGTACTCACTTAGATACTTAATATATATATCACTGTTCACAAAAATTTAAACAAAAAACTTACGTGAGCTTTGGCAGTTGCTTCACGCTGCCTCTGTTTCTCATTTGCTTATAGGTGGAGAATGCGACGGTTTGTGAAAGCGAAGGGAGTGGTGTGGCGGAGAGACGTGAACGTGCCTGGTGGTGGCGGGTTCGCCGCAGGCGGAAGGCGGTGGTCTCGAACGGAGGCAGCGAGACCCGGGGTGCTGGCGTCGCTGGGACACCGGGGGCAGCAGCTGCGGCGATGCAGCAGCAGCTGCTGCTGCAGGCGCTGTAGCATCTGCTGCTACTGCTGCAGGCGCTGCGGCCCTTGCTGCACGAGGAGACGGCGAAGATCGGGGCCTCGGGTTGCAGTTGCGGCCATGGCGGATCAACGGCGAGGCTAGGGGATCACGGGGGTTGCCGGTGAAGAGTAAGGCCGGAGAACGAAGGGAAGCGGCTCCGTGGGGTGGCGTTGCAATGTCGGAGGGGGTCGAGCGCATCTGTCAGTGGCGCTGCGCTCCCATTCGGTGGCCTGCAGCCCGCAGTTCGGTGGTCGATGCTGCAGCGGCTATGGGCGAAGCACGGCGGAGATCGGATGCACGAAGACGGGATGAGTGCGGCGCTCGGAGAGAGATTCGCACGAGGGGAGAAAAGTACTAGCGGCCTGTGAAAATTTTGGTTGCGTGAAAAAAGAGAGAGCGGCGCGTTTTAGGTTGCTGGGAAAGAAAAGATAGGTTAAACAATTTTAAACCCTAGGTTGCCTTTGCAATGGGTGCTCACGTGATCCCCCTATGTTTTTAATCAATACAGAACGGGGATGGGGCTGAAACGTGGGGGGTCTAGTGCTATAGGGTTGTTTGATTTGTTTTGAAAAGAATTTTGCTATAACAATTACAGAAAGACCAATCTCTCAACTCTCTCTCTCGTGTGATGCGGCCAAGTGTGGGAAATAAAATAAGACTAAGTCTAAATCAGTTATAATTTATAAAATAATTATTAGGGATATAATACAATGAAACCTAGGGCTAAAAATACAACGGGTTGGGCCAAAAAGTGAAAGTGGGTCAAACGAAGCCCAAAAATTGTAAGATAAATACTGGGGTGACCGGGACGACGAGAGAAAGAAGACAGAGAAGACGGATCACAATTTCAACGTCGAGAAACGAAATTAAAAATAAAAAGGTCTAGCGACAAAAGTGAAAATCGTGACGTCTCTTCAAATAAGATCAAATCGTGGGAGAACGACCCGTGAAATGACATTCCCAATTAACACCACAATTTTAATACTCTCAGAGAGGGTCACAACGGCATATCACACTATATGGTTCGGATACAGACAAGATCTAAAATAAATACGTGCACGAACAAGACTACGTGCACGAAAAGCGTACATAGGATACGAGTTCCAAAAGCGACAGTAATCCCAAGTTGGGCACACGTCGGGGGTGGCTTGCTAAGGATGCAACCAAGGTGCTACGGCCCTATCAACTCAATGACACGACTCACATACCAAGCACAAAACCAATCAGGTACCCGAAATTGCTATACGCACAACCGTATGACGAGTAGCGAGTACCTGCCGTTACATCCTACCCACCTTAGGATAAAGTCCGTCCTCGGACTTTCTAACATATCTAGTCTTTCTAGTAACTACCCCAATCATATCACATTATAATTTAACCCAGGTATAGTCATTACAAGTGCTTATATATGCACTAGGTAGTCAAACAATAACTCTGCTAACATGTATGTATATTCACGCACATTATACACCTATACCTATCATAGTCAGTCAAATTCATTCACCTACTTCAAACATTTGTATAGTCACGTACATCCCTATATAGCTATTTCACACCATCACATAGCCAAGTTGCACATACTTACAAAAATTTATATATATATAATAGTTTCATACCATTAAATACAAACGGAGTACTTCACGCATAGATAACTATCTATGAACACAACAATAATGATACACCACCCCCTATATCTCCTAGTGTACATCCAATGCCAACATATCGACACAAGCAACCATACCACTCAATATTAAATCATGTCATTATATCCAAGATACATTTACCACTACAATTTCTCAATTATATAGTCATCCAAATGCATGCAAATATTTCACCATAAATTCATATCACATATAGTCCTATAACTATATTTACGACACGCCACTCACCATAGTCATCAATACTATAACTAAGCACACACTTACCCGTGCATGGTGCACACCCATGCACGCTAACATTCCATTCATATATACCAATCATACCACTATACATTCAGCACATCTACACGCCTAGTTTTAGCTAGCACATATTCATATATTCACACAAGCAAGTCCTAGTAAATAACTATTCCACACGACCAACACCTATAACTACATACTGGTTTAGCCACCCACAATCATGTGCGTAACACAACTAGACACAAACAATCCTATAACTATACATACATCGTCCATCGCTATATTCATAGTACTACACGCCATCCACAGACATATGTAAGAATATACTTAGAGTATACCCACTCAAGCTTGAGTGAGACTCAAAACTCATATCAGAATACTCTATATACATAGCACGATACTTATATCTACACCAACACAATACCCTAATATACTCATATACCTACCAACGTACCACACATACATATCATAGTATCAATCACAACTTAACATTTAATCAAATAACACCCACATAATTCAATCACTCTACATACCGAAATAATATTACGAATATCAACACACGTATACAATTAAATGCATCCTCTTAAGCAAGCATACATAGTATATTCACATACATGTGTTATATATTCACACCATAGCCATCTACATATAATTAGTATACTAACACATCTACTTATCCCTACCTAGTTACGACATTCAAAAATCGTGTATACCTCGAGGCATACACGCGCACATACAACATCCTGTAGAGGCAAACAATACCAAACAACTGATAATCCTACTACCATACATATATCACATATATACTCATACAGCAAATACATAACTACTTACGTCTAAGCACAACACATATCTACGTATGAGCACACACTCACACGTACTAACATATAGGTCATAAAAAAGGCCTACTCACTTAACTATACGTACATCTATTATCATTACACCTAACATACACATAACCTTACCAACATATTATTTCAACCATTATAAGTATCTCCAACTACATACACCCCATTAATTAATCCAAACTGATTCTTATATACACAGACGTCCCTAGAGTGGTATAGCCATCCACACACATATCTATAAATACTAACACACATACAACTTCATAAATATCATGTAATTATATGCACTACGACGACATCACAATCCATACCAATGGGCCCACCATACGGTAATAAGGTTAATGTTGGCAACGGTAATCACTAACGTGATAACCAAACAATAGTGAGGTAAACCGAAAACGAAAATGAAATGAAACAAGAGCGGGATAAACGGTTTCAGGTGAGGTGAGTTTAAAGGGGTAGCTTGGTTAGATGAAACAGAGATATAATTGTGAATGTTTAGGTAGAGGAAGCAAGATGTAATAATACCTTTATAGGTTACAGGAAAATAGTGTGTAAATGATATAAATTAAACTACAAAGAATATAAAACGGTCATACTTGAAATGTTGAAGTCTTCTTTTGCATAGGAAAATATTTGGAGGTCGTTAAAATGAGTTGTTCGAAACAAGTTTAAGTCGTATATACATAATAAAAGAAAATGGTATATCGAGTTATCAAAATAGTAATAAAGTTTTAAAACCGAAATGCGAAAGATATATGTTAGAAAATATTTACAAGATAGTAATTAAAATTACAACCAATAGACTTCAAAATCTACAAAAGAATTTTAGCTCAATCAAAAAGTAAGGAATTGAAATATATAGGAAGGGGGTTTAAAACAAAATTTAAACTGAGCGAATGAGGAATATCGAAAGTACTTTCAGAAAATTCAAGATTTGTAACGAAGAGATTTGAAAATTAACGACGGTCGTCATGAGGCAATCTCGTGAATCGAGGGCAAGGAAAATGGTTGTATGATCGAAACATAAACGCCTAGGATATGACTCAAGAAAATCTACAGAAACTCCTACGGTCGACCAACTAAAGATTAGGAAACTTGGCGCTACGACTTCATAAGGAACAAGACTGTGATGAAATGCGTTCAGCTTGGCCCGAAATCGATGAACCCAAGCGAACGACTAAAGAAATTCTAGAAGTCTAATATGGTCAGAGTTAGGCAAGAACCACTAAGGTAACTCCTAAGACGATTAAATCAATTCCTGGCAGGGAGTCTAACTAACAATCAGGGACCTCTAACTAGCAAGCTCAGACGTCTAACTAAGTCTTCTTACCACCTAATGACATAGAAAAAAACGATTAGAACTAGGCTCAAGGCTTATGACTCGGATGTTGCAATTTATTTAATGGACATTCCATAATTATTATCGTTGTTCCGATAATTCGCAGTTGCAAGGGCGACCTGCATGGGCCACCAACAAAACCTGTCACGCCCCGCTTCCCAAAAATATGGAGGCGAGGCGTGAGTAGGTCCGCTTAGACTTGAAGCTATGAAGCTGCAAGTCTGATAAGCGTCAATAAACATTAAATGGCAGGTCCTTGCAAATGCGATACGAAACAAAGATAATAATAAAGGAAATTAGACAAAAAGCAATCTCAGAATATCCATAAAATAAGTTCCAACATCGCAGAAAAAGCCACCAGGCTAAAAGAAAAGAGTCTAAAAGGCACATGCATGGCCAACAAAAGTACAACGTACAGAAAACAAAGTAATGGTGCTATGCACCGACAACTAACAGCAACCTAAAGCAAGCAACTCAGATCAGTCTCTAAGACTGGTCTCCGGTGTCCACCAACTCCTCGACAAATGTGGGCTCCGGCTCAGCGTCAGCAAACATCTCATTCTTAGCTATGGTCTCTGGCTCAGGGTCTAACATGTGACACCCAAAAGATCAAGGGGCACATGTCAGCAAGTCTACAAGAGACTTGTGCAAGGAAACTAAAAGAAAAGGGTAAAGCAACCTAGCAGTTCTAGCATGATGCAATGACATGGTAGATATATCATGAGTGCAACAAGTAAAGTAAAGTACGAGCATGGCATGGCAATTGGCATTTAAATCATGGCATGGATATCAAGTTTTGCAAGAACAATCACAAGGACAAAGACAAGTCTAGTAAGCACGTCGTGCACAGAGATTACGCCTTTTGGCTAGAGTGGCTGCGCGGTCCAACTCATAAGCTCAAGTGATCGCTTATCCCTACCCCTCCATGTGTATCGGGCATTGGCTTTTGACCAACACATGTAGCCCGCTTCTGGATCACGAGCCAGGAAGTGTTTTTCAATATGGCATAGGGGTGCACCTAGCCTAAACAAGGAAGTACAAGTATTGTAGCATGTGCTACGAATGCAACATTCAACTTTGATGACATGTAAGATGCAATGCATGGCAGATAATTGTTTAAGCGCGTACAGATAAGGAATTTAAACGTGGCAGGCAACAATGCATGAATGACATGATAGGGTGATAGATCTAGCTTCGTTGTCAAGCTAGATCTTAAAGTTGCGCCTAGACATCTATCATTTCACTGTCTAGTCTCTTTTACGCTAAAACAAGGAAGTGGCCTAAAACATGGCCCTAAGCAAAAGTTGGCAAGTTTCACTTGCCTGCACAACCAAGCTGAAGTCACGATCAACCAGAGTCCAAACTACCTACGTGCTCAGATCGGAGTCCAGCCTACATTCCAATTTATTAATCTTGATTAATGAAACACAACCATCAGAAATTACCAATTTTAGTTGATTAACAGGCAAGTGGTGATCCCTACGGGGCAGATCTTACCTCAACACGACGCGAGAGCTACTCTGACGTCGGGTAGCGACGTCAGGGGTTGGATTCCGGTAGCGTGTAAGGTAACGGCGTCGGCTCGGGTTAGGTAACGGGTCACGAAGAAAAACGTATTATATCTGCGACATCGGAATCGTAATATCAAACTAAAAGTGATTCAGTCATAGCAATAACACTATATTTAACCATATACTGTTCATATAGCATGCTTCTGTTCTCATATTGAAGTGACTACTCATTTAGGAATCAACTAACTTACATCATATGCTAACTTATATACTATGAACTGAGCTTACTTAATTAGTAGTTTATATAACCACTTATATACATGTATGTTGTTTATTACCAACATCAACTAACCTTAGTTTATTAACAAACATTAGCTAACCTTCGTTCCGTACTAACTTAATTATACTGAACTAATTATACTTCTATTTATCACATTGTTCTGTCCACATCAAAGCTTGTGCATGGAAGTATAATTAATAAACTAACTGATATGAAGCTAACGTAACTTGCACACATATAAATAGGTGAAGGTGTAACTTACACCTAACTCTAAATAATGAAGTGTACTGCTTACAAAAGAAGACCTTATTATAACCTAACATATATAGAGATGTGCATGTGGAAATATAGTGCATGTACTCACTTAGATACTTAATATATATATCACTGTTCACAAAACTTTACACAAAAAACTTACGTGAGCTTTGGCAGTTGCTTCACGCTGCCTCTGTTTCTCATTTGCTTGCAGGCGGAGAATGCGACGGTTTGCGACAGCGAAGGGAGTGGTGTGGCGGAGAGACGTGAACGTGTCTGGTGGTGGCGGGTTCGCCGCAGGCGAAAGGCGGTGGTCTCGAACAGAGGCAGCGAGATCCGAGGCGCTGGCGTCGCTGGGACGCCGGGGGCAGCAGCTGCGGCGATGCTGCAGCAGCTACTGCTGCAGGCGCTGCGGCCCTTGCTGCACGAGGAGATGGCGGAGATCGGGGCCTCGAGTTGCAGCTGCGGCCACGGCGGATCAACGGCGAGGCTAGACGATCACGGGGGTCGCCGGCAAAGAGTAAGGCCGGAGAACGAAGGGAAGCGGCGTCGTGGGGAGGCGTTGCAACGTCGGAGGGGGTCGAGCGTAGCTGTCAGCGGTGCTGTGCTCCCGTGCGGTGATCTACAGCCCGCAGTTCGATTGTCGGCATTGCAGCGGCTATGGGCAAAGCACGACGGAGATCGGATGCACGAAGACGGGATGAGTGCGGTGCTCGGAGAGAGATTCGCACGAGGGGAGAAAAGTACTAGCGGCCTGTGAAAATTTTGGTTGCGTGAAAAAAGAGAGAGCGGCGCGTTTTAGGTTGTTGGGAAAGAAAAGATAGGTTAAACAATTTTAAACCCTAGGTTGCCTTTGCAATGGGTGCTCACGTGATCCCCCTATGTTTTTAATCAATAAAGAATGGGGATGGGGCTGAAACGTGGGGGGTCTAGTGTTATAGGGTTGTTTGATTTGTTTTGAAAAGAATTTTGCTATAACAATTACAGAAAGACCAATCTCTCAACTCTCTCTCTCGTGTGATGCGGTCAAGTGGGGGAAATAAAATAAGACTAAGTCTAAATCAGATATAATTTATAAAATAATTATTAGGGATATAATACAATGAAACTTAGGGCTAAAAATACAACGGGTTGGGCAAAAAAGTGAAAGTGTGTCAAACGAAGCCCAAAAATAGTAAGATAAATACTGGAGTGACCGGGACGACGAGAGAAAGAAGACAGAGAAGATGCATCACAATTTCGATGTCGAGAAACGAAATTAAAAATAAAAAGGTCTAGCGACAAAAGTGAAAATGTGACGTCTCTTCAAATAAGATCAAATCGTGGGAGAACGACCCGTGAAATGACGTTCCCAATTAACACCACAATTTTAATACTCTCAAAGAGGGTCACAACGGCATATCACACCATAGGGTTCGGATACAGACAAGATCTAAAATAAATACGTGCACGAACAAGACTACGTGCACGAAAAGCGTACATAGGATACGGGGTCCAAAAGCGACAGTAATCCCAAGTTGGGCACACATCGGGGGGTGGCTTGCTAAGAATGCAACCAAGATGCTACGGCCCTATCAACTCAACGATACGACTCACATACCAAGTACAAAACCAATCAGGTACCTGAAATTGCTATACGCACAACCGTATGACGAGTAGCGAGTACCGGCCGTTACAACAAGTATAGATCTCTCCAGTGCATGCTCTGTTGCCTTCCATTATTTTGGTCTGAGGGGTCCTGATAACTTCAAAGTACAACTTATCATCCCTCGTATCGACTCTAATGTTGCCCTCGATAGTTCCTTCTGGGGAAATTTGATCAATATCAAAACTAGCAAATAGCTGTTCAAGGGGGTCCCCTACGTTGATGGCCAATGTCCCTGTGGATTGGACCTCATCCACAAGTTCTTCCAGAAGGGGTGCAAAGGCATCATCATATTGCGGGCTAGAGTCTGTTCTCATCATCGTGTCTCCTATGTAACCTGTTAAAATCATATTGAAAAATCTTGAGGAACACGTCAATATGAGTGTCAAATAAAAATGAAAGAAAGATAAAAGATGGTAGGTAGCCAGGTGAGGAAAATAAAATACCGTCGCCTCTCCGGCAATGGCGCCAAAAACTTGATCGCTCCTGGATATACACCCAGAAAACAGTTGTAGTTTTACCGCAAGCGCACGGTGTAGTGACGAGCGGGTATCGAACACGAGGAGGTGATGTTGGCTCCAATCTATCTTAGATTGATTCTACTACGAAGGTTTTATTGGTGGAGATGGTTATGGTGTGATGTAATGGAAATGGTGATGGATGTCGGTGTCGATGGTAAAGAAGTCGGTCAAATATCGATTCAAATTCAATATAATAAAAATGTCTAGGGCTATGGAATCCCCTCTACAAATCGTCATTCATCTCTGTGAATCGCAAATCTCAATGTTGCAAGACTTGAATTGAGGTCAACTAGTCGTAACTAAATAGAGAACCAAGCTCACGCTCTCGTGCTATTGCCGGTCTATAGCGACCTAGATCAGGGCCCACTCTCGTGCAAACCCTAACCTAAGCCACTAGCATTACGATCGACATCATCGTCTAATCGCACCTCGAGTCCACTCTCGTGCAAACTCGAGTTATGATCTAGATTGTGATTGCTTGTATTCGTCCAATCTCTTGCAAACGAATATGGGTATAGACTTATAATAAAATTGCTAGCTATGGTCCAATCTCTTGCAAACCAAACCTAGTGAATCTCGATTATAAATCTAAATCGAATATCTAGACCTTCCCATTGATCGGAGCCCAATCTCTTGCAAACTCCAGATCAATGGAAATCCCTAGCTATCTGTAATAAATCAATCACAATCTAACCTTCTAGCAATTCAGCAACATAGAAATTCATTCATCACAAATCTAGCATTAGATCCATAGGGTTCATCCCCTTCCCTAGAACAAAGATCAACCAAGCATAGCAATAATGATATATGAATCAATAAAAACATTGCTTGCATATAAAAAGATGTCAAATCAATGATTCAAATAACAATAATAAAGATACTTAGCTTTCATGAAGAATATCAATCCAACTACAAGCTTTTTAGATCCAAGAGGGGGCCTATGGCATGACCTAACCTCTTAAAAAGTCTCCAAGAAAACAATTATAGGAACACATTTCTAATGACAGCTACAAATCCTATATATAGTCCCCTCAAAACACTAGCAAATAATCCTATAACCCCTCTGAAATTCGTGCCCAAAGTCAGCTCTGGCCGCAACTTAAGTTTTGGGCCTGTGCTGACTCGGCCGAGTGAGATTCTCACTCTGGCCGAATAGCAATTCCAGCACTGCAGCGTCAACTTGCAGAAATTCTCCAGATTTCATATGACCTCTGATTGGTGCGTTCTTGGCGGCATTGGAACGTCAGGAAGTCTACTATCCTTAAAAAAATATGAGAAAAATACTTTGCCCGCTGGAAAGATAGCAGATTTCAAAAGAGTAAGAGGAAGTCAATAATTACCATCATTTGATATCAAATCTGTTGTCTTTCTCTCCCTTTGTTATCATCAAAAGTGGACAAATGAAGTCATCAAATGTCACATGCAAAAATAAAGTATTATTGAGTATAGCTAGCACGTGCATGTGTTTTCTACAAAGTAGACAATTCAAATTTATAAAAATCATAATTTAGACCTCACCATCAATGTGTAATTGTGATAATATAAACAATGAAGTACAAAGAAAGATTCAATTTTGAACATCAACCAAACCCAATCCACATTTTCCAATTAACATGAATTTCACTAGGATTGATTTTTCCCACCTCATTAAAATGAATTCAAGTTATCAAACCCCAAGGCATAGCCTAAAAGGACTTTTAAATAAGGGGTTGACATTGCTTGACGAGTAAAGTACACCAACGCTAAAGATTAGCCATAAAGCATATGTTGGATACTCGTGGGTAGTGTATTTGCTATGAATTGTATCCATTTTTCATACGGAGGAATATTCATATATTTCTCATTTCTTTTTGTGCTCAATTTTTATTCATGGCAATTCACACCATATCTCTTAGATAATTCAGTTTTTATTCATCCTACATTCACTTTCCAACATTCATCAAAAGAATCTCCAAAAGTACTAAAAGTTTAGTATTCGTGGAAGTGCGTATGTAGGTGTAGAAATCAAATTAATCATTTTATGAAGCATATCATGGCTACCAAATAGTTTTTAGCATGTGCATGTAGGTATAACAATAACACAATGATTTCTACGAAGGATATGAATAAACATTCTAGAAATACCACTTATAATGAATCATAAAGAGGTATTCATTAAGCACATTTTTTTTATTTTTGGTTTTTCAATATTTTTTGTTTTTCTTTTGTAAAGAACTAAAAACAAACCTAAAAAGCAAACAAACAAGCACACAAACAAAAATTAAGTCAAGCACACACACAAACTATGAAGGTATGCAATGAATGCAAAGATGGAAAAGGATATACCTTCTCGTCGCTATTTGACTAAGGAGCTAAAAGAATGAGACTTTCAATTCATCGCTCCTCGCCAAATCTCCACCTCACCTACATGAAAGGTGTTAAGTGTGACCTTGAAATCCAACAAGGTCCACTAGTGTTAGCCATTAAAGTTTTAGGAACCCACACTTGTTTGAATTTTATGTTTGTGTTTCTAAACTTACAATAATAGGATGTTGACCGGCGCCCCGCTTGCGTCGCGGCGGCGCGGTGTCGTTTACCGCAAGTTTCACGGTTAGTGTAGGGTGCGGGAATATCGAACTCAGGGAGGCGAGGTTGTGCTTGGGTCAGGTAGGACCTAAATCACCCCGAGGGGCGAGCTAGCCCGAATCGGTGAATGGTTGTCACGAAAGGAAATGAATGGGTATGAACAACAAGAAAGAAAACCCGGGACTTTGGTTTCCAACCCGACGAGAGACTCTCGCCGATACGGCCTACGGGTATGGATAGCGATCGAGATTAGGGTCTAATGGTGAGACGTTGCCTCTGAAAGTGGTACCGGCGTCCCATGGGCCCGATATTCCGGTCGGTGCCCAGGATGATACACCGGACTTCCCGGATTCGATCAGTGGGCACTCCCGTGTCCATTAACACTGATCGATCCCGGGAGCACTAAGCCCGCAACAATATCTCCCAACGTCTCATCCTGCCGCTCCCGCGTGCTAGGATTCGGCGTCTACGCTAAGGGCGTGAGCTATGGCTAGGGAGTCAACCGCCAAGTTTATTCCCCCTTGGCCCAACGGTCAAAGGCGGTCTTTTTCCCGCCGATGACAATGAAACACCCCGCGTAACCGTTAGATTCCTACTCCCTATCGATTTCCTAACCCTATGGACGCATCAGGAAGAGCCCCCGAAGGGGTTTCCACCAAAATCCCAGATTTGGGAACTACTCACAAAAATTCATGAAAAAGCGATCTAAATGAAATTTAACCGTTGGAATCATAATCGGACAATTGCAATGCGGAAGTAATAGAGTAATAAAGACAATACTAAAATTTTAGAAAGATCTGAAAACATACAAAAGAGTAACAATTACAGCCGTCACAAGGAAATAAAACAGTAGAAAAAATAACAGCTCTCGTTTCTGGAACCCTAGGGGTTCTATTTATAGACCGTCGCATCAACCGATCGGTTGACAAGTCAACCGATCGGTTGATCCGTTACAAATTAAAAACAGAAAACGGCGAGCTTTCACCCGATCACATGAACCGGTCGGGTGAGTTCTTGAGTGACCGGTTAGATCTTGAAGCAGTCGGGTGAATCGATCGGTTCGACGTCCGTGTCTTCAGCTCTTCTTCTTCAGCTACAGATGAACCGATCGGGTGAGAGTCACCCGATCGGTTGACGTTTTGCTTCGAGAAAACAGAGAACAGCCCCCGCTGAACCGGTCTACGAACCGGTCGGGTGGCTTCTTTGTGAGCTGCGGCAGAGACCGGGTGGTGCACGCGTGCATCACCCGATCGGTTGGAGATGACCAACCGATCGGGTGAGGGTCTGAAAGATGGATTCTTTGGCGTTTGACCCCTTGGATCACGCGTGACTTCTCCCGTTGCTCCGGGGACTTGGGATATCATCATTAAACGTCCCCTACGTGGTCAATCCCCTGCAATCATGGATAAACAAAGAAAAGTGAAAGAAAACGGGAAAATACACGAAAACGAATAGGAGACGACGGAAAAACACGGAGAAACACAAAAGAAAACGTGCGTGAATATATGAAATATAAACGCACGTCAAAATCCCCCAAGCTAAACTCTTTCCCGTCCTCGAGGAAGACGAGTGAGAGTAGGAGCTCGGAAGGGAAAAGTAGAGAGGAAGAAAGAAAAAGAAAACTCTAAGCCCTAGATCGTCCATCAGAGCCACCAAAATCAAAAACGACACACCAAGCAAGCAAACGCCAAATCACACCACTAAACCTAGGAAAGCGAGTCCAAATAAGTGTCGTGGGTCCACGCAGTGAAGCGCGAGTGAGCGTGGTCGTGTGCTAGCAAATGGTGATGCTTTCTACGATGTGCGATGAGGCTCGATATACACAAATCCAAGATATGACCCAAAATATCGATCCGAATTGAAATTAGCGGCGAATTTAAGTTCAAGCATGCATGAGAAGAGTGAGAATAGAAGCGTATCATGCATCGGGGACTCCACAACTAGGGTCAAGGAAATCACGCCACTATAGCCTAGATACTAGCTAAAAAGTTCCTAAGCCAAGTGTTTTCGATAACGACGGGGGTTGAGATGATGTGGAGTAGAACACTCGGTGCAAATTCTCGCCTTCCCTTTATTCTTGGCAAGTATGAAAATATTCACACGGGAATTTTTTGGGTTTTGGGTATTTGCATATTTTTTGGCTTTTCGGCTATACAATCTTTTTTTTCTTTTCTTTTCTTTTTGGGTTTTTCTCTTCTTTTCTCCTTTTTTTTGGATTTTTGGGTTTTTGGCTATACACATGTGTACTCTCCCAAGTGGGAGAACGGTACACGACGAGGGGATTTGCACCAAGTAAAACAAAAAAGAAGTCGAAATCTAAACACTCGGGCAAAGGAAACTATTCTCGCTGAATAGAGCTTAGGCTAAATGAGTTATCCTAGTCCTTAGTTGTGGAATCCCGACGCATGCGAACTGAAGTATACGATATAAATATAGCATGCATAAAGTGGAAACAAATACCGCATATTCAAATCGGAGCATGATAATCTAGGGGTCATTCCTGGACAGGCATATAAAGTAATATCACAAAGCAGAAGCACACCAAATGCTAGTCACGACACACGACTCACAAAAAGCTAAGTGGACCCACGATGCGTGAAATGCAAGAGGACTCGAAATCCTAGGGTTAGTGAGTGTGATTATCGATGCAATGCTAGGTGTGTGTGACTTTGTGGCGATTCATCATAGGATTCATCTCTAGGAGAAAGAGCTAAAAAGAAGAAAAGAGAAAAAAAAAAGAAAAACACGGAGAAAAACGACTCAAATAAACGAAAAGAAGGACTCAAACGACACACACAGTGCGACTCCCCCAAGCTGAAGTTTGCATTGCCCTCAATGCAATATGAGTGAGTACGGGAGGGTAATGAAAATGGGGGGGGATACGCACTGATACAAAAAGAAATGAAAACGAGGAAAACACATAGATGAAACTTGAAAAAGAAAGAAAGATCAAAATCAAAATCAAACAATACGAAAATAAAAATAAAATCACACGACACGACACTCAAAAAGTGAAAAACAAGCACACACACAAAAATGAGAAAAACAAACGAAACACGACAGCACACCAAAACAGACGTCCCCCAAGCTAGACCAGAAAGTGCTAGCGAAATGATATGATCAATGAAATGCAGAGATATGCAAGGGGGAGTCAATCGGATTCGCTGGAACTGGAATGGTAGGGGGAGGGGGAGGAGGGAGGGGAATAGTGAATGAAAGAATCCTCAGAGGAAGAGGAGGGTGTGCCTATGGGTGAAGGAGGGGCGACAGGCTGGAGCACGGGAGGATCGATGTGCACCGGTGGGCTGTGGTGGAAGAAGATCGTACTAGGTGGGCCGACATTTGGGTGCCAATCGGGAGGATCCAGGGGTGGTAGATGCACTAATGGAGAATACCAAGGATCTGGGTAAAATTCCCAAGGAAGGCAAGACGGGGTATAGGGTACCCGCAAAGGGGCCAAAGGTGGCATGATCGCGAAAGGTTCACAGGCGGGGCTGTAGAGGTAGACAACACGGTCTTCACCGAAGGGAGTGAGCATATTGATGTCGATCAAGTAATTGCGATCAATACGGCTACGCCCAGGCAAAATAGGGAGGTCGGGAGGTACCCTCAGAACACAACTGACAATAAGGGTGATCATCCCACCACAACAGATGGAACCAGAAGTGGCGCGGCTAACAGCGAAAATTTCGTGGACGATCCAATGAGCGGCGTTTATGGGCATAGGGATGTGCCCAAGGATCCTGTCATCGGACATGGCATAGAGAAAGAAGAGCTCATCCCTAGATACAGTGGACACATCCACGCGGGCGAAAACAGTGTTGGCGAGAATGCAATGGGCGAGGCGGTAACATGGGTGAATAATGTAGGAGGCAGGAGCCTCGGGTGGAAAGGTGGTGTACCGGGTAAATCATTGCCAAACACCATCAGCCCGAAATTGAGAGTAGATGTCAGTTCGATCGTGGGTGGAATGTTCAGTATTAAGATCGGGGTGACGGAGATTAAGGATATTGTTCAGCTCGATGAAACCCAGAGAAAAGTCATAATTGAAAGCGCGGAAGGAGAAACCTCCATCAAACAACTCGAGGGAACTGAGGAATTTAAGCGTGAGATTTCTGTGTGTGTGAGCATGGATGTGAGAGAGGGTATGGCACCCGATACAGTTGAAAATTCTGGCGACGCCGTTCGAAAGCCCTAGAGCTTCGAGTGTGGGGCGATCGGTGAAGAGTGTAGGTCTCATCGGACGATGAAGCAGTGCTCGCAAACGGTCAGACTGCTCTTCCGTAGAAGGGTTTATGCCAAGAAAAGAGGGGGAAAAGGGGCCGTGGAGCGGATCATGGCGCGAAGATGATGCAATCTCTTTCCCTTTCTTAGACATGGCGGCTATGTGGGTGGTGAACTTAAGATGAATATAGGGAAAGTGAAGCAGATACCACACCAATTTAGGATATTACAGATAAAGTTGAAGATGTGCAGAGTGGAAGAATGTTACCCATCGATGTAGCAAGATCAAGCGCCCGGGGGTCTCGCGTAGTAGGAGGAAACAAACCGGGAAGCCGCCGCTAGCTGATCCGACAAGAACAGAATTTTGAAGATTTTGGGGCTATGGTTAGGGTTTGGGGGTTTTGATGATGGAATGTCGACGATGGCGAGGTGGCGGAGGTGGGGAAGTATGGGAGTGAGTGGGGATGAGGGTTTAGGGAAAGTATGTAGGGTCGAGGAAGTCGATTCTACAGCTGGAGGGTGTGAAATCGCGTGAAGGGGATTTTCTGAGGTCGGGTGGCGGTCGCCGTGTGTCAAGGCTTTTTATAGGGGCGAAAGTGAACCGATCGGGTGGGAACCCACCCGATCGGGTAGCCGAATTTCGAAAGTTCTAGTCGGTCAACAGCTATAGGCGAACCGGTCGGTTGAAATGTCAACCGATCGGTTGGCCGCTTACCAAGTTTTTCCCGAGAATTTAGGGCTGCTCACCCGGTTGCTTCAACCGATCGCGTTCGAACTCAACCGATCGGGTGGTTTTCCCCAAGAATTTCCCGAGAGTTCTCCCCAGCTCACCCGGTCTGCCACCCGGTCTCTTCATTACTCAACCGATCGGGTCATATGGGGATAGATCTCGGCATGTATCTGATACATCCCAACCGATCGGGTGATTTGTCACCCGATCGGTTGGGGCTTGTTTCCTGCAAAAACCAAGAAATTTGCTTAAGTCCCCGAACGGATGTTCTCGCGGCTTATTTTATTTATAAAAATAGATAAAATAAAGTAAAAAATAACGCTAAAAATTGGAAAAAAGTTTAGAACATAGGTTGCCTCCCATGAAGCGCACTTGTTTAACGTCGTTGGCTCGACGCCCGCAAGAGATGCTCATGGTGGTCGATACGGGTGATGCCCGAAGTTTGGCATCTCTTTCTCGTTGGAGCTGAAGGTGCTTGGAGTAGTCAGCGGCTGGAAAAATACTTGCTCGACTACCCTCCCCTTGTTCTTGGGGTCCGGGGGCTTTTCCTTGGTGTTGGCGCTTCCCGCCATCTTTTTCAGGATCCGGACCTCGTCTTTAGTGAGGTCCGTGGGCTCTTTCCCTGTTCTCCCCACAGGAGGAGCTTTGGCGAACCCGAGAGGGGTCGTTCTTGCTGCACTCGGTTTTCCAGCAGCTTCTTTGTACTTGGGACCGTCTCCATCTTCTGAATCCCCCAAGTCATCGGGGGGGTTTCTCAGGAGAATCTCCCAGGAGCTCTCCTCTGCAGCTTTTTCTTCTTCTATCTCAAGCAAATTGCACCGGGGGTCATCAGGTGGATCGGGGTGCTTCATGGATAATCCCAGATCGAACTCAACTTTCTCTCCGCTGACGTTCAAAGAGAGTTTTCCGTTCTTCACATCTATTAGAACGCCAGCAGTGGCCATGAAAGGCCGTCCCAGGATAATGGGGGTGTGTGCGTCTTCAGGCATGTCCATGACTACAAAGTCCACAGGCACATGCACCCCTCTCACATTCACGGGGAGATCATCCACAATTCCCACCGGATATTTGACCGACCGGTCAGCTAGTTGTAGGGTCATACCGGTGGGCTCCAGATCACCCATTCCTATCCTTCTGTACATCGACAAGGGCATCAAGCTAACACTCTCTCCTAGATCGACGAGTGCACGATTAATTTTCACTGCCCCGATCGTGCAAGGGATAGAGAAGCTCCCCAGGTCCTTGAGTTTCGGCGGGTTTGCCCTCTGAATAAGAGCGCTACATTCCGCCGTCAGCACTACTTTCTCTTTTCTAGACCCTCTAGTAACCAAATCTTTCAAGAACTTTGCATAGGAGGGGATTGTTTCGATTGCTTCTAGGAAGGGGATTTGCAGGCTTAGGTCCTTGACCATGGCGAAGAACTTGCCATATTTCTCATCAATTTTTGCCTGAGCCAACCGTTGTGGAAATGGCACAACGGGTTTATACACTTTCGGGCTCTCTTCCTCCTTCTTCTTCTCTTCTTCAGAGGCTCCCTCCGGAGTCATAGGATTTGATGACGAAGCACCGGCGTCATTCGATTTTTCGGTCGGTCTCTCAACGACCAATGGTGCTTCCGGGTTGCTAGGGGGCACTCTAGTAGGAATTTGTGTCCCGCTTCTCAGAACGATAGCGGACACATCGTGCATGAGTGCCGACGTTTGGGTTGCTCCCCTCGGGATCACCTCCAGTTGTGGCGGTAATTGGTTTTGTGATCTTGCAAGGTTCGCCACTTGTAACCCCAGCTGGGTTACTTGGTCCGTGAGGGTCCGCTGACCCATTTCCAGCTTTTGGTTGATCTTCTCCTGGTTGGTAATGTATTGAGTCAAGAGAGACTCAACCGGAGAGACAGCCCTCTGTTGGCCATACTGCTGCTGCTGCTGGAATGGCTGCTGAGTCCTGGGGGCGTAAGATTGTTGCTGAAATGGTTGCTGCTGAACCTGATTCTGCTGTGGCCTAGCCGGTTGATATGTTTGTTGTTGCGGCTGCTGAGGCGGCGAGGGCTGAAATAGTGGCCGGTAACTGAAGTTCGGGTGGTTCCGGTTGTTTGGAGAGTAGGCCGGGTTGTAATTTGTCCTTGGCGGATACGGCGTATTTCCCGTGGGGTTGTAAAATAGTGCGCTCGCCTGATCCAACGGTGGTGAGATGTCACCACCGTCGAATTCCCCAAAGAATTCGGACTCTACCGCAGAAATTTGCTGTGTACCGGCCCCACCGGCTCCTACCATTAGTGCGGAGATCTGGGTCGAAAGCAAGTCGAACTTGCTTGAAAGTTTGTCGACGTCCTCGACTCTGTGTATACCCCCGGATCTTGGTGTGGCTCTCTCGTCACACCACCGCTCATTGTTGGATGCCATATTTTCCAGAATATGCCCGGCATCTTCCTCGCTCCTAGACATGAAGGAACCCCCAGCCGCGGCGTCCATAGAAGATTTCAGGTCATCCCTCAACCCATTGTAGAACAGATTAATAATCTGCCACTTCGGAAGCTCATGATGAGGGCATCTTCTTTGCATCTCTTTATATCTCGTCCAAGCTTCATGCAAGGACTCGTGGCTGGCCTGGGAGAAGGAGGAGATCTCACTCCTCAACTTCATGGTCTTCCCCGGAGGAAAGAACTTCGTCAGAAAAGCGTTGGAGAGCTTCTTCCAGGTGTTGAAAGTGTTGGGGTCCTTCCCCCTTAGCCATTGCTTGGCTTTGTCCCGTAAAGAGAAGGGGAACAGCTTCAGACGGATAGCCTCTGTCGTGACACCATTAATCCGGAAGGTGTCACACTTCTCCAAGAAGGAGTCCAGGTGCTCGATCGGGCTCTCCATGGGTGCACCCGCAAACTGGTCCTGCTGGATCCATGTCACTAGAGACGGCTTCAGCTCAAAGCTTTGGGCCGCAATAGCTGGAGATCGGATGGCGGAAGTCGACTCGATGGATGGCATCGAGTACTCCAGCAGAGACTTGTGAGGTGGGGTGTTCTCCTCCATGGATTCGGTATCTTCTCTTCTTCGCTTCTCGGCGGCCAAACGCCTAAGGGTGGCGTTAATCTCTGGATCGAGGGGAATCAAGTCGTCAAGACTCCTTGAACTCCTGCGCATGAAAAACAACAAACACCCGTGAAGCGACAAGTGGGAAAGAAACAGATAAGATAAGAAATAAAAATAAAATAAAAATAAGAAAAATAAAAAAGAAAAAGAAAAAGGAGAATGCGAAAATTATCGTGTGGTAGGGATGTGAGCTAGACACGAGGGTTCATGAGATCCTAAAATGACAAGCACGTTGCCTCCCCGGCAACGGCGCCATAAACTTGACCGGCGCCCCGCTTGCGTCGCGGCGGCGCGGTGTCGTTTACCGCAAGTTTCACGGTTAGTGTAGGGTGCGGGAATATCGAACTCAGGGAGGCGAGGTTGTGCTTGGGTCAGGTAGGACCTAAATCACCCCGAGGGGCGAGCTAGCCCGAATCGGTGAATGGTTGTCACGAAAGGAAATGAATGGGTATGAACAACAAGAAAGAAAACCCGGGACTTTGGTTTCCAACCCGACGAGAGACTCTCGCCGATACGGCCTACGGGTATAGATAGCGATCGGGATTAGGGTCTAATGGTGAGACGTTGCCTCTGAAAGTGGTACCCGGCATCACATGGGCCCGATATTCCGGTCGGTGCCCAGGATGATACACCAGACTTCCCGGATTCGATCAGTGGGCACTCCCATGTCCATTAACACTGATCGATCCCGGGAGCACTAAGCCCGCAACGATATCTCCCAACGTCTCATCCTGCCGCTCCCGCGTGCTAGGATTCGGCGTCTACGCTAAGGGCGTGAGCTATGGCTAGGGAGTCAACCGCCAAGTTTATTCCCCCTTGGCCCAACGGTCAAAGGCGGTCTTTTTCCCGCCGATGACAATGAAACACCCCGCGTAACCGTTAGATTCCTACTCCCTATCGATTTCCTAACCCTATGGACGCATCAGGAAGAGCCCCCGAAGGGGTTTCCACCAAAATCCCAGATTTGGGAACTACTCACAAATATTCATGAAAAAGCGATCTAAATGAAATTTAACCGTTGGAATCATAATCGGACAATTGCAATGCGGAAGTAATAGAGTAATAAAGACAATACTAAAATTTTAGAAAGATCTGAAAACTTACAAAAGAGTAACAATTACAGCCGTCACAAGGAAATAAAACAGTAGAAAAAATAACAGCTCTCGTTTCTGGAACCCTAGGGGTTCTATTTATAGACCGTCACATCAACCGATCGGTTGATCCGTTACAAATTAAAAACAGAAAACGGCGAGCTTTCACCCGATCACATGAACCGGTCGGGTGATTTCTTGAGTGACCGGTTGGATCTTGAAGTAGTCGGGTGAATCGATCGGTTCGACGTCCGTGTCTTCAGTTCTTCTTCTTCAGCTACAGATGAACCGATCGGGTGAGAGTCACCCGATCGGTTGACGTTTTGCTTCGAGAAAACAGAGAACAGCCCCCGCTGAACCGGTCTGCGAACCGGTCGGGTGGCTTCTTTGTGAGCTGCGGCAGAGACCGGGTGGTGCACGCGTGCATCACCCGATCGGTTGGAGATGACCAACCGATCGGGTGAGGGGCTGAAAGATGGATTCTTTGGCGTTTGACCCCCTGGATCACACGTGACTTCTCCCGTTGCTCCGGGGACTTGGGATATCATCATTAAACGTCCCCTACGTGGTCAATCCCCTACAATCATGGATAAACAAAGAAAAGTGAAAGAAAACGGGAAAATACACGAAAACGATTATGAGACGGCGGAAAAACACGGAGAAACACAAAAGAAAACGTGCGTGAATATATGAAATATAAACGCACGTCAGATGTGTGACCAACACTATCACAAGTAAAGTACTTTGCATGCATACTTTTCACAATAGAAGGCACATTGTGGAATTTCTTAAATTTGGGCTTTTTAACATTTTTCAAACCAAATCCAAGTCCTCTTCTATTATTGCCATATAATTGATTTTCAAGTATGGTATCCAACGAATGTTTACCAATTGAAAATTTTCTTAATAACAATTCTAGATTAAAAACTTTGGATTTTAACAATTTATTTTCATCCACAAGCAAGGTGCATTTACTTATAAAAGCTCGCTTGTTTTCATCTTCCTTCTTTTCAAATTCATTCATTTTCCTTTTAAGTTCGTTATTTAGCATGCACAACTTATCATTAAGCTCTTTAATCACATAGTCCTTTTCAGTTTCGAGCTTAATCAAATCCTGCTTAAGCATGCTAATATCATTCAATAAGGAAGGACAAGAAAGACAAGCAGCTTTTTTAGATGAGCTAGATTTTTCTCTTTTCAGCATGGCAATGGTTGATTTGCATTTTTCAAGTTCTTCTTTTGAGTTTTTATATTCTTCAATCATATCACAATTTTCTTTTTGCAAATCAAAACAAGAATTTCTATAGGATTCAACTTCATCAGAAATGTCACAGTTTTATTTTTGTAATTTAAAGCTAGCATTCATATAGTCTTTTAAAGTAAGTTCTAGCTCATCAATTTCCTCTTGCATGGCTTTACAAATAATTAGAAGTTCAGCTTTACTACCAGATTTTACCTCGTTATGTTTTGCCATCAAGCAGAGGGAGGAGTGTGCTTCATTCTCTTCGAGCTCATCTCCACTATCCATGTCCCACGTTCGTACAACAGCTTTTCCTTTCTTCTCTATGACACCAGCTATTTCTTGTGGGCAATGTCTAGCGAAGTGTCCCTGCTTCCTGCATTTAAAACAAATAACTTTACGCTTAGTATTGTCACAAAGAGAAGCATCTAAGTTATTTAAAAGAGCGTTTCTACCCTTTTGATTCTTTTCATTGCAGCTGAGGTGTTTCTCACCTCCATATGCAATTTCCAAAGTCCTCCATATATCCTGCGCAGAAGAGCAATGTGAGATACGATCAAATATTATTCTACTCAACCCACACAATAAGATATTCATTGTTCTAGCATTTATAGCACACACATTCTTATCATTTAAATTCAGATTACTTTCAGGCATAGAATATCCGTTATCAATAATGTACCAAGTATCAATATCAACGGATAGTAAATAAGTTTTCATCCTAGCCTTCCATTATTTATAATAATGGCCACAAAATAGAGGAGGACGATCAATAGGCATGCCATGGGGAAAAACTAACTTTGGGGTTTTCATGATACCTAGACTAGACTAGATCCTCTAACCTACTCTGATACCACTTTTTGGATCTGGATCCTAGCCTAGAGGGGGTGAATAGGCTTATAAAATATTCTCGCGCAACCCACGAGAAATCACATGCAGTTAAAATCACAACCAGAGTAAATAAGAGACAATCATAGAGTATGCACAGATTTAAACTGGTTCGATCGTGCCAACGACCTACGTCCAGCCCCAAGCAAATACGCGCAATAATATGTTCCTTTTGTACATCTACAATAGGGTCCTAGCTCCAACTCCCCACCTAGACTGTACCACGCTCAACAAAGTGCAGAACACTATCAACCTAGTAAATGCGTATCGTGACTGCACCAACACGTCAAGACCCTCTTGTATAGCCCCAACCAGACAAGTCCAAAATAGTCACAAATAGCAGTAAAGTTTCCCCTACGAAGATATAGCTAACAACTACAAAAAATAATAAACAACAGAGTTTAGGAAACTTAGTTTCTGTAGCGGCGTCGTCTTCGTCAATCAGCACATGCCAGAAGTCGTCTGGCAAGTAGTAGTGGTCTCCTCGGCAACGGCAACACAAGTTGCGTCTTCGCTCAATGGTAGAACCTTGCGCCTATGCTCTCACGGCAATGAATGGATCTTCAATCTCTCTCTCCCTTTGATTCTTTAATGCATCCGCACCCTTCCTTTCCGTGGCCATAACAACACAGTTGAGGGGCCTCTTTGGCTGGTGTACTTCAATAGGAAGAAGAGGAATTATTGTTACCTACAAAAAACAATTAAAAAGGAACAAAGTAATTAACTTTTGGCTTTTAATAACTCTCCTATTTTGCTTTTAATCTTTCAATTATTATCTCTCTTTCTTTTGTTTTTCAATGATAACAATGTTTCAGCCGTAAGTGGAGGAGAGGCCCAATTAAATTGATTTTGTTTTTTTTGGGTGCCTGCAAAAGAGAACAACAGTTTAAAACAAAGGAGATCTATAAAGTATATTAGAATTTCAAGAACACTTCCCTTTTCATCCTGCTTCCTTCTTTTTTGACTTGTAGCCGCAATTTTGGAAGGGGGCATGCAAAAATATTTCGACTGTCTGGGTTACTCCAATCAACAAAACAAAGATGTACATGTATTGCAAACAAAGTTGTACATGTATTGCGGTTCAATCTCTCTTTAATGTTTTGACCTCCACTTAATCCTTGATTAAGGACGATGCCCTCATTTGATTTGCACACGCATAGCCACAAAATTTGATGATGGCTTTTGTTGCACTCTCTTTTGATTTTAACATGCACCTACAAAAAAAAGTGGTTAAGCAAAATGAATCATGAATTTAAATAAACACTTACCTTTGATCTCCTTCTTTCTCTACAAATTCTCTAATTTTTTTCTTCTCTACCGCATGCAATTTTTGGAGAGCTCTGTGCGTTTTCGTTTGGTTCCGTGTGGTCTACAAACAAAAACAATGTTGTGAAGAGAGAAATTAGATCATTCAATACAAACTTTTTGTATCTCTCTCTCTGGTTTGTAGTAGCCGCACAAAGAAAATTCTGAGAGATAGATTGCTCATGGCCGGCTATAAGATATTTATATGGATTTGTAAAGAGAACCCTAGCATCTTATTTACAAGATTGCCCTCGAAGCTTCGGTATCGCATAACTAAGCCGTTTCGGACTTGTTTCCTGATCTGAAAATTTCTGTAACTTCATCGTTGTCTCCCCCATAATCCATGGTCGAATTTGATATTTTACAACTTGCAGAACTGACCAAATTGCACTCTTACAGCCAAATTTCCTTTTATCTCCAAAAAGACTAAAATGCCCTTTTTGATATTCCGAGCTCTTTTCAGCCTGAGAACACTTAGCAAACACATCAGGACGTCCACACACGTTTATTAGAAACACACGTTTGTCATCATCAAACCAAAAATCCTAGATCGTTGCTTCCAACAATACTTGGTCCAGAAGTCCCTTATCTGAGTGCTATTAGAGCACTTCTATATCTGGTCAACTGCACGCATCCCGATATAGCGTTCACAATAAATTTACTAGCCAGATACAGTGCAACGCCTACGCAGCGCCACTGGACCGGGGTAAATCAGCTTCTGCGCTACCGCCAAGGGTATACAGATTTGGGACTCTTTTACAAAAATGGATCACTTGTTGGTTATGCTGATGCAGGTTACATGTATGATCCCCACAATGCAAAGTCACAGACAGGGTACATCTTTACCCATGGTGGGACAGCCATTTCCTGGAGATCCGTTAAGCAAACCATGACGGCGACCTCATCTAATCACTCAGAGATCATCGCCATCAATAAAGCAAGCAGAGAATGTGTCTGGCTACGGTCGTTGTAAATCACATCCTAGTGAAGACCGGATTGAAGTCTGGGGACCTTGAACCTACTACCATGTTCGAGCACAACGATACTTGCATAGCTAAGCTACGAGGTGGCTACATCAAAGGCGACAGAACAAAGCATATTTCCCCCAAATTCTTCTGGACGCACAAGCTACAGAAAGGTGGCGTGATCGACGTTAGACAAGTACAATCATGTGACAACCCGTCAGACTTGTTCACTAAGCCATTCCTACTGCTACCTTTAGGAAGTTTGTACAGAATCTTGGGTGAGGCGCCTACGAGATCTGAAAGTCTGAGTGCTTGTACATATCAAGGGGAGTTAGAGAGTATCTGCACTCTTTTTCCTTAACTATGGTTTTTCCCACAAGGGTTTCCATAGCTAAAGGTTTTAACAAGGTAAACCTCACCAACTCACGATCCTGAAGTATACACCCCATGTGAGACTCCTACTACACTCAAAATCCTGAAGTATTCATGACCAGAGTCCACACCTATGGTGTAATGCCCTACGAAGCTACTGCACAAGTACTAGAGGGGTGTGAATAGTACTTTAAAATAGTTAAGAAGATAATTCTTAATTATCTTGCAAACTAAACCAACAATGCGGAAAAGTAAATAAAGACAACAAAGAAATGCAATCGCAAACAGACGATATAACGGGTTCGGATCCACCCAAGTCTCCCTGACTTGTTCTCGGTGATCCTACGTCCCAAACACCCGGATCCCCTCCGGCTACTTGAGTTAGAAACCTCTAACTCAAATTTGCACTATGAAATACTTGTAGAAAACCTCTACAAGATCAAATCATACACAAATGAAATTGTGACTCCCACAAACCGGGATCACATACCAACTCTCACAACCGAGAGTAAAACACTTACAATATCAAAGTAAATTGAAATAGAAATGCTTACCACAAAAACATATGCCTTGAGTAAAACTTACGATTTAGGGCAAAGAGGATTTTGGGGAAGAAGAGTGGCACCAAACCCTAGCTCCAAGATGTAGACCAGCAATGGAGTCTTAGGAAGATGTTGGTGACCTAGAATCAAGCTCTTGGCTTGGAAGGCTTACAATCAACGAATCTCTCTTTTGAAATAAGAGTGAGGGAGAGATTCTTAAATGGAAATGAATGAGCTTTGAATGAGAATTACTTGCTTCTCTTTTGATCTCTAAACTTCAATAAATATCAGCCTTGAATGCTATGAATGCAGCACTCCAAGTATATATAGGATAGAGGAAAGAGAGAGCAAAATTCGTGGCATTTAATGCTCCAACGGCTCTATTCTGAAGCAGACTAGTCGGTCAAAGAAGGATCACTAACCGACTAGTTCATCAATTAGTCGGTCGGTTAATCAACATGGACCGACTAACTGAAGAACAGCCAAAAGAGAAGTTTAGAAGAATAGATAACTAGCCGGTCCAAGAAGACTTGCCAACCGACTAGTTTCACAACTAGTCAGTCGGTGAGTGTTCTTTGACCGACTAAGAGTCAAAATAGAATAGACTGAAATCAAGTTGAACTAGTCGGTCTGAGAACAAAATCCAACCGACTAGTTTCTCAACTAGTCGGTCGATAAACGTTCTTAGACCGACTAATGATAAACAATAGCTCAGGCTAAAAAACTGTACATAGAACTAGTCGGTCTAAGAAGGATTCCTAACCGACTAGTTTCACAACTAGTCGGTCGGTGAACCTTCTTGGACCGACTAACTGTAAACAGTAAAGAGCTGAAATTAGTCAAGGCATTCTAGTCGGTTCAAGAAGCTTTGTCGACCGACTAGATTGCCATCTAGTCGGTTGGTTCTTCTTCTTGAACCAACTAACATGCACAAAAAGCCGTAAAACGAAGCGCGAAGCTTCGGGAAAGTTCGTATGGGCTTTTAATAAGATCCTAACTCTAAGATGTAATCGTTATGAAGATTAAAACGTAAGACCTACTCAAGGCTTAACATTCTACGAAACGAAGCTAGAAGACTATAAATAAAACTTGACGAACCGTCTTCAAATGCTTCGATTCGAATCTCTTGACTTCAATAAAGGTCCTTGAGCTTCAACGAAGCTTCAAGCATACGATCACGCGCTTTGAGAAGTCTCGAGACGTCGCTTTTGATGTTCATAGAAGTTTGGCGACGATCTCCATAACTGCGCTCACAAAGAGTTAGTTCACGATATTTATGTTTGTTCATCATCAAAACCAAATCCGGGGAATCAATACTAAACATTCTCCACCTTTTTGGTGATGACAAACCAACATAAATAATAATCAGAAATAATGATTCAAATGTAATTTACTTATTCCCCCTGCATTGATGACACGTTAATTCCATATTCAATAATAATTATAAGCATCAAGCAGACGAGTAAAGTATAAAATGTGAATCCAATTATCGAAATTTAGGATCTAAATCCATTTTTATATCTTAACTCCCACTAAATCTAACATATCAAATTAGATTCTTGGAAAATTGCTTTAAATTATCATTTAGCACATTGTCATTATTAATTATCTCCCCCTTTGGCATTAGCAAAAAGTGTGGGAGGAGATCAACGACAACAACAATGACTTCAAATAAAAGCACGGCAGTCGTAGAATACGACCACGGTCCAAATGACACCAAAGGAAAATACGAATGAAATCAAAGCGTGCCAACGAGACCAAAGTCGATAATCGAAAAATAAAATCATCAAAACTCAAATCAATTTCACGAATTGAGTTATGGAATATACTCTCCAATATCAACATTCTTGATGAATTAAGTGCATGGAAAACAATTCTTTGTTTTCATAGAAATAATTTCTATTAAATCAAGAAATTCGTCGAGCGACGAAGTCAACATCAGAGGCAAAAATAATAATGTGCACATTAAAGTAAAAGTCAACACGCTGTATATATATATATATAAGAACATGGGTACATCAAAAGTATACATCCGCCAACATACAAAATAACGATCGAACGATCGAGGCACATCATACAACAATATATCACAGCAGATATCGAAGTTTCACAAAACATACAGAAATCCATCCAAAATACATCAAAAATACATCAAAATACATCAAAACTCCAGAAACACCCAATCTATCCTACCCAAACTCTCGCTACTAGATATATCATCCAAAGTGCATCGGGAGAGTCCTCCAAGCAAGCTCATGAGGCAGAGGTAGGGTCAGCAGCAGCAGCAGGCTCTGCAGGAGGGGTGGTGGTCATTGGGTCAGCAGGAGTGTCCACAGAAGGAATAGTCGCTACGAGAGTGGCCTCGGGAGCACCAGACAAAGTATCCACCGGAGGAATGGTGGCAGCAGGTGTGCTCTCGGGGGCACCAACAGACGTAGTAACAGCAGCAGTAGACGACGTACCCTCTGGGGCATAAGCAGCAGATCCAACGAGCTCCTGGAGCTCATCCTCATCCATCTCCTCGTCGTCAGAAACTGACGGAAGAACCTCAATGCCAAAATGAGTGCAGATGCGAGCTAGCATCGCCTCAGAACGAGCAATATGAGACTCCACACGACGAAGGGAAATAGCAAACTCAGCAAGTGTAGGAGTATGAGGAGGGGCTGAAGCTGAAGGGGTCGTCTTCTGAACGTGACGAAGCGCCGCAAGAGACTTCTTGACGGCCGTCGCATTCAGAAGAGGACCGAGGGGACGCTCGTCATCAGGAGGGAGAGGGACCTTGAAGTGACGGAGGACGAGGGTCAGAAGGCAAGGGTATGGAATGTGAGCTGATTTTGTGGATTTTCGGATACACTCGAAAGAATCCATCTTATCAAGAATAATCCTAGCCCAATTGATCTCGCTCCCCATGAAGAGAGCGTAGATCAGCTTACGAAATGGCTGGGATAGCAAGCTCGATGAGCCGTACTTCGGAAGGAGGCACGACTTCAGAATAAGATTCAAGACCCAAGCGTTAGGCTTGAAGGGTTTGGATGGGACGCCAATCATGGCAGGAGGGATCACATGGAAAATCTCAGAGAGCATGGCCTGGTCAAGGTTAGAAATGTCATCGACAGAGATATCAGCTGGAAGGAGGCCAGACGAGGAGACACCAATCAACTCCCCTAAGATTTCTGTCGTGAGGACAATCGGTGTCACCAAGACAGTCGTCTCAATGGAATGGGTCTCGTCGTACTGACCCCAGACACAGTTTGCATAGAATAGCTTGACTAGACGGGGGTACGGGTGTGGATTCGCCTTAGGGTCATGGCAAAGATAGTCAAGGAGACCGCTATACGAAAGAAGATCGACGAGGTGAGGGAAGTCGGAGAACTGAACGAAGTGCTCCAATAGCAGAGGACAATGCTCTATACGGTTGTAAGCCATGAGACACATAGGGTCATCGCGACACAACGATATATCCACACCGCCAACTGGCATGGGAGCCTTCCCCTTAGATGGTCGGGTGCAAGAAGTAGGACGAGAGCTAGACGTCGGACGAGTGCTAGACCTAGGAGGAGGAGTAGGAGCCCTAGCGGTATGCTCGGTCTCCGGAATATACTCGGTGTCGGAATCCGAAGCACCGGGAGGAGTGGGAGCACGGAATGAAGCTGGGGACACTAGCTCTTTCCTAGGCTTAGGTTGTGATCGAGTCTTAGCGGTCGCCATCCTCTTCTTCTTAAGAGGAGGCGAAGAAGACGAGGGATGGGTGGATTTGGCTCGACGCTTGGGAGGAGTTCGTTTGGGTTGCGGGGGGTCCGAAGGAGGCGACTCGACAGTCATAGGTGACAGACTAGATGGACGGATGGGTATTCGTGTCTTCGCCATAATCGTGACGAGACAACGTTCAATTGAACGAGAAATCGAAAACGGAAACCCTAAATCAAACCCTAAGCCGAACAAACCCTAACACAAACGACGGAAAACGATTGAAACTTAACCCTAAAACGAGAGAGAGGGAAAGCTTTACCCGAGGATGATCGGCACATGCAGAGATGGCCGAAAACGACCGGAAATCGACGGCAAACGGCGGTGGGAGAGAGGAAGACGAAAGGATTTTGGCTGAGGGAGATTTTTCGCATCGACTAGAATAGATTCTAGTCGGTGCGGGGCTGATTAAGTCGACTGGAATGCGAAAAGACCAAGCAGTCCCCGATGCATTTAGTCGGTCACAGTTCAAGCGCTGACCGACTAGATGACGATCTAGTCGGTCGGCCAATGAGCTTGAACCGACTAAGTGCAAAAAGTAACTGAAGCCAAAAATAGGGCATGAGTTAGTCGGTCTGCATTCATTCACTGACCGACTAGAATGCAATCTAGTCGATCGGTCAATGAACATGAACCGACTAAAAGAGTCCAAAAATTTTAGAATTTGAAATTTTGAGTTCTCTCCTAATCGCACTTGGACGAAACATCGAAATACTCTCATTAATCATTATACTACCCCATTAAACATCGAAAATCTGAAATTTGACGTTCAAGAATAAATCGAGCATAAATTCCAAAAATTCAACCAAAAATCCAGAAAAATCTCAATAATTCTAGCATGAGCATATATAAACGAAATTTAATTGCATGCAAGATTATTGAATATATGAATCCTAAAGCTCAGATTCACCCATAATCCCCAATTCTCGACGTAACCGCACAAAGGAGTCTTCCTTTAGTGGTTTCGTGAAATTATCGGCGATTTGCTTCTGGGTTTCAACGTACACTAAAATGATGTCCTTTTTAGCAACATGATCATCTAAGAAATGGTGACGGACATCTATATGTTTAGAACGGGAATGGTGTACCGGATTCTTAGAGAGACATATTGCACTTTGGTTGTCCACCATGATAGGGCAAGTATCACAGTTTATACCAAAGTCTTTAAGAGTGTCTCATCCAAAGAACCTGAGCACACGCGGCACCAGCGGCAATATATTCCGCCTCTGTGGTTGAAAGTGATACAGAATTCTGCTTCTTGGAAAACCAAGAGACAAGAGAATTTCCTATAAAATGGCAAGTGCCACTAGTACTTTTCCTGTCGGATTTGCATCCCGCATAATCTGCGTCACTATATGAGATTAACTCATATGTGCTAGACTTTGGATAAAGTAATCCAAAGTCAAGTGTGTAACTTAAATAACGGAAAATATATTTTACCGTTACTAAGTGAGATTCCTTAGGTTGAGACTGATAACGAGCACATACACATACGGCAAACATAATATCGGGCCTACTAGTAGTGAGATACAATAAACTACCTATCATACCTCGATATAGACGAATGTCTACATCTTTACCGCCCGAATCCTTATCAAGATGCGTAGTCGTGCTCATTGGAGTCTTCTTCCCGTAGGCATTCTCCATTCCAAATCGCTTTAGCAACTCCACCGTGTACTTGGTTTGGTGAATGAAGATTGCATCGTTCATTTGGCGAATTTGGAGACCTAAGAAATATTTGAGCTCACCCATGTGGCTCATCTCAAATTGATCCTTCATCACATTAGAAAACTCTTCGCAAAGAGTGAAGTTAGTAGCACCGAAAATGATATCATCAACGTAAATTTGAACTAAAATAATATCATTATTCGAATACTTAACAAATAATGTAGAATCAACTTCTCACATTTTAAAACCCAAATCCAAAAGAAAATTCTTTAGACGGTCATACCAAGCTCGAGGAGCTTGTCTCAAACCGTAAAGTGCTTTCTTAAGTTTGAAAACGTTATTTGGAAATTTTTCATTTATAAAACCCGGAGGTTGAGAAATGTAAACTTCCTCAACAACATCTCCGTTTAAAAACGCACTTTTTACATCCATTTGAAAGAGTTTAAAATCTTTATGGCATGTAAAAGATAATAATAATCTAATAGATTCTACTCTAGCTACCGGAGCAAAGGATTCTTCGAAATCAATACCTTCCTCTTGACGGTAGCCTTGAGTAACTGACCGAGCTTTGTTCCGAACAACGATTTGGTTTCGTCGGTCTTGTTCTTGAAAATCCACTTCGTTCCTATAACGGTGTGGTTCTTCGAAGGCAATGGAACAAGCTCCCAAACCTCATTCCTCTCGAATTGAATGAGTTCCTCCTCCATGGCAAGGATCCAAGCACTATCTTCGCATGCTTCGCTAATATTCTTTGGCTCTATTGAGGAGGCAAAGGCACAATGAGCGAAGTAGTTTACTTGAGATCTCGTCTTGACACTATCAAGTATGTTGCCAATGACTTGCTCATGGGGATGGTCACGAACGGTATGAAACCGTTTGGGAATTCCCTGATCAATAGGAACATTCTCAAAAGATTCATTAGTAGGGTTAGTCACATTAGAATCAATAGAATTAGAATTACCAATAGAATCACATAAGACATCCATGGAGTCATCATCATTAGTAATTCTAGTAGGGACAAAACCTTCATTAAATGAGACATGAAGTGATTCCTCGATCGTTGAGGTTCGTTTGTTGTATATCCAGTATGCTTTTCTATGGGAGGAATATCCAACAAATATCCCCTCATCGGATCTTGGATCAAATTTTTCCAAACTACCATACGTGTTTTTAATAAAACATTTTGCACCGAAAACACGAAAATGTTTAACTTGAGGCAATCTACCAAACAACAATTCATAATAAGTTTGTTTTGTGCCGTGCCTCAAAAGTATCCTATTAAACACATAGCAAGCGGTATGTACCGCTTCCGCCCAAAATTGATGGCCAAGTTGGCTATCATCAAGTATAGTGCAAGCACATTCCACAAGCGTCCTATTCTTCCTCTCAACAACACCATTTTGAGGGGGTGCGCGAGGGAAAGAAAAGGTGTGAGTAATACCAACTTCATCACAAAAATTTGAGAAAGACTCAGTCTCAAATTCCACTCCATGATCACTACGAATAGTGACAATGGTGGTTCCAATGAGATTTTGTACTTTCTTAACAAATATTGTGAAGTTTTCAAAAGCATCATTTTTATTACTTAAGGAAAATACCCAAGTAAATCTAGAAAAGTCATCAACGATGACAAGTCCATATCGTGCATTTCCTAATGAAGCAACTCTAGTTGGCCCAAAAAGATCTAGATGTAATAGCTCTAGAGGCCGCTTAGACGAAATGCTTTTCTTAGGTTTAAAAGACGATTTTAGAAGCTTGCCTCGTTGACACGAGTCACAAAAGCTTTTCTTTTGAAAGACTAGCTTAGGAAATCCTTTAATAGAATTTAACTTGGAAAGCTTAAAAAGTGTTCCAAAGTTCACATGACCAAAACGTCGATGCCATAAGTGTTGTTCACTTGTGTTGGTAATGAGACATTGTTCATGTGATTTTGGAAGATCTAAAATATAGATATCCTTATGGCGTGTGCCAGAGAATAATACATCATTAGTATTTTTATTCAAAATATGGCACATTTCTTTCGCAAAGCTAACTTTGTAACCTTTGTCACAAAGTTGGCTTATTGAAATAAGATTGTGGTTTAATCCTTTAACAAGGTAAACATCACTTATTAGTGGTTTAGAAGGATTACCTACTTTACCAACACCTATGATGGTTCCGCTCTCGTTGCCTCCAAAGACGACACGGTTCCCATTTGCAATGGGCACCACTCTGGAGAGCAATTGAGCATCACCCGTCATGTGTTTTGAACACCCGCTATCGAGTATCCAATTATTCTTGGAGCTAAATTTGGATTTGTTGCTCCTTTCCTTTTTCTTGAGTACCTAAAGATAAACATATCATTCCATGGTACCCAAGGTCATTGGGTCCTAAGGATTAGACCTTTGGAAGCCAAGTCCAATTGGACTTAGACTTCCCCACATAATCATCATTATGCACTATATTCATGAAATAAGAATTCATGTAAACTTGTTTTTCATGCATATTTGTGTCCTTCGGGCTCCAAATAGTGAAGATTTTGGGAGCCCTATTCCTATTGGGAGCATGCATGCGTTGTTGATTTCTACGTGATGCATGTCGTGGATAGGCATATGGCACATGATGAAATGGTGCATAATGATAATTGTTCATATAATGATGTGGGTGAACATATGCATGTGGAGGAACACGTGCGTGAGGGTGTCTCACTTGGTGTGCACGTGCCCATGGATGTAGTGCATAAAAATCATCAAATGTGTGAACATGTGGAGTAAGATGTGTTCCTACGTGGCATGGTATTTGTGTACATAAAAGCATGACCCTTCTTTGGAGGTCCACCCAAAGTGGGTTTCTTTCCAAAAGAGGGTGTGTACGAGGTGGAAGCACCATTGGTAGATGAACTACCAATAGAGTGTTTGCTCCCACTCGTTGAGGCATCGGAAGTTGGCCTAACAAAGGTAGTTGCCGATTTGGATGAATTTCTCATCTTATACCCCAAGCCAATGTGGTGATTGGCCGGAAGTAAGTCATTTAGGATTTTATCTAAATGGTCCTTACCCTTATTGAATTTATTAATTCGGCCTAATGTGCACTCATATTTCTCGGTGAGAGAATGCATAGAAGCATCCAAAGTGGATACTTGCGATGTGAGCACATAAACACGAGATTTGAGATTCTCATTCTCAATACTCAAAGTTGAGTTTTGAGAAGTCAAATCCGCTATCTTGTGTTCCTCCGAATCCTCAATATGAACATGTTCAAGTTGAGACTTGAGATTTTCAATCTCATTTCTCAAATCTTCAACAACGGTGTCGTTGTTGATGACGATAGATTTAGGCGAGGTTTGGAGACTAACTAACTCATCTTTGGTCTTAGTATATTTATTTACTAATTTCGAATATTTAGACCATATTTGCTTGTTAGCTAATCTAAGATCGTCCATTGTTACCTCATCGCCTTCATCCTCGCTATCATCGGAGGAAGACTCTTGAACATGCTCCTCTCTAGCCATGAAGCACATGTGTGCTTGCTCCACTTGCTCATCATCCGACTCTCCACTTGAGGAGTCCTCGGAGTCGGTGAATGTCCCGGCAAGCCCTTTCTTGTACCCTTTCTTGTACTTCTTGGACTTGTCAAACTTTGGCGCCTTCCACTTCTCCTTGTGTTTGTTTTGAGGACAATCCGCTTTCATGTGTCCTGGCTTGTTGCATTTAAAGCACAAAGGAGCGGAGGCGTTAGAAGAACTAAACTTTGATTTATTCTTGAAATTACCTTTCTGGAAGAACCGGTTGAACTTCTTTGCCATGAGGGCAATGGATTCCAAGTCCAACTCTTCTTCCGATTCTTCATCATCGGTAGATGTGGATGTAGATGGAGCGGCCTTGAACGCAATCGCCTTCTTCTTTGACTCGTCTTGCTTCAAGTAGGACTTCATCTTGTCCTGTAACTTAAGTTTGCTATCCTTGCGTACCTCATAAGACATTAAGGTACCCATTAGTTGGATAACGGTATACTTACTCATATCTTTACCTTCCTCGATGGCGAAGGTACGTTTCTCCTAACAAGAAGGAAGTCCATCGATGATATTCGAGACTTTCTCCTTTTGGGTGTAGGTCTTACCAAGAGCCTCCAACTCGTTGGTGATGTCGACGAAGCGAGCATAGTACTCCTTCATCTTCTCACCCTGTTGCATATGAAATAACTCGTAATCTTTATTAACAACCACGAGTTTAGAGTCTCTTACCCTACTTGTTCCTTCATGCAAGATGAGGAGCGAGTTCCAGATTTGATATGCACTCTTACATGTGCATATCTTGTTGAAGTCCTCGGGCTCCAAAGCGCATTGCAAGGCATTCATTGCCTTGGCATTGCTTACCTCCGCGGCGACCTCCACGGTAGTCCACTTCGCGAAATCTTCTTCTTCTGGCTCGACGTACTCCGTCAACGTGGCTCTCCACAATGAAGCACTCCGGAGAAAAGTTTCCATCCGGTATTTCCAGTACCCGTAGTTGGTACCGTTGAAGAAGAGACGCCTCGTCGAGGAGTGTCCTTCCATCACCAAAGAAGCTCCTTCACGGTTCCTAAAGGTGTTGTAGTCTGAAGGTGGACGTACGGTTTTGTTGTCGTTGGAAGACATAGCTAGATACTTGGCTCTGATACCAAATATAATGCCCTACGAAGCTACTGCACAAGTACTAGAGGGGGGGTGAATAGTACTTTAAAATAGTTAAGAAGATAATTCCTAATTATCTTGCAAACTCAACCAACAATGCGGAAATGTAAATAAAGACAACAAAGAAATGCAATCGCAAACAGACGATATAACGGGTTCGGATCCACCCAAGTCTCACCGACTTGTTCCCGATGATCCTACGTCACAAACACCCAGATCCCCTCCGGCTACTTGAGTTAGAAACCTCTAACTCAAATTTGCACTATGAAATACTTGTAGAAAACCTCTACAAGTTCAAATCATACACAAATGAAATTGTGACTCCCACAAACCGGGATCACATACCAACTCTCACAACCGAGAGTAAAACACTTATAATATCAAAGTAAATTGAAATAGAAATGCTTACCACAAAAACCTATGCCTTGAGTAAAACTTACAATTTAGGGCAAAGATGATTTTGGGGAAGAAGAGTGGCACCCGACCCTAGCTCCAAGATGTAGACCAGCAATGGAGTCCTAGGAAGATGTTGGTGACCTAGAATCAAGCTCTTGGCTTGGAAGGCTACAATCAATGAATCTCTCTTTTGAAATAAGAGTGAGGGAGAGATTCTTGAATGGAAATGAATGAGCTTTGAATGAGAATTACTTGCTTCTCTTTTGATCTCTAAACTTCAATAAATATCAGCCTTGAATGCTATGAATGCATCACTCCAAGTATATATAGAATAGAGGAAAGAGAGAGCAAAATTCGTGGCATTTAATGCTCCAACGGCTCTATTCTGAAGCAGACTAGTCGGTCAAAGAAGGATCACTGACCGACTAGTTCATCAACTAGTCGGTCGGTCAATCAACATGGACCGACTAACTGAAGAACAACCAAAAGAGAAGTTTAGAAGAATAGATAACTAGCCGGTCCAAGAAATCTTGCCAACCGACTAGTTTCACAACTAGTCGGTCGGTGAGTGTTCTTTGACCGACTAAGAGTCAAAATAGAATAGACTGAAATCAAGTTGAACTAGTCTGTCTGAGAACAAAATCCAACCGACTAGTTTCTCAACTAGTCGGTCGACAAACGTTCTTAGACCGACTAATGATAAACAGTAGCTCAGGCTAAAAAAACTGTACATAGAACTAGTCGGTCTAAGAAGGATTCCTAACCGACTAGTTTCACAACTAGTCGGTCGGTGAACCTTCTTGGACCGACTAACTGTAAACAGTAAAGAGCTGAAATTAGTCAAGGCATTCTAGTCGGTTCAAGAAGCTTTGCCGACCGACTAGATTGCCATCTAGTCGGTTGGTTCTTCTTCTTGAACCAACTAACATGCACAAAAAGCCGTAAAACGAAGCGCGAAGCTTTGGGAAAGTTCGTATGGGCTTTTAATAAGATCCTAGCTCTAAGATGTGATCGTTATGAAGATTAAAACGTAAGACCTACTCAAGGCTTAACATTCTACGAAACAAAGCTAGAAGACGATAAATAAAACTTGACAAACCGTCTTCAAATGCTTCGATTCGAATCTCTTGACTTCAATAAAGGTCCTTGAGCTTCAACGAAGCTTCAAGCATACGATCACGCGCTTGGAGAAGTCTCGAGACGTCGCTTTTGATGTTCATAGAAGTTTGGCGACGATCTCCATAACTGCGCTCACAAAGAGTTAGTTCACGATATTTATATTTGTTCATCATCAAAACCAAATCCGGGGAATCAATACTCAACATATGACTGGAAAGAGGGAATGTTGTGAAGGGATTATACCGAGTTAGTTAGTCGGTTGGAATCACGGCTTATCTTATAGATAAGACCGCATCTATTGTATATTATCTGTATATGCTCCTCTATATGCTACAAATAAAGAGCTGTGGGTTTCTTCCCAGATGATGATTCATAACAAATATATAATCTGTAGATATATAATTATCGCAAGTGATGTTCATTTACAATTATTATGATTTAATTGTGATGAACAATATTTGTGCTTACGTTAATGATCTTAGTCTGGATTGTCATAGATATTTTTTGAGAACTAAGCTTATTTTTAGGGTGTTAAAACTGTTTAGATTCCCGTAACAATTTTTTGATATGATAGAATATTTGGGATGAAGGTTTAAGCTTAAAACAATTGGTAATGGATAAATGATTTTTAGAATTTGGAAGAGTTAAAACAATTAGGGGATCCAAGATTTTGAGAATGAGAATATTTTAAATGAACCATGCCCTTAGGGCACGGGTCATGACTATTCTATTATACAAAATATGAAACTGGATTAGGACAACAGAGTAGTGGCTTAGATTGAATTTTGAAAGATTAAGTGATGTAGTTAAAAATTTTAAAATTTTCTAGATTTCTAAACCATAAGATTTTAGGGTGGAAAGGATAAAGAGAGAGGGATGAGAAAGATGGGACCATAGAGAGAGAAGAATGTGGCTGTGGGTGGTTGCATATGCCGGAATTGATAACCTATATATAAAGTATAAATGGTAACTTGAGCTTAACCTAATATGCATTTCCAAACTAATTTCTCACATTGTATACTTATAGTCCCTTCTCATTTATGCACTAGAAAAACCCATACACAAAATGCACAGGCACGCAAAAAAAGGAAACCCAAAAAACCCCCCACACGGTGTGGGACCTACACCTAGGTGTGAATGAGAAAAGAGTGGGTGTGAGTATTGGTATTGTCTTGTGGGTAAAAGTGAGAAAAGCTAGGGGTTAAAGTGCAAAAAGCTGAGGGGTTAAAGTTCAAAAAATAACAATGGCAAACTCGTAAATTATGTGCAACTGAGTGTGTGTAAAAGTGGGAAAAGTTGCGGTTTAAAGTGCAAAAGGTTGGGGGTAAAAGTGGAAAAGGCACAACGGCAAACCTGTAAATTACGTGCAACTGGGTGATGGGGTTTTTTGGGGTTTTAAAAGTTCAGTGACAAAAATGTAAATATGTCGGCTAGGGACTTTTTTGCATGAGGGTTTTTCTTCATGTGTGACATGGCATTGCCATGTGGAACAAACCTATGAGGACACTCTTTTATTTCATATAGATTCTTGATGAGTTGTGACCAGAGGTTTGGCCTGTTTTGATGATCCATGATGAAGCGTTCACATGGAAATAATGAGCCTATGAGATGAGAGCTCATGGGCGACTAGTTTGGTGAGGCATTAAAGCTAGGAGAGGCAAGGGATAACTCTAAATTCTGACCGGGTCATCAAGGTGATAAAATCAAATCCAGATTTGCCAATAGTCATTTGATTCGATTGACGACCAAGAAAGAGAAATATCTGTCCAGTTCTCATTAAACACGAATCCTCTTCAATCTTTCTCATTAATAAGTTGATGGGATATAACTAGTGAGCCTTAGACGGTGCCCCAGGTCTAGGGTTCAATTTCGCATACGTTAACGTTATTAGACACTTGATCTATCTGTTGCAAATTCAACGAATGTAGAAGAAGAATAGAACTTTTTATAATAATGAGCAAGTAGAGTGTCAAATACCAATAATAGAATTCCCCCATAAGTATTATGGCTTTGAGGGGTTATAATGCATACGGCAACCCAAATTTTTTTTTTAAAAAATACTTTTTAATAAAAAAACCCAAGCTGATAGTTTCTTACGCTAGCTCATATACATGATACTCATAATAATACTTATTATTATTATTAGATGTGATATACATATTTGATGTTTATGCTTTGAATTTCCGTTCTTGATTTTCAGTTTTTTATTGGACTCATCGGAAAGCTGGCTGGCTAAAGGCATGTGCACGGTTCGCTCCCAACATCGATCGATATCGGACTATTCCTCCGTGAAAGCGAAGATAATGCTGCTGGACCACAGTCCTTTGGCTGATTTTCAGACTTGAATCTAATGCAATGGATCAATGTATTTTGTTAGCAATTGCTTGTAGATGCAAACAGTGTCGGTCGAATACCTTTTGCAAAAAAGAGTGCAACTTTTTAAAAACCCCCGAAGAAAACAATTAGATTTCTCAGGCATGCTGGTTGCGAGCAACCACTCATTTGTAAGCATGCGTGGTCAGTCTGTCTTTTAGCTCTTTCTCAAATTAAAATATTAATTATATAAGGAGGGGTTAAGGATCGAAGCGGTTACTAGCTCCTACTTGTTCTACACGTGACGTCAGCATTGATTTACTTTAAAAATAGAGGCGTGCTGCATACACCGAAAAATCTTCGGTGTATGCACGGAAATTTTAGTGAAAAGACAACTGATTGTTTAGTTGGGACAAAAGCTCGCCCACAACAAAGAGAAGCACGGGCCTGAAGCGATGATGCGCTGGACAGCTGTGTACCCACAGATGGGAGCGATTGATCGGACATCGGGATTCAAAACAAACCAATAGAACAAGAGATTCGGCTAGAATCAACGGTCAAGATCTGCTCTTTTTTATTTTGATTACAGGATTCGCCCTAATTACTCCACCACAGGCCGTAATTGAATTGACTTGTCCAAATAAATCTCTCCGTCCAAAACAAGTGTATCTACCTTCAACGTTACAGATTCGTTTCCCTCATGGTTTTTACCCGAACACGCGGGTTCGTCAACAACGAGAGACAGAGATTCGCCATTCTCTCATTTTCATTTGACGGATGAAGCTCTTAATGGCGATCTCTCTCTCCACTTCGATTTCATCGAAGCCCCAACACCTCAAACCTTTCCTCGATTTCTCCAGGAACAAGGCTATAATCTGCATCTTGCTGGCCATGCGACCGCTGATCGATACGATCGCCCTCTGGAGAGAGGAACGCTATACTGTTACTATAGGAGCCATCGCCCCAATTGTCAGCCTTGAAGTTGAAGGCTGTGCATGCGACGCTGACTTCGCTGGTGGTGCTGACTCCGATGCTGCCGGCTCATTCCCCGTGGGCCCACCCAATTCTCCTCCGCCTCGCCGGAGCTCGGACCTCCCACGGTCCCACCGTGTTTCGGAGTGTTTTCTCACTACAAAGGCGTTGACCGTGGACTACCCGGTCAACGTGGTCAAGGGGCCGACTTGGGTTCCTCGGGTGCGTCGAGTCTGTGCCGACGCGGCGTGAATCGGAGTTGCGGATGACGTGGAGCACGTCGGCTGGGCCGGATCCGAATCCTCGGCCACGAGGGGGGCGAGGGGAAGCCTCGGCCCAGTGTGAGACGCTCGGCCTCGGACAGTCGGACGACGAGGGGTAGCCTCGGCGCCTCGTGAGCGGAGGGGAAGCCTCGGCTCGGACGGACGTGCTCGGCCTCGGTCGGTCGGACGACGAGGGGTAGCCTCGGTCGTCTTGCTTGATGCGTGTCCGGCGTGGGGCGGAGGGGAAGCCTCGTCCCGTGGATCTGATGTCCTCCTGCGCAGACGAGAGCACTCGTCAGGGGGGCCGGACCTTGGTTCCGGCCAAATCCCCTCTGATGCCTAAGTCAGACGATGATCTGAAAGAGGAGGCTCGGCGGAGACGGTTCGACTCGAGAGGAGGTCGGAACGACGTCTACCGGCGCGAGCGGGGGAGGAAGGAGAAGGAATGGTGGAACTAGGTCGTTAATGGAGTACCTTAGGTTTTAGTTACCTGAGATGCGGTCCTTTGTACAGGCGTCCTTCTAGCCCTTTTATAGGCCACCCGTCGCGACTGCCCATGACTCACGTCCCTCGTCCGCCCCCGATCGTGCCCCCTCAATCCGCCTTCCCATCGCCGCTCCCCGCGCCATGCCAGCACCTCCCCATAACGGCCATTACGTGGTCGCGGGCCTGGGGGAATGGTTATCGCTGGAGTGGGTGAGAGACTTGCGCGTTTTCGGGGTCGGGTCGGATCGTCGTTCGGGACTCCTCTAGGGGGCTTTGTCGGGCGGGCCTGATCTCGCAGACGGGCTTCGGGCTCCATCTTCTTTCGGGCTTCGTTTGGTGGGCTTGGGCCTCCCGTGACTTCGCGTTGTCGGCTGTGCCCTTGGGCCCATGCCGTTGGGCCTCCGCAAAATAGACGTATCAATTGCCCCCATCGGTGGGGCCGATCGGCCTTGTCCAGCTCGGTTCGACCGATGTGACTCCTGGGGTTCCGAGTGGCGCGTCAGTCGAGGCGCGGTCATAAATAAAGGTTATGATGAGGCGGGTCGATTGGACTTCCCTTGGTGTTGATTTCGAAATGCCGCCGGCTTTTTGAGGCTTGCCACGCGTTCCTGTCAGGCGTTTCGAATTCGCCCCTGGGTCTTGTATATAAGTGCCCCGGCTGCGTTGATCCCAACTTCTTCCTCGCTCTTTCTCTTGTTCCTGGCTTTCCACAAACCCGGAGTCCTTCTCCGCCTTTGTTTCCTTGCCTCCTCCAGATAAGCAAAAAAGGTAACTCCTTTCCCATCCTTCTTTTATGGCAGCCCTTAGGATAGGCGGCTCTACCCGAGGGGCGAGGGATCCTCCCGAGTCGAGGCGTGGCGGGCTCCGATCCGCGGGATCCGGTTCCTCCTTGGAGAGCTGTTCCCTCCGAGATAAAGGGAAGGGGAAGCTCTTCCCAGATTATGCAGGCGATGATGTGGCGTCGGCTGTCGTGCGGCTTAATGTACCTCCGGTTGTCCTCAGAACACCGTCGAGGACTTCTTTTCCGGCGGTTGCGGAGATTCGGGGAAGGTACCTCTGTCACCCATATGACGTTCGAGTCCCTTTCGTCGACGAGCGGATCTGTCTTCCGAGGAGCAATGAAGTCGGCGTTTACGTCGAGATGTTTCGTCTGGGTCTTCGTTTCCCGCTCAATCCCTTCTTTATCCAAGTCATGGAGTATCTCATGGTGCCGCTTTGCCAGTTCACCCCCCGTTCGGTCGTGGTTCTGACGGGCTTTGTGATGCTCTGTTGTACCCACGGTCTGGAGCCATCTCTCCCCCTTCTCTTCTATTTTTATCAGATCCAAACGGTCGGTCTAGGGTCATGGTTGCACCTCCGAGCCCGCGCGGGGAGGGAATGCCTGATCGAGCTACCCCACTGGGCGGGGGATTAGAGCTCGGATTATGTCTTCGTGGTCTTCCTTGAGGATGCCCAGATTTTGACAGGTTGGGGTGGGACGGATCGGCCTTGCCCTACGCCAACCCTCTCCGAGGCTGATCAGGCGGCCGTCGCGCTGCTGTCGGTCCTCCCCTTGGAGGCGAAGTCTATCTGGCCTTTGCTGGACGACCTTCTCCTGAAGGCCTTCTTGTGGTCTCCGGGTAGGTCGCTTTTTCCGTCCTGGATAGCCCTGGGGCTTACCCTGATTTTGGTTTTGCTTGCAGGAATGGCTGGTCGCGAGTTCACCCGCGACGTTGATGAGCTGATTCGTCGTGGAGCGGCTCGGAGCCGAGGTAGCACCTCGGGAAGGGCACCTCGGCGGACCGTTGAGGAGGAGGTGCACCGAGCCGAGCCCTCCGTGGGCAAGGTGGTGGCCGTACCTCCCGCCTCTTCTTCTGGTAGTCCCCTCCCTAGGGGGGTCGCAAAGGCCGGATCCGTCCCACCGGCCCAAGTGGCGGGGGGTAACGTCGGGTCCGGAGCGGCTCCTCCTGCGCTCGGCGTGCCCCCTCTCGTCCCCGAGGGTGGAGGCGGCACGAGGCGGAAGCGCTCCCCTTCGGAACCTGCCGAGCCTCACGGAGGGAAGAGGCAAAGGAAGGCATGGATCCCTCCAGTCCGGTGTGCTCCGTGCCCCCGGCGGTGGCCGCCGAGGATCTTCCAGTGACCCTGATGACTACTCCAGTCGCAGCATCTCCGCCTCCATTATCGGGAGTCGGTGCCCTATTGGCGAGCAGCTCGGCCCCACCGGGGTCACCCCCTGGGGTTCGGTGTTTGTCAACCGAGCTTTGGCTCAACAGTTGGCCGAGGGCTCTGTCCTCCCTCAGGACCGTAGTCTCCTTGAGTGGATCCCCGCCGACAAGGTGTCAGACTCCTTGGTTTGGATCCTTCAACAGGTCTGGCTATCCCACTATCCCTTTCTTTCTTTCGCTCTCTTCTTGGCTCATGTCTCGTCGTTCAGGGTTCAACGCTCGCCGTCGAGTCGCAGCGTCGAGCCGTCCGTATGAGGGAGCTGGAGGAGTCCTCCGTGAGGGATCATGAGCGGGCTGGGGCAGCGGAGGTAGCTGCGGTGGCGGCACAGATGGAGTCCCGGCAACTCAAGCTCCGGGTGGCCGAGCTAGAGGGACGAGTGGACGTCCTCCAGGGAAAGTTGGAGGACGCCCGGCAGTCGGCCGAGGAAGCGGCGGAGTCGTTCCGGCTGGAGAAGGAGGAGCTTCAGAGGGAACTGTCGGACTGGCGTCAGGTGGCGCGGTTTGCGGAGGAGGTGGAGAGTGATGTCGTCGGTGTTGGATATGGAAGACGTTTGTACACCCTTGTGGGGGATGTACGAGGGAATACGGACCTCGAACGTCGCGCACACGAAGTCATGTGCAAAGGGAATCTGTTCCCTTGCGGAGAGGATCTCTGTATGAGCGGGAAAGTCGCATTATATATGCATAAGTGCATGCGACATATGGCTAATAAAGGGGGAATATCTTAAGCTTATGTTGTACCATGCATATGGTACAACTTAAGCTTATAATGTGCCATGTATCATGGTACACCTTAATTAAGTTGTTCCAAAGGAACAACTTACCCTAAAATAACTACCTTGGGGGCTATAAATAAGACCCAAGGGTAGCCATTTTCCTTACACATTTTGCATGAAATTCATGCATGCATCTTCTTCATAGCGAAGCTCTGCAGAAATATTTCCTCTCCCTCCATCCAAGTTCTTAATCTAAAATAGAGATTTAGATTGTGGGATTAGTAGCCTTACTCCGTTCGTGAGTAGACTCGATCCGTCGTGGCGAATCCGAAGGCGAAGTTCATAGACTACCGTGCCGCGTACGCAAGCGTAAGTCTAAACTTCATGTTATCGATCCTAACTCTGTTTTGGACAGGATCCTACATTGGTATCAGAGCCATATGGGTTCGCCCCGGTCAATCCACCGCCCCGTCGAAACTACGAACGAGTCGTTGTCTTTTTCACGAATGGGTCTCCTACTATTACGGATATAGTAGGAACGCTTCGTGACGGAGAGAACGCAGCGGTTGTTCTTTTCACGTTAGGGTCTCCTATCATTATGGATATGGTAGGAACTCTCCGTGACGGGAAGAACCGACCGTTCACGTAGTACGTTATTCATTTTTGGCACACGGCCATTAAGAGATAACTAATTTCTTCGACGAACGGGTGCTTCATCGAGGAAGATGATGGAAGTTATTTCCATCGGGTAAGAGGAAAATTTGGTGCATGTGCACCATGGCCAAATGGGCCATGAAGGCCATGCACACCCTCTCCTCATGCGGAGGGGGTTGGCTACGGCCAATAACCACCGGCGACCACCCCATCAAGGGGGAGAAGAAAGTGCGGCAACCCCATTCAAAGGGGGTGGCCGGCCATGGCCAAAGGGGCCATGGCCGGCCAACGCCGAAAGGCCTTGACCATGGCCGGCCATGGCCAAGCCATGACCGGCCATGGCCAGGCCGGCAGTGGCCGGCCAAGGCCGGGCCGGCAGTGGCGGGCCTTGGCCAAGGGCCTGCCGGCCCTGGCCGGCCTGCCGGCCCTGGCAGAGGCCAGGGCCGGCGCCCTGGCCACTGCCAGGGCCAGGCCGGCCCTGGCAGAGGCCAGGGCCGGAGCCCTGGCCACTGCCAGGGCCAGGCCGGCCCTGGCAGTGGCCAGGGCCGGCGCCCTGGCCTCAGGCCAGGGCCTGGCCGAGGCCAGGGCAGGAGCCCTGGCCCCGGCCAGCGGCCTGCCGGCCCTGGCAGAGGCCAGGGCCGGCGCCCTGGCCTCAGGCCAGGGCCTGGCCGAGGCCAGGGCAGGAGCCCTGGCCCCGGCCAGTGGCCTGGCCGGCAGGCCCTGGCAGTGGCCAGGGCCTGGCCGGCCGGCCCTGGCCGAGGGGGCCAGGCCCCCTGGCCGGCCAGGGCAGAGGCCCTGGCCGTCCTTTGGCCAAGCCCGGGTCAGGGCAGAGGCCCTGACCGGGAAGAAGTTGAATTCGAAAATTGGTCGACCAATTTTGTGTTTTTGGTCGACCAATCCGACAAATGGTCTGGGTCGATTGTAAACTTGCCAGATGACCCATACGGGGTAACAAATGGCCTTGGTCAAACTCGAATGTGTAGATTAGTCCATACGGGGCTAACTACAGTGCCGAATAGTTCATACGGGACTAACGTTTTAATGAAGTTTTCATTGGGCTCTACTCCTTGAAGATTAGCCATAATGCTCTACTTCATGCGAGATTAGCCAAGTCATTGTGCTCTACTCTTCGGAGATTATCCAATGTACTTATGAAATTGTGCTCTACTCCTTGAAGATTAGCCGTAATGCTCTACTTCATGCGAGATTAGCCATGTCATTGTGCTCTACTCTACGGAGATTAGCCAATGAACTTATGACGTTGTGCTCTACTCTACGGAGATTAGCCAATGTATTTTATATTCGTTTTGAAAAATACGTTTTCAAAAACGCTTTTCCGCTGCTAAGTACTATAAGAGTACTAACATTTGATAAAGTGAGGGAGAAATATTGAAAGTTACTCTAGATGGTGATTGGAAACATAGTGACCTTTCCGATTCTAGAGTAACATCTTCAATATTTTTCGAAAGTAACTTATCAAATACTTATTTTCCGCTGCTAGTACTATAAGAGTACTATTGTTTGATAAGTGATGGGGGAATATTGAAAGTTGTTCTAGATGGTGATTGGAATCATAGAGACCTTTTCGATTCTAGAACAACACCTTCAATATTTTTCGAAAGTAACTTATCAAATATAATATAATTCCAAGTGGGATTTGAATTTTAGAACTATCCAAATGGGATATTCTATTATCATTTCAAGTGGGAGTTATATTTTAAGAATTTTTTATGCAATGTTTTTTGATCGAACCTTCGGTTTTGTGTCTTTTGCAGCATTTTAAAAGTAAAATGTCTTCCGCTTCAAAGAATATCGTCGCTGAGTTAAACAAAGGTGAAAAACTCAACGGCGATAATTACAAACTTTGGTCCATTAAGATACAATACGTTTTAGAGGAGCAAGAAGTGCTCGAAACTCTAAAGAACGTAATGATTGAACCCGAGTTGGGCACTACGGCCCAACACCGAAGAGACAAGGAAGCTTTTGATGCTTGGTCTCGGAAGAATAAGATAGCGCGCATTACGTTATTAAGCAGTATGGCTGATGACATAATGCGCATCTTCCGAGAACATGACCTAGCCATGGACATATGGTCCAAGCTAGAGGAGAAGTTCGGTGGCACATCGGTGTCCAAACTTCGCGCCTTAACTATAAAGTTCGATACATATAAGAAACGTCCAGATCATTCCATGGGGAAACATCTGCGACATATGGCGAACCTTATCTCGGAGTTAAAGGACGCAGGTCATGTGCTCACTGATGAGCAACAAATCCAAGCAGTCATACGTTCCCTACCAAATGGGTGGGATCAAATGAAGATGCATCTCACTCACAATGAGAGCATCAAGACCTTCAACGACGTTTCCAAGCACCTCGAATTAGAGGAAGAGCGGCTTGCGGCTGCCAAGCCAAGTGCAGAAGTGCACGTGGTTGCTAGTTCCTCACAGGGGGGAAAGAAACGTAAAGATCGTTCGAAGTCTTCTAATGAACGTAATAAGCAACCTGAGTCTACCAAGGAACCCAAACATAAGGGTGGGCACAAGAAATGGCACAAGAAGAAAGACTTGAAAAGGATCAAGTGCTTCAAGTGCAACAAGCTCGGTCACTATGCTCGTTCGTGTACGAGTGGAAGTGACGAGGTAACTTGTAATACTAGTTACATATGTGTTTCTAGTCCACTATTTCTTGTGGAATCTAATCCATTTTTGGATAATTGATTCAGGTGCCACCGACCACATAGCAAAGGACAGACGGTCCTTCGTGGAGTATCACCGGATACTCAATGAATGAAGTGGATCAATGTAGGAAACAACACACGTGTTGAAGTGAAAGGCGTTGGGACTCGCAAGCTTGTCTTGGACAACGGCCGCACTATCCTACTTCATGATGTTCTCTTCATTCCATATATTCAAAGGAATATTAAAATTGTGGTCAATTTATTGGGTCTTGGTTAATGGTTGGTTCCTTCATGTTTGTAATATGGACCTATTTTTGTAATAATTCCTTTATTGGTTCTAGGTTATGTATTTAAAGGATTCATTGTAATAAGTACAATGTATGATTTCTCATTTCCTTATGACAAATTCTTTGACTAATGAGTCTAATATAATTTGTTGGCAATCAAGGCTTGGTCATATTGGACCAACGCGTATGGATAGACTTGCCAAACGTGGCCTTCTATCCAATGTTTCAAAGGTTGAAATGTCGACCTGCGAACATTGCCTTGAAAGGAAATCTTGTCGCAAGCCGTTTGGAACCGGCACAAGGGCCAAGGTTCCATTACCGCTTATCCATTCAGACATATATGGTCCGATGAATGTCAAGACAAGACACGGGAAGTCCTATTTCATCACTTTTAATTGATGATTTCACCCGATTCGGTAATATCTATTTGATATCCCACAAAAGTGAAAGCACTAAACGTGCTTTAAAAACTATATGAGTTTAGTGGAGAATCAATTAGATCGCAAGATTAAGGTCATGCGAACCGATAGGGGCGGTGAATATCAATCAACAAGTTTAAAGGAACTTTGTGATGAAAAAGGCATAGTACATCAAGTAACTATGCCTTATACTCCTCAACAAATTGGTGTTGCAGAAAGGAGGTATAGGACTTTAATGAAAAATGGTCTGTTCAATGATGGCGCAAGCTAACTTGCCAATCACCTTCTGGGGTGATGCATTATTGACAACCGTTTTCATTTTAAACCGCGTACCCTCGAAATCAGTTAGCTCCACTCCTTATGAGTTGTGGAACCAAAGGTCTCCTAACTTAAACATTTTACCTTGAGTTTGTGCATTCAACGCACATATTTCCTCCCATAAGTATGGCAAACTTGGGCCATGGGGAAGGAAATGTATCTTTAAACGATACGCATTAAACTCCAAAGGTTATGTTTTTGTTAGTCAGGAAGACAATGGTGTGCTAATTGAGTTTGAGTCGAGGGATGTCACTTTCTTGGAAAACGAGTTTCCAAGACAGGGCGAGATAAGTCAGGACTTATCTCTATTTGAGATTTGTGATCAAGAAGGATTACCTCATTCGAGTGGGAGAATTCTTGGTGAAAACGAAAATACTTTTCAACCTTCACCAATGGATTATACGAATGACGATTATCCTATTCCATACGGGAATAATGATCCAAGTGGGAGCAATTCTAACAACATTTCAAGTGGGAGTGATATTAGAATTGATCTAAATTCGAGTCAACAAGGACTTGAAGAATCTCAAATATGCCACATCATGCCCTGCAAAAGACAAATGGATGGAAGCGATGAAGAAGGAATTGAAATCCATAAAAACTAACCAAGTCTGGGACTTAGTTAACTCACCCAGAGGACATAGAGCAATTGGGAACAAATGGGTTCTCGAGATCAAGCATAAGGCTGATGGCTCTATAGATAGATATAAAGCTCGCCTTGTCGCGAAAGGTTTTACGCAACAGGAAGGGATAGACTACAAAGAAAACTTCTCACCTGTTGTGCGTTTTACCTTGATTCGCAATGGTAGCTTGCTTATACCTCGAATTACATCAGATGGATGTAAAGACTGCCTTTCTCAATGGAGAATTGGACGAGGAGATCTATATGGAACAAACAACAGGGTTTGTAAAAGAAGGAAACAAACATAAGGTTTGTAAACTTCGTAAGTCCATATATGGTCTTAAATAATCCTCGAGGCAATGGTATATACGATTTCAAGAAGTTGTCTTATCAAATGGATTTTTTCCATGCTTGATGAAGATAACTGAGTATATATCAAGAGGATTAAAAGCAAGTATATTATCATGTATCTATATGTAGATAACATTTTAATAGCCAGAAATGACAAAGGCTTTGTAATGAGTATCAAGGCTTGGCTTTCATCAGTATTTGAGATGAAAGGCATAGGAAAAGTCGCATATATCCTTGGAATTAAGATTTCAAGGAATCGTTCGAAGAAACTTCTTTCTCTTTCACAGGAGACTTATATAAAGAAGGTCCTAGAACGATTTAATATGCAGGACTGCAAGTCCATTGATATTCATATAAGCATATGCGATAACTTATATCTGGAATCGTGTCCAAAGAACCAAAAGGAAAAGGAAATTATGGAAAAAGTTCCATATTCCAGTGCAGTTGATAGTCTTATGTACACTATGGTGTGTACGAGACCGGACATCTGTTTTGCCGTTGGAAATGGTAAGCTGTTACCAATCCAACCCAGGGCAAGAACACTGGAAAGCGGTTAAGAGAATAATGCAGTATCTTAAAGGAACTGCAGATTTGCAAAAGACTATGATAAAACCAAGAAGGTAGACATAAGGTACATATCTACGCATGAGACGATAGAGGATCAGCTTACGAAAGCGATCCCCAGAAATGTGTTTTATAAACACTTATCATCTCAAGGATTGCGTATGGGCTGAGTTGTACCAAATATATATTCCCAGTCGGGACTCTGGGGGAGAGGATCTTCGAGGTCCTTAGGGAAGCCTTTGGTAAGTATATGGACCTTATCGGCTTCCGGATCGTCGATGTCGTCCAGTCCTCCTTCCGGGATTGTGCGGAGCGCGTCTGGCGAGCCCCTCCGCCTGTCGATCCCCCTTGCTCCGAGCAGGGCGAGGCGCCCGAGGATGCGACCTCTCGAGCCCGGGCCCCCTAGGTCGTCCTTCCCGGCCAGTCATCCTTGTTTTTATCCTCAAATTTTTTAGCATCCGCTTCGCTTTGGCCCGGTCTACTTGAGATGGATCCCTGGCCTCGCAATCTCCACTTTACCGGTTCTCTGCTTCGGAGCAAACAATTGTTGAATTTCCCGCGCATTTTGCTTTGTTTCTGCGAGCTCGGCTCCTCTGCTGATGGTGGTCGTTTGCTTCCTTTCTCCGGGAGGTCGCCCCTTTTCTCTCGAGTGGACGAGTCGGTTGGCGTCCTTATGGCTGGGGGGAGATGCCCCCAGTCTTGCAAACAACGGAGTCGGTCAGCGGGGGTGTAGCTCTTCGATTTAGGATCGGTCGGCGTCTGCGCTGGCTGGGGGGATTGCCCCCAGACTTACAAGCGAAGGAGCCGGTCGACGAGGGCGAAGCTCCTCGACTTAGGACCGGTCGGCGTCTGCGCTGGCTGGGGGGCTTGCCCCCAGACTTACAAGCGAAGGAGTCGGTCGGCGAGGGCGAAGCTCCTCGACTTAGGACCGGTCGGCGTCTGCGCTGGCTGGGGGGCTTGCCCCAGACTTACAAGCGAAGGAGTCGGTCGGCGAGGGCGAAGCTCCTCGACTTAGGACCGGTCGGCGTCTGCGCTGGCTGGGGGGCTTGCCCCCAGACTTACAAGCGAAGGAGTCGGTCGGTGAGGGCGAAGCTCCTCGACTTAGGACCGGTCGGCGTCTGCGCTGGCTGGGGGGCTTGCCCCCAGACTTACAAGCAAAGGAGTCGGTCGGCGAGGGCGAAGCTCCTCGGCTCAGGACCGGTCAGCGTCCGCGCTGGCTGGGGGGATTGCCCCCAGACTTACAAGCGAAGGAGCCGGTCAGCGAGGGTGAGGCTCTTTGGCTTAGGACCGGTTTTGATTGACCCCCTGTCCGGTAAGGTGGCGGCCTTCACTCTTATGCGCCCTTAGCGGAATGTTGGTTCCGTTGAAGACGAGGAAAAGATAAAAGGGATGCGTTTGTACTATTTAAAGGTCCTATTGGACTAGTACATTTGGAGGAAAAGAAAAAGGAAATAAAGCTAGACGGAGGAATGTAAACCTAGATAATTTCCTCCTGACTAGGCTGCGACTGGGGGGAAGGGCCTCGCTTGCTCACTCTATGATGCGGAGGGGCCCTTGGACGGTGTTGACCTTCTTCCCCTTGTCCGGCTGCATGGAGGTTCCCTCTCCGTGGGCCGGCTCATCGGCTAAGTTCCTCGCGTGCCCTCGGCTCATTAGCTTCTCACTGTCCTTCTTTAGGTGCCAGCAGTCTTCAGTGTCGTGGCCGTTGTCCCTGTGGTATTTGCAATACTTTTCCCCATTTTCCCCCCTCTTTTCGTCTTCGGCGGGGGGCGATCAGCACGCTCTTCCTTCTGCACTTGAGCGAGGACGGCGTCTGGGGTGGCGTCCCTCGTACCCTCTCCTCGCTGCCTGTTTCTCGTCCTCTTCTCGGTCCGGTACCCTTCGGGGCTGCGGCGTTCGCTATCGCCGCGTTTGGTCCCTCGTCTAGCCTTTCCTGCCTCGATGGCCAAGGTCTCCTCAGTTAGCATGAAGCGCTCGGCCCTCGCCATGATCCCAGGGAGGTCTTTCGGGGGATCATTATGCAGAGATTTCTTCAAGCCTCTATGACGTAGCCCTTTCTTTAGGGCCGTTTGGACAATAAGGTCGAGGGGGCTGTTTACGTTCAGCCGCTCCGCGTTGAAGCGGCGCATAAATTGTCGGAGCGGCTCGGCCGGGCCCTGCACTATGTTAAACAAATGTTCAGCATCCGACATTACCTGTCATCCTGCCATGAACTGTTTGCAGAATAGCTGGGTGAGTTCCTCGAAGCTATCGATGGAGCGGCGGGTAGGCTGCGGTACCAAGTTCTCGCCGCTCCCCTGAGGGTCGAATAAAAGCCCCTGTAGAGCAGGGTATCGTCGGCTCCTTGGAAGGACATGTCTCCCTCATAGTCCATCACGTGGTTCCCCGGATCTCCTATCCCGTCGTACTTCCCTAGCGCTGGGATCTTGAATCGAGAGGGGACCCGCGTGTTGGTTATTCTCTGCGACAGGGGGCACCGGTCTCCGTGGATGCCTCCGGGGATCTGACACCCGCCCACCTCAGGCTCGTTCGGTTGTGGCGGTGGCACAGGTACCGGCTGGGCTGGCTCCACGGCCTTCGCCACACTGGGGGCGGGGCTGACTCGGCGTCCCCGGCTGCTCCGACGGGTGCTTCTGCTTCGCCGTGATCTGTCCCTCGAGTCGTGCCGATCGCTTCTTCTACGGTGGGGTGATCGTGGCCGACGAGACGACGCGGTCACCGATTCGTCCCCCGTGTATTCGGTTCCCCTCCGGCTCCTTTCACGATAAGAGGAGGAGGTACGCGATCTCGCCCGATGGGAGCCGGGCAGTGTGAACCGACGCTCCGTGTTCGGTCCTCGGTTCCCGTGATCATCGACCACAGCGGACCGTAGGAGCAGGGGGCCCCCGCCCACCGATGGCCGTCACCCAACACGTCTCCGTTGGCGGGTGCGGCACCGACGAGCTGCTGTACCGTCGCGACCAACGTCTGGAGGTTCGCGTTGGTCTCCTGGGCCAGGGCGCGGAGCTGTCCCTACGTGGCCAGCTCCGACCCGCCAGTCTCTTCGGCTAAGGGGGCGGGGTAATTGCCGTCGGGTGCGCCCTCAAGGTTGCCGTCGGGTGCGCCATTCCCCTCCTCAGGGATGGGGGGGCATGCGTCTCTTTCCGTTGCAGGCGCGTGCCATTACAAGTGCGGTTTGTTTCTTCGTGGGATGGTTCGTTCCCACAGACGGCGCCAGATGTTTCAGAGTGTTTTCTTACTACAAAAGCGTTGACCGTGGACTACCCGGTCAACGTGGTCAAGGGGCCGACTTGGGTCCCTCGGGTGCGTCGAGTCTGTGCCGACGCGGCGTGAATCGGAGTTGCAGATGACGTGGAGCACATCGGCTGGGCCGTATCCGAATCCTCGGCCACGAGGGGGGCGAGGGGAAGCCTCGGCCCAGTGTGAGACGCTCGGCCTCAGACAGTCGGACGACGAGGGGTAGCCTCGGCGCCTCGTGAGCGGAGGGGAAGCCTCGGCTCGGACGGACGTGCTCAGCCTCGGTCGGTCGGACGACGAGGGGTAGCCTCGGTCGTCTTGCTTGATGCGTGGCCGGCGTGGGGCGGAGGGGAAGCCTCGGCCCGTGGATCTGATGTCCTCCTACGCAGACGAGAGCACTCGTCAGGGGGGCCGGACCTTGGTTCCGGCCAAATCCCCTCCGATGCCTAAGTCAGACGATGATCTGAAAGAGGAGGCTCGGCAGAGACGGTTCGACTCGAGAGGAGGTCGGAACGACGTCTACCGGCGCGAGCGGGGGAGGAAGGAGAAGGAATGGGGGAGCTAGGTCGTTGATGGAGTACCTTAGGTTTTAGTTACCTGAGATGCGGTCCTTTGTACAGGCGTCCTTCTAGCCCTTTTATAGGCCCCCCGTCGCGACTGCCCATGACTCACGTCCCTCGTCCGCCCCCGATCGTGCCCCCTCAATCTGCCTTCCCATCGTCGATCCCCGTGCCATGCCAGCACCTCCCCATAACGGCCATTACGTGGTCGCGGGCCTGGGGGAATGGTTATCGCTGGAGTGGGCGAGTGACTTGCGCGTTTTCGGGGTCGGGTCAGATCGCCGTTCGGGGGTCCTCTATGGGGCTTTGTCGGGCGGGCCTGATCTCGCAGACGGGCTTCGGGCTCCATCTTCTTTCGGGCTTCGTTTGGTGGGCTTGGGCCTCCCATGACTTTGCGTTGTCGGCTGTGCCCTTGGGCCCATGCCGTTGGGCCTCCGCAAAATAGACGTATCACACCGGAATAGAAGATGGTGTTGGTGACAACGGCCCGGATCGATCGAACTGGAACGCCGAATCACCTCCTTCGAGCTTCTGTATCGGATTCTGCATGTTGCACGTGTGGTAGTCCTCTCTCTTTACCAGCAGAACGGAGTCATCTCCTTTCTTGTACTTGAACACTATATACACCCGATTGAATACTTTAAAAAAATTAAAATATCATCAGGTTTTATAGTGTAAATTATAGTAATTTTGATCGCATATAACACAAGATTAGGATTTGATACCAAGCATGAGATTGATTTGAAACCCCATTCTCTCTGCCCAGCTGTTGTAGCTCTCTTTAGGGTTTTAGATATGAGATCTCGTCCGCATTCAAGCTTGTCCAGGTGGAGGTGGTTTCCGTTCGTCTGCAGCTAGGTTCCACCGGTGGTCTCTGGTGATCTGAGGAGGAGACAGCGGTGGTCTGGTGCCTTCCCGGAGCTCGGAGCTCGACGTTTGGTGGCTCAGCAACGGTTGGTGGCGCGGTCGTGTCCAACGGGGATGTCGACGGCAACGTTGACGTCGACCCTGGGACGCCGATAGCACAAAGGAGAATGGGTTGTAGATAGGAGGTCTCGTCAGCGTGAGTGGGTGTCGCCGGCGTGAGGGATTTCGCCGGAGCTGGGAAGACGAGTAGATGAACAGATGGCGCTGGGAGGAAGACGAGTCCGTGTTTTGAATTCCGATGTCCAATCAGTCGCTCCCATCTGTGGGCCCACAGCTGTCCAGCGCATCATCACTCCAGGCCCGTGCTTCTCGTTGTGGGCCAGCTTTTGTCCCAACAGAGCAATAGGTTGTCTTTTCACTAAAATTTATGTGCATACACCGAAGATTTTTCGGTGTATGTAGCCCACCTCTTCTTATTTTGTTTTAGAGTAGTTGAGGCTAGTCCCTAGGGTTTGTACACTGGAGGAAGAAAAATATATAGGCCTGGCTACTACTCGCGTAGGGAGAGGGGAGAGGGTGAACATGTGGGGATAAGGTGCAGTACTTGGGAGAGGTTAGCTGATAACATGGGATATGCGGTGACGTGGTGATAGGAGACATGGGAGAGCCAAGGTTTGTTGGGATATAGATTTAAAAAGATTTTAAATATATATAAGTTCGTTGCAGTAGGACCGTTGCATGAAGCAAACCCTCATTTGCTCACGAACAAGTGTTAAAACTTGCAAACCTGGTGGTTAAAAAAAGAGATCTGATTGTTCTTTTTTTCTTTTAGTTTTTTTATATATAAACAGTTGACTAACCGCATTATCATAATATAGTTGCCTTTAGAATTAGGTTTAAAAACGTACGGGATGTTATGAATAGGACCCATTGGGCCTATTGGGTATCCACCCACATGAGTACCCATTATGAATACTATATAAAGGAGGCTAGGGGTTTCCTAGCCTCAACCCTTCTCCAAATCTGTTTCTCGTTCATAACATGTTATCAGCACGATCACGCTCGTTGGAGGAGACGGCGGCTCGCGGGGAAGGAGATCCATCAATCGCTCAGATTCAAGAAGATCGTAATCTTCTCAACGGGGAGCAAAAAGGGCATCCTTTACCAACAGTCGCCTAGATTCCTCGTCGAATCTAGAGGTAAAAATCAAAACTTTTTAGATCTAAACTTGCTTTTCACGTTAGATCTGCATGTTTTAGGATCAAACAGTTTAAAAACACGGTAAAAATCAATTTTTTTAGATTCACATGCCTAAAAACAATAAAAATCTGTTTTTTAGCGATCTGAATACTCGAAAAATCCGTTATTTACCCCCAACATTTGATCCAAAAATCCGCACGCCCATAGGGCGCAACGGCGGCGCTTCACAAGCGCCGCCGGCGCGATTTTCACGCCGCGGCCATAGGCCGCGGCCTCAGGCCGCGGCCCTGTGCCGCAGCCCGAAGCCGCGGCCCCCGTGCCGCGGCCTGCAGGCCGCGGCCCGCCGCTGCGGCGGCCGCGGCCCGCAGCCGCGGCCTGTCGCCGCCACGGCGGCCGCGTCCTGCGCGGCGACACGCCGCGGGCCCCCCCTAGGGTTTCCGAAACCCTAACCCTAAACGGGCCAATTTTTCGGGGGAGGCCCAAATTAACCCTAATGGGTTGTTTTCATGGCCCAAAAGGCCAGAAAATTAGCCCATTTACATAAATAATTTTTCTTCTTTTATTTTTGGCCCTAAAAAGCCCAAAATAATTAAAAGAAAATTTAAAGGGTTTTAAAGCGGTAAACAAAACATTAAAATATGGATCAAAGGTAAAAGTTTTTCAAAATAAATTTTTGCACGTCACAATTTAAATTATTTAAATTAATCTTTACATGCCTGTGATTGATTATCTGCGTGGTTGTATGTTTCCAATATATTATCTGCGTGGATGTGCAAATTAGGCTCTGTTTTTAGGGATCAGCGAGGTTTCCGACACCTTTTAATTTCCTGCAATTTTTCTTTTTTTGAGAGAAATTTGTAAGTGAGGATATAAATGTAAAAAGAAGACCGAAGGACACAAAAAAGGAGCTGAAGGCGTACGCACAATGAAGATATGGGCTTCTCTCTGAAGTTCCCGAGTTGTATTTTATTCTTGCATGCTATTTTTGATGTAACTTCGGATTGTACTTCTTTTTATTTCGGTGTCGGCTGGCTGATCTCCATAGTCCTAAGTCATTTTCGTTTTCATCGCTTATGCATTAATTGCGTGGATGTTAATTATTTTAATACCATGTAAATGTTACAATGAAACTGTCAAAAAGCATGCTAAAATCACTTTAATATAGTTCAACGCCTATTGCTAGACTATATACCTGTGATAAGTCTTTTTTAAAAATGCCTGCAGCATATAAATAGCATGTGCACATCATACTTGTTTCAATTCAGTTTAATTGAACATAATCTTTAGTTTAAAAAGCTTTACATTATTTGTATGATGGGCTCATGATATGACGATATTTATGACAATAAGACAATAATGATTTCAAAAAAAATTTATATCATATCCACTTTGACAAAATGAACCTGAAGTTCAAAATTAAAAGTCAACACTCTCTCTCCCTAATAAAATAAATACGATGGTTTATGTGAAAATTATAATTGCTATCTTTATAAAAGATGCACACTTTGCGGTAAAAAGATATATAAGATCTATGATCTATATAATCCAATATGGACACCAGAAGTTTTCCATAATACCGCTAAACTCTTTAAAAGAGTACTCTCCTTTATTTTTACAAGGAAAGATTTTTTCTAGCCTTGAATATAAGCATACGCCTGAAGTCGTGGCTAAATAAATAAGTGAGAAATATATTACACACCCACGTATTTGTTCCCCTCTGAGCATGGTAAACTATCCACATAAAATTTGAACGACTCAAGTAAAAGGCCTGAAGCTATACTCGAGCATTCAAATAGACTTTGTAAAAGTCCCTTATTAATTAGAAAAGTGGAAGTATAAATAATTTGCTCAAACCCCTGCTTATGTCTCCTTAGCAAGACTAACTTTCATTGTCCTTTATAAATAAGGAATATTGAAATCAGGGGAAGTTCAGGATCAAACATGACCTGAAATAAAAATAAGGAAAACTCAAAACAGGGGAAGTCTTGGATTAAATGGGAAAGGGAAGATACGATATACCTCGACATGGAGTAAGCAATGGCAAGCCAAAATCAGGCCGGAAGTTCTGATAAGAGCCATAATGTTTTTGCAAACATGAATGTGCATTAACTTATGCCATATAAAAATACATACATATCTAGTCAAACGACGAAAGTCTAATTGACCTTATGTATATTTAGATACTCCCCGAGGACAAATAAACTTTGAAATCAAACCTATTGTCATAACATAAGTCTTAAATGAGCATAATTATTGTTGTATGTTTTCAAGAGCACACATCACACTATGTCACTTGTTGACTTATCATCAGTATTATTCTCTTGTAGTCTTAATACATTTTATTTTACTGCGTATGTTTTGCTATCTTGAATACCCCTAAAAAATAAAATGAGGATGCCATATACTCTCTGAAACTTATACAGTTTCAAAAAGGATATTCGTCAAAACGAAATCCCTAATGACTCAAGAAATTAATGAAGCCTGAAGCTTTGTCCCAAAAATGATCCACACAATAGTCAAAGTGAAGATGTAATCCTTCACAATTTGAACACAGTTCAACTATTACCGGATAAAATTAACTTGAGCATTTTAATGGACTTTTCAAAAGTGCCACATAAATTCATAAGAGGAATTATTTTGGAACACCAGAAGTGTCCAGAATCGACCAAATTTTGGATCGATATCACCCTGGATTGATGATGCAAGACATCACCAACCAGACGAACCCGAAGATTCTTCAAAAAGGGTGAAACTTTCATTGTCCTATTCAAAAGGGAAAAATGATAATGAGATCATCTCCATTCACATGGACATTGACTCTCCACACTCCCTCAAATGAATTTAAGATGATATACTATCATCATTAAAGATAATGAAGACCTTTAGGTCTCTTGAGAGTATTTAAGGGATATAAATAGGCTTCGTCCACTCCCTTAACCGGACTGATGATGTACACTTGGTGTACTCATCAATATATCCTCTAAATAAATGGTCATTATCCAACCACATTCTTTTATAAAATGGTGGTAACTTTGGATAACACTGGGAAATTTAAATGTTTTACAACTGGAAAAATAACGAACACCCTGAAGCTTGTGTTCACACCCAAATATGGGTAAGATAAATCATTAAAATGATTTAAATGGATTTCTTATCCATTAAAAATCCAGTTGTAGGTGACCACATGGGAACATGCAATTACATTGCAAACCATCAAAACGCCTCCTTAGAACCTATTTATATGAGTCTGATCACCTCATATAAACAGTTTCCGAAAACCCCTGACGGGGGAAGCGTTTAGAGCACATCTTATAGATTGTGCCATGATGAGTAGACACCCCCATATGACCACTATAGACCATCAAAATGCAGAACTATTTATCGGAAGTAAATATCCCAGATAAATAGAGTCTGAGCACTCTGAACAGGGGAAGCATTCAAATTCACTTCTCCTAAGACGTGCATCGATGATCCTATTTTAAAGATTTGATGAGATCCTGAAGATCCCTCACAACTTTAATGTCCCAGGATCAGTTTCAACAGAAATACTACAATCATCCATGAGCCTGAAGCTCAAATGACCATTTAAATCATTAATACCTATGATCTGGTTATCATGAATTGTGATGAGATCCTGAATATCCACACTTATGAAACTGTTAAAACAGTTATCAGACATAGTTACTGACAATATAGATATTGTCAAAACTTTCACATCCCTGCCACTAAAAATCCAGCTAGGATTGACATACCAAATATATTGGATGCAATCCACCAGTAGCAGAAGTGGGTATCCTCAATGGATGAGAGGACATACCACTAGGCTCCAAAAAGAGAGATCTACTCCTAGAGACCAAAAAAACAATACCACCACAGGAAAGTGAGCTCAAATCCAGAACCTTATTGCAACTTGGTTGCTAAGGACCAATTCTGGATCTGTCCATATTCTTTACCCGTCCCAGAACCTTCACTTCTTTAACGCGTCGTGAAGGAGACACCTCTGGGAGAAATCAAATGATTATAGTACGTACGGGGTGAGTTTTGGACAAGAAAGAACACATTTTGTCGACAAATTCTCTCATATTTCATTTTGCCAATTAAATATAAAATATCGTTTCCACAACTCTGCTTTGCCTGAAGCAAAGATAGAGATTTGGCCAAATTATAATAATGTGGAATGAGGCAATAATAAGGTGAGCTGGACTCACTTATGAAATATGAGGTGTTGGACCTGAAGTCCTGGTATCAAAAATGATATCAAATCCTGTGGGATAACTGAGTATTGAAGGAGAATTAAAATAAAATCGTTAGCTATAAGCATTTTAATTTGCTATAGTTTTTAGAGGTATAAATCGCTCAAACCAAGAAGTAATCAAGTAAGATGAGCTGAACTCACTTACAAGATGAATCTGATGCATCGACTTGTTTATGTCAAGACGTAACCCAACGAATGGCAAAAAGAGGGAATTTTTGGTTGATGTTGCTATTGGATGTGACAACATCACCGATATAAAATTTCTTCAACTGCATGGACAAATTTTTTCTTTACTTTCCTTTCTTTTTGGGACACATATTAATAATATGATTAAAGGAAAGACAACCTAGACAGAGATCCTTAAAGGACTCATACTAAAAGGTTGTTGTTTGCACCTCTTAAAAACAGTATTGTTCTTAAGAGAGCAAATTAAAAGAATTGAGATTATTTTAATAACTCAAAATATTATCGGATCTCCTGAAGAGAAAATTACCGAAATATCTGTTAAAGCCTATCTATCAGATATGATATGATATGAAAGCCATAGCTAGGCATGAATTCTAGGCTTACAGAACATTAATCATCCTGAAGATGAACCATCATCCTGAAGATGAACTATTATCCTGGAAATGAACTATCATCCTGAAGATGACGTTAATTAATCATCCCGAAGATGTAAACTTCATACAATGATGATTGATGAAGAAACATTACTTTCATTCTCCACCAAATACACCTATTTGGTTGTATGGATATACATTAAAAGACCCCTTTCCGTTAGCTGGAAGAGTGGAAGAATATATATGGTCCAGAAGTACCTTAAGTGTCTTTTAAACACTCTTATACCTGGCCAACTGCATGCGTCTCTTTTGAGCGTTAGCAGTATAGCTATTAGCCAGGTACAGTGCAGCGCCTCCAGCGCGCCACTGGACCAGAGATATATAGCTTCTGCGCTATCTCCAAGGGTCGAGGAAAAATCCTCTATGTTAAATGTATTTGCATATGCAGGTTACAGATCATCGCGATGAATGACATAAAAGGGACGTCCACCTCCTGAAGATCTACACAGAATCCTTCCAAGTCTACATTCTTCCACCATCCCGAGAAGCGCATCACCCAAGGAGCAGTTCAAGAACATACAAAGCCAGGTCCTGAAGTACCTCGCAGACAATGACGATTGAGACGTGGAGCTGTCTACCAAGTTTGCTGGCACTCCTTCAGTTTCTGCTAATGCCTTATTTAAGTGAAACTTGTATAGATGAGTGATGCTTGTACTTTACTTTTGCTTTCGGAATGTTGCAGATGAGATGGATGTATAGACACATAGGAGATAAATGTATAGATATATAGGAGATCTGCAAGCCTGAAGCTTGATCAGATTAGGGGGAGTCAACTGTAAAGTTGTACTCTTTTTCCTTGGCTAGTGGTTTTTCCCACAGGATTTTCCATAGTCAAGGTTTTAATGAGGCAACCACATTGACTCTGGATCCAGAAGTATCCACCCCTCGACACATCCCCAAATCAGGGGAAGTTATGGAGTGCTGTACTCTTTTCCCTTCGCTATCGGTTTTTCCCACAGGGTTTTCCATAGCTAAGGGTTTTTAACGAGGCAGTTACCCTTAACTTGGATCCAGAAGTATCCACCCTTTAAGATACTCAGTAGTACTAATGAATCATTCAGTATTCATAAAGTCGAGTATACCACGTTGGTTGGATAAGGGGAAGTGTTATGAATAGGACCCATTGGGCCTATTGGGTATCCACCCACATGAGTACCCATTATGAATACTATATAAAGGAGGCTAGGGGTTTCCTAGCCTCAACCCTTCTCCAAATCTGTTTCTCGTTCATAACACGGGACATTATTTTGGAAATTCAAAATTTTATATTAAAATGGTTTAATTGTTATGAATAGGACACATTGGGCCTATTGGGTATCCACCTACATGAGTACCCATTATGAATGCTATATAAAGGAGGCTAGGGGTTTCCTAGCCTCAACCCTTCTCCAAATCTGTTTCTCGTTCATAACACGTTATCAGCACGATCACGCGCGTAGGAGGAGACGGCGGCTCGCGGGGAAGGAGATCCATCAATCGCTCAGATTCAAGAAGATCGTAATCTTCTCAACGGGGAGCAAAAAGGGCATCCTTCACCAACCGTCGACTAGATTCCTTTGTCGAATCTAGAGGTAAAAATCAAAACTTTTTAGATCTAACTTGCTTTTCACGTTAGATCTGCATGTTTTTAGGATCAAAAAGTTTAAAAACACGGTAAAAATCACATTTTTTAGATCCGCATGCCTAAAAACAATAAAAATCTGTTTTTAGCGATCTAAATCCTTGAAAAATCCGGTTTTTACCCCCCTTTGATCCAAAATCTCCGCACACCGTAAGGCGAAACGGCGGCGCCTCACAAGCGCCGCCGGCGGCAAATAAACGCCACGGCCATAGGCCGCGGCCTCGTGCCGCGGCCCCAGGTCGCGGCCCTGTGCCGTGGCCTACAGGCCGCGGCACGCCAATGCGGCGGCCGCGGCCCGCAGCCGTGGCCCGCCGCCGCCACGGCTGCCGCGTTCTGCGCGGCCAGCCGTCGCGGTGACACGCCGCGGGCCCCCTCTAGGGTTTTCCGAAACCCTAACCCTAAACGGGCCAATTTTTCGGGGGAGGCCCAAATTAACCCTAATGGGTTGTTTTCATGGCCCAAAAGGCCAGAAAATTAGCCCATTTACATAAATAATTTTTCTTCTTTTATTTTTGGCCCTAAAAAGCCCAAAATAATTAAAAGAAAATTTAAAGGGTTTTTAAAGCGGTAAACAAAACATTAAAATATGGATCAAAGGTAAAAGTTTTTCAAAATAAATTTTTGCACGTCACAATTTAGATTTTTTAAATTAATCTTTACATGCCTGTGATTGATTATCTGCGTGGTTGTATGTTTCCAATATATTATCTGCGTGGATGTGCAAATTAGGCTCTGTTTTTAGGGATCAGCCAGGTTTCCGACACCTTTTAATTTCCTGCAATTTTTCTTTTTTTGAGAGAAATTTGTAAGTGAGGATATAAATGTAAAAAGAAGACCGAAGGACACCAAAAAGGAGCTGAAGGCGTACGCACAATGAAGATAGGGGCTTCTCTCTGAAGTTCCCGAGTTGTACTTATTCTTTCATGCAACTTTTTGATGTAATTTTCGGACTGTCTTTTTCTTTTCGGTGTCGGCTGGCTGATCCCCATAGTCCTAAGTTATTTTTTTTTCATTGCTTATACATTAAATGCGTGGATGTTAACTATTTTAATACCATGTTAATGTTACAATGAAACTGTCAAAAAGCATGCCAAAATCACTTTTGATATAGTTTAACGCCTATAGCTAGACTATATATCTGCGATAAGATTATTTAAATGCATGCAGCATATAAATAGCATGTGTACACATCATACTTGTTTCAATTCAGTTTAATTGAACATAATCTTTAGTTTACAAGCTTTGCATTATATGTATGATGGGCTCATGATATGACGATTTTTATGACAATAAGACAATAATGATTTCAAAAAGTTTAATATCATATCCACTTTGACAAAATGAACCTGAAGTTCAAAATCAAATCAAAAGTCAACACTCTCTCTCCCTAATAAAATAAATACGATGGTTTATGCGAAAATTATAATTGCTATCTTTATAAAAGATGCACACTTTGCGGTAAACAGATTTATAAGATCTATGATCTATATAATCTAATATGGACACCAGAAGTTTTCCATAATACCGCTAAACTCTTTAAAAGAGTACTCTCCTTTATTTTTACAAGGAAAGATTTTTTCTAGCCTTGAATATAAGCATACGCCTGAAGTCGTGGCTTAATGAAAAAGTGAGAAATATATTACGCACCCACGTATTTGTTCCCCTCTGAGCATGGTAAACTATCCACATAAAATTTGAACGACTCAAGTAAAAGGCCTGAAGCTATACTCGAGCATTCAAATAGACTTTTTAAAAGTCTCTTATTAATTAGAAAAGTGGAAGTATAAATAATTTGCTCAAACCCCTGCTTATGTCTCCTTAGCAAGACTAATTTTCATTGTCCTTTATAAATAAGGAATATTGAAATCAGGGGAAGTTCAGGATCAAACATGACTTGAAATAAAAATAAGGAAAACTCAAAACAGGGGAGGTCTTGGATTAAATGGGAAAGGGAAGATATGATATACCTCGACATGGAGTAAGCAATGGCAAGCCAAAATCAGACCAGAAGTTCTGATAAGAGCCATAATGTTTTTGCAAACATGAATGTGCATTAACTTATGCCATATAAAAATACATACATATCTAGTCAAAACGACGAAAGTCTAATTGACCTTATGTATATTTTGCTACTCCCCGAGGACAAATAAACTTTGAAATCAAAAATAATCTGTTGTCATAACATAAGTCTTAATGAGCATAATTATTGTTGTATGTTTTCAAGAGCACACATCACACTATGTCACTTGTTGACTTATCATCAGTATTACTCTCTTGTAGTTTTAATACATTTTATTTTACTGCGTATGTTTTGCTATCTTGAATACCCCTTTAAAAAAATAATAAAATGAGGATGCCATATACTCTCTGAAACTTATACAGTTTCAAAAAGGATATTCGTCAAAACGAAATCCCTAATGACTCAAGAAATAAATGAAGCCTGAAGCTTTGTCCCAAAAATGATCCGCACAATAGTCAAAGTGAAGATGTAATCCTTCACAGTTTGAACACAGTTCAACTATTACCGGACAAAATTAACTTGAGCATTTTAATGGACTTTTCAAAAGTGCCACATAAATTCATAAGAGGAATTATTTTGGAACACCAGAAGTGTCCAGAATCGACCAAATTTTGGATCGATATCACCCTGGATTGATGATGCAAGACATCATAAACCAGACGAACCCGAAGATTCTTCAAAAAGGGTGAAACTTTCATTGTCCTATTCAAAAGGGAAAAATGATAATGAGATCATCTCCATTCACATGGACATTGACTCTCCCCACTTCGTCAAATGAATTTAAGATGATATACTATCATCATTAAAGATAATGAAGACCTTTAGGTCTCTTGAGAGTATTTAAGGGATATAAATAGGCTTCGTCCACTCCCTTAACCGGACTGATGATGTACACTTGGTGTACTCATCAATATATCCTCTAAATAAATGGTCATTATCCAACCACATTCTTTTATAAAATGGTGGTAACTTTGGATAACACTGGGAAATTTAAATGTTTTACAACTGGAAAAATAACGAACACCCTGAAGCTTGTGTTCACACCCAAATATGGGTAAGATAAATCATTAAAATGATTTAAATGGATTTCATATCCATTAAAAATCCAGTTGTAGGTGACCACATGGGAATATGCAATTACATTGCAAACCATCAAAACGCATCCTTAGAACCTATTTATAAGAGTCTAATCACCTCATATAAACAGTTTCCAAAAACCCCTGACGGGGGAAGCGTTTAGAGCACATCTTATAGATTGTGCCATGATGAGTAGACACCTCCATATCACCACTATAGACCATCAAAATGCAGAACTATTTATCGGAAGTAAATATCCCAGATAAATAGAGTCTGAGCACTCTGAACAGGGGAAGCATTTAAATTCACTTCTCCTAAGACGTGCATCGATGATCATATTTTAAAGATTTGATGAGATCCTGAAGATCCCTCACAACTTTAATGTCCCAGAATCAGTTTCAACAGAAATACTACAATCATCCATGAGCCTGAAGCTCAAATGACCATTTAAATCATTAATACCTATGATCTGGTTATCATGAATTGTGATGAGATCCTGAAGATCCACACTTATGAAACTGTTAAAACGGTTATCAGACATAGTTACTGACAATATAGATATTGTCAAAACTTTCACATCCCTGCTACTAAAAATCCAGCTAGGATTGACATACCAAATATATTGGATGCAATCCACCAGTAGCAGAAGTGGATATCCTCAATGGATGAGAGGACATACCACTAGGCTCCAAAAAGAGAGATCTACTCCTGGAGACCGAAAAAACAATACCACCACAGGAAAGTGAGCTCAAATCCACAACCTTATTGCAACTTGGTTGCTAAGGACCAATTCTGGATCTGTCCATATTCTTTACCCGTCCCAGAACCTTCACTTCTTTAACGCGTCGTGAAGGAGACACCTCTGGGAGAAATCAAATGATTATAGTACGTACGGGGTGAGTTTTGGACAAGAAAGAACACATTTTGTCGACAAATTCTCTCATATTTCATTTTGCCAGTTAAATATAAAATATCGTTTCCACAACTCTGCTTTGCCTGAAGCAAAGATAGAGATTTGGCCAAATTATAATAATGTGGAATGAGGCAATAATAAGGTGAGCTGGACTCACTTATGAAATATGAGGTGTTGGACCTGAAGTCCTGGTATCAAAAATGATATCAAATCCTATGGGATAACTGAGTATTGAAGGAGAATTAAAATAAAATAGTTAGCTATAAGCATTTTAATTTGCTATAGTTCATAGAGGTATAAATCGCTCAAACCAGGAAGTAATCAAGTAAGATGAGCTGAACTCACTTACAAGATGAATCTGATGCATCGACTGGTTTATGTCAAGGCGTAACCCAACGAATGGCAAAAAGAGGGAATTTTTGGTTGATGTTGCTATTGGATGTGACAACATCACCGATATAAAATTTCTTCAACTGCATGTACAAATTTTTTCTTTACTTTCCTTTCTTTTTGGGACACATATTAATAATATGATTAAAGGAAAGACAACCTAGACAAAGATCCTTAAAAGACTCATACTAAAAGGTTGTTGTTTGCACCTCTTAAAAATAGTATTGTTCTTAAGAGAGCAAATTAAAAGAATTGAGATTATTTTAATAACTCAAAATATTATCGGATCTCCTGAAGAGAAATTACCGAAATATCTGTTAAAGCCTATCTATCAGATATGATATGATATGAAAGCCATAGCTAGGCATAAATTCTAGGCTTACAGAACATTAATCATCCTGAAGATGAACAATCATCCCGAAGATGAACTATTATCCTGGAAATGAACTATCATCCTGAAGATGACGTTAATTAATCATCCCGAAGATGTAAACTTCATACAATGATGATTGATGAAGAAACATTACTTTCATTCTCCACCAAATACACCTATTTGGTTGTATGGATATACATTAAAAGACCCCTTTCCGTTAGCTGGAAGAGGGGAAGAATATATATGGTCCAGAAGTACCTTAAGTGTCTTTGAAACACTCTTCTACCTGGCCAACTACATGCGTCTCTTTTGAGCGTTAGCAGTATAGCTATTAGCCAGGTACAGTGCAGTGCCCCCAGCGCGCCACTGGACCAGAGATATGTAGCTTCTGTGCTATCTCCAAGGGTCGAGGAAAAATCCTCTATGTTAAATGTATTTGCATATGCAGGTTACAGATCATCGCGATGAATGGCATAAAAGGGACGTCCACCTCCTGAAGATCTACACAGAATCCTTCCAAGTCTACATCCTTCCACCATCCCGAGAAGCTCATCACCCAAGGAGCAGCTCAAGAACATACAATGCCAGGTCCTGAAGTACCTCGCAGACGATGACGATTGAGACGTGGAGCTGTCTACCAAGTTTGCTAGCACTCCTTTAGTTTCTGCTAATGCCTTATATGAGTGAAACTTGTATAGATGAGTGATGCTTGTACTTTACTTTTGCTTTCGGAATGTTGCAGATGAGATGGATGTATAGACACATAGGAGATAAATGTATAGATATATAGGAGATCTGCAAGCCTGAAGCTTGATCAGATTATGGGGAGTCAACTGTAAAGTTGTACTCTTTTTCCTTGGCTAGTGGTTTTTCCCACAGGGTTTTCCATAGTCAAGGTTTTAATGAGGCAACCACATTGACTCTGGATCCAGAAGTATCCACCCCTCGACACATCCCCAAATCAGGGGAAGTTATGGAGTGATGTACTCTTTTCCCTTCGCTATCGGTTTTTCCCACAGGGTTTTCCATAGCTAAGGGTTTTTAACGAGGCAGTTACCCTTAACTTGGATCTAGAAGTATCCACCCTTTAAGATACTCAGTAGTACTAATGAATCATTCAGTATTCATAAAGTCGAGTATACCACGTTGGTTGGATAAAGGGAAGTGTTATGAATAGGACCCATTGGGCCTATTGGGTATCCACCCACATGAGTACCCATTATGAATACTATATAAAGGAGGCTAGGGGTTTCCTAGCCTCAACCCTTCTCCAAATCTGTTTCTCGTTCATAACATTAATAACTAATAATGAATATATAGTAGATTGGCCCACAGACATCTAAAATTAAAAAGAAAATAATGGGGTGATCGCACCTCCGAGAGGATCGTGGGTACGGGGTCCGGTCATGCGTCCGGACTATGGAAACACAATAATAAAACCAGATACGAAAATGCGCACACGAATCAACCTACGCACAAATTACGTACGACCAGAAAGTGGCCGTGACATCAGGTCTAGGTGGAGGCTTGCGAGCTCGCCATGGGAGTCGGCCATGGTCGCTCCTGAGTTAGGACATGCTTGGATGGTGCTTGGGTGTTGAACAACTGTTTTGTGAGCAATATTTTCATTGATCCTTATAGGAATTTAAACATAGCTATTACATGAAGTCTTGATAAAGTCTGATGTAGTTAGGTAAGTACGACCCGAACCATTGGCGGGCTAGGGAGTCATTCTCTCTTGTTGTAAACTGCATCAGGATGGGGGACTACTGTCTGCAGGGCGGCTTTCCTTTTCTTCCGTTGCCCATCGCGTCCCTCTGTGCGTCGCCTATGCTGAAGGGTTGCAAGATCTCCTTGGCTGCTTGGATTCGCCAAGGAAGCTGCCTTGCTGTTGTCCTCCATCAGATCGCTCTTACAGGGTGTTCTCGATAGGAGGTCAGAGGGAAACCCTGGGAGAGGAGGAGCATGAGGTGGTGATAGCGCGCTACCTCGTCTTTCGCCTTCTTGCTCACGACGGGTTGTAAGGTCTCTTTGGGGAGTCCTTACATCGAAGGGAAACCCTGGACGAGGTGAGCGACGAGGCGGAGGTGGCGGCGGGGGTCGGGGTGGAGCGGATGCTGGTTGGGGGAGCGAGCCGTCACAAGTCCGCCGATTCGACTGTTTCATCTGGTCAAAAGCAGATGGAGGAGTGGAAGGCGGGGCTCCCCTTGTGTAAGAGGAATAGCTGATCACTCCATATTTTACACCCTTTTTCTGCATATTTGCATGCCACTTTGATCGCTCATATCGCGTTTTTCACGATTATTCGACAATATTGCGATGCTTTTCACGATTTCTTGTTTTTGTCGTATTTCAGGAGATATGGAGCGATTCGGAGTGATTTTGAGATCAAGAGGATTTGCACCCACTCCGGAGTGTCACCCAAGGCTCTTTTGAGGGCTATTCGGCAATGGAAGACAAGTGGAGAAGAAGGAACTTCGTAGGAGCGACGAGGAGGTGAAATGATGAAAATTGGGCATCTACAGCATGTCACTCGGCCGAGTGAAGCACTCACTCGGCCGATCAAGAAGACCACTCGGCCGACCAGACCGGACATGCACCACAGAAGGAAATCAGCGTGCACTCGGCCGAGTGACGATAGTCCACTCGGCCGAGTATGGAGATCCCCTCGCTCGAGTGGCACGGGAAAATCCACCCATCGAAGGAGCCGACTTACTGGAATCCGTCAGTCGATTGAGGGTTCCGACTCGGCCGAGTACCGAATGCCCCTCGGCCGAGTGAGTAAAGCCACTCGGCCGAGTCACTTCCGAAGACAGACCCCCGAAAATCCCCGACTTACTGTAAATGTACAGGGTTTGTCACTCGGCCGAGTGACATTTGTCACTCGGCCGAGTGAGCCGCTCCACCTGCTGCGTAAAGTACGATTTCTGGGCTACACAGGGGCATTTTTGTCACGATTTTCTGGGCGATTTTGAGGGGTATTTAAACCTAGTTTTTGCCCTAGTTTAGGAGGACCTTTTGGATACTTTTGGCATCCCTTTTTTGAGAGCTTTTTAGATCATTAGATTTAGTTCTTTTGGAGAGATTAAAAAGGCTACTTTTGTTGGATGCTATTGGATTCTCATTGGTTTGTCTCTCTTCTTGTCAAAACCCCTATTTTTGTTGATAATTTCTCTATTGCAATGAATTGTGTTGATTTTGTTATTGATTTTCTTATGAATTGCATGACGATTAGTGAGTAGTTTTATCGTCTTAGGGCGTAGGGATGAACCCTATAGACCCTATTTCTAAATTGTGATGAATTGGTGAAATTCTTGCTAGAATTGATTAGGGTTAGGTTGGGATTGATTAATTACGGATAGCTAGGGATTCATATCGATTGGGATTTGCAAGAGATTGGGTCCCAATTGATAGGAAGCCCTAGAAATTCGATTTAGATTTACGATTGGACTCCTCTAGAATTGGTTTGCAAGAGATTGGACCAAAGCTAGGGTTTTCAATCGTGATTCTATACCAATGCCCGTTTGCAAGAGATTGGACGGGTAGGAACTATCTCAACCTAGGTCGTAGCTCGAGTTTGCACGAGAGTGGGCTCGAGATACGATTCAACGATGATGTCGTTCTTCACGCTAGCGGCTTAGGTTAGGGTTTGCAAGAGATTGGGCCCTACCCTAGGTTTGCTATAGACCGACAATAGCGCGAGAGCGTGAGCTTGGTTCTACATTTAGTTGCGACTAGTTCACCTAAGATTCAAGTCTAGCAATGATGAAATCTACGAATCACAACGATGAGATACGGTCCGTAGCGGGGATTCCCTATCCCTAGACGTTTTCTTTAATTGATATTTCTTTCTATAATTGAACGATTGCGACCATTATATCACAAACTATTCTCGACCATTTTGATAGCTAGGTGATTGGAAAGAGACGCTGTCATTGTTCCTCCCTGAGTTGTCGCTACACCGTTCGCTTGCGGTAAGACAACGAGTCGCTTGTCCAGGGTGCGTGTGCATCCCGGGGCGCGACCAAGTTTTTGGCGCCGTTGCCGTGGAGGCGACAGTGTTTTATTCCCTTTACTTAGTATCTTCTTTTTTCTTTTATTACTTTTATCTTTTTACTCCTTAATCGTGCTAACAATTCCTTTGAAACTCTGTTTTCATTTGCATGTACACGAGATCTACGGCGAACCCCGAGGAAATACTATTTGATCCGGAGATCGAACGTACCGTGAGGAGGATCAGAGCCGAGAGAAGGCACGCTACGGAGGGTGATTGTATGAACCGTACGGAGACACCTGAGGAACTAGCAGCACGTATGGCGAGGATTATATCCATCAGAGATAGGCTTCGGCCTAAGACTTCCTCCACTACGTCTTCCATCGCTATGCCGGAGTTGGCGGCGGACAAGAATTTTGAGCTAAAGATGGGATTGGTAGTATTGATGCAACAAGACCCGTTTCATGGAAACTCCCATGAGAATCCGCATTATCACATCCAGCTTTTCTTGTCCAAGTGTGCCACCTTCCAAATGCCGGGCGTTTCCGTTGATGCAATCCGACTGCGGCTCTTCCCCTTTACTCTCAAAGACAAAGCTTTATATTGGTTGAGGACGCAGGCGGAAGGTACATTCACTATTTGGGATGAGTTGGCTAGCGCCTTCGTTGACAAATTCTACCCGCCATCCAAGTCGGTAAAGATACGGAGTGCTCTCATGTCCTTCAAGCAAGGACCGCAGGAGACCCTCTATGAGGCATGGGAGCGCTTCAAGGATTTACAGCATCAATGCCCCCATCACAGTATAGAAGATTGGGAGCTTGTTCACAGTTTTTATTATGGACTCCAACCGGGCACGAAGCAAATTATAGACGCAACCGCCAATAGAGCCATATTATCAAAGACCCCGGATTAAGCTACGGCCTTGTTAGATGAGATGGCCTCTAATAACGAACAATGGGGTGACGAGCGAGGACATTCTTCGTCCTCCTTGAAGCCCACTAGCATTTATGAGGCCAAGGCCGTAGCGGAGCTTTCGAACAAATTTGACTCTCTCCACAAGGTCGTGGAGAGGCTTGAGAAGTATATCACCGAGCCACATGGAGCACCCTCTACATCTACGCCGATAAGCAATATGAGTGATTGGCAAGACCAATCTCAAGTCATGTATGTAGGAGGAGAGCATGGAGAGGGGGAATTGGAACAAGTGCAATATGTTGCGGGGAACTCCGGATATTGGGCCAACCCGGCCGCTAGAAACCATCCGGGCTTTTCATATGCAAACAATGATGGTGCTTTGAACCCCCCACCGCAACAACCTCCTCAAGCTCGGCCTCCACTACCACAACCTCAGTATCAACCGAGGGGGCCACCGCAACAAAATTACCCGCCTAGGCAACAAGCGGGACCGTATAGACCACCCGGTTACAACCAAGGTTGGAGAGCTCCCAACCCACCTCAAACTCAACCACGATCGAACCACGAAGCTAGGGTGGAGGAATTCATGGTGGAGCAAAGAAAGATCAATGCTAGATTGACGGCGGGACAAGATTCACTAAATACCATCGTCGCTCAACTTGGAGAGCAACTTGCGTTGCTCAACAAGAACGCCCAACAATTGCCGGCTCAACACGAGCCCAATCCACAGAGCAACACCAGACACATCAATGCGGTGGTGGTGGTTACAACAAGGGGCGGGAAGGATACCACTCCTGCTATGACCCAAAACAAAGAACCCGTGGTGGAAATTTTGGAAGGAAAAGAGCCGGCAATTGAAGAGGAGAGCCAAAAGGAGCCGCTAGGAGAAGGAAATTCTAAAGTAGTGGAGCCAATTGATGAGCGCCGCTACATGTCGCCGGTGCCATTTCCACAACGGCTAGCTAGAGCCAAGATAGAGAAAAGGCTCGCCAAGTTCCTTGAATATTTGAGGGGAGTAAGCCTCAATATTCCTTTCTTAGATGCAATAGTGGAGATCCCGTCTTACACGAAGTTCTTGAAGGACTTGATATCGGGAAAGAAAAGAAAGGAGAAAATCATGCTTGCGGAACAAGGAACTTGGTTTACCCGGAAGGAGAAGGATCCAGCGAAATTCAAGGATCCCGGGAGTTTCCGCATCCCTTGCACACTTGTAGGCATCCCGTTGCAAAAAGCTTTAGTTGACTTGGGCGCGAGTGTGAGCCTTATGCCCCTTAGCATGTTCCGAAAATTGAACACGGGCACCGACTTGAAGCCGACCGACATGAGAATTCAACTTGCGGACGGTCGGATTACTAGGCCGGTAGGGATCGCAGAGAACATTCCACTTCAAGTTTCGGGAGGGATATGCTTACCTTGTGATTTTGTCATCATGGAAATCATGGAAGAGGGCGAAACTTCGCTCATACTTGGACGCCCGTTCCTCGCAACCGCTGGTGTTATCGTCGACGTGCGGGAAGGAACCCTATCCTTGAATGTCGGGAACATCGAGGTCGAGCTTCACATATCCAAAGCCATGAAGCATATGCCCTATCACGAGGAGTTGGACTATTTGGATCTCCTCGATGAAGTGATTGAAGAAGCTATCCCCCACTCTATTGGCGCTCTCCATGACGATGGCTTCGAAGAAGGCCAAGCTTCGGGTGAAGAAGAGAAGTTGGAGGACCCTCCAGATAGCTCCACGGATGATGATGAAGGCGACGCTGATGTCGCAAGAATACGAGAGCTTTGCAAGCTCTCAACGGCCAAAAATCCAAAGAAAGCTCCACCGAATAGAAGATCGGTGTCACCGGCGAAGAAGAAGATAGGAACTAGCTCAAGCTTGGAGGACTTATCCCCCAACATTACCTATGATGAAGGGGCACCGAGGAAGACCAATGATCATCACGACCCAAATCCAAGTGGCCTTCCCGGTAAATTTGACGGGCGTATCTCGTATGCGCCCAACATCACGAGCTAAACGAATATCTAAAGGGGTCGAGCTCATGACCTTAAATGAGCGCTTGTCGGGAGGCAACCCGATGGTTCTTGCATTGTTTTTATTTGATTTTCATTTTTGGTTTAGACTTTTATTAGTGTTTAGAGTCCAGTGTCCATGAAAATCGTGACAACGGGTCCTAATTTTCATTACAATAGAAGGAGAAAGGGAGATCACTCATATGGAGGATGACCGAGGCAAGGAAGAGCGCTCCAGGGATGCGTTCAGGCCTTAGGAGGAGGAAGAAACAGACAGGAGGAAGAAAAACAGAGACTGGAGTGAAAACGGAGAGCCGATGCAGAAAATAGCACGTCACTCGGCCGAGTCGCGTCTGCCACTCGGTCGAGCAAAGACTCCATTTGGCCGAGTGGAGCACCAAACAGGGAAGTTTCTGCAGACCAACTCTCTGTCACTTTCTGTAACTTTTAGTCTTAATTATCACTCGGGCGAGTACCTTATCACTCGGCCGAGTGAAACAGATACTCTCCTAGCTCAAGAATTACTGAGTGGCAGAGCCACTCGGCCGAGTGGAGTTTCTCACCTCGGCCGAGTGAATCAAAGCCACTCGGCCGAGTCGTAAAGTGGCGAGGAGATTTTGAAATTTTTTTAGTTTACGCCATTCGGCCGAGTGACATTGTCACTCGGCCGAGTCGTAACATTTCCTATATAAGCGGAAGCGCAGCGGGTGCGATTTACGATACCAAAGTTTCCCAAATTCCGCCCGAGCTCGCTGCCGATTGCGCTTCCCTCGCCCACGCCGACTTTCCCTCGCCCGATTCACCCACGCCCACGCCCGAGCAGGCCCCCACTCACCGGCGACCGACGCCCTGTCGACCGCCGACGACCCCCCCCCCCCCCCCCCCCCCCCCCCGCCGCCTCCGATCACCCCTATTTTGCCCCAAAAACCCCATTTCTCCCCATTTCTCTTGATTTTTACGCCAGTGAACCCCAAATTCAAATTAATTTCCATATCTATCTATTATCCCCTATCTCCCCCATATATATTGAATATTATTCGCTGATTTGATCGTTTGATTTGCAGGCTAGCTTGGGGGAGCTTTGTGGAGTTTTTGGACGCGCTTTGAGCTTCGCGGCGGAGGCGTCTCTTCGCACACATTGCTGATTGCTCTCGTGGCATGTTCAGGTATACTCGTTCCATCATTTAGCACGTCGTATTACTTATTTGGTTGGGACATGTCTCGCGGCACACATGCCACCACGCACTAGGCCACGTACACGGGGAGCCGCTTCGAAGCGGAAGAGGACCGATGATCCTGGTCCCTCTTCTGCTAGGGAGGACTCCCCTCCACCCAGCCCACCACCACCTACACATCCGATCCCTGCTGATCCCGTCCCTCCACCCGCTCCTGCCGTCGGGCCGATGGGGATTACGTTTCGAAATGACGCACACCGCGCCAGATTCGAGCGTATCTACCATCGCTCGATAGTACCCTCTAGGTTTGCACACCTAGCCGACCTAGACCGCCTTGGGGTACTTGAGGGGCTTCTCACGTTGTACGACAACGTGGGATGGCGTGATTTTCTGTCAGTGTCGGCGGATACTTACATCCGTCCGACACTAGAGGTCCTCAGTTCCATTGACCGGACAGCTGGAGGATGCTCCTTCCGATTGATGGATCGAGAGTGCGAGATCACTCTCGACATGCTTAGAGAATTCTTCCAGTGACCCGCCGTCCCTGACCCTGACCGCGCCTACGCTCCCACGCACATCCCACCCCCGTCGTTCGACACCCACACCTTCTGGACACAAATCACGGGATCCCCACTCGGCTTTGACCCTAGATTGGGCCCTACCTTAGGTTTGCTATAGACCGGCAATAGCGCGAGAGCGTGAGCTTGGTTCTACATTTAGCTGCGACTAGTTCACCTAAGATTCAAGTCTAGCAATGATGAAATCTACGAATCACAACGATGAGATACGGTCCGTAGCGGGGATTCCCTATCCCTAGACGTTTTCTTTAATTGATATTTCTTTCTATAATTGAACGATTGCGACCATTATATCACAAAATATTCTCGACCATTTTGATAGCTAGGTGATTGGAAAGAGACACTGTCATTGTTCATCCCTGAGTTCGATACCCGCTCGTCGCTACACCGTGCACTTGCGGTAAGACTACGAGTCGCTTGTCCTGGGTGCGTGTGCATCCCGGGGTGCGACCAATAGCCCATTGGCAATCCGTATGTAAGAGGAATAGCCTATCGGCGTGGTGGACCGTTGGGAGGCGGGCCCGCTATGGCTGGTATGCCCCAGTGAAGGCTGGAGTGCCCAATGGGGTGAGCTGGCAAGGCTGCCCCGCACTTATGGTTCTTGGCCTGAAGCGTCGGCGCTCGTCGGGCATCGAAAGAGGGGAATGGTCCACCATTGGAGCTCCAATTCCTGTGCCTTAAGTTGTCTAAGGGAACTTGAAGAACAATAGGTGGGCCGTTCCCTGGGTAAGAGGAGTAGTCCATCGGTGACCGCCATGTGGAGGCGATCGCCTGTCAGTGTGGGATCCATTGATGGCCAGGCGCCTCCCTTTTGTTTGGGCGGGGTGTCTTGAAGCTTTTCATACTTGGTGGAGGGGATTGAGATCGGTCCTCATATTTTCTTTTTCTTTTTCTTTCTCTCCTTCGGAAGGGTGAGGGGGGTATTTATAGGGGATTTTGTTGACGGTTTCCCCGGAGTTAATGCGATGAGCTGGCATCATCAATTGGCTCCTCAGAATCACGTCCTTTGGGGAACCGCCTTTGCCAGGTGGCACGGGACGCGATTCGTCAGCCCTTGCCTCTCGGGGGGTGTGTCGTCATTAATGGCGTGTTTCCTGAGCGTCATTTCGTTTCGACTAGTCGCATCGGGGGCCTGCTTTATCGGGACCCGGCGTTGTCCAGCGGTTCTTGGCCCACGTGAGGCCTGCCTCAGCCTGCGTGTCGTTGTCCTTTTCCCGGGGTCGGAGCGCTCGAGGATCATGGGTCTGCTTGGGAGGATGGTGATCGAGTGGATATCTCGGTCTGCGCTTCTCCTCGGCCCCAGAGGTCCTAGGGGGAGCGAGCGCGGAGCTCGGCCCATGCCCTTCTCTGGTTTGGGTGGTGAGGGTTGGTCCTGCCCTAGAGTCTGGAGGGGGGATCGAGCGCGTGGCTCGGCCCGTGCCCTTCTCTGGTTTGGGTGGTGAGGGTTGGCCCTACCCCAGAGTCTGGAGGGGGGAGCGAGCGTGTGGCTCAGCCCGTGCCCTTCTCTGGTTTGGGTGGCGAGGATTAGCCCTGCCCCAGAGGTCGTGAGGGGAGAGCGAGCACGTGGCTCGTCCCGTGCCCTTCTCTGGTTTGGGTGGCGAGGGTTGGCCCTGCCCTAGAGGTCTTGAGGGGTGGATGCCTGTGCCCTTCTCTGGTTTGGGTGGCGAGGGTTGGCCATGCCCCAGAGTCTGGAGGGGGAAGCGAGCGTGTGGCTCGGCACGTGCCCTTCTCTGGTTTGGGTGACGAGGGTTGGCCCTGCCCCCTGCTCCAGAGGTCTTAAGGGAGGAGCGAGCGTGTGGCCCGGCCCGTGCCCTTCTCTGGTTTGGGTGGCGAGGGTTGGCTCTGCCCCAGAATCTGGAGGGGGAGCGAGCGCGTGGCTCGGTCCGTGCCCTTCTCTGGTTTGGGTGGCGATGGTTGGCCCTGCCCCAGAGGTCTTGAGGGGGGAATGAGCGCGTGGCTCGGCCCGTGCCCTTCTCTGGTTTGGGTGGCGAGGGTTGGCCCTGCCCCAGAGTCTGGAGGGGGGAGCGAGCGAGTGGCTCGGCCCATGCCCTTCTCTGGTTTGGGTGGTGAGGGTTGGCCCTGCCCTAGAGTCTTGTGTGTTCAAATTGAAATACTCAAGTGGAGACAGCAAGGTCTGGAAATGTGCGGAAAAGAAAATATCTTATTAAAAAGACTCACAATCACTGATAGTACTTTAGTAAGTGCGCCGCGTTCCAAGGGTGAGCCAGTTCGCTTCCATCCAAGGTCGCTAGTTTGTACGTGGTTAGCCCTATGACGTCGACGATCTCGTAGGGTCCCTCCCATTTGGCGGTCAACTTTCCCCGGCTAGCGGTCTCGAGTTTGAAGGTGGCGTCCCTGAGGACCAGGTCGCCGACTCTGAAGGTCCGATTCTTCACCCTGGAGTTGTAATGCCGGGCCATCCTCTGGCTGTTCCAGACAAGGTTCGTCCGGGCTCGATCCCTCACTTCATCCATGAGTTCGAGACTGAGGCCGAGGCCCTCCCCATTGATATCTTCATCGAAAAACTTCAGCTGAAGTGTCTTCTCTCCGATTTCCACAGGGACGACCGCTTCCGACCCGTACGCCAGCATGAATGGGATCTCTCCGGTCGAAGCCTTGTGGGTGGTACGGTAGGACCAGAGAATGCCCGGTAGCTCGTCTACCCACGTCCCGAGAGCTGCATCTACCTTCTTCTTCAGGGGGGGCCCAAAATGCATTTGTTGGCGGCCTCCGCCATCCCATTGCACTGCGGGTGGGCGACGGATGCAAATGAAGCTTGATTCCCCAACCCGAACAGAAGTCGCGGAAGCCTTTGCAGTCGAACTATCTCCCGTTATCCGTTACTATAGAGCGGGGTATCCCAAAGCGACATATCACGGACTGCCAAATGAAGCCCATCATATCCGTCCATGTGATGCGTGAAAACGGCTCAGCTTCGACCCACTTTGTGAAGTAGTCCACGACGACGACCAGGTACTTCCATCCCCCGGAAGCCTTCGGGAAAGGTCCGAGGATGTCAAGTCCCCATTTGGCAAATGGGACCGGGCTTATAATAGGCACCAAGTCGACTGGAGGCGTCGGCCAAATTTCTGGCATGCCTCGCACTTTTTGACGTACCGAGCCGTGTCTTGGGTCATAGTCGGCCAGTAGTACCCCTGGCGTACTATCTTGTGGTCGATAGTGTGGCCGCCGTGGTGGTTCCCGCAGAACCCTTTGTGCACTTCGTGGATAACTTGCTCCGCCTGCTCTGGCCCCAAGCATTTCAAGAATGGCAGGACGTTGAAGCTGGTGTGGCACCGGTGGTACAATACTTCGTCGAGGAGTACGAATGATAAGGCCCATCTCTCCACCTTCTTAGCCTATAGCCGCTCCTCTGGTAGGGTTCCCGTCTCCAAGTACTTCACTATCGGGGGTCATCCATGTCATCGTTGGGCTGACACACATTAGTTCTTCTTCCTCACTGGTGGGCGCCTGCAGACTCTCAACGTAGATGGCCTTTCCGATTTCGGCCGTGGAGGAAGAGGCCAGTTTGGACAGGGCTTCTGCCCGGAGGTTGTTGGAGCGGGGTAGGTGTTAGACCTCTACCGTTTCGAACTTTCGGAGCTCGGCTTGGATGCGCTTGAGGTAGCGCTTCATTGTCTCTTCCCGAGCCTCGAATCTCCATTGGATCTGTTGGACGACGAGTTGTAAATCACTAAGCAGCAGCACGTTCGTTGCCGCCACTGCCCTACAAAGCTTTAGCCCATTGACCGCGGCCTCATACTCCGCGACGTTATTGGTGGCTGGGAAGTTGAAGTGCAGAACATACTCCAGCAGGCATCCGTCGGGGGTTTGGATGACGATACCTGGCCCCGTCCCGGATCCTGTTACCGAGCCATCGACGTGAACGATCCATAGTTTGCCCGCGTCTCCTTGTGCGAGCTAGGGGGATTCATCCAACTCCATTGCTTGCAGGGGTGGGGCCACTGGTGGTATGCACGGCGGGTTCTCCGGGGGATCTTCGACAGTACATTCCACCACGAAGTCCGCCAGCGCCTGGCCCTTGATTGCTGTCTGATCCTTGTATGTTATGTCGAACTCACTGAGCTCGACACTCCAGTTGAGCATCCTGCCCGATCATTCCAGCCTCTTCAGGTTCTTTTCGAGGGGCATGTCGGTGTGGACGACGATGGGGTGAGCTTGGAAGTATGGCCGGAGCTTCCTCGCTGTTGTGATCAAACAGTAGGCGACCTTCTCGATCGGGCTGTAGTGAGTCTCCGCCTCTCTGAGAATCCAGCTCGCATAGTATACTGGCCGCTGAACTCCATTCTCTTCTTTGATCAAGACGGAGCTGATGGCTTCTTCATTGCTCGCCAGGTATAACCCCAGCTGTTCTCCTTCTTCTTGCTTTGCTATCAGAGGATGGCTTTGCAGGTAGGACCTCAGTTCTGCAAACGCTCGGACGCAGTCGTCGTCGCACGGGATCACCTTCCTATTGGCCTTGGGCTCACCGAGTGCCGTGCACAGAACTCTAAAGAATGGGAGCGACCTTTCTGCCGACTTCGACAAGAATCTCCCCAACGCCGCGATCCGGCCGTTCAGTCGCTGCAAATCACGGATGGTGTGCGGCTCCGCCATGTTAACCAGAGCCGACACCTTGTCGGGGTTCGCCTCGATCCCCTGCTTTGTTATCATGAAGTCAAGGAATTTCCCCGACTGCATGTCGAAGACGCATTTCACCGGGTTCAGTCTCAAGCCAAACCGACGCACCTTCTGGAATGTTTCCCGCAAGTCAGCGAGGTGATCCGGGGTTTTCTTGCTCTTCACCAGCATGTCGTCAATGTAGACCTCCAGGTTTCACCCGACCTACGAGCTGAATATCCTGTCCACCATCCGCTGTTATGTTGCCCCGGTGTTCTTCAGTCCGAAGGGCATCTTTGTGTAACAGAAGGTACCGCTATCGGTGATGAAGGACGTTTTCTCCTCGTCCTCCTTTGCCATCGGGATCTGGTTATAGCCCAAGAAGGCGTCCATGAAGCTTAACAACTCGTATCCGGATGCATGGTCGACTAAGTGGTTGATCCTCGGGAGGGGAAAGCTGCCCTTCGGACACACCTTGTTGAGATCCGTGAAGTCGACGCACATGCGCCACTTCCCATTGGCCTTTTTTACTAGGACGACGTTGGCGAGCCAGTCCGGGTAGTCCACCGGCCTGATAAAGTTGGCTTGGAGGAGCCGCTCCACTTCTTCTTCGGCTGCCTTCTTCTTCTCTCCTCCAGTGCTCCTCTTCTTCTGTCGGACCGGTCGAGCTTCCGGGTCCACATTCAACTTGTGGGAGATTACCGTCGGGTCGATCCCAGGCATGTCCGCGGGCGACCAGGCAAATATGTCCACGTTTTCTCGAAGGAAGCCGATGAGGGCCACCCTCAGAGAAACCGGGAGCTTCGTACCGATGGAGACAGTCCTGCCCTCTTCCGCGGTTACGGGGACCGCCTCGACTTCCTTCGCGGGGGTCGGCCGCTGGTCACAAAAGTCCTCCCTTTCATCAAGGAGGTCGACCGACAAGGCCCGCTCTGGGACCTTGTGTTTGGTCGACCCCACGTAGCAGCTCCAGGACAACTTCCGGTTCCCCCGCACTAGCCCCACCCCTTGCGGAGTTTGGAACTTCACCATCTGGTGGAGCACGCTGGGGAGCGCTTCTATGGCCGTCATGTATGGCTGCCCAATGATACTGTTGTATGCCGACGCAATGTCGACGATAACGAATTGTGTCATGCGAGTGACGACCCTCGGTTCCTCTCCAAGTGACACCGGTAGGGTGATCACCCCCGCAATGGGGACCGAGTGACCAGTGAAACCGACGATGGGCCCCATGCAGGGCCTCAGGTCTGCCTGCTTCAACCCCATCTTCTCAACTGTTGACATAAATAGGATGTCGCAAGAGCTACCCATATCGACCAGGAGCCGGCTGATGATGGACGTCCCGATCTGGGCTTCGATGACATGGCATCGTCATGCAGAAGCTCGACTCCTTCCAGGTCTTTGTCGGTGAAGGTAATGGGAGGACGTGCCACTATTCTCCTCTTCGCCTCGCTACCGAGGCCCACCGCCATCACCTGACGGTCATATGCCTCCCTGCTTGACGATGACGCTCCCCCAGAGGATGGTCCGCCACATATCACATCTATGCGCATGACCGGTTTTGGCTGGCGGGGCTTTTCCCGCTCATCATGCGGTGGATGATCCGCTCTTTGCGCCCATCGCGGGGTTCTCTCTTCTCGCATCAGTCTTCTGCTCTCGACGAAGCCCCCGAGGTGACCTGCCTGGATCAGTCGCTTGATCTCCCGCTTGAGGGTGAAGCAGTCGTCGGTGTCATGGCCGTGGCCCCGGTGATATCGACAATATTTTTGGATATTTCGCCGCACTGGGTCCAATCTCATTTCCCTGGGCAGCTCCGGTAACAGTCCAGCCCTCGCCGTCGCGGCCAACACCTCAGCCATGGGGGCGTTGAGCTGTGTGTAATGGGCCTGCAGGGGTCCCTCCGGCCTCAGAGCCGCTCAGGTGGGCTCCCTGGCTAGGACGAACTCTCGCACCGGGCCCGGGCGATCTTGCGGGCGACGCCTGGCGGGGTCGCGCCTGGGTTGATTCGGCTGGCTGTGCCATTGGGACCGGTCTTCTTACCTCAACTGGGGACAGGACCGAGGTTCGCCTTGGGGCGGCCTCACAGGGGCGACCGGTTTCTTCAATCCGAAAGTCTCCTCGCTCAACGCAACCCTCTCCGCCTGGGCGATCAGTGCGTCGTAGTCGGCGGGTGGGTTTCGGAGCAGGGATTTGTGGAGGCTCCGATTCCACAGTCTCGTTTTTAAGGCCAGCATGAGTACTTCATCGCCGCAGGCCACCACCGCCCGTCTTCGTCCTGAAAGCGGCGCATGTACTTTCCAGTCGTCTCACCTTCCCCTTGGATTATCGTGCTGGGATAGTCCAAGGGCTTCTTCTTTACGCATCCGGCCCGGAACTCTTGGCAGAACTTGTGGGATAGTTCGATGAAGCTCCCAATGGATCTTTCCAGCAAGCCATAGTACCATTCCAGCACCGTGTCCTTCAGGCTCTGCGAGAAAAGCCGGCACATGAACGCGTCATCCACATCTTGTGCCTCCATCGCCCCCCGGTACTATTGTACGTGGGAGAGGGGGTCGCCTCTCCCACCGTAAGTGGCCAGATGGGGAACCTTGAACCTTGCGGGTCTTAGGGCCGACGTGATCCACCGTGCCAACGGTGTGGCCTCCTCGGGGTAGGCGGGGCGTTCCGGTGCGTGTCCCCTCTGCCATTCTAGGGTTTGGCTCCGGTCCCGCCTCGACTGCCGTCGGTATTCATACCCCGGGGAATATCAACGCGGTCGCCGAGGAGGGCTCCCTCCGCGGGCTGGGGACTCGACGGGCGACGGGCTGCGATCATCCCAATGTCGCCGACCCCTTGTCGTCGCCACCGGGGCCTCCCTCCACTCTTGATTCTCCCTTAGTAGCCTTTTGCGCTCTGCGGCGAGGAAGTGGAGTTGTTGACGAACGGACTCCTCGCCTATACGATCTGGAGAGAAACACCGACAGGGTGGACTTCGTCCCCGCGGTGGGGTGTTTTGTGACCAGGGATAGAAAGTCGGGCTATCACGATCTTTAGGTCGTAACACGATCTACCTCTCTTCTTCAATTCTTGCCGAAATCATGCAACTTCATGCTTCTCACTCTTAGACTTCGAATTTGCTATGGACGATCCCTCCATTTTCAGTTGTCATGGTCCAAATTTTCTTGATGAACTTAACGCCACTTATCTTTTTCACGATCTACATCTAATCCTCAAGATCTTCATCTATAATCTCATCCCAAAAACTGGATCTAGGACTTACATCATCACTTCCCTTGCCCACTGTATTTACGCCGTTATGGGCGGCTTTCATGTGAATTGGGCCAGTATCTTATTTGCTTCTTTGACAAAACCCTTCAAAAAGACTATCTTTCTCCCATGCACCATCACTTGTTTTCTTCAGCACTACAATGTTCCTCTCACCAACAAACCCTGTCGTTCAACCCAAATCAACTCTGATCAAAACATCGTTACCGTCATGCAAGTTACTCCTCCTCCTAGTGAAGTCAAAATCAACGATGGCTCTTCTAAACGTCCATGTCGTTGTTAGTTTTGCGTCAACTTTGATACCTCTCCTCCTCTTAAAGAAACTCTCACTACCCAATTTCAACATCTTCGTGAGAAGACGCATCGCGGTTTTGCCTGCATGCAGACGCACTTAGTGGTCCTGAATCAACCCTTCGGAATCATGCCAAAACACTCATGCAGATCCAGGAATTACAGGCTCATATTTTCAGTCTCTTCGAAAATCGTCAACCTCCCCCTCACGACAACTATTCAGTTGTTGATTGGGCATGATGTTTTGATATTTCTCCGACTAGGAACAGTTCTGGACATATGATCGATGGACACATTGACCTCATTATCATGAACACATTTTCCTCATTAGATATCCTAATGTCGTAGACTTACACAACGGAATGGAGACAAGTAAAAGGCTTCTCGAATAGTAGACAAACCATGAAATAATCCATATATATTTGAGGAATTTCTGTTTTGATCAAATTTAACACCATTCATGGACTTATATTTGTCATTAGCAGCATGCAAATGATGGAGAATGAAAACATTCAACTCTCTTTTCCATAAAGTTTTGACATGACAAACATATATATTTTTTGGTGACTACTAACAAGTTATATATTTTTGGTGACTACTAACAAGTTATATGCAGCTCTCTATGATGGACTTATATTGGAGCTTCATCATTAAGATATGAAGAAACTATTCATTTATCCACATCATGGACTTACATATACAATCTCCTTCAAGAAGATATTGATTCAAGATGAAGACAAGCAATTATTGAAATCTATGTAAATCTTTATTTTTCTTCTTTTATTTAGTATGTCAAAGTCTTGATAACGTGTCACTCCTAGATGATTAGGTCATCCCTTCCATCTCCAAATATTCTAGACTCATTCCCCTTTGATTTCGAATCAAAATCCCACCTCAATAAAAATTAGTGGACCAACATTTTTATTCTGGTCGTCTAATACTGGTTCTAACCGTTTTTTAAACAGCCGTTGTTGGACGGTTTTTGGACAGTTTTTGCCTGTTGCTTTTTGTCCGTTTGGGCAGTTTTTCGGTCAGTTTTTTATTTGCCCATTAACTCACCTTTTTCGAGAATACAAAAACAATGGCCTACTCAATCAAACAATCACAGAGCAAATATGGTGCAGAATTAATAAAGCGAAAGCAAACACAGCGTGCACATGATATTTACCTTGGTTCAGTCGCCCCCGACCTACTTCAGCCCCAAAGTTATCACTAGAATAATAATATCAAGATACAAACCATACAGAACTTCGTGCACCAACACTCAGCTCACTAAGTCTTGTATCTCACTCCCCAAAGTGTCGAACAATACTACTCTAGCGAAAACTTTCCCTTGACTAGCCCCAACCAGTCAAGAACACAAAATAACCCCAAAATGGAAAGTGTAAAATAAAACAAAGATCTATCAACCCAATCACAAATAATAATAAGATGAAGAGTTTAGAGCGGTCAATTTGAGAAGTTTGAATAGTCCTTGTCAATAAGCTCGTCGTCAGCTATGCTCTGATGCAAGTGGTGTCCCAATTGATCTCAGGATCAAAAGATACAACCCTCCAAAGTTTACTACGCAAATCTACCAGAATCTGGCCCATGCTTAAAGCAGTTCTCTGTGTTGGCAGCGTGACTGTGGACTGTGCCTAACTTAAGTTTCTGCTCCGTCTTTTAGAAATTACAGTAAATCACCCCAACCTCAAAAAAATCCGAATAAATACTCGTTTGAATCGTGGGCTCGTCCTTATCGATAAAAAAAATATGAAAGGGTAGATTTGATTGCTTTTGTGGAGAGGAATTCTCATATCTTTGAAGTACGTCGTAGAGCTTGGATTTTGATGTAGAACTTTTCACTTGTGCTTTGTAGATCCCCTTGCTTGGTTGATTGAAGATGATGTGGTCTTATGCCCTTGGCTTTTGATACTTGATGGAGTGGTCTTGTGCCCTTGGGTTTTGATACTTGATGTAGTAGTCTAGCAACAAGGAGAAGAACTTGGAGCTTTTTCTTCTTTGAAGATGATGGAGAACTTTGGCTTAAGATATGATGAAGACTATGAAGCTATTCAGAATACAACTCATGCTAAAATAAATACCACTAATTTAATACAAATATGAAAATCAGAATAATATCACCATATTGTAGAGCACCGAGTTGTGATCGTCCTGGTGCAAACGGTTCGTCAATCCGAGCTCTGTGGAGAAAGTTATGCACTTTTCAGCGTTAGATGTAGAACTCCTCCTTCCATGAATTTGATGATCTATTTGAAGTTGGGATGAGAAAAATTCTGCCAAGATGAAGAGAAATAAGTCTAGATCTAGCCTTGTTTGCTTGTTCTCTCTCCTCATGTTGTAGAAATAGGTCTCCTATTTATAGTACTTGGACCCAAGTAATTTGATTGAATCAAAACTCCTTTAAATTGATTTGATATGATTTGCTCTCATCCTTTCTCCTTGGTGCAATGAACGTAGTCAATCTCCTATGAAAAATAGAACTCTTTTTGTATCCAAATTAAATCTAATTTGAATACAAATTAACTCTTCAAATTTTTCCACCAAATCCTCAATCAAATCTCCTTATCTCTTCATGCCATGTTGACCAAGTCAAATTCTCTTAGTTCAAATTGATTTGAACTTGATTTGATTCTCTTTTTGAATTTATCTCCTTATCCCTCCATGTCATATTGACCAAGTCCAATTCTCTTAATCACGAGATTGCCATCTCCCCATCTCTTGCATATAATTTCAACATTGCCATTGTGCACAATTTGCAAGATTGCCATTGATCAATATTCACAAGTTTGCCACTATTTGCTCCATGTTTATTTCCACCTGAAAACTCTAAACAAACACATCAAAAATATTCATGAAGGTTTGTTATCATCAAATAAGAAATCATAGATCGGTGTATCCAACTACGTTGTATCCAACAATCTCCCCCTTTTGATAATGACAAACCGCAACATGATTTGATTAATAAGCTCTATAAAATGCCATCGTGATATGTGTTTGTGAAGTGTAGTGATGCATGTCAACATGATATAAATCATATGCAAGATGCTCCTCTATTGACATGCTCCCCCTACCAAATTACTCCCCTTATCAATATGTTACCATGATCAAATCTATCCCATTTTCTCACCCTTTTGTTATCATCAAAAGAGCACTAAAGAAATCCATGTCATATGCAATGTAAAATAAAATATTATTGGTCGAAACATATGATTACGTTACGACAATTAAAAACAGCCACTTGATATTCAATTAATCTCATAACAATGATTAATACACCTTTGTGCTCGTGTGATGATTAAAAGTTACAACATGTAGGGAGAAGTTTCATGAAAATCAACCAAAACAAACCAACTTTCAATATAACATATAGTCGTTTAAGATTGATTTTTCCCCTCATGAAGCATGAGTTCAAGTTACCAACACACATAACATATACTCATATAAGGAGTCTTAAATGCGGGGTGTCATTGTTTGATGGATATATGTCACGCCCCGCTTCCCATTATACTTGGGAGCGAGGACGCGAATGGGTCTGCATGGGCCGAAGCGGTGAAGCTTAAGCCCAATAAGCGTCTGTGAGTAACAACCAACCGCATATTCTTGCAATGCGACAGAACAATAGAAATAATCATAAAGATAGCCATCGTCCAGAAAAGGAAGGTGCATAAAAAGCAAGGCCTAAACATGGCCAACAAAAGTGTCTACAGAAGTGGGTACACACCCAACAAATAAACAGAAAGTAAAACTCTAAAGCAGCTACAATAGTGAATCTCTACGACTGGTCCTATGTGGGGAGAACCTCTAGGTTGACGTACTCCTGGTCCAATGGATAACTCTGATCCAGCAGCTCGTCCTCCTGGTATCCTGTCTCGTAACCTGACATACATTCAAACAACATAGAATGAATTACATCAAAGGTCCTGCAAGACATGGTTAGAAGAGAACCCTTGGCAAGATATATAACAGGTTACATATGGCAGTTTAAAGCAGTTATAAGAATTTACACTAGCATGCAGTTTTATTATGAAAATGAAACGTGGCAATTCAATATTGTAACAGCAGTTTTGAAAGTTAACATCTCTTTTCAAGTTATTTAACTGTGTGTGCAAGTCCGTGACTAAGGCCCCCCCCCCCCCCCCCCCCCCCCCCGTCGTTAGACGGCTAGTAAGTGAATCCACCTTCAAGTGCCCCCCCCCCCCCCCCCCCCCCCCCCCCCCGAAGGCGACCCGTTTACTACCGGCTAGTGCCCGGGATCCCAACCCCACCCATATGTACTTCCTGGACCACGAGCCAGGATGCTAAACCGTCATATACTGGAACATGAGCCAGACTAGTCACATGTGACCCTACTGAAACACGAGCCAGACTAGTCACATGTGACCGCCGAGAATAGCCAATTATAAGCCAACGACATGCATGTCTATGAGCCAACGGCATGTATTTATCTGTGAGTTGCCAAACCGGCTATCATGTTTATTCAAGTAATCTGTTTCATGTCTGTTCAATCCATGTTGTAGCAAGAATGTTCATTTTCTTAACTGTGTCCACACACACGCACACGAGGTTAAGTTTAGTTCTTCACGTAAGTGCGTTTTAGTGTCAATGTGTCAACAATTTAGTATACAATATGTAACAAATTAAGTTTTAAAAAGTAGCACGAAAAAGTATATAATAAACTGCATGCTTGCCTGTTTCCGGTGATTTTGGTGTCGACGAGTCCGTACGGAAGGCACGGACGTTTTTGCATCATACGATTCCGATATCAGATTAAATAAAAATAGCTTATTAGATCAACTAATATTTTATTCCAATTACTAACAAGAGGGTGTTGTTCTTATTTTTTTTCTTTTAATATGAGTTACTGATTATATTCTGTATATCCTACTGTGATGCTAAACTTATTCTGTTACACAAACTGATTCATATATTATAAATTTATACCTAACTAATGCATATTACTGGCTAAAAAACTCATTTCTAGTATTATAAACCAATCTACTAGCATTACATACAGAGGTATTAATATATTTTAATTATGACAGCTTAAGTATTAGGCTAACAACTACCCTATATAAGATACGTTTCTACTTAACATATGATTGGTCACTGGAACTATTAACAGTTATAATACCAACTAAAATAAGAGAACACAGTTATATATATATATATATATATACTAGTCATTACCCGTGCCCATAGGGAACGATATATTTAATGGCAGAGTTCCCCCCCCCCCCAACAAATTTCAAGTTCCCCCAAATTTCAAGTTTTCCCACAAAATTTCAAGTTTCCCCCCAAATTTAAGTTTTTCCCAAAAATTTAAGTCCCACAAAATTGTCATTGCCATCTATGATAAACTTGCCACGTAGAACAAAGCTTTGTCCTAGTAGGATAAGATTCAAAATCTTCACAGGACTGGAAAAAAATGGTCGGAAGGTGGGAGAATAAAAGGTGTGGGTGTGTGCGTAGGGATGGTCCCGGGGCAAAAATGCAAAAACCGGGGTTGTATATGCAAAATTCTACACCTCCTCTCTTATCCCTCAAAATCTCATCTCTTATATTTTCTCTTATCCAATTTCTCATGTCCAAATTCTCTTATCCAATTTCTCTTGATAACATCTCTCTTTTATATAATGGATATCCAAATTCTCTTAATCCAATTTCTCATGTCCGAATTCTCTTATCCAATTTCTCTTGATAACATCCCTCTTTTATATAATAGATATTCAAATTCTCTTATCCAATTTCTCATGTCCGAATTCTATTATCCAATTTCTCTTGATTAGATCCCTCTTTTATATAATAGATATCCAAATTCTCTTATCCAATTTCTCATGTCTGAATTCTCTTATCCAATTACTCATGTCCAAATTCTCTTATCCAATTTCTCTTGATAACATCCCTCTTATATATAATAGATATCCAACTTCTTTTATCAGATTTCACTTGAAAACATCACTCTTTTATATAATAGATATCTAAATTCTCTTATCCAATTTCTCATGTCCAAATTCTCTTATCCAATTTTCTCTTAATAACATCTCTCTTTTATATAATGGATATCCAAATTCTCTTATCCAATTTCTCATGTCCAAATTCTCTTATCCAATTTCTCTTGATAACATCCCTATTTTATATATATATATATATATATATATATATATATATATATATATATATATATATATATATATAGGGATTAATGGGTATCATACGCCATATGAGAGGGTGTCTCATATGCCCTCTCACATAAAGGGGTCAAGTACAACAAGTACAAGCCCATGTGGGCTTGTACTTGCCCCTTTTATGTGAGAGGGCATATGAGACACTCTCTCATATGGCGTATGATACCCATTATTCTCATATATATATATATATATATATATATATATATATATATATTGCAAGGTAAGTTAGATTCTATATATATATGTGTACAAAATACAACGTGGTTGTTCATAGGCACTGGAATCAAAGACTAGGGGAGAGGACATAAGCGTCGTCACCCTAGATCTTTAGTTTCAGTATCATGAACAAGACCACAATAGATACATCTGGTGAGTACAAAAACCCCCAAGAAATAAATAAGCCGCAAAATCTGACGCTACCAATACGCTGACCCGCAAAATTGAACTTCCAACAGGTTCAATAAGCCGCAACAGGCTCAGCTCAAATCCGATCAGCAGCCATTGCCAGCGATTGCCAGCAAGAGAACACACAGCAATATGATCAACATGCCGCCCACCAAGAGGACGCACAGCAATTTTCATTCAGATTACAAAGGCCGGCCTCATCCATTTTTGGTACAAATGCCCCAGTTTTCAAAAGCTGCAGATGACGCTTCATCTATATCCTCCATCTTGCGCAGCGCCATGCGGATATCATCATAGATAGCATCAAAGAGCGCAGTTTTTGGCCTAGAAATGTTGTCAAATATTCGTCTATTGCGCTCCCGTCATAGATGCCAAGTGACAGCAGTAAACACCGTTTTAGCAAGGATTCCCAGCGGCCCATTCTTCTTGTAATTCAGTAGATAGTAGCTTTCGATCGAACTGAGAGATAGCTCAACGGGGCCCGCATTGCCCAGCTTCAAAAGTGACCTGCGCATGATGTATTTAGAATAGGGACAATTAAAGAACAGGTGGGCATTAGTTTCTGGACTATCAGAGCAAAGGGCGCATTTATTTGAAGCTTGGGGGAGCCAATTTTCCATACGGTCTTTAGTGAGGAGCTTGTTCTTCAACGCTCGAAGCAAAGTAATCGAATACTTAGGGATATACTTACTGTACCAAACTAAATTGGATAGTGGAAATGGTGGAGCTTTATCCCGAACAGATTCCCAAGCATCTCTGAAGCGGAAAGCCGATCCGTTGTTCCATTCCCAGGAATCGGCACCAGAGGTAAGCGTCAAGTTTTGGAGAAGGGGCTGCACTATTTGAATATCAGCATCACAATTCCAAGAATACCCATTCCAATAATCACTTACTCTCTTTTTACTTGCCCCAGTTGGGATAGTGTGCAGGGTTTTGAGAGGACCACAGGGGAGCCAATTATCGTGCCAGAAGAGTGTATCTTTCCCATCCCGAACTCTCCTCTTGATGATCTTCTGAGATTGGCTACGACAATGTAATAAGAACTTCCAGGTTCCAGATTGAATGGCCGCAGCTTTATCTTCGTAGAAAGTAGATGCGTCTTTGTACTTGGCCCGCATGTACTCGGCCCAAATGCTTCTAGACTTAAGGAACCTCCAAGTTAGCTTCACTCCCGCTGCAAGGTTCAAATCAGACAACAGTCGTAGGCCAACCCCCCATTCCTCTTTGGGCTTGCAAGAATCTCTCCAAGCCCAGGCCTTGGTCCGCCCCCAAATGAAATTCCTACATATGGATGTCAGAGTTCGTAAAACAGAAGTAGGGATTCTGTATACCTGTATCCAGTAGGCAATCATTCCATAGATGACGGATTTCACCAGTTCAATACGCCCAGCAGTGGATAATAAGGTAGAGGTCCATCCATCCAACCTTTTCCTGCATTTGTCTATAAGGCGATTATACATATTAGCTTTGGGATATTTGGAAGACAACGGGAGACCCAAGTATGTAGTGATAGTATGCGCCTGCTTAGCTCCCAGGAGTTCTGCAAGTTCCCCACGGTTCTTAACTCCCTTGCTGAACATAGATATACTCTTTTCCCAATTGATCTCAAGGCCTGTGAAATTCTTGAAGTCATATAACAAGTGTTTAAGCCCCCTAAAGGATTTCCGATTAGCACGACAGAAGACAAGAAGATCATCAGCAAACAAAAGATGTGAGATAGCTCCAGTCCGTCTCATAGATTGAATACTTCCTATTGTAATGGATTTGGCTCGCATTAAGGAGAAAGTTTCCATGACGAGGACAAAGAGGAAGGGAGATAGTGGATCACCTTGCCTGAGCCCCCTGTTCCCACCAAAAAAACTCACTGGGGAACCATTAACCATAACAGAGAAAGTGGCCGTAGATATGCATTCCTTTATCCAGCCAATAAACTTGCTCCCAAAACCCATTTGATGTAGAATATAATACACAAACTCCCTGTTCACACTATCGAAGGCCTTTCTGAGGTCCAGTTTCAGGCATGATCTGGATCCCATTGGATTGCTGAAATCTCTGATTTGCTCGTGTGCAAGAAGTGTACAGTCAGATATCAATCTCCCCTGCAGGAAGGCGGATTGATTCGGAGAAACCAGATCATGTATAATTCTCTGAAGCCTATTACATATGATCTTGCTAATAATCTTATAAATGACATTGCAACAGGCAATGGGCCTGTAGTCTCCAAGAGAAGAAGCATTTGTGCCTTTTGGTACCAATGTAAGGAATGTATGGTTAACCTGTCTGAGCAAGGAACCGGATCTGAACAAGGACTGTACCCCAGCAACCACATCTGATCCAATAAGGTTCCAATTATGCTGGAAGAAAAAGCCATTGTACCCATCAGGCCCAGGGGCTTTGGAAGGCCCAATTTGGAAAACAGCTTCTTTAATTTCCTCTGTAGTAACGCTTCTTTCAAGCCACCTAGCAGTATCCTGTTTAATCTTCTTTTTGGGGACAAGATTCGGGAATATATTCCAATAATTGTTCTGATTGTATAAGCACTCATAGTAGCTTGCTGCCTCTGTCTTGATGTCATCATAAGACTTGCACAAATCACCATTCACATCAACCAAGTGCTGGAGACTATTGCGGGATTGTCTAGCTTTCATAGCATTATAAAAGAAGCTAGTATTCCTATCACCCAAATCAAGCCAATCCTGCCTGCTTCTTTGGCGGAACATTTCCTCTTCCATTTCTAGTAGATTTGCAAGCTCGATAGAAAGTTTATGTTCTTTCTCTTGGAGATAAGGATTCGTATGAAGGCCAATATGGTTCCTGGTAGCCTCAAGTTTATCACGGCAAACATGAATAGGGTTGGTAGCTTGATGGTGGTATGCCCATTGTTTAAGGGCAGATTTCATGTTCCTCAGTTTGGTTACAAGCCGAAACATGGGGGTTCCCCTTATATACTGAGCCCAGCTTGATTCAACAATTTCATAATATCCCGGCAAATTTATCCAATGGTTGAAAAATTTGAAAGGTTTAGGTTCAGCATGTACCTGATGATGTAGGTTGACGGCCATTAGGGAATGATCACTGGTATGCGGGTCCATATATTCAAAGTAGGAGTTAGGTAGCATGTTGATCCACTTGTCATTGCAGAGCACCCTATCCAATTGAGCTGTAACTCGCCGAGTTCCCATTCGTTTATTGCACCAACTCATACGTAGTCCAGTGCTTTTGCGATTCTGAAGTTTACAATCTGTTAGGCAATTGTTGAAATCATATAATTTGCTAGCCTCAACCCTGCGACCTTCCACCTTGTCCTTAGTGTATAAAATGCAATTAAAATCACCCCCAACTAGCCACGCTTCGTTGGTCAAGATTGCCGCATCTTTTTTCAAATCCTCCCATAATAACTTCCTCTCGGTAGTATTGTTGCTAACATATACTGCAGAAAGAGCGAATGCAAATCCCCCCTCATTCACGCAACGCACAGTAATGTGCTGAATAGAGACTGAAATAATTGTCATTTGCCAGACCATCGGGTCGAAACCAATGAGGATACGCCCTCCTCCGTGGAGATGGAAGTTATCCAGCTTGTTCCACTTCTTTGGAATGCAAGACTTATTGTTAATTGTCTCTGCTCTGAGTTTGGTCTCCAAAAGAACAATAATAGAGGGAGTGAGCTTTCTAATCCGCTCTCTAAGATCCCTTCTCCTCACGCCATTATTTAAACCCCTCGTATTCCAAATCAGCATGGACATATTGATAGTAGATGAGAGATGTGCTACCGCGGTAAACAACTTACTTCAATCTGCTGCTCCTCCTGGTAGCAGCACTGGGCGTAGGCACTTCAAATTTCCTACTTTTTGAAGATTCAAGAGCTCTAAGTAATGACAAGCGTTCCTCGTCCCAATCAGGATTGTCGTACAGGGGTTCGTTGGGTAGGTGGTCAGCTGCACATTGCCGGTGATTGCCTTCAGGTTGCTGAAGGACGAGTTCTTCAACTGATTCCGGAGTAGAATGATGAGTCATTGCGGTAGGGGGGAAGTTGATGTGGATCAGGTTCGCATACTGTGGCAGTTTTGCTTCGTAGCTTCTGTAGGAATTTTGCCAAGTTGATAAAATTGAGAAGGCCACATCGCAATTGGCTATCACTCCCAGCGTTATCAACCATCTGCGGTAAAGAACTGGGTACACTATTGTCCGTAGCATTTAGACCAAGGTGATTTGGGTTTCCAGTTTCTATGTTGGGTTGTGAGGAGTGTACCGCATCAATGCTGCGAGAAGATTATCCTGGCTCATATGTAATCACATTGCCGGGATTAGCATCTATACTTTTACCCTTGTCCAGCAAGGGAGATTGCTTTGTTTGGACAGGACATTGAGAGTCGGAGTGGCCAAAACACACACAATGACCGCATCGCGGTGGCTCCACCTCATACTTAGCATCAAAAGATAAAATTGACCCATCATCGAGCTCCACCTCAACCTTTTTGGGCAGCGCCTTAGTGGCGTCCACTTCCACCAAGCACCTTGCATAGGTGATGCGTTCAACTTTGGCCGTAGCCCGGTCTAGGCACAGAGGGTTCCCTACAACAGATGCGAGGATATTAAGGACATCCATGTTCCACATATTGACCGGGATACCATGCATTTGCATCCAAATTGGGACAGTGGAAAGGATGTCACGGTCATGGCGAAGTCCACTGGTCCATAATTTGAGTACCACCAGGCGACCGTCGAAGAGCCAAGGGCCCCCATGCAGTATCCTCTCGCATTCCTCTTTGGACTCAAATCGAAAGTAGAAGAAGCCGTTGTCTTTACTAAAGAGTTGAATCCGCTGCCTTGGCTTCCATAATCTTTCCATCCAGGCTTGGACATGTCCAAATAGTGGGGTGTCACCAAGCACGTACCCTACTAGAGTCGATTTCCAGTGCTCAGCCCCCTTCTCCAGCAGTAAGTTGGGAACTCGCGCAACATAAGATCCATCCTCTCTAACTTTAGGGGGGACAAATTTCATACCTACCGCATCGCCATAAGAACGCCTGTTGGAGCACACATCTGACCAACTGCGCTTAGAGGAAGCAGGATCAATTGAGATTTGAGATCTCAATGGCATTCCATCGAGCACCGTGGCTGCACATCCTCCATAACTGTGCTTGGCAGCGATGCTGCCACCCAGACCAGGACGGATGGTGGGAGGCAACTTTGGGGGGAGCCGGGTGCCCCTCACCGGACGGTATGCCGGGCGCCGGTGAGAGAAAGAGCCCGCCTGTAGGTTCTTGGGGATGGCGACCTTCCGCCTGCGAACAGTATGCCAAGGTTCAGCCACCGAATCATCCACCAGGGGATTGTCGCCCGAAACCAGAGTAGGCGCATTTTTGTTGGTTGACGAAACCCTAGGCAGAAGGCCAGAATCGCCACTCTCCCCTCTCCGAGAATCACTCACCATTTTTATATTATATATATATATATATATATATATATATATATATGAAAATTCTATTGTGAGAAGGTGAGAAGGTGAGAAGAGATATGAATGTGGTTAGCTAGCCAAATCTATTTTCCAAATCAATAATCGGAACCGTTCATGATGTTTTATCTATAAAGTGTTCTTTATGTATAAATTTTTTTGTTATTTGGAGATTTCTACCAAATCCATCAAGAGTTCACAGGATGGACGACTTACAAGCTGCCTACAAATATAACAAAAATGGAACGGGTTGATCCATATGATTTTTGGGTTTATAATCTCCAATTTTTTTAGGGTATAGATCTACCAACATGTTCTTGAAGATGAACGGTGCCGATCGTTGATTGGTGTTACCGATTGGTCCTTCTCACGATAAGAGTCTCTTCTCACCTTCTCACAATAGCATTACCCCTATATATATATATATATATATATATATATATATATATATATATATATATATAACTCTAACCATTACCGAACCCTAACGTCTAACCTCTAAATAATAAAACTATAAAATAGGAGGTAACAACTTAGTCATGCAAGATTACCAATCATGATAAAAACATAGTTTAGTATACATGCTAACCCTAAACTAACAACTAACCTCTTTAAAACTTTTAGTGTCTGCTGTTCGTTGCAGGGGAGGAGAGGAGATCGTCGGTGTGCTGGACGTTGGGGCGGTGCTGGAGAAGGGGTGGAAGAGGTTGCAAGCACAGGATGTGGGTCTTGCAGGCGGATGAGGTGACCTGCGGGAGTCGGACGTCGGTGGAAATGGGGTACAGGCGCTGGAGATTAGACAGGGAGGCGCGGCGTGTTTTAGGGCGTCGGAGATGGTGGATGATGGTCGGAGACGACGCCAGGGAGAGGTGTTGCGCGTTGCAGTGGCGAGATGGAGGCTGGGGTCGAGGGTGCGGGGCGTCGGTAATGGTGAGATGCGGCGGCTGAGGTCGGTGCTTTAGGGTTTGTGCAGGTTTTGTGAGGGTGAGGTTGTACGAGGGCTGACTAGGGTTTGTATGGGTAGGAATTTTAGCATCCGGCCTGGCTTGCTTCCTAGGGTTTGTACGAAGGGGGTAGGCTGCTAGGTGTTTATAGGGTTAGAAAATATATGGTATGGGTTTTATTAAGAGAGAGGGAGAGAGAAAGATGCATGTGTATGTGTGGTGCGTGACTTGCCTTGGGGTTGGGTTTGGAAAATATTAGAAAGGTTATGAAATAAGGAAGTAGATTAAAGAATAGATTTGTTTTTAATTATAATTATTAGGAAAAGTCAAAAAGAGAAAGTGTTTTGAAATTTTGTTTTAAATACAATTCATTAGGGAGATAAATTAGCAAGAGATAATAGGATGGTTTGAATAACCATTATATTTAGGGAAAATTGGGTTTTAATGAGAGAAATATTCTAAATTAGCTATAATTTAATTAGGATATAAAGGAATAAACAATTTTGAATTTGAATTTTGAAGAATATTTGAAATTCTTAAAACATTTGAATTTTAAAACCTCAAACATTAATACACTATTAATAAATTAATTATAAGCATAATAATGAGATCAGACATCTAGAGTTATTAATGGAAGACATACATAAATTAAACTCCACTCAAGTGTATCTGAAAATACAGGTCGTTACAATATAACACCAACACTAAAGATTAATCTTAAAGCATAAGTTGGATACCAATGGGCTGTATCATTGCCATGGACCGTATCCATTTTTCATACGGAGCTCTTTTCTTCTTTCCTTCATTATTTGCAATTTCTTTCATTGTTTTTCTTTTCTTTTCATGAGCTCTAATTTTTTTCCAAGGCAAGATACTTCATATCTCGTAGAATAATATGTTTTTCGATATAGTTTAATTCATCCACCTACAAAGACTTTCCCAAATTTCATGAAAACAATTCCATATGTGCAATAACAATTAATCTCGTGAAAGTGAAGGCGAAGGTGTAGAAATCAAGTTATTCAGTTTATTGAACATGTCATGATCATTTAGAAAGTCTAATATGCAATTATAGTCATGACAATAATATAAGATTCCTACATGGATATGAATATTATTCAAAAGTGCAATTTTGATAAACAAGAAGCGAGATGTACAATAAAGCTCAATCTTTGTAAGGTTTGCATTTTTATTTTCAATTTTGCAAATTTTTATGGTTTTCAAAAATTTTATCACAAAAAAAAATAAACACTCCAAGAAAAAACATCAAACACACACACACAAAAATCACACCAAGAAAAGAACACACCAAAAATCCTATGAATGTATGCAATGAGCTCAAACAAGAAATCATACCTTCGTGTTGTCGTTTGGCCAAGGATCTTCAATGAAATGTGACGTCAAATCCATAGTTCCTTGCCACTACATCTTACCTACATGTATGATGTTATGTGACCTTGTAATCCAACAAGGTCCACCAGTCACCAAATTTTTAGAAAGTTATACTTGTTTGTATTTTATTTTCACATTCATATCTAGACAATTATTGTAAGTGTTCATCACAGTATTTTTAGGAACCAATATTTGTTTGAACTTCAGATTCTTGTTCCTGTATGGACATTTATTACATGGTTGGCCAACACACCCACAATTAAAGCACTTTGCATGAAAATTTCTGATTTTCGTTGGCTCATTGTGAACTTTCTTAGTTTAGGATTTTCAACGTATTTCAAACCATACCCAAGTCCTTGCCTATTATTGACATACAGTTGATTTCCAAGAATAATATCCCGGTATTGTTTTCCAACACCGAATTTCTTTATGGTCAATTCTAGGTCGGTGACTTTGTATTTCAAATAAAGATTTTAATTCACAAGCAATGTGCATTTACTAATAAAGGCATTTTTATTCTCCTCCTCATTCTTTCTCAACTTTTCAGCTTTATTTTCTATCTCAATAGATTTTCCTTCAAGATTTTTATTTTCAATCTCACTCTTAATCAATTTTTCTTTAAGCTCTTTACTCTCATTTTCTACCATGGCCATCTTTTCTTTGAGCTCTTCCTTTTCAGCTTCTAGCTTAATGAATTTTCTTCAATCTCTTTAGATTTAGTTTCCAACCTGATCATTTTATATTGGCATGCTTTATTTTTTGTCTCTAGCTTAGGGCATGTATTACACATTAAGGTTGCTTGCACAACCGGGGTTTCTTTTCTAATCTTTGCAAGTGTGGCCTCAAGTGTATTCATTTCAGTTTTCAGTTTTTCATCGTCAAGAGACATGTGATAGTTATCTTGTTTTAGTCATCGTTTGCTTCTGTACGTGATTTAACATTGGATTCTAACCTATCAATTTTAGCATGCATATTTTCACAAAGCTCACGTTTATAACAAAATTGTACCTCATCAAGATTTCCCATTAGGCATAAGGAAGAGTGTGTAGTCTCATCTTGAACCTCATCCTCACTATCGTCATCCCACGTAACTGCAAATGATTTTCCCTTCTTCTCTGCAAAGTTGTTCTTTGCCTGTGGAAATTCTTCCTGTAGTGTCCATGTTTCCTGCATTGAAAACAATGTACAGACTTAGTAGTATTTTGTTCAGATGATGTATTTGCAGGATAAAATTTATTAAAGCGCTTGAACCTTTTGGACATTTCAGATATTCCCTGCGGAGTCTTGATGTATCTTCTAAATCTTCTAACCATCCGTGCGTGTTCCTCATCAAGCTTGTCATCATCATCCCATGTGTCTCACCAATTCTTGTATCTCACTCCCCAAAGTGTCGAACAATACTACTTTTAGCGAAAACTTTCCCTTGATTAGCCCCAACCAGTCAAGAGCCCAAAATAACCCCGAAAGCAAAAAGTGTAAAATAATACAAATATATATCAACTCAATCACAAATAATAATAAGATGAAGAGTTTAGAGCGCTCAGTTTGTGAAGATTGAATAGTCCTTGTCGATAATCTCATCGTCAGCTATGCTCTAACGTAAACGGTGTCCCAATCTGATCTCGGAATCAAAAGATACAGCCCTCCAAAGTTCGCTGTGCAAATCTGACAAATCTGGTCTGTGCATAAAGCAGTTCTCTGTGTTGGCTGTGTGACTGCGGATTGTGCGTAAAGTAAGTTTCTGCTCCGTCTTCCAGAAATCACAGTAAATCGCACCGACCTCAAAAAATCCAAATAAATACTCGTTGGAATCGTGGGCTCGTCCTCTTTGATAGAAAACAATGAAAGGGCCGATTTGATTACTTTTGTGAAGAGGAATTCTCAGATCTTTGAAGTGCGTCGTAGAGCTTGGAATTTGATGTAGAACTTTTCCCTTGTACTTTGTAGATCACGTTGCTTGGTTGATTGAAAATGATGTGGTCTTGTGCCCTTGGCTTTTGATGCTTGATGGAGTGGTCTTGCGACAAGGAGAAGCGCTTGGAGCTTTTTCTTCTTTGAAGATGATGGAGAACTTTGGCCTTATGAGATGATGAAGACTATGAAGCTATTCGGAATACAACTCATGCTAAAATAAATACCATTAATTTAATATAGAGATTAAAATCAGAATAATATCACCATATTGTAGAGCACTGAGTTGTGATCGTCCTGGCGCAAACGGTTCGTCGATCCGAGCTCTGTGGAGAAAGTTATGCACTTTTCAGCGTCGTATGTAGAACTCCTCCTCCCACGAATTTGATGATCTATTTGAAGTTTGAAGGAGAAAAACTCTGCCAAGATGAATGGAAATAAGTCTAGGACCGGCCTTGTTTGCTTGTTCTCTCTCCTCACATTGTAGAAATAGGTCGCCTATTTATAGTACTTGGACCTAAGTAATTTGATTGAATCAAAAACTCCTTTAAATTGATTTGATATGATTTGCTCTCATCATATCTCCTTGGTGCAATGAACTTGGTCAATCTCCTATGAAAAATAGAACTCTTTTTGTATCCAAATTAAATCTAATTTGAGTCCAAATTAACTCTTCAAATTTTTCCACCAAATCCTCAATCAAATCTCCTTATCCCTTCATGCCATGTGGACCAAGTCAAATTCTCTTAGTCCAAATTGATTTGAACTTGATCCGATTCTCTTTTTGAATTCAGCTCCTTATCCCTCCATGTCATATTGACCAAGTCCAATTCTCTTAATCACGAGATTGCCATTTCCCCCATCTCTTGCATATAATTCCAGCATTGGCATTGTGCACAATTGGCAAGATTGCCATTGATCAATATTCACAAGTTTGTCGCTAGTTGCTCCATGTTTATTTCCACCTAAAAACACTTAACAAACACATCAAAAATATTCATGAAGGTTTGTTATCATCAAACAAGAAATCATATATCGATGTATCCAATTACGTTGTATCCAACATGGATGTCATCATATGAAGTTAAGGATGCTAATTAGGCGTAGTAAGAGCTCCCGGGTGTAAGGGAATGCCTAAATAAGTAAGCTAGAAATTAAAACCTAGGGTATCCTTAGATGCACTCAATAACCATATCAACCTAGGTTGGGCATTGCAAAAGATCAAATTGCCCTTAGTAAAGCAGATCCAAATGCTTAACCAAGTTCAAAGTTGTATAGACTCCATTTAATGGTAGTTCCTTGGGCAATGACCAATTTACCAAATATGATAGTACCATCAGCATATTGCAGGTTAACAAACATGACAGCTCTCATGAAGACCTACAGAACTTCAATGAGACTGCATTTTATGATTTTATTAAAAAAAAATCATTAAAATCATTGGCGGCCAATACAAACAGGAGGGGAGAGAAGGTAACCCTATGAATGTTATGCTTATATTGAATTTCTTTGCATGGGATTTCCTTAATAGAATGTTAACCAAGTAAGATCTAGCCAAGACATAATTCAGCCTGTTCATTTCTATTCGAATCATCTAAAGGGAGCAATTTTAGTACATAATCAAAATTAATCATCTCATATGCCTTTTCAAAATCCAACTCAAGGATATACAGCACTATCTAACGTTGTATTATGCTTTTAAAATGCTAAGATCATTGATTTAATAAAGTTTTAACATTTTTAGATATAAAAATAATAACAATGGTGATATTGGTCTTTTTACATTGGTCTTTAGTTTTACATGTTTATATTTGACTTAAACATTTGACTGATTTTTAAATATTTAAATTTGATCGAAATACGAATTGATATTCAAACAATATGATTACCGAGTAAAATATCTGCATGCGGATCCATATCTCTAGAAATAAAACGAAAATGAATATGGTAATTCCCATATCATCTTCGTATCTAATCTGTTTGCTCTCTTAGGTCTATGGATTGATAATAATGTTTATCTTATGGATGTTGGGTTCCCAAAACAAGTTAAATTGGAAGAGAAGCATTTGTGAATATCCTTTAATTCCATTACCATCTGAATTGGATGATATATAGTTGGATCTTTTCCTCCTATTAGCCACATTATAAAAGAACATAGAATTCGGATACCCTTTTAAGCCATTTTACCCGAGATCTTTTTTGATACATCGGAACGTAGGAATCAAACCATCGACCTCTCACAATAGAGGGAGGGCGAATACCACACTAAGCCAATTGGCTAGGGTATTACCCGAGATCTTTGCTACCACACGATCACATCTTTGTTGAAAATGTTCAAAAGTTGCAAACAATAGTCCGCCAACATAGAGAACTCATGAGGTTATACTATTCTCAATCCCTCCACATGCTCAAGAGAGTTGATGTGTTTTATAAGAAAATCCTAATTTGGAGGGCACTCCTAAAACATTAGAAATCCCAATGGGCCAAGCACACATAAGGTCCACGAAGTTTGGAAAGAAAAACAGTGTCCACATCTAGGCCTCTCATAGGGATATTCGAGCATTCCAACACAATAGGTTACAGTTTTACGGATTCCCACTGATGTGCCAGTTTTAGTATTTATACCGCAAGCATACGGTGTGTTGTAGCACTTACGAGTTGATCCATAAGGAGGTTATCTGATTGAGTACTAGCCGCTCCTAGGTTATGGTTAGCTACGTGTGTATTTTTATGAAGGTGAAATAAAATAAAAGAAATGCTCTAGGGCTAAGTATCATCTCTCCTGTGGGTTGAATATGGAAATGAACTCATCATCTAGCCATCGAATTAATCCTATGGTGAGGTTGTCGCACCTAATGTTAACACCTACCCCCACTATCGTGATGCTATGATAGGACTACATATCCTATGGCACAGCCAACCATCGTTGGTCATTGTCATACGATAAATGCATGAGGATTAACAATGTTTCCCAACCTTCGTTCGTGCCACTGTCGTGTATAGAAGTTAGGATAGAAGTTAGGTCGATGCCTGGAGAGCTCTACTTTACGCTCAACTGTCATTGTCGACATAAATAACATGAATCAATATATGGATTGAAACCCCTATATTAGACCTAACTGTCGTTAGCGACTAATCTAATTAACCACTTTGGAGGAGACCAATTTGTATTAATAATAAAATATCCTAGGCATAACCCTAATTTGACAATCCAATAACTAAACAAATTAATTCATCCCCATTCAATCTCCCAATAAGGTTCAACACATGCCCTAGATAAAATCTATGCAATATACATTAAAAGCATCAACATAAGAATAACACAAGAACAAATAGAAAGCATAATGGAAAAAGAAAATGCTTATCTTACAAAAGTTTCAATCCAAAAGTTTTCATTGATACAAGCTTGCTCCTCAAAATAATCTCTAACATGGAACTTAAAAATGACGGCTCATAGCCCCGAAAAACACCCTTCAATTCGTGCATAAATCAAGCATTTATACTCCTCAAAACCCTAACCTAATTGGGCAAAAATTCGGCCCAGTTTCACAGAAAAATAAAATTACACGATCGTGTGACAACTCACACGACCGTGTATTTGCCGTGTGCGCAAATTCTGCACTGCAACCTTCCAGAAAATGTATAAAATTGCTCCGAACTCCGAAAATTACAAATAAATATGTGTTGGAATCTTCACGACATGCTCTTCGACTGAAAAATATGATAGAATGAAAATGACCATGAAATCATGAGCAAATCTTCAATCTTTGCAAGGCTGTGCGCTCTTCCTTTGGCTTAAAGGGACACAGTCGTGTGGAAGCCCTACACGACCGTGTTACTGTGGTTGGCAGAAGTGGATTTCTGTGGTCTTCTGTGACATTTCCTGGCACGATCATATAAGAGGGTCACACGACCATGTTGGACCTCTTCAGCTTCTTTAGTAAACGGATCACACGGCCGTGTGAGAGGCCGTGTGGTGGTCTTCAGCGAGTAGCTCACGCAGTAGTGTGTGATAGCACACATGACCGTGTGCTTCATTCTTTTCTTTAGCTGCTGTCATTCTCTTGCACACGACCATGTGTGTTATCACACACGGTCGGTCGTGTAGAGCCTTATTTTCTTCAATTCTTCTCCTTTTGATTCCATCGCTTCGCCTCGCTTCTTCTCTTCATTCTTTGACTCTAATTAGCTCCATTTAGCTTGATATTGACATGAAATGCACATGAATACCCAAAGAGTGAAACAGAATGAGAATAGAGTGAAATGATATAAAAAGTAGGAATTTATATAATATAATGCGTGAATAGTTCCCACTAAAAACAAATAAATATCCACTCATCACCCACCACATTCGCTCAAACCTAAACTTCCTATATTTAAGGCTCGAAGGCTTCCCGATTGAGATGCAAATGTGGGTGTAGTTGGAAGTGGGTTTTGGGAGCAAAAAGCCACGGATGAGTAAGAAACATGCTTCCCATTTCGATTTGATCATCCTATCCAGTCTGGGAACACAGTAATCCACTCTCATATAAAACCAAGTAAAATGACGTGCTAAGATCCCAAACTCAATCAGACTATCTCAACCACTACCATCTCCATCCATGCACTCAATGACACATCTAACCATGTTGAAAGCACATCCAATGATCCAGCGAATGTTATTAAAACTCGCAGTCACATGAATCCTACCGGAAAACCTCCTTAAGGGTGTGGCAACAATGATCATAAGCCATAGTAATTACTTTAGTAAAACAATCATGAGTAACCTTAACAGAAAATGAAAACTTACGTAACGAATGAGAATTTTGTGTTCAGAATGCCTATAAGGAAACCTTCAATTTTCTGAATAAATCTTCGCTAAAGGAATCCACAAGATGTAGTTAAATGCATGGGGAAGGGGTAAAAAGAATACTAACCAATAATGGCATCAAATGGAACTTACCAGTTTCAAGTTCGAAGTTTAATCTTAACCGCAACCAACCAACCTTAATCAGAACTCCGAAAAGCAACTGAGAGTACAAATTGATGCTGTAAAGAAATTTGGCAAATATTTATTGTTAAATTGATGTGTAACATAGCAGGTGAAAACCCAGCTCTCGCAAATATAAATGCATTCGCACTTTCATTGAAGGATAGTGTCATCAGTAGCTCCTCAACACACGAGACTGCTCAAAAACCTCTTGTAACTCATCATTCAGAGGAAATAGAATCGCTGTGATAATGCTATCAGATGAGTAAATGGTTAGGGACTAGAAGAAATTCATTATACCAAGCATCTGCATTATGCATAACCAACAACATATATTTACCTTCAATGAGGATAACACATGTACATTTGTGTATCAGTGTTTGTTTTTTCGATACATAATACAGAAATCCAGTGTTCACTAGCATATGGATGCATAATGTTTGAGTTACAAATTATACATATATACAGATAAAGGAATTTCAGTATCTTCTTAACAGAAAAGCAGCGTACATACCAAGTGACATTTAGCAGCAACCACAACAGTAGCAATGTTTTTTATACAAGATATTTGGGTCAGCTACATGCATCCTAGTAACATTTGGCGCGTATCTTATATACAAAGATCAAGGGATGCGAGGCACTCTCCTTGACTTGCAAGGAGGCATCACAATTTACAATAGATCATCATAAACATTGGTAGGCGGTAAATCATAGACTAGTGCCCATAATTTCAGTAGCTGCTATGACCTCCATAGGATTGAAAGAACTTCATCAAACTGCCATACACGTCTTCCCTTGCTTTTACGCTCATTATAAAGTCAATGTGACCATATGGATCGAGGTACATCAATTCAGGCTCAGCTCTCAGCTCTTTTATGGTCCTTTTTACGTCTGTCACATCAGCTATGGCATCGTTACCGCCATAAGCCATCCACAAGGGGAGGGACTTGGGAACGTCTTGCAGATCAAATGCTGGGGGATGCAGCTGGCCATATCGTTTCATATTTCCCCATAATCCATAGTCATACATGGCAAAAGTACCCTTCCGGATCACTGCCACAATATATAGACATGGCAGGCATTAACAACCAATTGCAGAAGTGAATTTCTATTAAATTAAATTGTAAAGGTCCAAGACTAGGCAGCAATCTCGATAAAATAACAAGTTTATGATTGAGGAGGTCAACATAGGAGTTGCATAAAACCTAAGGACAATAGTGTAAGGATGCCTGCTTTAGGTACTAAATTCTAATTTGAAGAATAACAGGCTCATAGAACTAGACGATACAGGCTGATAGGCAGAAGCTTGCAAGCGGCAATGGCATCTCTGATATTTACTTCTTAAGAAAAATAGATAACTACTATTCACCCTATACCTGACACATTTAGCATATGAGCTTTTCTCGTATATGGAGTTGACTACTCTCTCTTTGACAATGCATCAGACTCCAGAAACAAGTTTTAAGTAGCATGACGGATGGGACGGGTCAACACGGATTGAACCCGGCCTAGCCCGCCTCAAGCTGAGACATGCTTGGCCCATGGCGGGTTACACACAAGCCCGGCCAGTCATGGGTTGGCCCGCGTGCCTGTCTAGGTTGTATGATTTGGCTCATAATTGGCATGCTCCGTGACTGGCCAAGCAAAGCCCAGCTTGACCTGTCGTGCGAGTTTGACACTCCAATAAATGAAAAAGGCAGTTGCTCAAATGGCCTAAAGAAGAGAAAAAAAGAGGGAAATAAAAGGAGGGGACCAATGGGTCTGAAGTTTATACAAAAAGGGACATGAAACAACAAAGAAAGAAAAAAGAGAGCTCAATCAACAGGGGGTCCAAGCAAAAAGGGAAATAAAATCAAAAATAGATTTCAAACCTTCCCTGGTTATAACAAATGCCCCAATAATCCCCCACTATCGTTATTAACTTCCCATCACTCTTAAAACCACCCACTCAATGCAATAACCATCCATTAACTATTAACACCATAATAAATCTAATCAAAGACAAAAAACACAACTGACACTAAAACACTACCAAAAATCAAGCAAAAAAGGAACAAAGAGGAAAGAAGATAAGATGCATAGAGTAAAAACGAGTCTCTCTCTCTCTCTCTCTCTCTCTCATGGCCATGTGAGAGCATTGGCACCGACCAACCGACCGACCGAGCATCGCCTGACTCCAGCAATACCATCCAAGCTCCAAATGAGTTTGAGAGCTGCCCCCTCCCTACAACGCCAGGCCCAAGATCAAATGTGATTCAAACAATGTTGCTTCTTTCCTATTCTCCTTTGTCTTCTTCTTCTTCTTTTTTGTGATTTTTTCTTTAATTTTAGTCAAGTTAAACTATTTAGCTTGCCGGCCTAACCCGCCTCATCGCAGTTTAGACCCACACGATGAGATAGTTCGTAGCCTCAAAAAAGGCAAGTCAGGCAAATCCGACTCTCCCCAACTCATGACGGGTTGAGACTAACCCAACTAGCTGATGGGTTGGCGGGTTGGCAGAACGGGTTGGCCCAACATAGCTAATCCTCCACCCTTAGTTCCGGGGCATAAGCACCACATGGCATTTTGCCGTGGAAACACAAAAACAACCAACATACAACATTCCACAACCCTCGATACCATATACATTATATGTGCTTGTTGTACTTCATAGTACAACAACATGATACAAAAACTATTCTTAGTCCTAGAGTGAGATTTGAACCTTTGTATTTCCAAATAGTAACATCCATTGAAGTCTGTCCCCTATGTGTACTATTAACTAGGCTAACTTAAATCCTATGATATAGGTTAGAACTTACGTGTTTGGTTATTTGGCTTTTTAGGTTTCTGGGCTACAATCAGCACCCACTATCTAATATATACACACTGAGCATGAATATGAGCTGGCAGATCATTCATTCTTATATGCGTCATGAAAGGGAATAGTAGAAAGGCACACCAACTATCGTATGAAAAAGAAAAGGTAATGTACAGATACAATGCATGTTTCATAGCTTACATAAGAGGATGAAACTTCTACCTCATAAGAAAAATCAAGGACATTTAAGTTGGCAATGCTTCTCTTGATATCCATCCTTGCACCAAGCTTTTAGTCTCCAAAATGTTATTCTTCAATTGTTAAACATGAAACTAAAACATTGAGAGTCATTAGCAACATAATATTGTGATCATCTTCAAAACTATATTGGTCTAAAAAGCCAATACCTAACATTATCCCCCTTTTTGATGATGACACACATTATGTAAAAGATAAATAAATAAAACACAATGCTAAAGAGCTTCTCCTACTTATATGCACCAATTGTAAATAATAAACCAATAAAGTTTCAAATCAATTGTAACATATAATAGGCAAAGATTATATAAACCATATCTATCATCTCTCTCCCACATATTATCATCTCTCTGTCCCCATATATGATTTACATAATTCATATCTCTCTCCCTTTTGTCATTGTCAAAAAGGTGGATACAACATATAAGAAATAACTCTTGTCATTGATTCCCTTTTAAAATGTGACAAAAACTAAGAGATGAAGAAATGTTTGATACCTATTATGAAATCTTAAGTGGGTATCAATCATTATCTCATGCTCCCCCTATATCATAGAGAATGTCAAAATGATGACTTCTATGAGCTAATAAAAATTAATTGGAGCCATGAGCCAAAATTGTATCAATTCATTAATATAGAAAGCTCAAGCATCATTGATACAAAAGACATTGCCAAGAGAAAATATAGTATATACAATGTTGGCAACATCAATGGTTTGAGTTTGAGACCACAATAACCAATTGTAGTAATGATCTCAAAAATAACCCAAAATGAGAGTTAAAATATGTTTTAAAATAATTTTAAACATGCATAACATACTAACTCTTTCATTGTCATACATATGGATCAACAAATGCATGTATGACAATGAAATCCCCAAGGTCCCATTTTCATAAAAAAATTAGATTGAATATTTTCAAAATCATGAAAAATCATACACAATTAATGGGTATGCTAAGATATAGAAATATAAGCATAATACACATGTAATATGCACATGTGTGCGAGACCTATTCATTAGGGAACCAAATCCAAGAAGAGTTTGATTTCCTAACATAATCACATTAGGTGATCACATCCATAACTAATGAGTTGATATAAATATCCCTCTCTTGCACACTAACCCTATTGAGAATCTAAAGACTTAAAGATTTCCTAGGCAATAGTTTTTCCTTTGCAAGAGGGGTGGATGTGGCAAGTATATGTGTAGAAGATTGTTTCTTGGCATGCATAAAGTGAGGGGCTTGCTTCTTAGCAAAAATGAAGAATTTTCATTCTCCCTCGGCACCTTGTGATTTACATACTTTTTGTTAGGGTTATTGTTGTACAAGAATGCACGGTGGTTCTTCTTAGGTGCTTTAGCAATAAGTCTTGATTTTGCACCAAAAGAAGAAATAAAGGTGGGTTTGGGTAACACGTTTGGAATATAACCCAATCCTCCTTTATGATTTGTCGGATGTTGTTTTTACAACAAATCGTGGAGTGAATCCCTAGAATGTACAAAGCTTATGAGCTTTGGGATTCCTCTTCGCATTTCAACATTAGTTGTTGAATGCAAGACTCTAAGCGAAGATTTTGAGCTACCAATTTTTCATTTAAAATTCTCAAATCCTTAACTTGATAGAGAAGTGTCTCTCTCACTACTGTCACAAATATGCAAATCATTATCATTTACACTAGTAGATTCCAATTCATGCAACCTACTCTTAACGACATTAAATTTATCTTTTAATTTAGAGTAAGCATCGATGAATTTACTTACCCCTTTGGAGAGCTCCTCATTGAGATATTCAAGCTCCTCATATGATAGGTTTGGCTCCACCTCATCTTCATCATCCTCATTTGCGCATTCCTCCCCGCTAGAGCTTAAAGAAGAATCTTCCACATTAGCCATGAAGCACACTTCTTCAATGGGATTGAGCCAAGCTACCACCTCTTCATCACTTGAGCTTGAAGAGAGATCATCGAATGCTGGGAAGCACATGTGAGCCTCTTCTTCTTCATTTGATGAGTCCTCACTTGAGTCATCAAACGTATGCCAACAAGACTCTTCTTGTTCTAATATTTGGATTTCACTTTCCAAAATTTCTTCTCGTTCCCTTTGTAAGATTCTTTGGAGGGTTTGGAAGGGCATTCGGTAGAGCTATGACCTTTACCTCTACAATTGAAACAAGTAGAAGTTTTATTAGAACTAGAGAAAAACTTTGACGAATACCTACCGTGCTTGTCCTTTAAGAACGCTTTTAATTGCATGGCAAGCTCCATGATTTCATCATCACTAGCATCATCCTCTCCATCTTCTTCACTTGAGACTTCTTGATGGAATTTCTTTCTCCATTTGATTGGCTCCTTTGCGGCATGAAATGCAATTCCCTTTAGCTTCTCCGGCTTCACGGGCTTGGATGGTTGAATCTCCTTCATATGTAGACGCTTTACTTCATATGACATGAGATTCCCAATGCACTCCTCAACGGTGTATTTAGTCATGTCGTTTGACTCCACAATACTGATGGCCTTTGACTCCCATTGAAGTGTAAGAGAATCATGGACTCCACTCGATCCTCTTGAGAAATCACATTCCCAAGTCCTTCCAAAGCATTCACGATACCTGTGAACCTTGTAAACATATCTGAGATGCTCTCTCCTTCCTGCATCTTAAACAATTCATATTTAGATCTAAACACACTTTATTTAGATTTCTTACCTTTGAAGTCCCTGCATGAGTAATCTCCAAAGTATACCAAATCTCGTTGGCAGTTTTGCATTTAGAGATGCCGTTGAACTCATTGTGATTAATGGCACAATGAAATGCGTTCATTGTTCTCGCATTGGATTTAATCAAATCCTTCTCCGCCTTTGTCCTTGTATCTGATGGTGTAGAAGGCTTCACAAAAGGAGACTCTGTGGCGTCACATAGGTCTTGACCCTCCAAGTATATCATCATCTTAATCTTCCATTTGGATAGTTCGTTCCGTTGAAGAGCGGAGGTCGAACGGTTGATAGACCTTGAGACAATGATAAATCGTTGAACGTCATAGTTGTTTGAATGCTTCAATCTTGCTCTGATACCAATTGTAAGGACCGTCTACCTTGCAATACTAAACAACACACAATAGAGTGTGGTGAATAGAGTAATGGCAATAATTATGTAATTAAAAATTAAACTTGCAAATGCAGAATTATAAGTGCAAGAGGAGATTAAGCTACACGATTAAGCAAACGTAAACACAAAGGATTTTACCCTAGTTCCCCCAGTCACACCAATATCCACTATAATCCTACACAAGGTAATGAATACAATCCCTACACAATGGATTTGTTCTACAAAAGGACACACCAAACCCTACACAAGGGTTAGTCCTACACAAGGACTCAAACTCCCACAAAGGGAGAAGCTAACTCTCACAAAGAGAGTTAGGTTTCATTCACAAAAGATGAAATAAAGGACTATTACATATGCATTGATGAGAAGAACTTCCTCACAAATGAATGCAAGGCATGGAAGAGGTTCTCCAAGTGTTGAGATGAACTTTGATTGCACTTGTAGGATTTTCCTATTAGCTAGCTTCAATGCATGAAGAGGATTAAGGCTCAAAAGATGGAAATGAGAGAAATACGAGTGGATTTATGTTTCTCAATGATATTCAATGATAATCAAGAGTTCTAATAAAACTAAGCCATCTCCTATTTATAGGAATCCAAAATAACCCACTAAACCCAAGCAAAAAGCCCAAACAAACAAATTTGCAACGGCTAGATTGTGGCTGAAAAGTGATCGGACAGGCGCATGTACGCACAATGTCAGGCGCCTAGTGTAACGACTAGATTTTTCAAACGGCTATATTCTGAGCCAAGACAGGCGACTGTAGAAAACTACACGGGCGCATGTACCACTGTGCAGGCGCCTGTCAAGGCTTTTCATGCGACTGCCACAAGGGATGGATTTGAGCTGGAAGAAGACAACTTACGCACTTGTGTACCAGGCGACTGAAGAACAACGATTAGACACCTAATGGTTGACAGGCGCCAGACAAGTCTACATCAGTCGTCTGTCACACAAGATGGATTGGAGCTCAAACTACCATGTTACACACATTGAAGTACCAGGCGACTGTTGAATAAAGTTCAGGCGCCTGTTGGTTAATAGGCGCCCGTCATTTGAACTTCAGTCGCCCGCACCAAATGCTCAAGTATAGAGTCAAGAAATATTTACTTGATCAAGTGCATAACAGCCGCCTGTAGAAGGATGGCCAGGCGCCTGGTGAACCACCAGTCGCCTGTCATGCCTTCAACAGGCGCCTGTTAGAATTCCAAAAACTCCAATTGAGTTTTTGGCATGGGGAACCTATTGGATTGGTTTCTATGATGATCCTAAGATTTACTAAGATGGTTAATGCATATGCATAAATGAGTATGACCATCTAATCAAGGCAACCTAACTCACACAAAGAAGTAAAAGACATAAATGTAAATATTACCTGGACTATATTCAATTACTTCTAAGTGCACTACTCTTCAAGCTTGAGTAACCTTGATTCTCATTATCATCTTCCAAGCTTTGGCACCTCTTGATGAGCTTACTTTCATCAAGCTCCAAGCTATAGCAATGCTTCTCTTGATATCCATCCTTGCACCAAGCTTTTAGTCTCCAAAATGTTATTCAATTGTTAACCATGAGACTAAAACATTGAGAGTCATTAGCAACAACATAATGATGTGATCATCAAAACTATATTGGTCTAAAAAGCTAATACGTAACAGCCTCAATTTCATATGGCCCAAAGTAGCGAGCCGTTGGCTTCTCATTACGCTAGTGTGCCAATGACATCTGTCGATACGGCCTCAGCTTCAGATATACCTTGTCCCCAACTGTGAACTGCACATCTCGATGATGTCCATTGTCTTGGCTTTCATGATCTGATGTGCCCTACTCAAATGCCACTTAAGCTCCTCCAGAACTCTATCCCTCTACTAAAGTTAATGCTCCACCTGGGACATTGAGTCGAGCCACAACTGTGGCTGTAGTAAATTAGGTGCGGAGGATCTCGCCCGTATAGAATTTTGAAGGGTGTGATCTGTGCTGAAGTGTGATAGAATGTATTAATACCAATACTCGGCACATGCTAGCCACTTGGCCCATTGCTTTGGTGCCTCCGACACAAATCAATGCAAGTACGTCTCGATACTCCTGTTGACGACCTTCGTCTGGCCGACGGTCTACGGGTAATAGGTTGTACTCCTCTTGAGGATCATTCCACACATCCGGAATAGCTCTCTCCAGAAATGGCTCATGAACACCAGATCTCTGTCAGAAACAATCGACCGTGATGCAATCTCACTATCTCCCTCATGAAGGTTGCCACAGTTGTCATTGTCGTATAGGGATGCCAAAGAGCCACAAAATGGGTATACTTGCTGAGGCGATCCACCACAACAAGTACGACCGAAAATCCCTCTAACCTCAGTAGTCCATCGATGAAATCCATGATCTCCCAAACCATGTCGGACAGAGATAGCAGATATAGCAACCCCGCAGGAGCATCGCCAAGTATTTATGACGCTGGCAGACGTCACAATTCACCACTTTTTGGGCAATGTCTCTCCTCATCCCGGTCCAATAGAGCTCCCGGTCCATTCGTCTGTCAGTCTGATGTACCCCTGAATGTCCTCTCATCGCACTGTCATGGAACTCCTGGAAAAGCGATGGGATATTTGTAAAAGTCTGCGATATCACCAGTCGCTCCTGGTAGAGCAATCTATGTCAATCCAAAGCATAGCCTAGGTGTTCTGTCGATCCCCACAGCAGTGCCACCCTGAACTGTGCCAACCCCTCAACAGCCTCAACCTCCCATAATGAGGGCTTCCAGTCTAAAAACATTGGCACGGACAATGCCGCCAACTGTATACCCACCCCTCGACGGGACAGAACATCTACCGCCTTATGCTCTAACCGCGTCATATACTGGATCTCGAAATTGTACCCCAGGTTTTTGGATAACCACCTGTGGTGCTCCTCTATAACTATGCGCTGCTCTAATAAATACTTGACTTTGCTAATTGGTGTGCACTATAAATATCATGCCAAGTAAGCACAGTTGCACTGCTAGCATGATCACCATCAATTCCCACTCATACACTGATTTAAGTCTTGCTCGTTCCATCAAGACATGGCTGAAATATGCCACAGACCTCTGATTCTGCATCATATCACACTTAACCCAAAACCAGAAGCATCAGTCCATTATAAAGGGCCTGCTAAAATCAGGTAAGCCGAGCACAGGCACCGTAGACATGGCCCACTTCACAGCCTCAAAATCTATGGTCGCTTCCTCTCCTCACTGAAATTTGTCTTCCTTGAGCTGCTCAGTAAGAGGCTATGCGATGAAGGTGTATCCCTTGTCGAACTTTCAGTAATAACCTGTCAGCCCCAAGAATCGTCGTAAACCCCGCAAGGTGGTGGTCGTGGCCACTCCAATATAACTGTGATCTTCGATCTGTCTGCGATCAATCCTTTTACAGATATTACATGTCTCAAGTACTCCTCTTGCAGCTGCGCAAAGAGACACTTCTTCATGTTAGCATACAGCTGGTGGTCATGTAGCTCCTGCAACATTATCTCCAAATGTCCCACATGCTTCTACATGGAACTGCTATATACCAGGATGTCATCAAAAAACACCAGGACGAACCTCCTCAAGTACAAAAGAAAGACTTTGTTCATGATGGCCTGAAACGTGGATGGGGCATTAGTCACGCCGAAAGGCGTAACTAGGAACTCATATTGTCCCTCATTCATCCTAAAGTAGTCTTCAAAATATCAGCAACTCGCAACCTTATTTGATGGTACCCGACTTCAAATCTATCTTCGACAAAACTGTTGCACCATTTAACTCATTTAATAGTTCATCGATCACAGGAATTGGTAACTTATCTGACACCATCTCCTTATTCAATGCTCTGTAATCGACGCAGAATCGCCAGTTGTCATCTTCCTTTTTCACCAATAGGACCAGAGTAGAATAGAGACTCGCTCTGGGTTGGATCAACCGGCCTGTAATATCTCTCCCACCATCCTCTCAATCTCATCCTTCTGTACCTAGGGATAACGGTAGGGTCTTACACTAATAGGAGAAAACTCCCTCACGCGGGACAATAATATGAGCATGGTCCCGTTGGGGCAGAAGGCCAAGAGGTGTCAGAAATACCTCCTCGAAACGACTCAGAATCTACTCCACCTCCGCTGGAGTGTCCTGCCTCTCCTCCACTCCATCCATTGCTAATCCTTGAAACTCCACAAGATAGCCTCCTCCCTCCATCTGAAGGGCACTTACCAAAGTTTTGAATGAAACCATGAAACATCATAAACTAGGGTCACCTTGCATACTGACGGTCGTCCCCCTTCCTGAAACTCCATCGTCAACAACTTCCAGTTGATTTTGGTCTCCCCCAAAGACTATAGCCACTGCATGCACAAACTAACATCAGTGCTCCCCAGGTCCAAGGGTATAAGTCTTCTACAATATGAACACCCTGGATTTCCAGTATAAGTCCGCAACACTGCCCTTTTTCGCTCCATCTTGCCCGTTCCCAGCATAACTTCAAATCTCCCAATGTCACTGAGCTGTAACCCATGCTGTCCCACCCACTCTGTTCGAGATGAAATTGTGGTTGGCCCCACTATCAATCAAGACCGTGACGTTCTGCTCGGCTATCTTTCCCTCCAACTTCTTGGTGTGGTGTGTAATGCCCTGATAGCTACTGCACAAGTCCTAGAGGGGTGGTGAATAGTACTTTAAAATAATTAAGAAGATAATTCCTAATTATCTTGCAAACTCAACCAACAATGCGGAAATGAAAATGTGACAACAATAAAATACAATCGCAAACAAACGATATAACGGGTTCGGATCCATCCAAGTCTCCCCGACTTGTTCCCGGTGATCCTACGTCCCAAACACCCGGATGCCCTCCGGATACTTGAGTTAGAAACTTCTAACTCAAATTTGCACTATGAAATTCTTGTAGAAAACCTCTACAAGATCAAATCATACACAAATGAAAATGTGACTCCCACAAACCGGGATCACACACAACTCTCACAACCGAGAGTAAAACTTGCAATATTAAATTAAATGAAATAAGAAATGCTTACCAACAAAATCATATGCATTGAGTAAACTTACGATTTTAGGGCAAGGAGGATTTTGGAGGAGAAGAAGTCACCAAACACTAGCTCCAAGAAGTTGACCAGCAATAGAAGCTTAGGGAGGAGTTGGTGACCTTGAATCAAGCTCTTGGCTTGAGTGGCTCACAATCAATGAGAATCTCTCTTGAGGAATAAGAGTGAGGAGAGATTCTTGTGAGAAATGAATGAGCTTGGAATGAGAATAAATGCTTCTCTTTGATTCTCTAAAATGCAATTAATATCAGCCTTGAATGCTTAGCAAGAAGCCATTCAAGTATATATAGGATAGAGGAAAGAGAGCAAAAATCATGGCATTTAATGCTCCAACGGCTCTATTCTGAAGCAGTCTAGTCGGTCAAAGAAGGATCACTGACGGACTAGTTTCTCAACTAGTCGGTCGGTGATTCAACATGAACCGACTAACTGGAGAACAGCCAAAAGAGAAAGTTCAGACAAAAAAGAACTAGTCGGTCTAAGAAGACTTGCCAACCGACTAGTTTGACAACTAGTCGGTCGGTGAATGTTCTTTGACCGACTAAGAGTTGAAATAGTATAGGCTGAATTCAAGGAGAACTAGTCGGTCTAAGAACAAATTCCAACCGACTAGTTTCACAACTAGTCGGTCGATAGTTGTTCTTTGACCGACTAACAGTAAACAGTAGCTCATGCTGTGAAACTGAATACACAACTAGTCGGTCTAAGAAGGATTCCAACCCGACTAGTTTGACAACTAGTCGGTCGGTGAACCTTCTTGGACCGACTAACTGTAAACAGTGAATGAGCTGAATTTGAGCAAGGAGATTTAGTCGGTTCAAGAAGGATTGCCGACTGACTAGATTGCCATCTAGTCGGTGGGTTCTTCTTGAACCAACTAAGATGCACAAGAAGCCGCGATAAGAAGCGTGAAGCTTCGGGAAAGTTTGTATGGGCTTCTAAGATAATCCTAGCTCTAATGATATGAGCGTAATGAAGATTAAAACGTAAGACCTACTCAAGGCTTAACATTCTACGAAAAGAAGCTAGAAGACAATAAATAAAACTTGACGAACCGTCTTCAAAAGCTTCAATCCGAATCTCTTGACTTCAATAATGCTCCTAGAGCTTCAACGAAGCTTCAGGCACACGATCACGCGCTTTGAGAAGTCTTGAGATGTCGCTTTTGATGTTCATAGAATTTTGGCGACGATCTCCATAACTGCGCTCACAAAGAGTTAGTTCACGATATTTATGTTTGTTCATCATCAAAACCAAATCCGGGGAATCAATACTCAACATTCTCCCCCTTTTTGGTGATGACAAACCAACATAAATAATGATCAATAATAATGATTCAAATGAAATTTACTTACTCCCATGCATTGATGACACGTTAATTCCATATAAATTAATAATCATAAGCATCAAGCAGACGAGTAAAGTATAAAATATGAACCAATTATTGAAATATCGGATTTGAAATCCATTTTTATATCTTAACTCCCCCTAAATCTAACATATCAAATTAGATTCACGATAAATTGCTTTAAATTATCATTTAGCACATCGTCATTATTAATTCTCTCCCCTTTGGAATTAGCAAAAAGAGCGGGAGATCAACGACAACAACAATGGCTACAAATAAAAGCACGGGAGTCGTAGAATACGACCACGGTCCAAATGACACCAAAGTAAAATACGAAATAAATCAAAGCGTGCCAACAAGACCATAGTCGATATTCGAAAAATAAAATCATCAAAACTCAAATCAATTTTACGTATTGAGTTATGGAACACTCTCCAATATCAACATTCTTGATGAATTAAGTGCATGGAAAACAATTCTATGTTTTCATAGAAATAATTTCTATTAAATCAAATGTAATCGTCGAGCGACGAAGTCAACATCAGAGACAAAAATATATATAATGTGCACACAGAAGTAAATGGCAACACGATGTATATATATATATATATATGAACATGGATACATCAAAAGTATATATATATATAAGAACATGGATACATCAAAAGTATACATCTGCCAACAATAATATAAACGATCCTCGGATCGGGGCACATCATACAACATATCTCACAGCATACATCGAAGTATCACAAAACATGTATACATCAAAATACATCATAAAACATCCAAAAATATCAAAAATCCATAACCACCAACTATCCTACCCCACTCTCTCACGACTAAATATATCATCCAAAGTGCACAAGGGAGAGTCCTCCAACGCAAGCTCAGGAGGAGGAGGCAGGATCAGCAGCAGCAGCAGGCTCTACAGAAGGGGTGGTGGTCACTGGGTCGACTGGAGTGACATCAGAAGGGAAGTCGCAACAGGAGTGGTCTCGGGAGCACCAGCAGAAACATCCACCGAAGGAACGGTGGCAGCAGGTGTGCTCTTGGGAGCACCAGCAAAAGCAGAAGCAGCAGCAGCAGACGAACGAACAGGAGATCCAACAAGCTCCTGGAGCTCAGCCTCATCCATTTCCTCATCGTCAGAAACTGACGGAGGAACCTCAATGCCAAAGTGAAAACAGATGCGAGATAGCATCTCCTCAAAGCGAGAAACACGAGACTCCACGCGTCTCAAGGAAACAGCAAACTCAGCGAGTGAAGGAGGAGGTGGAGCAGCTGAAGAGGTACCCTCGGTGGCAGAAAGGGTAGTCCTCTGAACGTGACGAAGCGTCGCAAGAGACTTCTTGACGGCCGTCGCATTCAGAGGAGGACCCAACGAACGCTGGTCATCGGGAGGTAGAGGGACCCTGAAGTGACGAAATAAAAGGGTCAGCAGACAAGGATATGGGATGTGAGCTGATTTTGTGGACTTTCGGATACATTCAAAAAAGTCCATCTTATCTATGATGATACGAGCCCAATTGATCTCGCTCCCCATGAAGAGAGCGTAGATCAGCTTGAGGAACGGCTGAGAGGGCAAGCTAGATGAGTCGTACTTCGGAAGGAGGCACGACTTCAAGGTAAGATTTAAGACCCAAGCATTCGGCTTAAATGATTTTGAGGGGACGCCAATCATGGCGGGAGGGATAACATGAAACATCTCGGCAAGCATGGTCTGGTCAAGATCGTGGATATTATCCACGGAGATATCAGCAGGAAGAAGGCCAGAGGATGAGACACCTATCAACTCCCCTAAGATTTCTGTCGTGAGGACAATAGGTGTCCCCAAGACAGTCGTCTCAATGGAGTGAGTGTCGTCATACTGACCCCGAACACGATTTGCATAGAATAGTTTGACAAGACGGGGGTACGGGTGAGGGTTCCCGATCGCTGTAGGAAAGAAGATCGGCGAGATGTGAAAAATCGGAGAACTGAACGAAGTGCTCCAATATCAATGGACAGTGCTCAATACGGTTGTAAGCCGCGAGATACAACGGGTCATCGCGACACAACGATATATCGACACCACCCAATGGCATGGGAGCCTTCCCCTTAGACGGACGAGTGCTAGATCGAGGAGGAGTAGGAGACCTAGCGGTATGCTCGGTCTCCGGAATATACTCGGCGTCAGAGTCATCGGGAGGAGAGGGTGCACGAAATGAGGCTGGAGACACAGTCTGCTTCCTAGGCTTGGATTGAGAAGATCGGGATCTAGGCTTCGCAGTCGCCGTCCTCTTCTTCTTAAGAGGAGGCAAAGAGGAAGATGGATGGGTCGATTTGGCGCGGTGTTTGGATTGAGGGGGGTCCGTAGGAGGAGACTCGACGGTCATGGGAGACAGACTAGATGGACGGATAGGAATACGAGTCTTCGCCATGATCGAGACGAGACCGCACACAATCGAACGAACGAATCTAAAGAAATCGAAAACTAAAACTAAAACTCTAACAAAAACCCTAGATCGACGGAAATCGAAGATAGAGAGCACAAATCTAACCCTAAAAGCTGAGAGGAGATAGAGCTTTACCCTAGGTGGAGGAGAGAGAGGGAGATCGACGGTCGGAGATGGCCGGAAAACGCGGCAAACAGCGGAGGAGACTGAGGGAGACGAAGGGTTTTCGGGGGTTGGAGGAATTCGCACCGATTAGAAAGAGATCTAATTGGTGCAGTGGATATTAAGTCGATCGGGAACGCCAAAAGACACAACAGCCCAAGTGCATTTCGTCGGTCACAGTTCAAGTGCTGACTGACTAGAATGAGATCTAGTCGGTCGGCCAATGAGCTTGAACCGACTAAGTGCAAACAGTAACTGAAGCCAAAATTAGGGCATGAGTTAGTCGGTCCGATTTCATTCACTGACCGACTAGAACGTAATCTAGTCGGTCGGCCAATGAACTTGGACCGACTAAGAGAGTCCAAAAATTTGAAATTTAGAAATTTAGAGTTCTCTCCTAATCGCACTTGGACGAAACATCGAAAAACTCTCATACATCATTAATCTACCCCATAAAACATCGAAAGATATAAATACGACGTTCATGAATATTTCGAGCATAAATTCCGAAAATTCAACCAAAAATCCAGAAAATCTCAACACATCTAGCATGAGCAAATATAAAGAAAATATTATCATGCAAGATTATTGAACAAAAATGAATCCTAAATCTCGGATTCACGCATAATCCCCAATTCGCGACATAACCGCACAAAGGAGTCTTCCTTGAGTGGTTTCGTGAAAATATCGGCGATTTGCCTGGGTATCAACGTACACTAAAATGATGTCCTTTTTAGCAACATGATCATCTAGGAAATGGTGACGGACATCTATGTTTTTAGAACGGGAATGGTGTACCGGATTCTTAGAGAAACATATTGCACTTTGGTTGTCCACCATGATAGGGCAAGTATCACAGTTTATACCAAAGTCTTTAAGAGTGTGTCTCATCCAAAGAACCTGAGCACACGCAGCACCTGCGGTAATATATTCCGTCTCGGTGGTTGAAAGTGATATGGAATTCTGCTTCTTGGAAAACCAAGAGACAAGAGAATTTCCTATAAAATGGCAAGTGCCACTAGTACTTTTCCTGTCGGATTTGCATCCCGCATAATCTGCGTCACTATATGAGATTAACTCATATGTGCTAGACTTCGGATAAAGTAATCCGAAGTCGAGTGTGTAACTTAAATAACGGAAAATACGTTTTACCGTTACTAAGTGAGATTCCTTAGGTTGAGCTGATAACGAGCACATACACATACAGCAAACATAATATCGGGCCTACTAACAGTAAGATATAATAAACTACCTATCATACCTCGATATAGACGAATGTCTACATCTTTGCCGCCCGTGTCTTTATCAAGATGTGTAGTAGTGCTCATTGGAGTCTTCTGGCCTGAGGCATTCTCCATTCCAAATTGCTTTAGCAACTCCACCGTGTATTTGGTTTGGTGGATAAAGATTGCATCGTTCATTTGGCGAATTTGGAGACCTAAGAAATATTTGAGCTCGCCCATGTGGCTCATCTCAAATTGATCCTTCATGACATTAGAAAACTCTTCACAAAGAGTGAAGTTAGTAGCACCGAAAATGATCTCATCAACATAAATTTGAACTAAAATAATATCATGATTCGAATACTTAACAAATAATGTAGAATCAACTTCACCCATTTTAAAACCCAAATCCAAAAGAAAACTCTTTAGGCGGTCATACCAAGCTCGAAGAGCTTGTCTCAAACCGTAAAGTGCTTTCTTAAGTTTGAAAACATGATTTGGAAATTTTTCATTTATAAAACCCGGAGGTTGAGAAACATAAACTTCCTCAACGACATCTCCGTTTAAAAACGCACTTTTTACATCCATTTGAAAGAGTTTAAAATCTTTATGGCATGCAAAAGATAACAATAACCTAATAGATTCTAATCTAGCTACCGGAGCAAAGGATTCTTCGAAATCTATACCTTTCTCTTGCCGGTAGCCTTGAGCTACTAACCGAGCTTTGTTCCGGACGACGATTTGGTTCTCGTCGGTCTTGTTCTTGAAAATCCACTTCGTTCCTATAACGGTGTGGTTCTTCGAAGGCAATGGAACAAGCTCCCAAACCTCATTCCTCTCAAATTGAATGAGTTCCTCCTCCATAGCTAGGATCCAAGCACTATCTTCGCACGCTTCGTTAATATTCTTTGGCTTTATTGAGGAGGCAAAGGCACAATGAGCAAAGTAGTTGACTTGAGATCTTGTCTTGACACTATCAAGTATGTTGCCAATGACTTGCTCATGGGGATGGTCACGAACTGTATGAAGCCGTTTGGGAATTCCCTGATCACTAGGAACATTCTCAAAAGACTCATTAGTAGAGTTAGTATCATTAGAATCAATAGAATTAGAATTACCAATAGAATCACATAAAACATCCATGGAGTCATCATCGGTAATTCTAGAAGTGACAAAATCTTCATTAAATGAAACATGAAGTGATTCCTCGATCGTTGAGGTTCGTTTGTTGTATATCCGGTAGGCTTTGCTACGGGAGGAATATCCAACAAATATCCCCTCATCGGATCTTGGATCAAATTTGTCCAAACTACCATACATGTTTTTAATAAAACATTTTGCACCAAAAACTCGAAAATGTTTAACTTGAGGCAATCTACCAAACAACAATTCATAACAAGTTTGTATGGTGCCGGGCCTCAAAAGTATTCTATTAAACACATAGCAAGCGGTGTGTACCGCTTCCGCCCAAAATTGATGGCCAAGTTGGCTATCATCAAGCATAATGCGAGCACATTCCACTAGCGTCCTATTCTTCCTCTCAACAACACCATTTTGAGGGGGTGCGCGAGGGAAAGAAAAGGTGTGAGTAATACCAACATCATCACAAAAATTTGAGAAAGACGTATTCTCAAATTCCCCTCTATGATCACTACGAATAGTGACAATGGTGGTTCCAATGAGATTTTGTACTTTCTTAACAAATATTGTGAAGTTTTCAAAAGCATCATTTTTATTACTTAATGAAAATACCCAAGTAAATCTAGAAAAGTCATCAACGATGACAAGTCCATATCGTGTATTTCCTAATGAAGCAACTCTAGTTGGCCCAAAAAGATCTAGATGTAAAAGCTCTAGAGGCCGCTTAGATGAAATGCTTTTCTTAGGTTTAAATGACGATTTTGGAAGCTTGCCTCGTTGACACGAGTCACAAAAGCTTTTCTTTTGGAAGACAAGCTTAGGAAATCCTTTAATAGAATTTAACTTGGAAAGCTTAAAAAGTGTTCCAAAGTTCACATGACCAAAACGTCGATGCCATAAGTGTTGTTCACTTGTGTTGGCAATGAGACATTGTTCATGTGATTTTGGAAGATCTAATATATAAATATCCTTATGGCGTGTGCCAGAGAATAACACATTATTAGTATCTTTATTCAAAATATAACACATTCCTTTCGTAAAGCTAACTTTGTAACCTTTGTCACAAAGTTGGCTTATTGAAATAAGATTGTGGTTTAATCCTTTAACAAGATAAACATCACTTATTAGTGGTTTAGAAGGATTACCAACTTTAACAACACCTATGATGGTTCCGCTCGCGTTGCCTCCAAAGACGACTCGGTTCCCATTTGCAATGGGCACCACTCCGGAGAGCAATTGAGCATCACCCGTCATGTGTTTTGAACACCCGCTATCGAGTATCCAATTATTCTTGGAGCTAAATTTGGATTTGTTGCTCCGTTTCTTTTTCTTGAGTACCTAAAGATAGAAATATCATTCCATGGTACCCAAGGTCATTGGGTCCTAAAAGATTAGACCTTTGGAAGCCAAGTCCAATTGGACTTTGACTTCCCCACATAATCATCATTATGCACGACATTCATAAAATAAGAATTCATGTATGCTTGTTTTTATGCATGTTAGTGTTCTTCGGGCCCCAAATAGTGAATATTTTGGGAGCCCTATTCCTATTGGGAGCATGCATACGTTGATTTCTACGTGATGCATGTCGTGGATATGCATATGGCTCATGATGAAATGGTGGTGGCAACATATGATATGATGCATGATGGTAATCATTCATATGATAGTGATGTGGATGAACATATGCATGTGAAGGAACACGTGCGTGAGGGTGTCTCACTTGGTGTGCACGTGCCCGTGGACGTGTAGCATAAAAATCATCATAATTGTGAACCGGTGGAGTAGGATGTGTATTCCTACGTGGCATGGTATTAGTGTACATAAAAGCACGACCCTTCTTTGGAGGTCCACCCAAAGTGGGTTTCTTTCCAAATGAGGGTGTGTACGAAGTGGAAGCACCATTAGTAGATGAACTACCAATGGGGTGTTTTCCCCCACTCGTTGAGGCATCAAAAGTTGGCCTAACAAAGGTGGTAGACGATTTGGATGAATTTCCCATCTTATACCCCAAGCCAATGTGATGATTGGTCGGAAGTAAGTCATTTAGGATGTTACCAAATGGTCCTTACCTTTATTGAATTTATTAATCCGGCCTAATGTGGACTCATACTTCTCGGTGAGAGAAAGTATAGAAGCATCCAAAGTGGACACTTGAGTGGTGAGTACACAAACACGAGACTTGAGATTCTCATTCTCAATACTCAAATTTGAGTTTCGAGAAATCAAATCCGCCATCTCGCGTTCATCCGATTCCTCAATATGAACATGCTTAAGTTGAGATTTGAGATTTTCAATCTCATTTCTCAAACCTTCAACAACGGTGTCGTTGTTGATGATGATAGGTTTAGGCGAGGTTTGGATACTAGCTAGCTCATCTTTTATCTTAGTATATCTATTTACTAATTTAGAATACTTAGACCAAATTTGCTCGTTAGCTAATTGATTCGGGTTCAATATTACATATTTCACCGCCCATTTAGCCCTATTTTGTGCTCATGTGATGCTACATTGTTCTCTAATTCATACGTATTTTCTACACATTTATTTATTAGAGAAAACACACTATTTGAGCACAAAACAGCATTTAACAACATATTTCTACACATTTTATATTTTTCCTAGCTTGGTCTCGGTCTCACGATTCCAACGACTATTTATTTGTATTTTTCTGAGATCTGTGCTAATTACTATGAATTTTTGAATGCAGAATACCATTTATTGGGAATAAAATAAACGCGCACGAATCTTGGCGCATGCGGTGGCAGCATCGGAGCGGCTCCCGCTCAGATCGGACGGCTTAGAGAAGCGGGCTACGTGGATTTATATACGCTGTTAGATCGCAATCCAACGGCCATCAGCAGTGCAGATCAGAACGATCGGGCGGGGCGACGTGGCCTAATCGGATCCGTTCGATTGTGATCCTACGGTCCCCAGCGATCCCGACATTTTCAAACGTAAGCGACGACATGGCTGCGTTTCAGCCGCTCGATCTTGATCCAAAGGCCCACAGACGAGCGGATTGCAGGCGAAGGCGGGCGACTCCCTTTGCCACGTGTCGACATCCAAGACATCCCCCGCTCGATCAGACGGCTATCAATCGCCCCGCAAATTCGAAACGAACGGGCGAGATCTCACGGGGATTTGAATCCGACGGCCCACAAGCGGTAGCCAAGGCGAGTTCTGAGGGACGCGTGGCGCCATCTTAAGCAACGCCCGCTCGATCGGACGGATGATATCGAAGCGGCCGGAAGCGGATCACGAAATGAAGCGGGCGCCGAGCGATACTCGAATCCGATTGCCACGTGTCAACAGCTCGTCGAATCCCGCATAGATGGACGGCCACGAATTGCTCCGATCAGGATCTGCGGTTCAGATCAGTTCGGGTGCGGGTTTTGCAACCCGTTAAGCAACTTAAACCCGCAAGCCTATTATTTAAGCGTATTCTAGGGTTTTGGGGCATATACAAGCAGATTGGGGGCGTATTTTGGGCGTATTGGAGGCTCTAAGAGTCGTATTTCCCCTCTGTAAAATTCTGTAAAATTCCAGAGGCTATTGTTATTATTTTCAGAGAGTTTGAAGTCAAAACTTGGAGATTTGGTGATATTTTCTTTAACTCAAACCCCGTATTTTGGTGTTTTCTAGCGTATTTTGCTCTAAAGTTGATGTATTTTGCTATGGAAGTTGTTTATTATTGCATGATGAGTAGCTAAAACTTATTTGTGCATGGTATGGAGTAGTTAGGGGATGTGATTGGTGTTAGTTTGGTTGAATATCCTTGTGCTAAACCGTTAAACGTCGTTAAAGTTGTAATCTTTGTTCGTAAATCGTCTTTTTCATCTTCCAAAAGAAGTGATTAAGTTGATGATCGCCCCAAAAGGGTGAGTTTTGATCTCCCAAAAAGGGAGTTTCATATCGTAGTTTTGATCTTTCCAAAAGAGAGTTTCATATCGTATTAGAAATTTAGCGACGATCTTATTGAATATTGTGTTTGAACCCCCAAAAGGGCATCTTCCGATGAATTGCTCCCAAAAGGAGAATTCATTGAGTTATATTGGGTATTTTCCGGTGAATTGCTCCCAAAAGGAGAATTCATTGCGTTATACTTGTCAACCAAATTAATACGAATCATTGATCCTAACGAACCCATACCATGTGCATACTTTTTGTCGATACTTTCTTATACGACTTTTTCTTTGTTCGTATTGTTCGCACGTCACCATCACGCACTTTCACACCATCGCCATCATCAATGAAGTGGTTAGTTTCTTTTCGTAGGATTTCTATTTGATTTGAGCTGTAGTTGCAACAGATTTCTTCCCGTGGATTCGACATCTAGACTCCCAGATTATATTACTTGTACGGACTCTTGCACTTGAGAGAGAGCACCTTTTCAGAGCCCACCACTAATCTAAGGTCATCCATAGTTACCTCATCGCCTTCATCCTCGCTATCATCGGAGGAGGATCATTGATCATGTTCCTCTCTAGCCATGAAGCACATGTGTGCTTGCTCCACTTGTTCATCGTCCGACTCTCCACTTGAGGAGTCATCCTCGGAGTCGGTGAATGTGCCGACAAGCCCTTTCTTGTGCCCTTTCTTGTACCCTTTCTTGTACTTCTTTGACTTGTCGAACTTTGGTGCCTTCCACTTCTCCTTTTGCTTGTTTTGAGGACAATCCGCTTTCATGTGTCCTGGCTTATTGCATTTAAAGCACAAAGGAGCGGAGGCGTTAGTAGAACTAAACTTAGATGTGTTCTTGAAGTTACCTTTCCGGAAGAATCGGTTGAACTTCTTTGCCATGAGGGCAATGGATTCCAAGTCCAACTCGTCTTCCGAGTCTTCATCATCGGTAGATGTAGATGTAGATGGAGCGGCCTCGAACGCAATCGCTTTTTTCTTTGGCTCGTCTTGATGCAAGTAAGACTTCATCTTGTCCTGCAGCTTTAGTTTACTGTCATTGCGTACCTTATAAGACATCAAGGTACTCATTAGTTGAATGACAGTATATTTACTCATGTCGTTACCTTCCTCGATGGCGAAGGTACGTTTTTCCCAATAAAAAGAAAGTCCATCAATGATCTTTGATACTTTCTCCTTTTGTGTGTAGGTCTTTCCAAGAGCCTCCAACTCATTGGTGATGTCAACGAAGCGAGCATAGTACTCCTTCATCTTCTCACCCTGTTGCATGTGAAATAATTCGTAATCTTTATTTACAACAACGAGTTTGGAGTCTCTTACCCTACTTGTTCCTTCATGCAAGATGAGGAGTGAGTTCCAGATTTGATATGCACTCTTACATGTGCATATCTTGTTGAAGTCTTCGGGCTCCAACGCACATTGCAATGCATTCATTACCTTGGCATTGCTTACCTTCGCGGCGACCTCCGCGGTAGTCCACTTAGCGAAATCTTCTTCTGCGGGCTCGACATATTCCGTCAACGTAGCTCTCCATAGTGAAGCGCTCCGGAGGAACGTTTCCATCCGGCATTTCCAGTACCCGTAATTGGTACCGTTGAAGAAAGGAGGCCTAGTCGAGGAGTGTCCTTCCATCACCGAAGAAGCTCCTTCACGATTCCTGAAAGTGCTGTAGTCTGAAGGTGGACGAACGTTCGTGTTGTCGTTGGTAGACATAGCTATGAACTTGGCTCTGATACCAAATGTAATGCCCTGATAGCAACTACACAAGTACTAGAGGGGGGGCGAATAGTACTTTAAATAATTAAGAAGATAATTCCTAATTATCTTGCAAACTCAACCAACAATGCGGAAATGAAAATGTGACAACAATAAAATACAATCGCAAACAAACGATATAACGGGTTCAGATCCATCCAAGTCTCCCCGACTTGTTCCCGGCGATCCTACGTCCCAAACACCCGGATGCCCTCCGGATACTTGAGTTAGAAACTTCTAACTCAAATTTGCACTATGAAATTCTTGTAGAAAACCTCTACAAGATCAAATCATACACAAATGAAAATGTGACTCCCACAAACCGGGATCACACACAACTCTCACAACCGAGAGTAAAACTTGCAATATCAAATTAAATGAAATAAGAAATGCTTACCAACAAAATCCTATGCCTTGAGTAAACTTACGATTTTAGGGAAAGGAGGATTTTGGAGGAGAAGAAGTCACCAAACACTAGCTCTAAGAAGTTGACCAGCAATAGAAGCTTAGGGAGGAGTTGGTGACCTTGAATCAAGCTCTTGGCTTGAGTGGCTCACAATCAATGAGAATCTCTCTTGAGGAATAAGAGTGAGGAGAGATTCTTGTGAGAAATGAATGAGCTTGGAATGAGACTAAATGCTTCTCTTTGATTCTCTAAAATGCAATTAATATCAGCCTTGAATGCTTAGCAAGAAGCCCTTCAAGTATATATAGGATAGATGAAAGAGAGCAAAAATCGTGGCATTTAATGCTCCAACGGCTCTATTCTGAAGCAGTCTAGTCGGTCAAAGAAGGATCACTGACGGACTAGTTTCTCAACTAGTCGGTCGGTGATTCAACATGAACCGACTAACTGGAGAACAGCCAAAAGAGAAAGTTCAGACAATAAAGAACTAGTCGGTCTAAGAAGACTTGCCAACCGACTAGTTTGACAACTAGTCGGTCGGTGAGTGTTCTTTGACCGACTAAGAGTTGAAATAGTATGTGCTGAATTCAAAGAGAACTAGTCGGTCTAAGAACAAATTCCAAATAGGTATCCTACATCTGAACTGAATTCTTTCTGGTTAAAGAATCTCTTTCTAGTTGCTCTGGAACAATTACGAGATTCTCTGGAAGAAATACGGAGTTCTACTTCTGGTGGCAACATGCTATTGGGCGGTGGTCCCGCTTATGGGGTCAAATCAATACGTTCTAAGAAGAAATATTTGAATATCAATCTCATAAGTATCATACCAAATCCCATCAATCCAATCACTTTTTCGAGAAATATGAGACATCTAAGTCGTACAAGTAAAGAGAACTATTCATTGAGGAAAAATATATTTCCGGTCACAGACCGAAAAATTCAGGGTAAATTGGAACCATTAACAATTTACTTTGAATTTGTGAATGGTTCTTCAATTTTGATATCCAACGATATTTTGTTTCCTTGAATGGCAAAAGAAAATCAAATTGATTTATGACTAATCAGTATTCATTCATTTTTTTCAATAATCAATCCTTTTCAATTATAACAACATATATGTGTATATGTAAACCCTAGACTAGTTTCACAACTAGTCGATCGATAGTTGTTCTTTGACCGACTAACAGTAAACAGTAGCTCAGGCTGTGAAACTGAATACACAACTAGTCGGTCTAAGAAGGATTCCAAACCGACTAGTTTGACAACTAGTCGGTCGGTGAACCTTCTTGGACCGACTAACTGTAAACAGTGAATGAGCTGAATTTGAGCAAGGAGATCTAGTCGGTTCAAGAAGGATTGCCGACCTACTAGATAGCCATCTAGTCGGTTGGTTCTTCTTCTTGAACCAACTAAGATGCACAAGAAGCCGCGATAAGAAGCGTGAAGCTTTGGGAAAGTTTGTATGGGCTTCTAAGATAATCCTAGCTCTAATGATATGAGCGTAATGAAGATTAAAACGTAAGACCTACTCAAGGCTTAATATTCTACGAAAAGAAGCTAGAAGACAATAAATAAAACTTGACGAACCGTCTTCAAAAGCTTCAATCCGAATCTCTTGACTTCAATAATGCTCCTAGAGCTTCAACGAAGCTTCAGGCACACGATCACGCGCTTTGAGAAGTCTTGAGATGTCGCTTTTGATGTTCATAGAATTTTGGCGACGATCTCCATAACTGCGCTCACAAAGAGTTAGTTCACGATATTTATGTTTGTTCATCATCAAAACCAAATCCGGGGAATCAATACTCAACAGTTAGGTGTGAACCCAACCACAGAGTTAAGCAACACCTCTACCACGTCGAGATGAAGATGCTCCTGATCTGCCTCCTCCCCTGCCTCGAGCTCCACAACTGCATCATCGTCGTCCTCATCGTTCACGATCATCAACTGAAGAGTGTGTGCACCACAACGATGCCATGATGTGAACTTCTCATCGCAGTTAAAACAAAGGCTCTTGGCATGATTGTCCCTCATTTCAGTCTCCATCATGCATTTAAAATACATCATGGCCACGCCTCATTGACCTTCTCTTTACGGGGGCTGAAGTCCCCCTTGGTATTGGCTTCTGTGCCTGACTGCAAAAAGTAGATCCGCTCCATGCTCCACTGATGTGTCGCTCCTCTGTAAGTCTGTCCTCCACTATCCGAGCCAGGTTCATAATGTCTTGTGGCCCTCAGGGTCTCTGTATGCATAGCTCTGCCAGTATGCTTGGTTTGAGTCTCTTCATGAAACATCCCTCCAAGTACTCTCCTAACACAGCATGCTAGCATCTCGAATTTCTTCTTGATATACTCCATGACCATATCCTCCTGCCTAAGTGTGTAGAGCTACTCTTATAGGTCTCCCCCCAGAGATTCACGGAATCAGACTAACATGCATTCTTTGACTTCCTCCCGCGAGCGAACAGGGCACTGCTATTGTCTCCATTAGTACTAAGATAAAAGCTTCTCTCTAAGCATACTCCCACAGCCTTCAATCTCTCTGCCTCAGTGAAACGTGTCACCTCAAAATACCTCTATGCTCTATATATACATACATCCATGTCATCTTCCTCAAATAATGGCATCTTTAACTTCCTGACCCTGCTATCGGGGTTGAAATTCACATGTGTTGCTCCCCATATACCTGTCATAATGGCGCGCTACCGGTACGGTTTATGTGGAACACTATAGTCTCCAACTCTGGCACTATCTTCTCCATCATTATACTCCTAGTCGATATCTCCCCGATCTGATCCTCATCCATCCCCCGCTTCCTCGGGAGCATCCTCATGGTACCGGTCGAACTCCTCATACTCCAAGTCGATCAGGTGGGGTCTCTTTATTGCCAAATCTCCGCCGCAGTACCACTGAATCGCCTCCGAAGCCTTCCTGATGCCCCCAACAAATCAGTACGTGATCCCTAACCTCTGACGGGCCGCCAGGGGATCCGATAGCCCCTGGCGGCTCCCTTATGCATGGCTGAGGCCTTGGCATGCAGTCAGGGGGGCCACGAGGCCCATGACGGCCCAGCCGAGCCTCAACTGGGCACTGGTTGGCTGCCAGGGTGCCGTGAGGCCCATGGCAGGTCTACTCGTGCTCGAGTCCCTAGCAGCCTGCCAGGGGGTCGATGTTACCTTAACGAGTCGCCATGTGGCTCAATTTGGTCCGGGCGGATCGCCAGGGAGCTATGCAGCTCATAGCAGCCTCGTCGGCCTCCGGCACGCTATCCCAGGGGCCGCAGGGCCCCAGTTGTGGCGATGCGCTTCCACCTTCTTGATGAGGTCTCCCTCCTCGAACACATACTCAGCATCGGACAAAAACCCTTCGCAAAAATACTCGATCTTCTCCTTCCCCTTTGCCAAAGGCTCTGCCTTTTGCCCTAGATCTAGATTATCAACCTGATCTGACTTCTCCCTCATCAATGCCGTCATTTGTTGGTTCGTCTGTTGGATCTGATGGGTTGTGCAATTGACATGTTGGATCAATTGAGAGAGGGCCTCAAAGATCTGTTAGATCTGTCAATTCGTCCTTGCTTTCGATGCCTTCATGTCAAATCTCATCTCCTCCAATGATTTCCTCCAGTCTGCCACCTCGCTCTTAAGTTTCTCCTCCAAAGCTTCGTACTTCTCATTTGATCTTGTTGTTACCATGAGAATCGTAGCGCTCTGATACCAATTTGAAATGATCTTTGATGGAAATTAGAATAAAAATGGGATTTTTATTGTGGAAAAGGAAAAAGTTAGGATTTTTATTGATTTAGAAGAGGAACTACAAAGATAAATTGACCCCTTTCGAGAGGAGGCCGTTCTCCAAGCTTTATATTCGAAACAAAGCCTAAATCTTTCAATCTAGGGTTCTATGGACGCCTACAGTAATTCATACACAATAATCAACATAAAATCTCTCAAACCCTACCCGTCGCCTAATAAAACATGAACCAGTCAAGAATTTCCAGGAATGATGAAAATGCCTATAGTGACCGAAAATACCAAAATTGCCACTGGATCAAGCCACACACCTTTGCTGATAGATAGGTGATGACCACATCAGTCGCTCTAAATTCATTTTTAAATCTTGGCTCATGAAAAAAACCTTAAAACCCTCTACCTTTAAGTACTCTCTCAGTATCATTTTCGATTCTTCATCTTCTTCGCCTCAGATTTCAATCGATGCATCTGCCCTCGCCAAGGGCCAAGCGCAAGAGCCGTCGAATTTTTCGAAGCCACCAATTGTTGCTGGAGCTTGATGATATCTATTCTTGAACAGACACATCAAGAGGTAGGTTCCCTATTATTAATTATAGGCATCAATAACCACTGCCATATTGCCATATTGATTGATGATTGCGGCCAATCCCCGATTTGATATCGAAGTTGTGATATACTGTTGTTTTCCCTCTTTGGCTTGCTTGTTATTTTCCACCACGCCCTATTTTGGGTTTTATAGCCGTTGGTTATTAGTTGTTGTACGGTTTAGTTGATTTCAATCAAGCGCAAATTTGGATTTTTAGAGTAGAGCTTTTTAGAGTAGCCTTTCATCGAGCCAAGCTGGCCCTCACCATATGATAACATGATGATATCATTTTTAGGACCGGAACAGATGCAGTATTCTTATCCTTCATACTACCATGCACCACAGTCGGATGATGACAACTTCGAATGAGATTTTTGTATCTTATTATTTATTTTCTTCATTTTTAATCTTTTGATGTATTTTATTCAGTTTTTGTATTATTATGTCATATTTATTGCTCATCAATTTTTATTGTTATTCTTTTATTTTAATTAATTAGTGGTTACAAATGAGTAATGTGAGCAGAAAAATACATGAAAAATATAGAAAAATACATGAAAAATACAGGAAAAATATAGAAAATATACAAAAAACAATGAAAAATACTGAAAAATATAGAAAAATACGGAAAATGCAGAATATACATATTTAAAGTATTTTCGAAACCGATACCAATACCCAAAACGAAACTACCGAAACTTCTGATACGGACGAAACCAAAACTTGCTTCTGAACCCACCGAAACGGGTAGCGATACCTAAATTTTGGGAGGAGCGAAACCGAGACCTAAAACCTGTTGAGTATTGGACTTCTCCCTATTTGGTGTTAATGATGAGCAAACATAAATACTTGTGACTAATCCCCAATTTTACATTTAATCCATTGCCTAAGCTAATTATGAAGATCTACTAGCAATGGATGACTCTCAAAGATCATTGAAGGCAAATGACATGGATTGGATGATCGTAGATGATGATTGAAGCTCCATGAAGACTTCAAGCTCATACGATGGATAGAAGATAGAATTCGTCAACGTAAATTTCTTTTATCTCTTCTAGTATGTCGCTTAGAAGTAGAACATTGATGGAGCACTCACACACATCATCATTTCTGTCTTAGGACATTATTAGATCATTTGTCCTTTGACCCCAATCCATTTCTTTAGTGATTGTGCTTGGATTGTTTATAACAGTCGACTGTTGAACGCTTTACAGTCGTCTGTCTCAAAAACAGTCGACTGTCTTTTGTTCTACAGTCGCCTGTTATGCACAAACTTTTACAATTTAGTTTTGGGCTTCTTTGTCTTATTTTGCACAGGCAACTGATGAACGATTCACAGGGGCCTGTCCAAGTGACAGTCGACTGTGTTTTGTAAATCAGTCGCATGTCTATCTTCTGCCCAAACTTTGTTGATCTGACTTTTACGGCCAGTCGATTAATGTTGAATATACAGTCGACTGTCCCTTGGATCAGTCGACTGTCTATGCTGCAACAGTCGTCTATTTGTGAGCCAATTCATTGACTCCGCTGTCTGAAAATTCTCAGGGTATTTGACAGTCGTCTGTATAAGGATATACAGCCTCCTGTTCTGATTAACAGTCGACTGTTTTATTCTCTTCAGTCCTCTGTCTTGTTATCTTACAAGATTTCCAGATTTCATCAACTTATCCATCTTTCGGCCAGTCGCCTGTCGAAGGACTTACAGTCGCATGTTGGTTTAACAGTCGACTGTCTCTCCTTCATCAGTCGACTGTCCACGTGGTAAGTTACCGTTATGAATTCTCACCTACCCTTGCTGACTGTGCAACAGTCGACTGTGGTTTCTTCAACAGTCGACTGTCGCGAGCGCAGATTCTATCCGTTGAGATTTTTCTCACGGATTCCCAAAGGGTTTTTGTCTAAACTGTTTTGTGGATTTGAGAAACCTATATAAGGGACTTCTACTGTTCCATTGAGAGGTTACCAATTCTTCCAAGTTTTCTCTCAAGATTTCATTCTAACGTTTAAAAGCTCTCAAATCCAAACCCCTAAGAATTCCTATCTTTGATCTCTTGCTCTCCAACCTAGAACCAAAGAGTTATCTTCTAGGCATTTGGTGCAGTCAAGAGAAAGGGCTTTCTCCTCTCTTTCAAGAGAGTCTTCAACACACAACACACCACTCCTTCAGGTTCTATTTCAAGGCATAGGTGATTGTAAGTGTTACTTTCATAATTTCTTAACTTTCGTTATTTGAATTTGCTCTTGGGTTGTGAGAGCGGTTTGATTGCTCCCAAGTTGTGGGAGTCAAGGTTAATCGATTGTACTTCGATTTCACTTGTAGGATTGCTACAAGCTACAAGTGGGTTTTAAGGAAACCTCAAGTTAGGGTTCTAACTTGAGTATCCGGAGGTATCCAGGTGGAAGGGACGTAGGATTACCGGGAACAAGTCGGGAAGTGACTTGGGTAATCTGAACCCTTGAAACATCTCTGTGTTTGCGTGTGTTTCATTTTGGGTTTAATTTCTATTCCGCACTATTTTGTTGGACTGCATTTAAATTGGTGTAACTATCTTTTTAAATTGCATAAACACTATTCAACCCCCTTCTAGTGTTTTCCCCATAGACTGGATCCTTACAATTGGTATCAGAGCACAAGGTTATAGCTATGGCATCCAACAACAACAACAACGTTCCTCCGCCGACTTCATACAACAATCACGATCGTGATGGAGTGTCCACACTTTTCGAAGGTCAATCTACGGTGCGTCCTCCACGTTTCAATGGCACTAACTTTGGCTATTGGAAGTGTAGGATGGAGACGTTCATAAGGAGCGCTTCGCTTTGGAGAACCCTCCACAAGGAATACGTCGAGCCCATCGAAGAGGATTTCGAAAAATGGAAGTCTTCCGAGAAATCCGCCGAAGTCAACAACACTACAGCAATGAACGCTCTTCATTGTGCATTGGACCCGAATAAGTTCAACAAGATATGCACATGTAAGAGTGCATATCAAATTTGGAATCATCTCATCGTTACCCATCAGGGAACGAACAAGGTAAAACTTTCAAAGTTATATGTTGCCGTGCAAAACTTCAATTTGTTTCATATGCAGGAAAATGAGAGCATTGCATCGATATACGGACGTTTTACCGACATCACTAATGAATTGGAAGCCCTTGGTCAAACATACACCGAACCTGAAAAGGTAAGGAAGATCATCATAGGAATGACCTCCAATGGGAAAGAAGAGCGATCGCCATCGAGGAGGTCAATGATTTGAAGAATTACACAGTTGTGAATCTTATCGGGACTCTCATGTCTTATGAAGTAAGACGGGAGAACCGATTAAAGATTCGAGCTATGATGAATCCTTCGGAGGCCAAGAAGAAGGCTTTGGCATTCAACGCCAATTCATCATCCTCCGATAGCAAGATTCGGAAGATGAGATGGATTTGGGTGAAATGGCCCAAATGGCAAAGAAGTTCCAACGCTTTTTCCGCAAAGGTAAATTTCCCTCTAACAAACGATTTGAGTCTACTAATGCTACTTCCTCTCTTTGATTTAAGTGTAATAAGCCAGGGCACATCAAGAGGGATTGCCCAATGCTAAGGAATAAAGAGAAGTGGAAAGCTCCGAATTACCACAAGTCCGACAAGAACAAGAGAGACAAGAAGAAAGGACTCGTAGGTACATTCGATGACTCAAGTGAAGAATCATCAAGTGATTCCGATGATGAGAAGGGTGAGAGCGCTCACATGTGCTTCATGGCCCGAGAGGATCCACTCTCCGATGAGACTGATTCCGACACGGATGATACCGAGGTAATAATGGATGAACTTCGTATTGCTAATGAAGAATTATTTGCTAAATATCAATCTTTAATACTTAGATATACTAGCTTAAAAAATCAAATGTTAGCAAGTCATCCATTCCATGCATTATCAACAATGACACCATTGTTGATACTTTAACTCTTGAGAAAGCAAACTTAGCTTCTCAAAATGTCACTTTGAGAGATGAGGTGAATAACCTCAAATCTCAACTAGATCAAACACGTCCTAAGGATAATAGTGATCTAGTTACACGACACACACAATTGGGTTTAGAGAATGATTCTCTTAAAACCCAAGTGCACGAGCTCAAAGCACGGGTGTCCACCATGGATACCAACATTTCTTCTCTAAAGGAGAAATATGAGCTCATGTCCTCCCGTATTGTGAGATTCAATAAGGGAAAAGGACAATTGGATGATTTGCTTGCAAACAAATTTCCGACCACACATCGTGTTGGTCTTGGTTTTGTAAAAGCAAATGCATCCAATGATCGCACCTCCTATAGTGGTGTCACTATAGACTTTGTGAGGCCTTCCTCCGGTGCATCCACAATTGGTGTCAAAGACACTATAGGTAGCAAACCTACCAAGAAAGTCACCACTTCACCTTCTCTTCCTTTTGGCAAGAAACCCACTAAGTGTGGAAACCAAAAAAGATGTCATGCTTACATGTACACTAACATTCATCCACGTAGGAAACCTCCTACTTCACAAATGGATAATCATGACACTTTTTATGCTCCACACCCACGGACACGTACAAAACCACACATGAGAAATACTCATGTACGTGCTCATATACACCCATATGCACATACGCATCATTCTTACATGTATGCTCATCCTCCACATGTCATGTATGATCCATATGCTTCATACAACATGCATGTTCCCAAGCATACATATCATTCTCGTATGTCATATGCATATCCACCACCTCATGTTTATGCTAGAAACCATGTTCCTAAGAAGCATGCACCACATAGAAATTCAACAAGTATGCATGCAACTAGGAAAAGGACTCCCAAAACATACACCATTTGGGGTCCTAAGAACACTAGCCTAAATGATAGGAATGCTTATGTTGATTCCTATTTTCATGACGTTATTAAGAATAGTAATTATGTTGGGAAGCGGAAGTCCACTTGGACTTGGCTTCCAAAGGGCTAATCCACATGGACCCAACAAATATTTGGTATCATGAGCTTATGGTATATTATATAGGTACCCAAGAGAAAGAAGAAGAGCAATAAAAGTCAAACTAGCTCTAAAGGGAAAGGATGGATTCTCGATAATGGTTGCTCCAAACATATGACTGGAGGTCCCTCATTGCTCTCCGAAGTGATTAGCATCAAGGATAGTGCAACGGTCACTTTTGGAGGTAATCAAAAGGGAACCATCATTGGAGTAGGTATTATCGGTAACCCTTCTAAACCCTTAATTACTAATGTATTTCTTGTTAGTGGTTTATGTCACAATCTCATTTCCATTAGTCAACTTTGTGACAAAGGTTACAAGGTTAACTTTGGAGAAGGATTGTGTACAATTGTTGATTGTGATTCGAATGTTTTATTTTCCGGTATTAGGCGTAAAAATATTTATTATTTGAGCTTGCCTAAAACCGTAGAACATTGCTTAGTTGCTAATACAAGTGAACAACTACTATGGCATCGCCGTTTTGGTCATATTCACTTCAAGCACTTATATAAGTTAGCTAAGCATGATCTAGTCAAAGGTTTTCCTAAAATTGCTTTTAATAAGAAAAAATTTTGTGTTTCGTGTCAAAGAGGTAAACTTAGTAAATCATCCTTTAAGCTTAAAGAAGGGATTACTTCTAAGAGGCCCCTAGAACTTCTTCATCTAGATTTGTTTGGGCCAACTAGAACCGCTTCTTTAGGTAATGCTCATTATGGATTAGTTGACGACTTTTCTAGATTTACTTGGGTTTCATTCTTAACTAATAAGAATGAAGCTTATGAAGAGTTTACCAAATTTGCAAAAAAGATTCAGAATCCCTTAAGATCCACCATTATCACTATCCGTAGTGATCATGGATGAGAATTTGAGAATGAATCTTTTACTAAGTTTTGTGATGACACCGAGATAACTCATAACTTTTCCTTCCCTCGGGCACCACCGTAAAATGGTGTTATAGAGAGAAAGAATAGGACTCTTATTGAGTGTGCACGTAATATGCTCCATGATAGTCATCTTGGACTTCAATTTTGGGCAGAGGCGGTGCACACGGAATGTTATGTGCTCAATAGGATCCTAGTGAGACCCCGAACGAACAAAACTTGTTTTGAGTTGTTTTATGACAAAAAGCCTCAAGTAAAAAAAATTTCGTGTTTTTGGTTCAAAATGTTTTATCAAGAACACTTTCGGTAATCTAGATAAATTTGAGCCAAGATCCGATGAAGGAATTTTTGTTGGATATTCCACACGTAACAAAGCCTACCGGATATACAACAAAACTTCTTCAACGATTGAGGAATCAGTACATGTTTCATTTAATGAAGATTTTGATTTTCCTCATGTTGATGATGATAGTGTAGATGTTATTTATGATTATCTTAGTAATGTTAAAATAAATGATTCGATTATTGAGATTAACACTACTAACGAAATTGTTGAAGATGTTCCTAGTGATGCAGGAATACCCAAAGCTTATCCGACCGTTCGCAACCATCCACACATACCCAAATTATCGGAGATATTGGTGTGGATGTTCGAACGAGGTCAAGAATTGAAGAATTCTCTCATTGTGCATTTGTCTCTACCATTGAGCCAAAGAACATCCAAGAAACTTGTGAGGACAGTTCTTGGATAGTGGCAATGGAAGAAGAACTACTGCAATTCGAGAGAAATGAAGTTAGGAAACGCGTTCCTCTTCCAAGTGGTCACCAAGTCATTGGGACCAAATGGATCTTCAAGAACAAGACCGATGAGAACGAGGTCATCACAAGGAACAAAGCAAGGTTAGTAGCTCAAGGCTACCGACAAAAGGAAGGTATTGATTTCGAAGAATCTTTTCCCCCCGTAGTTAGATTAGAAGGTATTAGATTACTTTTATTTTTTGCATCCCATAAGAATTTTAAACTATTTCAAATGGATGTTAAAAGTGCATTTTTAAATGGGATTGTCAATGAAGAAGTTTATGTTTCTCAACCTCCCAGTTTTATTCATGAAAAATTTCCAAATCATGTTTTCAAACTTAAGAAAGCGTTGTATGGGTTGAGACAAGCTCCTAGAGCTTGGTATGATCGACTCAAGACCTTTCTTTTGAATTTAGGTTTTAAAATGGTAGAAATTGATTCTACACTCTTCATTAAAGATTACGAAAATGACATTCTCTTGATTCAAGTTTATGTAAACGATATAATTTTTGGTTCTACTAACTTTAATCTTTGTCAAGAATTTTCTAAGTCTATGAAGGATGAATTCGAGATGAGCCACATGGGAGAGCTCACTTATTTCCTTGGACTGCAAATTCGACAAATGAAGAATGGAACCTTCATACATCAGACAAAGTACACATGGGAGCTTATTAAGCGATTCAGGATGGAATCGTCGTCAAGCAAAAAGACTCCCATGAGTACTACTAACCATCTAGACAAGGATGAGAGCGGAAAAGATGTAGACGTTCGTCTATATCGAGGTATGATCGGTAGCTTACTTCACTTAACCGTTAATAGGCCCGATATCATGTTTTCTGTATGCTTGTGTGCTAGATATCGAGCTAGACCTAAGGAGTCACACTTGATTGCGATTAAACGAATATTTCGTTATCTCAATCAGTCTCTAGATTATGGTTACTCTACCCTAAATCTAGCACATATGAGTTAATCTCATATAGTGATGCCGACTTTGCCGGATGCAAGTCCGACAGGAAAAGTACTAGTGACACTTTCCATTTCCTAGGAAATTCCCTTGTTTCTTGGTTTTCCAAGAAACAGAATTCGGTATCATTGTCCACGACTGAAGCGGAATATATTGCCGCGGGTCTTGCATGTGCACAGTCCTTTGGATGAGACACACTCTTAGTGAATATGGTGTCAATTGTGATACTATCATGGTTGATAACCAAAGTGCTATATGTCTTTCCAAGAACCCGGTACATCACTCCCGTACCAAACACATAGATTTGAGACACCATTTTATAAATGATCATATAGCTAAGAAGGACATCATCTTAGAGTACATTGAAACCCAAAAACAAATTGCCGACATCTTCACTAAACCTCTTAAAGAAGATTCATTTGTGAGGTTGCGTGGAGAATTAGGAACTATGTGTGAATCTGAAATTTAGAAGCTCAACATACATGTTATAACACTTTTTGAGCTCATTTCATCATATTGCCTATCTTCTTTTGATTTATCATATATATGTGTTTAAGAAAGGCAATTGAGATTTATGTGATTTCATGATTTCTTTGAGATTGATCTTAGAGATTTGTGTTTCAATTGATTTATCATAATTTTTATGATGAGTTTGTGATTAGAGTATAGGTCCTAGGGTAAGTGTTCATATCCTCTGGATTTTTATCTCACTGTACATTTTTGGACCAGGACAGATGACTGTCTTTCCTTCGACAGTCGACTGCCCTGCTCTATCTTCTCAGTTTGAAACTTGTATCTTTCGCACAGACGACTGATGACAATTTTACAGTCGACTGTTGGTTCAATAGGCGACTGCATTCTGGTCATCAGGCGACTGTCACATCTATCAATTTTTTAAAGTGATCTCTGTCATTTTTTGATGAAGTTTATTGATTCTCGGTCAGTTGACTGATGTGTCTTGTACAGTCGACTGTCTCACGGACAGGCGACTGTATGTTACTCAACAGTCAACTGTCTGTCTTTCTGAGCTTATTTCCTTTCACTTTATCCAGTCGACTGAATTTTTTTATCAGTTGACTGTCTACTGCGTGTCGGTTCACTGCTTCGGTCTGAGCCGTCGATTCTTTGATCCAACGGCCCAAATTATTTCGCCCTTTCTTATATCCTTCGAGACGATTCATTTCTACCCACGTCGTCTCTCTCCTCCGATTGAATCGACTCGTCTTCCCGCTCATTTCCTCTGCCATCGCCGTCGATCTCCTCCTCCTTGCCGATTGTCGTTTGCTTCGTCGTTGTGCTTTCGTGACTTTTCGACTAGGTCTGAGTCTCGTTCTCTCTCTCGTTCGATTATCGTCGTTTGATTTCATCGACTATCAATTTTCTTCCCTTTCGATCGATTGACTCCATGGCTCCCAAAACCAAGGGAAAAGGGAAGATCTTAGCTCCTAAGCGACCTACCGTTGCCAAGAACAAGAAGCCCTACAAAGCCCGTACCAAACAAGCCGATTCTCCCTCGCTTTCTGCTTCGCAGGTATACTCTCCCTCAGGGTCTTCTTCTTCAGACGCTGAGCCACTGATCAAGCGTCAGCACAAGTCCATTGGTGTTCGCATCAATGAGCCTGCTGCTGAGGCTCCTCCTTCGCCTTCTGTGTCGAGTTCTGCAGAAGAGTCTCCTGTGGTGCCCCCTACTGATCCACTTGTTCCCATTTATCGAGATGATCTTTGCTTAGCAAAATTCCACTCTCTTTTAGGGATCAAACTTCTTAGGGAGCGGTACATAGTTTTTCCCGCCTTTACTGCTGAAAGACTTTCAGATATTCTTTCTGCTACCCCCTTAGCCGATCTTTTTCGCTTCTCTCAGAGCGAATCTCCCAGAGCTTATCCATTTTTGGTTAAGCTGTTCTATGCTAACTGCATTCGCGGTGAGTATTCTTCCACCGGAGTCATTGACACCGTTGTTAAGGGAACCCCCATTCGTATTAATCCCACACTCTAAGGGACCATACTTAGGATTCCTTCTACTGGATCTCTTCCTTCAGACATTTCCATTTCTGATATTGACAAGCTTGACCAGTCTGTCCTTCGGGATATGTTTCGTGTGATACCCTTAGCCCTGGATTCTGGTATTAGGTCGTATATGTTTTCGGCTAAAGGTTGGGCAGTTCACCTAGTGGTGAAGTACAATATCCTGCCGAAGTATGGATCATCTGACCAGCCTTCCCAGGATATTCTGAGGTGTATGTATGCGATTTTCTCTGGGATATCCGTGAACTGGGCCGGTGTCCTCCTTGATCGGATGGACAAGGTCGAGTTTACTTCTTCCTCTGCTCACATTCCATATGGTGGTCTTTTGACTCATGTCTTTCGACATTTTGACGTCGATTTGTCTCGTTACGAGCCCATGCCTTTTGCTCCTCTCCTTGATGCCTCTGCGAAGTCGAAGTCCTCTTCGGCTCTGCAGTCTGCATCAAAGAAGAGGAAATCTACTTCAGCCCCGTCCTCCACTGTTCCACCAGCTGACCAGCCATCTACATCTGCTCCTCCAGCTTTTGACACCCTCCTTGAGATGGTGTCTGGTCTTTATGAGTTAGCTTCTGTTTCATTCCAGCATCAGGGAATACCCTTCTCTGAGCATCTGAGACGTTTTGTTCCTCCTTCGTCTCATAAGCCTCCTCAGCCCATCGTCACTGATGTCGTTGTGCATCCTGGTGGAGCCTTTACTCAGGATGCTGCTGATGTTGCTGCTGATGCTCCTGCTGTTACTGCTGCTGACCCTCCTCCAGAGGATACCCCTGCTGTCACAAAGCCTCCTTCCCCTACAGCACCTGCCGACACTCACTCATAGATTTAGTTTTTGTTTTTGACTGGTGTTTGATGGAGTTTGCTTGTATGGTTGGATATTTTGTATGATGATGTACGATGATATCATGATGTGTATTTTTTTGGGATCATGATGTATGGATTTTTGTTGGACATGGTGATGTCCATCTGATGTGTACTCATGTCATCCTTGATATATATATATATGACATTACTGTTTCGTCTTTTGTGTCACGTCTTGTATAATTGATAATCATATCTATGTGCTGATTGTGATATTGTCTCCATGAATGATTTATTCTCTTCTAATGTGATTTTAAGACAATTTAGATTTGATATTGGATTATTCATGCTATCTCTGATGTGATGCATTTTTTGAAACTATTTTTGTTTCGTATATCTAAAATGTTAATATTGGACTTTATTTCCTCTATTCACATAAGTATATGATGTGCTTTTATGTGTTTTTGATTCCATATATCTTTATACTCCTTGATTGTTGTTAGTTCGTATTTAGCACAGTTATTGTTGTTATTTATTCCCACCTTTTTGGATAATGCCATAGGGGGAGAGAAATAAACACACAAGATTCATAATGAATGTGCTAAGTATGTTCTAACACTTTGAATCTAAGATTGAAGTTGCATTAGATTCAGGGGAAGTAACATTACAATGAATAGGGATTTCAATTCCTAGATTTCTTGAATTAAATTCATGCATAACTTACTCATTTGCTTCAATTGATATGTAGATGCCCTAATATTTGTTGACTAACTTGATTGGCATCTATGTAGAGGGAGTAAGTTTTCATTACGCACAATTATTTATCTTTTTGTTTATGTTTGTTTGTCATCATCAAAAAGGGAGAGAATGTTGAGTATTGGACTTCTCCCTACTTGGTGTTAATGATGAGCAAACATAAATACTTGTGACTAATCCCCTATTTTGCAGTTAATCTATTGCCTAAGCTAATTATGAAGATCTACTAGCAATGGATGACTCTCAAAGATCATTAAAGGCAAATGACATGGATTGGATGATCGTAGATGATGATTGAAGCTCCATGAAGACTTCAAGCTCATACGATGGATAGAAGAGAGAATTCGTCAATGTAAATTTCTTTTATCTCTTCTAGTATGTCGCTTAGAAGTAGAACATTGATGGAACACTCACACACATCATCATTTCTGTCTTAGGACATTATTAGATCATTTGTCCTTTGACCCCAATCCATTTCTTTAGTGATTGTGCTTGGATTGTTTATAACAGTCGACTGCTGAACGCTTTACAGTCGTCTGTCTCAAAAACAGTCGACTGTCTTTTGTTCTACAGTCGCATGTTATGCACAAACTTTTACAATTTAGTTTTGGGCTTCTCTGTCTTATTTTGCACAGGCAACTGATGAACGATTCACAGGCGCCTGTCCAAGTGACAGTCGACTGTGTTTTGTAAATCAGTCGCATGTCTATCTTCTGCCCAAACTTTGTTGATCTGACTTTTACGGCCAGTCGACTAATGTTGAATATACAGTCGACTGTCCCTTGGATCAGTCGACTGTCTATGCTGCAACAGTCGTGTGTCTGTGAGCCAATTCATTGACTCAGCTCTCTGGAAATTCTCAGGGTATTTGACAGTCGTCTATATAAGGATGTACAGTCTTATGTTCTGATTAACAGTCGACTGTTTTATTCTCTTCAGTCGTCTATCCTGTTAACTTACAAGATTTCCAGATTTCATCAACTTAACCATCTTTCGGCCAGTTGCTTGTCGAAGGACTTACAGTCGCATGTTGGTTTAACAGTCGACTATCTCTCCTTCATCAGTCGACTGTCCACGTGGTAAGTTACCGTTATGAATTCTCACCTACCCTTGCTGACTGTGCAACAGTCGACTGTGGTTTCTTCAACAGTCGACTGTCGCGAGCGCAGATTCTATCCGTTGAGATTTTTCTCATGAATTCCCAAAGGGTTTTTGTCTAAACTGTTTTGTGGATTTGAGAAACCTATATAAGGTACTTCTACTGTTCCATTGAGAGGTTACCAATTCTTCCAAGTTTTCTCTCAAGCTTTCATTCTAAAGTTTAAAAGCTCTCAAATCCAAAGCCCTAAGAATTCCTATCTTTGATCTCTTGCTCTCCAACCTAGAACCAAAGAGTTATCTTCTAGGCATTTGGTGCAGTCAAGAGAAAGAGCTTTCTCCTCTCTTTCAAGTGATTCTTCAACACACAACACACCACTCCTTCAAGTTCTACTTCAAGGCATAGGTGATTGTAAGTGTTGATTTCATAATTTCATAACTTTTGTTATTTGAATTTGCTCTCGGGTTGTGAGAGCGGTTTGATTGCTCTCAAGTTGTGGGAGTCAAGGTCAATCGATTGTACTTCGATTTCACTTGTAGGGTTGCTACAAGTGGGTTTTAAGGAAACCTCAAGTTAGGGTTCTAACTTGAGTATCCAGAGGTATCTGGGTGGAAGGGACGTATGATTACCGGGAACAAGTTGGGAAGTGACTTGGGTAATCCGAACCCTTGAAACATCTCTGTTTGCGTGTGTTTCATTTTGGGTTTAATTTCTATTCCGCACTATTTTGTTGGACTGCATTTAAATTGGTGTAACTATCTTTTTAAATTGCATAAACACTATTCAACCCCCCTTCTAGTGTTTTTCTCATAGACAGGATCCTTACAAAACCTTGATTCTATCTTGATTATTTTGGACAAATGGTGTTTTTTAATGCTCATGCATGCCTTATAAGCATGATTCGATGCTTTTTCATAAGCTTAAGTGACGTGTTTATAAACATAGAGGATTAGGCTTTGATATAACTGCTCTGTGTTTCTAGGCTATGTTGGAAAATTTGTTGAATGGATTATTGATATGATTATATTCTTGTTGCTTATTGTCATTGCTTGTCTATATGTTATTCATGTTCGCACAGCTTATGTATGCTATTAATGGACAACCCCTTATGCATCAGCCTAGTTATAAAAATTCAAACAAAAATAAGCCATTTGACCGTTTTTTTAGGATGTGATATCAAAATTGTCTCCTATTCTCCTATGACATGTAAAAATGTGTCCCGTGGCTGAGATCATGTGTCTAGACACTATTACATGTTCCAACCTTATCTCCTTAAATGATTTGCTGACTTAATATTGCAAGTTAAATGGTGACAGGTATGTGTGATAGAAAGTTAATGGAAACGGTAACATGTTAAATAGTTGCTTTCGTAATTCATGCATGAATGTATACTTGCTATCTAATTATATTTACGTATGCATAAAATGAAAACCATAACATGCTTGTTATACTTAATTACTATACATGCGCAATGTACATGTCATTGTACCAATTACATGTTCACTGCACTTGATAGTGTACATGTCCACTATTGTATCTAGCCCTTGAATATTGTATCTGATACCATGTTTGTTTACCGTACCTAATATATATTCATTGAAACATGACACAATACATGTACACTAATTTAAATATTACACTAGTATATAACACATGGTGATGTGATTCATATCACAAAGGATGGGGAAGCAATTGGAATCACACTGTATGCATCTCACTGTATCGTTATTATATCTTTTATTATCTTACCTGATTGAATCTGGTCCGGTAAGTGCCCGAGGTAAGAGTGAACTCGTATGTTGCGTATTGTACCCTCATAAGTCACAACACTTGTTATAGTTTAAAGATACTGAATTGCTAGTAGTTATTTTACTAGATTCAATTTTCATGTCAATTGCCATCATTGATCAAGCTCTTGTAGTTTTTATAACAGGCTGATCTGACTTACATGATATGTTTTCGATATGTTCATCATGTCTCTATGATACACATTGTTTTATATATTTTTCATTACCTATCGGATGTTACTTGTTCATTTTCCTTTGTTGGAAACCTACAAGGGTCATCAAATTTCGATGACAGTTTCCCAGAAAAGGTAAGTTTTCGTGATCCGGAATTTATAGAGCAAAATCCCATCGTCGAGAGGCCGTAAGTTTATTTATATTTCCAGTTATCTTATTCTTCGTTTCAATAATCTTGTAATGGCCTAAGTGCCTAACTATCATGTTACTTGTTACATTACTCAATGTAATAATAGAACTGATATTTTAAGCTATGTAATTTCTTTGAGACATTGGGAATCTTGTAATGTTTATGCTATGTTGTTCTTAAGTTGGTATGCAGTGCATGTAATATAGTGATACTAGTCATTGCCCGTACCCATATGGCACGGTTTATTTAATGGCAGAGTCCCCCCCCAAACAAATTTCAAGTTACCCCAAATTTCAAGTTTTCCCCCAAAATTTCAAGTTCCCCCCCAAAATTTAAGTTTCCCCCAAAATAGTTTTGTTTCAAAATTCAAATTTCAAACCTCATACTCATATCAAATAGTTTTCCTCTCAAAATTTAAAAGCTTCCCCCTAAAACTTTGTCCTAGTCATTTTCCTAGTCATCAAGCCCTTATCCTAGTCATAAGCCCATTTGTCCTAGTCACTTGTGCTAGTAGGACAACATTCAAATTCTTCATCAAATATAGAATAGATATTTACATATACACTTGGCATATGTAAATCAAGGAGAGAGAGAGTGTGTGTGTGTAGTACTTTCTCGTTGGCTTAAATATGTTATGGACTTTATCTTGTATCATTCTCTTAATAATGTAAGAGGTGGGGTGTGACAGTCAGCTAATGCTAGCCTTGTGATTTATGTTGGCCGGTGCTATGTACATGCTATAAGACCTTGCAAAATGGCCCAGCATATGCTTAAGATAAACATAACGACGACGATGCTAGAAAGAATTCGCCTTGCTTTAAAACCATGTTAAAGAAGAGGTGAATAATAAGCAAAGCACGCTTAGCCTTCTCTCCGTAGTCTTATTTATAATAGATAAATTATGTGTTACGAGGTCTTGGACCCACTATGTAAGGCATTAACTCACCATGCAAGGTATTGACCTGCTAATTACTGCATGACATGTTCACATATTTAGCAGCATGTGATATATTGCATCGAAGCATTTCTCTACATCTAGCATATAGAGCACATGCTTGAATATTGTAATGAATTACTTATTTCTTAACATCTTTGATCCTAAATTATTGCACAAGCCTAAAGCCCTATCCAAACCCGTCTCCCACCCAAACGTTGATTCCCAACAAGCCTATGCTTCATGATATGTGATTGATTTTTATTAGCTTTGTTAGACAGAAATCACATAGAATATGTTTGGAGAGTTCAGTAGCATGAAACATGTGATAACAAAAGAAAGTAAACATATATACTCTGCAGTAATGAAAAGGAGGAGTCATGCTTATAATAAACACACGCAACTTAAGAGTGAGCCTTAGAGAGTAAGATCCATACTCTGAAATAGATGGTTGAGATTTTTTGTTGATGATGGATGGGGTTCATACTCCATATAGTATTCTAATCGAGACGTGTTCAAGCAGCAATTCTCCCCTGCAAAATAGTGATTCTGCATTGTCACCGACTAATGTGAAAAAAAAATATTTTATCACTAAAATCTTTCAAAATGATGAACGCATCAGGAAAGAATGCATGCAGTCAAATAGAAGCACATATATGAACAGTGCAGAAATAGTACAGAAACAAAGCTCATATGTCATGTGACAAGACAGACAAGTTCTAACAAGGATTTGGAGAAGACTAAATAATAGGATGGCCATGGAAAGATTTTTAAATAAATATTGAAAAGACTACGAACATCAGTTAGTCCAAAACAAAAGGAACGCACTAAGAAATCATGGTAGATTGAAGAATGACCGGTGGCAACTAATCTAGTGCATATAAACACCATCTAATATTCAAATAGTGGTGGTATAAAAAACAAATAAATTAATGACTTAGCACCTTCAACATGCATAGCATGTCATTGTATCTACCGTCTGCAAGCCATTGATCCTTATCTAGTGTTATACACGTGACCATACATGCAGGCCTTATGCTTTATTACCATGTGCTTGTCAGCGGCAGTTGTTTACTTATTGAACTTCTAAGTCAAGTACCTGATCGCTCCGTATTTTACACCCTTTTTCTGCATGTTTGCATGTCACTTTGATCGCTCATATCGCGTTTTTCACGATTATTCGACAATATAACGATGCTTTTCACGATTTCTTGTTTTTGTCGTATTTCAGGAGATATGGAGCGATTCGGAGTGATTTTGAGATCAAGAGGATTTGCACCCACTCCAGAGTGTCACCCAAGGCTCTTTTGAGGGCTATTCGGCGATGGAAGACGAGTGGGAGAAGAAAGAACGTCGTAGGAGCGACGAGGAAGCGAAAAGACGAAGATTGGGCATTTGCAGCATCTCACTCGGCCGAGTGAACCACCCACTCGGCCGAGCAAGAAGACCACTCGGCCGACCAGACCGGACACGCATCAACAGAAGAAAATAGGCGTGCACTCGGCCGAGTGACGATAGTCCACTCGGCCGAGCATGGAAATCTCCTCGCCCGAGTGGCATGAGAAAAGACACTTCAAAAACGGCCGACTTACTGTAAAATTACAGGCTTTTGACAACTCCGACTCGGCCGAGCAAAAATTGCCCCTCGGCCGAGTGAGTAAATCCACTCGGCCGAATCACCTTTCGAAGACAGACCCCCAAAATCCCGAACTTACTGTAATTGTACAGGGTTTGTCACTCGGCCAATTGACATTTGTCACTCGGCCGAGTGGGCCGCCCCGCCTGCTGCGTAAACTGCGATTTTTGTGCTGCGCAGGGGCATTTTTGTCACGATTTTTTGGGCGATTTTGAGGGGTATTTAAACCCAGTTTTTGCCCTAGGTTAGGAGAACTTTTTGATACTTTTTGCAGCCTTTTTAGAGAGCTTTTTAGTTAATTGGATTTAGGTCTTTTGAGAGATTAGAAATGGGATTTTTGTTGGATGCTATTGGATTCTCATTGGTTTGTCTCCTTTCTTGTCAAAAACTCTATTTTTATTGATAATTTCTCTATTGCAATGAATTGTGCTGAATTTTCTATTGAATTTCTTATGAATTGCATGATGATTAGTGAGTAGTTTTATCGTCTTAGGGCATGGAGATGAACCATATGAACCCTATTTCTGAATTGTGATGAATTGGTGAAATTCTTGCTAGAATTGATTAGGGTTAGGTTGGGATCAATTCATTACGGATAGCTAGGGATTCATATCGATTGGGATTTGCAAGAGATTGGGTCCCAATTGATAGGAAGCCCTAGAAATTCGATTTAGATTTACGATTGGAATTTTCTAGTATTGGTTTGCAAGAGATTGGACCAAGACTAGGGTTTTCAATCGTATCTCTATACAAATACCCGTTTGCAAGAGATTGGACGGGTAGGAACTATCTCAACCTAGGTCGTAGCTCGAGTTTGCACGAGAGTGGGCTCGAGATACGATTGGACGATGATGTCGTTCTTCACGCTAGCGGCTTAGGTTAGGGTTTGCAAGAGATTGGGCCCTAACCTAGGTTTGCTATAGACCGGCAATAGTGCGAGAGCGTGAGCTTGGTTCCACATTTAGTTGTGACTAGTTCACCTAAAATTCAAGTCTAGCAATGATGTAACCTATGAATCACAACGATGAGATACGGTTCGTAGCGGGGATTCTCTATCCCCAGGCGTTTTATTTCATTGATATTTCTATCGATACACGAACGATTGTGACAATTTCACCCCAAATTATTCTCGACCATTTCGATAGCTAGGTGATTAGAAGAAGACACTGTCATTGTCCCTCCCTGAGTTCGATACCCGCTCGTCACTATGCTGTGTGCTTGCGGTAAGACTACGAGTCGCTCGTCCCGGTTGCGCGTGCATACCGGGGCGTCGATCAAGTTTTTGGCGCCGTTGCCGGGGAGGCGACAGTGTTTTATTCTCTTTACCTAGTATTTTCTTTTTGTTTTCATTACTTTTATCTTTTTACTCCTTATTCGTGCTAACATTTCCTTTGAAACTCTGTTTTCCCTTGCATGTACACGAGATCTACGGCGAACCCCGAGGAAATATTATTTGATCCGGAGATCGAGCGTACCGTGAGGAGGATCAGAGCCGAGAGAAGGCACGCTACGGAGGACGGTTGTATGAACCATGTGGAGACACCGGAGGAGCTAGCCGTGCGAATGGCGAGAATCATATCCATTAGAGATAGGCTTCGGCCTAAGACTTCTTCCACCACATCATCCATCGCCATGCCTGAACTAGCGGCAGACAAGAATTTTGAGCTAAAACGGGATTGGTAGTATTGATGCAACAAGACCCGTTTCATGGGAAAGACCATGAAAATCCGCATTACCACATCCAACTTTTCTTGTCCAAGTGCGCCACTTTCCAAATGCCGAGCATTTCCGTTGATGCAATCCGACTGCGACTCTTCCCCTTCACACTCAAAGATAAAGCTTTATATTGGTTGAGGACGCAAGCGGAAGGGACATTCACCACTTGGGATGAGTTGGCAAGCGCCTTCGTTGACAAGTTTTACCCTCCTTCCAAGACGGTGAAGATACGGAGTACTCTCATGTCCTTTAAGCAAGGACCGCAAGAAACCCTCTATGAAGCATGGGAGCGCTTCAAGGACTTACAACATCAATGCCCCCATCACAGTATAGAAGATTGGGAACTTGTTCACAGTTTCTACAATGGACTCCAACCGGGCACGAAGCAAATTATTGACGCAACCGCCAATGGAGCCATACTATCAAAGACCCCGGATGAAGCTACGGCCTTATTAGAGGAGATGGCCTCTAATAACCAACAATGGGTGGACGAGCGAGGACATTCTTCGTCCTCTTTGAAGCCCACTAGTATTTATGAGGCTAAGGCCGTGGCGGAGCTTTCAACTAAATTTGACTCTCTCTACAAGGTGGTGGAGAGATTGGAGAAATACATCACCGAACCACATGGAGCACCCTCTACATCTACGCCGGTAACCAATATGAGTGATTGGCAAGACCAATCTCAAGCCATGTATGTAGGAGGGGGACAATGGAGAAGGAGCCTTGGAACAAGTACAATATGTCGCGGGGAATTCCGGATATTGGGCCAACCCGGCCGCTAGAAACCATCCGGGCTTTTCATATGCAAACAATGATGGTGCTTTGAACCCGCCGCCACAACAACTTCCTCAAGCTCGGCCTCCACCACCACAACCTCAATATCAACCGATGGGGCCACCGCAACAAAATTACCCACCGAGACAACAAACGGGACCATATAGACCCCCGGGTACAACCAAAGTTGGAGAGCTCCCAACCCACCTCAAGCTCAACCACGATCGGACCACGAAGCTAGGGTGGAAGAATTTATGGTGGAGCAGAGAAATATTAATGCTAAGTTGACGGCGGGGCAAGAGTCATTAAGTACCGTCGTCGCTCAACTTGCGGAGCAACTTGCGTTGCTCAACAAGAATGCCCAACAATTGTCGGCTCAACCCGAGCCCAATCCACGGAGCAATACCGGACACATCAATGCGGTGGTCGCGGTTACAACAAGGGGCAGGAAGGATACCACTCCCGCTATGACCCAAAGCAAGCAACCCGTGGTGGAAATTTTGGAAGAAAAAGAGACAGCGATTGAGGAGGAGAGCCAAAAGGAGCCAATTCAAGGAGGAAATTCTAAAGTGGTGGAGCCACTTGATGAGCGCCGATACATGCCACCGGTGTCGTTTCCACAACGGCTAGCTAGAGCCAAGATGGAGAAAAGGCTCGCCAAATTCCTAGAATACTTGAGGAGAATAAGCCTCAATATTCCCTTCTTAGATGCAATTGTTGAGATCCCGTCTTACGCGAAGTTCTTGAAGGACTTGATTTCGGGAAAGAGACTGAAGGAAAAAATCATGCTTGCGGAGCAAGGAACTTGGTTTACCCGGAAGGAGAAGGAGCCGGCGAAATTAAAGGATCCCGGGAGTTTCCGCATCCCTTACACACTAGGAGGCGTCCCTTTGCAAAAAGCTCTAGTTGACTTGGGCGGTAGTGTTAGCCTCATGCCCCTTAGTATGTTCCGGAGATTGAACACGGGCACCGACTTGAAGCCGACCGACATGAGGATTCAACTTGCAGACGGTCGGATTACTAGGCCGGTAGGGATCGCAGAGAATATTCCGCTCCAAGTACCGGGAGGTATATGCTTGCCTTGTGATTTTGTCATAATGGACATCAAGGAAGAGGGCGACACTTCGCTCATACTTGGACGCACGTTCCTCGCAACCGCCGGTGTTATCGTCGATGTGCGTGAAGGAACTCTATCCTTGAATGTCGGCAACATAGAAGTCGAGCTTCACATACCCCGGGCCATGAAACATATGCCATATCACGAGGAGTTAGATTATGTGGATCTCCTCAATGAAGTGATTGAAGAAACAATCTCACACTCTATTGGTGCTCTCCATGACGATGGCTTCGAAGAAGGCCAAGCTTCGGGTGAAGAAGAGAAGTTGGAGGATCCTCCAGATAGCTCCACGGATGGTGATGAAGGCGACGCTGATGTCGCAAGAATACGAGAGCTTTGCAAGCTCTCAAAGGCCAAGAATCCGAAGAAAACTCCACCGAACGGAAGATCGGTGTCACCGGCCAAGAAGATAGGAACAAGCTCTAGCTTGGGGGACTTATCCCCCAACATTGCCCATGATGAGGAGGCGTCGAGGAAGACCGATGATCATCAAGACCCAAATCCGAGCGGCCTTCCCAACAAGTTTGACGGGTGCATCTCGTATGCACCCAATATCACGAGCTAAACGAATATCTTAAGGGGTCGAGCTCACGACCTTAAACGAGCGCTTGTCGGGAGGCAACCCGACGGTTTTTGCATTGTTTTTATTTTGATTATCATTTTTGGTTTAGCCTTTTGCTAGTTTTTAGAATGTTGTCCATGAAAATCGTGACAACGGGTCCTATTTTTCATGACAGGAGAAGGAGAAAGGGAGATCAATCATATGGAGGATGATAGAGGCAATGAAGGGCGCTCCAGGAAGGCGTTCAGGCCTAAGGAGGAGGAAGAAACAGACTGGAGGAAGAAAAACAGAGACCAGAGTGAAAACGGAGAGCCGATGCAGAAAACAGCACGTCACTCGGCCGAGTAGCATATGACACTCGGCCGAGCAAAGACTCCACTCGACCGAGTGGAGCACCAAACAGGGAAGTTTCTGCAGACCAACTCTCTGTTAATTTCTGTAAGTTTTAGTTTTAATTGCTACTCGGACGAGTGACTTGTCACTCGGCCGAGTGAAACAGATACCCTCCTAGCCTAAAAATTGCCGAGTGACAGAGCTACTCGGTCGAGTGGAGTTTCTCCCTTCGGTCGAGTGAAGCAAAGCAACTTGGCCGAGTCGTAAGTGGGGAGGAGATTTTTCGAAATTTTTCGTTTACGCACTCGGCCTAGTGACTTTTCCATTCGGCCGAGTCGTAACAATTTCTATATAATTTAAGCGACGGGCGCGAATTTCTAAAAACCCAAAACTTCCCAAATCCGCTGTCGCTCGCTCTCCCCTCGACCGCTGCTTCGCATCCCGCGGACGTTCGGCCGAATCGAGCCACTCTCGCCGTCGACCGCCGTCCCTCCCCACGCCGACCACCGGCCGCCACTCCACCTCGCCGGCGCCGGCCTCCACCGCCCCCAATCACCTCGGTTTGCCCCAAAACCCCCGTTTCTCCCCTTTTCTCTTGATACGTACGCCCATTGAGCCCCTAAACCAAATTAACTTTCATATCTATCTATTATCCCCTATCTCCCCCATACATATTGAATATTATCGACTGATTTGATCGTTTGATTTGCAGGCTAGCTTTGGGGAGCTTTGGGGAGCTTTTGGACACACATTGCGCTTCGCGGCGGAGGCATCTCTTCGCACGCATCACTTATTGCTCTCGCGGCGTGTTCAGGTACACTCGTTCCATCATTTAGCACGTCGCATCATTTATTTAGTTGGGATACGTTTCGCGGCACACATGCCGCCGCGCACTAGGCCACGTACACGGGGATCCGCCCCCAAGCGGAGGCGGACCGATGACCCCGGTCCCTCTCACGCTAGGGAGGAGTCCCCTCCACCTAACCCGCCACCGCCACCACCACCTACACAGCCGATCCCAGCCGATCCTGTCCCTCCACCCGCTCCCGCCGTCGGGCCGATGGGGATCACGTTTTGAAATGACGCACACCGCGCCAGGTTCGAGTGTATCTGACATCGCTCGATAGTACCCTCTAGGTTCGCGCACTTAGCTGACCTTGACCGCCTAGGGGTACTCGAGGGGCTTCTCACGTTGTACGACAACGTGGGATGGCGTGATTTTTTGTCGGTGTCGACGGATACTTACATCCGTCCAACACTAGAGGTCCTGAGCTCTATTGACCGGACCCCTGGAGGATGCACATTCCGCTTGATGGATCGAGAGTGTGAGATCACTCTCGCCATGCTTAGAGCGTTCTTCCAGTGGCCCGACGTCCCTGTCCCAGACCGAGCCTACGCCCCCACGCACATCCCACCCCCGTCGTTCGACACCTCCACATTCTGGACACGGATCAAAGGATCCCCACTTGGCTTTGACCCTAGTAGGGCCAAGGCCTCAGCCATCCTGCACCCCTGCCTCAGCATTGCACAGCGCCTCATGGCGACCACTTTCCTAGCGAGGTATGAGCCCGGGACAATGTCTACGCCAGAGCTCTACATGCTCTACGTGATGACTCGCCCTAGGGTTCTGGATAGGGGTAGCGACGACCTGGTCCCCGCCATCGAGATTGACATTGCTAGTTGGTTTCTGGACCGCATCATCATTTCGGTGAGCGCTCGCTCACCGATTTGTTGCGGCGGTCTGATCACACTTCTAGCCCTTATGACCGGCGTGGACCTACCTGACGACTTGCATCGAGCTCCGGGCCCCACTTCACTTTCGATAGATGTTATGGTCTGGATGAAGATGTTTCGTCCCCACGGTCGCAGGCACTGGGTGTGGTTGCACGGTCCCTTTAGTGCTGACTATATGGTTCTTCCGAGCCTCGCTCGGACACACATTGGACCGGCCCATGGGGATTGGATTCCAGCGATGGACCTACTTATCCCCGCTGCCTACGTGCTTGAGGCTGAGGATGCTGAGCAGGCATCCCCTGCACCACCTGTTGACCACGTGATCTCTCAGCCTGCACCTGCACTGTCTGCACCTCTCGACACTTCTGTCCACACTTCTATCAGTGTCGGGAGCACCTTAGCTGAGTCCACCACCACCACCGCTGAGCCTATGTCAGTCGAGCCTATCACCTCTCTTAGCCCCGAGCGTCCCACCACCATTCTAGAAAGCGACGAGTCTTCCTTTTCTGCTGCTGTGGAGACCCTCTCCCGATTGCTGTCGACAGCTCCTGGGGAGTCATCTTTTGTGCACTACACAGCCTTCCCAGTCGTCGACCTTACGGTCTCCACCGCCCCTGTCTATACCGAGAGCGTCGTGACATCTGTCCCCACTTCTGCGTCACTGACCTCTCCTGCTTCCTCGTCGCACATTTTGCCTTCCACTTCTGCTGCTGATGCTGCTTCCGCTTCGACCCAGCCTGCGTCCCAGCCTCGCACCGAGGCTGGGCATCACTTACCAAGCACAGCACCCCTTCCACACTACCCTGCTGGCCCCATCCTATACGCTTCCCGCCAGAGACAGCCCCGCACCTCACCTGTTCGATATGTGCGTCCCTCCGCTCCACCACCCCCTGACACTCTACTTCAGAGCATTCGTGCTCTTGAGGGGGGATGTTAGTGGACTTCGAGGAGACTTTAGGGCTCTCTCTGCCACGGTCAGTTCTGTGCAGTCCCGCATCGCCCTGCTTCCCGATATTCAGGCTTGCCTGAATCAGATACTTGCGCGCCTGCCTCCACTACCCCCACCCACCCAGCAGATTCCACGACCACCACCTCCGCCACCACCTCCGCCACAGGACGGTGTTGGTGCAGCGCCACCGCCAGCTTAGGCACACTCTTATGCCTCTGATATTTTTTGTCATTTTGCTGCCCGTTTGTTCCTGGGCCTGGTGTTTGATTTTTTCCCCCCTCCTCCACGTATTATTATTTTAGTACCTTCCTGATCATATATTTTTATATCTTTTTGGGAGTGAGGGAGAGACCTTTTGGGGACACTTATATTTGCACCATCCTGATCTTTGCATGCATCACATTCATTCGCATTTTATTTCATTTTTCTTTTTCTTTCTTTTTCATCATGCATGCATCCTCACCCACCCCACACACCTCACGTCTCTCAGTGTGCCGCACTTTGCACATTGAGGACACTGTGCACTTCAGCTTGGGGGAGTAAGTTCTCACACTTTTTCATTTTTGCCACCCTCTATTTTTGATTTCTCACATTTTCTTTCCACTCTTGCACCAATTTTCACCACTTTTTTTTCATTTTTTATCATGCATCACGTTTTCTTATTTTCTTTGTGTGCTGCATTGTGTATAGTTCTATTTTCTTTTATCCTTGTTTTCTTTCATCTTTTGCTAGAGATGATTTTTCTGTGATGATGATGACGTGGTGTTAGCTTATCTCTATGTGCATGCTATTTTGTCACGTCATAGCTTTTGTTTCAGATATCATATGCTATGTCCTGCTTTGCATTTTGAAATAGTAACCCACTCTTTTCCTGTATGAATATGGATGAAATTCTATCATTAGCTGATGTCTGATGATTCATATGTATGCTTATCATAGAAAACACATCAAGCTTCACGCATTGATTGCTTATATTTGGAGTACTGCTTTCCTCTCTCATGTCACTTCTTATTGCATGAATTGTACGTTTTACTTTCAGGTTGATTGAATGTTTGCTAGGGTGAAATATCTGGACTAGTTTACTTTTTGGGATTAAACTGAGTAGATTATATTACTCTGCTGATAGTTGTCATGCACGTCCTATAGAGTGACCAGAGTGATACATTGATTTCTTTCTCCACATATCTTGAGCATTATTTCTCTACTTGAAATTCATTGGTGAACCCCCCTAGCAAGTCTATTATCGGCATTTCCCCCCGCTATTAATTTCCATGCTCCAAATCCCCAAAATCAAAAAGAAAAAATATATACATGTATATCCTTCTCTCTTTTGATTTGGGATCGCTTATGTATATATGTTTATTGCAAAAAAAGAGAGAAAAAGAGAAAAATTGAGAAAAAGAAAAGAGAAGAGAAAAGAAGTTCATAACGATCCCATCTCCTACTCTTTCTCTCATTCTTCCCTCTTTTTGTTTTATTTTTACTTTTTTGGAGCTTCAAAAGAAATGAGGAATGTACATATTGATTTGTTTATGCCACCACGCTTATGGATAATCTTGGGGGAGAGGATCCAATGATGTGTGAGAGAGTGACTACTTGACGGTGCATGACAACCTAGGCTAAGTAATCTTCTATACTCGGTGAGATTGCTAAAGTTTCACGAAATCCAGAAATCGACACTTAGCATTCATTTCATGAAAACCATGCTTTTCTATTCTTACTATTCCATATCGTGTGATATCTCTTATACTCCTTATAGAAAGCATTCAATTGAAAAGTGTGTGATCTATGGTTATGCATACCGCTTTAGATGCTTCAGACGATGCTAATCCTAGAATGATTCCATATTTCATGCTATATTGATATTTTGGGGTTTTCTATTTCGAATGCATCAATTATACTATGATATCGAAATAAAAGTCATTGACGTGTGTTTTATATTCGATGTATGCTATATGAGTAAGCAAAACCCACGTCCTGAGAAAAATGATCTAGCACCCCCCCTCTCTTCGCTTTCTATTCTATTTTTATTTTTGTTTTTGTTTTTATTTCTTTTATTTTTCCCTCTTTTCCAACATTTTGCCCGTCGGGTTTACTTTTTACTCATCTTCCTCGAGGACGAGTAAGAGGTAAGCTTGGGGGATTTTGATCGCTCCGTATTTTACACCCTTTTTCTGCATGTTTGCATGCCACTTTGATCGCTCATATCGCGTTTTTCACAATTATTCGACAATATTGCGATGCTTTTCACGATTTCTTGTGTTTGTCGTATTTCAGGAGATATGGAGCGATTCGGAGTGGTTTTTGAGATCAAGAGAATTTGCACCCACTCCGGAGTGTCACCCAAGACTCGTTTGAGGGCTATTCGGCGATGGAAGACAAGTGGGAGAAGAAAGAACGTCGTAGGAGCGACGAGGAAGCGAAAAGACGAAGATTGGGCATTTGCAGCATCTCACTCGGCCGAGTGAACCACCCACTCGGTCGAGCAAGAAGATCACTCGACCAACCAGACCGGACACACACGAACAGAAGAAAATAGGTGTGCACTCGGCCGAGTGACGATAATCCACTCGGCCGAGCATGGAAACCTCCTCGCCCGAGTGGCATGAGAAAAGACACTTCAAAAACGGCCGACTTACTGTTAATTTACAGGCTTTTTGACGACTCCGACTCGGCTGAGCAAGAATTTCCCCTCGGCTGAGTGAGTAAATCCACTCGGCCGAGTCACCTTCCGAAGACAGACCCCCAAAATCCCGAACTTACTGTAATTGTACAGGTTTTGTCACTCGGCCGATTGACATTTGTCACTCGGCCGAGTGAGCCGCACCGCCTGCTGCGTAAACTGCGATTTTTGAGCCGCGCAGGGGCATTTTTGTCACGATTTTTGGGCGATTTTGAGGGGTATTTAAACCCAGTTTTTGCCCTAGGTTAGAAGAACTTTTTGATACTTTTCGCAGCCTTTTTAGAGAGCTTTTTAGTTAATTAGATTGAGGCTTTTTGAGAGATTAGAAATGAGATTTTTGTTGGATGCTATTGGATTCTCATTGGTTTGTCCCCTTTCTTGTCAAAAACTCTATTTTTATTGATAATTTCTCTATTGCAATGATTTGTGCTGAATTTTCTATTGAATTTCTTATGAATTGCATGATGATTAGTGAGTAGTTCTTTCGTCTTAGGGCATATGGATGAACCCTATGAACCCTATTTTTGAATTGTGATGAATTGGTGAAATTCTTGCTAGAATTGATTCGGGTTAGGTTGGGATTGATTTATTACGGATAGCTAGGGATTCATATCGATTGGGATTTACAAGAGATTGGGTCCCAATTGATAGGAAGCCCTAGAAATTCGATTTAGGTTTACGATTGGAATTTTCTAGTATTGATTTGCAAGAGATTGGACCAAGACTAGGGTTTTCAATCGTATCTCTATACCCATACCCGTTTGCAAGAGATTGGATGGGTAGGAACTATCTCAACCTAGGTCGTAGCTCGAGTTTGCACGAGAGTGGGCTCGAGATACGATTGGACGATGATGTCGTTCTTCACGCTAGCGGCTTAGGTTAGGGTTTGCAAGAGATTAGGCCCTAACCTAGGTTTGCTATAGACCGGCAATAGCACGAGAGCATGAGCTTGATTCCACATTTAGTTGCGACCAGTTCACCTAAAATTCAAGTCTAGCAATGATGTAACCTATGAATCACAACGATGAGATACGGTTCGTAGCGGGGATTCCCTATCCCTAGGCGCTTTATTTCATTGATATTTCCATCGATATACGAACGATTGTGACAATTTCACCTCAAATTATTCTCGACCATTTCGATAGCTAGGTGATTAGAAGAAGACACTGTCATTGTCCCTCCCTGAGTTTGATACCCGCTCGCCACTACGACGTGCGCTTGCGGTAAGACTACGAGTCGCTCGTCCCGGTTGCGCGTGCATACCGGGGCGTCGATCAGTACCATATATGGTTCTTGGGATATGACTCCCCAAAATTTCCTAAATATCCAGAGAAACTCATTTCTTCTTAGTTATTTCCTTATAGATGCTCCGTTTTCAGTTTTAATGGAAACTTTACAAGAAAACTGCTCAGAGAGAAGTGACTAGCAAAAGTTAATATAGTTTCCACAAAAAACTATAATCTGCAAAACTCTCGGGATACAAGAGAGTTCATTAGAAACATACACTACATACTTTTTTCATAATACAAAAATTCAACTATGTTAATTCTTAATCTGAGAAATCTCATTGATATATATGTAGCAGTAGCACACTAACACAATATAACACTAGCACACGGAGAGACCAACCCACCAACGATTCTAAAAGACACATATATACTATAAAAGAGTTATTTACATATGTGTGACATTGGCATACTAGGACAAAAGGTTGGGTAGAGATGTGGCCATGGTTTGGCCAATTCATCAAGGTGGAGCCCACTTGGGGTGGGGTGGAAGCTTGGGTGTAGTTTGGGGTGTTTTTGTGGTGCACCCAAATATAAGGCCCCCCTTTTCCCATGAATTACAAGCTTGCCATTGCTTTTCAAAGAACCAAATAACACATCCCTCTTCCACCTATTTACGGGTTCGCCATTGATCTTTTTCCACTTTGCCCCCGCATTTTTTTGCACTTAGGCCCCTCATTTTCCTCCTTTTTACCACTCCCACACACCCCGCCAAACTTCCCTCTCATTTTCGGCTGCACGCGGTTTCTGCCTCCTGTGTGTGTATGGGTTTTTACTTTGATCTATGTGCACTATGTGCACGGGTAATTTCTAGTACTATACAATATGTAAGGTGGGCCCAACATGGGCCCAACATTACAGCTTTAAAGGATCCATGCTACATAGATAATTAGCATTGAGCAGCAAGCAAATGCTGAGCAAGAATGTTAAACTTGGATGAGGTACAACCTGTGTGCAATGTTAAACACTTGTTATGAACATCTATTTAACTTGTAAACAAAGTATAGGATTAAATCAAGCATAGATCAACAGAACGACTCGTTTACGGAATAGGAGTTTTAACCCGCAACAATATGGACGAGACGATGGAAGATTCAGTACGCTTGGAAATGGAAATGCAGAACACCAGGTCATATCTTAACCCCCAATGATGAAACTTATGAAAACTAATAGTTGCACGATCTAAGGGATTTTCCTTGATGAGATTGAATTGCGTCAGTGGAACTGGATTAGCTTTTCTACATCGCAATATAAATTTAAGTTCACAAGTATATACCCATGATCTGAACGAAGAAATTTAACAAACTGTGAAGCTGTAATTGTCATAGATGCTTTTGATAGAAAAAGTAAATTTTATAAATTCTAATGATAGCATACCCCTATCGCTACTAGTACAACCCAAAAGCCTCAACGAGGCTTCAGGTGTGGCAGATCAACTTTTTGTTGAATATTGGACTCCCCGGATTTGGTTTTGGATGATGAGCAAACATAAATAATTCATGAACTAACAATCTGTGAGCGCAGTATTGGAGATCGTCGCCAATTTCACGAGAATATTCAAAGCGACATCTCAACACTTCCAAAAGCTCGTATTCAAGCCTAAAGCTTCGTTGAAGCTCTTACAACGCTTTGGAAGTAATGAAGATTCAATCGAAGCTCTCAAAGACCGTTTATTAAGGTTTTATTTATAGTCTTTTAGTTTCGATTGATAGAATGTTAAGCCTTGAGTATATCTTACGTTTCTATCTTCATTTCGCTCATTTCGTAGCTCTAGGATTCTTGCACAAGTTCACTCTATCTTCCTCGAAGCGTCGCGCTTCGATTCGGCCTTTGTTGTGCATGTTAGTTGGTACAAGAACAAGTACTGACCGACTAGATGGAGATCTAGTCGGTCGGCCACTGTTCTTGGATCGACTAGTTTCTGTCAGTTAAATCTTTGTTCTTTACTGTTTACAGTTAGTCGGTCTACGTTGACTCACCGACCGACTAGTTTGTGAACTAGTCGGTCAGTGATGCTTCTTTGACCGACTAGTTATGATTTTCTGTTCATGCCAAATTTCTCCTAAGCTACTGTTTACAGTTAGTCGGTCTAAGAACGTTTGATGACCGACTAGTTGACAATCTAGTCGGTCAACTTTTGTTCTTGGACCGACTAAGTCAACTTACCTTCAGACTATGTTGTTTTGCCTCTTAGTCGGTCAGAAAGTGTTCTTGAACCGACTAGTTTTCTAGGTCTGAAATTCTATCTCTTCTCAGATCTGCTCTTAGTCGGTCCATGCTTTGTGACTGACCGACTAGTTGATGAACTAGTCGGTCAGTGTATGTTCTTTGACCGACTAATTCTCACAGATTTCTTTCCGTTGGAGATTGACCTAACTTATGTTTTTGGGTTCCTATAAATACGAACCTAGGTCATTTCTATCTTCAATAGAGCTGTCATTAAGAGATTCATTGAGTTCTAAAGAGATAGCTATTCTCCCTCAAATCTAAAGCTCTCTTCCTCACAAGAAACCCATTCTCTCTCATTTCTAGATCTAGAGAGAAGCTTGTTCTTGGTGAGCTCTTCAAGCTATTGCTTGATCCAAGTCTCCAACTCTTCCCTAGGCACCCATTGCTGCTCATTTCCTTGGTGCTAGGGCTTGGTGACTTCATCTTCCTCAAATCCTTCATTCCACCTATTGGGTAAGAAAAACTCAAGGTATAGGATTTTGTGGTAAGAGTATTTATTTCATATAAACTCTTTATATTGCTTATTGGCTCTCTCGGTTGTGAGAGAAGTTTGTGATCCCGGGTTGTGGGATTCACTTTGCCATTGCTTGTATGATTTGATCTTGTGAAGGTTTTTCATAAGATATTCATAGTGGAAATCTTGAGTTAGGGTTTCTAACTCAAGTATCCGGAGGGGATCCGGGTGGTTGGGACGTAGGATCACCGGGAACAAGTCGGGGAGACTTGGGTGGATCCGAACCCATTAACTTCGTTTGTTAGCATTGTTAATTTCATTGTTGTCATTCAATTTAAGCTTCCGCAAATTGATTTGGTAGTTGTGTGCAATTTAATTTGGAATTATACGCCTTATTATTTTAAAGTACTATTCACCCCCCCCCCCTCTAGTACTTGTGCAGTAGCTGGTAGGGCATTACATTTGGTATCAGAGCCAGATACTCAGCTATGTCTGCCAACGACAACAAGACCGTGCGTCCACCTTCCAACTATGACACCTTCAGGAACCGTGAAGGAGCATCTTCCGTGATGGAAGGACATTCCTCTACAAGGCCTCCATTCTTCAAGGGTACCAACTACGGGTACTGGAAGTGTCGGATGGAAACCTTCCTCCGAAGTGCATCTTTATGGAGAACTACAATGAAGGAGTATATTGAACCCGAAGAAGAAGATTTTGAGAAATGGACTACCGCGGAGGTCGCCGCGGAGGTAAGCAATGCCAAGGCAATGAACGCCTTGCAATGTGCATTGGAGCCCGAGGATTTCAATAAGATATGCACATGTAAGAGTGCATATCAAATTTGGAACTCCCTCCTCATTCTACATGAAGGGACGAGTAGGGTAAGAGACTCTAAACTCGTAGTCGTAACCAAAGATTACGAAATGTTTCATATGCAACAGGGCGAGAAGATGAAAGAATACTACGCTCGTTTCGTTGACATAATAAACGAGTTAGAGGCCCTCGGCAAGATCTACACTCAAAAGGAGAAGTGCTTAAAGCTTATTGAAGGACTTCCCTCTTCTTGGGAAAAACGTACCTTCGCCATTGAGGAAGGTAATGACATGGACAAATATACCGTAGTTCAACTAATGGGTACCTTGATGTCATACGAGGTACGCAAAGATAGCAATGTAAAGCTACAAGAAAAGATGAAGTCATATTTGAACCTAGATGCGCCTAAGAAAAAGGCGATTGCATTCAAGGCGGCTTCATCCACCTCTACCGATGATGAAGAATCGGAAAACGAGTTGGACTTGGAATCCATGGCACTCATGGCCAAGAAGTTCAACCGTTTCTTCCGAAAGGGTAACTTCAAACAAAAATCTAAGTTTACTTCTACTAACGCCTCTCCACCTTTGTGCTTTAAATGCAATAAGCCAGGACACATCAAAGCGGATTGTCCTCAAAACAAGCAAAAGGAGAAGTGGAAGGCACCAAAGTATGACAAGTCCAAGAAGTACACGAAAGGAAACAAGAAGGGACTTGTCGGAGCTACCTTCACCGACTCCGAGGATTCCTCAAGCGGAGAGTCGGACGATGAGCAAGTGGAGCAAGCGCACATGTGCTTCATGGCAAGAGAGGAGAACGATCAAGGATCCTCCTCTTCTGATGATAGTGATAAAGAAAGCGATGAGGTAACGATGGATGATCTTAGGGATGCTAACACTCAACTTTGGTCAAAATATACTAAGTTAGTAAATAGATATACTAAGGTAAAAGATGACCTAGCTAGCATTCAAACATCGCTTAAGACTATCATCACCAACAACGACACCGTTGTTGAAGAGTTAAGAAATGAGATTGTGAATCTCAAATCTAAACTTGAACATGCTAGCATTGAGGATGCGGAAGAACATGAGATAGCGGATTTAACTTCTCAAAACTCGACTTTGAGTATTGAGAACGAGAATCTTAAATCTCGTGTTTATGTGCTCACTTCGCAAATATCCACTTTGGATACCTCTTTGCGTTCTCTCAAAGAGAAATATGAGAACACATTGGGCCGAATCAACGAATTCAACAAAGGTAAGGGCCATTTGGATAACATCCTAAAAGATTTACTTCCGGCCAAACACCACATTGGCTTGGGGTATATGATGGGAAATTCATCCAAGTCGGTCACTACTTTTGTTAGGCCAACTTCCGAAGCCTCAACGAGTGGGAGCAAACACTCTATTGGTAGTTCATCTACCAATGGTGCTTCCACCTCGTCCACACCCTCTTTCGGAAAGAAACCCACTTTGGGTGGACCTCCAAAGAAGGGGCATGCTTACATGTACACCAATACCATGCCACGTAGGAACACACGTCCTACTCCACCGTCTCACACATATGATGATTTTTATGCAACACATTCTCGGGCACGTGCACACCAAGTGAGACACCCTCACGCACGTGTTTCCACACATGCATATGTACACCCACCTCATCATATGAATAATTCTCGTCGTGCACCATTCCATCATGTCCCGTATGCCTATCCACTACATGCATCACGTAGAAATCAACGTAGCATGCATGCACCCAATAGGATGATGGCTCCCAAAATTTTCACTATTTGGAGCCCAAAGGACACAAGCATGGACGAAAAACAAATATATATGAATGCTTATTTTTCGGATGTTGTGCATAGTAAGAATTATGTGGTGAAGTCTAAGTCCACTTGGACTTGGCTTCCAAAGGTCTAATCCCTTGGACCCAATGACCTTGGGTACCATGATATGAACTTATCTATCTTTAGGTACTCAAGGAAAAGAAAAAGGAAAGGAGCAACGAATTTAAATTTAGCTCCAAAGGGAACTGGATACTCGATAGCGGGTGTTCCAAACACATGACGGGTGACGCTCGTTTGCTCTCCGGAGTGGTTCCCATTGCGAATGGAAACCGCGTCGTATTTGGAGGCAACGAGAGCGGAACCATCATAGGTGTTGGTAAAGTCGGTAACTCTTCTAAACCATTAATTAGTGATGTTTATCTTGTTAGTGGTTTAAATCATAATCTTATTTCAATAAGTCAACTTTGTGACAAAGGTTACAAAGTTAGCTTTGCGAAAGGATTGTGTCATATTTTGAGAAAGGATAATGAAAAATTATTATTTTCCGGAACTCGTCGTAAAGACATTTATATTTTGGATCTTCCTAAGTCATATGAACAATGTCTCGTTGCCAACACAAGTGAACAACACTTATGGCATCGACGCTTTGGACATGTGAACTTTGGAACACTATATAAGCTTTCAAAATTGAATTCTATTAAAGGTTTTCCGAAGCTTGTTTTCGAAAAGAAAAGTTTTTGCGATTGTTGTCAACGCGGCAAGCTTCCTAAATCTTCATTTAAACCTAAGAAAAGCATCTCTACTAAAAGGCCACTAGAGCTATTACATCTAGATTTATTTGGGCCAACTAGAGTAGCTTCCTTAGGAAATGCAAGGTATGGACTTGTCATCGTAAATGACTATTCAAGATTTACTTGGGTATTTTCATTGTGTAATAAAAATGAAGCTTTTGAAAACTTCACAATTTTTGTTAAGAAAGTACAAAATCTCTTAGGAACCACCATTGTCACTATTCGTAGTGATCATGGAGGTGAATTTGAGAATGAGTCTTTTGAGACATTTTGTGATGAAGTTGGTATTACTCACACCTTCTCTTTCCCTCGTGCACCTCCTCAAAATGGTGTAGTTGAGAGAAAGAATAGGACGCTAGTGGAGTGTGCTCGCACTATGCGTGATGATAGCCAACTTGGCCATCAATTTTGGGCGGAAGCGGTACACACCGCTTGTTATGTGTTTAATAGAATACTTTTGAGGCCCGGCACTAAACAAACTTGTTATGAATTGTTGTTTGGTAGGTTGCCTCAAGTCAAACATTTTCGTGTTTTTGGTTCGAAATGTTTTATTAAGAACACATATGGTAGTTTGGACAAATTCGATCCAAGATCCGATGAGGGGATTTTTGTCGGATATTCTACGCGTAGCAAAGCCTACCGGATATTCAACAAACGAACCTCAACGATCGAGGAATCGCTTCATGTCTCATTTAATGAAGGATTTGTTCCAACTAGAATTTCAAATGATAACGATTCTTTGGATGATTTATGTGATTCATTTGATAATTCTAAGTCTAATGATTCTATTGATTCTATTGAGACTAACCCAACTAATGAAGTTGTTGAGAATGTTCCTAGTGATCAAGGTATTCCCAAACGGCTTCATACCATTCGTGACCATCCCCATGAGCAAGTCATTGGCAATATTCAAGATAGTGTCAAGACAAGATCGCAAGTCCACCACTTCGCAAATTGTGCCTTTGCATCATCAATAGAGCCAAAGAATATTAATGAAGCATGCGAAGATAGCGCTTGGATCTTAGCCATGGAGGAGGAGCTCATTCAATTCGAAAGAAATGAGGTTTGGGAGCTTGTTCCATTGCCATCGAAGAACCACACCGTCATAGGGACAAAGTGGATCTTCAAGAACAAAACCGACGAAAACCAAGTCGTCGTCCGGAACAAAGCCCGGTTAGTAGCTCAAGGCTATCGACAAGAGGAAGGTATTGATTTCGAAGAATCCTTCGCTCCGGTAGCTAGATTAGAATCAATTAGATTACTTTTGTCTTTTGCATGCCATAAGAATTTTAAATTATTTCAAATGGATGTTAAAAGTGCATTTTTAAACGGAGATGTCGTTGAGGAAGTTTACGTTTCTCAACCTCCGGGCTTCGTAAATGAAAAATTTCCAAATCACGTTTTTAAACTAAAGAAAGCTCTTTATGGTTTGAGACAAGCTCCTCGAGCTTGGTATGATCGCCTAAAGAATTTTCTTTTGGATTTGAATTTTAAAATGGGCGAAGCCGATTCAACACTTTTTATTAAGCATGCGAATAATGATATTTTATTAGTTCAAATTTATGTTAATGATATCATTTTCGGTGCTACTAACTTCGCTCTTTGCGAAGAGTTTTCTAATGTTATGAAGGAACAATTTGAGATGAGCCACATGGGCGAACTCAAATATTTCTTAGGTCTCCAAATTCGTCAACTGAACGATGCAATCTTCATCCACCAAACAAAGTACACGGTGGAGTTGCTAAAGCGATTTGGAATGGAGAATGCCTCCGGGAAAAAGACTCCAATGAGCACGACTACGCATCTTGACAAGGATACGGGCGGTAAGGATGTAGACATTCGTTTATATCGAGGTATGATAGGTAGCTTACTTTATCTTACCGCAAGTAGGCCCGATATTATGTTTGCCGTATGTATATGTGCTCGTTATCAGTCTCAACCTAAGGAGTCTCACTTAGTAGCGGTAAAGCGCATTTTTCGCTATCTAAGTTACACTTTAGATTTTGGATTACTTTATCCGAAATCTAGCACGTATGAGTTAGTCTCATACAGTGACGCTGATTATGCGGGATGCAAATCCGACAGGAAAAGTACTAGTGGCACTTGCCATTTTCTAGGAAATTCTCTTGTCTCTTGGTTTTCCAAGAAGCAAAATTCGGTTTCACTTTCAACCACCGAGGCGGAATACATTGCCGCAGGTGCCGCTTGTGCCCAGGTTCTTTGGATGAGACACACATTGAAGGACTTTGGTATTCATTGTGATACTAGCCCTATCATGGTGGATAACCAAAGTGCTATTTGTCTTTCAAAGAATCCGGTGCACCATTCCCGATCGAAACACATAGATGTCCGACACCATTTCTTAGACGATCATGTTGCTAAAAAGGACATCATATTAGTGTACGTTGAAACCCAAAAGCAAATCGCCGATATTTTCACGAAACCCCTAAAGGAGGACTCCTTTGTGCGGTTGCGTCGAGAATTGGGGATTATGGGTGAATCCGAAATATAGGATTCATGCTTCATTCAATAATTTTGCATGCTATTATTCTTGACAATATCTCATTCATGCTAGAATTATTGGATTTTTCGGGAATTTTATGTGATATCTTAATTTTTCGTTCGATTTGTGCGTAATCATCAAATTTCTGTTTTTCGATGTTTAATGGGGTAGTTTAGATGTTTATTGAGAGTTTTGAGATTTATCGTCCAAGCGTATTATGGAGAGAACTTGATTTTCAAGTTTTTGACTCTTTAGTCGGTTCATGTTCAGTGATCGACCGACTAGATTAAGATCTAGTCGGTCAGTACTTGAACGCAGACCGACTAAATCTTGTCAGTAATTCTTGGATTCAGCCACTGTTTGCACCTAGTCGGTTCAAGCTCATTGACCGACCGACTAGATCGTGATCTAGTCGGTCAGTGCTTGAACTGTGACCGACTAGTTGTGCCAGGGGCTGTTTGGTCATTTGGGAAATCGACCGACTTAAACTCAGTTTAGTCGATCGATTTTCATTCTAATCGATCGAAATCTCTTCTCTCTCCGCTCAAAACCCCGACCTCCCTCGAGACCCTTCGTCTTCCGGCCACTTTCCGACCATTCCCGCCGTCGCCGTCCGCCGATCTTCGACCTAGGGTATCTCCTCTTCCTCCCTCTCCTATCTAGGGTTCGGTTTCAGCTCTAGGGTTAGGTTGTTCTGTTGATTTCATCTCCTAGGGTTTCGATTAGGTTTTCTTTCCTAATTCCGATTTAGGGATTCTTCTTTTCCGATTGATTGTGTCGTGTCTTGCTTCGACTATGGCAAGAACACGCATTCCGATCACTCCCTCTAGCCCCTCTCCGATGACCGTTGATCCAATCTCTTCGGACCCCGAGCACCCAACCCCTCCGAAGCGTAGAGCCAAGACCACCCATCCTTCGTCGTCTTCGCCTCCTCTCAAGAAGAAGAGGACGACGACCGCTAAACCTAGAGGTCAACCGAAACCCAAACCCAAGCCTAAGCCAAAGGCCAAAATTCTTGCTTCTCAATCTTCGTTCCATACTCCTACCGATTCCGATACGGAGTATATCCCCGAGACCGAGACTCATAGGGAACCCACTCCTCCTATTCATCCCGAGTCTAGCACCCACCCTCGTACGTCTACTCGAAAACCTAAGGGAAAGGGTCCGATGCCGGTGGGCGGTGTCGATATTTCCTTATGTCGCGATGACCCTTTGTGTCTCGCGGCATATAACCGTATCGAACATTGCCCGCTGCTTCTGGAGCATTTCGTCCAGTTTAGCGACTTCATAGGGTTAGCTGATCTTCTGTCGTCGTCGGGTCTTCTCGATTACCTTCGATATGACCCGAAGGCGAATCCTCACCCCTACCCTAGATTAGTGAAGCTTTTCTATGCTAATAGGATCCGGGGTCAGTACGATCAGACCCACTCTGTTGAGACGACCGTTTTGGGGACTCCTATAGTCCTCACTGCGGAAATCTTAGGAGAGATTTTGGGTATCTCTTCGTCTGGCCTTCTTCCTTCTGATATCTCGGTAGATGATATTTCTTCTCTTGATCAGACCATCCTTTCAGAGATTTTCCATCAGATTCCTCCTGCCATGATTGGCGTGCCATCTAAATCTTTCAAGCCAAATGCATGGGTCCTTAATCTGATTCTGAAGTCGTGCTTGCTTCCCAAGTACGGCTCCTCATCTTTGCCATCCCAGCCATTTTTGAAGCTTATCTATGCGATCTTCATGGGGAGCTCGATTAATTGGGCTCGAATTATACTCGATAAGATTGATTCTTTCGAGTGTATTCGAAAGTCCAATAAATCGGCTCATATTCCATTTCCTTGCATGTTGACCCTCGTGTTTCGTCATTTTCGTGTCACATTACCTCGTGACGATGAGCGTCCCCTTGGTCCTCCCCTGAATGCGACGGCCGTCAAGAAATCTCTTGCGGCGCTTCGTCACGTTCAGAGGACGACACCTTCAGCGTCTGTCCCTGCCTCTGCCGGTGCCTCTGCTACTCCCGTTGCCACCCTTGATGACGTCGTCCAGATACTTCTTCGTCACGAGTCCCGCTTGGCTCGTACCGAGGAGGTCGTCTGCCGTATGGCCCGTCAGATGGGTGTTGAGCTTCCTCCTTCCGTGTCTGAGGGAGAGGAGTTGGATGAGATGGATGAGGAGGACGTTGAGGAGATCTGTCGTGCTTCCACTCGTGCCCCCAAGGGCACTTCTGCTGCTGCTGGTACTTCTACTTCTGCTCCTGGAGTTGCCACCTCTTCCGGTGTTCCAGAGCCATCTGCTGCAGCTCTTCAGCCTTCTGTGCCTGCTGCTGACCCAGTTTCCGAGCCTGCTCATGTATCTGCTGCTGCTGCTTCTGTCGAGACTCATGCTGCTGTTGAGCCTGTTGCTGAGATCTCGACTCCTGCCCCGACGATTCCATCTGTTGAGACACCTCTACTCCCTGCAGATCCTGAGTCCACTCCGTCGACTGGACCCACGGACGCTGCCGATCCTGCCTCCTCCTCGTGATCGTTGCTCCGAGGACTCTCCATATACGCTTTGGATGATATATCTTAGCGAGAGTATTCTGGGTTAGGATAGGGGTATGAAGGTTTTTATGTTTTGATGTACTTTTGATGTCGTCGCTGTTGTTGTATTTATTTCGATGATGATGATGTTGATGTATTTCTTTTTGATGATATGTAGCACTTGACATGATGTACCTCATATATTCGATGTGATATCTTTTTTGGATGTACTCATGTTGTCTATATTTATATATATATGTTCATCGTCGTTCATTTTTTTTTATTCGTCGTGCAAATTTTAATATTCGTTGAATACATTTGAAATGTGATTTCGTCGCTCGACGCATGAAACCTTGGTTAAATAGATTTAAATTCTATAATTGTATAGAATTGTTTTCCATGCACAAATTTAGCCAAGAATATTGAATATTGAAGAGTATGTTTCTTTATTCAAGAAATGAATAATTATTTGGTATTTTTGATGATTTTGATTATCGTTGATTTTCAGTGATAATGGAAAATTTGACACACCTAGTTTTGATTCCCACATTTTTCCCTTGGTGTCAAGTTGGTCCATTTTCTTTGTCTACGACTCCCGATGTTGGATTTTACATTTCCTAATTGTTGTCGTTGTATGCCCCCCCATTTTTGGGATAATGCCAAAGGGGGAGAGATAATGATAATAAATAGGCGCAAATGAAAAATTTAACTCAATTTCCAAGAATCTAGTTTGATATGTTAGATTCAGGGGGAGTTAAGATATAAATAAGGATTTTCAAAATCCGATATTTCAAAAATAAATTCACTTTATTTATCTTACTCGTCTGATTGATGCAATTCATCTATATTCATTTTGGAATTAACGTGTCATCAATGCAGGGGGAGTAAGTATTTTACATTTGAATTATTATCTTTGATTATCATTTATGTTGGTTTGTCATCACCAAAAAGGGGGAGAATGTTGAATATTGGACTCCCCGGATTTGGTTTTGGATGATGAGCAAACATAAATAATTCATGAACTAACAATCTGTGAGCGCAGTATTGGAGATCGTCGCCAATTTCACGAGAATATTCAAAGCGACATCTCAACACTTCCAAAAGCTCGTATTCAAGCCTAAAGCTTCGTTGAAGCTCTTACAACGCTTTGGAAGTAATGAAGATTCAATCGAAGCTCTCAAAGACCGTTTATTAAGGTTTTATTTATAGTCTTTTAGTTTCGATTGATAGAATGTTAAGCCTTGAGTATATCTTACGTTTCTATCTTCATTTCGCTCATTTCGTAGCTCTAGGATTCTTGCACAAGTTCACTCTATCTTCCTCGAAGCGTCGCGCTTCGATTCGGCCTTTGTTGTGCATGTTAGTTGGTACAAGAACAAGTACTGACCGACTAGATGGAGATCTAGTCGGTCGGCCACTGTTCTTGGATCGACTAGTTTCTGTCAGTTAAATCTTTGTTCTTTACTGTTTACAGTTAGTCGGTCTACGTTGACTCACCGACCGACTAGTTTGTGAACTAGTCGGTCAGTGATGCTTCTTTGACCGACTAGTTATGATTTTCTGTTCATGCCAAATTTCTCCTAAGCTACTGTTTACAGTTAGTCGGTCTAAGAACGTTTGATGACCGACTAGTTGACAATCTAGTCGGTCAACTTTTGTTCTTGGACCGACTAAGTCAACTTACCTTCAGACTATGTTGTTTTGCCTCTTAGTCGGTCAGAAAGTGTTCTTGAACCGACTAGTTTTCTAGGTCTGAAATTCTATCTCTTCTCAGATCTGCTCTTAGTCGGTCCATGCTTTGTGACTGACCGACTAGTTGATGAACTAGTCGGTCAGTGTATGTTCTTTGACCGACTAATTCTCACAGATTTCTTTCCGTTGGAGATTGACCTAACTTATGTTTTTGGGTTCCTATAAATACGAACCTAGGTCATTTCTATCTTCAATAGAGCTGCCATTAAGAGATTCATTGAGTTCTAAAGAGATAGCTATTCTCCCTCAAATCTAAAGCTCTCTTCCTCACAAGAAACCCATTCTCTCTCATTTCTAGATCTAGAGAGAAGCTTGTTCTTGGTGAGCTCTTCAAGCTATTGCTTGATCCAAGTCTCCAACTCTTCCCTAGGCACCCATTGCTGCTCATTTCCTTGGTGCTAGGGCTTGGTGACTTCATCTTCCTCAAATCCTTCATTCCACCTATTGGGTAAGAAAAACTCAAGGTATAGGATTTTGTGGTAAGAGTATTTATTTCATATAAACTCTTTATATTGCTTATTGGCTCTCTCGGTTGTGAGAGAAGTTTGTGATCCCGGGTTGTGGGATTCACTTTGCCATTGCTTGTATGATTTGATCTTGTGAAGGTTTTTCATAAGATATTCATAGTGGAAATCTTGAGTTAGGGTTTCTAACTCAAGTATCCGGAGGGGATCCGGGTGGTTGGGACGTAGGATCACCGGGAACAAGTCGGGGAGACTTGGGTGGATCCGAACCCATTAACTTCGTTTGTTAGCATTGTTAATTTCATTGTTGTCATTCAATTTAAGCTTCCGCAAATTGATTTGGTAGTTGTGTGCAATTTAATTTGGAATTATACGCCTTATTATTTTAAAGTACTATTCACCCCCCCCCCCCCTCTAGTACTTGTGCAGTAGCTGGTAGGGCATTACACTTTTTGTATCTGAACTGTTACCCGGGAGAAAAATTGGCAGAAAAATTGCCGAAGGTTGGCCATGCAAAGGATTTCAAACAGCAACCAAAAAGGGAAAAGAAAATCAGCAGCTGACACTGGGCCGGCGCTTTTCTCAAAAAGAAGATGCACCTTGCTTAAAAAAGGAAATGATTCTCTAGACCATTGATTAATTTGATTGAGTTGTGGTAACCATTTTAAATAAATTTATTGTGAGTTTAAATATATTTACAATTATAACTGCACTGTAAGTTTACTTTAAACACGTCTTAAAAGAAATCTAAACATGTAATCTCATAGACGAACTAAATACATCTATTTAAATTTAATCTCTTGCAAGAATATTTCAAATGATGCATTTAAGTAATACAAACTAATAAAATTTCATAAAAATGATAAGTCAACAAAAGAAATTTCCACAATAATTTTTTGTTATAAGAAAACAAATTATATATTTTAATCTATTTAAATTATTAACTTCATGTGTAACAATCTAAAATATTTCAATTTTGATAGCTTGATTATGTACAAATACTTACATGAATCTATTCTTTATACAAATTTCACAAAGCCTATTTTGACAATTTTTGATTCCTCAAATTAAATTTGAAACACATAAACCTGTTTCAGTAATATCCTTATACATTTACCCTCTTGCATTTGAAATACACCATGACTCTAACATAAAATAATTTGTGATTGCTTTATTCGACAGTATGCAATCTCAAGAATTTATTTTTTGCGTAAAAAATCCTCAATTAAAAATTTTAAAATTTTCCTGCTCATCTATTCCAACAATTTGCTGACAAATTTTTGTGAAACAAAATTCTAAACTTTCCGTGCTGATATCATTGGAATACATGTTCTGCGTTTTTTGTGCATGTTCTATTGTACATATACAACTCAACAATTTAGCAGGATTTTTTTCCATATAAAATTCAAATAAATATGTCTAATATAGTTTCAAAAGTTAATGTAGGACCGAAGAACTAATAAGTAAAAATGAGAAAAACCAAGTTCTAAATTGGGAAAATGAGAAAAATTGGGGGAGAACAAATTAGAAAAAATAGGGATTCCAAATAAATAAGGGATGTTGAGGATTTCTCACCCAGACCATCATCCGCCCACTCCAACAAATTACTATGCTAGAGATTTAAAGATCTAAACCTCCCACGAAGGCTATCTCATCCCCACTCACTCGCATTTCACAAGAAAGATTTAAAAGAAAAATCTTTTTTTATCAAAGCAATTCTTATATCTTTAATCATCGACTAACCCTAGAGTGATACAACTTAATTATAACCTCAGTTACGTGCATGACACATGCTTACATAAGCAAATTTAAGCAAATCTAAATAAATCAAATAAAAAAATAAAATCCTAACAAATAAAAACAAATCTAATAAAATCTTAACAAATAAAACCAAATAAAAACGAATCTAAAAATCAAATAAAATCATAACAAATAATATCAAATGAGATTCATTAAACTTGGTTCTCATCATTCTTCCCAGCTTTGAAAAATTCACCACCTGGTTAATGGTGGTAAGAAAGCATAAACTAGCAATAATCAGCCGTTTCTTGTTGTTTCTTGTTGAAGAATACGTGTCCGCATACCTTAAAATAAACCAAAAGGAAACACTACAAATGAGCATCTTTACACGAATATAACAAGATCACGGAAGAAAGAAAGGCGTGCAAAAGCTAACAATCTGTTAGCTATTAGGCTGTGACGGGGCAGTAAAGATGAAGTTAATGTGCTCATTCAAATCGGGTGGTGCATCTAACTATAGCTCTGACGTAAGATCAACAAATGGCTCAATGTTGGCTCGGGATCAAACTGAGGCTCTGGCTCTATCTCAAGCTTAACCTCGGACTCCAATGTGGCTTCGGGCTCAATCATTATCTCAATCGTATACTCAGAAATTAGCTCGAGTTTGTGCTTATACTTAAGCTACATCTCAAGTTCTAGCTCAGGCTTCACCACAGACAAAGGTGCGTTTAAGCATTTGCTTCCTCTTCAATTCATCTTCAATTGTTCGAGCATTTAAAAAAGTTTGTTGTTGCTCCCACAAAACTCTTCTAATGGATCTTTCTCAGGTTTTAGATATAAGAATTGTTAGGATGACTGGTGGACTGATCGGTGCTTGGGAAAATACTAACATCAAAGATAGATTTTAAATAGTGACCAATTTTGATAAGAAACATGTAATTGCATATGCCAAGATAGCGCTTCTCCACTTAACTTACAATAGGCATAGATGCATTTCTTTTTATTTGAGAAGTTAAAATATGAAAAGAACTCTTTCAAATAGTACTCGCAATCATTGTACCCATATCTATTATCAAAGCCACAATAAATTGCAATATAGCTCAATATATCACAATCATAATCCTATTGAAAAGGGTATGCCCAGATAGTAGTAGTCATGATAGTACCACAGGAAATTAGCTTTAACATTGCGTAATCATAGCTGAAAAATTCTTTAAAATTCCTTTGAAAATTTTCAAAAGTTGTTGTATATTAAAAATCTTTTAAACCCCTTAGCTAACCAGAAATTTTTTTTAACTCGATTTTGAAACTTTTTTCTTCTTATTCTCTTTTTTTAATTTTTTTTCTGTTTTTCAATTTTATTCTCCTTTTTATTTCTCTCCTTTTTTTTTCAATTTTTCCTTTATTTTTCTCCTTATTATTTTATTTGTTGACTAAAATTTGATACTAAAACCTTAAAAAATGAAGATTGCGGCTAGCATTAGGGTGGATTTTTTTTTGATTATTAATTTAAAGAAAAGAAGATGAAAAGGATAAAGAAGAAGAAGATCAAGGATCAAAAAACAAAAAATAGGACTTTGGCTCTAATATTAAATTGACGCAGAAGGAAAAATCAATAAAGGAAAAATAAAAAAACCTAATTGATATATGGTTCTAAATTGAAAAAATGGGGAAAATTAGATATAAACAAATTAGAAAAGTAAGGGGTAGTAAATAAATAAGAGATATTGAGAGTTTCACACCAAAGCCACCCTCCGCCTACTATAAGAAATCAGCATGTCCATTATTTAGATATCTAGGCCTATGGCCAAGCCTCTCTCATACCTGTTGAATCTCATCTCACAAGAAAGATTTAAAAGAGAAACCTTTTTTCTTAAAGCAATTTTTATTCCTTCATTCACTGATGAACTCCCAAAAGTTACAATTTATTTATAGCTTATGATACATGCATGACACGTGCTTCATAAGCAAATCTAAATAAATCAAATAAAATCCTAACAAATAAAAATAAATCTAATAAAATCCTAATAAATAAAACCAAATAAAAAGAAATTTAAAAATTCAAATAAAATGTTAACAAATAAAATCAAATAAGATTCATTGAACTTGATCCTCATCAATATGATTCAAAAGAATGCACATAAGAAAGGTTACTTGTGGTGCAAAAGGTGCAAAGGGAGCATACATGGCTAACACACACATGTTTCAAAAGCTCGTTGACAGGAAGAGAAAAAAATTCGGAAAGAAGATACAACCATACCATTACAGAACCAAAATCTTATTATGCTCCAATTATTATCATATGTTAATCCTCTTGTACCACCATAACATTAAGATAGAATTTATTTTGAATGCATGCATTTGCACGTGCTAGAAACGTATTTTGGTATAACCTCACGCCCTTAAATACCCAACCATTGTGTTTAATCTTTACTCCAACACGGTTGCATGGATAAATCTGAATAAGAAGAGTGTTATATTAGAAACCTTCAAGTGTGACATTAGATCAGAAAGTAAACAAGCTAACACAATTAATCATAATATTTGAAGCCCTATTACATTTCAAGTTTGCAATTGAGAATCATAACAAGACACATGCAAATGTCAACCAATTGAAGGAATAAAATATACAAACCTGTTATCGCAGACAGCATGCTGTTACAGTCCATATGCCCATCACATAAGTAATCCAATAACTCAATGCCAAAATCACTGCACATAACAAACGTTGGCACATTATTCCTTTATTTAAAATTCTAACGAAAGGATCCCTTAAGACAAATTGAGAGCTAACCTTCGGAAATTAAGCTGATGAATGCCCAGAGTAAGAAGCAGCTGCATTAGGTGAGGGGAAATCGTCAAAATTATATTAGCAGAAATTATTTTCAAATTACCTTAGTAATATATTGGTTTCATTTACTTGATCAAGATGCAGTTTTACTGCCCTAAGCACAAAACGCGAACTGAGGTTATGAAGATAAGATATGGGACAGAGCAGTGCGGCAGCTCTAATCATTTTCACTGTATCAGGCATGGTGAAAGCAGCTAAAGCCATAATGGATCCCTGCCAGCAAGAAGTATATGAACATAACTATAGAAGAAATACAAGGATGAAAACGGGATATGAAATCTAAGCCATGTGATAGCTTTGAAATTATCGTAGATAAAGGGCTTGCAGTGTGTACCTGTGAATGGCCAACATAGAAGACTTTAGACTTTGTTTCTGAATATACATAGCTAATCATATCTGCCAGATCAATCTGAGCCAACTCTTGCCAGCTCCAATCCCAAAACTCCTGCAAAACAAGTGATCCATAGATTGTAGTCTTGGGTTAAGAACCCCACAAGAATTAATTTATTTGGTTCATTCATGTCAGCAAAAAAACAAAAACATGGATAGAAGAAGGGAAGAGATCAGAATGCAAAGTTTTACATATGGAACCTTAACGTGAAAACATATATCACACCATAATCAATATAAGGTTAAAAAGATATACTCGATCATGCACAGATAGTGCAACATGTCCCTGACTCCAATACGTGCCTCGTACGTTCCCAACCCAAACATCAAAGCCATGATCTGCTAAGATAAATCCAAGTGACTCCTCAGGAGAATTCACAAACCATGTATCGCCACCCTGCCCAAGAATGAATTTTGCACATTTTCAAAAATAGAACAAGATAACTTTGACAAATAATTCTATTATGTGCTACCCTGGATCATTTGCATTATGATGGATAGTAAAAATTGAAACCCACATCATTTATTAATGTTACAGTTGGATATCATACTATCAACAAAGTGACTACACAAGAACATTAGTAATAGCAAAAATCATTTGATGCAACAAAAATGATTGCTAGAAGAAATATATGACAGATTAAAATAACTAAAACACTTGGTTTTCAGCATGAAATTAAGTACCTCCGTACATCGTGTTGAAGGCTTTTGGGACGACTTCGGAATGGAATGGTCTGAGGGGTGTAGGAAATATGTGTAGGACCAGGATAGAACAGGAGCCAGGGGCATTAAGGGGCATTAATAGTCTTGAGGGGTGTAGGAAATAATTGTGGTTAAGGCAATCTAACGCAAAAGCTCAAATTGTTAGGTAGAAACCCAACCTTCAATATATGTCCTTCACATTTTCTATTCTTCCCATGTGTGACTATTGTTCTTAACATTCCCTCAAAAATAAAGATGATTCTGGTCGGATTTTTCTAGGTTTTTTATGATAAAATATTATTTTTAGGGTTTTTCTAGGGTTTTGATGGATGAAGATAGTGTTTTTTGGTGAAAATCGGGATTTTTAGGGTAAAGGAATGATTTTTAGGGCTAGAAAGTGGATATTTGGGGAAAGGTGTTTTTATTAATAATAACCTGAAAATAAAGTGATACAAAGATGGATTGAGTTCTTTAGAGAGGAACTCTCTCTCCCAAGCGGCCAATTCTAGAGGACGGCCGCTCTCCTATCAAACAGGGATAATCTCACCTCAAACAAGTTTTCTTCTCCAATATTCGACCCCCTCTAATCAACATAGCCCTTGTAAATAATAAACTGAAAATAACAAATTACAAATAAGAAACCTAAAATGAAAATTACTAAAAAGTCCCTAAAACCCTGAAAATTACAAAAACGCCTAATTGGCCAAAATTCTAGCTCCATCCTTACTCAGCCCGCGAAAAACTAACTTGGCATCAAGGTGATGCATGAAGTCCGTGGGCCCTCCCTTCCGATTAATGGTGCTTGTCCCTTCCTGAATCAAAAGGATCGGATTGGTTTCCACCGCCCTCAATGACGCCCGGACAGATGTCACGGCGACCGTGCAGCCTGGTTGAAGGTTCTTCATGCCCAAAATACTGATGTCGATACTCAAAGGTTGTCCATGTGCGAACCATGGGCCTTGGGGCCCCACAAAAGTGTCGACGCATCACGACGGGCTCCAAAAGACGGTGAACAGGCCCTAATGGGTCCACAGGCAAGCGGACATGCCCAACCAGACCGGCAAGGCGAGGGCTAGGCCCAGCCAGTGTAGGCTGGCTGCAGGGCCACGCCCGTCCTGCAGATCTGCAACAGATGACTCAAAGTGAGGAAGTGTGGGTGTGTCGCCCCGTCAGTTTGTATGTCGCCTCCTCGGAGTCCTTATCATCCCGATCCACGTAAGATTCGACGTTGTCGTTCAGATTTCGAGATAAAGCCGGGAGATTCAACCATGGACATGTACACCAGTTTCACTGAAATCATCAACTCACTTGCAGGGCTAGGAAAGAAATACTTGTAAAAAGAACATGTGAGCAAACTTCTTCAATCACGCACACCCGGATGGGAAAGGAATGTCACTTCCATAGAAGAAGGAAATGACACTTCAAAGCTCACCTTGGAAGAGTTGATTGCAAATCTTATGTCATATGAGCTCCGACTACAACAAAGGGAATATAAAGAGGAAGCCAAGAAAAAACAACAACATTGCCCTCAAATCCACCACGGCGAGGGAGGAGTTCGGAGATGTGATCGAAGAGCAACTAGCTCTCATTTCGAAGGGTTTTCGGAAAATCTTCAAATCACGCAAGTCCCGAAACCGAAAACACAAAGTATCTAACATTCCTATTTGTTTTGAATGTAATAAGGCATGGCATTTAAAGATGGATTGTCCAATAGCAAAGAGGAAGGGAAAGGACAAGGTGAAAGTCAAAAGGCCGAAGAGAAAAGCTTTTGCCGCGTGGGATAGAAGTGATAAAGATAGAAGCTCGGATTCTTTTTCTTCATCCTCATCCGAAGAAGAAGAAGAAGAAAAGAGAGTGAAGCCTACATGTGCTTCATGGCTAAAGAGGACAACGAAGTAAAATCTTATTACTCACACTCTAGTATAGTGGCTCTAGTGATGATAAGTGTGATTGGGAGGAATAGTATAGCAAGCTTTATGCCAAGTATGAGAGCTCAAGAATGTCATAAATCAATTGGAGCAAGACAACGAGCTTGAGGAGTCAAGAATGTATCAAACGGTCTTCATTAGACTAATTTATTTGATGTATTTTTTCTTTGTCTTAGCTTATTAAAGCTTTGCTAGAAGCTCACACACATAAAAACATCTTTAAATTGTTTTTAAAATATTTTAAAATCATTTACTAAGTTTTATAGCATGTATCATATGTATCAGTATCAAGAGTCGACAACCATGTACTAAAGAGTCGACTACCAAGCAACATATGCTAGAAAGACTTAACATAACCAGTAGTCAACTACTGTTCACAGAGTAGTCAACTACCATAGCCAGTAGTCGACTACTCACAGTACAGTAGTCGACTACTATATGCCCAATGGTCATATTTGACCTGCTGCGTGATTTACGTAATTGTGTCGAATTGAACCGTTGGAGGGGTATTTTGGGGAATCTGCCTTATGCAAAATTCACCCTTATATAAGGGGGATTGGTTTTGGGTTTTGGATTTTGGGTGTTGTAATCTTGATTGAGATTGGTGGAAATCCAAGTTGGACTTGGAACTAGACATGGCCTGGAATTTGGGTGAACCATTATAAAACTTTTATGTTTGCACATGTTTTACTTTCTATGTTGTGATTATTATTATCTTTGTGCTCATGTCTGCTACATACTTTACTACTTGAGATAATATTTGTTGATTAAGTTAAAATTGAGTAACTTTAGATGTAAACTTAGGTAGACTGTCTAGAGCAATTTTTAATATTTCATTGGAAACTACTCAACCCCTCTAGTGTCTATTTGTCGTTTGCAGGATCCTAACAGCTTCCTTACACATGTAGTTAATAAGCCATAAGCATTTAAACGTCTTAAATTTAGAGTCTATGATAACCCCTTAGACATAAAAACTACTTTTAAAGACGAAGAGCAATTTAAGTATCCAAAGGATAACATGATTAAATCAGAAGCTAATACTGCTCAAGAGATAAATGAAAAGGCTAAGGTTGAAGAACGACCACCACCAATACCTCATCAAGTGAATCTAATTTCTTTATAGTTAGGCCGTGACTTAGTTCCTAGTGCATTTATGAGCATTTTGCACCTGATTTGAATGCTTCGCATTTCAAGACTGATGAAACTCTTGTAATTAACAATGATAGTCATAGGTCTGTTGCAAAATCAAAGAAAAATTTGCATGAGTTTACGGTTATGGATGACGAGATGATTCGAGTTTGCATAGAAAAGTTTGTACTTGAACAAATGATGAGATTTTGCATGCATCATATAGGTTCTCGACAAGTTTTACTGAGTGATAATCCTGATGTGACCGAGTCGAGTATTTCACAAAAGCTTGAAGAGAATGAACACATTGAGTTTGTCATCTCAGATTCTCCACATCCTCCTAATAAGAAGGTTCTATATGCTTTCACTTCTTTTGTTATTCGGAAGAATTTTTCAGGCGATATTTGTCTACAGGTCTACATCATATTAAGCTTCAAAATTCATAGACGTGTCTTCTCCAACTACAAAGGATTACTAATTTCTACTGGGTTATACTATTCTTATCGTCGTTCACCACACGGTGAAGTTCTTAAACCATGACAAATAATAGAAATTGAATTAGAGATGGAGTCTTTTAAAAAGATTGTATATGTGATGGATATAGAGTTTGAGTCCTTGGAGACTTCTAATTAGTTTGAGTCTTAATTGTTATTTTGAGAGTTCTAGTTATTTGAATCTTTTAGTTATTTTGAGTCTTTTATTTATTTTGAGTGTTTTAATGATTCTAAGAGTTCTAGTCTTATTAGGTTTTGAGAGTCAAGTTGTAAGCCTGTTTAAAGGCCACAAAATTATTAGTTTTAGTAGAAATCAATGAATAGAAATTTTGATGTAAACTTTTGGTTTCTCCGCAATTAAATTTTTTTGCATTGATGTGCGAGAGTGTGCTTGCTTATCTGTACAAGAGATCCGAAGATTCTTCACGTGTGAGGCGAGCAAGTCGGTGATCGTAAGAATTTCAGGGTGTAAGATCCAAAAAAATTATCAAATCCATAATCTACTTCTTCCCCAAATTCCACCACATCACTCTATTCTGCGTCAAGGGGTATGGTTACTCTTTGTGACCAAATCATCTTGTATATATCTTCAAGATATTATTACTTTTTCTAATTAAAAGAATGCCCCTTTCACTCATATATAGTTTCTGTGACAAGCACGAAACACTTCAATTGATGAATTAGTGTAGGAAAGATTACCATGTTTTGAAATTTCCACAAATTCATAAGACGATGATGATCAAAACGAATGGAAGCAATCCAAGCTGCTTTTAAGATGGCTTGTTATGCAATTGTTTTTATCTTTCTTAGGACTTATATGCATGTAGACTAAGTGAAAGCATAAATTCATTTTTCATTAAAATATGTTGCATAAATTTATGTTTATGCATGTATCAGTCGGAGCATAATTGTTGTTCCTCTATGTTTTTTTAGTAATAAAATAAATTAATAATACAACAGAAAACCATCTTTCATGTAAGGAGACTAGGATAATGTTGGGTTTCTATATGCATTGGTTCATGAATATTTCTTGCATAATTTATTTCCATGCATGTATTGATTTGTGAATAATTCTTATTCATATATATTTGCAGTAATAAAACAAATTTATAATACAATAGAAAACTATTTTTCATGTAAGTGGACTAGGATAAGGCTTGAGTTCGTATATGCAATGTCTCAAGAATATTTCTTTCATAAATTTATTTTCATGCACATATCTATTTGTGAATAATTTATATTGGAAACTCTTTTTGTGTTCTCTTCCTTGCCATTGCTTATAGTTCATATATACAAGGATGTAATGAATAAGAAAGCTCATTAAGTTAGTTTCTTTAAATAATTGGAATGTCCAATAGCTATCAGGATGGGACATGAACACTATAAACGAAACTTGACAGTAGAAACTAGAAAACATTAGAAGCAAGCATGTGTGCGCACGTGCATAATCTCTTCAATTCCATAAACATCAAATTAAAAGTATATCAAGCTGTACAAATTGCCCAAAAAAGTATTATAACTAACAAATTGTCCATGAATCTTGAAAATAACAAACAAAAAGATGTTGAATGTACTCTTATTCAAGTACAATTCTTAATAAATAATATACACTATTCCATACATGTTCTTCATTCAATAATCATTTCAACAGTATTTTCAAATTTCCAATCCCATCAATTAACTTTTTCCAGAGAATTTTCTAATGTCTACGTCCATCCTCAAAAAAATTTCTTGTAAATCGTAAGTGACTTGTGATTTTCTTCTCTCATTTTCCTTTGAGTTTAGCAAACAACATAAACCAGCGTCATATCCCAAGCAAGTCGAGCAATCTTTGAAGTGGTATATTTTCCAACATTCAACTATCTAATTCACAAGGTCAAGCTACTCTATCAATAATGATCATGTCGCTCAATATTATGTAAATAAAATGATAATTACTAACATCTTGTTAAGAAACAAGAATTTTAGAATTCAGAAATAAATTGATGGAACACGGCACCTGAAAGAGGCCGTGTTGAAGGAATACAGGAGGCCCAGGTGGTCCTTTCGGCCCATTTTTCCCATGAGCGATTCGCTGAACGGTCAGAAGGTACCCATCCTTGGTCTGAACCTGGAAAACAGCAATGGATGAAATTCAAGAACCAACCAAGAATCAAATCGCTCAAACGAGTATAGGACCCAGGTGCAGATTTTACAGTGTGCTCGGTACATGGGTATCCCAATGGATGAAGCATCCGAGAGCAGAGGCTGCCGTCGGGGGGCGGAGTTCTCTTCAGCTTAGTTAGCGTCGATTCGGCGGAGCAGGCGGTGAGAATAAGCGAGATGAGAAGGGAGATGGAGGCGGCGATCTCGATCCTTTCCATTTGTCGCCGGCGACTGGCGGAGGACGTGGGATTTTGTTCCCCCACTTTAGTTCATTGACCGCCGTAAAGTTGAACTTCAAGTATCGATAATGGGGGGGAAGAATATCGGGACCTTTTTTGAGTGCAGTCACCGCCGGTGATGGATGAGAGCCACGTGGCCGGTGACCAAATGTAAAATTTGGTTGTCTCGAGATGAAAATTTATGAGACCGACTATCTGCACCTCAAAGATGAGGTGCAGGATGGAACATATACTAAAAACAGTAATAAAATTGAGGAGAGAGAAACAGAAGCAAAAGATTAATTGATTTTTTTTTCCTACTTATGGGAAAACGTCTCATCCCTGCACCTCACAATGAGGTGCAGTTAGTCCCTCTCAAATTTATTTATCGAAATTAGATTTGGTGGCGAGCTCAGATTTTACGTGGGCTCCATCAGATATTGATGGATCTAAGACCCAGGACCCTAGGTAAGTTTTAACTGGGCTTGGGCTTGGGCTTGGGCTTGGACTTGGGCTTGGAATAATCTAGTAGGTTCTCGACTTCGGCTGGATTGTGTGTTTCGGGCTTAGGCTGGATCATTAATATACAACAATAACAATATTGTTATGAATAGGCCCATGAGGCCCATTGGGTATCCGGCCCACTATTGAAAGGTATAAATAAGAGGGTAGATGGGCTCTTAACCCCATACACCTATTTCCCTACTTTTCCCTTCACAACACGTTATCAGCACGATCACGCTCGTTGGAAAAGGCGGTGACGCGCGAGGAAGGAGATCCATCAACCGCTCAGTCTAAGAAGATCGTAATCTTCTCAACGGTGAGCGAAAAGGGCATCCTTCACCAACCGTCGTCCAGATTCCCTCATCGAATCTAGAGGTAAATATCAAAACTTTTTAGATCTAAACTTGCGTTTCACGTTAGATCTGCATGTTTTAGGATCAAAAAGTTTAAAACCACCATAAAAATCACATTTTTATTAAGATCCGCATGTCTAAAAACAATAAAAATCAGTTTTTTAGAGATCTAAATGCTTGAAAAATCTGTTTTTTACCCATCCTACCTTGATCCATACACCGCACGCCCGAAGGGCGAAACGGCGGCGCTTCACAAGCGCCGCCGTCGGCTAAAATGCCGCGGCCTGTGCCGCGCCCTGTGGCCGTGGCCGGCGCCACGGCCCGCCCGCCGTCGCGGCGGCGCCTCGCGGGCCCCCTAGGGTTTTTCGGAAACCCTAGCCTTAAACGGGCCAATTTTTCGGGGGAGGCCCAATTAACCCTAATGGGTTGTTTTCATGGCCCAAAAAACCTGAAAATTAGCCCATTTACACAAATAATTTTTCCTTTTTTTATTTTTGGCCCCAAAAGCCCAAAATAATTAAAGAAATCTTAAACTTTATAAATGTGGGTTAAAGCGGAAAACAAAACATTAAAAATATGGATCAAAGGTAAAAAGTTTTTCAAAAATAATTTTTAGCACGTCACACACTATTTAGATTTTTTAATTAATCTTTACATGCCTGTGAAATGATTATCTGCGTGGTTGTATATTTTCCATATATTATCTGCATGGATGTGAGATTAGGCTATGTTTTTAGGGATCAGCCAGGTTTCCGACATCTTTTCTTTTCTGCAATTTTTCCTTTTTGAGAGAAATATGTAAGTGAGGAAATATATGTAAAACGAAGACTGGAGGACACCAAAAAGGAGCTGAAGGCGTATACACAAAGAAGAAAGGGGCTTCTCTCTGAAGCTCCCGAGTTGTATTTATTCTTTCATGCAATTTTTTGATGTAACTTCGGACTGTATTTTTCATTTTGGTGTCGGCTGGCTGATCCCCATAGTCCTAAGTTATTTTCATTGCTTATACATTAAATGCGTGGATGCTAACTATTTTCATGCTATGTTAATGTTACAATGAAACTGTTAAAAAGCATGTGTGGATGTTAATCTCTTTTAATTATTCACATTATAAAACTGTTAAAAAGCATGCGTGGATGTTAAGTTTTTCCTTATTAATTCACGATATGAAAATGTTAAAAAGCATACATGAATGTTAATTTTCTTTATGAAAATGGTAAAAATACATGTGTGGATGTCTAATTGTTTTTACAGTTTAATAATCCATGATGTTTTTATATTGCTAGATAATTCAATGGCCAGACTTGCGAATGTCGACTTTTCGGTCCTGAAGGCCGATGGGTCGAACTACTTGAGTTGGCAGTTGGACCTGAAGTTCCATCTACAATCTCATGGGTTCAGTCTCACACCAACTGAGAAGGCAACAACAAGTACTGCCCCAGCCGACAAGGATGCTTCTAAAGAAGCACCTCATACAGGGGAAATTTCCGATATACTAAAGGCGAAAGCCATTATCTATATCAGGAAACATTTAGACTCGACCCTGAAGGACAAGTACCTCACTGTAGAGGATCCTTATGAGCTGTGGGATGCACTTGAGGAGAGGTACAGACATCAGAGAGATGTCATACTCCCTCGTGCGCAGTACGAGTGGACTCACCTCCGCATACAGGATTACAAATCCGTAGCGGAGTATAACTCAGCACTCTTCCGTATCACCTCACGCCTGAAGTTGTGTGGTGAAACGGTGACGGAGAAAATGTTGCTGGAAAAGACGTTCACGTCTTTCCACGAGAAGGACATGATCCTTATGCGACAATACCGTGAGAGGACGTTCACGAAGTACTCTGATCTGCTTTCATGCCTGCTAATGGCTGCACAGAACAGAGATTTGTTGGTTGCTACTCACAACCGGTGCCCTCCTGGCTCCGCTCCACTGCCACCTCCTGCAGGGCACACTTCCAGTCTTCCCAAAAGAAGAAGATGGACAAGAAGGCAAAATTCCAGAAATGGAAAGAACAGAAGAAGCGGAAAAAGGCCACTCCCCAAGCTCCTCCTCAGAACCAGAAGTTCATGGAAAATAAGCAGAAGTGGACGTCAAAAGGTGGTACTCCCAAGAAAGACTGGGAGGATAAGTGCTCCAAATGCGGAATGACGGGCCACTGGTCCAGAATCTGCCACACCCAGAAACACCTCCAGGACCTCTACCAGGCAAGCCTAAAGCCTCGAGCTGAGACAAACCTGATTGAGAGCGTAGCGTTGCCAGATACCTCATGGACTCCTGAAGACTTCATGGGAGATGACACTCTCTAGTTATGGACCACTTTTATCTACTAGCAATGTATCTTCTTTTCATGCATCGTATCTAGTTTTTATTCCATGTCAAACAATATTTTGAGCATTTTAAATGAAAGTAGATCTTTTCTTTTCATATTATTTACTGCTTAAATGTCTTTCTTTATGTAGATATGGAATTAATTTTCCTAGTGGACAGTGCATCGACACACTCGATCCTTCAAAACATAGACTACTTCACGAGCATAAGTAGCTACTCTGGTCCACTGAGAACAATCTCAGGACCAGCTAATATAATTGAAGGATCAGGGGAAGCAATCATATTGCTCCCCGGTAACACACAAATCACACTTAGGAATGTGTTATACTCCCCTAAATCCATTCGAAATCTCCTAATCTTTAAAGATATCCGTTTAAACGGATATCACTTAGAGACGGTCGAGGAAAATGAAAGGGAATACTTGCTTGTAACGTCTCTTACAAATGGTTCAAAAACCATTGTGTAACGTTTCAAGAGACTCCCCGCGAGACTCTTCCAAACAAGTATACAAACTCCAGAAACATCAATGGCGGAGCACCTGCAGTGCCCCCAAACACCAGAATTCCAACTCTGGCACAGTAGACTGGGATACCCCGGATTTGTTATGATGTACCGCATCATAAAGAGCTCAAGGGGTATAGACTTGAAGAACCTAAAGATTCTTCAAAAAGACAAATTCCCATGTCTACCATGTTACAAGGGTAAACTGATTACGAGACCCTCTCCACTAAAAGTGGACCTGGAATCTCCAAGTTTTCTGGAAAGAATCCACGGAGACATTTGTGGGCCTATACACCCATCAAGTGGTTCGTTCAGGTATTTTTATGGTCCTGATTGACGCATCTACTAAGTGGTCACATGTGTGTCTACTGTCCACCCGTAACCTAGCACTGCCTAAACTTTTAGCTCAGATAATCAGGTTACGGGCCCACTTCCCCGACTACCAGATAAAAAAACTTCGTTTGGACAATGCGGGGGAGTTTACGTCACAAGTCTTTCTAGACTATTGCCAAGCATAGGAAATTGAAGTCGAACATCTTGTAGCGCATGTTCACACCCAAAACGGGTTAGCAGAATCTCTAATTAAGAGACTGCAATGGATTGCTCGTCGATTATTACTTCAATCCCAGCTGCCAGTGAATGCATGGGGTCATGCAATTTTGTATGTTGTATCTTTAATAAAATTAAGCACTTCTGGAGGTCAGTCATTTTCTCCAATGCAACTAGCACTTGGAGCCCCACGAATTGTCTCACACTAGACAATATTTGGTTGTGCAGTATATGTCCCCATAGCACCACCACAAAGGACAAAGATGGGTCCACAACGTCGCCTAGGCATTTATGTTGAGTTTGACAGCCCCTCCATAATTATATTCCTAGAACCCCTTACGGGAGACGTTTTCAAGGCACGTCTAGAAGACTGTGAATTTGATGAAACGTCATTTCTAAGACTAGGCTCGCAGATAAAGAAGCTAGAAGCTTCAGACTGTATCACTTGGGATACAAAGACATATGTCACTTTGATCCGCCCACAAGCCAGTGTGAGGAGGAGGTCCTGAAGATTCTCCACATCCAAAACAATGTCCATCTCTAGCCGGACAAATTTACTGACAACCAGAAGATTGTCAGATCACACGTCCCTGGTGCTAACACTCCAGCTAGGATTGACATACCGCAAAATGGATGCAATACGCCTACAGCAGAAATGGTTGGACCTCTCAAAAAGAGAGGACGACCACCGGGATCCAAGGACCAAGTCCATCGAAAGAGTAGGACCCTTGGCAATGGTAAACAAATACCACCACAGGATGCTACTATAAGCCCTGCTACCCCATCTCTCCCAAACTCTCAAACAGAGGAAAAACCGGGAGAAAATGAAATTTCGATACACTATGTACGAACTGGGGAGTTTGGGACTGAAAGAGCACAACCATAGATGACACTTTTGCATGTAATATTGCCATCAACGTCGTGTACTGCGACGATGATATTGACCCACGCTCTCTAACAGAATTTCAAAGCAGAGATGATTGGCCAAAGTGGAAAGCGGCAATAGGAGTGGAGTTGGATTCACTCACCAAACACAAGGTCTTCGGACCTATAGTACAAACACCAAAAAGTGTAAAACCTGTGGGTTACAAATGGGTATTTGTTAGAAAACGAAATGAACAAAACGAGATTGTTTGCTACAAAGCAAGGCTTGTAGCAAAGGGTTTTACCCAACGTCCAGGGGTGGATTTCGAAGCCACATACTCCCCGGTCATGGACGCGATCACCTTCTGATTCCTCATTGGCTTAACAGTCCAAGAGGGTTTAGATATGCAGCTTATGGACGTCGTGACTGCATACATATATGGAAACTTCGACCGAGACATCTATATGAGATTACCTGACGGTTATTCTTTGCCAGCAGTACTAAAAGAGAGACAACGTGACATCTACTCAGTGAAACTGAAAAGATCATTGTATGGTCTAAAATGTAGTGACCATGTGCTATGAGGAATAAACACTAGAGGAGGGTGAATAGTGTTTATAGAATTATAAGGAATTTACGTCAAATAAAACCCTAATTAACCAACAAATGCGGAATGAAAGAAATGATCAACAACCCAAGCAAGAATGCAATGCTAACATGCAATGTACCCTGGTTCGGTGCCACCCAAGTCGCCCCGACTTGTTCCCAGTGCCCTAATTCAGCAACACCCGGATCCCCTCCGGATACTCTATTAAAACCACTAGAGCTTCTCTTTAGCCCACTTGCGGAAACCCCACAAGTGCAATCGACCTACAATCGATGTCCGTGTATTCCATAACCCGGGAACACGCAAATACCTTAATCCCACAACTAGGGACTAAGCACACTCTCACAAACCGAGAGCAAATTCTTAATCTTGACTCCCACAACTTGGGATCAAGCCAACCCTCTCAACAACCGAGAGTATACAACAATTTATATGTATAGAGCATGAAATGTAAAGCTCTTAGCACAAAATCCTATGCCTTGAGAAATACTTACCAATTTAGGGCAAGAATGGATTTTGAGGAAGTAGTTAGCACCAAACCCTAGCTCCACCAAGATGGACAGTAATAGATGGCTAGGGTGAAGTTGGTGACAAAGAATGAGAATCTCTCTTGAGGAATTAGGGCTCAAAGAGTAATGGAGAGATTCTTGTGAGATGAGAGAGTTTAGAAATGGAGTTGAATGGCTCTTCTCTTGGATATGAAAATGTCTCTAATATCTGCCTTAGATTACTGGTTTGAAGCACTCAAACTTATATAGTGAAGAGAGAAAACGGTCACAAAAATCGTGGCATTAAATGTCCAACGGCTCTATTTCTGAAGCTGCTTAATCGGTCTAAGAAGGATCACTGACCGATTAGTTTTGCAACTAGTCGGTCGGTGAACCTTCTTGGACCGACTAGAAGGTTGACATCAAAGATAGTGAATTCAAAAGATATAAGAACTAGTCGGTCTACGAAGAAACATCAACCGACTAGTTTGACAACTAGTCGGTCGGTGAGCCTTCTTGGACCGACTAATTAGTCAACAGTAAAGAAGTCGAATTTCACTAGGAGAACTAGTCGGTCTGAGAAGAGACACCAACTGACTAGATCGTCATTTAGTCGGTCGGTGAACCTTCTTGGACCGACTAATTGGTCAACAAATGGTCTTGAATTGATTAGGATAACTAGTCGGTCTGAGAAGGATTTCCAACCGACTAGATCGTCATCTAGTCGGTTGGTGAACCTTCTTGGACCGACTAAATGATCAACAGTGAATGGGCTGAAACAAGCAAGGATGTCTAGTCGGTTCAAGAAGGATTTCCAACCGACTAGATCGCCATCTAGTTGGTTGGTTCTTCTACTTGAACCAACTAAGATTCAAACGAAGCCGTGAAAAGAAGAATTAAGCTTCGGGAAACTTTCTAATGGCTTCTAAGGCAATCCTAGAGATAAGATATGATTGTTATGAGGGTTTCTAGGCAAGTACTAGTCAAGGCTTAACATTCTACTAAACCGAAGCTGAAGACATAAAAGTAAACACGACAAACCGTCTTCAAAGCTTCGACATGGAGAAACCGAATCCCTTGACTTCACGAATAACTGCTTAAGCTTCAAAGAAGCTCCAGGCACAATGATCACGCGTTCTGAGGAAGTCTTGGGACGTCGCTTGAGATGAACAAAGTACTTTGGCGAAGATCTCCATAAATCTTCATGGTCATGAGTCTTTTAGTTGTATGTCTTGAACGTCATAGTCTTTTATCCTCAAGGTGTCTTTGAAGCTTTTGACTCATCCATTCCTATCTTCTCTTTGGATTGAATCTCCATTCATTTGTTGATGCCATTGGCTTGAGGTTTGAGGTAGCCTTTGAGTTCTTAAAGCCAATGCTTCACCTTTGTTGATCTACCAAGTTCTCCACTTGAATCAACACGTGTAGTTACTTTTGATCTTCTTGAATCTAATTGGTGACTTTTAGCTAACTGCAATCACAAGAGTTAATCACAATGATTTGTGTTTGATCGTCATCAAAATCAAGGTGGGGAGTCCAATACTCAACATTCTCCCCCTTTTTGATTATGACAAACCAAACAGAAACAAAACAAATAATTATGCATTAAATATATTTACTCCCCCTGCAATAATGCCAATCAAGTTAATATCAATAATCAATAGCATCATTCAGCAGTTAATAGTGTGTGTATCACATGAGGTTGTGTATATATCGCATGAATGACCAGAAATAATATGCGTACACAATACAAATCATATAGGTGATACACATCATAAACATGAGCATGATTACCAATATATATATATATATATATATATATATATATATATAAAATGTAATCAATATAAACCAAGGTAATCACTAATGCTCCCCCTGAATCATATACAAGAACGATCATACATAACGTCTATATGATTCAAGTTATTGTTTAACACTCAACATTTAATAAGCACATCCTTTGTTTATTTCTCTCCACCTTTGACATTATCCAAAAGGCATGGGGGTATAGAAACAACAAAAGCAAAGAATAGAGTGGAAAACAAAATGGTATATCTAATGTAAACTAGATAAGCTACCAATTTAAAATAAGATATCAAAATAAAGATATCAATTGCAAGAGCAAATATCCAACAACAACTCAACTACCCTCAATTATCACAAAAAGATAAGCAATAAGCATATGTGATAAAAGATTACAATAGATACTAATTGTAAAGAGTAGTGTAAGCAGTGTTAGAAAAGTGACAATAGCATAATTAGCAGTAGCTACTAGCTATAGATATGATAAAGAATACGGATAACAATGCAAAAATCATGACATCACTTGTGAAAGAAAAACAAGTGATCAAATAGTGTCAAATACACAAACAAACTCAATTATCACAAAATTTATAACATTAAGCATAATGTGATAGACTGTCCTTGAGCAAGGGCATGACATATGACATGAACATGATTAAAAACATTATGGTGGAATCAAAATCATCACATTAACATAGATCAATATTTTTAGCTAATTTAGTGCATGGAAAACAATTCTATGTTTTCATACAAACAAATTTATTTAATCAATATAATCGTCAAGCGACGAAGTAAACAAACATGATTTTGGAAAATTTTTAACCATGTGTACAAAGTTATGTTATGAAATAATAACACAAATTAAGTATAATGGCATGTGATACCCATAGTAGACATACCAAGTCATCTCAAAAAGTATCTCCAGCTAAACTCTACAAAGCATCTCCAAAAGTAAGCATACCAAATCTAAGTGAAGTGTGCGATGTGGGCATACACAAATATCTATATCATGCAAAAGTGTTATGCCAAACAGAGATAGAAACATCATAAAACGTATGGCATACACAATTCTAGCACACTAGGATACTAATTGAAACAATATTCAAAAGAACCATAGTACTAGCATGCATTCCAGAATATATACTTACATAATGAGTCAATGATAAGCATGGAATGCCATGAGCATAAGGAAGATAAGTACTATATCATAAGCTCAAAACTAGCATCAAGCAAGAGCATGTAAAGATGATATCCAATATAAATAGTCTAACAAAATATGCAAAGCAGGCAAATAATGTCAAGATCATGATATCACTTGAAGGAAACCAAGTGAACAAATAGGGACATGATCTCATCCTAGCTCAATTATCACAAAGGATTCAACATGAGGCATAATGTGACAAAACATATTTTGAGCAAAGGCATGAAGATAGTCTACGTTCAAAGTCACAAGGTAGGACATAAACGAATAAAGTTATCATGAACATTGCATGCATGCATACCAATTGTACGAATAGAATAAAAAGCTTATGTAAGCACAATATAATCGGAGGTAGCATCAAAGAAGTCATAGTGCATCAAGATATATTCATGGAAGAATATCTATGACAGAATATACATATCATCAAACACAATATAAAGCTTATATGATCGTGTATAGCACAAGTTATCTCTAACATCTCATAAAAAATAGCATAAAATATGAGCATGAGATGAGAGATGACATAGTGAGAAATATAGCATGAAGATCACTAACTAATATTAATGAGAGTTATGTCACTTGTGAAAATATCATACATGAAATATTTAGCTATAGACATGAAAGATCTCTTGAATAAAATTATAGCTAAACATCAGTCATGAAGTAATTAAAATGACAAGTAATATACATTGATCACCCCAAATCATATCAATATGTCTCATAAAGATAAGCATACAAACTATAAGAAAAGTATGAGAGGTGTGGTGATACAATGAACAAATATGCATAAAGATCCTAAATCATTAATCTTATTCATGAAAAGATATGAACATCAATAAGCAACTAACCAATTCATTATATGAATGTTATAACTACCATGGTACATGAGTCGTAGTAAGACATATATGACATACATGAACAAGGTAGTCACATAAACAAACAATCTTCATGAGGGTGTGAAAAGAATGAGCTAATGAAGAAGTATGCTATATTACATAAATCGAATATATTAAAATACCAATTGTAAATATGGTAGTCAAAACCAATATATTAAAATACCAATTGTACAAAACACATACTTACAACCATTTAGCTCTCCCTATATGTGTGCATCTTCAATGCACCATCATTTCCTTTGAATTGATCCATCATTTGTAAACGAAGGAGTGTGTAGAGTAGGCATCTTGCACAACAATCTGACAATTCAACAATTGGTGGTATCCAAAAACTTTTTGGATCCAATAGGTTAAGGAACAAAATCAGGTAGTCCAATAACCAATCATTTACCAATTGTAAATAACACTCATCAATAGAAATGCATGACATGCATTAATATGAGTTATTATGATCATGAAAATCATACATATCAGGAATTAACAATTCTCAATCATTAGAAGTTAGATACATCTAGACTAATAATTCCTATACATATGATTTAATCACAATACATTATACAAGCAATCATCATTATGAATACACACATCTAATTCAATAGTCTGTGCTAGAAAGATTCCTCGTTCAATATGCATATGTGCACAAAATAAACATTCACGGCACAACACATATTGAAGGAAGGCATGAAAAGTAAACCACAAAGAGTGTGCATGAAAAGCATAAAGTATTAATTTTCATAACCAAATTTCTCTTTCCCTTTGGCATATCAACAAGATAGGAAGGTGGAAATTGATAATAAATCACCAAGGGTTAGAGAAATCAACTAATCTATATGCACAATATAATATGAATGAAATGCAATGACATATAGAAGAACATAACATGATAGCAATCAAAACATGTCATACTCCCACAAAATCATACAAACTATGCAAACTTGGGAGTAGTGGACGAACTCACATATATATATATATGGGTACAAAAAGTAATCATACAAGCATGGTACCCAAGCAATGAAGTGCAATATGAGTGAGTAAGTAAGGTGGAAATTAAATAAAGACTGAGTTTGATTTATATATATAGTCGCATGAGAATATGTCATTCCTAATATACGATTCTATATGTGTGTTCATATCATGCCTAGAAACATTCTTAGGAATCCAAAAGATAGTGATTTGGGATTCTTAAGAAGAGGTTGTGTAGTGGCATGAGTAGGAAGTTGGGATGCACGCTTGTGAAGTGGAACACAAATATAAGCGTGTCTCGTGTGTGAAACATGCAAATGAGCATTAGTTCTAACATGAAAATTTTTAAGCCACATGTTATAAATAATCCTCGAATAAACATATGAGTAAGGATTATGAATACACAATGCACATGAGTCAAGAATTTGACACACGTGAAATACAAAGACATGAATGACATACAAGACACACAATATGCAAACATAGGATATGCATGAGATAGTCTCAAACACAAAGTGACATCTGCATGCATCCAACACACATGGATACCAAATGTAAGAATATACTTATTACATTAAGCTCCCCCTACATTGGTGCATCACTTAAGCACCATCAACTCCATTTGAATGAAAGTCTTTGCAAATCAGGAGTTGGTAGAGTTGGTATCCCTATGTGGATTGAATCTAGAAAACATAATTTTGGTATCCAAAAACCTTTTTGGATCCTGTACGTTAGGCAACAAATTTAACAAACTAAATTCAAATTATTGTAACCCATATCCTAATGTAATCATACACAATATTAATGAAACATGTAATCATGTTACTAGATAAATATATAACCATATACATGCATGTACCAAATGTACCAAAAGTAAATATGTATATTAATCCAAAAGCATGACATGCATCACATGCAACAAAACATAAATATGAACCAAAGCATGTGTTGCATGAAAAAGTATTAGATATTCTACACATGAAAATCCTAAACACAGTGATTTACTAATAATCAAACAATATAAATCAAATTCAATATGAATTTAAGTTTCTAACAAACATGAGCATCTAAGACCAATAGGCAAACAAAAGAATAAACCAATTCTTAACACAAATGCTTTGGTACCTATAAAATGAATATAAACTTATGGTATCAAGCAATGAAGGGTCAAAGGAAACTAACCCTGTGGAAACCAAGTCTAAGAGGACCGTGATTTCCCAACATAATCACCATTCAATATAATATCATGAATATAATATTGCACATACATATCCTTAGCATGATTACTAGTGTTCTTAGGACCCCAAATAGTGTATGATTTGGGTATCCTCTTCCTAGTGGTTGCATGCATAAAAGGTTGATCTCTACGTTGTGCATGTGGCCTAGGAACATGAGATCTAGCAAGAGCATGAGGAAATGTGTATGGAACATTGCGTTGTGCTAAAGCATGATGATGGGCATATGGTCCATGGTGTGGTGTTGCATACATACGTGGATGAATATGAGGTGTGTATGCATGAGGATGATCATGAGAATAAGCATGCATATGCGGATGTGATGTGTGATCATAAGCATGTGAAGGTGTATGAGCATGAGTACGTGCATGAGAGTGTCTCAAATGAGTGTTTGCACGTGCTCGTGGGTGTGGTGCACAAAAATCATCATACATGTGAACAGGTGGGGTAGGATGTGTGTTCCTACGTTGCATAGTATTGGTGTTCATAAATGCATGTCCCTTCCTTTGGTGTCCACCCTTGGTGGGTTTCTTTGCAAAGGAGTGAGGAATATGAGCGGTGGTTTTCTTAGTAGTAGAACTACACAAGTTGTTATAGACACCACTCGTGAATGCACCGGACGATGGCCTCACAAAATCTATAGTTACTTCACTATAGGAGGTGCGTGCATTGGATGCACTTGCCTTAGAATAACCAAGGCCAACACGATGGTTTGCCGGTAGTTGATTCTTTAGCAAATCATCCAAATTGTCCTTTCCCTTATTGAATCTCTCAACAATGGAAGACATGAGCTCATATTTCTTCAAAATTGAAGAAATAGTGGCATTCAAGGTGGATGCATGTGTGGTTAGCTCGTGCACTTGGGATTTGAGATCCTCATTCTCAATGCCCAAGCTAGTATTTTGAGATTGAAGATTTTCAATCTCAAGATCGTTACTATCCACAATGGAAACACGATCAAGTTGAGATTTGAGGGACTCCACCTCATTTCTCAACATGCCATTTTGAGTAAGCAAATGTGCTTTCTCAATAGCGAGTGTCTCAACAATGGTGTCATTGTTTGAGGTGCTACATGTAGATGTGTTAGTGAGACTAGCAATCTTATTCTTAGCATCACAATATTTATGCATAAGCTTTTGATATTTATCAACTAATTGTTCAAAAGCAATTCTAAGATCCTCCATTGTTACCTCTTCATCGTCGCTATCACTTCCACTTGAATCACTTATTCGTCACTAGAGTCACCCTTAGTGGCGTCCTCTCGTCCCATCAAACCAATGAGTGAATCCGGTTCATCATTGGAGGAAGAACACTCCGAGGTGGACTCTTCTTGCTCCGCTAGCATGTGCCATATTTGATATGCCGTTGTTGCCTTGGACACACGCATAAGAATGTTATAAGATAAATACTCAAGCAAGATATCCATTACCTCTTGATGTTTCTTCACCAATTCTTTTTGCTCATTTGTCCACTTATGTTCGGAAGTGGTAGGTGCGCGAAGGAGCTTCTCCACAAGCTTTCAATAATCATCGTTAATGGATTGAATATAAGCCTTCATATTTACACACCAAATTTGATAGTTGGGTCCAATGAGATATGGTGGAAAAGGACTTCGTGTGATGTTGTTGTTGGTTGCCATAGCTATTACCTCGCTCTGATAAGAATTGTAATGACCCTGTGCTATGAGGAATAAACACTAGAGGTGGGTGAATAGTGTTTTATAGAATTATAAGGAATTTACGCCAAATAAAACCTTAATTAACCAACAAATGCGGAATGAAAGAAATGATCAACAACCCAAGCAAGAATGCAATGCTAACATGCAATGTACCCTGGTTCGGTGCCACCCAAGTCTCCCCGACTTGTTCCCGGTGCCCTAATCCAGCAACACCCGGATCCCCTCTGGATACTCTAGTAAAACCGCTAGAGCTTCCCTTTAGCCCACTTGCGGAAACCCCACAAGTGCAATCGACCTACAATCGATGTCCGTGTATCCCACAACCCGGGAACACGCAAATACCTTAATCCCACAACTAGGGACTAAGCACACTCTCATAAACCGAGAGCAAATTCTTAATCTTGACTCCCACAACTTGGGATCAAGCCAACCCTCTCAACAACCGAGAGTATACAACAATTTATATGTATAGAGAATGAAATGTAAAGCTCTTACCATAAAATCCTATGCCTTGAGAAATACTTACCAATTTAGGGCAAGAATGGATTTTGAGGAAGTAGTTAGCACCAAACCCTAGCTCCACCAAGATGGACAACAATAGATGGCTAGGGTGAAGTTGGTGACTTTGATTCAAGCTCTTAGCTTGAGTAGCTCACAAAGAATGAGAATCTCTCTTGAGGAATTAGGGCTCAAACATAAGGGAGAGATTCTTGTGAGATGAGAGAGCTTAGAAATGGAGTTGAATGGCTCTTATATTGGATGTGAAAATGTCTCTAATATCTGCTCAAACTTATATAGAGAAGAGAGAAAACGGTCACAAAAATCGTGGCATTAAATGCCCAATGGCTCTATTTCTGAAGCTGCTTAATTGGTCTAAGAAGGATCACTGACCGATTAGTTTTGCAACTAGTCGGTCGGTGAACCTTCTTGGACCGACTAGAAGGTTGACAGCAAAGATATCGAATTCAAAAGATATAAGAACTAGTCGGTCTAAGAAGAAACATCAATCGACTAGTTTGACAACTAGTCAGTTGGTGAACCTTCTTGGACCGACTAATTAGTCAACAGTAAAGAAGTTGAATTTCACTAGGAGAACTAATCGGTCTGAGAAGAGACACCAACCGACTAGATCGTCATTTAGTCGGTCGGTGAACCTTCTTGGACCGACTAATTGGTCAACAAATGGTCTTGAATTGATTAGGATAACTAGTCGGTCTGAGAAGGATTTCCAACCGACTAGATCGTCATCTAGTCGGTCGGTGAACCTTCTTGGACCGACTAAATGATCAACAGTGAATGGGCTGAAACAAGCAAGGATGTCTAGTCGGTTCAAGAAGGATTTCCAACTGACTAGATCGTCATCTAGTCGGTTGGTTATTCTACTTGAACAAACTAAGATGAAAACGAAGCCATGAAAAGAAGAGCTAAGCTTCGGGAAACTTTCTAATGGCTTCTAAGGCAATCCTAGAGATAAGATATGATTGTTATGAGGATTTCTAGGCAAGTACTACTCAAGGCTTAACATTCTACTAAACCGAAGCTAGAAGACATAAAAGTAAACACGACAAACCGTCTTCAAAGCTTCGACATGGAGAAACCGAATCCCTTGACTTCACGAATAATTGCTTGAGCTTCAACGAAGCTCCAGGCACAACGATCACGCGTTCTGAGGAAGTCTTAGGACGTCGCTTGAGATGAACAAAGTACTTTGGCGATGATCTCCATAAATCTTCATGGTCCTGAGTCTTTTAGTTGTATGTCTTGAACGTCATAGTCTTTGATCCTCAAGGTGTCTTTGAAGCTTTTGACTCATCCATTCCTATCTTCTCTTTGGATTGAATCTCCATTCATTTGTTGATGCCATTGGCTTAAGGTTTGAGGTAACCTTTGAATTGTTCAAGCCAATGCTTCACCTTTGTTGATCTACCAAGTCCTCCACTTGAATCAACACGTGTAGTTACTTTTGATCTTCTTGAATCTAATTGGTGACTTTTTAGCTAACTGCAATCACAAGAGTTAGTCACAATGATTTGTGTTTGATCATCATCAAAATCAAGGTGGAGAGTCCAATACTCAACATAAAACAATCTGGAAGGATGTGGTATAACAGACTGAGCGACTTCCTTGCTAAACAAGGATTTACAAATGACCCACTCTGTTCTTGCATCTTCATAAGAGCAAAGGCAACATGATTTGTCATTATAGCTGTCTATGTAGACGACTTGAATCTCATCGGATCTCCTGAAGAGATCGCCGAGATTTCTAGAAGCCTGACAGAAACATTCGAGATGAAAGACCTCGAAAAGTCAAAATTCTGTTTAGGTCTTCAAATAGAACATCTTAACGATGGGATCATGTTACATCAGTTAACTTACACATCGAACTTACTGAAAAAGTTTCAGATGGATAAGTGTCACCCCCTAAGCACCCCAATGGTCGTCAGATCATTGGATGTACATAAAGACCCCTTCCGGCCGCTGGAAGAGGGGGAGGAAGTACTAGGTCCTGAAGCGCCATATCTAAGTGCTATCGGTGCACTCCTTTACCTGGCTAACTGCACTCGCCCTGACATAGCATTTGCAGTAAACTTACTAGCCAGATATAGTGCTGCACCTACACAGCGGCACTGGGCGGAGTTAAGCATCTTCTGCGCTACCTCCAAGGGTCCATAGACTTAGGTCTATTCTACAGGAAAGGGGCATCAACTGGTTTAGTTGGTTATGCTGACGCATGTTACAGGTCAGATCCTCATTCAGAGAAGTCTCAGACCGAATACATGTTCACATATGGTGGCACTGCCATATCCTGGAGATCTGTAAAGCCGACCATGACAACCGTCTCGTCCACTCACTCAGAACTGCTGGCGATCCATGAAGCAAGTAAGGAGAGTTTCTGGCTACGCTCTGTGATCCAGCATATTCTCACCTCCACCGGCCTAATGACCGACGTACTTGCACCTACTCCTCTGCATGAAGATAATGCAGCATGCATAGCCCAGCTACAGGACGGCTACATCAAAGACGACAAGACAAAGCATATCTCCCCCAAGTTCTTCTGGACGCATGACCTTCAGAAGCAAAAGTAGATTGAGATACAGAAGATCCAATCATGTAATAACTTGGCGGATTTGCTTACTAAATCCCTGCCTACTAGTATCTTTGAGAAACTTGTATATGGGATTGGGATGAGGAGAGTGAGAAAATGTAAACTGGGTCAGGATGAGAGGACTATGAACTCATAGATACATAGGAGACTGATGTATAGACTCATAAATACCAACAGTGGATTTTCTCCTTATATGTGGTTTTCGCCTCCGTAACTTTCATTTTCGATCGTATCGTCGTGTTTTCTTAGCTTCTTCCTTAGAATCGTCGATTTCGGCGCAGGTCATTCGTGACGGGCTTCGTATCGGTCATATCTTACTGTTAGATCAAGCCTAGGAGACTTAGGAATCGATCCCGGAGCTCCGCGCTCCATATCAGAACTTTTGGTGCTTATTAGCCGGTGTAAGAAGGGCCACCGACCGACTAGATGACGATCCAGTCGGTCGGCAATCCTTCTTGAACCGACTAGTTGGCTTTCTAAATTTCTCAGGAGTTACTGTTTATCGTTAGTCGGTCTAAGAACGTTGGTTGACCGACTAGGTTGCAAACTAGTCGGTCGGCAATGCTTCTTTAACCGACTAACACATCATCTAATTTTTGGTATCAATACTGTTCACTCTTAGTCGGTCTAAGAACGTTCATCGACCGACTAGATGTCAAACTAGTCGGTCAGCAGTTGTTCTTTGACCGACTAAATCTAAACCATAATTCTGTACATGAGTTACTGTTTACACTTAGTCGGTCTGCGTTGGTCAACCGACCGACTAGTTCCCAAACTAGTCGGTCAGTGGTTGCTCTTTGACCGACTAATCTGTGTTAAAACCCTAATTTTTGGGCAGCCGCCAGCCCATCCTATTTAAACCCCTCCCAAATGATTTCTTCTTCCTCCACTCGACCTAAAACCCTAGTTTCTCCCCCATTGAGCCCCCTTCTACCTCAAACCCTTATTCCTTCATCCCAAGCTCAAAATCCATCATCCAAACTCTCCCTCAACACATTCTACCTCTCATCTTCCCCAAATCTCCATCAAATCCCCAAAATCACCCAAAACCCCTAGTTCTTCAAACTTCTCCATTCGTTTCCAGATCTGGTCCTTAGGTTCTCCGGAGTGTTTCTTCCGCCTCCTCACGGTAAGAAATCGATCTCTTGATGTTTTCATAACCCGTATGTTTTATGAAACCCTAATGAAATTACATGTTGTTTGATGATTGTTTCTTCATAACAGCGACTTCCCCGTAGATTAGCATCCGCGAGACGAACCTTCGTGATCGTCATCCCCGGTGCTAGGCAAGTGAAACTTGCCACTTAGGGTTTAGGCCAAGTTTTAGGCCATTTGCTTGTTGTAGGCGTAAAAGAGAATGATACTCGCCTAGGCGCAATTCCGGAACTAGCTTGAAAACGAAGCTAGGACCATCGTTTACCATGTTGCACAACTACCATGTCATGTTTAATTTTGATTATCGGTACGCGAATACATTGTCATCCATGCTAACCATGTTGTATGTCGCATTCGTAGCACACGCTACCATACTTGTGTTTCCTGGCTCGTGTTCCAGAAGCGGGCCATGTGTTGGTTGATAGCCAATGCCCGACCTACTAGTTTCCGGCTAGGCACCCACTATACGTGGGCATAACCCTATGCCATACGTGTTATTCACACTTCCTGGCTCGTGTCCCAGAAGCGAGCATTCCGTGTTCGGGGGTAATGCCCTGGCTCGACACACGTGGGAGGGGTAGAGATAAACAGTCACTTGAGCTTAGGAGTTGGCCCGATCAGCCACTCTAGCCAACAGGAGGAATCTCTGTGCACGACGTGTTTACTTGACGTGATTTACTTGACTTGTACTTGAGCACAGCCTGCAGGCAATAGGGCACTCATTGAGTGATCCCTTGTACTTGTTACTTGACATTTCATGTCACAACTACCACTTGTTACTTGCCACTTGTACTTCCCTTTACTGTCACTTCCATACCTTACTTGCCATGCCATGCATCTTACTATAACTGCTAGGTTGCTAGTTTACCTTACCTTCAGTTTCCTTACCCAAGTCTTTTAGACTTGCTGACATGTGCCCATTTACTCTATTGGGTGACACATGTTAGATCCTGAGCCTGAGCACCTTGTTGAGGACGAGGTGTTTGCTGACGCCGAGCCCGAGCTTGTGTTTGACGGGGAGTACGTGGACACTGGGGACCAGTCCTAATGTCTTCGTTGAGCTTTCCTTTTGTTTTAGACTGCTATTTTGTTGTCGGTGCGTAGCACCTATACTTTGTTCGTTATTGCTTTTGTTGGCCTTGTTCTGGGCCTTTTAGACTCTTTCTTTTAGCCTGGTGGCTTTTCTGGATGTCAAACTTAATTTTCTTGTTGACATTTTATGAGATATAAGAATTTTATTTCTGTCTCTCCTTGTGTTATTATTGTTGTTCCGTTTGTGGTTACAGGGACCTGCTTTTGTTTTATTGACGCTTATCGGGTTTGGGGCTTCACAGCTCCACTCTCGTGCGGACCTTTTCACGTCTCGCCTCCATTTTAGGGAAGCGGGTCGTGACAGATAAGGTATGCTTGACATTACAGAATCAATCATTTTCATATTAAGATTATTTAAATAAGTAACTATTTATTATTATTATCTTCAGAAAATTACAAAAGGAACGGTAGAAGCAAATGCGACATCTAATGTTGATGCAAAAGAAACATGTTTTTCTGAGATAACATATAAAAAGAAGAATTTTTTGCCAAATACATTGTTTTCATTGAACATTATATTAACTTTTTCTTTACAGAATTGGAAGATGGTTCTTGCTGAGCTTGCTTGGTTACACACACTATGATCATCAACCCTCCACGTGAACACGGTAAATACATTCTTAATTTTATATTATTAATATTAGCAAATATATCTTCATCCATCTAACAACTTTATGTTTGTCAATTTTCCAGGTTAGTGCGCCTCCACATAACACTCCATTATGGCTTACGATTGATACTTTTTCTCTTTACAATGTTTTCATGAGGAAGTTTTCTGCTGCAGCATAAGAGAGTATTTTACGATCCAAATGAAAATCATCGCATGTAACCTATCAGCGAGATACTTCAGATCTTTTGAAATTTGTATCCTTCCAGTTCGTCTCTAACAATGACGTGTCTTTTGTACATAAATATAGATTTGTGTGCATATCTTCCCAATGTAGTCTTCGGTATCTTGGACTGTTTTGCCCATAATTATATTGCACAAGAAATGTTATTTCAGTACTAAATTTCTGCACTAAATTAATATTTTTGTACTAATAGCAAGGGCGATTTTTATTTACCCTTTGGGTTGCATTAGAACATAAAACATTCAACGACCTAAAATGTTACATTTTTTATTATGCTATCATTTAAAATAGTAGTATCATACATTTCAATTTTGGCTATTTGCAAAGTACATTACCCTTTGTTTGAATGTAAATGAAAACTTCTGTAATTCAAATTGTGCCTTTTCGTATTTTTCTCATCGTCTTTTCCTTTGGACCTTTACCATATTTGTGTATTATCCAATGTATGCTTTGTATGATGTACTGAGCTAATTTGCAATTTTACGTGTACTAATTTTGGAGGGTACTAAATTTTAGAATGAAACTAATTTTTAAGTTTACTAAATTTTGTAAAGAAGAATTTTGAAAGGAATTAAATTTCTTTGTATCTTAAATTAATTTGTATCATAAATGAATCTTTGTCTTTCATGGCATCAAATTATGACTAGGACAAAGTGTTTGGAAGCGTGGAGAGACCTACAGATTGTGGGTGGGGTGTTGGGTGTGAAGTTGAGTGTTTTGGTGGAACCTAAACAAAACTAGCCACCACATTCCCCTTATTTGCAATTTCGCCATTATTTTTTCCTACAACTGAAAGATCACTCCTCTTCCACCTCTTTACGAGTTTTTCATCGCTCTTTTTCCGCTCTGCTACGACGCTTTTTTCGATTTTTTTCCTACTATTGGGCCCCTACGACGACTGACCCATGTTTTCACCAAGGCACATCAATATTGCCCCCTGGAGACGACTTCCACGTCATTGTTGCGCCCGGGAGACGACCACCATGTCGTCATTTCACCCGTTAACTGACTGTCTTACTCGGTTTTGCATATTTCACCCGTCATTTCACCCGGACTAAACAAAGTACATTACCATTTGTTTGAATGTAAGTGGTAACTTCTGTAATTCAAATTGTGCCTTTTCATATTTTTCTCATCGTCTTTTCCTGTGGACCTTTCCCATATTTGTGTATTATCCAAGGTATGCTTTGTATGATGTACTGAGCTAATTTGCAATTTTACGTGTACTAATTTTGGAGGGTACTAAATTTTAGACTGAAACTAATTTTGAAGTTTACTAAAATTTGTACAGAATTTTGGAAGGAATTAAATTTCTTCGTATCTTAAATTAATTTGTATCGTAAATGAATCTTTGTCCTTCGTGGCATCAAATTATGACTAGGACAAAGTGTTTGGAAGCGTTGAGAGACCTACGGATTGTGAGTGGGTTGTTGGGTGTGGAGTTGAGTGTTTTGGTGGAACCCAAACAAAACTGGCCACCACATTCCCCTTATTTGCAATTTCACCATTATTTTTTCGTACAACTGAAAGAGCACTCCTCTTCAACCTCTTTATGAGTTTTTCATCGCTCTTTTTCCGCTCTGCTACGACGCTTTTTTCGATCTTTTTCCTACTATTGGGCCCCTGCGACAACTGACCCAGGTTTTCTTTTGGCACATCAATATTGCCCCCAGGAGACGACTTCCACGTCATTCTTGCGCCCAGGAGACGACTACCATGTCGTCATTTCACCCGTTAACTAACTGTCTTCCTCGGTTTTGCACCCGGGAGACGACCTTCGCCGTGCCCTACGAGCACGGGTAATGACTAGTCATTCAACAAAGAGGGACAAGAAAGACATTCAGTTTTTTCATGCAACCTAGAATTCTCTTTTTCCAACAACTTAATAGTGGAATCACATGCAACGATTTTTCCTTTTAGTTCCTTAATTTCTAATGACATGTTGTAAGTGTCTTGTTGCATTTCATCGTTGGAATTTCTATACTCTTCAAATATGGATTCATGTTCCTTTATAGTAGATTCTAGGTTGTCAATTTCATCTTGCATTCCCTTACAAATATTCACAAGTTCGATTTTAGTGCAAGATTTTACCTCATTGTGTTTTGCCATCAAGCAGAGGGAGGTGTGCGCAGTTTTCTCCTCATTTTCGATATCCATATCCCATGTTATCACTAACGATTTTCCTTTCTTTTCAGCGACATCATTCTTTTCTCGTGGGCAGTCCTTTATAATGTGTCCCCTCTTCCTGCAATAAAAACAAAGCCTACTCTCAGTAGTTTTCTTACTAATATTTTTGGGCACATAAGCATCATTTTTATTTAAAGGAGTTTTTCTTCCATTTTGCTTCTTTTCATTGCTGCTGAGGGATTACTCGCTTCCATATATATTTTCCAAAGTCCTCCATATATCCTGCGCAGAAGAGCAATGTGAGATATGATCAAATATTTTTCTATTCAAACCACACAATAAGATATTCATTGCTATATCATTTATAGCACACACATTTCTATCATTTAAATTCAAATTACTTTCAGGCATAGAATATCTGTTATTAATAATGTACCAAGTGTCAACATCAACGGATAGTAAATAAGTTGTCATCCTAGCCTTCCAGTATATATAATCATGGACACTAAATAGAGGGGGACGATCAATATGCATGCCATGAGGGAAAACTAACTTTGGGGTTTTCATAATAGCTAGACTAGATCCTCTAACCTGCTCTGATACCACTTGTTGGATCTGGATCTAAGCCTAGGTGCTAAATAGGCTAATAAAAACACTCGTGCAACTCACGAGCAATCACACGCAGTTATAGCAGATTCAGATTAAATAAAAAGCAATCACAGATGCACAACAGATTTACCCTGGTTCGATTATCACCACGACCTACGTCCAGCCCCCAAAGCAAATACTAGATTAATAATGTAACCGGTACAACCTTAATAGCTAGAGAACCCACGTCTCTACACTCACCAGGCTCTCAGTACTCCACTTACCGTGTTCAACAAAATAAATCATAGTATAAGCTTTCTATTAGCTAGTCCCAACCAGCCAAGTCCCTCTTATCTAGCACCCACTAGACAAGACCCCAAAACATGTATCAATGGTAAATTTTCCCCTACAAATATAGCTAATACTACACAAAGATAATGATAAAGAGTTTAGAGAATCTCAGTTTGTGTAGCGGCAGTCGTCTCTATCAATCAGCTCAGGTCATGAGATCGTATCTGACCGGATGTAGTCGCCAACGTCATGTCCTCGCCGTTGGAACTTGCGGCCTAGGTGTTCTCCCCTTATTGTGCAATATGGAGCTCACTTGGATTCTTGTGCAATGTGTGATGGCTCTCCTTCTAGGTTGCGCAATGTGTGAATTTGATGGCTTGGAGTCACTTGCTCTTGGAGATGGAAGCTTGATCCTTGCTACTTGCGCAATGAAGAGATACTCCTCTCTTTAATGTTGCGGCCTAGGAATAGGGACCAATAACTTGCGGCCTATGTGACTTTTCTTGGAGAGGATGTTGCGGCTAAGCGCTCTTGGAGATGATTTGAAGTTTTGGCCTTTGATGTGTAACTTGTGCAAGGGGTATGACAATTGGATCTCTTGGCAATGGAGAAAGGAGGTTGCGGCCTTGGTGCTTTGGCAATGGAAATGGAGCTTATGCTATGGAGAGGGAAGGAGATGATAGCTTTTAGGCAATGGAGCTTGGGCTTACCATGTTGCACAACATAGGGATTTTGGGCATGAAGAACACTTGCGGCTATGGCTCCCCTCTTGGTCGAATTCTCTTGGAGTTTTTGGTTGCCCTCTCTCTAAAATCCCTCTCTTTGAATATGTGTTTATATAGGAGAGGATGAGATATGATAGGATCAATTAGAATCCCATAATTGATGGAGATTGAAAGGAATCCTAAATTGATTAGGATTTGAATGAATTTCTTTGGATATGGAGTTTGAATATGGATGGCTATGGAATTGAATTTGAGTAGCTATAGGATTTGAATTGGATCTCATTTAATCATCTTTGATTTTCATGAGATTCTCCATATCTCTCCATCTTTGACCAATTCTTCAATTTGCATGGCATTGGGATTTGAATGTTGCACCAATTGATTTGAATCAATTCAAATATGGATTTGAATTGATTTCCTCCTTATCTTTCCATCTTTGACTTAGTCCAATTTTTGTAGCCATTGTCTCCATCTTTGACTTAGTCCACTTGGCTCATGCATGTCACATTCTCCATCACTTTTACTTAGTCTCTCTTTGAGTATTTGCGAGAGTGCCATTCTTGACAACACTTGGCACACACGTTAAATCGTTCACACACGTTTGTTATCATCAAACACAAAGTCATAGATCGTTGTATCCAACTACACGTTGTATCAAACAATTGATGGTCGCTTCATATTATGCCACATTGGTTTGGAAATTGAACCGAAGGACGTTTTCGAGTATATTGCCTTCTGGTGTTTGGACAATTATACACACTCCGCTCCCGGTTCGAGATGTCGAGCCATCAACCTGCAAGATCCACGTGCCCTCTCCTTCATGGGTGACCCTTGAAGAACAGACGCTGTAGAGGAAGAAGGGGGTATGTTGAACTGTATGTTAGCAACTTGTACCTCTTTTGGCGAGTTGTCGTCGTAGGTGTGTTTGACGATAAAGTCGGTGAGAGCTTGCCCCTTGATGGCAGTTTTCGGCTTATATCGAATGTCGAACTTACTTAACTCGACGCCCACTTAGTCGTTCTTCCCGACCGATCTAGCCTCTTCAGAGTTTGCTCCAAGGGGTGTCGGTGAGGACCAAGATGGAGGGCGCTTGGAAGTAAGGTCGTAACCTCCTCGGGGACTGGACCAGCACAAATTCCATCTTATCTATCCTCGAATAGTTGATTTCTGCACCCCGGAGGACTTGACTGACGTAGTAGATAGGTCGTTGTACTCCTACGTCCTCCTTGACGAGTGCCGAGCTCACAGCCTCCATGGTAGCAGCCAGATAGATGATGAGTTGGTCATCTTTATCCAGTCAATCAAGAGCAGCGGGTTGCGAAGGTATTCCTTCATCTCAAAAAAGCTTTCTTGCAGTCCGCATCCCACTCGACAATCTTCTTGTCATTCTCGGTAGATGCTATTGCCTTCCTCAGCACTTTGAAGAAAGGTAGAGATCTCTCGACCGATTTGGACAGGAATCGACCCAGAGCCGCTATTCTACTGTTCAATCTCTGAAGCTCTCTGATGGTTGAGGGCTCCTTCATTGCCATGATTGTCGGGATTAGCCTCGATTCCTCTATTCTTTAGCATGAACCTGAGGAATTTCCCGGATCGACCCCCAAATGTACACTTAGCGTGATTCAACTGAAGGTTGTAGTGTCGGACCTGTGCGAATGTCTCTCGGAGATCTGCAATGTGATCCACCGGCTTATTCAACTTGACCAGCATATCATCAACATAGACCTCCAAATTTCACCCAATTTGAGCCTCGAAGACCTTGTTCATCATACACTGGTACGCAGCTCCTGCATTCTTTAAACCAAATGGCATCTTTTTATAACAGAAAATACCTCGATCCGTGATGAAGGAAGTCTTTTCTTCGTCCTCCGATGTCATTTGGATCTGGTTGTAGCCTGAAAAAGCGTCCATGAAGCTTAAGAGCTCATAGCCCGAGGTATTTTCGACCAGATGGTCGATTCGAGGCAAGGGATAGCTGTCTTTCAGACAGGCTTTGTTGAGGTCGGTGAAATCGATGCACATTTTCCATTTGCCATTTGCCTTCTTCACCATCACGACATTCGAGAGCCATTCGGGATATTGGACCTCCCGAATGAAGCTTGCCGCCAGAAGTCGATCCACCTCCTCGACTGCGGCCTTCATCTTTTCGCCCCCATATTCCTCTTCTTCTGCTTCATGGGTTTGGTGTAGAGGAATATGCCCTCGGATCATTTATATTTGATGCAAATGAAAATTTAAACCTAGATAGGGACTAATTTGCATATGATGCAAAAGAGATTAAATGTGTCTTAAATTGTTTAAGACTATATTTAATTAAATAAACGTGTTGAAAAGGTTACCTAGATGACGGGATCGTCCCGCTCTAAACGCAGGTTCAAACCGCGTCAAAAACGGAGTCCAAATGCACAAGTTATAGCCAAAACAAGTCAGCCCAAACTGTTGGGCTGAAACCAGTGAAAATGGAGGCCCACCAAGCCCGAATTTTCTGGTTAGGGTTTTTTGAAACCTAGGATTTTCTTGACAGCTACGTTTCTAAGAGAAGCATGACTTTTGGCTAACTTTGGACAATTGTTTGAAGGGTCAAACGGACTCGGATTGACGAGCCGTTTTTTCCTACGCGTTCACCGTTGAACCCTCTTTGATTTGGTAGGTTGTACCAACATTGAAGCTCAACGGTGAGGGAGTTAAAATTCGAGAAAGTTTGCCCTTTGTGAAAGGCAAACTAACTTGATTTAATTAATCCCAAATTAATAGTCCCACATCGGATTTTGAGAGAAGGGGAGAGTCCACCGCCTATATAAATAGGGGTCTGCTCTCCTCCTCAAAACTCGTCCCAAGCTCTAGATCTGAGCGGCTCTCAAAAATGTTGGAGCACGCTTGGATCTAAGCTTAAATTAATATTTCTCCCCTCCCTATAAATTTCTGCCTTACTCCTGAGGGCTCTAGCAAAGCCGCAAAGGAGTTCGGATTCAGATCCGAAATCTTGGCGGAGGTTTCACTCGCGTGAAACTTTCTGGAGCAAGTGGTTGGCTCGGCGACGAGAAGTTGCTTGGATCGGCGCAAGTGGTTGCTGGAATTGGAGCGGTTCGTGCGGGAAGGGCAATTGATTGCCTTCGGTAACACTTTTGCTGCAAGGCAAGAGTTACGGGTATGTTGAGTTTTCTCAACTTTAGTTTTAATTAATGTGCATTATTTTATTGCAGTAGCTATAGTAGTTAATTAGATAGTAGTATCCTCAGGGGTTGGTCTGGACCCAACCCCGGGATAGTAGCATTTTCTTGGCTTGGGTTTTATGCAGATAGGGCTAGTTTATATAAAATGTTTATATAAAGTTTTTCTCTTTATTTTTCCTGTTCCGCTGCGTTAATTTTGTGCAAGGTTGTCCAACCTTCGTTCTCAAGTAGGGCGAAGGATGGACAATGCACTAGTCGAAAGAGAGCCCTTGGATCAGATAAAACCCATCATTGGTATCAGAGCCAGGCTACATAGACTATCTAAATACTGCTTTTATGAAATGCATGTTATTAAAACTTGTAGTTAGTCTTGAACTAACTATATGTTGGTTTTCAAATTTTTCGAAAATTGTTTTGAAAACCAAGATTAGATCTTTTTAATTATGTGATAATTAATGTCTTTATGTTTCTTTTTGCTTTTATTTGATAATTGCTAAAAGAAAGACTTGTAGGGTTAGCCATTAAAATTCATTTAAATCTTTAATCTGATTAAATTTAAATGACTAGCTTTGGCTATGTTTTAAAATGTTGTTCACAATATTTTAAATAACACATCCTAATGAATGATTAGGATTGTCCCTTGTTTGTTGAAACAATTCTGATGTGATTTATTAAAATCCTATAGTTGATAGGTTTCTAATAAAAGTTATGAAACACATCCTAATAATTTTGAATTATAGGTTATGACTAGTTGATAGGATTAACTAGTTAAATAAATCATAACAACCAGATTAAATCAATATAACACTTTTTATCATTAGCACTTTCAATGGAGAATGGTATGGGTAGGTAGTTAGGGAAGGTGTTGTGGATCGACTCAGCTTTGCTGGGCGCCAGTGATCCTGCCCGGCCCTAACCCTGGTCATGCCCGCTTGTACCGCAAAGTTGCTGATAATAAAATGTGTTAGCTTTGGTTATATCTAGTCAATGCGTTATAAATCTTGTTAAAGATTAATTCGTATCCCTCCTTGATTTTGGAGCTTTGTAACTCAAAGAAAACATTTATATTTGTTGAGTCTCCTCAAGCTATGACATGTTTTTCTTTAAGGAACAAACTCCAACATACATGTGATGTAGTCTGGACTTGACCCAAATCGATGCGTCGGGTCTCCTCGAGCATCGATCTAAGTCAAATCTGAACACGAAATCAAGGGTCTGACTAGACCAGTCATTATGATTAGTTGAGTCTCCTCAAGATCATAAGTAACTGTGGGTAAGAATCGATAGGGAGTAACATGTGATGTGATTGACTAAGAGTTAGTCTACCAATCATGGAACCAATCAACTTGTTGAGTCTCCTCAAGGTTGTGAGGTTCATGATGATTGGGTCCCTCTTTCACTATATTTTAAGATATTAAAATTCGTTCATTTCCGAGAATGATCGTAAAATAGTGGGAGACCATAGTTAATTAAAAACCATATTAACTATATTATTTTATCATGAATTACACTAAATTCATTCTATGTCTTTTGCAGCATGAAAACGAATATGAATCTTATCCTGAATAATAAATTGACTGGTTTAAATATTGATTGCTTAGAAAACTTTGGGCTTAACGGAGAGAAGAAAGGACATATTGATGTCTCGACTTCTAAGGTATTAGTTATACAGAGTATAGTCCTTTCTGTAACTTCTAACGCATGGGTATTGGATACTGGTGCGGGTACTCACATTTGTAATTCGTTACAAGGTATGAGCAAATTTAGAAACTTAAGAAAGGACGAAATAGTTCTTCAAGTTGGTAATGGAGCTAATGTAGCTGCTAAAGCCGTAGGAGACCTAAAGCAAACCTTGGCAAACGGTGCCACATTGTTTTTGAAACAATGTTATTATATACCAAATTTTCTATGCAACGTTATTTCCATTTCGGCTTTGGCCAAAGACGGATATAAATTTACCATTAATGAATCTGTTATGAACATTTTCTTTAATGATAAATTGCTGGGATTTGGAACAATGAATAATGGTGTATACACTCTGTCTAATGACGTTGTGTAAAGTGTTAACACACGAAAACGTAAGGAATATAGTTTTAATGAAACTTTCCTTTGGCACTGTAGACTAGGCCATATCGGAGAGAAAAGACTTAGCAAGTTGCGTAAAGAGGGGTCTCTTGACCTCTCGAATTATGAGTCGTACGATACTTGCGAGTCTTGTCTCAAAGGTAAAATGGCTAAAACTCCCTTTACGGGTAAAGGGGAAAGAGTTAGTGAACTCTTGGGTCTAGTACATTCTGATGTATGTGGACCAATGTCTACTTTAGCGAAAGGAGGATATTCATACTTTGTTACTTTTACTGATGATCACTCTAGGTTCGGACATGTGTTCTTGATGAAGCACAAATCTGATACATTTGAGCGATTCAAAGAGTATCGTAACGAAGTTGAAAAACAGACGGGCAAAAGTATTAAAATTCTTCGATCTGATCGAGGAGGAGAATACTTGAGCCATGAATTCCTTGCGCATTTAAAAGAGAATGAGATTCTCTCTCAGATCACTCCTCCTTACACACCTCAACATAATGGTGTGTCAGAGAGAAGGAATCGTACCTTGTTAGACATGGTTCGATCAATGATGAGTGACTCTGGGTTACCTATCTCCCTTTGGGGCTATGCCCTAGAAACTGCCACCCATATCCTTAATAGAGTTCCATCTAGATCCGTGCCAATGACACCATATGAGATATGGAACGGGAAGAAACCAAACCTTAAGCATATTAAGGTATGGGGTTGTCCTGCGTATGTCAAGAAGCTTAATCCAGATAAACTGGAGGATAGGTCTGTTATGTGTAGATTCATAGGATATCCTAGTCACTCGACGGGACACATTTTCTATCACCAGGAACAACAAAAGATTGTTGTGTCCAAACACGCCACCTTTCTTGAAAAGGAATTCCTTGTGAAGGAGTCTAACGGCGAGGTAATAGAACTGGACGAAAGTCTAGAGACTGAATCAAACACATGAACAGATCGCGGAACCAGTGGGAGAGGCAGAGCCTAATGCTCCTGAAGCAATTATTAGGAAGTCAAATAGGATTCCTCGAGCTCCAGAAAGATACTACGGATTTCTCGTAGATGGAGGAGTTGAGGATAGCATCTTAGTTGAAGATGATCCTATTAGCTTCCAAGAAGCAATTCAGAGTAGAGACTCTAAGAAATGGCTGGATGCAATGAAATCTGAGATGGATTCCATGCACATTAATAAAGTTTGGACTTTAGAGAATGTGCCCAAGGGAAGTGTTCCTATTGGCTGCAAATGGATCTTCAAAAGGAAGATCGGTGCAGATGGAAAAATAGAAACGTACAAGGCTAGACTTGTTGCGAAAGGTTATCGTCAGATTCTAGGTGTAGATTATGACGAAACTTTCTCACCCATAGCCATGCACAAATCCATCCGGATTGTACTCGCTATTGCTGCCTATCACAACTACGAAATCTGGCAGATGGATGTAAAAACTGCATTTCTAAATGGTGATTTAGAAGAGCATATTTACATGTCTCAGCCGGAAGGTTTCGAAGTCAGTGGGAGCAAAGGAAAAGCGTGTAGACTGCATAGATCCATTTATGGATTGAAGAGGCATCCAGGAGCTGGAACATCCGATTTGATAATACGGTCAAAGAGTTTGATTTTATTAAAAATGAAGATGAGCCATGCGTTTATAAGAAAACCAGTGGAAACAATTTAGTCATCCTCGTACTTTATGTTGATGACATTCTCTTAATAGGTAACAACATACCGATGTTGAAGTCTGTTAAGGATTGGTTATCAACTAACTTCTGCATGAAAGATTTGGGAGAAGCATCCTACATACTAGGTGTGAAGATTTATAGAGATAGATCTAAAAGGATGCTAGGACTCTCCCAATCTAGGTACATTGATACCGTGTTAAAACGGTTTAACATGGAAAACAGTAAAGGTGGGTTTATACCCGCAAATCACGGAATAAGTCTTTCCAAGAAGATGTCTCCAAAGACTGACTTGGAAAGAGAACGCATGAGCAATATTCCATATGCTTCGGCAGTTGGATCGATCATATATTCCATGATATGTACCAGACCTGATGTCGCTTTTGCACTAGGTGCAGTAAGTCGATATCAGTCTAACTATGGAGAAGAACACTGGAAAGCAGTCAAAACGATTCTCAAGTACTTGCGAAGAACAAGAGATCTAGTTTTGATTTATGGAAGTGATGAACTCAAAATTGAGGGCTTCACGGATTCCAGCTTTCAGAGTGACGTGGATGACAGCAAGTCAATTTCAGGATACATTTTCACTCTCAACGGGTGTGCAGTGAGTTGGAGGAGTTCAAAGCAAGACACCGTTGCTGATTCAACTATGGAGGCCGAATATATAGCGGCCAATGATGCAGCAAAGGAAGCTGTCTGGATTAGGAAATTTGTGAGCCAGCTAGGAGTGGTGCCTACTGTTATAGATCCAATACCGTTGTATTGTGATAACAATGCCACATTGAGCTTGGTCAAAGAACCCAGATTCCACAAGAGATCCAGACACATTCTTCGAAAATATCATTTGATACGTGATATTGAGAAGAGGAAGGACATAGAAATCCTCAGAGTCTCGTCTGAAGAGAATTTAGCTGATCAATTTACAAAGGCCCTTGCACGTGATCGTTTGGAGAAACTAATGTGTAAAAGCGGTATGAAATACCATAAAGAGTGGGCCTTGTAGTGAGTGGTAGATGTTTTGAGAGTTGTATGCCTATGAGGCACATTTTCCTGAAAAACATCTTATTCATGAATAAAAATAAATTTATTGGTATCAAATTATCTTTGTGCATTCGTGTCATCTTATATACTTAGATAATTTCCTTAGACTTATAGCAAGGTATACACTTATCTTGATGCCGATCACGATTATGAGAAAGTGTTTTTTACCGATTGGAGCTTAAAGTCTTAAACTGGTTCGTGGTCATTGATATGTCGAGAAAAGGATATCGACACATCGATAAGACCATTGTGTCTTTGTATTCACTATGGATTAGTAACGATGGACTCGTAATCGTTTGACTTGGTGAAGTCAGAAACAAGACGCAGGTGCTCATTAGAGAACGAGTTCACTGAACGACTCATAAAAGATTATAATTTGGTTAAACTTAATTTAAAATGTCAATGATAACTTTTTGTGATGATAGGCAAGCTGGTCCTATGACTTGAAGACATTGAACAAACCTGCATGTGAATGGTGTCACTTAGATCATTTTCCTAGCTTCAAGACTTTACTTGTCGAAAGGATTTTGGTTGGGTGGCATTTGAAGCATGTGAGGGGAGTTGTATCTAAGAAAGGATTCGTCTCTCTCATTAAGGAGAGTTAGTGTTGTATGTGTTGGTTCGGTGCTTTAGTGAAAATCTTTGATCAAAGTATGTTGAAAGAAGTTCAACATATATTTAACTAAAGACCGATGTAACTGACCGGTTTCAAGTTGGTGGGGTTGACATGTTACCATACCCTAAACTTGAATAAACAACATAGTCTTGACGAAAGGATTAAAACTGCGGTATTCATCACGGATACAGTCTTGGTAGTCCCGACGATTTTGTCAATGGGTTAAACCACATAATTATGATGCCGAAACAGGGACGGCAACTACTGCTCGTGGTCTCTGCCGTCTAGGGTCTCGAACCCAAACCTGTAGTAGGGTCAGGCTGTAGGGTCTCACACAGAGTGCGATCTTCGTCTAGTAATAGGTAGAAATTAGTTAGGGAGAATAATTTGCATTTGATGCAAGGGATAAAATATTGCAAAAGATGTTTGCAATCATCTCCTGCATTCGAGATAAATGATCCCGAGTGCAAGTGGGAGATGTAGAGGAATATGCCCTTGGATCATTTGTATTTGATGCAAATGAAAATTTAAGCCTAGATAGGGACTAATTTGCATATGATGCAAAAGAGATTAAATGTGTCTTAAATTGTTTAAGACTATATTTAATTAAATAAACGTGGTTAAAAGGTTACCTAGATGACGGGATCGTCCCGCTCTAAACGCAGGTTCAAACCGCGTCAAAAACGGAGTCCAAATGCACAAGTTATAGCCAAAACAAGTCAGCCCAAACTGTTGGGCTGAAACCAGCGAAAATGGAGGCCCACCAAGCCCGAATTTTTTGGTTAGGGTTTTTTGAAACCTGGGATTTTCTTGACGGCTACGTTTCTAAGAGAAGCATGACTTTTGGCTAACTTTGGACAATTGTTTGAAGGGTCAAACGGACTCGGATTGACGAGCCGTTTTTTCCTACGCGTTCACCGTTGAACCCTCTTTGATTTGGTAGGTTGTACCAACATTGAAGCTCAACGGTGAGGGAGTTAAAATTCGAGAATGTTTGCCCTTTGTGAAAGGCAAACTAACTTGATTTAATTAATCCCAAATTAATAGTCCCACATCGGATTTTGAGAGAAGGGGAGAGTCCACTGCCTATATAAATAGGGGTCTGCTCTCCTCCTCAAAACTCGTCCCAAGCTCTAGATCTGAGCGGCTCTCAAAAATGTTGGAGCACGCTCAGATCTAAGCTTAAATTAATATTTCTCCCCTCCCTATAAATTTCTGCCTTACTCCTGAGGGCTCTAGCAAAGCCGCAAAGGAGTTCGGATTCAGATCCGAAATCTTGGCGGAGGTTTCACTCGCGTGAAACTTTCTGGAGCAAGTGGTTGGCTCGGCGACGAGAAGTTGCTTGGATCGGCTCAAGTGGTTGCTGGAATTAGAGCGGTTCGTGCGGGAAGGGCAATTGATTGCCTTCGGTAGCACTTTTGCTGCAAGGCAAGAGTTACGGGTATGTTGAGTTTTCTCAACTTTAGTTTTAATTAATGTGCATTATTTTATTGCAGTAGCTATAGTAGTTAATTAGATAGTAGTATCCTCAGGGGTTGGTCTGGACCCAACCCCGGGATAGTAGCATTTTCTTGGCTTGGGTTTTATGCAGATAGGGCTAGTTTATATAAAATGTTTATATAAAGTTTTTCTCTTTATTTTTCCGCTTCCGCTGCGTTAATTTTGTGCAAGGTTGTCCAACCTTCGCTCTCAAGTAGGGCGAAGGATGGACAATGCACTAGTCAAAAGAGAGCCCTTGGATCAGATAAAACCCATCATTTGGAAGTCAAGTCGACCTCCAGCTTATGGGATATTACCCAGGGTCGATGCCGGGCATATCCTTCAGAGACCAGGCGAAGACGTCAGCATGCTCTCTCAGGAGAGCAATCAACTGTTCCTTTAGGTCAATGTGGAGCATCGATCCAATGGAGACAGTCTTTCCTTCTTCTTCAGAGGTTCGGATGCTCTCCCTCTCTTCGACTGCTGCGGGTCACTGATCCTCGTGTGTGTCCTCGCTGCCAAGGTCAGCTGGGTCTGTTTGCTCCATTCTTCTCAGGGCGGTGGATAGAATGTAGCAAGATTGAGCCTGCTTCTGATTCCCTTTTATCTTTCTAACTCTCTCCGGAGTCTGGAACTTGATCATCTGATGGAATGTTGACACCACCGCCTCCACAGCATTGATCAGTGGTCTGCTGATGATTCTGTTGTACGCCGAGTTGATTTTCACCATGATAAAGTTGGTCAAATGGGTGACCTATCGTGGGTATGTTCCAAGGGTTACTGGTAGCGTGATGATGCCAGCCACCTGTGCGGACTATCCAGTGAAGCCTACGAGGGGCCCTGGGCATTCTTTCAACTCCAACGAGGCAAGCCTCATCTTCTCCAAAGTGGTAAAAAAGGACATCACATGAACTCCCTGTGTCGATGAGTAATCTCTTTACCAACTCATCGTTGATGGTGGCGCTAATGAAAACAGCATCGTCATGTGACAGCTCCACCCCCTCCAGATCTTCATCGGAGAAAGATATTGGGGGCATAGAATTTATAGGGCACTTCTGCCCCCATCGAGATGGTCATCAACCTCCCAACATATGAGCTTTGGAGCGATGTTGATAACTTCAGGTGTGGTGGACCTCCCATTCTCATGTCGAGGAAATTGAAGCCATGAGGTGTAATGGTGTTCTCACTAAGTGTTGTTGGACGAGTCGATATGGTCAAAGTAGTTGGATGGTAGGGATGTTGACTCGGGTTTTCCACAGATGGCGCCACTTGTTAAGGCCAAAAATGGCGATAACAATATTTGGGCTGACGCAGACTCTTCTACCGAGGTGGACCCTCGTCAACAAGTCAGGTGGGACCCCGGTTAGTAGTGAAAAACACCCTAGAGGGGGGTGAATAGGGTGTGTGACACAAATTTAAAAACAATCACAATCACAGAGATAACCGGTCACAGATATTTTTTTACCGAAGTGGCTCCCTGCCAAAACTCCGACCCCAAGACCTATGAGGATTTCACTCAATAAAACTGATCACAGTTACAGGTAGTGATTTCACCGTACACAGATATAGTTCAAGAGTTAACGCACATAGATATCTTCAGAGTAAAGCTATTCACAATACAATCCCACAATAAAAACAGATTCAAATAGCTTTAATACTACGGTGAAAAATCAGAGGGATATCACCATGATAAAGTTTGTGAGATTGTGATCGCGTGGACGTAAACAGTTCGCTGATCCGATGTCTAAATTGAAAGATATAGTCTTCGAAAGATGACTGCGTGAATCTGAATTCTGCAGTGGCTGATCTGTAGAAAAACACCCAAACTGTGTATAATTCTGAGGACTGAGCAAAGAAGACTATCATCGTTGTGAAGGGCATGAAGATTTGGTCGCGTGGGCACAAACGGGGAGTCGATCCGATGTCTGGATCAGGAGATATGAGCGCACAAAGTCGAATGCGCGAATCTAAAATCTGCACTTGAAATCTACGACAACTTGGAAGAAGAAGCTTATTTTTGACAGAGGAATGCGCAACAAATAATCACCCAAAAAATGTTTGCTTGCGTTGTTGTTTGACAGAAGACACCACAAAAAAAGAAGAGAACGCAATGAAAAATATTGTGTGCGTGCGTGTGTTTGACAGTGGCGACACAAAAAAAGGAAACACAATGAATAATTTTGTGCGTTCCCTTTAATTTCTGTTTTTCCTTTCATGAAGAATGCGGTAGCATGATGGTGGGATGAAGATCATGACAAATTAAAAAAAAAGAATGCAGTAGTTCAAAGATGAGATCATGCGGCAGTTCAAAATTTTTGGTTCATTCACAGTTTTTTTTGTGCGTTTCAAAAATGTTTGTGCGTGACTTTTTTTTATGTTTCATTTTTTTCATTGCTTGAAGAGCGCGGCTCTGTGAAAGGGGTTTTGATGATAAGATTTAACCACTAAACTTGTCTTTGCTTCTATCCTATTTTGCTTGATAATGGGATGAGGTTTTTTAATAGGAGATTGCATAGGAGACCAAGTGTGTTGTGTTTTGGATAAGAACATGGAGTTTGAATTCAAGTAGAAAATCTCTTGAGTATCCAATCAAATCTTCATCTTTGACCGATACAAGTCTTCATCTTCTCATCGATGATGTAGGATTATTTTGAGTTCCCTTTTTGCATCAATGTCCACATACAATCTCTCTCTCTATCTCTCTCTCTCTCTCTCTCTTGCAGACAAAATTTATTTTGCACTTTCCCCCTGAAATCACTTAATGAAAGATATTAGTCACACATGACTTGTTTGTCATCATCAAAATTAAATCGTACGACCTAGTTAGTGACTAACTAGGCCAACAAGTGAACCTAGGGTCGTTGATCACATGAGCGGATATTGAAGGTCGTTCGACCCTCTGTTTGGGTCGAACCTCGTACAGTTAATGTTGAGAGCTTCTGATCGAGCCACCTGTTGAGTAGATCTTTGGCTATCTGCACCACACATGACCATTTGGGGGGTCGGATCTGGGTTTTGACACAAATCCCCTCCGATGCTTATGTTAGAACGAGAACTTAAGAGATAGCTTGGAGCCGTTGAGATCGACCCACAAAGGTCTACAACGAGTCAGTCGTCACAAGTTATTTGGAGGAAGAAATATTAAGTGGAAGACAAAGTTATAAGTATTAGGTCTCTCGTATCTTGGGAGTCTAACCATTTTTTCGTTGTTGTCCCTTCTATTTATAGTTGAGGATGTCTGCCGATAGTGCATAACGGCTCCTCGTTGATTAGGGCGAGATCTTCTCCGGATTGCAGATAACGGCTGCCCATTTACTCGGTCCCCATTAACCACCTCCTCAAAGTTAGCGGGGCTCCAACGTTCGCCTGAGATGTTCTATCGAAGGATATTAAATCATCACTGCTAACGGGTTTTGGGTCACTGGGCCGAGGCTCGAGTCCTCTGAATGGGCCGTATTGTTTTGTCCACGCTTCATGGGCCGTACGCGTCGACAATTACTATCATTAAAATCATGTGTTTCAGACTAGGAAAAATTCGTGAAATCTGGTGTTTCTATAGGGTTATGGAGTGTTGTGTCCATGTTTTCTATATTTTTATTGTGCAATTCCATATCGTTCGATCACCCGAAATCATATTTTCGTATTATATCGCGCTTTTCTCGATATATTTGATTCCTATGATGTTTTATATACTTTCAGGGAATTTGATGCGATTCGGAGCGATACATGATCTTGGACACAACTTCGACAACAAAGCTCGCTTCGCCTCGCCACGGCGACCCATGGAGGCCAAGGAAAGAAGGAGTAGAAGAAGATGAAGAGAAGGAGTAGAAGGAAGGAGAGAAGGAAGGAAGGAGAGTAGAGTTGCCAGATCACTCGGTCGAGCGCATGACCGAGCCGAGACACCAAGGGAAGAGGCCAAGCATTCAAAGAGTCGCTCGGGCGAGCGACTCGACCCGCTCGATCGAGCGACCAAGTTGCTCGCCCGAGCCAGTCGTCAGTTAAGCCCCAATTTTTGCCTTCAACTCTCTGTTAAAGTTGCGCTTAATTCGGTCGGTCGAGCGGCTTACCCGCTCGACTGAGCAGCCTCATCTTCAACTGAACGACATCGATTCCTTAAGATGGTGCTCGATTGAGCGGCTTCCCCGCTCGACCGAGCGGCCCCCTCTCAAGCTCCCCATGATGAAGATCCACATGGCAGTGCTCGGTTGAGCGAGCACCCTGCTCGACCAAGCGCTAGGTTGGCAGACTGCGTTTTTGGCTTTCTTATTGGGTGTTCGGTTGGTTTTGCTGTAAAACCCGAAACTAATGGTTTTTGTATATAAACCAAACAGTTTTAAAATTAGGTTAAGCTTATTTTTACTGTTGGAAACCTTAGAGCTATTGGAGATGCTCTTTTTCTTGGGATTTTGTTTTGTAATCTAAATCTTGGTATCTATTCCTTTCTCTTTGATTTTTGATATGTTATTCTATATTGCCTCCTCTTTGCATTGATATTAGTTTCATAACGTTTACCCAAGTAATTATGTTAATCTCCATTGCTCTCACTTTTGTAGCCATAGTCATGCTAGAGTAGTGTGTATCTATGGCTTAGGGAGGATCCCTAGGATCTTAGGGATTGGATGTTAGGTTAGACCTCCGTTGGATGAATCTAGGGTCTCCCTGTGGTGGTTTGAACAAGGGTTTTGGGGAATTATCCTTAGGATTGGTGGACCACGAAATCAACTCCATATCCTAGGGAGAATCCCCCTGAATCCAATTTGGGCTTAGTGGCCGTTTTCTAGGGATCACGCTCACGAGGGTGACTCGAGAGTCGGGGGCGACCACTAATCCCAATCCGCTAGCTGATGACTACGAAAGTAGCCCGACCGCTAGAACCGACCATAGGATGGCACCGCATTCAGTAGAGCACGCGAGTGCTTACAGATTGCAGGGAGGACTAAGTGTCAAGCGTAATACACACATTCCCGTACAAAGTCGGTTGCAAAAGCACAGTTCCGTATAAGGATGCGTTAGACGAGCGTGACAACGGAAGTTTAACGCTCGTTTACATTTCCGGATGTGACACTCCTACCCTAATCCATCGTCCAACGAAGGACCATTTAACCTGAAATCCATTACCGCGGGGCCTAGTGGGGAATCCCGAACGCCTTATAGACGTTTAGTATCTAGTTTATTGCTCTTCACACAACCAACCAATCAATTCCAACGTGACAATCACTACCACACATTCTCACCCTTCCACAAAAAGCTAAGTGTTAGATGATCGCCTCCCTAGAGTTCGACATTCTATAAATACTATAACGCACCATACACTTACGGTGACTCGTCTGTCGTCGTGGGCGAGGAACACGGAGCCTATTCATAAAATATCCATATTTCGAAGTATCATTAAAATTCACATTAATATTTCTACAGTCAGATGGTCCGGCCATTATGCTAATTTAGAAATAAAATTAGGAATCTGATTGCAGAAGGAGATTAAGAGTAGACTGAGCTTGATAGTGGACGTAGATTGAGAGTTAGACGGAGATTGAGAGTGGGCGTAGATTGAGAGTAGACTGAGCTTCAGTTTCTTGATTGAGAGTAGATGTAGATTGAGAATATGCAGCTTGAGTTTCTTAATTGAGAGTAGAGTGAATGAGAGTTGTGTAGAAAATGAAAGTGGGAGTGACCGTATTTATATAAATTTTTAGGTCGTAAAAAGACCAAAGACCCTCTCAAAATGGCCATTTATGACCGTGGGGGTTTGGTCTTTTTACTTTAAAAAGACAAAAACCCCCTAAAACAAAAAAAACCCCTAAAACAAAAAACCCCTAAATGACCGTTCCCAAGGGCACGCATGTGTTGTACTTTTGTGAAGCCCGGGCCGTGTCGGTCCGACGGGCTGGGCACCCTCGCCCAGACCGGCTCTGGTCATGGGCCTGACATGGCCCGCGGCCCGGTCAACCCAACTGGGCCCGGGCTAGGCCGACCGGTTGACCGGGCCGGGCGGACCGATGGGCCGTTTAGACACCTTGAGACATGTGTCTGCAACAAATTAGGGATGGGCCTTGGATCGACCCCAGCCTCGGCCTTAAAATTAAGCGGCCTAACCCACCCACCCCCTCCTCCACACACACACACACACACACACACCCCCCCCCCACACCCCCCCAACACACACACACACACACACACACACACATTTTTTTGATAGGGTTGGGACCTATCTTTTTATGGTTGGGTTCGAGGCCCCTCGAGTCGGCCCCGGGCCAATTCTTATCCCCGCTGAGAGGAAATCTGATAATAGACGATGGATTGATGGATTTGATTATAATAACATCAAGACCTAACGATTTTAATATGGTATGGATCGACAAAACATGTGCTTCCAACCTCTAGGAGGTCATCGGTTCAAGTTCCCCGTCAAGTGTGCGTGAGGATGTTTTTAACTAAATATGTTCGGCCCAAATTCATCATGCCACGATTAGAGTTTGCGTTGCATAAAAGCTAAGCTCCGTTCATGTTCATGAATTGTTGTGATTGATATGAAGGAGTAGCTGGTAATAATAGAAGCTAATTCTATTTTATTTCCCCCACATAAGTTGATGTTTCTCTTTCCCATTGAGGCATTGTATCCCTACGTGCCGTTACTTATATTTGAAAAACTATGCTAGAATTTCAATTAAAATATTTTTAAAAAGACTGGAAAGACAAAAAAGATGTTTTAATTTACCTGAAAACACAATAAACAATATTCAAAAATAAAAACCCCATGACCACCACTCCCATATTCGGTGGTCAACACCACCAAACAGCTTAAAAGGCTAAAAGCTGTCACAACTCGTATTTAGTTGTCCACACCGTTTGTACGACTTTTATTCTTTAAGATCCGTACTAAAGAAAAATCATATTATTTAAATCTATTTTTATCCAAAAAAATTTGCCTACTACTATTGGATTAAAATACCATTTTTGTAGGACAATTCTCAAAACTTCTCCACCAAATTTCTAGCCCAAAAAGGGGCAGGAGCAATCATCCCTCTTTTCCCCGCATAAAACCGGACCCAAACCCACATAGCAATGTACATACGCTACTTCCGTCACTTTCCTCCTTTATACCCACAAACGGGCGCAAAACTCCAAATGTACCGCTAAAATCCAAACCAAATCCATTGGCTTTATTTAATAAATACAATAATAACAATTGAAAAGCGAACGTCTCTTTCTTTAACTTATTAAAACCCCCATTATTTCGGCTTTCCCTTTGTCCTCTTCCCCTCAATAATGCACCCCCCGCTGGGATTTAAGATTCCTTCCCCGAAAAAACCCAACCAAATTTCAAATTTACAACTTGATCATCATCCACTAAAGGGACAATAAAACACCAAGCAAACCACAGCAAAAGATAATGCCGCCAAAAGTCAGCTAATAAGAACATGAGAAAATCCAAACCGATTAAAGACATGTTACAAGAAATTAACAAGAAAATGGAATTCTCTAGTTTCATTGTTTCTCAATCCAACAGAACACCAAATATAATTAAAAACCCACTCTTAATAATAATAACATTAATTCGTGGAATCGTAGAGGTAAAAAAAGGTCAGAGAAAAATCGAAACCACACACATAATTATACATCAACATAACATGAAAAATCGAAGGAAATTGAAAATTATTCATTCCGATCTTGTCTATCTCTCGCCCGATCCCTTCTTGAGCCCGCCAAAGTTATTCATCCGCTCGAAATACCCGATCGAGAGCAGCGCCATCGACAGCTGCACCTCGTCCTTCCCCCACCTTGCCGCCGCCGGCGGCGGCGTGCCGAGGCCTCCTCCCCTAGCCACCGCCGGGGGCAGGGCAGGGAACCCGCGCCTCGGCACGTGCGAGGGCTGCAGAAGGGGGAGAAGGTAGACGGAGTGCAGGCGGCGGAAGCCTCCGAGGGCGAGGACCACCGACCGAAGCTGGTGGGCCCCGCAGCCGATGCTGGCCCAGGTGCGTGTGCACACCGCCTCCCAGATCCGCTCGTCCTCCACCATCCGCCGCCACCGCCGGCTCACGCACGCCGCGCGTGCCAGCGTCCGAGCATCCGCCCGCTTCAGGACCTCCAGGACCAGGTCCTCCCCCAGATCCGCCGCCGGTAAGTGCACCACCTCCTCGTCTTCCGCTCGATTCTTCAGCTTTTTGGAGGATTCTCGACCGGATTCGGTGGGAGGCGAGATGGGGCGCTTCATTTCGGTTTTCTCGGATTTTGGATTCCGCTCGCCACTTCTTCCTCAAGATTTAAAGGCGACACATTTTTTTCCTGAACTTTTTTCGTCGTTGGGGGTTGCGTATTAGGGCACGCAGATCGCATAATTTACGGGCGAGCCCAAGAATTTGGCGTTGTTCGGGACGATGATCGAAAGGTCATCAATGCGCTTGCGGCTTCGCTGTTTGTCTGTTTGCGCTGGCACGCGATTATCACGTGAGCAACCTGAGTGGGTCCCGTGTTCACGGTTGTGTGTTGCTTTGGGTGAAAAGAAAGGCGGGTGCACATTGTTTCTCTTCTGCTAGGGTGTGTAAAAGATAATTTGGCCGACGCTAGAGACAAAGAGGGGGTGGATAAGCGTGATTGGGTGATGGCGGAGTTGGATAACTTTTGGAGGAGGAGGACGCAAGGGTGGGTTTAAACTAGGAATGTTTTTGGGTGCGCGTATTGTTTGTGGATGTGAGAGCGCGACTGATGCCGAAACAAACATCCAGGAGTGCACGAAGGAGTTGGCATTTTGTGAACCTAGTGGCTGTGATCATGGTAAACTGCGCACAAGAGGCACGTAGAATGAAATGTTCTCCTTCCTCAAGAATATCAACACTTTAAGCGAATATTATCATCTTTCCTTCCATTTTTAAATAAGAGAACGACTGTGTGCACCTCTATACTCAATGTGTGTGGAGTTGACACTTTCCCAAAAATGGAAAAGGGTTGATAGAGAGGTGATGAAATTTGACATATGATTTAATTTTTCTTCTCAGTTTTGAAAAAGCATCTCGTACCTACACCGAATTTTCGGTGTACATAGTAATTCTCTTAAATAAAATTGCTTAGCGATAGTATTTACCATCAAGACATTTTTAGTGCATAGTACACTAATTCAATATTAGTAGTGTTTAGGGGTGGCAAAATAAGCCCGATCCGACCCGACCCGAACCCGGCATCCTTAACCGGGTATTGGTAGGGACCAATCCGGGTCAAGTAGGATTCGGGTTGACCCGACCCGACCCGGATAAAATCCGGGTCGGTATGGGTTTGGCATGTCAACCCGGATGACCCGAATTTAAACCCGTTTACTTTCTTTATATATATAAAAATTTATGTAATAACTTCAATACATAGTTGCAAGGGAAGTACGATTTGAATTGTTGTCCTCTTCTTTAAGAGGTCTTGATTCAATTCCATTTTCATACAACTTTTTAGTTAATTTTATTACGTTTATTAATAAAATGGTAACGTTAATTATACTTCATTGCTGTCATCAGTGCGGTTTAAGCGATGAGCTGCTGGAAATTATGCAACACTTAATAAATTGTCGGTGGATCTTAATAAATAGTTGGATATCGAAAAAGGAGCAGTTGTGTCTAAGTCAAATCTTAACCCGACGGGTTAACCCGAACCCGACCCGGATTCAATCCGGGTCGGGTTAGGGTTTACCCTTATCCGGGTCGGGTCAAATCTAACCCGACCCGAACCCACCCGACCCGTTTGCCACCCCTAGTAGTGTTACACATTGTCTCTGAAAGTGATATTTTGGGTTTCGGCTGAGGACGGACCGCAGCTGGGACCCAACCTAACCTAATAGTGGTGGGCCACCATGCACGAACCTTCATGCTACACGTGTCCTCAAGATAACCGGAGAGCAGCTTGAGAGGTCGGCCCGACCAAGCTGTGAGCACAGCTCTGCAAGACAGACCTGCACTCGCTGATTCAAGTCGGCAAGCATGGCTCCACATAACGACCTTAGCAATACACATCCGAGGTCGGCTCCTTCTGCCTCACCACCTGAGGACCTACCCGTTTGAAGAGATCGTCCCGAGTGACGAAAACAGTTTGATCCACGACGTACGACAAACCCTCTCTTTAAACTATCACGTGCGCAACGAACCTAGCATCGCCCATCTGACGAGGTCACCACACCTTAATCGCCATGTCCGGTCAAGGCGGAAATGCACCACACACACATGAAACCCTAGGAAAAGACTTAGAATTAGTATGGACTCATATCATACAAAACCCATAGGTTTCATACTTAAACTATGAATTTAGAAGCCTAATAGTAAACTAACATAGGGCTCTAGTTTACTAGCATATCAAAAGTTAAACACCTAGTTTTCTCAGCCATTAGTTGACCAATGCATAAACCCCTAGTCGACTAATAGGAAACAGAAACTCTAGCTAGGTCGGTTTAGTCGACTACAAAAGTTATTAGACAAATAATAAAGCATTACTCGACAAATATTTCTTCACTCGTCGACTAATTGTGTCTTCTAGCCCAGCTCATCTTTGAACTGTTAGTCGACCAATACGGTTACTAGTTGACCAATCAGGTTACCGTTAGCTGTGTTGACCTTTTGAAACTAGCCATTTTTAGTTGTTGCTAATGGTTATTTGGTCATTTTCTTTGAAGGATTTTCCCCTCTATAAATAAGAAAAACCTCAGAATATTTTATAACTGTTATGAATAGGGCCCATTGGGCCTATTGAGTATCCACACATTACATTGCTTTTCTATAAATATAGGGCTACGGGTACAGTAGCCGTCACATTCATAACACGTTAGCAGCACGGTCATCAGCTGAGCCGAACCTCGCCGACGGACGAATCGTGAGGACGCGGATTGGGATTTCTTTTCCAAACTTCGCTAGATCCGGCGGGTAGGATATAGAGGTTATCATCTTTGTTCCCTAGATCTGATATTTCATGCGCATGATGATGATGAATCTGTGTTATTTTCTATTAGATCTACTAGAAATCTCTTTCTGCTTAGATCTTTAAGAAAAATCCTATTTTTAAAACACAGATCTCTATTAAAAACAGCTTTTAATCATTTTTGGACCAAAATTCAATGTTTAAGCGTTAACAATCAAATTTTTAAGAAATAGAACGTTGATTCAAATATTAAAAATTGTATTTTTACAATAAAAATCTAATTTTTTCTCAAAAATTTGTGGATCTAGATGGCAAGGGGAGATCGCCGCCTTAGGCAATCTCCCGCGGCCTGTCGCCCCCTGACGCACCCGGAACCTACACCGAGATTCCATCTGGCGGTGTCACGGTCGCAAGGCGTAGTATGGCCCCTAGGTGTCAATCCCGGGCTCTATCCGCAAGCGGACGGTGTCAAATTATAGTATAAAGGATGGCGGATCCCACAAGGACGGTGATAGTGTATTTGAATTCTCAGATTATTTCTATATCTCGAAGTGAGATAGCTGTCGGGTTGAGAGAATTGGTTGGGGTATTGTTGTTGATTCAATAATAAAGGGAACTAGGGTATTAGGGATTGAAGGGATTTCTAGGACCCTTAGGGCACAAAAATTCTATTCCCGTCCTAAGTCAGACGGAACATAGACATACGCAGCGGAAAATAAAATTATGTTAATCTAATTAACATGCTGCCCTAAGGAACCAGACCCTCTTAGCCATGATCTCTGCCAACTCGGGGTGGATCCACCCCAAGAGGGATCTAACTACTGCGAATAATTAAAACCGAAGCTTAAAACACATACCCGAAATCTCAACCCTGGGGCAGGCGAGATGTTCCGCACCGTCTTCTGAGCCGCTCCACATCCCACGCCGAGCAGCTCCTCGAACCACTCCGCATCCCGAGGCGAGTAATCCTCGTGTCGCCGAGCCAACCACGCGCCGAAGAAAGTTTCATGCGAGTGAAAGTTTTCGCCAAGATTTCGGATCCGAATCCGAACTCCTTCGCGACTTTGCTAGAGCCCTCAAGAGTAAGGCAGAAACATAGGGAGATAGAGAATATTAATTTCAGCCTAGATCCGAGCGCGATCTAACATTTACGAGAGCCGCTCAGATCTGGAGCTTGCGACGAGTTTGGAGGAAGGGGGAGGCAATATTTATATAGGCGTCTGACTCTCCCATTCTCCGCACAATCGATGTGGGACTATTAAATTAGAGTTAATTAAATCAAGTTAGTTTGCTTTTCACAAAGGGCAAACTTCCGTGAATTTTAACTCCATCACCGTTGAGCTTCATGATTGATACAACCTATCAATTCGAAGGGTGTTCAATGGTGAACGCATAGGAAAAAAACGGTTCGTCAATCGGAGTTTGTTTGACCCTCCAATTGATCGCCCAAAGATCAGCCCAAGAGCCAATTTTTCGCAAAACAGCAGGCGTCACAAAAGCATGCTGCCCTAGGCAGCGCATGGGGTCCACCTGTACCAAATTCGAGGCGGGCCTGCATCAAAATGCGGGTCCATTGAATTCCACGCCGCCCGCAACCACGGGCGGCTCTTTGTCACGAAAACGGGGCGAGTCCACTTAAAAGCGGGCCCGCTGGCCTTCCCCCCGCGTCAGTTGACGCGGGCCCCGCTGACGCAAGCGTCAGCCTGTGTCAGCAGGCTGATGTGCGCGTCAGCGGGCCAGGCCTGGGCCCCACTTCAGATAGTCCCCATCTGGGGCTATTTCTATTTGGCTTTTTCTCAACGGGCTTTCTATTTAAAACACTTTTAAATAGACTTATTGGACTCGTTTGGACTCCGTTTTTGACGCGGTTTGAACCTGCGTTAAGAGCGGGATGAACCCGTCTTACCAGTAACCTTTTCCTTGCGATTATATCATTAAATATTGTCTTAAACAATTTAAGACATATTTAATCTTATTTTGCATCATATGCAAATTAGTCCCCTATCTAAGCTTAAATTATTATATTGCATCAAATGCAATTATTCCATCCCTTGCATCAAAATGTAAAATTATTCTCTCTAACTAATTTCTACCTATTACTAGAAGAAGGTCGCACTCTGTGTGAGACCCTACAGCCTGACCCTTACAACAGTTTGGGCTCGAAGCCCTATACGGCAGTGACCACGAGCAGTGGCTGCCGTCCCTGCTTCAGAATCATCATTATGTGGTTGACTCATCGTCATGAGTATTGTCGGGACCACCCTGACTGTTTCCGTGATGAGTTCTGCAGTTCTAGTCTCTTCGTCTTAACTATGTTGTGAAAATCAAGTCTAGGGTACGGTCAAACTGTCAACCCCAATAACTTGACTCCGGTTAGTTTCTATCGATTTTTAGTCAACTAATGTTGGATTTCTTCCAACATACTCTAATCAGAGATTTTACTAAAGATCGAACTAACTCTACGACACTAACTCCCATTGACCGGGAGAGACGAATCCTCTCTTGGTCATTACTCACCTCGTACGCTTCAAGTGACACCCAATCAAAGACCTTTCGACAGGCCTAGCCTCGAAGCTAGGTCAATGATCTAAGTGGCACTGTTCACGCACATGTTCGTAAAATGACCTCAAGTCAAAAGACCTACTTGCCTATCATCACTAAGAGTTATCATTGACAGATTGGTCAATATAACCATATGATAACTCTTGTGGATCGTTCAGTGAACTCATTCTCTAATGAGCACCTATGTCTCGTCTTCAACTTCGCCAAGTCAAACGATCATGAGATCATCGCCACCGCTAAACGGTGAAGACTAAGACACAATGGTCTATTCGATGTTTCGATATCCTTGTCTCGAAACATCTACGACCACGAACCCTTTTAGACTTATGCTACAGACGGTCAAACATTTCTCCATGATCGAGATACTCATCTCGATACATGTTTGACCTTGCATAAAGTCTCAGGACTTTACCTAAGTTAATATCTAACTAGTCATAACCCGTGCCCGCGGGCACGGTTCATTTAAGATTTTCACCCGCGAAATCTTTGTTCCCAAACATTATTTACACAGTCAAATTTGTGCGAAACAACAAATTCGGTGTAGAACAATAAATTCGGTGAGGGCACACTTGAGTCGGAACAACAAATTAGCGTAAAAAAATTTAGCGGTATTCTGCGTAAGTGCATAAGTGTGTGTGTGTATGGTGTGTGGGTAAAAAGTGAAATGAGAGGGTTTTTTAAGCAAAAAGGGGAAATAGGTGGTATTCTGCGCAAATGTAGTGATTGTGGGGGGTTTGAAAACAAAAGGAAAAAAGCGGTGGGTTTTCCAAACACTCATCTCAACCCTTCTTTTACTAAGATTAAATCCTAGCCATTCTTCTATCAACCTCTTTATACATCAGCATGACATCAGCTTGTCCCAGTCAGCCCTAGAATTCAAAAACATTTGTGTTTTAATATATAGATGTTTACTACATTATAATATAACTTAGATAAATTATTACCAAACAGCTTACTGTTATTTCGAACAAGACGTATAAATTACATCTCCCACTCGCACTCAGGCCCATTTATCCCGGTATCTTATACCGTTTTTACACATAAGTTTTTTCGACTTCATGTGGTAGAGCTGTTGTGAGTGGATCTGCTAAAACCGTCTACAGTATAGACTTAAGGGGTTTCTTGTTCATGTTAGACCAACCATTTGAATCTCATTCAAATAATTCACTTGGTCTTTCGGAATCCATAATATTTTATTTTCTTGGATCTTATCCAGTTCATCGTACCTTACGATAATAATTTTAAATTAGTTGCTGGTCATTTCAAATGGCTCATATCTATTTCTGATAAAGTATCAAACTCTTTGATTACTTTGTCAAAATATATGTTCCATCTCTTTGATGCCTCGCATGTAATTTATACGCTCCCACTGACCTTGAAAACTTTTTGGCTAATTCATATAAGTTGGTTCGTCTAAATCATATTTAGAAAAACAAACTTATAAGGGAATGCTCCAATTTTCATGGGCAATTTGAGCGTTTACATCGAGTTTGGTCCGAGTAGATCTGTACACATCTGTTGACGAAAACGGTTTCATGATAATCTAATTTTATAGGAATTAGGATGAAAACAGTTCTCGACCAACATGATTGTACTTCACTATTTTCTTTCTGCACCAATTTTTTAACTTAAAGATTTACTTGCAGAAAATAAGGAAACATTTTCCTTGGGCACGTAAACTAAATTCCAAAATTTATTTACGCACATGGACCTATTCTGATTGCATTAAGTTATAAATTAGAGTTACTACTCCGAATTTCATCCCAGAAGTTGACTAAGTCATCATCAGTTATGATGTCTAACTTGACAATTCGTCTTACGAGATTCGAGTAATTATACAACGTCCTTACAATTGATTTAATGAATATCTTATTGATAATGTCCTCATAGAACATTATCAAAACATAGGCATTACTATCTGGGACTTAACCCAGAGGGAGGACTTAACTCAGAGTCACTTGCTATAGATCACACCAAGTCTAACTAGGTGTGATTTATACCTTTAACACACCGATGTGCTAACAGACTTGACCTAAGAGAAAATCACATTTTCTTTTAATTACGCAAGATTTTATGTAGCTAAGTATTTGACCATTTGATCAATCGAATTAGTTTAAATACTTTTGTCATTTCGTTCTTTATTTTATCAGACTTATGTTTCATCAAGAACACATGTCTTAATAAAATTAAGAATAACTTATTTTGGTTAATCTAGACTCAGGTACATCAGTATGTACGAGACTGAGTTCGACAACTCATTCTCCCACTGTCTTACAGATGGGTTTTGGTCATTATATCCAAGAGGATAATATTCACAAGTGTCCGTAGACTTCATAATACAAGAGGTCATACCCCTCTTTATGTGACTTGTGAAGCTTATTCTCTCGATACGGCCTAGTCTATTTTGCATATAAGTTTGCTACTATCTTGTGTATTTATATATTAACATTTAATATATTATAGTTTTTACAAATTACTAACACAAAACATTGCTTCAGAAGCAAGGTGACGACATTCGTCAAAATGTGTTAGGCGTCTTTTGTATAACAATTATTCTGAAATCGTGACATCAAATATGTCACATTTTCATTTCCTCTTAATTATGCCTTTACTATGATAAATATAACTAACTTTCTCAATTGACTTTCCGGAGTGCCTTCTTCCTTTTCTAAATCATATTTAGATATTAAATAGCCCAACATGAATAGCTATGCAAGCATCTCATGTATCCAAACGCTTGAGCTTTGCAACCTTGAGTGTAGCTCAACACATTGCTTGTCTCAAGATCCGGTTGGGATGCATACTCTTGCATCGCTCATGCACTCGTATTCGACTCAAACAGTTTGATCGAATTCTCAAACTTTGCGGATCAAAATTGTTTTTCCATACAACCTTGAGTGTAGCCCGACAAGTTGTAGGGAAAAACATACTTCGAATAACCTATATGTTCAAGCTGCCCCCATATAGAGGCGAGTGACATGTAGCGTGAATTTATTTGTTGCACCCAGAACTTAATGAAATCATATTTCTTAAGTCTGTTCTTTAGAAGGTCATTTTAATGTCAACGAGAAAATAGTTTAATTCTATCAATTAGAATTTAACTTGATATTCAATTAATCAACCTATTTAACCAGTTAACTAATTCCATTAAAATATTATATTTTGATTTCATTTGTAAACTTAGAACTTACCTTAGTTGAGCATATGTTCAATATAGGTAGCATGGCTTTTATCTATCTATATCCTCCCACTATTTTACGATCATTTTTAAGCCTTAACAAATAACGATTTAATCAAATTAAATAAATGGGTAAGAGGTTCAATCACCCTGAGCCTAACAACCTTGAGTGTAGCTCAACAAGTTGCTTGACTCTGTAATCGAAAGATGACTCTTCATCGATCATATCAGATATGACCATCTTATAGGTTTTTACCCCTAGCTATTTGTGATCATGAGTGTGCTCATCCAAACCACAATGTCTAGTCTAGTCGAACCCTTGTTTTCGTGTCTAGCCTGACATGCCCCGGCGCTCGGTGTATTCACGACTCGTCGGTTTGGGTCAGGTCTTAGACTACATCATATGTATTTAAGAAATTGGTTTCTATAAGATTGCCATGTCACAGCTTGAGTGTAGCTCAACAACTGTAACATGGGTCCTATAGTTGCCAACCCCTAAAACAAGGAGGGCTACAGCTAATCTTGAAAAAGATCATTAACGTATTTGACTTAGATATAGTCCAGAGTGCCATACAATCATGATTCGCGTCATTGCGGTCCAGTGGAACACAGCCAGGGAATTGGCTAAGCCAGGATCACTATCCTTTAGACTAGCTAGGGTGATCCAGCAAACTTAGCCAAGCACATTGACTGGATCATGGTCCATTGAATGATGCTTGTCATTTTTATATGTGTGCCATAAACTAAAAAGCTTTTATTAACAACTAATTAATCCTATCAACTAGTTGAATCTTTAAATTCAAAATTTTAGGATTTGTTTAATAACTTTTATTAAAACCTTATCAACTATAAGGTTCACGTGCTATCCTTATCGTTATTAGGATTTTAATAAATTTATTGACAACGCTAAAAGCGAAGTCCTTTAATGAGAATTAATATCATAACGATTAGAATTAAAATTTCATTAAAGGGACTACCCAAATCAGGAATTAGGTCTTAAAGTGTTGTTAATATTTTATTAAAACATAGCATGTCATTAGAATTTATCTCATAAATTTTAGCGAGTTCTTTAATGGCTAATCTAAGAGGTTGTCTTGTGTTATCAAATAAGGGACAAGATAACATAGCCATTAACATAAAAGTACACTAATTTTATCGCATAAAACAGTGTACAACTATTTAACAATTAAATAGAATAACGTTTATAAAATAAACAATTTTAGCATGCAAACTTAAATTTAACATTTAAATTTAAAATTATGATTTTTTAAAATTATTTTATTTTATCTCATAAAATAAAGAACTTGTTTTAAAAAATCACAACTTTACATGCTACTTAAAATATTTATCGCATAAAATTTTAAACTTTTAAAATCAGTTTTAAAAATATCACATAAATTTAAAACATCATTTTAAAAAATTTCATGCTTAAAAATTTATCATATAAAATTTTTAGGCATCTAAAATAATTTTAAACTTATCGCATAAATTTTTAAAGTTTTAAAATCGGTTTTCAAATTATCACATAAATTTTAAAACGTCATTAAAAAATTTTCATGTTCAAAAATTTATCATATAGAATTTTTAAACATCTAAAAACATTTTAAACTTATCGCATAAATTTAAAAAAGCAATCAATTAATTAATCGCAGTCCTAGATCAGCATACAGACAAGGCTCTGATACCACTGAAGGGATTTCTAGGACCCTTAGGGCACAAAAACTCTATTCCCGTCCTAAGTCGGACGGAACATAGACATACGCAGCGGAAAATAAAATTATGTTAATCTAATTAACATGCTGCCCTAAGGAACCAGACCCTCTTAGCCAAGATCTCTGCCAACTCGAGGTGGATCCACCCCAAGAGGGATCTAACTACTGCGAATAATTAAAACGAATGCTTAAAACACATACCCGGAATCTCAACCCTGGGACAGGCGAGATGTTCCACACCATCTTCTGACCGCTCCCCATCCCACGCCGAACCGCTCCTCGAACTGCTCTGCATCCTGAGGCGAGCCATCCTCGTGTCGCTGAGCCAACCACGCGCCGAAGAAAGTTTCACGCGAGTGAAAGTATTCACCAATATTTCGGATCCAAATCCGAACTCATTCGTGGCTTTACTAGAGCCCTCAGGAGTAAGGCAGAAATATAGGGAGATAAAGAATATTAATTTCAGCCTAGATCCAAGCGCGCTTCAACATTTACGAGAGTCGCTCAGATCTGGAGCTTGGGACGAGTTTGGAGGAAGGGGGAGGCCCCCATTTATATAGGCGCCTGACTCTCCCCTTTTCCGCATAACCGATGTGGGACTATTAAATTAGAGTTAATTAAATCAAGTTAGTTTGCTTTTCACAAAGGGCAAACTTCCGTGAATTTTAACTCCCTCACCGTTGAGCTTCATGATTGATACAACATATCAATTCGAAGGGTGTTCAACGGTGAACACATAGGAAAAAATGGTTCGTCAATCGGAGTTCGTTTGACCCTCCAATTGATCGCCCAAAGATCATTCCAAGAGCCAATTTTCGCAAAACAGCAGTCCTCACAAAAGCACGCTGCCCTAGGCAGCGTATAGGGTCCACCTGCACCAAATTCGAGGCGGGCCCGCATCAAAATGCAGGCCCATAGAATTCCACACCGCCCGCAGTAGGGGCAACTCTTTTTTGCGAAAACGGGGAGGGCCCGCTGGCCTTCCGCCCGGTCAGTTGACGCGGGCGTCAGCCTGCGTCAGCATTCTGACTCCCATGTCAGCTGACGCGGGCCCCGCTGACGCAGGCGTCAGCCTGCGTCAGCGGACCAAGCCTGGGCCTCACTTCAGATAGTCCCCATCTGGGGCTATTTCTATTGGGCTTTTTCTCAACGGATTTTCTATTTAAAACACTTTTAAATAGACTTATTGGACTCCGTTTTTGACGCGGTTTGAACCTGCGTTAAGAGCGGGATGAACCCGTCTTACCAGTAACCTTTTTCTTGCGGTTATATCATTAAATATTGTCTTAAACAATTTAAGACATATTTAATCTTATTTTGCATCATATGCAAATTAGTCCCCTATCTAAGCTTAAATTATTATATTGCATCAAATGCAATTATTCCATCCCTTGCATCAAAATGCAAAATTATTCTCCCTAACTAATTTCTACCTATTACTAGACGAAGGTCGCACTCTGTGTGAGACCCTACAGCCTGACCCTTACAACAGGTTAGGCTCGAAGCCCTATACAGCAGTGACCACGAGCAATGGTTGCCGTCCCTGCTTCAGAATTATTATTATGTGGTTGACTCATCATCATGAATATTGTCGAGACCACCCTGACTGTTTCCGTGATGAGTTCCGCAGTTCTAGTCTCTTCGTCTTAACTATGTCGTGTAGATCAAGTCTAGGGTACGGTCAAACTGTCAACCCCAATAACTTGACTTCGGTTAGTTTCTATCGATCTTTAGTCAACTACTGTTGGACTTCTTTCAACATACTCTGATCAGATATTTTACTAAAGATCGAACTAACTCTACGACACTAACTCCTATTGACCGGGAGAGACGAATCCTCTCTTGGTCTTTACTCGCCTCGTACGCTTCAAGTGACACCCAATCAAAGACCTTTCGACAGGCCTAGCCTCGAAGCTAGTCAATGATCTAAGTGACGTTCACGCACAGGTTCGTAAAATGACCTCAAGTCAAAAGACCAACTTTTCTATCATCACTAAGAGTTATCATTGACAGATTGGTCAATATAACCATATGATAACTCTTGTGGATCTTTCAGTGAACTCATTCTCTAATGAACACCTGTGTCTCGTCTTCGACTTCGCCAAGTCAAACGATCATGAGATCATCGTCACCGCTAAACAGTGAAGACTAAGACACAATGGTCTATCCGATGTTTCGATATCCTTGTCTCGAAACATCTACGACCACGAACCCTTTTAGACTTATGCTACAGACGGTCAAACATTTCTCCATGATCGAGATACTCATCTCGATACATGTTTGACCTTGCATAAAGTCTCAGGACTTTACCTAAGTTAATATCTAATGTTTACTACATTATAATATAACTTATATAAATTATTACCAAACAGCTTACTGTTATTTCGAACAAGATGTTTGTGCTATTCACACAGATAAATAGCCTCGAGGGCATCATCTCTATAGGGATCACCGCTAGGACTGTCGGGGATCAATGTTGGAATAGGATCCTTACGTTGTATTGGAGTTAGGGGATTAATCTCTCAATTCATACCACTCTCGTGGGTTAGAATTTCGAGGTATTTCGGTGGCTCTCGTTGACGCAATGGCGGTAGCCGTCAACGTAGCGATATAGTTCATCGGTGGATCCTCTCAAGGCATGAGCCGGGCATGGACACGAGCCTTGGTTGGATCCAACGATTTTCCTATTCGAATCCTAAGGATACCTAGAAATCCAGATCTACATCTCCCCCCAGGGTCTTAGGGCTAACCCATCAACCCTAGAGGAAACTACTCACTCATAGCGATTTTAATGAATAAAAATATGATTTTTGCAAGAGACAACATCGTAGGAAATTAATCGAATAAATATTAAGAAGCTTACGTCCCAAATACAAAAGAAAAACATCGAGTAATAGATCCAAAGATGACCCAAGATTCCAAAACGCAAGAATAGCAATAGAACTCCAAAATTAATCCAATAATCTCCAAGAATTTAATCTAGATTTAACAAGTAGTTTCTAATCTCCTCTCCAATATAATCTTCAAAACTAACAAAATGATCAACCCCCTAAAACGCAGCAGCCAGATCCCCTCTTCACTCCCCCAAGCGCGCAACAGACGGCCAGCAAAAATTTCCAAAATTAGCCTTCAACGTCGTCGACCGAGTCAGTGACTCGGTCGAGCAGGAGGTTGCTCGGTCGGCTGCTCGGTCGAGCAGCCGTCTTGCTTGGTCGAGCACGACAGTAAGTCACGCTCCTCCAAAAATCGCCACTCTGTATGCTCGGTCCAAGTTAGCTCTGCTCGGTCGAGCAGCCAGATGACTCAGTCGCCAAAAGCTCTGCTCGGGCCGTGCAGGAGGTTGATCGTGCTTCGAAGATAGAGGCTGCTCGACCGACCACCATTGGTGCTCGGTCCGAGTAATCCGCGTATTAGATCTCCTCCTTCATTTTGCACCTGCTCGACCGAGCAGCTGCTCTGCTCGGTCGAGTCGCCTGGGAAGATTTGTGCTGAAGCTCCTGCAGCTTCTCTACTCTCTTTGCTCTCTCCTCCACTCCTTCCATGGCTCCCAAAACTCGGCAAACTCCTATAGAGCTTTGCCAACGGGCTCACGAACGTGTCAGATGTGTCCATATCCAAATTGGTTCCCAAATCGCTCCAAAATCCTTGAAAATCCATAAAACACTACGTAACTCGAATATAACGTTAGAATTGCAATATCGTAGGAAAATAAGGGATTTGAGTGCGAAAATGGCGTGAAATGCAATGACATGATACTATGAAAAGATGTAAAATATGGACACATCAAAATCCCCCAAGCTTACCTCTTACTCGTCCTCGAGGAAGACGAATACTAAGAACGCCGGGAGATAAACAAAAAGAAATAAAAATAAGAATAAAAGAAGAGTAGAGATGGATGGAGGGTGCTAAGATTGTTCAATCATATCTCAAGCCTAAGCAGTATATCACAGTGCTCCAAATAATAAAAATTCATGCTAATGGTATTTTCAAGTTTTACAGATCATATGTCTAGCATGCAATATAGACAAAAATAGGGATCTCCTAAAATAATGCCATCAACTCATATCAATCTCATGCAGTTCATAGAGTCTAGTATAAAAAGAGTTGGCAATGCACTTTTCAATCAATAGATACACATGGAGCAATTAGAAATCACACCAGCATGCAATAGAGAATGGAAAGAATCATGCTTTTCAAATATCAACTTCGAATCATGAAAAATATCCAAAAACTAAAGTATTTCGTGAAGTGCAAGCATTATCAAATCTCCCCGTTGTGCACCGTCTCCACTCTAATGGTATACTCAGTCATATGATCAATTGGTTCACCCCCCAAGCTTAGCTTGAGGCGTCATATCTAGAAATAGGATATTTTCCCCAGTATATGTGATAGCTTCTAATAAAAGGATACAAAACAATTATATTTCTTTCGTTTTCTTTTCTTTTTCACTTTTTTCACATTTTTTTCTTTTCTTCTTTTTTTTTCATTTCATTTTACTTAGAAGCTATATATTTCCTTTTGGGTTTGGGAAGTGAGATGCGGTAAGGATAGCTATAGGGGTGAAACCAACTGATATGTAGAGAATTATAAAGATATGTGGAGAAGGAAAATAATGAATCACTCGGTTCACTCATAATAGGTGCACAATGATTCAAAATGATCATACTCTAACTAAACTCATAACTAGCATGAATATTTTCATTCATCTAGATAGATACTGAAAAGCATGCAGTAATAAGCACAATAACATCAAGCATGCAAATAGAAGTGAATAAGATAGAAAACAGATGCTCCAAGTGTTCTATTGATGCGTGAACCTAGGTGCATTACCTAACATAGCGCATACTAGATACTATTTCATGCATTTGATTTTCAATTCATATCAGGCATCAATTCAGATAGACCAGCAAAAGAATATGCACGCATGTAGAAAGTAAAACTAAAACTATCTTAAATAGCATGTCATCAAGTAATAAGCACCATGAGTAAATATTAGGGCTACGAGAAGTATCATCATGCGGAACATCCTTAGCATAAAAACGAGAAAGGGCGGAGAAAATAGTAAAATGAGAAGAGGGATGCATGTATGGCAAAAAGAAGAAAACATGATGCAGAATGAGAAAAAAGATAAAGAAGTGGAGAAGGGGTGGAAAAGTAAACTAACAAGCCGAAAAAGGGAGGAAAGTATAAAAGAAAAATGAAAAATAAAGCAGTAGCGCTCATCCTCCAAGCTAAACCCAGCAGTGTCCTCACTGCTGAGGAAACGCTAGTAGGCGGGAGAAGATGCTAAATAAGGTGGGTGGAGGTGGGATAAAAAATAAAAACTGTGCAAACCAAAAATAAAACATGATATGATGCAATGATGAAGAAAAATGATGCATACGTTCTGAATTATGCATGGAGGATCCTCCCCCAAGCCATATAAGATCGAGGCCCCGAAGAGACAGATGTGCACGATAAAATATAAGGGAGACAAAAATGGGTATGGGACAGCATTAAGCATAGGCATTACCCTCTGGGGGTGGTGGTGGGTCCCTCTGCTGTGGACCAGGAGATGTCGGTGGTGCTTATGGCTCGATAGGTGGGTCAGTTCGCCAATGCCTAACTATATGTGAAGGCGTGGAAGGTCATGTTCAACGGACTGTCTAGTAATGCCGCCTCCCTGGCCTATGAGTAGGAGCATGGCAATGAACTGATCTCACTGGTCAGCGTCATGGAAGGCGACGTCATATGATGCGTCGCCGATATGAAGACGCTCAGGTGGGGGTGGGGCGTTGGTTGGCAGAGGTGAAGTAGTGGATGATTCGCCAACAATATGGTTCTGTGTGGGTGAGCGTGTACGACACATGCGTCAAGTGGGTCTAGGGTTTGGTGGGCCGGTGTCGGCGTTTATGGCTCTCGCACGGTGTAGCGGCATCTTGCAAGAAGTATAAGTGCGTGTGGTAGCACGTAAATCGTATAGGTTAAGAATGTACCGACAAGGGTTATCTGCAGCCGATTAGGAGAATCCCCCAAGATAATCCCGGACGTATCGTCTGACGTAGGCAAAACGTACCTGAAATAGAGACAAGAAAAACGTCAGTATATGAAACATAAAATAGGGGAAATGCTGAATTGGGGATGCTCGACCGAGCAGCTTTACTGCTCGGTCCGAGTAATGATGTTCTTTGGGAAATCCTGACCGAGCACAAACTGTGCTTGGTCAAGCACCATGGGTGCATGATCGAGAACGTGGCGATGCCCTAGGGGATTTGGGCATTGGGCAGCAGCGGGTTGATGGGGGCGACATGGAGTAGGGGGAGGGGCATTTCGAGAGGGGGGTGGACGGTGCCGCTGGCATGGTCGACATGAGAGGCGGCGGATCGAAAAGGGAAAGAGGAAAGAAAAAAGAAAGGGGGGGAGAGAGAGAGAGAGAGAGAGAGAGAGAGAGAGAGAGAGAGAGAGAGAGAGAGAGAGAGAGAGAGAGAGAGAGAGAGAGAGAGAGAGAGAGTTCTGACCGTACAGGCGGCGCGGGCTGCGGCGCAGGCGGTGGAAGAGTGAACGGCGACGGGGTAGATCAAGTAAGGTGGGGAGGTTTTGCTCGGGCAGTAGATTAGGGTAGGATAGCTTAGGGTAAGGGTTAATGTATGATTTAGGGTTTAGAGAAGAGAGTTGGGGTTTTAAAACCCGATTCTTTTGGGAGCGGGTCACGAAAAAAATCAGGATAATGCGACTCCATCGAGCAGCGTAGCTGCTCGGTCGAGTCAGACATGAATTAAATTAAAAGAAAGTTTTAGAACACTCCCTCATCAGCTCGGTCGAGATTGCTTCTGCTCGGTCGGGCCGACGCCTACTCAGGCCGAGCAGGGGCTGCTCGGGCCATGTAGATAGAACGCTGTTTCTTCCTTGCTTTCTCGGGCATGCGCTAGTCGACCGAGCACACGCCTTGCTCGGTCGAGTCATCTTCTACTCGGATCGAGCACAAGCAGCTCGGGCCGTGTAGACAGAGTGTCATTTTCGTGCTCTTCCCTTGTGCCTAAGCTACTTGACCGAACAGGCGGCTGCTCGGTCGAGTCACTTGTGACTCCTCATTCAGCTGTTTTGTCCCTCAGCTGTTTTCCTCCCAGCTCTCTCTTCCATTTAGAACATCGATTTGTGTGCCCTCCTTACCTATCAACCTGTAGAAGGGGAAGGTGCTTTTATTCGGTTTCCCGGATTAGGTGAAGAGAAAATAAAAAATGGAGAGATGCAAAAATTCGGGTTGCCTCCCGATAAGCGCTCATTTTAAGTCATAAACTCGACTCCCTTAAGTTGTTCAATAAATAATGTGGGATTCCTCGAGGATGTATGTCTCCTCTTGCCCAATTGGTTCTCCTACTCTGTACGGCTTAATCCTCTGGCCGTTTACCTTGAAGTTGCTGTTTTCCCTTCGAGCTCAACGGCACCCCCCGAGGATAAACTTACTATCTTGTACGGGCCGGACCATCTCGACTTTAATTTCCAGGGGAAGAGGTGTAATCTAGAATTGTAGAGGAGTACCTGGTCACCGACATCATGGCGAACCACTGTAATGTTCCTGTCATGATAATCCTTAGTTCTCTCCTTATATATCTTTGCATTCTCATAGGCGTGTCGCTGAATTTCATCAAGCCTGTTGCTGTGCAAGGCTCGTCTCGTGGTGGCACTCTGGTAGTCAAAGTTCATTTTCTTTACTGTCCAATAAGCTCTGTGTTCTAATTCTACCGGAAGATGGCAAGCTTTTCCACACACTAGTCTGTAGGGGGGTTGTTCCAATGGGAGTTTTGAAGGCGGTGCGATATGTCCAAAGGGCATCGCCCAACTTGTGTGACCAATCCTTCCTCGAGGCGCGAATTGTCTGCTTCAGGATGCTTTTGATTTTCCTGTTAGATACCTCCACTTGGCCACTAGTTTGAGGGTGATAAGCAAGAGCGACCTTGTGATGAACTCCATATTTTTAGCATTGTCTCGAACTTTTTCTCGATGAAATGGCTACCTTCATCACTTATGATTACTGGGGGACTCTGAAACGAGGAAAGATGGTATTCTTGAAGAATTTGGCTACTACACTCGTGTCGTTTGTCAGGGTGGCAATGGCCTCTACCCATTTCGAGACGTAATCAACGGCGACCAAGATGTACTTATTGTCGTTGCTCGATGGAAAGGGCCCCATGAAGGCAACTCCCCAACAGTCAAATAATTCTATCTCCAAGATGCCTTGAAGAGCCGCTTCATTCTTTTTCGTGATGTTTCCTATTCTCTGGCATATATCGCATTTCCTGATGTATTCATTCGCATCTCTGAATATAGTGGGCCAATAGAAACCACTTTGGAGGATTTTTGCCATGGTTTTGGTGACAGCTGCATGTCCCCTTGCATGGTTGATCGTGGCAATGCGATATGATGGAGGTCGCCTCTTCCTTTGGGATACATCGCCTGATGATCCCATCGGCGCATGTTCTGAACAGGTATGGGTCGTCCTAGAAGTAGATCTTGGCATCATGTAGGAACTTCCTCCTCGAGTAAGTTTCCAACCCTTGCGGGACTCTGCCACTTACCAGGTAGTTCACTATATCTACATACCAGGGGGCTTTAGAGGAGTTTGCTGCAAATAACTGTTCACCGATGAAAGAATCATCAATTGGCAAGCTGTCATCCCCATGCTTTTGAATTAACTGCGACATGTTGTCTGCTACTACATTCTCTGCTCCTTTCTTATCTTTGATCTCAATATCAAATTGTTGGAGCAGGAGGATCCATCGTATCAAACGTGGTTTAGCATCCTTCTTGCTCAGTAGGTATTTCAGCGCCACGTGGTCCATGTGGATAATCACTTTAGACCCCAAGAGGTATGATCTGAACTTCTCGATAGAATAAACCACGGCTAGAAGCTCCTTCTCCGTAGTGGTATAGTTCTTTTGAGCATCATCCAGAGTCTTACTGGTGTAATATATGGCGTGAAGCTTTCCTTCCTTCCTTTGGCCAAGAACAACTCCCACTGCTTGGTCACTAGCATCACACATCAACTCAAACGGCAGATTCCAATCTGGCTGTTGTATAATTAGGGCTAAGATGAGAGCTTCTTTTAACCTGTTAAAGGCTAGCAAACAGGCGTTAGTAAACACAAAAGGAGCGTCCTTAGGGAGGAGCTCCGTGAGAGGGCGAGCAATATTAGAAAAATCCTTTATAAAGCGGCGATAAAAACCTGCGTGCCCTAGGAAACCACGGATGCCCTTAAGGTTAGTGGGAGGTGGTAAACTCTTAATAACTTCGACCTTGGCTTTATCAACCTCAATTCCCTTGGAGGTGATGACGTGGCCAAGCACAACCCCTTTCGTCACCTTGAAATGACTCTTTTCCCAATTTAGGGTCAAATTATTGTCTTGACACCGTTCTAAAACTTCGGATAAATTGGCTAGACAATCGTCGAACTCAGTGCCATAAACAAAAAAATCGTCCATGAAGACTTCCATAATATTTTCGATGAAATCTGAGAAAATAGACGTCATGCACATTTGGAATGTGGCATGTGCATTACATAGCCCAAACGGCATTCTTCGGTAGGCGAATGTGCCATATGGGCATGTAAACGTTGTCTTTTCTTGGTCTTCCCGATGCAACGGGATTTGGAAGAACCCGGAGTATCCATCTAGGTAACAGAAATACTTGTCTTTGGCTAAACGCTCAAGCATTTGGTCGATGAAGGGTAGAGGATAATGGTCCTTTTTGGTGGCTTTATTGAGTTTCCTATAGTCGATACACATACGCCAACCAGTGACAGTCCTAGTGGATATTAGCTAATTTTTTTCGTTTCTAACGACTGTCATGCCCCCTTTCTTGGAGACTACCTGCACAGGGCTAACCCATTTACTGTCAGAAATGGGATAAATAATATCGGCCTCTAATAGCTTCAAGACCTCCTTCTTCACTACCTCCTTCATGTTGGGATTTAATCACCTTTGAGGCTCAATGGAAGTGGCGTCCTTATTCTCAAGATGAATCCTATGTGTGCATATGGTTTCACTGATGCTCTTCAGGTCAGCAATGTTATACCCTATTACCTTTCTATGGGATCTAAGGATTTTTAGGAGGCTTTCTAGCTGGGGTTCGGTGAGGGCTGCATTGACGATAACGGGTTATGTGGAGTTCTCACCCAAGAAAGCATATTTCAAATTAGCAGGAAGAGGTTTTAGTTCTACCTGAGGGGGCGATGTACCCCCGTCATCTCTCACCTGTGAGAAGGATGCGTCCTCAATTTCTGGTTCAGGAGGTGGAAACTCTTCGTAGGCAGAATCATAGGAAGAGCAGGGAGACGATGGTATGTCGTGGCAAACGTCTGCAGATTCTGTTTCCATAGCACACCTGTCAACAGAGGTAAGGTATTCAGGTACGTATTCACTATCAAACATAGAACTTGGAGAACTTTCCTGGTCAATGTAGTTTTGTAATGGCGAGGGATCAGTGTACTCCTCACATGTGTGTTCTTCACATGTCGCAATCTGTGGGATGCTATCATTGTAGAAGCGTAGTGTATCTCCCTCGTATCGCACATATATTCCATCAGCGATGGAGACACCATCCAAGGCATCCGCATTGTGGAAAGCACTCGCAATAAAAACTGAGAGTTCTTGTGTAACCGGCTCGTCTGTAGGGAATTCCACTGGACCATGGGCCCACACATTAGCTACCACACTCTCCACTATATCTAATAACTGAGAATCGTTCAATGGCTCTAATTGACAAGTCTCTCTCCAGCTTGCGTCAACAGGTAAGGCTTTAATGGTCTGGAGGAACATTACGTCCTCTTCGAAGCTTATGTTAATGTTGCCCTCAATGGTACCTGCATCAGAAACCTTGTTCATTATATAATCCATGACCAATTGATGATTTACGTTACCTGCAACATAGATTCCTGATCCGATAAACCGAATCGCATCAATCAATTCCCTGGCTACACATTCAACTATAGAATTATCCATATGCGAATCCTGAAGACCATGTAGATGATACGAGAAAAGCTAAACTCATCTGAGTCACTGTCAGACTCACTAGTCCACTGTACTTGCATCACCATCTCCATCACGTCATATTAGTCCAGAATGACCACTAGCTGGAGGGAGATGTTAGTAGCGAGATAGCAATAAAAAGAGAATAAAAAGGGTGGAAAGGTGAGAGATGGAAAGATTTGCTAGCAAACTTTTTGAAATAAAAAAATAAACTTAGAAACAATATTGCCGTCTCTGGCAATGGTGCCAAAAACTTGACGCAACTGGAACATACACCTAGATTCCACCTGGCGGTGTCACGGTTGCCAGGCATAGTATGGCCCCTAGGTGTCAATCCCGGGCTCTATTCACAAGCGAACGGTGTCAAATTATAGTATAAAGGATGTCGGATCCCACAGGGACGGTGACAGTGTATTTGAATTCTCAGAATATTTCTATATCTCGAAGTGAGATAGCTGTCGGGTTGAGAGAATTGGTTGTGGTATTGTTGTTGATTCAATAATAAAGGGAACTAGGGTATTAGGGATTAACGCTAGGACCGTCGGGATCGATGTTGGAATATGATCCTTAGGGGATTAATCTCTCAATTCGTACCACTCTCGTGGGTTAGAATTTCGAGGTATTTCGGTGGCTCTCGTTGACGCAATGGCGGTAGCCGTCAACGTAGCGATATAGTTCATCGGTGGATCCCCTCAAGGCACGAGCCGGGCATGGCCACGAGCCTTGGTTGGATCCACCGATTTCCCTATTCGAATCCTAAGGATACCCCTTAAGCACATCAATTCCACAGACCGTGGGTATGATCTCCGTACAGGTTATCCTAGGGATTCGGTAGGATCGAACGAAATACTCCACTTTATTCCCCATTCAACCTAGAAATCCAGATCTACATCTCCCCCCAGGGTCTTAGGGCTAACCCATCAACCCAAGAGGAAACTACTCACTCATAGCGATTTTAACGAATAAAAATATGATTTTTGCAAGAGACAACATCGTAGGAAATTAATCAAATAAAGATTAAAAAGCTTACGTGCCAAAGACGAAGAAAAACAGGGAGCAATAGATCCAAAGAAAACCCAATATTCCAGAATGCAAGAATAGCAATAGAACTCCAAAATTAATCCAATAATCTCCAAGAATTTAATCTAGATCTAACAAGTAGTTTCTAATCTCCTCTTCTCTCCAATATAATCTTCAAAACTAACAAAAAACTCGATCCCCCTAAAACGTAGCAGCCAGATCACCTCTTCACTCCACCAAGCGCGCAACAGACGACCAGCAAAAATTTCCAAAATTAGCCTTCAGCGTCGTCGATCGAGTCAGTGACTCGGTCGAGCAGGAGGTTGCTCTGTCAGCTGCTCGGTCGAGCACGACAGTAAGTCGCGCTCCTCAAAAAATCGCCACTCTGTATTCTCGGCCCGAGTCAGCTCTGCTCGGTCGAGCAGCCAGCTGACTCGGTCGCCAAAAGCTCTGCTCGGGCCGTTCAGGAGGTTGATCGTGCTTCGAAGATAGAGGCTGCTCGACCGAACACCATTGGTGCTTGGTCTGAGTAATTCGCGTATCAGATCTCCTCCTTCATTTTGCATCTGCTCGATCGAGCAGCTGCTCTGCTCGGTCGAGTCGCCTGGAAAGATTTGTGATGAAGCTCCTGCAGCTTCTCTTCTCTTTTTGCTCTCTCCTCCACTCCTCCAATGGCTCCCAAAACTCGGCAAACTCCTGTAGAGCTTTACCAATGGGCTCATGGGTGTGTCAGATGTGTCCATATCCAAATTGGATCCCAAATTGCTCCAAAATCCCTGAAAATCCAAAAAACACTACAAAACTCGAATATAACGTTAGAATTGCAATATCGTAGGAAAATACGGGATTTGGGTGCGAAAATGACGTGAAATGCAATGGCATGCTGCTATGAAAAGAGGTAAAATATGGACACATCACCCCCACCGCCCTCTCTCGTGCCCCCCTCTCGCGCGCCCCGCCGGCCTGCAGCCGCCCCTTCTCTCTCGCTCGGTGGCCTGCAGCCGTCCCATCTCTCTCGCTCGGTGGCCTGCAGCCACCCTCCTCGCACGCGCCCTAGGGCCTGTAGCCGTCCCCTCACGCGTGCCCGCGCGTGCCTCGCCGGCCTACAACCGCCATCCTCCCACGTCGCCGCTTGCGGTCGTCGTCGTTCCCCGCCTGCGGCCATCGCCGCTCCCCGCAGCACACACCTGCGGCCTGTCGCCGTTCCCCGCACGGAACCCTGCCCGCTCCCTGGCGACGCAAAACCCTAATTAGAATTTTTCTGAATTTTTTTAACGAAGGGCTATTACGAAAATTAATCAGGGGCTTACAGTAAATTCTTGATCCATTTTTCAAATTAATTTTGGTCCATTCTATGTGTAATTCATCTTCTAGGCCTTTTTCATAATGGATTAGATTATTATATATTTTTTCATGTTTAATAATTATGAGGATCCTGAGACCGCTCGGTCATTAGTCATCTAACCTAACAGGTAATGACGTTTCCACGTGGTCGAATTAATTATTAAATATAATATTTTATTCCATTAAAATGCCTGTGATGGTGCATATTTTCAATGCACGTAGTATAATTATATATCTGCAATTAAATTTTTTTCTTAAAAAAATACATGTTGCAAATACATGCCTGTGTAGAAAATTATATGCTTGTCGCATATTTAATGTTCTGTGATGCACATTTTATTTAGCATGCTAAAATCTCTATGATATATTTTTAATGCATGTAACATAAATATATGTCTGCGATAAAATTATTTATATACCCCCGGCATATAAATAACATGTGTATACATCGTATATGTTTCAATTCATGCTAACTGGGCCTACATTTTTAGTTCACATGCTTAATATTGTTTGCATGAATAATTTAGTTTTTTCAACTATTTTATTGAGCATATCTTTTTAGCTTACAAGCTTTATGTTATGTGCATGATGAATCATTAAAAGTTACATATTGCGCACTTATATGCTCGTCCCATGCTTATGCTCATGCTCATGATAGGACAATGTTTTATGACAACAAACAATCATAATTTCAAAAAGTTTAACATCATATCTACTTTGACAAATTGAACCTGAAGTTCAAATCAAATAAAAAGTCAACACCCTTTTACTCAAATAAAATAAAAATTACCAAATACGATAGATTATACGAAAACCATTTATGCGATATTTTTAGAGATACACATTTTGCGGTAAATAGATCTCTTAGATCTATGGTCTATATAAACCAGCAGTTGTCATAACACCGCTAAACTCCTTTAGAGTAATCTCACTTTACAATGTATAATTCTTGAATCTAGCCTTAATTTTAAGCGTACGCCCGAAGTCGCGACTTAATAGATAAGCGAGAAATTATAAATTTCGTAGCCACGTATCTGTTTCCCCTTGAGCATGATTCTTTATCCACATAATACTTGAATGACTCAATAAAAATGGCCTAGAGACCACACTTGAGCATTCAAATAGACTTTTAAAAGTCTCTCATAAATTAGAACAGTGGAAATATAGAAACTAACTCAATTCCCTTGTATATGTCTACTTAGTAAGACTAATATTTATTTCCTTATAAATGACAATAAGAAGACTGAAAACAGGGGAGGTCCTGAATAAAATGAGAAAGGGAAGATATGATATACCTCGATATAGAGTAAGCAATGGCAAACCAATATCAGACCAGAAGTTCTGATAAGACCCATAATGCTTTTGCAACATGAATGACCATTAACTTATGCCACATAAAAATATATACATACCTAGTCTAAATGACGAAAGTCAATTGACCTTGTATATATCTAGCTACTCCCCGAGTACAAATAAACTTTGAAAACAAATTTAATTTGTTGTCATAACATAATTCTTAATGAGTATAGTTGCAGATGCTTTCAAAAACATTTAACCCTAATAATAGTCCAATTGAAAACTTTTTTTGGACGTGTACTTGAGATTCAGGCTTTGCAAACCTGAATATTCTATATGAGGATGCCCAGTATTCTCAAAAATCAATAAAATAAACTTACCAAGTTTCGATGGATATTCGTCAAAACGAAATCCCTAATTAATAACTCAAGAAATTAATGAAGCCTGAAGCTTTGTCCCACTATGATCCGCATAATAGTCAATGTGAAGATGTAATCCTTCACATTTAGAACTCAGTTCACCTATTAACTGACAAAATTAAACTGAGCATTTTAATGAACTTTCAAAAGTCCCACATAAATTCGAAAAGAGGAATTAATATGGAACACCAGAAGTGTCCAGAATCGACCAACTTTGGAACGATGTCACCCTGGATTGATGATGCAAGACATCATTAACCAATCATACAAATTTGACGAACCCGAAGATTCTTCAAAAAGGGTGAAATTTTCATTGTCCCATTCAAAAGGGAAAAATGATTACGAGATCATCTCCATTCACGTGGACATTGACTATCTTCACTTCCTCACATGAATTTAAGATGATATATTTACTATCATCATCATAATAAAAAGACCTTTAGGTCTCTTAATAGTATTTAAGGGATAAAAGTGGACTTATCCACTACCTACATAGGGCTGATGATGTACTTAAGAGTACTCATCCATACATCCTCTAAAAACGGTCATTATCAAACATATTATCCAACGGCAGTCCATCTTTAACAGCATATATGACACATTAATAAATGGCGGAAACATTTGATAACACATGTAAATCAAATAATATTTACAACCGGAATAATGTCAAACACCCTGAAGTTTGTGTTCACACCCAAAAATGGATTATATAAATAAATCATTAAATGATTTAAACGGATTACTTATCCATTAAAAATCCAGTTGTAGGTGACTACACGGGAACATGCAATTATAATGCCAACCATCAAAACGTCTCCTTAGTACCTATTTATATGAGCCTGATCACCTCATATAAACAGTTTCCGAGAACCCCTAACGAGGGAAGCGTTTAGAGCACATCTTACAGATTGTGCCATGATGTGTACACTTCCCCATATCACCACTAAAAACCATCAAAATGCACTCCAAACAGGGCAAGCATTTAAATTCACTTCTCCTAAGATGTGCATTGATGGACCCACCGTTAAAGATTCAATGAGATCCTGAAGATCCTTCACATTCAGAAATATTTAATTTGCTAGTATAAGGTTCAACAGAAATATTATAATCATCCATAAACCTGTAGCTCAATTTGACCATTTCAAACATTATTACATATAATCTGATTATCACGAATTGTGATGAGATCCTGAAGATCCACACTTATGAAACTGTTAAACAGTTATAAGACATAGTTACTGACAATATAAATATTGTCAAATTCACACATCCCTGCTACTAAAAATCCAGCTAGGATTGACATACCAAATATAATGGATGCAATCCACCAGCAGCAGAAGTGGATGTCGTCAATGGATGAGAGGACATACCACGATGCTCCAAAGCGAGAAATAACTCCTGGAGACCCTAAAGCAATACCACCACAGGAAAGTGAGCTTAACCAGAACCTGCACAACAACTGTTGATAAGGACACAATTCTGGCTCTGTCAATATCCTCTGCCCGTTCCAGAACCTTCACAACAAGTGTTGAGAAGGAAACAATTCTGGAAGAAATCGAGATATTAAATTTACATGCAGGGTGAGGTGTTTGGATAAAATAACACATTTGTCGACAATTACTCACATTTCAATTTTCCATTTAAATGATAATTATAAAAATAACGTTTCTACACTACTTTCCTGAAGCAAACGTAGAATTTGGCCAAATAATGTGGAACGAGGCAAAAATAAGTTGAGCTGGACTCACTTATGAAATGTGAAGTATTTGGATCTGAAGTCCTGATATAAAAAAGATATCAATCATGGGAGCTAACCGAGTATTGTATAAACATAAACATAAATAAATAAAATCGTATGCTATAAAAAATACACTATATCTTAGAGGTTTATTTCGCTGAAACCATGAAGTAAACAAGTAAGATGAGCTTGACTCACTTACAAAATTATATAAACGGATGCATCATGCTCGTAGATTATGGTGTTAATACATCTACATGTGTAATTTATTGTAATAATAAAAGCACTATTAATCTCACTAAAAATTCTGTTCTTCATCCTAGAACAAAGCATATTGACATTAGACACAGATTTATAGACGATAACTGTGTCAAAAACTTAAATTTGTCTCCTCTGAATATCAAGTTGCAGATATTCTGACAAAACCTCTACAAAAAGATTCATTCTCTAAACTTCGTAGAGAATTAGGTATTGTTGAGAAAAAGAATTAAGTAAGGATTAATTATTTTATACATTCTCAAAAAGATACATATGTCATTTTTTTGTTGATGACAAGGGGGAGAAAGCTTTGAAATGCAAAAAATGAGTATATTGTATGAATGTATTGTTTTGCTAACGGCTTCGATGCAGGAGGAGAACCGCATCAAAGCAGGGGGAGTAAGTTATATTTTCATGTCATATTATTATGTCAACTTACTTCATTTTTCATTTGGGTGTCACCATCAAAAAGGAAGAGAGTGATGGAAATTGAATTCCACCCCAAGTGATTTTGATGATGAGCACACCAAATGAAGCTTATTGTACTAACTACACTACAATTAAGTGTGCAGGTTATACATCGAATGAAAAGCTTTACGTATACTCTGAAGAAGCGCAAACTTCACTTAATAGGCAAAAGACGATGTTGCAAAGTCAATGATGAAGCTCAAGCTCAAAAAGGAGAAGAAGCTCATAGAGAAGCTCGCATTCTAGTCATCATCTGACCAAGCTTCGTGAAGACTCGTCTTAAGTCTATAGTGTGAGTTGTGTCTTTCTTAGGATCATGTTAAAGCCAAAAGTATAGATAACAGACACGCACACAAATGATTTCGAAGTTAAATATTTTAAATACTTTCAAAATCATTTTCAAAGTTATTGAGAGCTTTTGCTAGTCACTTTGCTTTTTGGTAGTGAAACTCCATTACACCCTGGAGCTAACTACATGTCTCACTAGCCGTGTCTCAGAAGAAACTCCACTGAGAGTCGACTACCAAGGAATGGGAGTCGATTATCAGCTGAGAATTAGTTCCTCCTGAAACACACTGGGAGTCGACTACCAATCCTAGGAAGTCGACTACCAGCTGTCGAAATTCAACGTTTGACCTGACTTTTGACATCTATCTCACTTACTGCTTCCATGATTCTCGGGGCAAAAGTCAAACGTATTTGAATTTTGAATTCTCAATTTTTACCTATAAATAGAGGACTATTTCTTTGAGAAAATATACAATACTTGAAAATCAAAAATTCTCTATTGCGCAAAAGTTCTAAACGTTCTCAAATTCCTTGCTCTCATTTTCTCTTAGCGAAATCTGTCTTTCATTCTTGATCTTATATTTTCTTTGAGATATTATTTTCTGAAGATCAATTTTTTATTTGGCTATTTATTTTCAAAATCCATATTCTTTATTCTCTGATTTGATTTTTGAAAGGATTTTGAAAAGCATTGATTTAGATCACAAAGACTTAATTCGTATCTTTGTGTGATCTAAAATCACATTCTATTAAGCCACGAATACACATAGTTGTCTATTACTATTGGCTATAGAATTTGGGTGTAAATCCAAACTCCACCAAACATTGTGGTGAGTTGGATATTAATTTCATTTTGTGTTTGCCCTTTGTTGTGAGGGTGTCGGAAACCCTAGATAAGTCTAGGTGTTAAGATATTGCAGTGTTGCAATCGGAAATCCTTGTTAAGGCTAGGTGTGTGGAAAAATCCTAACGAGTGAAGTTAGATGCTTGTATTTGCTAAGGTAGTGGAAAATCTTGTACCGGATTGGTCGAGGACTGGACGTACCCAAGGTTGTGGGGAACCAGGATAAAAATCCTTGTGTTTGCATTTGCACACTCTGTGATTGTTTATTTGTTTGTGAGTATTATTCTTGTAACTCATTTATAATATATTGCAAAGATCAGTTTTTATCTGTATTTCTGTGTAATCTTTTATATCTTTATTAACTATTTATTTAACTGAGCTGTGCTTAATTTCCCTCTGGGAGTATACTACTGTTCATAGGGAATCGACTACCAGAAGAGTTTTATCTCTTATTTGATTTTGAAGATTAATTAAGTTGATTAAGAACCAAGCGTAGATCACTCTACTTGGTTTCTTAGGAAACATTAGAAGGCTTTGAATTGTGCTAATATATTTAGAAAGAAAAAGTTGATTTTATACAACACTATTCAACCCCCCTTCTAGTGTTGTTTGCCATCCACAGGATCCAACAGTAGTGTTAGTTCGATCTTTAGTGAAAACTTTGGCCAGAGTATGTTGGAAGAAGTCCAAAATTATTTGACTAAAGATCGATGGAGACTAACCGGTTTCAAGCTATTGGGGTTGACAGTTTAACCGTACCCTAGGCTTGAAGTAAACGACATAGTTTTGACGAAGAGACTAAAACTGCAGAATTCATCATGGATACAGTCAGGGTGGTCCCGACAAATACTCATGTCAAAGAGTTAACCACATAAGTATGATACTAAAACAGGGACGACACCTACTGCTCATGGTTAATGCCATCTTGGACTTCAAGCTCCACCAATAGTAGGGTCAGGCTGTAGGGTCTCACACAGAGTGCGACCTTCGTCTAGTAATAGGTTAATTAGGGAGAATATGCATTTGATGCAAGTGATAGAAACTGTAAAGAGTTTGCAGTTAGCTCCTGCATTCGTGATAAATGATCCTGAGTGCTAGTGGAAGATGTTGGGGGATGTAAACCCTCAGATCATTTGTATTTGATGCAAATGATTATATATAATAGATGTGGAGATTTTTGCATTTGATGCAAAAGGAAATTAATGAGTCGTAAATTTTTTACGTGCGTATTTAATTAAATAAACGTGTAGAAAAGGTAACCTGGATGACGGGATCATCCTGGTCTAGACCCAGGTTCGAACGGCGTCCAAAACAGACGCCAAATGCAAAAGATAAGGCCAAAACCGTAAAGGAGAAAAAGGGGCCAGCCCAATCTGATTGGACTGAACCAACTGAACCCAGCCTAACTGGTCTGGGTGCCCAGGCCCATTTTGGGCCTAGACACCCAGCCCAGGAGCAGGCCAGCCTTCCCAAGGCTGGGCGGGTCAGGGCCTGCCTGCAAGGGCGTGCGCTCGACCCGCCCGCCCCTGGGCTGGTCCAGCCTGCCCAGCGGGCGGGCTGGGGCAGGCGCCCTGCTACAGACCTGCCCACAGGCTATGGGTGGGCCCCACTCAGCCTAAGGCTGGGTGCAGTTTTTAGCCGCTGGTTTTTGCAAAAATGCATGGGTTTGGCTGATCTTTGGACACATGTTTGAGGGGTTAAACAAACTCCAAATGACTCGATGTTTTTCCGACTCTTTCACCGTTCAGCGCTCTTCGATTTGATAGGTTGTATCAATTGCGAAGCTCAATGGTGAGGGAGTTAAAATTCAATGAAGTTTGGCCTTTCTTTAAGGCAAACTAACTTGAATTATTTAACTCCAAAAGTTTAGTCCCACATCGGAAGTGGAGTAAAGGGGAGGGGTCAGTCGCATATATAAATAGGGGCCTGCCCCCTCCTCATAACTCGTCCCAAGCTCTAAATCTGAGCGGCTCCCAAAAGTTTGGAGCACGCTCGGATCTAAGCTTAAAATAAATATTCTCCTCCCTATATTTCTACCTTGCTCTGAAGGGCTTTAGCAAATCCACGAAGGGGCTCGGATCGGATCCGAAGTCTTGTTAGAGGATCCACTCACGGTGAAACTTTCTTCAACGCATGTTTGGCTCAGCGACAATGGGGTTGCTCGCCTCGAGACGCGGTGCGGTTCGGGAGCGGTTCGACTCGGGACGAGGAGATGCTCGGGACGTAGTTCGGTACACCTTGCCGGTGTAAGCAAGGTTCAGGGTATGTAGTTTAATTAAGTATATTATTTATAATATTGCAGTTGCTTATATCTATCTTGGGGTGGTCAGACCCACCTCAAGATAGTAGAGATCCTGGCTAGGGTCTTGATATCATTAGGGCTTGCTCGTTAAATAGTTTAACGTTTTTCCACTTCTTGCATTTCTTTTTGCCTCTAGCGTCCGTCCTACGTAGGACATGCATAGAAATGTGCCCTAAGGTTAAAACCCAACATTGGTATCAGAGCTTTAGGTCTACTTCTGATCTTAGGACTGCAATATTTTAAATACAAGTATGCTTTTTAAATACATATAAGATCTATTTTTAACTTTATGTGATAATTGTTAAAAATGGAACAAACAAGCTATTAGATGCTTTGAAAAATTATTTTGTGCGATAAAATTCTTTTTAGTAGTTTGCTAATTTTAATGTGATGATTTTAAACCAAATGTTCTTGAATTAAAATTATGCGATAATTTTGAACATGAAACTATTAATTTTATTAGATAAAATTTTTATATTTTAAAATTATACTTTAAATTTATGTGATAAATTTTTGGAGTTGCATGTTATGTTTGTTAGAAACATAAAGTTAATTATGAGATAATTATGAACTTAATTGTATGTGATTTAATTAAGTTGTAAATTTTTAAATGGCTATGTTTTATTCTTGCTTATTTGATAACTCAAGAAAACCTTGTTAGGTTAGCTATTAAAAGCCGTCTAACAACTATGAGATAATTTTTAGATTGCTTCTGCTATGATTTAAAATTGTTTTAAATACCTAATGTACGATTAGGATAGCACTTTTATAAATCATTCCTTATAGTTGATCAGGACTTAATAAAATTTATTAACAAATCCATAAAATTTTGAATTTTAAGGATTGATGTGTCCACATTTTACACTATTTTCATATCACTATTCCATTGCATCCCATGCCATTTTCGCATTCAAATCCCTCATTTTACTACGATATTGCATTTCTGACGATATTTTCGAGTTTCGTAGTGTTTTGTGAGTTTTCAGGGATTTTGGAGCGATTTGGGACCCCACTTGGGTTTGGACACATCCGACGTGCTCGTAAGCTTATTGGCGGGGCTCTGGAGGAGTTCGCCACACTTTCGGAGCCATTAGAGGAGTCATTGGAGGAGAAGAGAGAGAGAGAGTAGAGGAGAGAGAGACAGCCGCAGCACTTCCCAGCATTTCCCAAGAAAATGCTCGGTCCGAGCAGCTCAGCTGCTTGACCGAGCCATTTTAGTTTGTGAAGAAAGCTGATACGGGCTGGCTCGGACCGAGCAGTTCAGCTGCTCGGTCGAGCAGCCCCAATTTCCCCAAGCCGAAGCAAGCCACGACGCAACCCGAGCAGGCGACCGACTCGACGCCTGCTCGGACCGAGTAGAGCTTACTCGGTCTGGGTAGGCTGAGAAACGTCTTCGAAGATTCTGTAGTGCCCGGTCGAGCAGCTCATGTGCTCGGCCCGCGCCACCGAACGAGCATCTCATTACTCGACCGAGTCACCTACTCGGTCGGTAACTCAGGGCCATTTTTGGAATATTTTGATACGGCTGTGATGCGCGCGATATGAAGCGACTGAAGCGAGGAGCTGTGGGGGCGACTCAGGAGGGGGCCATTAAGGAATTTTTTGGAGAGTTTGAGAAGCAGAGCTCAGGAGATTTTTGTAGGAATTCTGAGATTTATTTTGTAACATGATTTTGGATCAAATATTGGGTGACTATTGAGTTTGTTCTTGATTACTCTTGCGTATTGGAATCTTGGAATTTCCCGGATCTATAAAACTGCAATCTTTATCATTTCTTCGTTGTAAGTCTTTTATTCATATTTCTTTGATTGCTATAATGTTTTCGTATCTGAGAACAATGATTTCATCTGTTACTATTTCCATGTGTGAGTAGATTCTTTCTAGGGTTGATGGGTTAGCCCTAGGATCTTAGGGGAAGATGTAGATCTGGATCCTTACGTTGAATTGGGGATTTAGGTTTGTATTTCGGTAGATCCTACCGAATCCGTAGATAACTCGTACTGAGATCATGCCCACGGTCTGTGGAATTGATGTACTTAAGTGGTATCTAGGGATTCGAATAGGGAAATCGTTGGGTCCAACCAAGGCTCGTGACCATGCCCGGCTCGTGCCTTGACGGGATCCATCGACGAACTATAATGCTACGTTGACAGCTACCGCCATTGTGTAAACGAGAGATCCCGAAATACCCCACAATTCTAACCCACGAGAGTGGTACGAATTGGGGAATTAATTCCCTAGCCTTAATGCAATGTAAGGATCATATCCCAGCATCAACCCCCAACGATCCTAGTGGTGATCCCTAAAGCCCTAGTCCATTTTATTGATATTACAACAACAACAACCAAACCAAATCTTTCATCTTCCTCCAGCTAGTGATTATTTCCTTAACAATCAGGCTTAATGGAGATGGTAATGCAAGTGCAGTGGACCTGTGAGTCTGATAGCGACTCGGATGAGTTCAGTCTCTCTCCTTATCATTTACACGGCTTCCAAGACTTGCGCATGGACGAGTCCATGGTTGAATGTGTAGTTAGAGAACTGATCAATGCAGTTCGATTTATTGGCTCAAGAACCTATGTTGCAGGTAACACAAATCAACAACTAGTCATGGATCATTTAATGAACCAGGTTTCTGATGCAGGTACAATTGAAGATGATATTCGAGTAATCTTTGAAGAGAACGTGATGCTCCTTCAAACCATTGAGGCTCCACCTGTTGATGCATACTGGGGAGAGGCTCATCAATTGGAATCACTACACAATTCTCAGATGCTTGAGATATTAGAGAGCGTGGTAGCTGATGTATGGGCCCATGGCCCAGTTGAATTCCCTACAGACGACCCAGCTATGCAAGAGCTCTCGGTTTTCATCGCAACCGCTTTCCATAATGCAGACGCCCTGGATGGTGTCGCCGTAGCTGACGGAATCTTTGTGTGGCACGAGGGGCATACATTACGCCTCTATAATGACAGCCTTCTGTAGGTTTCAACATATGAAGAACATGCCTATGATGAGTACACAGACTCATCACCATCATAAAACCACATCAACCAGGGAAGTACTCCAGATTTTGTGTTTGATAGCGAATGCACACCTGAAAACCTTGCCTCTGTTGACAGGTGCGCTACAGGAATGGTACCTGCAGGCATCTGCCTTGACACACCATCATCTCCCTGCTCCTCCTATAACTCCGTAAACGAAGAATTTTCGCCTTCCGAACCCGAGATCGAGGATGCATCCTTCTCGCAGGTAAGAGATGACGGGGGTCAGCGCCCCCTCAGGTAGAACTAAAACCCCTCCCTGCAAATTTGAAATATGCTTTTCTGGGGAAAACTCCACCTACCCTGTTATTATGAATGCGGCCCTCACCGAGCCCCAGCTAGAGAGTCTCCTGAAAATCCTTAGGTCTCACATAAAAGTGATAGGGTACAACATCTCTGACCTGAAGGGAATCAACAAAACTATATGTACGCATAGGATTCACCTAGAGGATTAGGATGCCACCTCCATTGAGCCTCAGAGGCGATTGAACCCCAACATGAAAGAGGTGGTGAAAAAAGGATGTCCTGAAGCTTTTAGAGGCTGACATCATTTATCCCATTTCTGATAGTAAATGGGTTAGTCTCGTGCAGGTTGTCCCTAAAAAAGGGGGCCTGACAGTCGTGAAAAATGAAAAAGATGAATTAATCTCCACTAGGATAGTCACCAGGTGGCACATGTGTATCGATTATATGAAGCTGAATAAAGCCACCATGAAGGACCATTACCCTCTGCCCTTCATAGACCAAATGCTCGAACGCTTAGCTAAGCACAAATATTTCCGCTACTTAGATGGATACTCCGGATTTTTCCATATCCTGTTGCATCAGGAAGACCAAGAGAAAACAACGTTCGCATGTCCTTACGGTATCTTCGCTTATCGAAGAATGCCATTCGGGCTATGTAACGCACCTGCCACATTTCAAAGGTGCATGACGTCCATTTTCTCGGATTTCATCGAGAACATCATGGAGGTCTTCATGGACGATTTCTTCGTCTATGGCACCGAGTTTGATGATTGCTTAGCTAATTTGTCCAAGGTCTTAGAACGGTGCCAAGACAATAATCTTACTTTGAATTGGAAAAAATGTCATTTCATGGTGACAGAAGGAGTTGTTCGTGGGCATGTTATCACCTCTAAAGGAAGTGAGGTTGATAAGGCCAAAGTGGAGGTTATCAAAATTTTGCCGCCGCCCACCAACCTCAAGGGTATTTGTGGTTTTCTAGGGCATGCCAGTTTTTACCGATGTTTTATAAAATATTTTTCCAATATTGCTCGCCCGCTCACAGAGATCCTAGCCAAGGACGCTCCTTTTGTGTTTACTGACGCCTGTTTGCTAGCTTTTAACAGGTTAAAGGAAGCTCTCATCTCTGCTCCGATTATACAGCCGCCAGACTGGAATCTGCCATTTGAGCTTATGTGTGATGCTAGTGATCAGGTGGTGGGAGTTATGCTAGGTCAAAGAAAGGAGGGGAATCTCCATACTATATACTATGCTAGCAAAACCTTGGATGACGCTCAAAAGAACTACACCACCACGGAGAAAGAGCTGCTAGCCGTAGTCTATTCTATCGAGAAGTTCGGATCTTACCTTTTGGGGTCCAAGGTGATCATCCATACGGACCACGCGGCGTTGAAATATTTGCTAAGCAAGAAGGATGCTAAACTACGTCTAATACGGTGAATCCTTCTGCTCCAAGAATTTGACATCGAGATCTAAGACAAGAAGGGATCAGAAAACGTGGTAGCAGACCACTTGTCGCGGCTAATTCAGAGGCATTGGGACAACAGCTTGCCAATTGACGATTCTTTCACCGGCGAACAATTATTTGTGGCAAATTCCTCTAAAGCCCCCTGGTATGCCGATATAGTGAATTATTTGGTAAGTGGCATAGTTCCACACGGGTTGGCGACCTATTCAAGGAGGAAATTCCTGCATGATGCCAAGAGTTATTTCTGGGACGATCCGTATCTGTTCAGGACGTGCGCCAACGGGATTATCAGATGATGTATCCCAAAAGAAGAATCAACTTCCATCATTTCGCATTGCCACGATCAACCATGTGGCGGGCACGGATCGGTCACCAAAACCACGTCGAAAATTCTCCAGAGTGGTTTCTACTGACCCACTATATTCAGGGATGCAAATGAATACATAAGGAAGTGCGACAGATGCCAGAGGACGGGAAACATCACGAAGAAGAATGAAACACCTCTCCGTGGCATCCTGGAGATAGAGCTATTCGATTGTTGGGGCATCGATTTCATGGGACCCTTCCCGTCAAGTAACGGCAACAAGTACATCTTGGTTGCCGTTGATTATGTCTCGAAATGAGTGGAAGCCATAGCCACCCCGACAAACGACACGAGGATAGTAGCCAAGTTTTTCAAGAATACTATTTTCGCTCGCTTCGGAGTCCCCCGAACGATCATAAGTGACAGAGGGAATCATTTTATCGAGAGAAAGTTCGAGGCGATGCTGAAAAAGTATGGAGTTCATCACAAGGTTGCCCTTGCCTACCATCCTCAGACCAGTGGCCAAGTGGAAGTGTCTAATATGGAAATAAAAAGCATCCTGGAAAAAACAGTTAGTGCTTCAAGGAAGGATTGGTTGCACAAGTTAGATGATGCCCTTTGGACATACCGCACTGCCTTCAAAACTCCCATCGGCACAACCCCATATAGACTAGTGTATGGAAAAGCTTGCCACCTTTCGGTAGAATTGGAGCATAGAGCGTACTGGGCGATAAAGAAAATGAATTTTGATTACCAAAGCGCCACCACCAGACGAGCCCTTCACAGCAATGAGTTGGACGAAATTCGGCGTCATGCTTATGAAAACGCGAATATATACAAAGAGAGGACCAAAGCCTATCATGATAAAAATATCACGGTTGTTCGCCATGATGTCGACGACCAGGTACTTCTATATAACTCAAGACTACGCCTCTTCCCCGGGAACTTAAAATCGAGGTGGTCCGGCCCCTACAAGATAGTAAGCTTATCCACAGGAGGCGCCGTTGAGCTCGAAGGTAAGAATGTTAACTTCAAGGTTAATGATCATTGAATTAAACCTTACAGGGCTAGAGAACCTATGGGACAGGAGGAGACATACTTCCTCGATGGATTCCCTGACAACAACTGATAAATTAAGGGGAGTCGAGCTCATGACTGAAAACGAGCGCTTATTGGGAGGCAACCCAATTTCTTAGATTCCGGATCCTCTTTTTCGGTTTCTTACTCTTATTTTACATATTTTAGAAATAAAATTTTGACGTGGTTTAGCACAAAAATTGATGAATTCCTACTTTGTACATGTTAGATATGAGAGCAGATCACTGGGAGGAGGATGGAGTACAGCAGGAGATAGCCCAGGAAGTTGGGCAGAAAAGGCACAGGTGACTCGATCGAGCAGCTTCACTGCTCGGTCGAGCAATACAGACACGAAAAATTGAATGAGAAGAGTACAGTTTTTGCTCGGCCCCGAGCAGCAATTTGCTCGGCCCGAGTAAAGATCGACTCGGTCCGAGCGACCATCTGCTCGGTCGAGTTTTACAGGCTCTAGAATTTGAGGAGAAAACGTCACTCTGCCAACCAGGACAGATTATTTTCGGCTCGGCCCGAGCAGTTTGTGACTCGACCGAGCAGCCTTCTACTCGGTCGAGTATTACATGCTTTTGAATTTGAGGAGAAAACGTCACTCTGCCAACCCGGACGATAATTATTGGCTTGGCCTGAGCAAGAGGTGAATCGACCGAGTAGCTCCCTGCTCGACCGAGCAAGCTGAAGGCGTATCCCACACTTTTTCCGCAGCTTACTCGACCGAGCGCTCAGATTGCTCGGTCCAAGTCATTCTCATCTCCAACTTACTCGACCGAGCAACTGTGTTGCTCGGTCCGAGTCATGATTCGCTGCTTTGGGTCGCTGCGCTTCTCAACCGACCCGCTTTCGCCCTTTTCAACGCCGTAACCTAATTGAAATCCCTGACTATGCTCAACCAAATCTCCTTTCTTTTCCCACAGCCTACGCCACTTCTCCTGAAGCTGTTCCTTCTCTCCACAAGGCCACCACCCCTCGTTTGATATTCAACCGAGCACCCTTCGTAATTGAATTTGCTTGTTTGTGCTTAAATATGCTAACATCCTCATGTTTCCTATTTCAGGTTTGAATTGCCAATGTGAAGACACTTCTTTGAACAGCTTGGGGGATATTCCGATTCAGCGGCAGTCACGACACCGAATACAACGCCATATCATTCTAGTCGGTAAACTTATTCTCCTATTTGTTTTACATAGTACATCATTATTCTCTTTCGCTTGCACAATGCCTCCACGCCGTGCTAGACCCGCCAACACCGGCACATTTAACCCTAGGCCTACCCGGCGTACACGTCGCACTCGCTCGCCCACTCGAGCCAACACCGTCGCCGAATCATCCACCACTACCCCGGCACCACCCACCGCCCCACACCCCTCTGACCCCCTTCACATAAGCGATGCCGAATACGAGGTTACATTCTGTGACTACGACCAAGCTGACCGGTTCGCCGCCATGATCCTACTAGCAGGATATGGTGGTCCGATGACTCAGTAGTCGGTCGAGCGTGACCTGCCCTTCCTCCAAAGCCTCATGCGCCACATTCGAACTGACCCACCCCATGATTTCCAGCCAGACCTTCACCCACCACTCCTGGTCCACATCAGAGGGACCCATCACCACCCCCAGACGGTGGTGCCTCTGCTTGATGTAGTCCTTACCAGCTTCTGCCTCCCCTATTTATTTTGTGCCCATCTGTCTGTTTGGGGCCCTACTTTTACATAGCTTGGGGGAGGTGCCACTCATGCATCATATCTCATTTTGCATTGCATCATGTCATGTTTTTATTTTATTTCTTTTTGCACATTTATGTTTATTTTATTTTTATTATATTCCCCCACCCACCCCACCCTTCTAGCATCATCTCCCGCTCACGAGTGATTTCTTAGCAGTGAGGACACTGCTACGTTTAGCTTGGGGGATGTGCGCTACTGCTTTATTTTTGATTTTTTCTTTTACATTTTCTTTCCTTATTTCAGTTTTATTTCACTTTTCCACCGTTTTTTCACGTCATTTTCTTTTTTATCATTTTGCATCATATTTCCTATTTTTACCATGCATGCATCTCTTTTTTCTTTATTTTCCCTTTTTCTCCGCCTCCTTTTTCTTTATTTTTGCTAGGGATGTTTCCGCATGATGATACCTCTCATGGCCTTATTAGTCGTTTGCGATGCTTATTTCTGTTGACGTGCTATTAGGGTGAATTTCAGCTTTACTATTTATATGCATGCATTTCTTTTGATGATCTATCTGATTTAATACTTGAAATGAATTGAAAATCGAATGCATGAATTAGTATCTAATATGATCTATGTTGGAAAATGCACCTAGGTCCACGCATCACTAGAACACTTGGAGCATCTGTTTTCTTATCTTCTTCACTTCTGTTTGCATGCCTATTGATATTGCGATTATCTCTGCATGCCTTTTCAGTATTCAATTAGAGAAGTGAAAATATCCATACAATATATGAGTTTAGTTAAGGTCTTATTTTATCAAACTGTTGTTCTCCCTCTTATGAGTGAACCGAGAGTCCTACTATTCTCTTTCTCCACATATCTATTTATATCTCTACATATCAGTTGGTTACACCCCCATATCTATCTTTACCGCATCTCACTTCCCAAACCCAAAAAAGAAAGAGTATAGCTTCTAATTGAAAAGAAAAAAAAGAGAAAAAAATTGTGTATATATTCATATTTGAAAAAGAAAAGAAAAAAAAAGAAAATGAATAAATACTGTTTTATATCATTTCATTAGAAGCTATCATTTATTCTGGGAAGAGAAACTAGAAATTCCATATCATTTTCCTTGATGCGACGCCTCAAGCTAAGCTTGGGGGGTAAACCAACTGATTACATGAGTGAGCATGACATTAGAGTGGAGACGGTGCACATCAGGGAGATTTAATAACGCCTAAACTTTACGAATTTCTTTAGTTTTGGAGATTTTTTATGTATCGAAATCAATATCTGAATGGCATGATTTTTCTATTCTCTATTGCATGCGGTGTGATTCCTTTATGCTCCTTGTGTATCTGTGATTGAAAAGGGCGTTGCCAACTTTTTTATACTAGACTCTAGGGATTGCATGAGATTGATATGATTTGATGGTGTTATTTCAGTAGATCCCTATTCTTTACCTACACTACATGCTAGTCATATGATGTGTAAAGCTACAAATTGCCAGTAGCACGTATGCTTATCATTCAGAGCATCGTGATATACTATTTAGGCCTGAGATCTGACCGATCATCCTTAGCACTCTCCTCTCGCTTCTCTTTTTGTTTTTCATTTCTTTCTATTTTCGTTTTCTTATTTTCGTTTTGTTTTCCTCCCGGCGTACCGATTATTTGTCTTCCTCGAGGACGAGTAAGAGGTAAGCTTGGGGGATTTTGATGTGTCCACATTTTATACTATTTTCATATCACTATTCCATTGCATCTCATGCCATTTTCACATCTGAATCCCTCATTTTACTACGATATTGCAGTTCTGACGATATTTTCGAGTTTCGTAGTGTTTTGTGAGTTTTCAGGGATTTCGGAGCGATTTGGGACCCCACTTGGGTGTGGACACATCCGACGTGCTCGTGAGCTCATTGGCGGGGCTCTGGATGAGTTCGCCACACTTTTGGAGCCATTAGAGGAGTCATTGGAGGAGAAGAGAGAGGGCAGAGGAGAGAGAGACAGCCCCAGCACTTCCCAGCATTTTCCCAGAAAATGCTCGGTCCGAGCAGCTCAGCTGCTCGACCGACCATTTCAGTTCGTGAAGAAAGCTGATACCAGCTGGCTCGGACCGAGCAGTTCAGCTGCTCGATCGAGCAGCCCCAATTTCCCCAAGCCGAAGCAAGCCACGACACGACCCGAGCAGGCGACAGAGTCGACGCCTGCTCGGACCGAGTAGAGCTTACTCGGTCTGGGTAGGCTGAGCAACATCTTCGAATATTTCTGTAGTGCCTGGTCGAGCAGCTAATCTGCTCGATCCGAGCCACCGAACGAGTAGTTCATTACTCGACCGAGTCACCTACTCGGTCGTCAACTCAGGGCCATTTTTGGAATATTTTGAAACGTCCGTGATGTGCGCGATCTGAAGCGACTGAAGCGAGAAGCTGTGGGGGTGACTCAGGAGGGGGCCATTAGGGAATTTTTTGGAGAGTTTGAGAAGCAGATTTCAGGCGATTTTTGTAGGAATTCTGAGATTTATTTTTGTAATAGGATTTTGGATCAAATATTGGGTGACTATTGAGTTTGTTCTTGATTACTCTTGCGTATTGGAATCTTGGAATTTCCCGGATCTATAAAAATGCAATGTTTATCAGTTCTTCGCTATAAGTCTTTTATTCATATTTCTCTTATTGCTATAATGTTTTCGTATCTGAGAACAATGATTTCATCTGTTACTATTGCCATGTGTGAGTAGATTCTTTCTTAGGTTGATGGGTTAGCCCTAGGATCCTAGCGGAAGATATAGATTTGGATCCTTACGTTGAATTGAGGATTTAGGGTTGTATTTCGGTAGATCCTACCGAATCCGTAGATAACCCATACTGAGATCATGCCCACGGTCTGGGGAATTGATGCACTTAAGGGGTATCTAGGGATTCGAATAGGGAAATCGTTGGATCCAACCGAGGCTCGTGACCATGCCCGGCTCGTGCCTTGAGGGGATCCATCAACGAACTATAATGCTACGTTGATAGCTACCGCCATTGCGTCAACGAGAGACCCCGAAATACCCCGCAATTCTAACCCACGAGAGTGGTACGAATTGGGGGATTAATTCCCTAGCCTTAATGCAATGTAAGGATCCTATCCCAGCATCAACCCCTAACGATCCTAGTGGTGATCCCTAAAGCCATAGTCCATTTTATTGATATTACAACAACAACAACAACCAAACCAAATCTTTCATCCCGACAGCTATCCCACTTCTAGACTTAGAGATAAACTGAGAACCAATTGACACTATCACCATCCCTGTGGGATTTGACATCTTATATGCTATAACTCGACACCGTCCGCTTGTGGATTGAGCCCGAAATTTTAGCCTAGGTGCCATACCACGCCTGGCAACCGTGACACTGCCAGGTGGAACCTAGGTGTATGTTACGGGTGCGTTAAGGATTCACTAGTTGATAGGATTAATTAGTTCTAATAAAAGCTTTTTAGTCTATTGCATGCATATAAAAATGATAAGTTTCATTCAATGGACCATGATCCGGTCAATGTGCTTAGCTAAGTTTGTTGGATCACCCTAGCTAGACTGGGGATAAGTGATCTTGGCTTAGTTAATTCCCTGGCCGTGTCTGCTGGACCGCAATGGCGCGAGTCATGATTATATGACACCCTCGACTATATATAAGTGAATTACGTTAAAAATATTTTTCAAGATTAGTTGTAGCCCTCCTTACTTTTGGACTTTAGGAACCAGGGATTTCATGTTATAGTTATTGAGTCAACTCAAGTTGTAACATGACTATCTTTTGGGAACCAATTCCATTAAACATGTGATGTAGTTCGACTTAACCCAAACAGGTGCGTCGTGAACAAACCGAGTACCGGCGTAAGTTAGGATTGTATAAGAAAGTAAGGGTCAGACTAGACTAGTCTTTATGATTTGTTGAGCCAACTCAAGGTCATAAGTGACTAGGGGTAAAAAACATATAAGGGAATCACATTCGATATGATTGATGAAGAGTCGTCTACCGATCGCAGAGTTAAGCAACTTATTGAGCCAACTCAAGGTTGTGAGACTCAGGGTGGTCGGGTTCCTTTCACACTAAATATTATTATTCGTTCATCTTTATGGCTTAAGATGATCGCAAAAATAGTGGAAGGATACAGTTGAATAAAATTCCATTTTTACTATATTTAAAAATCATTGAATATATGCTAAACTAGGATAGTTCTATGTTTACCGATGGAATCAAAAACATAATATTATAAGAGAATAAGTTAACTGGTCCAAATAGTTGGTTAATGGAATATCAACTCAAATTCTAATTGATAGACTAAACTATATTCTCATTGACATTAAAATGACCTTCTTAAGCACATGCTTAAGGACAATGATTTCCTTAAGCTCTATGTCCAACAAATAAATGCACGCTACCTGTCACTCGCCTCTATAAGGGGTATCTCGAACATACTGATGTTCAGAGCATGTTTCTCTATACAATTTGTTGAGTCAACTCAAGGTTGTATGCAAAACAGTTTCGATCCGCAAGGTTCGAAATTTCGATCAAATTGTTTGATTCAAAGATGAGTGCATGAGCGATACAAGACCATGTATCCAAATCAGATCTTGAGTCAAGCAACTTACTGAGTCAACTCAAGGTTGTGAAGCTCAAATGTTTGGAAACGTTAGGTGCTTGCACATCTATTGTTTTTGTTGAGATGCATAATATCTAAATGAGATTTAGAAAAGGAAGAAGGCACTAAGGAAAGTCAATTTAGAAAGATAGTTTTATTTATCATTAGTAAAGGAATAAGTAGGAGGAACTAAAAATGTGTCATATTTGATGTCACGGTTTCAGGATAACCGTTATACAAAAGAAATAGATTGTCTACGTGTTGGAAAAAAAGGAACAATTGTTGTTTCTTGGACCAAGTAGGACGTCAAACACATTTTTGACTAATGTCGTCACCTTGCTTCTGAAGCAATGTTTTATGTGAGTAATTTGTATAACAATAATGTATTAAATGTTAATACATGAATACACAAAATAATAACAAAACTTATATGGATAAATAGACTAGGCCGTACCGAAGAGACTAAGCTTCACAAGTCACATAAAGAGGGGTCTGACCTCTCGTATTATGAAGTCTACAGACACTTGTGAATCTTGTCTCAAAGGTATGATGGCCGAAACTCCTTCTATAAGACAGTGAGAGAATGAGTTGTTGAACTCCTAGTCTCGTACATATAGAAGTACCCGGACCCAAGTCTAAGTTAGCCAGGATAAGTTGTTCTTATTTTATTACGAGTCTACGACACGTGTTCTTGCTGAAACATAAGTCTGATAAAATAGAGAACAAAATGACATAAGTATTTGAAATACTTCAATCAAATCGAAGAGTCAAATACTTAGCTGTATAAATCTTGCGTAAATTAAAAAGAAAATGTGATTTTCTCTCAGGTCAAGTCTCTTAACACATCGGTGTGTTAGGGAGCATGAATCGCACTTTGTTAGACATAGTGTGATGCTTGGCAAGTGACTCTGAGTTACAATCCTCCCTCTGGGTTAAGTCCCAGATAGTGATGCCTAGTTTTTGATAAGGTTCTATCAGGACCTTAGCAATAAGATATTCATTAAATCAATCTTTAGGAAGTTAAAGGATTACTCGAGTCTCGTGAGACGAAGAGTCGAGTTAGACATCATAGTCGATGATGGCCTAGACAACTTCCAGGATGCAATTCGGAGTAGGGACTCTGATTAATAACTTGATGCAATCAGAAAAGGTCCGTGCACGTAAATAAAGTATGGACTTTAGTTCACATGCCCAAGGAAAGTGTTTCTTATTTGCTGCAAGTAAATCTTCTAGACAGAAGATTGGTGCAGAGAGAAAATAGTGAAGTACAACTTATGTTGATTGAGAACGGTTATCATCCTAACTCCTATAAATGGATTATGATGAAATTGTCTCACCAACAGATGTGTACAGATCTACTAGGACCGAACTCGATGTTAATGGTCATGATGACCACGAAAACTGAAGCATGAATAGTCTGTTTTCTAAATTTGATTTAGAAGAACGAACTTATATGAATTGGCCAGAGCATTTTCAAGGTCAGTGGGAGCGAATAAAAATACATGTGAGGCATCAACGGGCTGGAACATATGTTTTGACAAAGTGGTCAAAGAGTTTGACACATTATCAGAAATGATTATGAACCGTCTAAATGACCAGTAGCTATTTTAAACTGATTATCGTAAGGTACGATAAGCTGGATGAGATCCAGGGAAATTAAATATTAAGGATTCCAAGGGATCAAGTAAATTATTTGGATGAGATTCAAATGTATGGTCTAATATGAACATAGAAACCCCTTAAGTCTATACAGTAGACGATTTAGCAGATTTACTCATAAAGGCTCTACCATATGAAGTCTAGAAAAACATATGTGTAAAATACGGTATGAGATACCGGGATAAATGGATCTGAGTGCAAGTGGGATATGTTGAGAGATGGGTATGCCCTCGAGGCAAATTCATCCATGTGTATCTATACAGACATCTTGTTCAAAATAACAGTAAGCTGTTTGGTAAGTATTTATCTAAGTTAATAGAAATGTTGTAATCATTAGAAACTTAGGCAAAGTCCTGAGACTTAATGCAAGGTCAAACATGTATCGAGATGAGGACCTCGATCATGGAGAAGTGCTTGACCGTTAGTAGCATAAGTCTAAAAGGGTTCATGGTCGTAGATGTTTCGAGAAAAGGATATCGAAATATCGGATAGACCATTGTGTCTTAGTCTTCACCGTGTAGCGGTGACGATGATCTCATGATCGTTTGACTTGGTGAAGTCGAAGACGAGACATATGTGCTCATTGGAGAATGAGTTCACTGAACGACCTAACAAGAGTTATCATATGGTTTTGATTGACCAATCTGTCAATGATAACTCTTAGTGATGATAGGCAAGTTGGTCTTTTGACTTGAGGTCATTGTACGAATCTGTACCTGAATGGTGTCACTTAGATCCCTGACCTAGCTTCGAGGCAAGGCATATCGAAAGGTCTTTGGTTGAGTGACATTTGAAGCGTGCGAGGATAGTAATGACCAATATATGATTCGTCTCTCCCGGTCAATGGGAGTTAGTGTCGTAGTGTTAGTTCGATCTTTAGTGAAAACTCTGGCCAGAGTATGTTGAAAGAAGTCCAACATTATTTGACTAAAGATCGATGGAGACTAATCGGTTTCGAGCTATTGGGGTTGACAATTTGACCGTACCCTAGGCTTGAAGTAAATGACATAGTTTTGACGAAGAGTCTAAAACTGCGAAATTCATTACGGATACAGTCAGGGTGGTCCCGACAATACTCATGTCAATGAGTTAACCACATAAGTATGATACTGAAACAGGGACGACACCTGCTGCTCACGGTTATTACCATCTGGGACTTCAAGCCCCACCTATAGTATGGTCAGGCTGTAGGGTCTCAACCAGAGTGCGACCTTCGTCTAGTAATAGGTAGAAATTAGGGAGAATATGCATTTGATGCAATGGATAGAAACTGCAAAGAGTTTGCAATTAGCTCCTGCCTTCGGGATAAATTATCCTGAGTGCTAGTGGGAGATGTTGGGGGATGTAAACCCTCAGATCATTTGTATTTGATGCAAATGATTTTATATAATAGATGTGGAGATTTTTGCATTTGATGCAAAAGGAAATTAATGCATCGTAAATTGTTTACATGCTTATTTAATTAAAGAAATGCGTAGAAAAGGTCATCTAGATGATGGGATTGTTTCGTTCTAGACATAGGTTCGAACGGCGTCCAAAACGGATGCCAAATGCAAAAGATATGGCCAAAACCATCAAGGAGCAAAAGGGGTTAGCCCAATCTAATTGGGCTGAACCAACTGAACCCAGCCCAGGAGCAGGCCAACCTGCCCAAGGCTGGGCAGGTCAGGGCCCACCCCAAGGGCGGGTTCCCGATTTGCCAACCCTTGGGCAGTTCAGGCCCGCCCGCCTCTGGGCGAGTCCAGCCTGCCCAACGGGCAGGCTGGGGCAGGCGCCCTACCCCAGACTCACCTATAGGCTGTAGGTGGGCCCCACTCAGCCTAGGGCTGGGTGCAGTTTTTGGCGGCTGGTTTTTGCAAAAATGCATGGGTTTGGCTGATCTTTAGATACACGTTTGAGGGGTCAAACGAACTCCAAATGACTCGTTGTTTTTTCTTACGCGTTCATCGTTCAGCGCTCTTTGATTTGATAGGTTGTATCAAATGTGAAGCTCAACGAAGAGGGAGTTAAAATTCAATGAAGTTTGGCCTTTCTTTAAGGGAGACTAACTTGAATTATTTAACTCCAAAACTTTAGTCCCACACCGGAAGTGGAGTAAATGGGAGGGGTCAGCCGCCTATATAAATTGGGGCATGCTCCCTCCTCATAACTCGTCCCAAGCTCTAGATCTGAGTGGCTCCCAAAAGTTTGGAGCATGCTCGGATCTAAGCATAAAGTAAATATTCTCCTCCCTATATTTTTACCTTGCTCCTGAAAGGCTCTAGCAAAGCCACGAAGGGACTCGGATCGGATCCGAAGTCTTAACGGAGGATCCACTCAAGGTGAAACTTTTTTCGGTGCATGGTTGGCTCAGCGACAAGGGGGTTGCTCGCCTCGGGACATGGTGTGGTTTGGGAGCGGTTTGACTCGGGACGAGGAGCGGCTCAGGACGCGGTTTGGTACACCTTGCCGGTGTAAGCAAGGTTCCGGGTATGTAGTTTAATTAAGCATAGTATTTATAATATTGCAATAGCTTAGATCTATCTTGGAGTGGTTAGACCCACCTCAAGATAGTAGAGATCCTGGATAGGGTCTTGATATACTTAGGGCTTGCTCGTTAAATAGTTTAACGTTTTTTCGCTGATTACCTTTCTTTTTGCCTCTATCATCCGTCCGACGTAGGACAGGCATAGAAATGTGCCCTAAAGAACCCTCAAACCCCAACACATTGGCAGTAAATCTGTTCGCTAGATACAGTGCAGTGCTTGCAGTGCACCACTGGACCAAAGATATGTAGCTTTTGCGCTACCTCTAAGGGTCATGGATCATCTTACATGTTAAAAGTATTTGCAGATACATGTTACAGATCATCACGATGACTACAACAAAGGAATGACCAACTCATGGAGACCAGCAAAGCATGCTTCCAAGGCAACATCAATCCCACCATCCCAAGAGGCTCATCATCCAAGAAGAAAATCATGAGCATGCACAGCCAGGTCCTGTAGTACCTCGCAGACACAGTGACGACTGGGTCAGAGACATGGAGCTACCTGCTGAGTCTGCAGACCACTCCTCTTCAGAAGATCTCCCTCAGATTCAGTAGTTGTCATATATGAATGATACATGTATAGATGAGCGATACTTGTATAGATGAGCGATGTCTTGTACTTTGTACTTATTCCCGGAATATTGTAAGAGATTGATGTATAGTTGCCTAGGAGATCTGCAAGCATGCAGCTTGTACAGATCAGGGGGAGTCAAATGAGTGTTGTACTCTTTTTCCTTGGCTATTGGTTTTTCCCACTGGGGTTTTCATAGCTAAAGGTTTTAACGAGTCATTGACTCTGGATATAGAAGTATCCACACCTAAATACTTCCACGAATTAGGAGAATTTATGGAAAACTATACTCTTTTTCTTTGGCTATTGGTTTTTTTCACTGGGTTTTTTATAGCTAAAGGTTTTAACGTGGCAGTTATCCCTAACTGAGGATCTAGTAGTATCCACCCCTTATAATACTCATAAGCACTATAGATCCTGTAGTATACATATGTTGAGTATTCAACGATGGTTGGATAAGGGGACGTGTTATGAATAGGGCCCATTGGGCCTATTGGGTATCCACCCATTACGTTTCTTTTCTATAGATATAGGGCTACAGGTTCAGTAGCTGTCACCTTCATAACAATAACAAGCCTTTTAAGATGTTATCTATTTTGTGAAAAGAAAAAGGCCCATTATACCCTTCAACCTTCTTCTTCATCTTTGATCCAAATGAAAGAAAAAACCCTAAATTTCTGTTCTACCAATTCTCAATCTTTAGAATAGAAATCCCTTCACATAGCCTCATCTACTCATAAGCACTTAATCTTCAAAGGCTATAGGAAGTTTTCTTTTCACAATTCCATTGTACAGGGATCTCTAAAGGTTATTTGAGAGGGGTAAAATTATCTTCCAAGGTTGTTTGAAAGAGGTGTGCTTACTCAGCACTAGTTTAGTATTAAAGTTTAAGTTCGTGCGGATTAGCAAGAATTATAGTGAAAATCCCAATCAGAGAGCTTGGAGACTGGAGTTGGTCAGTGAGATGGAACCAGTATAACTTTTTGGTGTTTGTATTCTGTGATCTGTTTTGGTTGTCTACTACTTTTCATTGCAATTACTTGTTTTATTTCTGCTGCAAATTCATTATTGATAAGTATTTGTTGTTGTAAAAGATTCAAATTGTTAAATCATTTTGTGATCTTTGTAGCATTTTTATAAAACATTATTCACTCCCTAGTGTTCTACTTGACCATCTTCGGGATCCAACAAAATTTTATCTTTGTAGAATAGTAAATATGGCTTTTCTTCTTCTTTGGGATCAATGAGATTATAAGATACCAAAGGGTATTTTTGGCCAAAGATGTAATTTGTTCACGTCTTTTTCTTGTCTAAACAACTGAGAATAAATCCCTATTTATGGATGGGAAAACTTAAGAGAGGAAATGAAAAATTAAACCATTCAAACGGCTAGTTAATGACTAGTTTATAGATGTCAATGCAACAAATGATAACCTGGTTAGTCGACTAGCAAGCCATGTTGGTCGACTAATGGTTCTCCGATGGATTGTGTTATTTAATACTCTTAGTCAATTAGTGAAGTATATTCGTTGACTAATAAACATTATTAGTTGACAAATAGCTTCTGCTAGTCGTTTTAACTGAGCTAGCCTAAATTTCTAGAATTTATTAGTCAAACTAATGGATTTTGTTGGTCGACTAATGGCCGAGAAACTGGGTAGTGATATGTTGATAGGCTAGTCGACTAGAGCCTGATATTAGTCGACTACTAACATACTAAATTCTTAATTTTTGGGTTTGAACACATGTTTTTGTTAAGGTATGAGTTCATAATAATTCTAAGTCTTATCTGTTGGGATATTGAGACCAACCCCAGTGGATTTTGATAATATGGACAATTGATATGTGTTCTAATATGTTTATTTCAAGTGTGCATATAGATTATTTTATAGCCATGAAGCTTATGACACATTATGAAGAAAATTGAATGACTTAGAGCCACGATCGGAAGTCTACTTTCGAGCCAAAAATTGAAGCATATGAAGGCAGAGAATTATAAAGCACACGAATACTTAAGATCAAGAGGAAATTGCTTAAGATGAAGAATGAAGATTAAGAACTAGTGATGTGTGTATAAGTGAGTTACTTGCTTAGAAATATAAAAGCCATAGTATATCTTACACACATACACACAATTTATGGAAAAATCATTTTAATATATACTACTTAGTATGATACTTTAATATAATTTTCATAAATTATTTTTCAAGTATTATTAAGTATAAAACCTCATGTATCCAATAATAGCTGATATCTGGGTTAGATAACTGTGGCAGGCAGATTTTACTTCCAATTCTCTGTCAAAATAATAGCCGACTATCCTTGGAAATAGCCAACTATCTGGGTGAAATAGCAGACTATTCCCAGAATAGCCAACTATCTGGGTCAACCCTTGACAGATTTGGCAGTTGTCGCTTGATTGGTGTTAGCCATTAACTAGATGTTGGATGAGACTTTTTGAGCTGATTTTGTACAGATTTCATGCTATTATCTCTTTATAAATATTAGTGATTTCAGTAGTTTTTGAACACAACAATTTTATATCGAAAGAAATCTCTACTTGCTCAAAGTGCTCAAAAGCTATATTCTTGCTCTTCATTCTAAAGGCTACTGGTTTTAAGTTTCTTATACTCAATCTTCTCAATTGTTTTTCAGATTCCTTTTTGGCCATTGAAATACTTGATTTTGGTCTCCAAGCTTAAAGCTTTTGTTTTCTATTGAGATCCAAAATACAAGTCTCTTTTAATCTTTGTGTTTTTAAAAACTTTATCCTTTTCAAAGATTAAAACTTGATCTTTGATCTTTAAATCTCAAGTGATCATTTTAGAAAATCAATTTTCAAGATAACTCATTTGATCAAATTGTGCTTAATTCATAAACAATTACTTGATCAAGAGTTTTCTCGTTTTTAAGCCACTTATACACTCATATACTATTGGCTTTTATGAAATCAGTGTACGCAAAATTCTATACTTGTTGTAAAGTCTTTGAAGAAGACTTGGTTATTACAATTTCCACGTGTTAGTGAAGTTGTTTAAAAATTCCTAGTTGGTTGTAACTAGGTGAGTGTGTTGAAATTCCTGGCCAGAGGAAGCTAGGTGTTTGTACGAAGCCCTCTTCGGTTGTGTCGAGGCAAGATTTGCTCTCGTGGTGTAATATCCTGTGTGTGAAATACTATAATTGTGTATGCTTGTATACTTGTATACTTGAATGTATGTCTACCTTGTATGTATTTTATCTTTGTGTGTATGGAAGTATATATGGATATTAAGGTGTGTTATATGTGAATGTATGTGTGTATATGTGTCCACCTTAGATGTATAGTAATACATGTATGTAGTGTGTTTACATATTTATGTAGTGATATATAAATTGGACTATGTTTGGGTATATACGTTGTAAGTTATGTTAAAGATATTGGTGTCTGTAAGTATGTGTATTGGTAAGTATGTATATGGTAGTATTGTACGGCCAATTTCTATTAGTACGTATCTCGTACGTATTTTTATTAATGTATTGAATTATCTGAATAATTTTTTTATGATTTTTATTATTACTTTTCATAGCTCGAACACGTGATTGGACCCCATATTCGTGATCCTCACGACTTCACATTCGCGTTGACATTTTCTTTATAATTTTTCTGGATAACATTGAGTCTGGGGGTGAAATCGTAAATATTTAAATATCTTAACCCAAATGGTTATCACATATTATCTTAAATAAATCCTTATAAATCTAAATATCTTAATTAAAGGGATTATCCAAATCAAATCTTAATTATTGTAATTAAATAAATCTTAAAAATCTAATATCCCTATCTTAAAGGATTTTTCTAATCAAATTTAAACTAATAAATCTTAAAAAATCTAATAGTAATAATTTAAAAATCTTAATAAAATTTTCTAATAAAATCGAATCGAAATAATTGGATTATCTTAACTAGTTAGATTCTCCTAATCTAATCTTAACTAGCTTATTTTTTAAATCAAATCTTTACCTAATAAATATTAATAAATCTTAATCTAAATGTCTTAACTAAATTCATTATCCTAATCAAATCTTAATTTAACAAATCCTAACAACTGATTTTAGTCTATCTCCAAATCTTCATCTTCATCTTAATCTTAACCTTAATCATAACAAATCTTAATACAATGATATTAACCTAACAAATATTAATCTTAATATTCTTAACTTGATTTGTTAGAGATCCTAACCCACCTCCACGATTTTATCTCCACCATATCTTGCAACAGATCCTATTCTATCTTCCTACGATCTTTACAACAGTTTTACATTTCTCTTTTTATTCTTCGCAACATCTACTGTTCTATGCTTCACAAAAACAAAGGAACCAAAACCACAGCCATAAGATATTTTCTCCGACTTCAAACCTTATCCACGTCTTCTCCTCTCAAACCCACGGCCTCCTCCCCTTGGGCCACGTGCGCCACCCCTCTACTCCCCCTGCTCTGCCCTAAGCTCCATCGAGTTCACGCAAGGGCCTCCTCCACATCTCCTTATTATTCCTCCACTACCTCTCCATGTTTCTTTCCATCTCTCATAAATCCCCTCCCTTTAGCCAACCCCCTTCCCCCTCACGGCCTCCCCTCTCTCCGGCGGCCCAGCTCTGGCCGGCGGTGGCCTAATAGGAGGACTAGTAGCCTACCCCTCTCAGCCGGCCTCCTTCCCCTCTTTCATCCTTCCAACGAACACGAGCATGAGTTCCGGCTCCCCTTCCTTGTGCATGTCGCCTACCAAGTGTTCGACATAATGCCCCAGCGAAGTCTCGATGACCTTTTGAGCTCCGACGAGCTTCCGACGACCCCGATTCAGTCGCCGGTGAACCTAACGCTCGCTCTCCTCCTCGGATCCACGCAGCGTATACTTGGTTTCCTAAGCTCTTTCCATATGTTTTCTGGCTTTAGTTTCAATGGAAAACAACGCTTAATACATAAATAATTCACCACAATTATCTTGTAAGGTTTATACTTTTTCAGTTAATCAGCAATTAATCTTTAGCACTATTTTGTGCATAACTTTATTTACATGTCAACATTACAAAATTGTTCACTAGTTCCATTAAGGTACCTGCAATGATATGCATGGTTTTTTTGAGTGCTTACCTAAAAGGATTTTTAACAAAATTGTTCACCTTTATTAAATAAATTTAACATGGTTCAATTTTAATGTGTTTAGGTTAAGTTATTACACAGATTCTTTAATGCATTCCTTAATGCTTACATCATATGATATATGTTCCTTAACAACATTTATCATAATAAAATCATGTGTAATATTGTCATATATTACACAAGTTCCTTAATGCCTTGCAACAACATTCATGTTCGTTGAATATTAGCACATGTTAGTTATGATAATAACTATGCAATAACATATCACAGATAGTGCAGTAGAAATTGTTTATCACAACAGTTTATGAACAATAGTAGAGAGTACAAGTAGTTAACTTGCCCACTTAATCTGCTTGATTATGTTACATCATGCATAATATGATACCACCGAAGATTAATGAACTTATTAATATATCATCGATTATGTAAACCGTGCTTCACAAATTTTGGATACAAAAACAAACTTAAGAGAAGAGAGTCGCATCTTGGCAAGTGTCAACCATTATAAGAAGATCCTAGAATCTGAAAATAGAAAGGAAGAGAGAGCGTATACTTAAGAAAATATTCAGTTAAATAAACATGTTTAGTGATGCTAGGTATTCACTGTTACTTTATTCAATCAATAATATTATTTGTTGTATCCACTAATCATATTAGTAATAATAAGTTATTGATATGTGATTGGGGATTTAAACTCAAGGTTGAATAGATGCAATATTTGTACCCGATAAATGACTATATTTCTATAAGGACTTGTATGCAATGCAGAAAAACATATATAGTTGCAAGTCATGAGGATAATGGTAATAATGTCATTCATGATATGATAATATTTTCGCATGTAACACATGATAATGTATTTGTACTTGCTAATTATATCTGAGCATGTTAAGATATACAATTGTATTGCAACTGTATGGCAATATGTGAATTTCAGAACACATGAACTTTACAATTGTATTGCAACTGTATGACAATATGTAAATTTCAGAACTCATTAATTCATTATTATAATTGATCATAGATAATCACAGGATGCATTTGTTTTAATTCATTAGAACTGTTATTGCTTTTATTTCTTTTACATATTTTGTCGCTAAACGAATATAACGTTTGTCGCATGAACATAACGACTGAATATTAGTGGTTTCCGGTGTTATAATTCATTATGTTGCTATGTAAATTGCATGTGAAAAATGTTTCTATCTTTTTAAAAATATTCATAAAGTGCCGTATTTCATGTCCATACTATTAATTGTGCAACACCATCTTTGGATGGTCCATTCATGCAAATACGTGATGTTGAGCCCACCGGGCATATGTGAGACCATCGAATACAGAGGGAATGAAACTAGTCTATGACTAAACAGTATACTTTGGGGTGGGGTTGGTTCATTGTGGTAGGGTTTGTAAGTGTAGCTTGAGCATCTTACGGATACCTCCGTACCACACTAATAGAGGCAAGAATCTTGGCCATTTTTAGGTTATGGATGGCAAGAAGTGTCATGGTAAACCCCTGATGATATGGTGCATTCAAGAACACTATACTTACTCAGAAATGAACTTATTCACTAGAACATATAATTGAAAGGCACTCAACTTACAACCCATCATTGCTTTAATGAGATGCAAATCATGTCATAATCGTTGTTTAATTTTATGTCTTAACTTTCAGCATGCTCATATCTTTTTGTTAATTTCCCTTCGTAAAATGCTTTTATCCTGTTAGTGGACTATGTTATTACAGTTCTAATTCCTTTTAATTATTTAAATGAAATTGATGCTTAGGAACCTACATGAGTAACCCTCACTGACGGGCATTGTATTTGTGTTTTCAATGCAATGTCCGTCAGGTTCTGCGGGCATTTTTGCACATCTCAGTTCCAGCATAGCGTGATCCACTAGAGGCATGACTCTTCCAGTAGGATATTCTTAGGCTCACCTCCACGTAGTTCCATTATATCAGATTTATATATTCTGTGTTGTAAGGGCCATAAGGCCTCTCTTCCTTTCCTTTATTGTTGTAATCCATTTTTGAGACGATTGAGATTGTAATAACATTTTGATTATTAATATTGTTTTTTAGTATGCATGCAAGGACGTGCGAAGTTTCTACAGACTCTTAGTGTGCTTAGGCCAAGGAGGCACAAATGAAAAAGTAATGCCTCTTTGTCTTAAGCACACCGCTGACCCACTCGCGTCCTCGCTCGCATCCTCACTCCCAAGTTTAATGGGAAGCGTGGCATGACAAGTGTATACCTAGACTAGCCGGGGTACTTGCAATAGCCAAATTCATGACATTGAAACACACAGGACAAACCGTTGATTGTCCTTCGAAAACGGTGGATGCACCAATACGATCGTGATTGTTGTACAAAGGAGGTGGAGGAACGTTGTTGTTGCTGCATGCAATAGCTATAAACATTGAGCTCTAATACTAATTGTAAGGACCCTGGCTATGAGGATAACACTGGAAGAGGGGTTGAATATTGTTTATAAAATTTAAACGATAGTTATACCAATTTAAATTCCTAACCAATAATAAATGCGGAATTATAAATAAACCCAAAAGGAAACAATGCTAACATAAAGGATGTTTCAAGGGTTCGGATTACCCAAGTCCAATCCCAACTTGTTCTCAGTAATCCTACGTTCCTTCCACCCGATACCTCCGGATACTCAAGTTAGAACCCTAACTTGAGAGTTCCTTTAAACCCACTTGTAGCAACCCTACAAGTGTAATCGAAACACAATCGATGTCCTTGACTCCCACAACTTGGGATCAAGCAAACCACTCTCACAAACCAAGAGTAAAACTAATATAGAAAGATATGAAATAATGATATAGCAACACTTACATATGCATTGAAGTAGAACTTGAAGGAGCAAGTGTATTGTGTGTTGAAGTCTCTTCCATGAAGAGAGAAAGCCCTTTCTCTTGTCACCACCAAATGCCTAGAGGATATCACTTTGATTCTAGGTTAGAGAGCAAGAGATAATGAGATTAGAAATCTAGGGCTTTTTAGAATGAGAGCTTAGAAATGAAAGCTTGAATTCTTAAGAGCTTGCTTGGGGGAAGAGAGAGGCTCCAATGGAACCGTAGAAGCTCTCTTTATAGGTTCTCTAAAACCCTTAAACAGAATTCCCAAAACTCCTTTTGAAATCTGTGTGGAAACAGCCAACAGATGGAATTTACACAATAGACAGTCGACTAATGAAGAACTCACAGTCTCCTGTTGCACTGTGTCAGAGGGTAGGTGAGAATTCAAACGGTAACTTACCACGTAGGACAGGCACCTGTAAACCAACAGGCGACTCAAGAACCTTCTACAGTCGACTGAGCGAAACATGAGAAAGTTATGAAAACTCAGAAAGTTTTGGGAATACAGGACAGGCGACTGATGTGGTACCTACAGGCGACTATGCCATGGGTAGGCGACTGTGAAACCAACATCAGTCGTCTGGCCGAAACTTATATAAATTGCCAAACACAAAGTGTTTGGAAAAGGGTCGACATGTGACTGAAGAAGCATTCACACGTGCATGTGCCATGGGCAGGCGACTGTGAAAGCATAATCAGTCATCTGACCGAAGGTTAACAAGTTAGGGATCTTTGGGCGAGAGAGATAGGAGACTGACTAACAAGTCACATGCGCCTGTAACTGGATAAGCGCATGTACTTTGTACAACAGTCACTTGATGAAAGTTATAGCAGAAAGCCCAAATACCAAGTGTTAAAGTATGTGCAAAACAGACGACTGTAGAACAAATCACAGGCGAATGTTTGGAGACAGGCACCTGTAAATCATTCAGCAGTCGCCTGTCGAAAGTCCAAAAAGTACATGTTAGAGAGTAGTGAATTAGAGGCTAAGGAAATAAGTTCTAATGATTTCATAGGACAGAAATAAAGATGTGTGTGTGCTCCAACATAATTCTACTTCTAAGCTACATACTAGAAGAGAATAAAAAGATTACTTCTTGTTTTTACCTCTCTTCTTTCTATTGAATGAGCTTGAAGTCTACTAGGAGCTTCAATCATCATCTTCAATCATCCAACCACTTTACATGCTTTGATTGATCCTTGAGTAACATTCATTGCTAATTGATCTTCAAGATATGCCTATGCAATGGATTAACTGCGAGTAGGGGATTAGTCACAAGTATTTATGTTTGCTCATCATCAAAACCAAGTAGGGAGAAGTCAAATACTCAACATTCTCCCCCTTTTGGTGATGACAAACAAACATAAAAAGATAAATAATTGTGCTTAAAGAATAATTACTCCTCCAATATAGATGCCAATCAGGTTAGTCAATTTAAGTAAGGACAACTATTGATCAATTGAAGCAAACATGTAAGACATGCATGAATGAAATGATTTCAATACTAGAAATTTAGGATTTTATAATCCAAGTTCATTATATCTTACTTCCCCTGAATCTAAGGCAACATCAATCTTAGATTCAAGTTTAGATTATACTTAGCACAAAATTATGATTTGTTTATTTCTCTCTCCCTATGGCATTATCTAAAAAGTGGGAGTAGAAAACATATCTCACGCTCTGACATCTAATAGTGTCCTTGATATGCCTCATATACCACCAGTAATGACAATTTCCCCGGTTGAACAAGAAGATGCTGTCTCAGCCTCACGTAACGCTATGAATTCCGGACAAGTACCTGGACCATCTGTCAGATTATTATCACCCGACTAAACATAAAATCTTTACTACTATCATGTATTTTAATTGTAATTAGTTTGGGTGTAATTTGGATATGTCTTTAGCTCAACGCAGAAGGCGAGATCGAGAGCGTGAACAAGAACACCGAAACATATCTCACGCTTTGACTTCTGACAGTGTCCTTGATATGCCTCATTTAACACCAGCGATGATAACTTCCCCGTTTGAACAAGAAGATGTTGTCCCAGCCTTGCGTAACGATATGATTTCTGGACAAGTACCTGGACCATCTGTCAGGTTATTATCCACCTGACTATACATAAAATCAATTCTACTCATGTATTGTATTTGTATTTAGTTTTGGGTTTATTTTTGATAGGGATTTAGCTCAACGCAAAAGGAGAGATCGAGAACAAAAACAAGGAAACATATCTCGATATATGACTCCTAACAGTGTACTTGATATACCTCAAAGAACACATGCATTACCAAGTTCTACTGTTGAACATGAAGATGAGGTCTCAGCCCAAGATGCTGAACCATCTTCCAGGTTATTATCTATAGAATCTATCTACCTTAATGTAATGTAAATTTATTTAATGTTGGTTTTATATTGGATAGGTGTTTAGCTACAGGATCACTTAATACACCTCACATAATACCTCCAGTCGCAACTTCTCAAGCTGAACAAGAAGATGATGGCACAGATTCGATGTTAGTTTGTAGGTCAACTCATCATATAACTGGTCTGCCAATAGAGGTTGATTATGGTCGACATTATCTTGGATTAATGAACATTCCATGCCCTCATTGTTCAGCCTTACACTGGTTGGATGAACGGTTGTCGAGGTCAACTTTGACAACATGTCTTTTTGGCACATGTTGTATGCAAGGAAAAGTAAAATTGCCAAAACTTAACGAACCCCCTCCAGCACTTCGAGAATTATATGATGGTGACAGTGAAGCATCAAAATCATTTCAAAAGTATACTCGAGAGTATAATGCAGCTAATGCATTTACCAGCCTTGGTGCGACAATGGATCAAAGATTGATTGCTGGCAGAGGCCCGAACATATTCACTATTCATGGAAAATTACGCCATCGAACAGGATCACTTCTGTCACAACCGGATCAAACAGCCAGTTATTGTCAACTTTACATTTATGATCCGGATTCTGCTATAAAGTTACGAAGTACTAGAAATCCACATTTGAGCAAGGATGTCTTACAAATTATTCAAAATTGTCTATCAGGCATAAATCCATTCATCAAACTATATTGTCAGGCTTATTCTGTTTTAGCTCAAGCAGATTTAGGTGGTCATGATCTTCTTGTATATCTGCATTACAATTCAAACAAGGATCGTCGACGTTATAACCTCCCAACCGTAGATGAGATTGCGGTTATTTTACCTGGAGATGGCTATCGACCTTCCGGGATGCGAGATATAGTTTTACATCTTCGAGGAAATAATCAATTAATGCAAATCAATGAGGCTCATCCTGCATACTTACCATTACACTATGTCTTATTATTTCCTGATGGTCAGCTTGGATGGGAACCTGAGTTGAAGCAGTGGGATCCAGTTCAAAACATATCCTCAAGTAGACGCCTTACCATGTGTGAGTTTTATAGCTACTGTCTGTTTGAAAGACAGAACGAGTATTCTACAATTTTGAGAGCTGGAAAATTATTCCAAGAGTTCATAGTTGATGCTTGGGCAGCAACTGAGCAACACCGTTTGACATTCATCAAACTTAATCAAAGAAAACTCCGCTCAGAGCTATATCAGGGTCTTGCAGATATTGATGCCTATGTCAGATGTGACCAAATTGGACAACGCATGATACTTCCCTCATCTTTCACTGGCAGTGCCCGTCACATGTTTGAAGTCTTTCAAGACTCAATGTGTAATACCCCTATAATTGAACTACTATATTGTGTATATTGTTGTACTTGTATGAGTCTGGATAGTAATATATGAGTATTACTGTACATATATGTGATATTTGTACATGTGTGTGATGTGTACATATGTTTTACTTATATGCATGTGTACTATGGATATAAATTAAGAGTAAGTATGTATTTATAGGCGTGTATGCATACTAAGATGTATGTATGGCTATATGAATATTTGGATGTATCTTGGTGTGTAGTGTATATAGATATTGAATAATTGAGTGTACAAATGTGTATACTTATATGTATTGATGTATATGGTCATGTATAATTGTATGAAGGTAGTATTGAAATGTATTATATAATATTGTGATTTATTATATGTATGACTATTTGTATGTATGGTTGTGTGTGTACCTAGCTAAATTTGTATGTGTGTTTGGATGGATGATAATTATAGTTGATTATTGGTATTACTTTGGAATCTAGTTGTATATTTATAGTTGCATTTTATGTGTGTAGTGTTTTGGTGTGTATGTTGGTTTGTGTATATATGAATAAATATGTATGGTGTAGTATATTTAGTGTATGCATGTATAGAGTAGTTTTGTAAATATGTTAAGTAAAGAGATTATTGTGCATATTGCATGTGTTTTATTATTGTCATTATTAGTATTAAGGAGGTGTTTTGTGTAAAGTTGGGTTTAGGACATATATGGTATTCTTGGGTAGGTGAAGGGTATTAGTGACATTTTACCTTTTTCATGATAATTTATTATTTCTTAAATCCTAATTATCCTAGGATGACACCTCATGTAACACTAAGCCAATGTTTTGACAAGTCATGGGACACATGGCTTATACTTGGATTTTTGGATTTAGGAAATAAGAAAAAGGGAAAGAAAGAAAACAAAAAGGAAAAAAAAAGAAAAAACAAAAGTTTTCATTCTCTCATCTCTCCTCTTTCTCCCCACTTTAGGCCAAAACTATTGACATACTCAATTATTAGAAGAAGAAGAAGAAGCTTGAAGAGGGAAAAGCTTAGGGTCATCAAGGATTAAGAAGGGCAAGACAAATTTTTGGAGGACTTTTTAAGGTAGAGCTCCTATCATTCTTAGTAGAATTTAGTTTTAGGATTAGGATTTTAATTTAAGTTAGCATGCTGAAATTTACACAGAATTGGACGAAACTTTGGTAGCTTGCTGCACCTAATTGGCTACATGGAATTGCCTTAAAAAATATATGTTTCTCATATTGAAGTTCTTAACAACTTTTATTTTTACAAGTTTTGCAAATTCGTACTGAAAATTGGGGTAAAAAATCAGCTGCTAAAACTGGTCTGTTTTTAGACAGTTTTGACACCTTTCAGTAAAACGAGTAGAACTCCATGCACACTTTATAAAATATTATGATCTTGATGCCGTTGGAAAGCTGACTTCAAGATATTCAACTCATAATTTTTTTAGATTTTAATTCTGTCTGTAACTTGTAGAAAAATGGACTTGAACTGAACTCAGTTTCTGGTTCAGAATGCTGAAATTATACCTGTTAGGAGAAAATCCACCATAAATCACATATGTCAACGGAGCTTATGAAAATTGGTCAGTGAAAGGAAAAAACCCATATCTACAACTTTCGTGAAGGGACCAGACACCAATTCTGACTGTAGATAGGCTAAATGTGATATTCTTTCTGCTGTAACGGTTTTGACAGATTCATATGCTAATTTTGCTTAGTACTTATCATGGTGTAGTTTTGTTTGAAGTTAAGTTTGTTTGTGCTAATCATGTTCTCAATGACATGCTCTTGATACATGTAGTTATGCAGATGGTTCATGAAATATTCGTTATGTCAATAATATTTAAGTTCAATTTGTTTATTCTTTCACATTAGTATGTTCATAACGATGAGTTTGTGATGATATTCCATGCAATTCTTTAATTGGGATGATGATGATGATGATGATGTTGTTGTTGTTGTTGTTTTTGTTAAAAGTTGGTTAAAGCGGTATTCAAGTCCGCTAGATGATTCGTTGACAAACGAAGTAATATCTTGAAAACTTAGAGTGAGAATGAGGAATGTATCAGTCCTCCTAAAGGAGGGTGACACGGGTTTGGGGGAAAACGGGTAAACTTTAGGAGTTAAGGAGCAGACATATGATATGAATTCTCACCCCCTGTATCACTCCCAGAAGGGCGAGTTGAAAGGGTTGGAGAGGCCGCTGGTGTACTCGTGATGCATCATGACGGTAATTGATGGTTTGCTCCGTTTGTCCGACAGAAAAACCGAGTTTGTCTCACTCCCATACCTTGTTCCGTTCGGGTACGGAGAGTTACGAGAGGCCCCTCCAGTGCTCGTGTCGCTGGTTGTGGTACCACTTTTTCACCCACCCTGGGTGAAGTCCGCCTCCTTAGCGTTCTACGGTTTACACGGGTTCCAAATATGTGAATCAACAACTTATAGTAGTTGTCTTTAATTTATAAATGTTGTTATCTCATGTCTCCTTATTTTTGTGTACTTTAATGCTATTGTCCCATGGTAACATGTTCTTACGCTTCCTTTCAATAGCTGCATTTCATAATATGGTTTCATATGCATGTTTTTGCACGTTCTCATAAGTAGGTTCGCATGTTGGAATGTGATTACTTTTACTCACCATGAACCTTACTTGTTAGACTATCCTCCCTAGATAGACAGACTAGTTCTAAAACTGGGTTCTGCTAGAGTGTTAGGAGTTTCTACTGGGTCACGCGTTGACGTGTCCCCGTTGACCAAATTGGACAGTGCATGATACTTCCCTCATCTTTCACTGGCAGTGCCCGTCACATGTTTGAAATCTTTCAAGACTCAATGGCTATCACACGTTATAACCAGCACCCGGATATTTTTCTTACCATGACTGCAAATCCAAAGTGGCCGGAAATTACTTCGGCTCTACTACCCAATCAAAAGGCTACCGACCGGGCAGATTTAGTTGCACGTGTATTTGAGTTAAAAAGAAAGGCTTTGATGAAGGAGATTGATGTTAATAATGTATTTGGAAAGAAAGTAGCACATGTATTTACAATTGAATTTCAGAGGAGATTGATGTTAATAATGTTAATAATGTCTTCCACATAAGCATGCTCTTTTCTTTCTTCGTGGTCCAGATAAGATTCGTACATGTGATCAAGTGGATAGAATTGTTTGTGTTGAATTTCCTGATCCTGCTCAAGATCCTGCATTATTCGATACTGTGTCAAAATGTATGGTACATGGACCATGTGGTGTTCGAAATCCAAATGCTTCATGTATGGAAAATGGTAAATGTACTAAGAAATACCCTCGAAATTATGCAGATGCAACAACCATGGATCGTGATGGATATCCTATTTATCGTCGTCGTAATAATGAACATCGATATACTGTAAGGGGGCATCAAGTTGATAACCGAGATGTTGTTCCGTACAACATGTATCTCTCAAGACGCTTTAACTGCCATATTAATGTCGAAGTTTGTGCCGGGGTAAGATGTGTGAAGTACATTCATAAGTATATTTATAGAGGTCATGATCGGACTACAATGGTGTTGGGCGCAGTAGATGAGATCCAACAATACCTTGATGCAAGATATATTGGACCACATGAGGCAGCTTGGCGAATATTTGAGCATCCCTTACATCAGGAGATTCCGTCAGTTCAAAGATTGATACTTCATTTACCAGGTCAACACCGTGTTATTTTTGATCCAGATGAAGATGTAAATGCAATAAGGTCAAGGGCTGAAAACGAGAAGACAACTTTGACTGAATTTTTTACATGTTGCGCTTTGCATGAGTCTGCACATGATCTCACATATCAAGAATTTCCTCAAAAGTTTGTGTGGCATTCGTCAACAAAGGTCTGGACTCCAAGACAATCTGGATATGCAATAGGCAGAATGTATTTTGCATCCCCTAATTCTGGTGAGCGATTTTATCTACGGTTGCTACTAACAGTTATTAAAGGGCCAACATCATGGGAAAATTTACGCACATACAATACTATCGAGTACCCTACATTTAAAGCAACATGTATTGCAAGAGGTCTTCTTGAAGATGATTCCGAGTGGAGACAATGTCTTTCCGAGGCTTCCATTATGAAAACAGGATATCAATTACGAAGACTGTTTTGTATTATTCTTATCGAATGTTCGCCGATCGATCCCCTTGCATTATGGAATGAATTTTCAATGCACATTTGCGATGATCTTCCACATAAACTACACACTTTATTTGCAATTTCTACCCCAACTCAAGGCCAACTTGAAGATTATGGATTATTCCTTATCAATGAATTGCTTGAGGAGTACGGTAAGTGTCTATCCGACTTTCCACCAATGCCACTTCCTGCTGGAGATTGGAATGCAATTGTTGGCAATAGATTGTTGCATGAACATCAGGAACTTATAAATAAAGCGAAACAAATGGATGCACAAAAAGACATTGATTGCCTCAATGATGCACAACGCAATGCTTATTCATCAATTACTTCATCCGTATTTGAAAATAAAGGTACTACATTCTTCTTGAGCGGCGGTGCTGGAACTGGAAAGACTTTTTTGTACAATGCAATAGCAACAATGCTGCGTAGTCTTGGAAATATAGTTATCACCGTCGCGTCTTCCGGTATTGCATCATTGCTACTTAGCGGAGGCCGGACTGCACATTCCACATTTCGTATCCCGTTAGATGTGCACGATAATTCAATTTGTAATTTTAGCAAGCAATCCATGCAAGCACAATTATTCAGAAAAGCGAAACTTATAATATGGGATGAGGTACCTATGCAACATCGGCACTGTGTTGAGGCAGTGGATCGATCGTTAAAAGATATCTGTGATAACAACAGAGCGTTTGGTGGTATTACTGTTGTTCTTGGTGGTGACTTCCGACAAATCTTGCCCGTCATACCAAAGGGGGTTCGAGAAGAAATTGTTGGCGCCTCATTGAGACGATCTGTATTATGGTGCTCTGTACAAGTTTTGATATTGGATCAGAATATGAGGTTAAATAACTCATCTACTGAGAATACAAATTTTGCAAAATTTATTTTGGAGGTATTTTATTTCAAGCCTAATTCAATTTTACGAACTATTTTTATCTTAACCAATCCTTAAACTTAAATTATATCTATATGTATTAGGTTGGGACAAATCCTACAGAAGTGGTAGAACTTCCTTCTAACATATTCAGGTGCAAGGATTTAAACGAGTTAATACTTCGAATTTATCCGCAGCTTGATATTGAGGGTGCAGTGACTCCGGCATACCTTACTGAACGAATAATTCTTTCTGCACGGAATGATGATGTTACTTTTATAAATGCTGCTGCATTAAATATTTTTCCGGGACAGAAGATTACGTATCAAGCTGCAGATAGTTTGTCTGAAAATGAAGAAACCGATCCAACCATTATAAATAGATATCCAACTGAGTACATAAACTCTTTGGATCCTCCTGGGTTGCCACAATTTACACTTGAGCTTAAGGTTGGTTGTCCTATTATTTTATTACGAAATATTGCACCTAAAGACGGGCTCTGCAATGGCACTCGATTGATGGTTGTCAGATGTGCATCACATGTCATTGAAGCTCAAATTTTAAATGGGGATAAAGCCGGATGTTTTGTGTTTATTCCAAGAATATCTTTGTCACCATTGGCTACAGAATTACCTTTTCATATGACAAGAAGGCAGTTTCCTGTCCGTGTGACATATGCTATGACGATTAATAAAGCCCAAGGACAATCTGTAAAGTTCGTTGGAGTTGATTTGCGGACCCCAGTTTTCAGTCATGGACATCTTTATGTGGCACTTTCAAGGTGCACATCTTTTGATCGTGTATGTGTCCTTCTTCAGCCCAACATAAATAACACAGTAAACATCGTTTACCCAGAAGTTCTGCTATGATTTCCAATGTATGATAAAAATTGTATGTAAGTATTTTAACTTTCTTTCTTTACATTGTTTTATTTATATTATTTGTTTAAATGATCTTTTATCTTTTAAAAAATTATTTATCGATTGTTGTCTAACATGCAGGTATATCATTATCATACGTTACCAAGCTTTAAAATGTGGACACACATTACCATATATGGCAGGGTAAGAAATTTTTTCCTTTACTACATTTCATTTCATGACTTAATAGTTTTCGGTATGCATTGTTTGATAAAATATATTGGTTTGTATTTTTATATAGATAGATGATGATGAAGATTTGGCAAAAACTGTAAGTTTCTTATCATAATTCTACATTATATATTTTATCTACTATGTTTGCATTAACATTTTTGTTCTCTTAGGTTCTGTTACTTCAAAACCATCACATAAATGTCAAGCTACGGGGTTATATCGGATTTTGGTTTGATAAGGTATGCATACCGTTACAAACATTCCCATTTTGCCATTAAAAATTAGTTACTGTTTATTATTATTATTATTTTCAGCAAATTGCTAAAAGAACTTTACAAGCAACGACGACGAGTCACATTGAAGACAAAGCAATCTTCTTTTCCGAGGTAATATAAAAATCTTAGATTTTGTTTTTCAAAATATCCTGTTCATTGACCATCCAAATACCTGTTTTGTTATAGAAGTGGAAGATGGTTCTTGCCGAGCTTGCTTGGTTCCAGAAAGCACGCCATCCACCACTCCAACGAAAAAAGGTAAATAACTGTATAAATTTAAAATTTTCCATATTATCAAATATATATTAATTTTTCTAAGAAATTTATGTTCTTAATTTATCTAGGTTATTGCTCATCCTATTAACTCTCCACTTTGGATTGAGCTAGACACGTCATCTTTTTATAATGTGATGATGAAAAGGTTTTCTGCTTAACCATGATGAAGGTAATAAAAGTGAGTTTTACAAAGTAATTAGATATATCTTCGTTTCTAATTTTTCTATTCTAATCTATGATTTTATTTTTTATTTTCAGGACACACGGCACTAGCTTCATATGTAAATTTTGTTGGTTTTAAATGCACGTGTGAGAGATGGTGTTTTTGAAGTTGGACTGCATGGTTCAATCCAAAATGTATTTTTGTGTATATTTGTTCATAGTTAAGGGTTTTTTCTTTTAGCATATAGTTTAGGTTGTGTGATATTATAAGTCGATGTAAAAAAATGTTATCTTAAGTACTATTTTGGTTGAAAATATGATTTGGGGAAATCTCCCTTCAAAAAATCACTGAGTACGACTATATCCATTGTAGAAGAAGGAAAATTTTATTAATATCCATGCAAAAAGTTCATGTGGTCTTTTGGATTTTTATTTCCTTCTTTGTGTCATTTGGGAAGTTATGCCGATCTAATTTTCGTGGATTTTAGTGTTCGTATTTTTTGTTGGTTTTGTTGCTTCATTTGCATGTTTACAAGGAGACTTTGTGAATTTTATTTGAGTTGTTGGGTTTTCACATGCGAGGTCCCCCAAGCCCTTGGGTTTCTTCATTTGGACAGTTAAGGTAGGTAGTCGAGCTGTGAGTGCTTATTTTTTTATAAATTATAACATTCCAGTAACTCTCCTATTCAAAATTGCCATGCACGCAAAGCATCATTCGAGCAATTTTTTCCGTGCAATCTCTGTTTGGTTATCTGGCTTAATGACTGCAAATCTTAATGATTAAAAAGATTGAAAATATTTGTTGCACTGGGAAAATATTCCAGTCATTGCAATATTCCCTTTTGATCTTCTCATTCTCATGTAATTTGGTACACTTCAATTAGTATTTATGTTTCTCTGATTTTGTTTGTGTCTTGAAAGGTTTGTAAGGGTTGCATGTTGTGCGGAATATTTAGTTTTGGGTTGCATGCTACGGGAGAATTAATCTGAACTTGAAAAATGAATGTATGGGTTCTTCAAGATATGTAAGGGTAGCATTTTCATGATATCCTGAACTTGAAAATGATTGTAAGGGTTGCATCCTGGATTGTAAGGGTAGCATGTTGCGCTGGATATTTAGTTCAGGGTTGCATGCCGTGGGAGAATTAATCTGAACTTGAAAATGAATGTAAGGGTTCTTCAGGATATGTAAGGGTTGCATTTTCAGGATATCATGTACTTGAAAATGAATGTAAGGGTTCATCCTGGATATTTAGCACATTTTGTTTAATGCAAGTAAAGGTTGCATCTGGATATGTAAGGTTTAATTAGTTTGCTATTGTCCAACTATTGAGTTAAGGTAATTTTACACTGAATTCAACATATGCTCAATAGCAGAGCTTATCAGAATTGAATTAAATGTGTTACCTGGGAATACATTTTCATTTTCAAGGGTTAATTAGTTTGCTAAAGAAAACCATCTTCACAGGATATCGACGTAGATCAGGTAAAATACTTTGTCCAATATTCAGGATAGTATCATTGGTGTGATATATGATCGATTACACGTCAAATGTGCATAAGTTGCATCATCTAATGTATTCACATAATTATCAAGGTTCTTGCTATCTATTTGTACTCAGTGCAAAGCTGTCTATATTTCTCTACTGTGTACTTGAATTAAATTCAAGGTGTTACCTCTTTGAGTGAAAAATAAGTCAATAACTTGCATTCAAGTTCATCTAGATAACCGCAGACTTAAATATAGTTCTGATTCATTAAATGGATAACTTATGCCCATGATGCCTCAATAAAATCTTCATGTTGGATGTTAGCAAAATTTAAACATATATTTATATACTAAATGACAGATGTCTATTTGCTAAGTGTGATATAGTCTGGATTTCAGAATGATATTTTACAACTATGTACCATTTTAAATGTTGTGAACAATATTGTTCAGATAAGTAAAGGTCAATTAACCTATGAAAAATTAGTAATAATGATGTATACTTACCATAGGCATTACCAATATGTTCGGTTGTTTTGAAACTTCCCATCACTAATATGCATGTGATCATCATAGCATAGTTTAACTCTGGAATATACACCTGCCCCTCATACTTTGGAGAGGTGTGGATAACCTTAACTCAAGGGAAGCAACCTAGAGTCTGTGCATGTGTGATAATTGAAAATACACAAGATATCACAACTTTACTTGCAATGATGGCAGCAGCAACGGCTACTACAAATGTTGACCAAAATAGTGGGCCTACAATTGAGTTAAGGCAATTTTACACTGAATTCAATCATATGCTCATTGCAGAGCTTATCAGATTTTGAATTAAATGTGTTACCTCACAAATGTAGCAAACTAATTAAGTAAAGGTAGTTTGCTACATTTTGTTAACTTAATTAGTTTGCTACATTTGTTAACTAATTTAGTTTGGATGGCTTTTCAGATTAATTCTGGTTTTCTTGGATGATGGTATGAATTTTCAAATTCTATTTCTATTTTAACAAATTCTGATTTCAGATTCTACGATACAATTCTATGTTAACAACTGATGTTTTACTTGGATGATACTTGGCTTTTCATGACACAATTCTGTTTTTCATGATACTATGGCTTTTTTAAAAACATCCAAGTTAACATGATATTCCCTCGACGAAACTGTATTAGTTCTCAAATTTAATGGTGATCAAATTGGAGAGTATATCATGCATGTTGTCTTCTATAGAGACAGGATCTTCATGAGAGCTTGACAAGGCAAGCAACAACACTATTTAGAGAAATTAAGCTGGCACTTTTGGCCAATATGTCGAGAATTGGAAGAAAATTGGTGAATTAACCAATAAATTTCCTTTTTTTTCTATTTTATTTGGTGTAGGCAACAAGTAGGGGATGTAAAAAGATGCTAAAATCTGATTTCTCCCCTTAAATAGCTGGAAGAGGTTGAAATAATCACGCATTTGTTGATGAGTTTAGCTGCATATGTATGAATAGTTCCATTTTAAAACTAAACCTTTGGTAATGAAGACAGTCTGTGGAGTTACTCCAAACATTCAGTATGTATCCCTTCTTTGGTAATGAACGGTTTGTTTGTATATTATAGGATTCCATGATTTTGTAAATTAAGGGGTGCATAATTTCAGGGAAAGAGAAGAAGAGGGGGATCTCGAAGGAGAAGAAGAGAGAGGAGATCTCGCTAACAAAAAGACCCTACTGCCTTCGGTCTTTTCCCTTTATCTCTATCATTTGCCCCATCAAATGAGAAGGCACAAAGCATGCAGCTTGGAGTTGTTTGGGAAATCTGAGAATGTGCTCAAGGATGGGTTATTTGTGTCTTCGAGAATTCCAATAAAGTTGAACACATTAATGAAGAAAAGTGTCATGGACACAGCTGGCCAGAGGTAATGAGTGATATGGTAGATGATATTTTTACTTTTTTCATGGTTGCTGAGATATCTGATTGAAGTTTATTGTGTAGGTTTAATATGCCTGCCCCAACAATTACCCCAGAATTGAAGAAGGATCTGGAAATTCTCAAGGTATGTTTTTTAATGATTTGAATTTTTCTTGCGTTACAAAGTTAAGGTAATTTGTTTGAGTTGTATTTTTTAGGATTTTAGGATTCTGTAAATTAAGTGGTGCATAATATCAATGATTTATCATTCATCCACTTTACGGGTGATCTACCTTGATCATTTGATTCTTTAGCAAATCTTGATACAATGTAAGTCTGTATTTGTGAATTTGACTAAGTATTGCATGTACATTAATAAGCTTATCATGAGCTTTGTCTCCTTGACTGAACAAAACAATAAGTTGATGGGATCAGTTGTTTATTTAACAAATATTCCACTCTAAATACTGAAAGTTTCTCATATATTATAAGCATACATGATATTTTTAGGTATTTACTCCTTTTAATCTTTATGCGTTGATTACTAATTTATTTACAGATTTCTGCAGAATAACCACTTCAGTGGTTATGTTCCGAAAACAATTTGAAGTTATTCCAAGTCTGAGGTATGTCTTCTTAATGTTAAACAATCCACAAATCTTATTCTATACTAGGTTCTCTTAGTATTTGCCTTTTAGCCTGATGTATCTGTCAACTGATTTGGAAGTCAGAAATCTACATGAGAGGGTGAACCTATTAGGACAAAGAATTTAAGATGGAATATTTTTGTCTACATTTCTTGCTGCGAGTATGAGCTCGAGTATAAGGTGGATTTGTTAGCAGTGGAATTGGACAATGAGAGGCAATTATGTACCCAATTTGCAGTGAAGTGGAAAAACTTGGAGGAGGAGCTTTTGAGGAAGAGGCAAGAAGCTGAACTCCAAGCCATAACATGCTCAAATGGAGATCTGACATTAAAACAGTTATGTTGAAAGTAGTAGACGTTAGAAATTAGCAATATTACAATTTTTTGGTTTCTGGGAGATGCATTGAGCTAAATAAATGAGATTAAAGATACAAACACTGATTGTTAAATCAATCTATGCAAATTGCTTTTTCGGATATTACGAGACGAATCATGTGATTTACATTACACAATGCTACACACCGAATACTTGGATGCTCCAAATTCTGAGAATATCATTTTATTGTTTGAGCATTGCTAATACCTACTAATTCCATAGATGCTTGCGATGCGTGCTTACCTTCTACTGCAGGCGGTTGCTACTAAGAAGCTGGTTGAATGCCAGAAGACGATAGCATCCATTGGGCAACAGTTGATAATAGTAGTGACTCTAGACGAAATCGTGGATGAAACCGAAAGGTCTGAACTCAACGAAAGCTCACCAAATCATAGAATGAGCAATATGAAGCCAAATGTCAGTGATCCTTCGAGAGATACATGTGTTTTTATGTTTGGTTTAGTTTGTTCCAATATGAGCAATGACAGATTTTTTAGTATTGAGCAATCTTTTTGGTATTAAGCTCTTAAATGAACCGTGCATGTTTGAAATTTCAGCAATCATTTTGCTCTTTTCTAAATTAATACCATTTCAAAGTGTTGTCTTTCTTGATGTTCATGAAGCAACACACCATCAAATAATGCAAAATGTCAAGATTCAAAATATAAAATAGATTCTTGGTTTGCAACAGGGAAAGGATTATGATTTTGTTAAGCATTTAAGATTTGGTCATCACATGATTACGACCGATAAGGTTGGGCTTAACATTAGTTTTTTTAAAATCTTTTTATCTTCATTTGGAAAGTCTGGCTGATTTGTTTACAATAACCTGTTGTTGTTTGCTGATACAATACATGATGGTACCCATATTAAGGGACTCTTGATCCTTTTATTCACTCACTTTGGCCGTCACTACTTAGAGTTAAGGGGTTATGGTGGAATTCATCACACCAATTGTAAAGGTGGGCAGTTAATTGACTTCTAGGTGAAAGCCTAATTGCAGTTTTTTTTAAAAACAAGTCAGTTTAATGTAGACGTTATGCAAGCAAGCCATTGAAATGGGACCATATTGCCATTCTACAACATGCATGAGTATGAAACATAGAAGGAAAGCTTAAATAAAAATGTCAGATTCTTTTCACATGAAGAACTTATGTAATAGGCTCCCTTTAGTCATTTATGATCCAGTTTATAATTGCACATTTTATGCTACATACTCTTTATTTCATTCTTCAAGTATGCTTGCTTTTTTGGTTTCTTTTGCTAATATCAAATTCAGTATACCCTACTTTATTATCAGTCGTGAAAGTGTTATGCTACTGTATATGAGGTGTAATATGCTGCTGGGGATCAAGAAGGGAGTTGTTGGCCAGGTGCCTTGCTTGGTGGAACTTCTGATTGTTCTATCAATACATGAGACTGCATTTGGGCTAAATTTGAAATTAGTAGCTGCAAAATTTGTACTGTTAATTCTATATTGATACAACTTTGTAGTGACTATGAATGATGTAACATGTATTTAAATAAATAAGAAGATGAACATTTCCCAGATTTGGCTGGCTTAATTAAACATATTTGTTTTGTTTTTTTCTTTATTGTATGTTTTTTACTTTTCCCCTTCTTTATATTTTTAGATCTATTTCAAGCTTGAATGTTTTGCGTAGGGACTTCTATTTGAGGAGGCTCTGGTTCAATTATTGTCATTTCTTTTATAGATATTTTTTCTAGCATTCTTTTGTGACGTAATATGGGATTTTGTGAAAAAATAATGCCAACACAAGCACCGAGAGTATCACATGAAGCTTCTCTTGAGAATCTATTCCACCAATTTTTACATTTGTCTGGTAATCTGCCATAAAATGCTAATGCAAGTGTATTGATCCAATCTGATAAAGAATTATCCAGAGTGATGCACATGGTCATGCTGGTTAGGAATCCATCATGAACAATATATTCATAAGAAAAAAAATTTGATACTAAAACATCCAGGGTGACCACTGACAAATTTTTGAGTAACCACAAATTAAAAACATTGACCGAAATTCTCTAGAGAAACGAAATTTTTGGGGAACTTGAATCTGAATCGAATTAAAATTTTGGGATTAACTAAAATTTTTGGGATGACCAACAGATGACTAACAAAATTTTGGGATGCCCAGCCAAAGGCGTCCGAGCCGAACCACGCTAAAATTTTTAACGCTAATTTGTTGTTCCGCACAGAAAGCACACACGCCAAATATATTGTTCTACGTCGAATTTGTTGTTTCGTACCGAATTTGTTGTTCTGCACCGAAGGCGATGGCGAACGCGATGAATTTGTTGTTCCGCATCGCATGTGCCCGCGATGAATTTATTGTTCCGCTCTGAAGGCGCCGGCTAAATTTTTTACGCTAATTTGTTGTTCCGCGTCGAATGCGCCTGCACCGAATTTTTTGTTCTACGCCAAATTTGTTGTTCCGCACCAAAGGCGCCCACGCCGAATTAGTTGTTCCATGTCGAAGGCGCATGCTCCGATTTTGTTGTTCCATGCTGAAGGCATCCATGCCGAATATTTTTACGCTAATTTGTTTGTCCGCGCAATTTTGGCCATGGAAATAATTTTTTGGGAAACAAAGATTTCGCGGGGGAATCTTAAATGAACCGTGCCCGCGGGCACGGGTTATGACTAGTCATATGATATATGTTCCTTAACAACATTTATCATAATAAAATCATGTGTAATATCGTCATATATTACACAAGTTCCTTAATGCCTTGCAACAACATTCAGGTTCGCTGAATATTAGCACATGTTAGTTATGATAATAACTATGCAATAACATATCACAGATAGTGCAGTAGAAATTGTTTATCACAACAGTTTATGAACAATAGAAGAGAGTACAAGTAGTTAACTTGCCCACTTAATCTGCTTGATTATGTTACATCATGCATAATATGATACCACAGAAGATTAATGAACTTATTAATATATCATCGATTATGTGAACTGTGCTTGACAAATTTTGGATACAAAAACAAACTTAAGAGAAGAGAGTCGCAGCTTGGCAAGTGTCAACCATTATAAGAAGATCCTAGAATCTGAAAATAGAAAGGAAGAGAGAGCGTATACTTAAGAAAATATTCAGTTAAATAAACATGTTTAGTGATGCTAGGTATGCACTGTTACTATATTCAATCAATAATATTATTTGGTGTATCCACTAATCATATTAGTAATAATAAGTTATTGATATGTGATTGGGGATTTAAACTCAAGGTTGAATAGATGCAATATTTGTACCCGATACATGACTATATTTCTATATGGACTTGTATGCAATGCAGAAAAACATATATAGTTGCAAGTCATGAGGATAATGGTAATAATGTCATTCATGATATGATAATATTTTCGCATGTAACACATGATAATGTATTTGTACTTGCTAATTATATCTGAGCATGTTAAGATATACAATTGTATTGCAACTGTATGGCAATATGTGAATTTCAGAACACATGAACTTTACAATTGTATTGCAACTGTATGACAATATGTAAATTTCAGAACTCATTAATTCATTATTATAATTGATCATAGATAATCACAGGATGCATTTGTTTTAATTCATTAGAACTGTTATTGCTTTTATTTCTTTTACATATTTTGTCGCTAAACGAATATAACGTTTGTCGCATGAACATAACGACTGAATATTAGTGGTTTCCGGTGTTATAATTCATTATGTTGCTATGTAAATTGCATGTGAAAAATGTTTCTATCTTTTTAAAAATATTCATAAAGTGCCGTATTTCATGTCCATACTATTAATTGTGCAACACCATCTTTGGATGGTCCATTCATGCAAATACGTGATGTTGAGCCCACCGGGCATATGTGAGACCATCGAATACAGAGGGAATGAAACTAGTCTATGACTAAACAGTACACTTTGGGGTGGGGTTGGTTCATTGTGGTAGGGTTTGTAAGTGTAGCTTGAGCATCTTACGGATACCTCTGTACCACACTAATAAAGGTAAGAATCTTGGCCATTTTTTAGGTTAGGGATGGCAAGAAGTGTCATGGTAAACCCCCGATGATATGGTGCATTCAAGAACACTATACTTACTCAGACATGAACTTATTCACTAGAACATATAATTGAAAGGCACTCAACTTACAACCCATCATTGCTTTAATGAGATGCAAATCATGTCATAATCGTTGTTTAATTTTATGTCTTAACTTTCAGCATGCTCATATCTTTTTGTTAATTTCCCTTCGTAAAATGCTTTTATCCTGTTAGTGGACTATGTTATTACAGTTCTAATTCCTTTTAATTATTTAAATGAAATTGATGCTTAGGAACCTACATGAGTAACCCTCACTGACGGGCATTGTATTTGTGTTTTCAATGCAATGTCCGTCAGGTTCTGCGGGCATTTTTGCACATCTCAGTTCCAGCATAGCGTGATCCACTAGAGGCAGGACTCTTCCAGTAGGATATTCTTAGGCTCACCTTCACGTAGTTCCATTATATCATATTTATATATTCTGTGTTGTAAGGGCCATAAGGCCTCTCTTCCTTTCCTTTATTGTTGTAATCCATTTTTGAGACGATTGAGATTGTAATAACATTATGATTATTAATGTTGTTTTTTAGTATGCATCCAAGGACCTGCAAAGTTTCTACAGACTCTTAGTGTGCTTAGGCCAAGGAGGCACGAATGAAAAAGTAATGCATCTTTGTCTTAAGCACACTGTGGACCCACTCGCGTCCTCGCTCGCATCCTCACTCCCAAGTTTAATGGGAAGCGTGGCATGACAAGTGTATACCTAGACTAGCCGGTACTTGCAATAGCCAAATTCATGACATTGAAACGCACAGGACAAACCGTTGATTGTCCTTCGAAAATGGTGGATGCACCAATACGATCGTGATTGTTGTACAAAGGAGGTGGAGGAACGTTGTTGTTGCTGTATGCAATAGCTATAAACATTGAGCTCTAATACTAATTGTAAGGACCCTGGCTATGAGGATAACACTGGAAGAGGGGTTGAATATTTTTTATAAAATTTAAACGATAGTTATACCAATTTAAATTCCTAACCAATAATAAATGCGGAATTATAAATAAACCCAAAAGGAAACAATGCTAACATAAAGGATGTTTCAAGGGTTCGGATTACCCACGTCCAATCCCAACTTGTTCTCAGTAATCCTACGTTCCTTCCACCCGATACCTCCGGATACTCAAGTTAGAACCCTAACTTGAGATTTCCTTTAAACCCACTTGTAGCAACCCTACAAGTGTAATCGAAACACAATCGATGTCCTTGACTCCCACAACTTGGGATCAAGCAAACCACTCTCACAAACCAAGAGTAAAACTAATATCGAAAGATATGAAATAATGATATAGCAACACTTACATATGCATTGAAGTAGAACTTGAAGGAGCAAGTGTATTGTGTGTTGAAGTCTCTTCCATGAAGAGAGAAAGCCCTTTCTCTTGTCACCACAAAATGCCTAGAGGATATCACTTTGATTCTAGGTTAGAGAGCAAGAGATAATGAGATTAGAAATCTAGGGCTTTTTTAGAATGAGAGCTTAGAAATGAAAGCTTGAATTCTTAAGAGCTTGCTTGGGGAAGAGAGAGGCTCCAATGGAACCGTAGAAGCTCTCTTTATAGGTTCTCTAAAACCCTTAAACAGAATTCCCAAAACTCCTTTTGAAATTTGTGTGGAAACAGCCAACAGATGGAATTTACACAATAGACAGTCGACTAATGAAGAACTCACAGTCGCCTGTTGCACTGTGTCAGAGGGTAGGTGAGAATTCAAACGGTAACTTACCACACAGGACAGGCGCCTGTAAACCAACAGGCGACTCAAGAACCTTCTACAGGCGACTGAGCGAAACATGAGAAAGTTATGAAAACTCAGAAAGTTTTAGGAATACATGACAGGCGACTGATGTGGTATCTACAGGAGACTATGCCATGGGTAGACGACTATGAAACCAACATCAGTCGTCTGGCCGAAACTTATATAAATTGCCAAACACAAAGTGTTAGAAAAAGGGTCGACATGTGACTGAAGAAGCATTCACAAGTGCATGTGCCATGGGCAGGCAACTGTGAAAGAAAAATCAGTCATCTGACCGAAGTTTAACAAGTTAGGGATCTTTGGGCGAGAGAGACAGGAGACTGACTAACAAGTCACATGCGCCTGTAACTGGATAAGCGCATGTACTTTGTACAACAGTCACTTGATGAAAGTTATCGCAGAAAGCCCAAATACCAAGTGTTAAAGTATGTGCAAAACAGACGACTATAGAACAAATCACAGGCGAATGTTTGGAGACAGGCGCCTGTAAATCATTCAGCAGTCGCCTGTCGAAAGTCCAAAATGTACATGTTAGAGGGTAAAGAATTAGAGGCCAATGAAATAAGTTCTAATGATTTCCTAGGACAGAAATAAAGATGTGTGTGTGCTCCAACATAATTCTACTTCTAAGCTACATACTAGAAGAGAATAAACAGATTTGTTCTTGTTTTTACCTCTCTTCTTTCTATTGAATGCGCTTGAAGTCTTCTAGGAGCTTCAATCATCATCTTCAATCATCCAACCACTTTACATGCTTTAATTGATCCTTGAGTGACATTCATTGCTAATTGATCTTCAAGATATGCCTATGCAATGGATTAACTGCAAGTAGGGGATTAGTCACAAGTATTTATGTTTGCTCATCATTAAAACCAAGTAGGGAGAAGTCCAATACTCAACATTCTCCCCCTTTTTGGTGATGACAAACAAACATAAAAAGATAAATAATTATGCTTAAAGAATAATTACTCCTCCAATATAGATGCCAATCAGGTTAGTCAATTTAAGTAAGGACAACTATTGATCAATTGAAGCAAACATGTAAGACATGTATGAATGAAATGATTTCAATACTAGAAATTTAGGATTTTATAATCCAAGTTCATTATATCTTACTTCCCCTGAATCTAAGGCAACTTCAATCTTAGATTCAAGTTTAGATTATACTTAGCACAAAATTATGATTTGTTTATTTCTCTCTCCCTATGGCATTATCTAAAAAGTGGGAGTAGAAAACAACAAAAATAGTGCTAAATAAGACTAAAACAATCATAAGAGTTTAAAGAATGTGGTATATATTCAATGTGATACCAAAATAAAATCGAGAAACCAAGAAGGTGCATAACAATGATATATGTCAAGTAATCATCAACAAAAGAAATTGTAGTTGACTAAAGGAATAAGAATCCAATATCAACATTACATAGGCAATAAAATGTCTCACGTCACATCATGTATATAATAGAGCACACAGAGAGACACAATTACACTATGTATACACATGGATCACAGTAGTTTAAATTGAGATACAATGTGAAACAGCATAAGATAAAGTAACACACATACACGCGCACACACACACAATCCAAAGTTACATGGAGTACAAAAGTAATGATAGATCACTCCACATACAAACAAAAATATGATCAACATTGTAACGGTCGCTTTCCGACCGTTCGTAGTTTCTGCGTGCACGTGTCTTATCGTGCACATATTTTATTTTACTATTTCTGGATTCCGAAATTTGTGATGCGATGTGCCGTTGCGATCATTTTGGGGTGTTGGATTTTATTGTAAATTTTGGGAACGTCGTCTCATGGCTCGTTTTCTCGCAAAACGACTTTGAATGATAGGGGCGTTTTAGTCCTTTAACTCAAAACGCCGTTTCCGATTTTACGTAAAATTTTGGTAGGCGTTATGCACAATCAGGCTCTGTAGATTTGTGTGTCTCGTCTCCACGATCGCCCCGGTATTTTCGGATTATTTTTCCGACGCCCGGTTTGAGAGTTATCGTCCGGATAAATCTGGACCGTTGATTTGCCCTGATCAATTTCGAAATTCAAATTGATTAGCCAAATCTGGCTATATCCCAAATTATCTTCATAATATCTTTCCTAAACTGTCTTTCTACTTGTCCCCTAGACTTATCCCTAATCGTACACCCTCTATCCCTTGGATCTTCCCTTTTTAACCATAATTCTATAGGTCTATAGAAATTTTAATTATTATTAATAATAGCTCAAACTTTAACCCAAACCCTAATTCCTATTTCCCGCAACAGCCCTAGGCAACTCGCAGCCGCCGACCTCTTCCCCCAAATCCCCAATCTTCCCCATCTCTCTCACGCATCTCTCACTTTCCCTCTCTCTCAGCCACCTTCTCTCTCTGCTCCACAGCCTCAGCGCGGCCGCCGCTATGCCCACGTCGCCTCCACAGCCTCAGCGCGCGCCGCCGCGGTGCTCTCCATGCGGATCTTCTCGCCGTGCAAAAATCGCAGCGCCGCCCGATCGCCTGAAAACCGCCGCACGGCCCCGCCCCCACGACCATCTCCCTCTCCCGATCTCCCTCGCGGTGAGCTCGCCGCCGCACCTCCCCCGAAATCCCGATTGTCGGCAAACCCCCGTCGCGATCTCCGCCTCCGGCCTCCCCCACGGCGACGCCGCCCCTCCCCGTGCCCGAGGCCACCTAACGGCTGCCGGCGGCCCTCTTTCACGTGGCGGGCAGCAGCACGGATGCTGCTGTGGAATCTTTCCGTCGTCTACCGCCATTCAGACGCCGCTGGAGCCCAGATCGGTCGCCGTCGACTCTCCTCAGGTCGGTGACCCCTCTCGTCGACCTGCCGCCTTCCCTGAGACGCCCCGACAGCCGCCTCCTAGGCCGGACAGTCCGCGGCCAACTCTCCAGCAGCTTCTCGTCATCGTTGCGAGGCCGTTGCTCGCTGTCTCGGTTCACCATTGTCGTGTCGCCTCCGTCGCTTCACCTGCAGCGCGCATTGGAGAGAGAGGAGCAAGTATCACACGTATCATGTAAGCGCTGATGTTAAACTAAACGTTGTTAATCATGTCAGTAGTATGTCCCGTAAGCCAAGTGTGTTTTATGCTGCTGTTAACAACCTAAGCTAGGGCCAATTATATTAGTTCTCCTTAAGATTAACTGTACATACTCCTTTATAGGGGTTAGCTATATGTAATCTAACTAGTATATAATGAAGTGCAGATACCTAATGCTACATCTCTTATATATATATGTTTCCAATTTATATTTTCCTGTTAAGTTAGTGTGTATCATGTTAGATAATTATATCAGCTAGTAAGTTAAAAATTAGTGCACAACTTGGTATTAGAATGACCTAAAGAACACTTGAATCTATACCAAATCGGGTCATAAGTCGACACGCTAGTTATCTAGTAATGTAAACAAAGTTGGTGTTAACCAATTTTAAAGACTGCTAACTTATTAATGTAAACCAACCTTGCAGACGACGCCGACGCATCGCGTTCAGACTGGACATCCGCTTTCAGACCCGACGTCTGATCAACGTTCAAACGCAGCAAAGGTTAGTCCCCTAACTCGTAGCGAACCCACACTGTAGAAAACCGAACCCTAACTAAAACTGGACAACTATAATTAAATTTACTTTTCCGCACCAGTAAAACGCTGCTCACCGTAGAAATCGACCATCGGACAAATTTTCTGTGCACATAGGGTAGTGGTCGATTTAGGTTGATAAAACATCAAAATTGTGACTTTTGACGAATAGGATAGTCCCGATAACCTAGAAACGAACCCTAATATGATTTGATGAAATTGAGACCTGACACCGTCGCCGTGGCGATATTTCAGACGGACTTCCGCGGACGAGACGCTTGGACGAGACGCTTTGAGAGGACGACGCACTCGCCGTTTCAGGCAAGTGTACCCACTTGCGTTTTTGACCATGCTTTGGTCGTAGATTGCTAGAACTGTTAGACTGTGAATGAATAGAACCGGACGTGAAATGATAGCGTCCGGGACGACTCCTTACAGCTCAGACTTGACGACGAAGTCTGAGCCTGACAACAACAACTTTTTGGTACTGTAGGGCTATCATGTGTGTGCGTGTGTGTGGACACCCTAGAATAACAACTCCCTACACTTGTCATGTCGTGTCCTGCTACACAAAAAAAAGCCTTCGGGCGTTTCGGATGCTTTCCTCCGCGAAAGTGATCCCTGTTACACAAAAAGCCTTCGGGCATTTCGGATGCTTTCCTCCGCGAAAGTGATCCCTGTTACACAAAAAGCCTTCGGGCGTTTCGGATGCTTTCCTCCGCGAAAGTGATCCCGGTTACACAAAAAGCCTTCGGGCGTTTCGGATGCTTTCCTTCGCAAAAGTGATCCCTGTTACACAAAAAGCCTTCGGGCGTTTCGGATGCTTTCCCCCGCGAAAGTGATCCCTGTTACACAAAAAGCCTTCGGGCGTTTCGGATGCTTTCCTAGCGGAAGTGATCCCTGTTACACAAAAAGCCTTCGGGCGTTTCGGATGTTTCCCTAGCGGAAATGATCCCTGTAAATCTGTCCTGAGTTCCTGGGTTTGGGGTTGGGTTGAGCGTGCGCACGGCAAGAGGGTCTGATCCCCCTCGAACCGTAAGGCGTGAACCCTTTCGTGTCTCACTTGTCTTGTCTTGTCTTGTCCCATCACGTCCCGACTCGTCTTGACACCTGTAGGTTAGTCCCGTAGTTGGTAGCACACGCTACGACTACTACTTGTCCCGTTTTACTTTCCTGCTACGTTACTTCCTGTTGTGTTACCCTGTTATAACCACAACATGCTAATCAACCAGTAAACTGTTGTGTAAAAGAACCTCAGCATGTTAATCAACCTGTAAACCGTTGTTTAAAGTTCGGTGCACTTGCAGTAAAGTCTAACCCTTCTTGTAGACTTTACCTGACGTACAGTTCCTTTTTCTTGGGTACTGTACGTCAGGTGCTCAGCCAGAGTTCGTGGACGAGGCAGAATCATTGGAGCACAAGGAGCTGAGGACGTCGACCCAGAGTACGCGCCCGACGAGGACCAGACCTTGAGGTCTTCTTAGTCATCACCTTAAGAGGTTACTACCTTTAGTTTGCTTTTAGACAGTTTGTTGCCACGCTTAGGCTCCTTTTTAGACTTTGTACTTGTTGGATATTATATCTCTAATTTAATGAATGCAACTTCCTTTCTGTACTTTCTGTTGTTTCGAACTTTATAAATGCAAGAACCTGAAACTTTTAAAATGGTACCCCTACAGACGCTTATTGGGTTCGAGCTTCTCAGCTCTGGCCTAAGCGGGCCTCGTCACGCTTCGCTTCCGTCCATTTTGGGAAGCGGGGCGTGACAGGTTTTAGTGGTGGCCCATGCAGGTCTTGCAAAAGTTCGGAACAATAAAAGTACCGTATTCATTTAATATCCTCGTACAAGTCTGAATTAGTTTCCTAGTCTTAGATAGTAGGAAGAGATAGGTAGACGTCCCAATTTGATAGTCTGACGCCTTGGTTAAGAATTAGTCATCCTCGTCCTAGAATACCTTAGTAGCCACTTGACCCTGACCGTGTTAAATTTCCTAGACCCCTTCTTTTAGTTTAGTCGCTCGCCCAGCTCCATTGACTTCGGGCCCTGCAGGACTAACCTGGATTCTCTTAGGAACCTTCCCATTAGATCCTGGTTACAGTCTAGCTCATTAGGAAATCTTAGTGCCGAGCTCTCCTGATCTTAGGCGACCCGATAATTAGAATCCCTGGCTTCTAGCGGCTCCCTGATCATTACCCTTTTCGTGATATCGACCGTAGAGTTCCATCGTAGCTTCGTGAATCGTATCCTAAGTGTATCCATCATGCGATCTTTTCCTTTCTTCCAATTCACGTAATCGTTCCTGACGAGTATCGCTGATCCTTCAAATCCCTTCCTTGGCCTATTCTGTTCCCCCTAAAAGTGTTTTCGAAATTCTGTATTAAGTTTTTCGCTCAGCTTAAATTCTTTAAAAACCCCTATATTATATATTTTAAAAAAAAAATTTTTTGTTTTTTTCGGTTGAGTTAAAATTCTTGCACTTATTTTAAAACCTCCTTGGTCGTAAAATTATTTTACTATCTCGTGCATATTTTCAAAACAATATCTTTCGTATTTTAGTTTTAAACCTTATGATCAAATTCTATAATCCAATATATATATATATATATTAATTTTCTAAACTAAAAAATATATATATATATATATTTCTAACCACTTACCGTAAGTACTTTTAAAATATTTTTCTAAACCAAAGAGAACTTTAAATGTCTTCTTGTATATGTATAAACACCTCTATGTTCATCGTGCTCATACTTCAAAAATCTTTGTTTAACTTACTTTCATTTGCAAAGCAACCGCTACCTCACCCTACCCATCCTCTCTTCGTCTTACTTTTTCCAAAGTTTTAATTTGTTACATCTGCTCACTTTTAAGTATATAAATATATATGTTTTAAAAAGGTATATGATACCATATTTTGCACAAAATTCTTCTTTCACCTATCTGATTATTTTGAGAAATATTTTTCCATCCAACCAGCTATCTCCTTATCCCGCCTTATTTGAACTCGTTCCTTCCGATTCATTTCGTTACACTCCTGGTTTCTGTCTTTCCTTAGGTTGTGTAGAGGTTAGTCCTTGTAGTTGTCTATGTTATCTCCGGTTTAGGAGTAGGCCCTTGGTAGGTTATGTTGTCATGATGCATGAGTATAGGTAGAGTGTGTGGACCGGTACGAGTGTGCTACCTTTAGGATATTAGTGACTGCCTTTTTGTGTCTTGAATGTGTACTCAGCGTTAACCATGATATGATTGAAATTGTCTGAAGACGGTATTCATATGTATATGGATAGGGTCATAGAAGGCAATTTCCTTATACGTAGTTTTTCGCGATTATAGAATAGCTTAACTTTGACTGCGTATGTTTGTATTAAAACTTTTTTTGATTTCGTTTAAACCAAACAAATAAAGTTTTCGAAATTAGCTCACAAGATCACAATTCAATTATCCTTCCTTATCCATTACCACGACTCCACACGTTTGTTTTTCAAATGTTTAAAAAAAAATGTGTCACTGGTTTTAAGTTTTCCTTTTCTCTTCTCTTTCTCTCCATTTAGAAATGTTATGTTTTGGTAGTTATAGTTTTGGGACTAGCCATTATGGTTATAGGATTTTGTTTGCGGGTAGGCTCAGGGTGAGACGAGTTTTTTATTACATCAATGATCAATTGATTTTGGAACACAAGGATGTTGGATTAGAATTTCTTTCGGATATAAAGAGTGAGCTGTCCAAGACTTATTTATAATACCGATGTGTGACGGACTCAAAGGAGAGTTCTAGTTGAATGAGATTATATGCGTGAAGATGAGAACTTAACAGATTTGAGGCTTAGACGAATGGTAGATAGGGATGGCTACGGAGTATAGTATAAGTTAGGGTGATCATGAGATTGAGTGGAGCTTTTATTAGCATCGAGACTTGATTGTTGAGTTGACGTGAGAAGACATTGGGAATAACACGACGCGTGGAGGTAAATGGATGGTTAGATTGTCGAACTTAATATTGCTTGGGATTGGATATAATAGGTAGGTTGAGATGTGATCGTGATAGTTCAAATTATTTGGTAGATAAAGTTATGGGAAGATATGACAGGAATGTATTAAGGACACGGCGATTGTTGATTTGCGAAAGGTATGATGAGATAGACAAATGTTCGTCTTGGATTGGTGATCGACCAGAACATAAGTTTAGCGATTGATTAATATTGGGATGAGATTGAGAAAAATTTAAAGATGTTATAGAGGGATGATGTTTAGCGGAGAGGTATGGTAAGAGGAGGTGATTATTTTTCTCTTATGAGGACTCAGGGTTGGAAGTCTAACAACAGTGATGGGTCTATAGTTAAGTGTCAAGATGTGAGATTAGTCGTGGCTTTATCCAGTGAAAAGGAGGATTATGATGGATTAGTTAAAGAACGATGTTGAAGTTATATGATTAGAGATCATTGTGGGGAAGATGGGAGTTATAGGCTTAAGTATTTATAGATTTTATAATTAGTCTTAGTATGAGTGATTCCGAGGACGGAATCATTTCTAAGGAGGGTAGAATGTAACGGTCGCTTTCCGACCGTTCGTAGTTTCTGCGTGCACGTGCCTTATCGTGCACATATTTTATTTTACTATTTCTGGATTCCGAAATTTGCGATGCGATGTGCCGTTGTGATCATTTTGGGGTGTTGGATTTTATTGTAAATTTTGGGAACGTCGTCTCATGGCTCGTTTTCTCGCAAAACGACTTTGAATGATAGTGGCGTTTTAGTCCTTTGACTCAAAACACCGTTTCCGATTTTACGTAAATTTTTGGTAGGCGTTATGCACGATCAGGCTCTGTAGATTTGTGCGTCTCGTCTCCACGATCGCCCCGGTATTTTCGGATAATTTTCCCGACGCCCGGTTTGAGAGTTATCGCCCGGATAAATCTGGACCGTTGATTTGCCCTGATCAATTTCGAAATTCAAATTGATTAGCCAAATCTGGCTATATCCCAAATTATCTTCATAATATCTTTCCTAAACTGTCTTTCTACTTGTCCCCTAGACTTATCCCTAATCGTACACCCTATATCCCTTGGATCTTCCCTTTTTAACCCTAATTCTATAGGTCTATAGAAATTTTAATTATTATTAATAATAGCTCAAACTTTAACCCAAACCCTAATTCCTATTTCCCGCAACAGCCCTAGGCAACTCGCAGCCGCCGGCCTCTTCCCCCAAATCCCCAATCTTCCCCATCTCTCTCACGCATCTCTCTCTTTCCCTCTCTCTCAGCCACCTTCTCTCTCCGCTCCACAGCCTCAGCGCGGCCGCCGCTATGCCCATGTCGCCTCCACGGCCTCAGCACGCGCCGCCGAGGCGCTCTTGCCGTGATCCGCCGTCGTTCGAGCCTGTGCCGCCGTGCGGATCTTCTCGCCGTGCAAAAATCGCAGCGCCGCCCGATCGCCTGAAAACCGCCGCACGGCCCCGCCCCCACGACCATCTCCCTCTCCCGATCTCCCTCGCGGCGAGCTCGCCGCCGCACCTCCCCCGAAATCCCGATCGTCGGTGAACCCCCGTCGCGATCTCCGCCTCCGGCTTCCCCCACGGCGATGCCGCCCCTCCCCGTGCCCGAGGCCACCTAACGGCTACCGGCGGCCCTCTTTCACGCGGCGGCAGCAGCACGGATGCTGCTGTGGAATCTTTCCGTCGTCTGCCGCCATTCAGACGCCGCCGGAGCCCAGATCGGTCACCGTCGACTCTCCTCAGGTCGGTGACCCCTCTCGTCGACCTGCCGCCTCCCCTGAGACGCCCCGACAGCCGCCTCCTAGGCCGGACAGACCGCGGCCAACTCTCCAGCAGCTTCTCGTCACCGTTGCAAGGCCGTTGCTCGCTGTCTCGGTTCACCATTGCCGTGTTACCTCTGTCGCTTCACCTGCAGCGCGCATTGGAGAGAGAGGAGCAAGTATCACACGAATCATATAAGCGCTGATGTTAAACTAAACGTTGTTAATCATGTCAGTAGCATGTCCCGTAAGCCGAGTGTGTTTTATGCTGCTGTTAACAACCTAAGCTATGGCCAATTATATTAGTTCTCCTTAAGATTAACTGTACATACTCCTTTATAGGGGTTAGCTATATGTAATCTAACTAGTATATAATGAAGTGCAGATACCTAATGCTACATCTCTTATATATATATGTTTCCAATTTATATTGTCCTCTTAAGTTAGTGTGTATCATGTTAGATAATTATATCAGCTAGTAAGTTAAAAATTAGTGCACAACTTGGTATTAGAATGACCTAAAGAACACTTGAATCTATACCAAATCGGGTCATAAGTCGACACGCTAGTTATCTAGTAATGTAAACAAAGTTGGTGTTAACCAATTTTAAAGACTGCTAACTTATTAATGTAAACCAACCTTGCAGACGACGCCGACGCATCGCGTTCAGACTGGACATCCGCTTTCAGACCCGACGTCTGATCAACGTTCAAACGCAGCAAAGGTTAGTCCTCTAACTCGTAGCGAACCCACACTGTAGAAAACCGAACCCTAACTAAAACTGGACAACTATAATTAAATTTACTTTTCCGCACCAGTAAAACGCTGCTCACCGTAGAAATCGACCATCGGACAAATTTTCTGTGCACATAGGGTAGTGGTCGATTTAGGTTGATAAAACATCAACATTGTGACTTTTGACGAATAGGATAGTCCTGATAACCTAGAAACGAACCCTAATAGGATTTGATGAAATTGAGACCTGACACCGTCGCCGTGGCGATATTTCAGACGGACTTCCGCGGACGAGACGCTTTGAGAGGACGACGCACTCGTCGTTTCAGGCAAGTGTACCACTTGCGTTTTTGACCGTGCTTTGGTCGTAGATTGCTAGAACTGTTAGACTGTGAATGAATAGAACCGGACGTGAAATGATAGCGTCCGGGACGACTCCTGACGGCTCAGACTTGACGACGAAGTCTGAGCCTGACAACAACAACTTTTTGGTACTGTAGGGCTATCATGTGTGTGCGTGTGTGTGGACACCCTAGAATAACAACTCCCTACACTTGTCATGTCGTGTCCTGCTACACAAAAAAAGCCTTCGGGCGTTTCGGATGCTTTCCTCCGCGAAAGTGATCCCTGTTACACAAAAAGCCTTCGGGCGTTTCGGATGCTTTCCTCCGCGAAAGTGATCCCTGTTACACAAAAAGCCTTCGGGCGTTTCGGATGCTTTCGTCCGCGAAAGTGATCCCTGTTACACAAAAAGCCTTCGGGCTTTTCGGATGCTTTCCCCCGTGAAAGTGATCCCTGTTACACAAAAAGCCTTCGGGCGTTTCAGATGCTTTCCTAGCGGAAGTGATCCCTGTTACACAAAAAGCCTTCAGGCGTTTCGGATGTTTCCCTAGCGGAAATTATCCCTGTAAATCTGTCCTGAGTTCCTGGGTTTGCGGTTGGGTTGAGCGTGCGCACGGCAAGAGGGTCTGATCCCCCTCGAACCGTAAGGCGTGAACCCTTTCGTGTCTCACTTGTCTTGTCTTGTCTTGTCCCGTCACGTCCCGACTCGTCTTGACACCTGTAGGTTAGTCCCGTAGTTGGTAGCACACGCTACGACTACTACTTGTCCCGTTTTACTTTCCTGCTACGTTACTTCCTGTTGTGTTACCCTGTTATAACCACAGCATACTAATCAACCAGTAAACTGTTGTGTAAAAGAACCTCAGCATGTTAATCAACCTGTAAACCGTTGTTTAAAGTTCGGTGCACTTGCAGTAAAGTCTAACCCTTCTTGTAGACTTTACCTGACGTACAGTTCCTTTTTCTTGGGTACTGTACGTCAGGTGCTCAGCCAGAGTTCGTGGACGAGGCAGAATCATTGGAGCACGAGGAGCCGAGGACGTCGACCCAGAGTACGCGCCCGACGAGGACCAGACCTTGAGGTCTTCTTAGTCGTCACCTTAAGAGGTTACTACCTTTAGTTTGCTTTTAGACAGTTTGTTGCCACGCTTAGGCTCCTTTTTAGACTTTGTACTTGTTGGATATTATATCTCTAATTTAATGAATGCAACTTCCTTTCTGTACTTTCTGTTGTTTCGAACTTTATAAATGCAAGAACCTGAAACTTTTAAAAAAAATATGATCAACATCATACACCATCCAAAAGTAATGTGCAAAAATACATCAATACAACCAAAAATATAGACAGACTCACACTCTCAACCCTAACAATAAAATCTAAGACCAAGGATGAGCAGTTACCACGACACATCAATCCAGATCAGCTGCAGAGGAGTCCACATGAGTAGCTAACTCAATACAGAAATCCTGGGGCTCTAGGTCAACAGAAATATCCTCGGGATGAGAAGAAACATCGTCAATAGAGGAGACTTCCTAAGGAGCCTGAGAAGCAACCGGCTCAGAAGCAGCATCAACGGTAGTATCAGGAATCTTAGAGATGATCGGAGGAGGAGGCTGAGTAGGCTGAGCAGATGGAACAAATGATTGGAGGTGGGCAGGGAAGGGTATGCCCTGATGCTGAAACATCAAATAAAATAGCTCATAAAGACCAGATAGCTTCTCGTCCAACTGGACAAGAGAAGGTGCATCAGATGATGAAGGTTGATCAACAGGTGGAGCAGTGGATGAAGACGGGGCTGAAGTAGACTGCCACTTCTTTGATGTCGTCTGTAGAGCCGAAGAGACTTTACAGTCGTATCAAGGAGAGGGCCAAGAGGCATGGGCTCGTACATGGTCAGATCAATGCCGAAGTGGTGAAAGACAAGAGTAAGAATTCCTCCATCTGGAATATGAAAGGAAGAAGAAGTGAACTCTACCATGTCCATCCGATCAAGGAGGACCCCAGCCCAGTTCACAGACATGCCAGAAAAGATTGCATATATGCATATGAGAATCTCCTAAGATGGCTGATCAGAGAAACCTTATTTCGGTAGGATGTTGGACTTCACCACTAGGTGAACAGCCTAACCTCGCGCAGAAAACATGGAAGCCCTGATGCCAGAGGAGAGGAACGAAGGGATCTCAGAGAACATAACATTCTCAGGATTCCTTCCTCTGGTTCTTTGCCTGCTGATATCTCCCTCTCAGAGAACATGTCCTGGAGGAAAGCCTGGTCAAGGTCTGCAACATCTGAGAGGGAGATATCAGCAGTCAAAGAACCAGAGGAAGGAATCCTAAGAATGTTCCCTAAGAGAATAGGGTCAAGCTTGATATGAATCCCTTGTACCATGGTGTCAGTGACACCCATGTCAGCTTATTCACCGCGAATGCGGTTGGCATAGAATAGCTTAACAAGAAATGGATAGGCACGAGGGGAGACTACATGAGAGTATCAAAACAGATCGACCTAATGGGTCGTCATGAGGATCTCAGAAAGTCTCTCAGTGGTAAAAGCATGATAAACAATGAAATGCTTGCGAAGGAGCTTGATCCCAATCATAGAGTGAAATTTTGCCAAACAAGAGTCATCTCGACAAACTAGGACTAGAGGATCAGCTGGAGGAGGTTGAGGAGGCATGGGTTGATTTTGGCCTTGGGGTTCAACAAGAAAAGGCTCGGTGTGGGTGTCTACATCCACACGAGTAAAATTCGTCGCAAAAATAGGCTCATTGATATGAACACCAATGGGTCTATGCTGACGTTTCTAAAGGGGCCCAACAGACTCTTCTTCTTCGGAAGAAGAACGAATAGAATCAGAATCATCCAAAACATCGGAGATGGGCTCTGCAAATTTGGTGCGGGCTTTATAGGGAACTTTCTTCAGTGGGCAGCCTTAGGTTTAGGGTTCATAGGCTTCCTAACAACAATAGCTTTCCCTTTGGAAGATGAACTGATCTTGGGTGGAGCCATAGCATGAAATCAACAGAAAATGTAGTAAATAGAGCACGATTGAAAACTGAGAGAGATATACCAATCAATCAACGAACGACAGAGGAGGAGAGATCCAAAGCTCGATCGAGTCAATAGAGAGGGGAATCGACGGCTAGGGGCTTCGAATCCATGGAGAAGACGAAAAGAACTGTTATTGTTTGAAGGAGGAAGACGAGGGAGTTCTATCGGAGGAGACAGAAAAACAGAATGGCCTCAATTACTTAAGTGAAGAGGTAACAGATCTGGGCCGTTGGATCGAGAGATGGACGGATCGGATTAAAGCAACGAACCGCCTCCGATGTGGACAGTCGACTGATGTACAATTGTCAGTCGACTGGTCGAAAAGATAGAAAACTGACTAGATAGATACACAGGCCCATGTAGTGTAAGCACAGTCGCCTGGCAAAGTGACAGGCGCCTGTAAAATACACTACAGTCGCCTGACCTAAAGTCAATAATTTTTATGAATTGATAGAAAATAATCAAGATCAAGGGAGGCACCTAATGAACAAATTTCAGTCGCCTGTCGGAGAGACAGGTACCGGACAATATGTTGGAATTTCATAATTCCATATTTCTATTTTCCATATGGTTTTGATATGACAAACACATTCAGTGCTACTAACTCTAGCTATGCAGATATAAATACATGATGAGTTCCACACATTCAGATATCTTCATGCATATTCAAACGGTTATATCATAGTTCATGAAGCTGGAAAGGCAAAGACACCTTACATCCACGAATTGGATATATAATCACTTGATAAGGATCCCCGGCAAAGAAGCTTCTCAGATTTAGTTGCAGATACAGTCTTATCTACGGCTTTTATGTAATCAATGTAAAATTTACTTTATTAGAGTTACATAGCCTTGTGATAATATATCTTAGTATCCTAGGTTTCCTTACTCATAATTCTACTTCCCAATTTCGAAAATTCATACCCAGAAAAATTGGCAGATCAATTTCCAAATTGGACGACCGATTTTAAAACTTCGAATTTGACTATGGTATTTCTTGAGCAAACTCCCTTAACCATGTAGATTCTGGATCTGCCTTCCAACGGTCAAAATTCCTTCTCTAAATTTTGGTCGACCAATTTTTTTTTTGTCGACCAAACACAAAACTAGCCGTTTGAAGCCCAAATTTTCAGGAGGGGTTTATGACCGTTTCCCAACGTCATTAACACTTCTCAACCATCCCTAAACACTATATATAGAGGGGTAGACCCTCTCTTTCACTTCACACACTTTCCTCTTCTTTATTTCTATCTTTGTTGAAATCAAGCCTTAGAATTTCTTAAGCATTTGGCCATTAGTCGTTCTTTTCTTATTTGTAAGAAGAAATCATTAGATTTCTCTCTTCGATTAAGAACGGAAGAACTTGGATTTCAACACTTTTGGGAAAGTTGTTTTGTTCTTATTTGTAAGAAGAAATCATTAGATTTCTCTCTTCGTTTAAGAACGGCAGAACTTCAATTGTGTTTCACCATTAAATATCTTGAAACATTGAAGTTCCTCTTTTGAACACCGTCCCTTTGAATTCATATTACATATTCATTACAAGGCTATAAGGTGTTTGCTTTTATTTCATTACAAAGTTATTTGAATCTCTAGTTATTGAGATTGTACAAAGTTTGGGACACGGGGAGTGTCGCCAGTTTTGTAAGTTTGTGCTTGCGGGTCAAGTGATTATAGTGGATTGAAAATCTCTACTGGGAGTAGAGGACTGGACTATGATCAAGAGGATCCGAACCAGGATACATCTCTGTGTTTGCGATTGATTTATTTTCAATACTTGTCATTTCATTTCTGTGCCATCTTTGCAAATATCAGTAACGTTTTATTTGCAATAGTTTTTATTATATACACTATTCACCCCCCTAGTGTTTTGATCCAAACATGCTAAAATTACATTTGGTATCAAAACAAGGTTAAGATGACAGAATCAAACATGAACGTTGTTCCACACAACTACCACACAAATCAACATCCTGAAGGGCACTCTCAAGTTCGTCCTCCTCTATTTGATGGTTATAACTACTCATATTGGAAAATAAGTATGCATTATGAGATATGTGACATCGTAGAGACAGGATACACTAAGCCAACAACTCATGTTGATGAATGGACCATGGTCGCGCCCCGGCGTACACGTCCCGGGACGACGGTTGTAGTTTTACCGCAAGCGCACGGTATAGCGGCGAGCGGGTATCGAACACAGGGAGGACGAATGACCGTGCTTGCTCCTAATCAACCTGGCTATTTAGAGGGATAATTGCCTTGGGCGATCCTGTCACAATCGTCAGACAAAAGTGCAAAATATCAAATCAAATAGAGAACGCCTAGGGAATGGGGAATCCCCACTACTCACCGTATTTCACAATTGTGGTTCGCCGGTATCGAAATCGCTAGGATGAGAATTTGGATGAACTAGTTGCAACTAAATGTGAAACCAAGCTCACGCTCTCGCGCTGTTGCCGGTCTATAGCTATCCTAGGTTTGGGTCCAATCTCTTGCAAACCCTAGCCTAGGGAAGCTAGCATTGGGATCAACATCATCGTCCAATTGCGCACCGAGTCCAATCTCTTGCAAACTCGGTCCACAATCTAAATTAGGATAGTTCCTACCCGTCCAATCTCTTGCAAACGGGTATCGGCGCGGAATTGCAACCGGAGATCCTAGCATCGGTCCAATTTCTTGCAAACCGATACTTCGAAAATCCGACTCCAACCCAATTCGGATTTCTAGGGCTTCCTATCGAATTGGGATCCAATCTCTTGCAAATCCCAATTGATGTGAATACCTAGCTATCCGTAGTAGTTCGATCCCAATCTAATCCCTAATAACAATCCTAGCTCAATTTCTACCGGTTCAACACAAATACGAAATTGGGCTTGTAGGGTTCATCCCCACGCCCCAAGACGTGGAGACTACTCACTAATCATAGCAATAGCACAATAATTGGCAAAGAAATAGACAATGGAATTCATCACAACAATGATATAAACAATAAAAAAATAGAGTTTTTGTGGAAGAGAAGTGCAAACCAATGTAGATCTTCAATCAACCCAACAAAAATCCAAGTTTTTCTCTTCACCAATCACAATTAATAAAGCTAAAAAGTAGACTCAAAAAGCTGCAAAAAATCTGAGAGGAGGCTCTCAAAACTAGGGTAAAAACAGAGCTTAAATAGCCCCAAAAATCGTCTAAAAATCCTGACCAAAACGCCCCTGCACAGCCTGTTTTCCGCAAATTTCGCTACAGGCAGCGCATCGCACTCGGCCGAGTGACAAAAGTCGCTCGGCCGAGTGAAAACCCTGTCAATTTCCAGTAAGTCGTGGGCTTCAGGGGTCTTCAGTTCGGGGGCGGCTCGGCCGAGTGAGTTGTCGTCACTCGGCCGATGGCTTCACTTCACTCGGGCGGACGGGATTTGCCACTCGGCCGAGTGGGTCTTCTGAAGCTCAGAGGCCGAAAAACAGTAACTTCGGTCTTTTTGAGAGCCTTCGTCTGGGCGCCACTCGGGCGGACGTGGTATCGTCACTCGGCCGAGTGGGTCTTCTGTGCTCGGCCGAGTGCACAGGTAACTCGTGTCTGAATTGGTCGGCCGAGCAGTGTCTCGCTGGTCGGCCGAGTGGCTCCTCCACTCGGCCGAGTGGGACACAAAAAATGCCCAAACTGGTCGTTTTGGCCTCCTCGTCGCTCCGGCGACGTCCATTCTTCTTCCGCTCCTCTCCAACAGCAAAATACCCCTCGGGGAGGTCGTCGGTGGCCGTCTAGATTACACGCATCTCGAGATCACTCCTAATCGCGCCAAATCACCTGAAATGCGACAAAAACAACAAATCGTGAAAAGCATCGCAATATCGTCGATATATCGTGAAAACATGATTTGGGCGATCAAAATGGCATGCAAACATGCGGGAAAAGGGTGTAAAATAAGGAGTGATCAAAATCCCCCAAGCTTGCCTCTTACTCGTCCTCGAGGAAGATAAGTAAAAAGCGAACCCGGTGGATTTGGAAAACGAAAACGGCGAAAAACGAAAAAAAATGAAAAACGAAGAAGAATGAAAACCAAACGAAAATAAAGGAAGAAAGAAAGAAGAGGTAGGATGCTAGATCATTTTCTCAGGACGTGGGTTTCACTTACTCTTATGGCATGCACCGAGTGAGAAATACTTGTCAAAGAATCTCATTTTGATATCATAGTAGAATAGTGCAAGTAGAAAATAGAAAACCCACGAACAACGGTATAATCATGAGAAACGGAATGATTTTAAAATTAACATCGCCTGAATCATCTAAAGCGGTATACAAGTCTCAGATCACACACTTTTCAATTGAACGCTTTCTATCTGGAGTATAAGAGTATCACATCATAGAATAGAGAGAATAGAAAAGTATGGGTTTCATGAAATGAATGCTAGGCTTAGATTTCTGGATTTCGTAAAGCTAGAAACAATCTCACCGAGTATAGAATATCACTTAGCCTAGGTTGTCGTGCTATGTCAAGTAGTCGCTCTCTCACACATCAATGGATCTCCTCCCCCAAGCTTATCTATAAGCGTGGTGGCACAAAAATATTTACATCCCCATTTTTATAAAGCTCCAAAGGCAAAGAAGAGAAAGAAGAAAGAAAGAAAATAAGCGAGATGGGATCTTTTATTGAGGATTTTTTTTTTTTTTTCTATCATATATACAATGATCCCAATTCAAAGAGAGATAATGATATACGAGAATGTTCTTCTCTCTTTTATTATATATATTTTTTTTCTTTTTTTTTTGGAATAAGAGATTTGGAGCTAGGAATTAATAACGGGGGAAATGCCATAAAATAGAATCACTAAGGGGAGATTCACCAATGATTTTAAAAGTAGAGAAATGTTGTTCAAGATTTGTGGAGAAAGAAATAAATATAACTCTCGGCTCACTCTATAAGACATGCACGACAACTTCAGCAGGGTGATCTAATCTACTCAGTTTCGATCGCAAAAAAGCTAACTAATCCAGATATATCATAGCTAACAATCATTCAATCATCCGGAAGTGAAGTGTACAATTCATGCATATAGAAGTGATAAAGGAAAAGAAGTCAGTACTCCAGATATAGGCATTCAATGCGTGAATCTTGGTGTGTTTTCTGTGATAGCATACATATGAATATTCAGGCTCTGCTAATAATAAAATTTCATCCATTTTCATGAGGAAAAAGTGTGGGCTCCTATTTCTAAATGCAAGCGAGTCATAGCATATGATATCAGAAATGAAATCTAAGACACGACAAATATAGCATGCATATAGAATAAGCTAACTCCACGTAGACATCATCACAGAAAATTCATCTCTAGCATGAGATGAAAAATAAGGAAGAAGTAAAGATAAAAGGAAAATAGAACCATGCAATGCGGCACACAGGTAAGTAAGGAAAACGTGATGCATGGCGAAACAAAAGGAAAATAACGAAAAATGAGTGCAAAAGTGAAAAGCGGTGTGAAAAACTGAAAATAAAGGTGGCAAATCGAAAAAAGAACGTGAAAGCTCACTCCCCCAAGCTAAACGGCACAGTGTCCTCAATGTGCAAAGTGTGGCACATAGAGAGACAAGCAATGTGAGGGGCAAGTGAGGATGGATGCATGATGGGAAGAAAAAATATAAAAAAGGAAAAGTAAGAAATGAAAATATGATGCGGAAATGATGCATGCACAGCTAGGAGTGATACGAAAATAAATACGGCACCCAGAACTCTCCCTCTCTCCCAAAAAAGATATATATAGATGTGATCAAAAATGAGAATCCCAAGTAGATATGATATGATATGCACAAATAGATATGATCAGAAATATAATCCCAAAATAAGTGAGGGGAGGGGGGTGGACAAAAGTGCATCAGGACCCAGCAGAGACGGGCAGCACAACGACAGGAATGGATCAAGGCATCAAGAGTGCCTAAGAAGGCGGTGCCGCGCCGTCTCCGTCCTGAGGCGGAGGAGGTGGTGGTGGTGGTGTAGGCTGCTGAGCTGGGGTGGGCGTGGGAGTGGAAGCAGGTCGAGCGTGTGTGGGTGTGTGTGTGGGAACCTGCGGGGTGGGTGGGGGTACGCGCAGGAGACGCTTTAAGATCTGCGTCAGGCAGTAGTGGATCTGAGGGATCAGGTCAAAGCGTCCAGACAGCGTAGAGACGGTGGAGGACAGGCTCCGAAGGTCTCCTCTAAGACCACTCACCGCCACCTCAAGAGCACGTATGCTCTGCAGTACGGTGTCGGGCGGGGGTGGTGCAGAGGGACGCACCGGTCTAGGCTGTGCAGGGCGAGGCTGGCGTACGCGTGTGGAGTATGTAACGGGCTCAGCAGGGAATGGGACAAAAGGGGCCGCGCCTGGAAAAGTGGGCCTGGCCTCGGTGTGAGGCCGGGACGCCGGCTGGCGAGGAGTGGAGGCAGCGGCAGCAAAGGAGGCGTGCAAAAGAGGTAACGAGGTGGCCAGAGAGGTCCGTGGCACAGACGTGTGGACAGACGCCACGACGCTCTCGGAGAATAAGGCGGCGGTGGAGACAGAGGAATCTCCCGCTGGGGCAGAAGTGTGCGGTCCAAAAGGTGTAACCCCAGCGGATATCATGCTAACCATGGTCTCCACGACCGAAGTGAACGAGGGCTCTCCGCACTCGACTATGGTCGGCGGGCGCTCGGGGAGTGCGGAGCAAAGGGGCTCCACGGACAGAGGGCCTGAGGTGGCAGAGGGAGTGGTGGGGACAGCCTCGGAAGTGGTGACAGTGGTGGAAGTGGGCTCAGCAAAAGTACTCTCGACACAGGCAGAGGTAGGGACAGAAGTGTGAAGAGCAGTGGAAACGTCAGGAACAGGCTGAGAGGCCACAGGGTCAACGGGGTGGGCAGCAGGCTCGGCAGGGTGCGCAGCAGGGTCTGCGGGAGCAGCCTGGGCAGCGTGGGCAGCGGGGCCCTGCTCGGCCTCCTCGGCCTCGAGCACGTAGGCGGCGGGGATGAGGACATCCATCGCCGGAAGCCAGTCAACGTGGGCTGGTGCAATCAGAGTCCGAGCAGGGCTCGGGAGAATCATGTAATCGGCCCCATAGGGGCCGTGCAACCAGACCCAGTGACGCTCGCCGTGCGGACGCAGCATCTTCATCCGGGCCATAACGTCTATCGACAAGGAAGTGGGGCCCGGAACGCGTCGCAGGTCGTCGGGGAAATCCTCGCCGGTCATAAGAGCCAGCAGGGTAATCAGGCCGCCGCAGCATATCGGTGAGCGAGCGCCCACCGATACAATGATGCGGTCTAAGTACCATGCCGCGATATCGATCACGACGGCGGGGACAAGCTCGTCTCCATCCCTAGATAGAGCTCTGGGACGTGTCATCGCATAGAGCATGTAAAGCTCTGGCGTAGACATCGTGCCCGGCTCATATCTGGCCAAAAAGGTAGTCGCCATGAGGCGCTGGGCAATGCGTAGGCAGGGATGTACGATGGCCGAGGCCTTGGCCCTACTAGGGTCAAAGGCGGCGTGGAGACCCGTGATACGTGCCCAGAAGGCACCGGCGTCGAAAGAGGGTGGAGGGATATGTGTGGGGCCATAACCGCGATCGGCTCCGGGGACTGCGGGCCATGAGAAAAATGCTCTCATCATATCGAGAGTGACCTGGCACTCTCGATCCATGAACCGGAATGAGCATCCCTCATCGGTCCGGGCGATAGAACTCAAAACCTCAAGTGTCGGACGGGTAAAAGTATCCGCCGACACCTGGAAAAAATCTCGCCAGCCCACGTTGTCGTACAACGTGAGCATCCCCTCAAGTACCCCCAGGCGTCCTAGGTCAGCGAGGTGTGCGAACCTGGAGGGTACGATCGAGCGCTGGGAGATACGCTCGAAGACGGCGCGGTGTGCGTCGTCTCGGAACGTAATCCCGAGCGGCCCGACCAGTGGAGCCGGTGGTGGTGGCTGTGGATCGGCGGGGAGAGGCTGTGCGGGCTGTGGGTGCGCTGCAGGCTGTGCGGGGTGTGCGGGGCCTGCAGGCGGTGCGGGGTGTGCGGGGGACGGTGGAGGAGAGTCCTCCAACTCGTGGGAGGGGCCGGCATCATCCGACCGCTTCCGCTTGGCGGAAGCTCTCTTCGACCGCGGCCGTGTCCGGGGCGGCATATCTGCCCCGAGCGCGCGCCGAAAAAGTGAAAAGTGCGGCGTGTGCACAAGAGTGGAAAGAGTTTACCCAAACACGCCGCGAGTGCTAAGTAGTGGAAGCGTGCGAAGTCCGCGCCTCCACGAAGTCCTGAGCAGCCCGTAGAAACTCCCCTGAGCTCCCCTAAGCTCCAAAAAGCAACCTGCGCATGGAAAAGCGATATCAGCGAGTAATAATCAAAATGTATGGAGCAATAGAGGTATAACATATAGATATAGGAATTGATTTGGGTTAGGGGGGCGTTTAGCACATGGATCCTCAAAATATACACGAGGAGAGGAGAAAACGGTGAAAATAAGCGAACCGGAGGTGATCGGAGGCGGGGCGGCCGGCGGCGACTCGGGCGGAGTCCGGCGACGGGCGGCCGGCGACGGCAGGCCGAGCGGCGGCGCGCGCGGGCGAGTGGGCGAGCGGCGAGGCGAGATCGGGCGAGGGAGCTGAGGGGGCGCGGGCGAAGGGGTTTTTTTTTTGTTTTCGAAAACCGTGCCCCCCCTCGGTTTTATATAAAAAAGTTACGACTCGGCCGAGTGACTTTACTCACTCGGCCGAGCGAGGCAATTAAAAATTTCTCCCCGATGTCGCTTCGGCCGAGTGGCTTTGCCAGCCTCGGCCGAGTGGAGTAAGTCCATTCGGCCGAGTGACTCAAGCTACTCGGCATGACTCGCCCTAGGAGGGTATCCGTTTTACTCGGCCGAGTGAATATATGTACTCGGCCGAGTAGCAGTTCTTATGAAATGAGGAAAATAGACAGAGAGTTGGGTACAGCAGACTTCCCTCGTTCGTGAGCGGCTCGGCCGGACGAACTTCTTGACTCGGCCGAGTGACTAGTATACTCGGCCGAGTGAGCCTTAATTTCTGCTGTTTATCTTCGTTTGGACTCTAAACTCCGTCTTTCTTCCTCCAGTCGATTTCATGCTCCTCCTAAGCGTCGAACGCCTTCTTGGGGCGCTCCTCATCGTCTCGTTCATCCTCCTCATGATGATCTACCTATCTTCTCTCCTGTCAAGAAAAATAGGACCCGTTATGACAAAATTTTTGGTCGGGTGACTCAAAATACTAAAAATTTCTAAAACAAAAATAAAGAAAAACGAATGAAAATAAAGCAAAAACCGTTGGGTTGCCTCCCGACAAGCGCTCGTTTTAGGTCGTGAGCTCGACCCCCTATAATTTTCAATCAATGCGGGATGTTTGGTGCACATGAGATGCACCCGTCAAACTTTCCGGGGAGCGCGCTTTGATTCGGACGTGGCGGCGTAGCGGTCTCCCTCGGAGGTCTCCTATCTCGAATAGTGTTGGGGGGAGGCTCCCCCAAGCTAGCATTTGCCCCGGTCAACGGCTTAGCCGGCGATGCCGATTTCCGTACCGGCGGAGCTTTCTTTGGAGACTTTGATTTCGAGAGCTTGCAGAGCTCTCGAATCCTTGCGACATCAGCGTCGCCTTCATCTTCATCAGTGGAGAAGTCTGGGGAATCATCATTATTGTCCTCATGGCCTAAATCCGGGCTTTCATCCAATTCTTCATCAAAAAGGGCACCAATTGAGTGAGGAATCGCCTCCTCTATCACCTCATCAAGGAGGTCCATATAATCGAGTTCCTCATGGTAAGGCATGTGCTTCATTGCCTTGGGAATGTGGAGTTCCACCTCGATGTTTCCGACGTTTAAGGTTAAGGTACCTTCACGCACGTCGACGATGACTCCGGCGGTGGCGAGGAATGGGCGCCCAAGTATCAATGAGGTGTCTCCCTCCTCCTTAATGTCCATGATGACGAAGTCACATGGCAAGCATATTCCTCCCGGGACTTGAAGTGGGATGTCTTCGGCGATCCCCACCGGCCTTGTTATCCGTCCATCGGCTAATTGAATGCGCATGTCGGTGGGTTTCAACGTTGTCCCGGTGTTAAGCTTTAAGAACATGGAGAGGGGCATGAGACTCACACTAGCCCCAAGATCTACCAACGCCTTTTGAAGAGGCACACCGCCCAAAGTGCAAGGAATCCGAAAACTCCCCGGATCTTTGAATTTTGCCGGCTCCTTTTCTCTCTTGGTGAACCAAGAGCCCTCCTCGGCTAGCATGATCTTCTCCTTCCTCTTTCTCCCCGAAATCAAGTCCTTCAAGAATTTGGCATATGTGGGGATCTCGATGATGGCGTCAAGGAAGGGAATATTTAGGCTAACTCCTCTTAGATACTCGAGGAATTTCGCTAGCCTTTTCTCCATTTTCGCTTTCGCTAGTCTTTGGGGGAATGGGACCGGTGGCATGAAGCGCCTCTCCTCAGTTAATAGCTCCGCCCTAGATTTCTCCTTGTCTTGTGGCTCCTTCTCCTTATCGACCTCAACTACCGGCTCAACCGGCTCCAAGCTTTCCTCCACGGCCTCCTCAATAGGAATCATGGCGGGGGTGGTGTCCTTCCCGCCTCTAGTTGTGACGGCAACTACGGCGTTGATGTGGCCCGTGTTGCCCCGTGGGTTTTGCTCCGGTTGCGCCGGCAATCTTTGAGTGTTCCGGTTGAGCACCGCTAATTGTCCCGAAATTTGAGCCACTACGGTATTGAGAGAATCTTGTCCCGCCTTCAAAGTAGCATTCACCTTGTTTTGCTCGACCATGAACGCCTCCACTCTAGTTTCGAAATCGGATCTTTGTGGAGCTTGTGGAGGGTTTTGGTTTTGATTCCTCCACCCTTGGTTGTATCCGGGAGGCCTATAAGGTGGGACTTGTTGCTTTGGTTGGAAGTTTTGTTGTGGAGGCCCCCTCGGCGGATAGTATTGTTGTTGGGGTGGTGGTGGTCGAGCTTGATTAGGCGGTTGTTGTGGCGGGTTCAAAGCTCCTTCATTGTTGGCGTAGGAGAATCCCGGGTGATTTCTTGCGGCCGGATTAGACCAATACCCTTGGTTCCCCGCAACATATTGCACTTGCTCCAAGGATCCTTCTCCTTGCTCTCCTCCCGAATACATGGCTTGAGATTGGTCTTGCCAATCACTCATTTGGCTTGCCGGCGTGGAGGTGGAAGGGCTTCCTTGAGGCTCCGTTATGAATTTCTCCAATCTCTCCACCACCTTGTGGAGAGAATCGAATTTGCTCGTAAGCTCCGCTACGGCCTTTGCCTCGTAGATGCTAGTCGGCTTTAAGGAGGACGTAGAGTGTCCTCGCTCATCGCCCCATTGTTGGTTATTAGAGGCCATCTCCTCAATTAGGGCCGTAGCTTCCTCGGGAGTCTTTGACAAGATTGCACCATTCGCCGCGACATCAATAATTTGTTTGGTCCCCGGTTGGAGACCGTTGTAGAAGCTGTGCACTAACTCCCAATCTTCTATACTGTGGTGCGGGCACTGGTGCTGCAAATCCTTAAATCGCTCCCAAGCTTCATAGAGCGTCTCGTGTGGTCCTTGCTTGAAGGACATGAGAGCGCTCCGGATCTTCACCGTCTTGGATGGTGGATAGAATTTATCAATGAATGCATCCGCCAACCCGTCCCAAGAGGTGAAAACTCCGTCAGCTTGCGTCCTCAGCCAATAGAGTGCTTTGTCCTTTAGCGTGAAGGGGAAGAGGCGCAGTCTGATGGCATCAATCGGGACCCCCGGCATTTGGAAAGTGGCGCACTTCGACAAGAAAGATTGGATGTGGTAGTGGGGGTTCTCGTGAGCGTTCCCATGAAAGGGGTCTTGTTGCATCAAAACCACCAACCCCGTCTTTAGCTCGAAGTTCTTGTCGGCCGCCAACTCCGGCACGGCGATGGATGACGTAGTAGAAGAGGTTTTAGGCCGAAGCCTATCGCGAATAGATATTATTCTCGCCATTCTCGCCGCCAATTCTTCAGGAGTTTCCCGGTTGGTCATAAACCCCCCTTCCGGATATTGTCTCCTTTCCGCTCTGAGTCTCCGCGCGGTACGTTCGATCTCGGGATCGAATAATAGGGCTTCGGGATCCGCCGTAGATCTCGTGTACATGCACAGTGAAAGCAGAGTTTCAAAGAGATGATTAGTACCGTGGAAGGGTTAGGTAGAAATAGCAAAGGAAATAATAATGGTAAAAGAAATAAAATAAAAAGAAAATAAAAGAAAGAAATAGCTAGGTGAAAAAAGAATCAAACGCAATCGCCTCCCCGGCAACGGCGCCAAAAACTTGGTCGCGCCCCGGCGTACACGTCCCGGGACGACGGTTGTAGTTTTACCGCAAGCGCACGGTATAGCGGCGAGCGGGTATCGAACACAGGGAGGACGAATGACCGTGCTTGCTCCTAATCAACCTGGCTATTTAGAGGGATAATTGCCTTGGGCGATCCTGTCACAATCGTCAGACAAAAGTGCGAAATATCAAATCAAATAGAGAACGCCTAGGGAATGGGGAATCCCCACTACTCACCGTATTTCACAATTGTGGTTCGCCGGTATCGAAATCGCTAGGATGAGAATTTGGATGAACTAGTTGCAACTAAATGTGAAACCAAGCTCACGCTCTCGCGCTGTTGCCGGTCTATAGCTATCCTAGGTTTGGGTCCAATCTCTTGCAAACCCTAGCCTAGGGAAGCTAGCATTGGGATCAACATCATCGTCCAATTGCGCACCGAGTCCAATCTCTTGCAAACTCGGTCCACAATCTAAATTAGGATAGTTCCTACCCGTCCAATCTCTTGCAAACGGGTATCGGCGCGGAATTGCAACCGGAGATCCTAGCATCGGTCCAATTTCTTGCAAACCGATACTTCGAAAATCCGACTCCAACCCAATTCAGATTTCTAGGGCTTCCTATCGAATTGGGATCCAATCTCTTGCAAATCCCAATTGATGTGAATACCTAGCTATCTGTAGTAGTTCGATCCCAATCTAATCCCTAATAACAATCCTAGCTCAATTTCTACCGGTTCAACACAAATACGAAATTGGGCTTGTAGGGTTCATCCCCACGCCCCAAGACGTGGAGACTACTCACTAATCATAGCAATAGCACAATAATTGGCAAAGAAATAGACAATGGAATTCATCACAACAATGATATAAACAATAAAAAAATAGAGTTTTTGTGGAAGAGAAGTGCAAACCAATGTAGATCTTCAATCAACCCAACAAAAATCCAAGTTTTTCTCTTCACCAATCACAATTAATAAAGCTAAAAAGTAGACTCAAAAAGCTGCAAAAAATCTGAGAGGAGGCTCTCAAAACTAGGGTAAAAACAGAGCTTAAATAGCCCCAAAAATCGTCTAAAAATCCTGACCAAAACGCCCCTACACAGCCTGTTTTCCGCAAATTTCGCTACAGGCAGCGCATCGCACTCGGCCGAGTGACAAAAGTCGCTCGGCCGAGTGAAAACCCTGTCAATTTCCAGTAAGTCGTGGGCTTCAGGGGTCTTCAGTTCGGGGGCGGCTCGGCCGAGTGAGTTGTCGTCACTCGGCCGATGGCTTCACTTCACTCGGGCGGACGGGATTTGCCACTCGGCCGAGTGGGTCTTCTGAAGCTCAGAGGCCGAAAAACAGTAACTTCGGTCTTTTTGAGAGCCTTCGTCTGGGCGCCACTCGGGCGGACGTGGTATCGTCACTCGGCCGAGTGGGTCTTCTGTGCTCGGCCGAGTGCACAGGTAACTCGTGTCTGAATTGGTCGGCCGAGCAGTGTCTCGCTGGTCGGCCGAGTGGCTCCTCCACTCGGCCGAGTGGCTCCTCCACTCGGCCGAGTGGGACACAAAAAATGCCCAAACTGGTCGTTTTGGCCTCCTCGTCGCTCCGGCGACGTCCATTCTTCTTCCGCTCCTCTCCAACAGCAAAATACCCCTCGGGGAGGTCGTCGGTGGCCGTCTAGATTACACGCATCTCGAGATCACTCCTAATCGCGCCAAATCACCTGAAATGCGACAAAAACAACAAATCGTGAAAAGCATCGCAATATCGTCGATATATCGTGAAAAACATGATTTGGGCGATCAAAATGGCATGCAAACATGCGGGAAAAGGGTGTAAAATAAGGAGTGATCAGACCACTAACGACACATCTGCAAAGACCAACAACTCAAAGGCCATGAATGCTTTATTCTGTGCCATGGATAAACATGAGTTTAATTGGGTATCTCCGGCCAAAAGTGCAAAGGAGATTTGGCATATACTCGAGGTAACTCATGAAGGAACCAATAAAGTAAAGGAAACTAAGATTGCCTCTTTGGTTCATAAATATGAGTTGTTCAAGAAGCAAGACAAAGAGGCGATTGGAGAAATGAACACCAGGTTCACTAATATTATTAATTCTCTTAATGCTCTTGGAAAAGTTTATTCTTCTCTTGATCAGGTATGCAAGATTCTTAATGTACTATCTCCAGAATGGCGTCCAAAGATCACTGCTATTGAGGAAGCCAATGATCTTTCCACATTAACCATGGAAGATCTTGTTGGTAACCTAATGGCCCATGAAGTACTTTACAAGACCAGAAAGAAGAATCAGATCAAAAGAAGAAAATACTCGCCTTCAACGCTACATAAGAAAATGAAGACTCAAATGATGATATGGCATTCTTTGCCAAGAACTTCAGAAAATTCTTTCAAAAAGGTAAGTATAATAATAATTTCAAATCTAAGAATACTGATTATTCTCTCTGCTTTAATTGTAATAGGCCTGGACATATGAAGAAAGATTGTCCACTTCTCAAGGCTAAATTCAAAACTTCCAACAACAATGATCAATCCAGAAGAGAAAGGAAGTTTGACAAAATGAAGAAAGCATTTGCAGCAACATGGGATGATTCTTCAGATGATGAAGATGATGATCATAATGAAATTTCTTACATGTGCTTTATGGCACAAGATGATGAAGATGATGTAAGTTCTTTTAATAACGAAGAATTACTAGATGCATTAAAAGATTTTTATTCTCGTTTCAAAAAATTAAATGGACAATATAAATCTTTGAAACAAGATAATGATAATCTTCTTCTTAAATATCAAGAATTATCTTCTAAAAACACTACACCAAATTCTATACATATTGAGAATACATCTTCTCAAGATTTGGATCTTAGTAAAGAGAATGATCTTCTCAAAACTAAGAATCTAGAATTGCATACACAAATATCCGAAATGGATAAAAGTATCTCATCACTAAAGATGAAATACGATGACATGTCATCCAATGTTAATAAATTTAACAAAGGAAAGACAAATCTCGATGATTTGCTAAAAATTCAATATCCAGCAAATCATAGACAATGATTGGGATATTCTCATAAGAATGCACCCAAGTCTTGTAACACATCTTCATCTAGTGGAAAAACAATTTTTGTTAAACCACAGAAGAAGAATCATGCATTCATTCACACGAAGAAAGTAAACATTTATACTTCTTCACAAAGAAATGTTATTAACATTTCAAAACCATCTCCAAGGAAACCTACTACGATTAGTATATGGGTTCCTAAGGGTTCATGCTTAAAAGACAGAAATAGTTATATTTCTCATTATAAACATTCTATTATTTATTCTAGTGATTATATTAGAAAGGCAAATTCCACTTGGGTTTGGCTTCCTATAATCTAATCCCAAGGACCCTCAAACAAAGGGTACCAATGCTTAATGTTTTATCTTTCAGGTACCTAGGAAAGAAAGATGGATTTTGGATAGTGGATGTACAAAACATATGACGAGAAATGTCAACTTGCTTTCAACCGTTAAATATAAAGATGGAGGCACAGTTACCTTTGGTGACAACAACAAAGGCAAAATCATAGGCACTGGAACAGTTGATGGAGTGAGAACTCGTCGTCAAATAGAACAAATGGCACATTGTGCTTTCCTTTCAACCATTGAACCAAAGAACATCAAAGATGCATGTGAAGACAGTTCATGGATTATTGCTATGCAGGAAGAACTCAATCAATTTCAACGGAATGATGTTTGGGAATTAGTTCCCAGACCATCAGATCATTCAATTATTGGTACCAAATGGGTATTCAAAAATAAATTGGATGAATCTGGTCAGGTAATTAGAAACAAGGCACGATTGGTTGCACAAGGTTATAATCAAGAAGAAGGTATTGAATATAATGAAACCTATGCACCAGTTGCACGTCTTGAATCCATTAGAATGTTATTATCATTTGCATGTTTTAAAGATTTTAAGGTATTCCAAATGGATGTCAAAAGTGCTTTTCTAAATGGTTTTCTTAAAGAAGAAGTTTATGTAGAACAACCTCTAGTTTTTATTCATGAAAATTTAGAAAATCATGTTTTCAAATTGAAAAAGGCTTTATATGGTCTCAAACAAGCACCTCGTGCTTGGTATGAAAAACTTAAAAGCTATCTTTTAAATTCTGGTTATTCCATTGGTAAAATAGATTCCACTTTATTTATTAAAAACATAAAATCTGACATAATCATTATTCAAATATACGTTGATGATATTATTTTTGGTTCTACTAATGAATCTCTTTGTCAAGATTTTTCTAACATTATGCAGAAAGAATTTGGGACGAGTCACATGGGTGAACTCAATTACTTCCTTGGTCTCCAAATCAAACAAATGAAGGAAGGTATCTTCATTCACCAAAGCACGTATTATAAAGAACTCATCAAGCGTTTTGGTTTAGAAAGCTCTGCAGAAAAACGTACTCCAATGAGTACATCTACTTCTCTCGACAAAGATTTAAATGGTAAGAGTGTTGATCAACGTCTTTACAGAGGTATGATTGGCTCTTTACTTCATCTAACTGCTAATAGACCAGACATTATGTTTTCAGTATGTTTATGTGCACGTTTTCAGGCAGATCCTAAGTTTTCACTTCTAACTGCCGTAAAAAGGATTATTAGATATGTTAAGCATACTTCTGATTTTGGTTTATTTTACCCTAAGTCAAGCACATTTGATTTATTATCTTATAGTGATGCAGGCTTTGCTGGTTGCAAATCAGACCGTAAAAGTACCAGTGGTACATGCCATTTTTTAGGACATGCTTTAGTTTCTTTGTTTAGCAAAAAGCAAAACTCTTTTTCATTATCTACAACCGAGGTAGAATATATTGCCGTCGGTTTAGGATGTGCTCAAATTTTATGGATGAAACAAACTATTTCAGACTATGGTATTAATTGCTCCACATGCCCTATTATGTGTGAAATACTAGTGCTAAAAATCTTTCTAAAAATTCTGTGTATCATTCACGTACAAAATATATTGATGTACGTCATCATTTTCTAGATGATCATGTTCATAAAGGCGACATTATTCTAAAATTTATCTCTACTGAACATCAAACTGCTGATATTTTGACTAAACCTTTGAAAGAAGAGTTTTTTATTAAGCTTCGATGAAATTTGGGATTTATTAGTGAATCTGACTTATGACACATTCTTATACTATTTTTAACAATTTTTTCCAAAAATTTTCAAATTTTTTGTCTACTTTTAAAAATTGGTCGACCAATCACAAATATTGGTTGCCAATGGACTATTTTTCAATTTTTCGGTAACTGCTTCGTCTTCTCGCTTATTTCTTCAGTTATCAGTTCCTTCCAATTTTTCGTATCAAACGGAACCCCTCCATTCGTCTTCTTCAGTTTTCCAAATTGCTCTTGCCGATTGCACATATACCCGTTCCTAAAATCTCTCACAACTTCCCATAACTGAATTATTTTCTAGCTTATTTAATTCCCTTAATCACTAAGGCAACTCATCTCTTCATTTTCCAATGCCTCATTTCATTTCCCAAGTCCCCGTTCTTTCTTCCCTAAACTCGACAGACCCGCCGCCTTTCCCCCAATCGCCGAAACCCCCCAATTTCGACGACTCCGGCCCAAAATTTAGCCGACGACGCCCCAATTTCGACAAAAATTCGTCGATTTTCCCATCAATCCTGCCGACTTTCTCTTGTCCGCCTCAAATCTCATGGACCCCCTTTACCTAAGCTTTGTCCCGACTGCTTTTTCGGCTAGATTTCGCTCTCCGACGGCCACCCAGAAATATCAACTTCTGGAGAACCTGTCGTTCACACCAGAGCGCCATGTCGACTTCTCTGACCATGTGTTCTCGCGGATCTTCGACCTGCTTCATGCTGCAGGTCTCGTCGCTCTTTGGTCCACATCTAACCGTACACCATTTTCCGACGCTTGTTCGCGAATTTTACGCGAATCTGGACTCTTCTAAGACGGACGTTTTGCTCTCAATCACTACTGTCGTTAATAGTTTCCATTTTCGTCTCACAGGTCCCATGCTGTCCATGATTCTAAATCTTCCTTCATCTCACGTTCATCCTCTTCCTGATGTCCTCTCTGACCCTGCCATTAAGCAACGCCTATCCCTAGATTTCCGTCCGAAACGTTCGGCCGCTGATCTCCTACCACCTGCTCGCTTGATGGTAAAAATCATTTTGTTTAATCTGGCCCCTAAGACTGGATCCTTAAATTACGTTAGCAATAAGACTGCCCGCTGTTTGTATTCTCTTATGGGTAATCTCCCTGTAGATTGGGGTTCAGTTCTTCTCGAATCCTTAGCCAAACCTGTCCGATCCCACATTTTCCGGCCATCCCTCATCACTAGAATCCTAGAGGCTTTTCAAATCCCATTTGCTGATTCGGTTCAAATATTCAATCCAATCGATTTCAATTCCGACACTCTAAGTGATATGCAACTTGTTCTCTCTGATACTTCCGCACATGATGATGATGATGATACTTCCTCCCATGACCCCCATTCACGCCACGCCTAGATCCACTCCAAGTTCATCCACTCACCACACCCGCACTCCTGGTTCTTCCTCTCGTGCTCGTGGTCGCATTCCTACCCATAAGCGTTACGCTCGCTCCAGTCCTTCCCCTAGTACTCACGATCGCTCCGGTCCTTCCCCTAGTACTCACGATAGCCCCTGGTGATATTTGTTTGGTAGCCAAGATCCGTGCTCTCTGTCAGTCAGTTACTCAGGGCTTTGCTGAGATTCGCCAGGAAATGCAAGATGGTTTTCAGGGCATTCAATCTCATATTAGTGCGGGCGATGTTACATTGCAGGAACATAATCGCATGATGGATGCACTTCAGATAGCGGTCGCTCAGCTCCTGACTCATTTCGAGTCTCTACACTTCCGTGTTCGTCACGCATCTTCTCAGCTCGGCCCGTCCAATCCCCGGTAGTTGTTCTTGCAGTTGGTTACTTTGGCCTAGGATTGTTTTTCACACTTCCGTCGTTGATTTTATGGTTGCTTGGTGATGATTTTTTTTGGTGGCTGTACGTATTTTAGTTGCTACTTTGTTGGTGATGATCTGCAGAACTTTGCTCATGCTGTGTTTTGTTATTTTGTGATGTTACTTCAGTTCTGTTAAATTTGGGTTGTATTTGGTTCATTTGTCCTTTGCCTAGTATGGTGAAGTTTGGGCACTATTCTGTACTTATTCCCTTGGCTCTCTATTGTATATTCATGGTGGTTGTTTCTAGTTGGTTCATGATATTTTGGTTGTACTTGGATAATTGTTTTGTGATGTCCTCTTTTCGTATTTTTTCTTATCTCTGTTTGTGTTTTGCTCTGTAACCATTCCTTTGGTTCTCTCGTCTGTATTTTCTTTGGTACTATATGTCTGTAACCATTCATATATATGGCTCAGTTGCCTAGTTAGATGTTATATACATTCTATTCTCTTTGTTACTATTTGATATTCTCATTAAACATGACTCTGTATTCATTACATGTTATAAAGGCAGGTCTCAAAACTTCATTTTTTTGCTATCATCCAATAGCAACAGATTTCGCAGGCCATACATGGCCACATGCTCTTCTCATTATATACATGCAGCTTTGAAATTTGGTTCCTATTATCACAGGATATTCCGCCCACTAGCCTGTCTAGCTTTATTCCTCTACACGATATATACAACTGCCTGCATATTTTTTAATACAGGTTATATTATGTTGGTACACCCTTCAACTTATTTGTACTGGGCATTTCGTACTCATAGCATCAGTCGTGACTCTTGTGTCGTCATTCAAATTTTTTTGCCACACTACTAAATGATTACTATTTTTCACTATTCCAACGAAGTCTGTGGCTCTATATATCCTGACCTTCAGACTTAGGCCTTAATCCTTGCTGTTACAAGAAATAAATTAGCTTGTCCTTTAATGGCCTCAACATTCATTTTTTTAATGACCTGTCCATTTTTTCGGCATATACACTCTATACTCCTTATTTGGCCGCAAGTTATATTTCAACAGGTGGTCAAAATTTTCTCTCTTATTTTTCTTCACTACTCTATTATTTGCCTCTTTTTTAGGAATCCAAAGGCGGAGAATATATTCCATCTACTCAGGGGGGAGTATTCACACAAGTTCCACATATTTAGGGGGAGTATACCATATATTTTCAAATTTAAAGATATATATTTACATGTTTGTCATCAACAAAAAGGGGGAGAATATTGGAATTTCATAATTCCATATTTCTATTTCCCATATGGTTTTGATATGACAAACACATTCAGTGCTACTAACTCTATCTATGCAGATATAAATACATGCTGAGTTCCACACATTCAGATATCTTCATACATATTCAAACAGTTATATCATAGTTCATGAAGCTGGAAAGGCAAAGGCACCTTACATCCACGACTTGGATATATAATCACTTGATAAGGATCCCCTGCAAAGAAGCTTCTCAGATTCAGTTGCAGATGCAGTCTTATCTACGGCTTTTATGTAATCAATGTAAAATTTACTTTATTAGAGTTACAAAGCCTTGTGATAATATATCTTAGTATCCTAGATTTCCTTACTCAGAATTCTACTTCCCAATTTCGAAAATTCATACCCAGAAAAATTGGCAGACCAATTTCCAAATTGGTCGACCAATTTTAAACCTTCGTATTTGACTATGGGATTTCTTGAGCAAACTCCCTTAACCATGTAGATTCTGGATCTGCCTTCCAACGGTCAAAATTCCTTCTCTAAATTTTGGTCGACCAAACACAAAACTAGCCATTTGAAGCCCAAATTTTCAGGAGCGGTTTATGACCATTTTCCAACGTCATTAACACTTCTCAACCGTCCCTAAACAATATATATATAGGGGTAGACCCTCTCTTTCACTTCACACACTTTCCTCTTCTTTATTTTCGTCTTTGTTGAAATCAAGCCTCTGAATTTCTTAAGCATTTGGCCATTAATTGTTCTTTTCTTATTTGTAAGAAGAAATCATTAGATTTCTCTCTTCGTTTAAGAATGGAAGAACTTGGATTTCAACACTTTTGGGAAAGTTGATTTTTTCTTATTTGTAAGAAGAAATCTTTAGATTTCTCTCTTCGTTTAAGAACAAAAGAACTTCAATTGTGTTTCACCATTATATTTCTTGAAACATTGAAGTTCCTCTTTTAAACACCGTCCCTTTGAATTCATATTACATATTCATTACAAAGCTATAAGGTGTTTTCTTTTATTTCATTACAACGTTATTTGAATTTCTAGTTATTGAGATTGTACAAAGTTTGGGACACGGGGAGTGTCGCCATTTTTGTAAGTTTATGCTTGCGGGGCAAGTGATTATAGTGGATTGAAATCTCTACTGGGAGTAGAGGACTGGACTAGGATCAAGAGGATCTAAACCAGGATACATCTCTGTGTTTGCGATTGATTTATTTTCAATACTTGTCATTTCATTTCTGTGCCATCATTGCAAATATCAGTAACGTTTTATTTGCAACCGTTTTTATTATATACACTATTCACCCCCTCTAGTGTATTGATCCATACAGGCAAAAATTATACAATATACATCAATCGCATGTGCAAAAAACACAAATTTCAGTCAGAAAAACTAGAGTTGGGCAGGCGACTGTCGAAGGATTGACGGTCGTCTGTCCTGGTCCAAAAATGTAGGATACGGCTGAAATCAAGAGAATTGAGACAACTCACCCAAACACCTATACTCTAACTATTCTCCAAACATGAAATCAATATCAAAGTAATATAGATTAACAAACAAATCATGTATACTAATCCAAACATGTAAAATCATCAAAATCTCAAATAAATCTCATTGAAAAGTATATGAAAAAATATGACATATAAAAACATGAGATGTGAAATGATAACATGAGTTCAAAGCAAGATTTAACATATAAATATGAATTCCTATAATTCAGATTCACCCATAATCACTAATTCTCCACGCAACCTCACAAATGAATCTTCTTTAAAAGGTTTAATGAAGATGTCGGCGATTTGTTTTTGGGTTTCAATGTACTCTATTATGATGTCCTTCTTAGCTACATAATCATTAATAAAATGGTGTCTCACATCTATGTGTTTGGTACGGGAGTGATGTACCGGATTTTTGGAAAGACAAATTGTACTTTTGTCACGCCCCGCTTCCCAAAACTACGGAGGCGAAACGTGACTAAGGCCTGCTTAGGCCGGAGCTGTGAAGCTCGGACCCAATAAGCGTTTGTGTGGTACTCCTAGACGAAGGAACAGGTCCTTGCATGTTAGTACAGAACAATAAAAGTACTTGAAAAAGAAAACATTCATTTTATTCCAAAATTTATCAATCCAGAGTACTGAGAGTCTAACAAAGCCTGACTCGGCTACAACAACTGAAAGGTAAACTACTGGTGCAAGCACCAAACCTAGACAGAAAATAAACGGTGCTACGCACCCAACTAGACTGCAGTGGGACCCCTGGATCAGCAATGTGAAAGCCTTTAGCTCTGGTCCTCCTCGGGCACGTACTCTGGGTCGACGTCCTCTGGCTCTACGTACTCTGGTAGGTCCACCTCGTCAACGTACTCTGGCTCGACACCTGACGTACATCACCAAAAAGAAAGGAACTGTACGTCGGGTAAAGTCTACAAAAGAGAGTTAGACTCTACTGCAAGTATACTGAAACTTTAAGCAATGATTTACTGGTTGATTAGCATGCTGGGGTTATAACAGAGTAACAAAAGAAGGTAAACAGAGCAGGAAAAGTAAAACATGTCAAGCGGTAGTCGTAGCGTATGCTATCGACTACGGGACTAACCTAAGAGGGACGTGACAAGACGGGACAAGTCAAGACGGGACAAGACACGTGTGACACGAAGGGTTCACGCCTTACGGTTCGAGGGGGATCAGACCCTCTCCCCGTGCGCACGCTCAACCCTACCCCAACCCAGGAACTCAGGACAAGAAGATACAGGGATCACTCCCGCTAGGGAAGCATCCGAAACGCCCGCAGGCTTTTTGTATAATAGGGATCACTCTCGCGTGGAGAGCATCCGAATTCCCGGAGGCTTTTTGTATAACAGGGATCACTCTCGCGTGGAGAGCATCCGAAACGCCCGGAGGCTTTTTGTGTAACAGGGATCACTCTCGCGTGGAGAGCATCCGAAACGCCCAGAGGCTTTTTGTGTAACAGGGATCACTCTCGCGTGGAGAGCATCCGAAACGCCCGGAGGCTTTTTGTATAACGGGACATGAAACGTAAGGAATGTTATTCTAGGGGGTCCATACACACACACTCACTCACAGGAAAACCCTAAGGTGTCAGTTGTTGTTGTTGTCGAGCTTAGACTTTGTCGTCAAGTCTAAGCCGTCAAGGGTGACCCGGACGCTATCAAATTTCACGTCCGGTTCTCTTAGTTCACAGTTTAATAGTTCTAACAGTCTAAGGCCTAGGCACGGCCGAAAGTGCAAGTGAAATACTTGCCTGCGGTGGCGAGCGTATCGTCCGTCCGAAGCGTCCCGTCCAAGCGTCGCGTCCTCGGTAGTCCGTCTGAAATAGGGTCACGGCGACGGTGTCAGGTCGCGTTTTTCAATAAGTCCTATTAGGGTCTGTTTCTAGATTGGCGGGACTACCCTATTCGTCAAAAGTCACATTTTGGTGTTTCGTTCAACCTAGATCGACTTCTACCCTATGTGCACAGAAAAATTATCCGATTGTCGATCTTTCTACGGTGAGCAGCGTTTTACAGATACTGAAAGTAAATTTAGTTCAAGTTGTCAAATTTTAGTTTAGGGTTTGATTTTGCTATGGTGTGGATTTGCTACGAGTTCGGAGGACCAACCTCTCCGGTGTTTGACGTAGAACAGAAGTAGGGTCTGAACGGTGGGATCTCCTTGTCGTCTACGGTGTCTCGGCTACGGTGAACGTAGTAGGATCTGTCTGGACAGCGAACGAATGAGTGTGGACAGTGAGCACGGTCAGACCGATGGCGATACAGTGAGGAAAGGAAAGTTTGACGTCGAAACGGCGGATCAAGAATAGCACGTGCTCGGGAAGCGACGCATGGGCTGTCGGGGCCTTCGGGAGGCTGATCTGAGGTAGCAGCACGTGCAGCGCGGCGGCGGGGGTCTTCGCCAGCGACGGGCGGCGCTCGACTGGCTGGCGATGGCCGGAAAAAAGAGCAGCAGCCGTCGAGCTGCTGTGTGCGCATTACTGCGGAGGAGGACGGCTGAAAGACGGCGTGGAGAGCGGTGGTGAGTGTGGTGTTGCCGTGGAGAGGGTCATGGGCGGCTCTGCGGTGGTGCGACGCCGAAAAACGACAGCAGCGGCCAGTAAAACACAGCAGCGCAGCTGCTGTGCGCTGTTGCCGCTGCTGCGCAATGAACCGCCGGTGGTGGCCGTTTCAGGCGGTCGAGAGTGTTAGGGCGGCGTCGAGGGGTGGTGTGCGGCAGTCGCCGGCTTCTAAGGTCGAGGGAGGGGGAGATGCGAGAGGGGGAGAAAGATAACGAGGGGTTTTGCTTTGAGTTGCGGCGGCTGACAAAACACAGCCCTAGGTGTTTTTGCTCACATGAAAAGTTTGATAGGGTTAGGTTACCTTATAAAATAATAGGCCTTGATATATACCTATAGGATATAGTGTAATTGGGTAATGGGGATAGAGCCAAGAGGGGGTGTACATAGGAAAAAGGAGGGATGCAAATAAGAGATGAAATATCAACCCTTTGATACGCATGAGGCAATCTAGGGATTTAATCAGATTTGATTAACAATTTGAAATTCAAATTGTTTAGGATTAATCAAGGGCTGGGATTTAATTAGGGGATAACTACTGCTAGGGAAACCAGAAAAATAATCTGAAAATATCGGGACGATCGTGGAGATGAGACGCACGGGGCTACAGAGTCTGATCGTGCGTTACGCCTACCAAGAATTTACGTAAAATCGGGAACTACATTTTGATTAGACTCGTACAAATTACTGGATAACAATAAAATGAATGTCAATACTTCTATTGTTCCGAACTTGCAGAAGGGATGGGACCTGCATGGGCCACCACTAAGACATGTCACGCCCCGCTTCCCAAAACTACAAAGGCGAAATGTGACTAAGGCCCACTTAGGCCAGAGCTGTGAAGCTCGGACCTAATAAGCGTCTGTGTGGTACTCCTAGACGAAGGAACAGGTCCCTGCATGTTAGTACAGAACAATAAAAGTACTTGAAAAATAAAACATTCATTTTATTCCAAAATTTATCAATCCAGAGTACTGAGAGTCTAACAAAGCCTGACTCGGCTACAACAACTGAAAGGTAAACTACTGGTGCAAGCACCCAACCTAGACAGAAAATAAACGGTGCTACGCACCCAACTAGACTGCAGTGGGACCCCTGGATCAGCAATGTGAAAGCCTTTAGCTCTGGTCCTCCTCGGGCACGTACTCTGGGTCGACGTCCTCCGGCTCTACGTACTCTGGTAGGTCCACCTCGTCAACATACTCTGGCTCGACACCTGACGTACAGCACCAAAAAGAAAGGAACTGTACGTCAGGTAAAGTCTACAAAAGAGAGTTAGACTCTACTGCAAGTATACTGAAACTTTAAGCAATGATTTACTGGTTGATTAGCATGCTGGGGTTATAACAGAGTAACAAAAGAAGGTAAACAGAGCAGGAAAAGTAAAACACGTTAAGCGGTAGTCGTAGCATATGCTATCGACTACGGGACTAACCTAAGAGGGACGGGACAAGACGGGACAAGTCGCGTGGAGAGCATCCGAAACGCCCGGAGGCTTTTTGTGTAACAGGGATCACTCTCGCGTGGAGAGCATCCGAAACGCCCGGAGGCTTTTTGTGTAACAGGGATCACTCTCGCGTGGAGAGCATCCGAAACGCCCGGAGGCTTTTTGTGTAACAGGGATCACTCTCACGTGGAGAGCATCCGAAACGCCCGGAGGCTTTTTGTGTAACAGGGATCACTCTCGCGTGGAGAGCATCCGAAACACCCGGAGGCTTTTTGTATAACAGGACATGACACGTAAGGAATGTTATTCTATGGGGTCCATACACACACACACACACTCACAGGAAAACCCTAAGGTGTCAGTTGTTGTTGTTGTCGAGCTTAGACTTTGTCGTCAAGTCTAAGCCGTCAAGGGTGACCCGGACGCTATCATTTCATGTCCGGTTCTCTTAGTTCACAGTTTAATAGTTCTAACAGTCTAAGGCCTAGGCACGGCCGAAAGTGCAAGTGAATACATTTTCCTGCGGTGGCGAGAGTATCGTCCATCCGAAGCGTCCCGTCCAAGCGTTGCGTCCTCGGTAGTCCGTCTGAAATAGGGTCACGGCGACAGTGTCAGGTCGCGTTTTTCAATAAGTCCTATTAGGGTCTGTTTCTAGATTGGCAGGACTACCCTATTCGTCAAAAGTCACATTTTGGTGTTTCGTTCAACCTAGATCGACTTCTACCCTATGTGCACAGAAAAATTGTCCGATTGTCGATCTTTCTACGGTGAGCAGCATTTTACAGATACTGAAAGTAAATTTAGTTCAAGTTGTCAAATTTTAGTTTAGAGTTTGATTTTGCTATGGTGTGGGTTTGCTACAAGTTCGAAGGACCAACCTCTCCGGTGTTTGACGTAGAACAGACGTAGGGTCTGAACGGTGGGATCTCCTCGTCGTCTACGGTGTCTCGGCTACGGTGAAGGTAGTAGGATCTGTCTGGACAGCGAACGAATGAGTGTGGACAGTGAGCACGGTCAGACCGATGGCGAAACAGTGAGCAAAGGAAATTTTGACATCGAAATGGCGGATCAAGAATAGCACGTGCTCGGGAAGCGACGCATGGGCTGTCGGGGCCTTCGAGAGGCTGATCTGAGGTAGCAGCACGTGCAGCGCGGTGGCAGGGGTCTTCGCCAGCGACGGGCGGCGCTCGACTGGCTGGTGATGGCCAGAAAAAAGAGCAGCAGCCGTCGGGCTGCTGTGTGCGCATTACTGCGGAGGAGGACGGCTGAAAGAGGGCGTGGAGAGCGGTGGTGAGTGTAGTGTTGCCGTGGAGAGGGTCGTGGGCAGCTCTGCGGTGGTGCGACACAGAAAAACGGCAGCGGCGGCCAGTAAAACACAGCAGCGCAGCTGCTGTGCACTGTTGCCGCTGCTGCGCAATGAACCACCGGTGGTGGCCGTTTCAGGCGGTCGAGAGTGTTAGGGCGGCGTCGAGGGGTGGTGTGCGGCATCGAGGGGTGGTGTGCGGCATTCGTCGGCTTCTCAGGTCGAGGGAGGGGGAGATGCGAGAGGGGGAGAAAGATAACGGGGGGTTTAGCTTTGAGTTGCGGTGGCTGACAAAACACAGCCCTAGGTGTTTTTGCTCACGTGAAAAGTTTGATATGGTTAGGTTAGCTTATAAAATAATAGGCCTTGATATATACCTATAGGATATAGTGTAATTGGGTAATGGGGATAGAGCCAAGAGGGGGTGTACATAGGAAAAAGGAGGGATGCAAATAAGAGATGAAATATCAACCCTTTGATACGCATGAGGCAATCTAGGGATTTAATCAGATTTGATTAACAATTTGAAATTCAAATTGTTTAGGATTAATCAAGGGCTGGGATTTAATTAGGGGATAAATACTGTTAGGGAAACCAGAAAAATAATCTGAAAATACCGGGACGATCGTGGAGACGAGACGCACGGGGCTACGGAGTCTGATCGTGCGTTACGCCTACCAAGAATTTACATAAAATCAGGAACTGCATTTTGAGATAAAAGACTAAAACATCCCTACCATTCCAAGTCGTTTTGCGAGAAAATGAGCCGTGAAATGAGGTTCCCAAAAATTACTATAAAATTCTACACTCCCATACGGTCACAACGGCATATCACACCGCATATATCGGAATCCAGAAAGTGCCAAATAAAATACGTGCACGATAAAGCACGTGCACGCAGCAAATCCATAAGGTCGGAAAGCGACCGTTACATTCTACCCCACTAAAATAAAGATTCTGTCCTCGGAATCAACAACGCTAATCAGTAAATAGAAAGGGGAAATGCTCCCTCATCTCCTCCTCACGCTCCCAAGTCGACTCTCCAGGTGATCCATGATGCCACATCACTCTCACTAGGTCGACTACCTTATTCCTCAATTGCTTCTGTCGACGGTCCAAAATCTGCACAGGCTGCTGGTCATATGTCAGGTCTGGACGGACCGTAATCTCAGAGAAATCAACCGTGTGTGACGGATCACTGACGTACCGACGTAGCTGAGAAACGTGGAAAACGTCGTGAACTCCCTCCAAAGAAGGAGATAGAACAAGGCGGTTGGCCACTGCTCCCACACGCTCCAGCACATCGAATGGTCCAATATACCTCGGACTCAGCTTTCCCTTCTTCCCGAAACAAATGACTCCGCGGTTCGGAGAAATTGTCAGGAAGATGTGATCTCCAGGCTGGAACTCCAAAGGTCTCCTCTTGGCATCAGCTCAATGCTTGAAGCGATCCTACGCAACTCTGCGCTTCTCCCTGATGTCTCTCACGACATCCACAGCTTCCACTATCATCTCTGGACCCAACAGCTCCCGATCTCCGATGTCATCCCAGCTCAGTGGCGATCGACATTTCCTCCCATATAAGGTAGCAAACGGCGCCATGCCAATGCTCGCCTGGTAGCTGTTGTTATATGAAAACTCCACTAAGTGAAGATGGTCCTCCCAAGATCCCTTCAAATCGAGCGTACAAGCTCGCAACATATCCTTCAGAATCTGAATAGTCCTCTCGGACTGGCCATCGGTCTGCGGGTGGTACGTCGTACTGAAACTCAGACTCGTACCCAAATTCTCCTGCAGACTTCTCTAGAACTGAGATGTGAACCTCGAGTCTCTGTCAGACATGATGCTCACAGGGGCTCCATGTAAGCGTACGATCTCCTGCACGTACATGGTCTACGTCACAACTAACTCAAAGAGGAAAATTAAAGAGAAGTAAAATGAAATTTTACCTCTAGATATTTCCTCGTCAAGACTTCCGTAGACTGGCCCACTCGGAACGGGATGAAATGCACAGACTTAGTTAACCGATCAACGATCACCCAGACTGCGTCGTTCTGTTTCAGGGTCTGAGGTAAACCAGTCACGAAATCCATCGTGATATGTTGCCACTTCCACTCTGGAATAGGAAGCGGTTGTAGCAAACCAGCCATACGATGGTGCTCAGCCTTCACCTGTTGGCATATCAAACACTTGGCAACGCTCCGTGCCACACTCCTCTGCATACCAATCCACCAGTAATTCAGACGGAGGTCCTTATACATTTTGGTGCCTCCAGGATGTATAGAATAAGGCGAGCTATGAGCCTCGCTCAAAAGCTCCTCCCGAACATCACCTGCAGGTATGCAGAGCCTACTGCCGTACCGCAGCGAACCATCCTTATGAATCATGAACTCCATCCGTAGTCCAGCTTCAACTTGCCTCCTGATCCTCTGTAGCTTCGGATCTCCTGCCTGTGCTGCCTTTATCCAATCCACGATCGTGGACTGAATCTGCAAATTCATGAATGAATGAACCACACCAAGTAGGACGACCTCTAAATCCATCTCTCTCAGCTCCTGCTGTATCCTCCAGTCGGCAGTATGCATCATCGAAGTAGGAAGTCTACTCAATGCATTGGGCACTACGTTCACCTTCCCTGGGTGATACTACAAGTCTATCTCATAGTCAGCCATGAGCTCTAACCATCGTCTCTAACGCATGTTGAGATCCTTCTGTGTAAAGATGTACTTCAAGCTCTTGTGATCGGTGAAAATATTCACACTCTCACTTAGCAAGAAGTGCTTCCAAATCTTCAGTGCAAATATCACCGCTGCCAACTCCAGATCGTGCGTCGGTTAATTCTTTTCATGAGTCCTCAACTTACGAGAAGTGTACACGACCACGTGGCCATGCTGATGCAAATCGAATCCAAGGCCCATCCCTGATGCATCACAATATACCTCGAAGCCTCTGCTCCGATCCGGTACAGCCAAAACCGGTGCCGTGGTCAACCTCACCTTCAAGATACTGAAGACCTCCTCACAAGCATCTGACCAAAGAAACTCCACATCCTTCCTCGTCAGCCTCTTCATCGGCTCTGCAATCTTCGAGAAATCCTTGATGAACCATCGATAATAGCCTGCTAAACCAAGGAAGCTCCTGATGTCTGACGATGACTGCGGAGTCGGCCAATCTCTGACTGCTCTGACCTTCTCCAGATCTATAGATATGTCATCACCGGACACCACGTGTCCCAGGAACGCGACTCTGTCCAACCAGAACTCGCACTTACTATACTTGGCATAAAGCTTATGTCGCCTCAGCGTCTCCAGCACTTTCCTCAGATGACAGCTGTGCTCCTCCTCAGACTTTAAGTAAATAAGAATGTCGTCTATAAAGATAACGACAAACTTATCCAGGAATTCGTAGAAAATCAAGTTCATCAAATTCATGAACACAGCTGGAGCATTGGTCACGCCGAAAGGCATAACCACGAACTCGTAATGTCCGTACTTCGTTCGGAAGGCTGTCTTCGGAATATCGTCCTTCTTCACCTTCAGCTGATGATATCCGCTCCTCAAGTCCAAACTTTGAGAAAACTCTCGAACCTCCCAGCTGATCAAAGATATCATCGATGCATGGCAATAGATACTTATTCTTCACTGTGACAACATTCAGCCCTCGATAGTCCACACACATCCTGCGGGACCCATCCTTCTTCTTCACGAGCAAGACTGGTGCACCCCACGGTGATACACTAGGGTGGATGAAACCTTTCTGCAGCAACTCATCTAATTGCTTTCACAGCTCCTCAAGCTCAGTAGGAGCCATCCGATACGGCGCCTTCGATATCGGCTGCGCTCCCTGCATAAGATCAATACCAAATTCTAGAGCTCGGTCGGGTGGCAGACCCAAGATATCCTCCGGGAAGACGTCGTCGAAGTCTCTGACGACTGCTGGTCGGTCGATCTCCATCTGCATAGCTGCGACAATCGGCACCTCCGGCTTGGCCCGAAATCTGATGGGCCCAAGCGACTCATCTCTGCTACGGAACTCGAACTCTGGATGGCCTGGAATCCTGAATACCACCCTCTTGCCGTGGCATTCGATCGACGCGTGGAAGTCTCCCAGCCAATCGATGCCAAGAACGACATTGAAATGCGGCAGGTCATGGACGATGAAATCTGCAAATAATTCGACAACCCAAATTCATAGTCACCACTCCGTTCCCTGTGGTGATGTCCCAAAAATTAGGAAGTGTATGGGTGGGAATGGAGTGCCTTGTTACAAATCTCCGGGATATGATGCACATGGATGCACTGGAGTCGAACAAGGCCAAGGCCGGGTGAGAAAACACTAGGATGGTGCCTAGGATTTGAAAGAACTACGGTCAAACCAAGCTACTCTAACAAATAAGGCAAACAAACAAAGCTAACAATAAGATCTACACTATGAAATGAAAGACTAGATCCGAAGTAATACCTGCAATAGCTCCATCCAGGTCCTCAGTCTCAACTGCTGTCATGGTGTAAGCCGGCCTCTGGGGTTGCACTGCCCGCTGAAACATCTGCCTCTGTGGCACTAAGGGTGGTCCATGGACAGCAGTTCCTCTCTGAACCGGGGCAGGCGCTCTACTTTGTAGCAGGACTGGTGCTCCGACTATGGCATGACGCGCTCTCGGACAATCCTTAGCAGCGTGCGAGGCATCTCCATAAACCAAGCACAATCCCAGCTTCTTCCTGCAATCATTCTGAACGTGCCCCGGCTTCCCGCAGTAATGACATGGTCCCTTGCTCTGACTCTGTGCAGGTGCTCCAGGCCTCTTGAAAGGCACTGTCTGAACTGGCCTCATCGCCGGCCTAGCAGGTGGCTGGTACTGCTCCATGGGACGCTTCCCCCTATCAGCTGGAGGGTCGGGTAGACGCGATATGGTCTCATGGTTCCTCGTGGCATTCAGCACCGCTCACATGGTCGTGAAATCTGCCGAAGACATAGAAGCCTGAATCTTCGGACGCAGTCCCAGACGAAAACGATCGGCTCGTTTCTCCTCCTTCCTCACCATATGTGGGGTAAACTGACTCAGCATCTCGAACTCCGCCTCATACTCGTCGACGGTCATATCCCCTACTTCAGATCTACAAATCTGCTCAACAGCTCCCTCCTAGCAGCCTTGGTGAAGTACTTCTCCTTGAACATCGATCTGAAAGTCCTCCACTCCACTGGTTTCTGCAGGTACCTCTCCTCAATGCGCCACCAGTTCCTAACATTCTCAGTCAGCTGCATCTTTGCTATCTCAACTCGGGTATCATCAGGAATCTTCGCAGCAATCAGCTTCTCCTCAGTACTCAGAATCCACTCATCAGCAACCAATGGTCCTTCCTTCCCAGAAAATGTCTTCGGCTGGAGCTCATTGAACTGCTTCACACCTGGAGCAGCTCGAGGGGCAGGCGGAGGTGGTGGTGGTGCAACTGGAGGAGCCTGGGCAGCACGGTGAGACTGCTGAACCAACTGATGCTGTACGTCCAGCATCTCTCTCATCACGCCCAGAAACTGGCGGAAGTCTCTGCCCTGGCCATCTGAAACTCCATCGCCTGAGTTCCTGGATCGGGTGACGCGTCGTCCTGCCATCCTATTGACAAGAAAGACACAGATTAGACTCGTACAAATTACTGGATAACAATAAAATGAATGTCAATACTTCTATTGTTTCGAACTTGCAGAAGGGATGGGACCTACATGGGCCACCACTAAAACCTGCCACGCCCCGCTTCCCAAAACTACAGAGGCGAAATGTGACTAAGGCCGGCTTAGGCTGGAGCTGTGAAGCTCGGACCCAATAAGCATCTGTGTGGTACTCCTAGACGAAGGAACAGGTCCCTGCATGTTAGTACAGAACAATAAAAGTACTTGAAAAAGAAAACATTCATTTTATTCCAAAATTTATCAATCCAGAGTACTGAGAGTCTAACAAAGCCTGACTCGGCTACAACAACTGAAAGGTAAACTACTGGTGCAAGCACCAAACCTAGACAGAAAATAAACGGTGCTACGCACCCAACTAGACTGCAGTGGGACCCCTGGATCAGCAATGTGAAAGCCTTTAGCTCTGGTCCTCCTCGAGCATGTACTCTGGGTCGTTGTCCTCCAGCTCTACGTACTCTGGCAGGTCCACCTCGTCAACGTACTCTGGCTCAATACCTGACGTACAGCACCCAAAAGAAAGGAATTGTACGTCAGGTAAAGTCTACAAAAGAGAGTTTGACTCTACTGCAAGTGTACTGAAACTTTATGCAATGATTTACTGGTTGATTAGCATGCTAGGGTTATAACAGAGTAACAAAAGAAGGTAAACGGAGCAGGAAAAGTAAAACACGTAAAGCGGTAGTCGTAGCATGTGCTATCGACTACGGGACTAACCTAAGAGGGACGGGACAAGACGGGACAAGTCAAGACGGGACAAGACACATGTGACACGAAGGGTTCACGCCTTACGGTTCGAGGGGGATCAGACCATCTCCCCGTGCGCACGCTCAACCCTACCCCAACCCAGGAACTCAGGACAAGAAGGTACAGGGATCACTCCCGCTAGGGAAGCATCCAAAACACCAGCAGGCTTTTTGTATAACAGGGATCACTCTCGCATGGAGAGCATCCGAAATGCCCGGAGGCTTTTTGTATAACAGGGATCACTCTTGTGTGGAGAGCATCCGAAACGCCCGGATGCTTTTTGTTTAACAGGGATCACTCTCGCGTGGAGAGCATCCGAAACGCCCGGAGGCTTTTTGTATAACAGGACATGACACGTAAGGAATGTTATTCTAGGGGGTCCACACACACACCCACAGGAAAACTCTAAGGTGTCAGTTGTTGTTGTTGTCGAGCTTAGACTTCGTCGTCAAGTCTAAGCCGTCAAGGGTGACCCGGACGCTATCATTTCACGTCCGGTTCTCTTAGTTCACAATTTAATAGTTCTAACAGTCTAAGGCCTAGGCACGGCTGAAAGTGCAAGTGAATACACTTGCCTGTGGTGGCGAGCGTATCGTCCGTCCGAAGCGTCCCGTCCAAGCGTCCCGTCCTCGGTAGTCCGTCTGAAATAGGTCACGGTGACGGTGTCAGGTCGCGTTTTTCAATAAGTCCTATTAGGGTCTGTTTCTAGATTGGCGGGACTACCCTATTCGTCAAAAGTCACATTTTGGTGTTTCGTTCAACCTAGATCGACTTCTACCCTATGTGCACAGAAAAATTGTCCGATTGTCGATCTTTCTACAGTGAGCAGCGTTTTACAGATACTGAAAGTAAATTTAGTTCAAGTTGTCAAATTTTAGTTTAGGGTTTGATTTTGCTACAGTGTGGGTTTGCTACGAGTTCGGGGGACCAACCTCTCCGGTGTTTGACGTAGAACATAAGTAGGGTCTGAACGGTGGGATCTCCTCGTCGTCTACGGCATCTCGGCTACGGTGAACATAGTAGGATCTGTCTGGACAATGAACGAATGAGTGTGGAGAGTGAGCACGGTCAGACCGATGGCGAAACAACGAGCAACGGAGAGTTCGACGTTGAAACGGCGGATCAAGAACAGCTCGTGCTCGGGAAGCGACGCATGGGCTGTCGGGGCCTTCGGGAGGCTGATCTGAGGTAGCAGCACGTGCAGCGCGGTGGCGGGGGTCTTCACCGGCGACGGGCGGCGCTCGACTGGCCGGCGATGGCCGGAAAAACGAGCAGTAGCCGTCACGCTACTGTGCGCGTTACTGCGGAGGAGGACGGCTGAAAGAGGGCATGGAGAGCGGTGGTGAGTGTGGTGTCACCGTGGATGGGTCGTGGGCGGCTCTGCGGTGGTGCGGTGCCGGAAAACGGCAGTGGCGGCCAGTAAAACACAGCAGCGTCGCTGCTGTGCGCTGTTCCCGCTGCTGCGCAAAGAACCGCCGGCGGTGGCTATTTCAGGCGGTCGAGAGTGTTAGGGCGGCGTCGAGGGGTGGTGTGCAGCGTCGAGGGGTGGTGTGCGGCGGTCGCCAGCTTCTGAGGTCGAGGGGGGAGATGCGAGAGGGGGAGAAAGATAACGATGAGTTTTGCTTTGAGTTGAGGCGGCTGACAAAACACAGCCCTTGGTGTTTTTTCTCACGTGAAAAGTTTGATATGGTTAGGTTATCTTATAAAATAATTGGCCTTGATATATACCTATAGGATATAGTGTAATTGGGTAATGGGGATAGAGCCAAGAGGGGGTGTACATAGGAAAAAGGAGGGATGCAAATAAGAGATGAAATATCAACCCTTTGATACGCATGAGGCAATCTAGGGATTTAATCAGATTTGATTAACAATTTGAAATTCAAATTGTTTAGGGTTAATCAAGGGCTGGGATTTAATTAGGGGATAACTAATGCTAGGGAAACCAGAAAAATAATCTGAAAATACCGAGACGATCGTGGAGACGAGACGCACGGGGCTAAGGAGTCTGATCGTGCGTTACGCCTTCCAAGAATTTACGTAAAATCGGGAACTGTGTTTTGAGATAAAAGACTAAAACGTCCCTACCATTCCAAGTCGTTTTGCGAGAAAACGAGCCGTGAAATGACGTTCCCAAAAATTACTATAAAATTCTACACTCCCATACGGTCACAACGGCATATCACATCGCATATATCGGAATCCAGAAAGTGCCAAATAAAATACGTGCACGATAAAGCACGTGCACGCAAGAAATCCATTAGGTCGGAAAGCGACCGTTACAACTTTGGTTATCAACCATAATAGGGCAAGTATCACAATTGACACCATAGTCTTTGAGCGTGTCTCTCATCCAAAGAATCTTGTGCACATGCATGATCCGCGGTAATATATTCCGCTGTGGTTGTGGATAACGATACCGAGTTCTGTTTCTTGAAAACCCAAGAAACAAGAAAATTTCCTAGAAAATAGCAAGTGCCATTAGTACTCTACCTATCGGATTTGCATCCGGCAATATCGGCATCACTATATGAGATTAACTCATATGTGCTAGACTTAAAGTAACCCATAATCTAGTGAATGATTGAGATAAAGTGAATGATTGAGATAACGAAAAATTCGTTTAACTGCAATCAAGTGTGACTCCTTAGGTCTAGCTTGATATCTAGCACAAAGACATACTGAGAACATAAATCGGGCCTACTAGCAGTTAAGTAAAGTAAGCTACCGATCATACCTTGATATAGACGAACGTCTACATCTTTCCGGTTATCATCCTTATGTAGATGGGTTGTCGTACTCATGGGAGTCCATTTGCTTGAAGACGATTCCATCCCGAATCGCTTGATAAGCTCCCTGTTGGGGGATGTATGCATTCAATTCATTTGTCTTTGATGCAAATGTATTTCAACATTAAAGATGTGAATTATTGCATATGATGCAATAGAAAATAATATCTAAATACGTCGCAAATTGTTTACGAGCATATTTTAAAGGCATAGAAATGAAGAGGATTTTCCTGTGAAAGTCACAGAGAAAACCACGCTCAAATCGGAGTCCAAACCAGCCCAATAAGTCTATTTAAAAGGAGTTTTAAATAGAGCACTAAAAGGCCCAACATGAGTAAACCCAAATTGTTTTTGGCAAACAAAAAAACAGTTTGGGGGAGGGCCAAAATGTGGGCCCCCATATGTAGGGCCCAAAAGCCCTGGCACCCAGAAACTGGGCACCAGGCAGCGCCCAAATCAAAAGGGCACCCAACTATTTGGGCGCCCTGAGTGCGGGCTCTGGCACGCACCCGCGCGGGCGCATGCCAGCCAGCCCAGCTCGGGCTGCGTGCGTGCCAAGGCTGTGGGGCCCACTCGATAGGCCCCACATCTGGGGTTCCGAACCCTAGATAGTTGTTTTGTTTTGGCGGATGTTTTTTTGAGCGAAAATCATTTTTTGGTCTTAACTTTGGACACATGTTTGAGGGGTCAAACGAAGTCGAAATTGAGCACCGTTTGTTTCTATGCGTTCACCGTTCAGTGATCTTCGATATGATTGGTTGTATCAATTACGAAGCTCAACGGTGAGGGAGGAACAATTCGCTAAAGATTGCCTTTGTGAAAGACAAACTTTAGTTAATTTTTCCCACTCCACATCTTTAGTCCCACATCCGATATGAAAAAAAGAGGATGGGTTGGCCGCCTATATAAATAGGGGCCAATACTCACCTTGGAAATTTGCACCAAGTCTCCAAATCCGAGAAGCTCTCAAAAGTTTGGAGCACGCTCGGATTAAGACTTAAAATTAATTATTCCCTCTCTCCCAAAATTCTTCATTGCTCCTGATCGGGCTTTAACAAAGCTACGAAGGAGCTCGGATTCGATCCAGAGTCTTGACGAAGGATCCACTCAAGGTGAAACTTTCTTCGACGCATGGTTGACTCAATGACAAGGGGGTAACTCGCCTCAGGAGGCGGTGCGGTTCGGGAAGCGGTTCAGCTCAGGACGAGGAGCGGCTCGGGACGCGGTTCGGTACACTTTACCGGTGCAAGCAAAGTTTCGGGTATATAGTTTAATTAAGCATTTCATTTATTATATTGCAGTAGCTTAGATCTATTTTGGGGTGGTCAGATCCACCTCAAGATAGTAGAGATACTGGCTAGAGTCTTGAAATCCTTAGGGCTTGCTCATTAAATAGTTTAACGTTTTCTGCTACTTTCTTTTTTGTTTGCTTCTATCGTTCGTCTGACGTAGGATGGACATAGAATAATACCCTAAGGGTCCCTCAAAACCCATCAGTGGTATCAAAGATTTAGGTCGACTTCTGATCTAAGAACTGCAATATTTATAAATGCAAGTATGCTTTTTTAAATACATATAAGATCTGTTTTTTAACTTTATATGATAATTGTTAAAAATGGAACAAACAAGATTTTAGATGCTTTAAATTTTATGTGATAAATTTTTTTTAGCATGCTAATTTTAATTTGATAATTTTTACCATATGTTCAGTAATAAAATTGTATGATAATTTTTGAACATGAAGCTATTAAATTTTATTAGATAAAATTTTGTATGTTTTGAATTATGCTTAAAATTTATGTGATATATTTTAAAGTTGCATGTTATGTTTGAGTGACACATAAAATAATTATGTGATAATTATTGATTATTGCCGACACTTAATTTCATATAATTTAATTAAGTTGTTAGTTCTAATGGTTATGTTATTCTTGTTTCTTATTTGATAACACAAGAAACCCCTTTTAGGTTAGCCATTAAAAGCTGTCTAATAATTATAAGATAATTTTGGATTGCTTCGCTATGATTTAAAATTGGTTTAAATGCCTAATACACGATTAGGATAGCACCATAAAAATCATTCCTTATAGTTGATAAGGACTTAAAAAAGTTATTAACCAATCCTAATAATTTCGAATTGTAGGATTCAACTAGTTGATAGGATAACTAGTTTTAATGAAGCTATTAATAATCGTACGGGACACATATGAATAATAAGTTTCCTTCAATGGATCATGATCCGGTCAATGTGCTTGGCTAAGTTTGTTGGATCACCTAGCTAGACTGGGGATACGTGATCCTAGCTTAGTCAATTCCCTGACCGTGTTCAGCTGGACCGTAATGATGCGAATTATGATTATGATGACATCGTCGATTATATCTAAGTCAATTACGTTAAAATCTTTTTCAAGATTAGCCGTAGACCTCATTGTTTTAGAGGTTGGCAACTATAGGTTCTTTGTTATAGTTGTTGAGCACACTCAAGCTATGACATAAACCATGTATGGAAACCAACTTCTCAATACATGTGATGTAGTCTAGACTTGACCTAAACCGTCGTGTCGTAAATACACCGAGCGCCAACGTAAGTTAAGCTAGACACGAAAACAAGGGTCCGACTAGACTAGTCATTGTGATTTGGATGAGCACACTCATGATCATAAGTGGCTAGGGTAAAAACCAATAAGAGAATCATATATGATATGATTGATGAAGAGTCATCTACCAATCGCAGAGTCAAGCAATTTGTTGAGCATACTCAAGGTTGTAAGGCTCATGGTGGTTGGATCTCTTTCCCATTAATTTAATTTCATTAAATCGTTCATAATTATGGCTTAAAATGATCGCTAAAATAATGGGAGGATATAGTTAGATAAAATCCATTCTATCTATATTTAAAATTGAATATATGTTAAACTAGGATAGTTCTATGTTTACCGATGGAATCAAAAACATAATATTCTAAGAGAATAAGTTAACTGGTCTAAATAGTTGGTTAATGGAATATCAACTCAAATTCTAATTAATAGACTAAACTATGTTCTCATTGACATTAAAATGACCTTCTTAAGCACAAGCTTGCGGACAATAATTTCCTTAAACTCTAGGTCCAACAAAATAAATGCACGCTACCTGTCACTCGTATACATGAGGGGCAGCTTAAACATACTGATGTTCAAAGCGTGTTTCTCCATACGATTTGTTAAGCTCACTCAAGATTGTATGGAAAACGATTTCGATCCACAAAGTTCGAAACTTCGATCAAATTGTTTGAATCGAAGATGAGTGCATGAACGGTGCAAGACTGTATCCCAACCAGATCTTGAGACGAGCAACTTGTTGAGCACACTCAGGTTGCAAAGCTCAAGCGTTTGGATACATGAGATGTTTGCATGGCTATTATTTTTGTTGAGATGCATAATATCTAAATGAGATTTAGAAAAGGAAGAAGGCACTAAGGAAAGTCAATTGAGAAAGATAGTTTTATTTATCATTAGTAAAGGCACAAGTAGGAGGAATTGAAAGTGTGACATATTTGAAGTCACAGTTTCAAGATAACCGTTCTACAAAAAAATAGATTGTCTACGTGTTGGAAAAAGTGAACAATTGTTGGTTCTTGGACCATGTAGGATGTCAAATACATTTTTGACGAATGTCGTCACCTTGCTTCTGAAGAAATGCTTTATGTGAGTAATTTGTATAACGATAATGTCTTAAATGTTAATACATGAATACTCAAAATAATAACAAAACTTATATGACAAAATAGACTAGGCCATACCAAAGAGACTAAGCTTCACAAGTCACATAAAGAGGGGTCTGACCTCTCGTATTATGAATTCTATAGACACTTGTGAATCCTGTCTCAAATGTGTGATGGCCGAAACTCCTTCTGTAAGACAGTGGGAGAATGAGTTGTTGAACTTGTAGTCTGGTACATGGATGTACCCGGACCCAAGTCTAAATTAGCCAAGATAAGTTATTCTTATTTTATTATGACACATGTTCTTGATGAAAGACAAGTCTGATAAACTAGAGAACAAAATGACAGAAGTATTTGAACTGCTTCGATCAGATTGAAGAGTCAAATACTTAGATGTATAAATCTTGCGTAAATTAAAAAGAAAAGGTGACTTTCTCTCAGGTCAAGTCTCTTAACACACCGGTGTGTTAGAGAGCATGAATCGCACTTTGTTAGACATGATGCGATGCATGGCAAGTGACTCTGAGTTATAATCCTTCCTCTAGGTTAAGTCCCAGATAGTAATGCCTAGGTTTTGATAAGGTTCTATGAAGACCATAGAAATAAGATATTCATTAAATCAATCGTTAGAAAGTTAAAGGATTACTCAAGACTCGTGACACAAAAAGTCGAGTAAGACATTATAGTTGATGATGGCCTAGACAACTTCCAAGATGACATTCAGAGTAGTGACTCTAAGAAATGTCTTGATACAATCAGAAAGGGTCCGTGCACGTAAATAAAGTATGGACTTTAGTTTACATGCCCAAAGAAAGTGTTTCTTATTGGCTGCAAGTAAATCATCAAGACAGAAGATTGGTGTAGAGAGAAAATAGTGAAGTACAACATATGTTGATTGAGAACGTTTATCATCCTAACTCCTATAAACGGATTATGATGAAACTGTCTCACCAGCAGATGTGTACAGATCTACTAGGATCGAACTCGATGTTATTGCTTATAATGACCATGAAAACTGAGCATTCATGTATAGTCTATTTTCTAAATGTGATTTAGAAGAACGAACTTATATGAATCATCCAAAGAGTGTTCAAGGTCAGTGGGAGCGAATAAAAACATGTGAATCATCAAAGAGCCGGAACATATGGTTTGACAAAGTGGTCAAAGAGTTTGACACTTTATCAAAAATGATTATGAATCGTCTAAATGACCAATAAAACTTATTATGGATTATTCTCGTAAGGTACGACGAGCTGGATGAGATCCAGTCAAGAAATTAATTATGGATTCCAAGAGACCGAGTGAATTATTTGGATAAGATTCAAATATGTGGTCTAAGAAAAACATAGAAACCCCTTAAGTCTATACAGTAGACGTTTTAGCAGATCCACTCACGAAGGCTCTACCACATGAAGTCTGTAAAGACTTAAGTGTAAATACGGTATGAGATACCGGGATAAATGGGCCTTACTGCAAGTGGGAGATGTAGCAAGATAGGTATGCCCTTGAGGAAAATTTATCCCTATGTATATGTACAAATATTTTGTTCGAAATAACAGTAAGCTGTTTGGTAAGAATTTATCTAAGTTAACAATAATGAAGTTTGTCACGACCCGCTTCCCTAAAATGGAGGCGAGACGTGAGAAGGTCCGCTCAAGCGTGGAGCTGTGAAGCCTCACGCCTGATAAGCGTAAATTTAGTATAAGCAGGTCCCTGTAATTGCAATCGAAACAACAAAAATAATAATAATATGAGACGGATATGAAATACCAATCCTAAAGTTTGTCCACAAAATATTCAACATCACAGAAAAGCCACCAGGCTAGAAGGAAGAGTCTAAAGGCCCAGAACAAGGCCAAACAAAAGCAACGACTTAACAGAGTAAAGGTGCTACGCACCGACAACAAAACAACTGTCTAACAAAAGTAAAACACCACGAAGACACTAGGACCGGTCCCCAGTGTCCACGTACTCCTCGTCCAACACGGGCGCAAGCTCGGCGTCCGCAAACACCTCACCCTCAGCAAGCAACTCAAGCTCAAGGTCTAACATGCGTCACCCAAAAGAGAAAGGGGCACATGTCAGCAAGTCTAAAAAGACTTGGGCAAGGAAACTGAAAGTGACTAACAACCTAGCATTTGAATGTTAAACAATGGCATGGCAGTTGAATATGATGCAACCGTTTAAAAGAGCGACAAGCATGCACGATGTAGCAAAAGCTACCAATTCACTAATCACTTATCACTTATCACTTAACACTTAACACTTATCACTTAACACTTAACACTTATCACTTAACACTTAGTGCATAGAGAGTCCACTTGCTGGCCAGCTCGTGGCTCAGTCCGTTTATCTCTATCACTATCAATCACTTAAACACTAGAGATTTCGCCTGCTGGCCGGAGTGGCGGATCAAGCCACTCGTGCTCAGGTGGCCGCTTATCTCTTACCCCACCCACATGTGTCGAGCGTTGTGGTTAGCAACTCATTATGCTCGCTTCTGGTCACGAGCCAGGAAAAGAAGTGTGTGTTTGGCATAGGGGTACACCTAGCCGGTATCCGAGCGTTGGGGTTAGCAACTACAGGGCTCGCTTCTGGAACACGAGCCAGGAAACATAGTATTGTAGCGTGTGCTACGCAATCACGATGAATAATCACTATGCAATGACATGAACAGATATTTGCGTACCGTTAATAGAATTTAAACATGACAGGCAAAATGCAATGACATGAACATATTCGTGTACCATTAATTTAAAGTAAACGTGACATATGAGCATGATGGGGGTGACGGACCAAGCTTCGTTGTCAAGCTAGGTCAATGGCGTCTAAACGGCTATCCTTTCACCGTTTAGTCTCTTTTACGCTAAAGCATGGTAAATGGCCTAAGACATGGCCCAAATCAAGAGATGCAAGTTTCACTTGCCTATCACCGGGGATGACGGTTACGAAAGTTCGTTTCCGCGGATGCTAGCCTACGGGGAATCGCTGTTATGGGGAACAATCATCAAAACACAAGTATTTTATTAGGGTTTCATAAAAATTACAATAGGATATGAAAACAACGGTAGATCGATTTCTTACCGAGAGGAGGCGGAAGAAACACTCCGGGGAACCCTAGGTTCAGATCTGGAAAAGATTGGAGAAGTTTGGGGAAACTAGGGTTTTGGGGGATTTGGGGATTTTGATGGGTTTTGGTGAGATTTCGGGGAAGATGAGAGGTAGATGGAGTGGATGGATGGTTTGGATGATGGATTTAGGGCTTGGAATGGAGAAATGAAGCTTGGAGGAAGATGGGGGCTGAAGGGGGAAGTTTTTAGGGTTTTGGGTCGTGTTGGAGAAGAAGAAATCGTTTGGGTTGGGTTTAAATAGGTTGGGCTGGCGGCTGCCCAGAAATTAGGGTTTTAACACTGGTTAGTCGGTCAAAGAGCAACCACTGACCGACTAGTTTGGCAACTAGTCGGTCGGTCGACCAACGCAGACCGACTAAGTGCAAACAGTAACTCCTGAACGAAAATAGGATTTAGAGTTAGTCGGTCCATGAACAAATACTGACCGACTAGTTTAGCATCTAGTCGGTCGATGAACGTTCTTAGACCGACTAAGAGTAAACAGTAGCTGATACAAAAATAAGATGATGAGTTAGTCGGTTAAAGAAGCATTGCCGACCGACTAGTTTGCAACCTAGTCGGTCAACCAACGTTCTTAGACCGACTAACGATAAACAGTAACTCCTGAGAAATTTAGAAAGCTAACTAGTCGGTCCAAGAAGGATTGCCACCGACTGGATCGTCATCTAGTCGGTCGGTGGCCCTTCTTACACCGGCTAATGAGCACCAAAAGTTCCGATACGGAGCGCGGGGCCCCGGGATCGATTTCTAAGACTCCTAGGCTTGATCTAATAGTTAGATATGACCGTTATGAAGCCCGTCACGAGTGACATACTTCGAAATCGACGATCCTAAGGAAGAAACGAGAAAACACGACGAATTGATCGAAAATGAAAGCTACGGAGACGAAAACCACACATGAGGAGAAAATCCACCAAAACATATATTATATTATATTAAATCCAGATACATGAAAAGCAGTCGTTACAAAGTTATCATTAGAAACTTAGGTAAAGTCTTAAGACTTAATGCAAGGTCAAACATGTATCGAGATAAGTTTCTCGATCATGGAGAATTGCTTGACAGTTAGTAGCATAAGTCTAGAATCGTTCATGGTCGTAAATGTTTCGAGAAAAGGATATCGAAACATCGGATAGACCATTGTGTCTTAGTCTTCACCGTGTAGCGGTGACAAATATCTCATGATCATTTGACTTGGCGAAGTCGAAGATGAAACACATGTGCTCATTGGAGAATGAGTTCACTGAACGACCTAACAAGAGTTATCATATGGTTATTATTGACCAATCTGTCAATGATAACTCTTAGTGATGATAGGCAAGTTGGTATTTTGACTTGAGGTCATTATACGAACATGTGCGTGAACGGTGTTACTTAGATCACGGATCTAGGCTTGGGTAAGCCTCGTTGAAAGATCTTTGGTTGGGTGACATTTGAAACGTGCAAGGAGAGTAATGACCAAGATAGGATTCGTCTCTCTCGGTCAATGGGAGTTAGTGTCGTAGTGTTAGTTCGATCTATAGTGAAAACTCTGGCCAGAGTATGTTGGAAGATGTCCAACATTATTTGATAAACATCGATGGAGACTAACCGGCTTCGAGCTATTGGGAATGACAGTTTGACCCTAGGCTTGAATTAAACGGCATAGTTTTAACGAAGAGACTATAACTGTGGTGTTCATCACGGACACAGTCAGGGTGGTCTCGACAATACTCATGTCAATGATTTAACCACATAAGTATGATACTGAAACAGGGATGGCACCTGATGCGCATGATTTCTGCCGTCTGGGGCTTTGAGCCCCACCTGTAGTAGGGTCAGGCTGTAGGGTCTCACACAGAGTGCGACCTTCGTCAAGCAATAGGTAGAATTAAGGGGGATAATGCATATGATGTATGGGAATAAATTAAGTTGCAAAAAGTTTGCGATATAAGTCTAAAACATCAAACTGCAAAGAGTTTGCAGATAGCTTCTGCATTTGGGATAAATGATCCTGAGTGCAAGTGGGAGATGTTGGGGATGTATGCCCTCAGTTCATTTGTATTTGATGCAAATGTATTTCAACATTAAAGATGTGAATTATTGCATATGATGCAATAGAAAATAATATTTAAATACGTCACAAATTGTTTGCGAGCGTATTTTAAAGGCATAGAAATGAAGAGGATTTTCCTGTGAAAGTCACAGAGAAAACCGCACTTAAATCGGAGTCCAAACCAGCCCAATAAGTCTATTTAAAAGGAGTTTTAAATAGAGCACTAAAAAGCCCAACATGAGTAAGCTCAAATTGTTTTTGGGAAACAAAAAAAACAGTTGGGGGGCCCAAAATGTGGGCCCCCATATGTAGGGCCCAAAAGCGGTTCAGCTCGAGACGAGGAGCGGCTCAGGACGCGGTTCGGTACACTTTGCCGGTGCAAGCAAAGTTCCGGGTATGTAGTTTAATTAAGGATTTCATTTATTATATTGCATTAACTTAGATCTATCTTGGTGTGGTCAGATCCACCTCAAGGTAGTAGATATCATGTCTAGGGTCTTGAAATCCGTAGGGCTTGCTCGTTAAATAGTTTAACGTTTTCCGTTGCTTTCTTTTCTGTTTGCTTCTATCGTTCGTCTGACGTAGGACGTGCATAGAATAATGCCCTAAGGGTCCCTCAAAACCCATCACTCCCCAGTGTACTTTGTTTGATGTATAAAAGTCTCATCCTTCATTTGCCGAATTTGTAGTCCAAGTAGTTGAGCTCACCCATATGGCTCATTTCGAATGCATCCTTCATAGACATAGAAAATTCTTGGCAAAGATTAAAGTTAGTAGAACCAAATATTATATCGTCTACATTAGCTTGAATTAAAAGGATGTCATTTTCATAATCTTTAATGAAAAGAGTTGAATCAACTTCACCCATTTTAAAACCTAAATCCAAAAGATAGGTTTTGAGTCGATCATACCAAGCTCTAGGAGCTTGTCTCAACCCATATAGCGCTTTCTTAAGTTTGAAAACATGGTTTGGAAATTTTTCATGTATGAAACCGGGTGGTTGAGAAACGTAAACTTCTCATTAACAATACCATTTAAAAATGCACTTTTAACATCCATTTGAAATAATTTTAAAATTTTATGGGATGCAAAAGACAAAAGCAATTTAATAGCTTCTAATCTAGCTACGGGGGTAAATGATTCTTTGAAATCAATATCTTCCTCTTTTCGATGGCCTTGTCCTACTAATCTTGCTTTATTCCTTGTGATGACCTCGTTCTCATCAGTCTTGTTCTTAAAAATCCATTTGGTCCCAATCACTTGGTGACCATTTGGAAGAGGAACGAGCTCCCAAACTTCATTTCTTTCAAATTGCATAATCTCCTCTTCCATTGCAACTATCCAAGAGCTATCTTCACACGCTTCTTGGATGTTCTTTGGCACAATGGTAGAGACAAATGCATAATACGACACTACTACAAAAAGGACCTTTAATAGCACACCTTTAACAGCGCTTGCCAATTATAAGCGTTGTTAATTAGAGGCACATATATAGACAATGCTTCTTTCTGCAAGCGCTGCTAAAAGTCGGATAATAGACAGCGCATCTTTCTGCAAGCATTGTTAAAGGTCAGATAATCGACATTGCTTCTTTCTACAAGCGCTGTTTATTAGAAGCACAGATAATAGACAAAGCTTCTTTCTGCAAGCGCTGTTAAAAATCGGATAATAGACAACGCTTCTTTCTACAAACGCTGTTAAAAGTCAGCTAATAGACAACGCTTGTTTCTACATGCGCTGTTAAAGGTTAGGTAAATTTCCCCCCAAAAAATTCGTTAGCACGGGCTTCCCATATCTTTGTCGTTCCCATGTGTACATCGCATCCATAAAAAATTTCCTTCTCACCTCCTTCACCTGCTGCCTCACCTCTTCGGCTTCCCCATCTCCTCCCCTGCCTTTGCCAAGGATCTCACCTCTGATCAGGTTGCCGAAGAAGAAGACTCCATCAGATTTCATCCGGCCACTCCGTCACCATCAGCCTCCATCAGATCTCCTCTCGCTTGCTTCATCTAGGAACCAAAATTAGGGTTTGCTGAATTTTCCAAATTTGAGATCGAGAGAGGAGTTTTCTGATGGCGAGAAGGGGTGGGAGAAGGGTAGCACCTGAATCTCCTCTAAAACCGAAGGCGACGGCAGCGATGGCGGTGGCGGCTGCGAGTCCTTCGAAAGAGAAAGGGGTCACATCCTCAAAATCTGTAGAACGACAGCGAGCCTTCAACAACCAAGAAAGTTACGTATCGAGATCGTCAAAAGATCACATTTTTATGGAGAAGAAGGAAATGGAGAAGAAGCTCACTCTGCTCCAAACTGTGGGTGCTGCTGGAGTCTTCTCTGCTATCTCCTTCTGGTAATTATAACCCATTTCGCTCCAATCCCCAATATAGGGTTAGGATTTGTGTTTGCTTTAGCTTTGTTCCACAAGATTATTAGATTTCTATACTTTTAGTTTTGGGTTCATGTTTGGAAGATAATCTGCACGAAAGGAGCTCAGTGGGCTCATCGACGACCTCCGTCGATCCAAGGACTGCCGATGCGACTCTGGAGAGCTCATCCAAGCAGAATAAAGGTGCCCTTCTTTTTTTGAGGGGCTTCTATTTTAAGAAATATCCTCGGTTTGACATCTCTGTTTTGGATTTAGCATAATGGGTATGAGATTAAATGGCTAAATTATCAGCTTGGTGGTTAAATTTTGTAATGTGCATGTCCTTGTCTACAAGGTGTTTGTGAAAATGGGTGAAACGACACCAACCGTTTTCAATGTAGCTGGCTTAAAACAGGTTGCATCTAGTTAGTGAAATATATGCAATTCAGGTGTCATGAAAAGGACACGGCTTGTGGAGATAATGAGATATTCAGCTGCCATGTCACTAGGATATCTTGCCTTCTCCTGTCATGGACTGTTAGAAAACAAAAAGGTGTTATTAATTTATTATCTTATTTGTGGGTGACAATACAATGTCTTTCACTCTTTCCATGACTTATTTTATGACTTAGCGATGACTAGATTTTTTGAACTCTTCCTGTGTATATCTGCTCCTAGTTTATGAAATCAAACTGCATAATTAAAAAGCTAGAGCTACCTGCTGATTGCCATCAAGGATAGATGATCCGACCCTTGCTGAAAGGTGGTTTTATCAGAAGCTTTATATAGAAAAATTGTGGATTCGCACAGCTATTTTGGTGAGAAAAGGCTTAGATGATCCATATGATCAGTAGAATATATACATTTTTAGGGAAAGTTCCAATTGCATCAAAGGCCTCATTAGCAACTATTAAGAGTTTCATGTTATATGTATTGATTTAGGGAGGAGATTGGAGCCAGTAGTGTTTGGTCTATTCATATTACTAAGATGTCAGGGACGGCAAGATGGTTGCTTGTAGATGGTCTGCATCAACCTCGTTTACATTGGAAGTGAAAATTTGATTTTTAATTGTAAACAGTCATCTGGAGTTCATAGGTACCCCAGTGCTTAACGTGTTTACTGTTGGATCTCTATAAGAATTTTATTGCAGAATTTGTCCAACGTTCGTGGGGAAAGACTTCAGTGTAAACATTTTTTGCAGTATTATTAATTGTATACATCTTTTCTATATTATGACATATTTTAAAAGTTGCTTCTCGGTAATGCTAATATCTTAATGAGTTTGGGTTCTTCATGTAAGACTATATTGTAAATCATATTTTTTATAAAATAATTGTTATGCAGATTACCTAATGCCCCTGATATAGAGATATTCTCCATGAATGGAGTAGGAATCCCTACGGAGAGAGCTTACAGTTACAAGTTAACCACCTCATCTGATTGCTACATTCCCTTTCAAATTGATACCTCTGCAGAAGACGGAAGTGAGGATAGATGTTTGCATGGCGGCGTTTATCTGGTTAATGGAGATGAAACAGTGCCAATGCTAAGTGCTGGCTACATGACTGTGAAAGCTTGGCATGTGAGGACTCGTTTTAATCCTGTTGGTATCAAGACTTACAATAGAGAGTTTTCTCATGCCCCTCCATCCAATCTTTTAGAGGGCCGGGGAACTTAGAGCAGTGCACATGTTGATATGATGGGAAACTTTGCTCTGATTGAAGACATAATTAAAGTAGCAGCAGGGGCTACATGAGAAGATTTGGGTGGCGATCTCAGATATATTTGAATGGTCAGAAAAGATTAATTTGCAACTATGAATCCAGCTGGTAATCTCCGTTGCTTAAATTTTATTTCAAGTTCATGCCACAGATCTATTTAACATTAGATACTTTTTATTACCCAATTTCTTTTCCCCTTTTTTGCTATGGATGATTGGGAATCAAGGCTTGCATGCGGCTTCTTCTTTTCATCTGATCATTTTTTCTTCCTATTGTTCTCGCACGTTTCAGTTTTGTCAACCTGTTAAGAGTATCATTTGAAACGCTTATCATCCAGGCTTGAACACGGATCTATTTAACATTTGAAACGCTTATAATCCAAGAGGCTCTTCCATATGAACACCACCATTGGAGGTATGTTATATACTCATCAGCTTTTGTTCTTTTTAATATTTACATTTCTTGTTTATGCATGCTGCAACCTTCATGATATCATGCATCACTACAAACACTGATGGGGCTATTTAGAAAAGTTAACTTGCAGATTAATTGATAATCATGAACTTGATAATAGCATATTTGTTTTTCTTTAAAAAGAAGTCACAGAGAAATATTTCTCCAACTTTGGTTGTTTTGTTTTGTGTTTTCCTAAAAATGTCACGATCTAGCTTAGCTGCATTCTCGATTTCCCACGGTGTTTATTTAAACTTATTTCCTGCCGCAATGAGGAATACAAGAAGTATTTAAACTTATTTCCCACAGTGGTTTTTGATTTTCCACTGTATTATTCTGATTGTTGTGACATAGCAAAGAGCTTTAACAACACGTTATTGGGGACGGTTATAAAGAGGATTGAATGTGTGCCCAAATAAGACAATGTGTGAATCATGATACCTGGATCCAAAAATTGTGCATTGCAAATTTTAAACACTTAAAAAGATATGAACATATTGTGGAGTATGCTATAAACAATAACAGTATAAGTTTTGTACGGTGGAAGATGTTGGAGAGAATGCCTTAAATTAACTATCAATTAAGTTTTTGTATATGGACTATTCAATATCCTGATAGGGGTCACTGTATGGTATGATTCTCCTTAAGTTTGTTTCTTCACCTCAACAAAATTTGCAACAACTTCTTTATTCAATATTCTGCTAGGTGCTAGATAATGGACAGTATATCGTGCTACAGAAAAATATTTGCGACAATATAGTTCTTGTTTATATTGACTTGTTTTAATAGGTTATTGGTGTGCCAGTAACATTTTATGGGGATTTGAAGAACCAATTTTTCGAAGCTAGTGTTGGGTTCAATACCATCTGCAAAGTAAATCACTTTTTAATTTCTACAATTTCTGGAAATATTATTCGGCATATGTTTCAGTTTGCATTATTGTTGGTTCTTTTCACTCTACATGTGAATTCTCAGTTTGCATTATGCGCATAATCTACGGCGATACAATCTAACCCAAATGGTTATGGTATTAGATGGAGACCTAACTTTCTAATAAGCCTAACTTTTGATTTATGTTCTTTATTTTTTTGTATTCTTTTTAGGGCGGCACAGTTAGATAACCATGAATATGCCTGCTTTAGCATGCTCCTTAGTGATTTTATATACAGAAGTTTATGCTTAAACAGTAAATATTTATCTTGTTCTTTTAACAGGTGTTTTCGAAAATCCCATTGAACAACTGATGCGATTGGTAATATTTCTTCTTATTCCCACAATTTTTGTTTGTTTTAACAGTGTTCCATAAACATCTATAAATCAACTATCTTGTTCTTTTATCAACTGGCAGGTGCTTGCGAAGACCTGGGGAGAGCATTATACTTGCGTGATTGATCTTCTGGAGAGAGCAAGACGATTGGCGGATGCACGAGCTCTTATGAGGTAGATGTCGATGGAAGCAGATGCCAGCATGTGGGGTGCTTTATTAGGTGTGAGCAGAATACACAAGAACAGTAAATTAGGAGAAGAGATCGTAGAAAAGATTTTTGAGATGGAACCCGACAACTCTGGAATGTATATACTGCTGTCGAGAAATGTATTGTTCAAGGAGTGATTTACTGGATAATGACTGATAAGTTTTATATGCGATAATGTTTCTTATTTGTATTACGGATCATCTTCCAATATCAATGCACATTGTCTAATTTATGTGATTGTTGAATAAAAGCAATTTAATTTGATTATTTTTTGTAATGATTGTTTCTTGTAATTTAATGTTATTGGTGGTTTATTTAAGCATTTTGAACATTAAATGGATCTATTTAAATATAAAACGTAGGGAGAAACAATAAAATGAATTGAAACAAGCGATGTCTATCTGGGACCTTTAACAACGCTTGTTTAGTACAAGTGCTGTCAATGGTGTACCTTTAACAGCGCTTGTACTAAAGAAGCGATGTCTAAGGTCCCAATAGACAGCGCTTTTTTAGTACAAGCGCTGTTAAAGGTCCACTTTTAACAGTGCTTCTTTAATACAAGCTGTTAAAGATTCACCTTTAACAACGCTTGCACTAACAAGCGCTGTTAAAGGCCCCCCTTAACGGCGCTTGCACTAACAGGCGCTGTTAAAGGCCCCCCCTTTAACGGCGCTTGCACAAACAAGCACTGTTAAGGGGGGGCCTTTAACAACGCTTGCACAAACAAGCGTTGTTAAAGGCCCCCTTTAACAGCTCTTGTAAAGCGCTATTGAAACCCGCCCTTTAACAGCGCTTGTAAAGCGCTATTGAAACCAGCACCCCTTTAGCAGCGGCGAGATAGACAGCGATTGTAAAGCACTATTAATGATTATTTAAGCGCTGTTAAAGGTCCATTTTGTAGTAGTGACAGAATTCATCAATCCTTGACCTTGTTCGGACACCCATACCAATGTCTCCAATTATTTTGTCATGGGAGCGATTACGAACGGTCGGATAAGCTTTGGAAATACCTGGATCACTAGGAACATCCTCAAGTTAGTCTCAATAATAGAATCATTAATCTTAACATTACTAATGGAATCACATAAAACATTACACTATCATCGACAACATAAGGAACATCAAAATCCTCTTAAAATGAAACGTGTAGTGATTCCTCGATCGTTGAAGAGGTTTTGTTGTATATCATGTAGTCTTTGCTACGTGTGGAATATCCAACAAAGATTCCTTCATCGGATCTTGGTTCAAATTTATCTAAGTTACCATATGTGTTCTTTATAAAACATTTTGAACCAAAAACACGAAAATATTTAACTTGCGGCTTTTTATCATAAAATAATTCAAACCAAGTTTTGTTCGTTCGGGGCCTTACTAGGATCCCATTTAGCATATAACATGCCGTGTGCATTGCCTCCGTCCAAAATTGTAGTCCAAGATGACTATCATGGAATATGGTGCGAGCATACTCAATTATGGTCCTATTTTTTCTCTCAACAACACCATTTTGTGGTGGTGCACAAGGAAAATAAAAGTAGTGAGTAATCCTGTTGTCATCACAAAACTTAGTGAAAAATTCATTCTTGAATTCTCCTCCATGATCACTATAAATAGTGATAATGGTGGTTCCTAAGAAATTTTGAATTTTCTTTGCAAATATAGTAAACTCTTTAAAAGCTTCATTTTATTGGTTAAAAATGAAACCCAAGTAAATCTAGAGAAGTCATCTATGACGACTAATCCATAATGAGAATTACCTAAAGATGCGGTTCTAATTGTCCTAAATAAATCTAAATGAAGTAATTCTAGGGGCCTCTTAGAGGTAATTCCATCTTTAAGTTTGAAAGACGATTTACTTAGTTTACCTCTTTGGCATGAATCACAAAAGTTTTTCTTACTAAAAACAATTTTCGAAAAACCTTTACCAAGATCATGCTTAGCTAATTTATATAAGTGCATAAAATGAATATGACCAAAACGGCGATGCCATAATAGTTGTTCATTTGTATTAGCAACTAAGTAATGTTCTCTGGTTTTAGGCAAGCTCAAATAATAAATATTTTTACGCCTAATACCGGTAAATAAAACATGTGAATCAATATCAATAATATTGCAATTACCCTCTCCAAAGTTAACCTTGTAACCATTGTCACAAAGTTGACTAATGGAGATACGATTATGACATAAACCACTAATTAAATAAACATTGGTAATAAGTGGTTTGGAAATGTTGAAGCATTGGGCCGGCACCCAAGATGACTCGACCAACGGATGACTAAGGCCCATGGGGCCCACAAGAGAAGCCCGATGTCGACTCTTTCAAAGCCCATTAGCCAGTCGACGGTTGCATTCCCCTCACTCGAATGGGGGATTAAAGACGAGCTCGTAATTAGCAAAAGCGTGAGCGACATTCACTCCTATTAAAGGGGGAGATCGTGGCGCCATGATGGGTGACCGTTATCTCTCCAACGTCACTGGAGATACCCCAGAGGTCTATAAATACCGTAAGGGTTCCAATTCTCAAGGTACGAGATCTAAGACATAGACTCTATCCTTTCAGCTAATATTTCTTACACAAAAGAGCTTGTGACGACAGATCTGAGGCGATCCTCTGTGGGTCGATCTCAGCTGTTCCAAGCTCCCTTTCATCCTTAAGTTCACATACTAACTTAAGCATCGGAGGGGATATAGGTCGGAACCCAGATCCGACCCCCCTAACGTGTCTCCGTGGTGTAGATCGACGAGTCTCCATCTTCCGCGAGAGTCGCTTCCGAGCTTCCCAACCTCGAGCGATCGACATACAAGCTAATCGAGGGTCGATCGAGCACTGCATTATCATCCACCTCCATCATTCGACCCAGTTTCTCCCAACCTATGGTCCAACTTCACCCGCTGACAAGGCTCTGACTCATCACGAATAGCCCATGTCAGCCTGATAACTGTCTCGGTCATTTTTGGCCTAAATAATTTGGCGTCGTCTGTGGGAAAGCGTTAACCAGCTCGACATCCCGAAGCCAACGAAAAGCTATGTCAACTGAACCCATCAATACCGGACCGATCGAAGGTCCTAATGAGAAGCAAAAGGCGAATAGCATTGAGGTGGAAGACGCCATGCATTCCACCTCGCCCTCGAAGCGGCCAGTAAGGGCCACCAAAGAGACCGAAGTTACCAGGAAGGAGTTCACCGAATTTTTTGCTCAGGTCGACAAGAGTCTCAGTGTTCTGGCAACTTTGATATGCCAGAGCATGGGTGACCCATCGCTCTTAAATGATCAATTTTTGCCCACCAACCCAACCCTGATGCCGACTAGGGGCACAGCCTTACTCAGGAATCAGGGGGATCCATGGGCAGATTGACTAGAGATCGGCCCACGCAACGCAACCCCCCTCTCTTCAATACGATGGAATGGGGGTTGACAATGCACTCTCGTTCTCTAAGGAGAGCTCATCCCCTCCAATTATAAGGAAGCAACCTGCAATATCATAGACCAGGTAATGTACGGTGCTTCCCCAGGTTATAACCCTCCCAATCTTGCAAGTGGATTTGGAAGGAGGGAAGAGATCCCAAATCAATCTTCAGGAGTCAACTACGTGCAAGCCAGAGAGGGAAGATCTCAACTCATCCAATCCGTGCTTCGACGAACCCCGCAAAGGGAGAATACACTTCTCCTCCTCCTCTTCCGAAGTTCAAACTCCCTGCCTTACCAGCTTATGATGGCAAAGGCGACCCGTGGTCGCACATCCATAAGTATCTGAACGTGATGCTACTTCACAGGGCCGATGAGCCATACCTTTGTTGAGCCTTCCACGCTACCCTATTCAAGAGGCAGAAGGTTGGCATGAAGGTTTACCCGATAACTGTATCGGGTCATTTGATGAATTGGCAGATATGTTCTGTAAGCAATTCATCGCGGGTCGACATCCTAAGAAGAAGTCATTCCACCTCTTCTTGCTCAAACAGAATGAGAATGAGTCGATTCGAGCCTTCGTCTAAAGATTCAATGACGAGAGGCTCGATGTAGAAGAGACGCCGGACGTGATTGTCATAGCGGCGCTCACTCAAGCAGTCCGGAACAAACACCTGCGAAGGGCCCTCCACCAGTTCCCCCTAACAATGTCGTAGAAATTTTCAACATAACAGATCGGTTTACCATCTCCAAGGAAGCGAAGAAATCGGCTGAAGTTAATGGGAAAGGCACTCCCGCCCGTCGCGGAGACACTAGGCGAGAGAAGCCGAACCCGGGAACTCCTCGCCAGGAGTCTCAAGACAAGAGACCCAGAGAGAGGAGCCCTCGAAGCAAGGAGTGCCCTACCTATGCAAAACCAAGTGCTCCTAAGACGTAGGTCCTCGCTTACGCCTTACAAGAAGAGCTGGTCCAAGATACAGCAAAAAACGGCAAATACGAGAAGAGAGATGATCACAAATTCTGCAAGTACCACAATGACTATGGACATGATACCAACGACTGTTAGACTCTCAAAAAAGAGATCGATGCACTGGTCAAGCGAGGGTACCCCAAAAACCTAGCTAACGATCAACCTAGCAAGGAGGGATCCTCGTAGTAGAAGGGCAAGATGACGGGGTCACCTATCACCAAGGTTGTTGACTAGCAAACCATCTGAGCTTAGGGTCAGATAAAGAGGTAGAGGGCAAAAGCAGCTCCGACGAAGTTCGGAAACACATGTACACCTTTTGTTTCTGTCGTTTCATCCAATAAAGCATATCTTTTCATCAAAGAAAGTTTCGCTTCCTTTTCAAAATTAAGCTTCCATGATTTTTACAAAAGCTATCCCATCAAACTCCCCACTTAAAGGATCCAATCCTTGGGTAGCCTGGATAAGCTGAATTTCATGTTTGATGAAAACCCGTGCGAGTTACCCTAACATGCCGTCAGCCGTGAGTCGAAGGGGTCATCCCTTCACCACTGAATGACTCTCCTAACGTGTCGTTAGCCGTAATTCGAAGGGCCACCCCTTCTCTACTAAACGACTATCCTAGACGTGTCGTCAGCCATAAGTCGAAGGGGCCATCCCTTCGCCGCTAAACGACTCTCCTGACGTGTCGTCAGCCGTAAGCTGAAGGGGCTGCCCCTTCGCCACTGAATGACTCTCCAAACGTGTCATCAGCCATAAGTCGAAGGGACCACCCCTTTGCCACTGAACGAATCTTCTAGCGTATTTTCAACCGTAAGTCAAATGGTCACCCCTTCACCACTGAACGACAATCTTAGACATGTCGTCAGCCGTAAGTCGAAGGGGACACCCCTTCGCCACTGAACGACTCTCCTCACGTGTTGTCAGCAGTAAGCCGAAGGGGCCACCCCTTCGCCACTGAACGACTCTCCTCACGTGTCGTCAGGCGTAAGTCGAAGGGGCCACCCCTTTGCCACTGAACAACTCTCCTAACATGTCTTCAGCCGTAAGTCGAAGGGCCACCCCTTTGCTACTGAACGACTATCATAGATGTGTCATCAGCTAAGTCAAAGGGGCTACCCTTTGCCACTGAACAACTCTCCTTACGTGTCGTTAGCCGTAAGTCAAAGAGGCCATCCCTTCACCACTGAACGACTCTCCTAACGTGTCGTCAGCCGTAAGTCGAAGGGGCCACCCCTTTGCCACTGAACGACTCTCCTCACGTGTCGTTAGCCGTAAGTTGAAGGGACCACCTCTTCACCACTGAATGACCCTCCTCACGTGTCGTCAGCCGTAAGACGAAGGGCCACCCCTTCGCACTGAACGACCCTCCTCACGTGTCGTCAGCCGTAAGTCGAAGGGCCACCCCTTCGCCAATGAACGACTCTCCTAAACATGTCGTCAGCCGTAAGTCGAAGGGGCCACCCCTTCACTATTGAACGACCCTCCTGTGGCCCCTTCGCTACTGAACGACCCTCCTGACATGTCGTCAGTCGTAAGTCGAAGGAGCCACCCCTTCGCCACCGAACGACTCTCCTAGCATATCGTTAGCCGTAAGTCGAAGGGCCGCCCCTTCGCCACTGAACGACTATCCTAGACATGTCGTCAGCTGTAAGTCAAAGGGGCCACCCCTTCGCCACTGAACGACTCTCCTAACGTGTCGCCAGTCGTAAGTCGAAGAGGCCACCCCTTTGCCACTTAACGACTCTCCCAACGTGTTGTCAGCCGTAAGTCGAAGGGCCACCCCTTCTCCACTGAATGACTGTCCTAACCTGTCGTCAGTCGTAAGTCGAAGGGGCCACCCCTTCGCCACTGAACGACTCTCCTGACTTATCGTCAGCCGTAAGTTGAAGTGACCACCCCTTCGCCACTGAACGACTGTCCTTGACGTGTCCTCAACCGTAAGTCGAGGGACCACCCTTCGTTACTGAATTACTTTCGTTCCGTTATCCGTGAGTCGAGAAAATTGCTTCCTCGCCATGGAACGTAGTGGTATATTTCTAACGTGGTTCGATGGCTTACCCTCGATCATCTTGAAGCGGGGTCTAACCCATCGAAAGGGGCCGTCAGCCAATGCAACCACCACATGGCGTAAGTGGCAAGAAGCAAAGAGATGCAGCGATAAACAAAATATTCAAGCTAAATTTTCTGGCACTTCTATTACGAAAATTGTTTTACTAAAGCAGGAGCGAAAGGAGCGCTGAGATTCTACAACGGCTGGTTATGCCCTTGATCTCCCTTCGGCATGGCCGCAGACTCCAGGTCCCCCGAAGCATCCGCTCCTGTGTCGTCGCCAACCATGGTGACAACTTCATCGGTGGGAGCAGCCTCCTCCGTGCCTTGGCTCGACTCGTCATCACCAAGATCCGAAAAAATCATAAGGATCTGGTCGATCTCAGCGGAAAGGTCAGGGAATCAGTTTTTCATTTCCAACTGACATCACTCGTAGCCTTCCCTGTATAGCTCATCGAAATCGGGGAACAAATCCTTGAATTCTTGAACCGCCCTCTCCGCTGTGACCTTGACACGGGCTCGCTCTTCCGACAGAGCCTTCTTAGCCCACTCTCTTAGAACAGTTTGCTCCGCCTCCCTCTTACGAGCCTCCAAAAGCTCACGATCAAGCCGATCAAGGCGATTCAATCTCGTTTCAGAGAAAAGGCTGAGTCTGGTCAGCTTAACTTGAGATCTTTTTCACGGTCGACCTAACGGCCTCCAGGATGACTTCATGATTAGCTACCACCGAAGCGCAACGACGCAACGCTACGGTAGCCACAAGAGCCTGCAAACAACATACGATGGTTAAACATCCATGCTGGCATCACCTACGAGGGAGAATTGAGCAATAATTACCTAGACGCTGGCATGAATGGCTATCGACGCAAGCCGCTCATAGTCAACCCTCTCCACGACAGCCATGTCCCGTGGAAGGGTCACATTTTCAGCAATGCGGGAGGCAGTTCCGCAATCAAGAAGGGAGGAATCCTCTCACCTCATCGGAAACTCCGCCTAAACGAGCTCCTCCTTGGAGCAGTCGAACGAAGCATGGGGAGACCGACTCTCCGACAAAATCGGCTTGAATTCATCAGGGATATCTTCAGATAGTTGTACTGGAGGAAACAGACCTCCCCAAGGCCAAGAATCCTCGTGCAGAATGAGCTCCGGAGGGACCTAGGTCTTCCCCGAGTCTCCCTCTAGAGAAGTACCCCTCTCCTGCTGCGAGACAAGCTCCGTAACTTCATTCGACCCAGATGGCTCAGAGTCACTGAGAAGAAGTCACCGCCTCCTCATATTCCCCTCAAGTACAACTACTTCAAACTCAGAAGAAGTCGCTGAAGATGACCCACTTGAGTGGTCCTCTCGACAACGACCGGTCGATCCTCCGACAATTGGGCCATCCTTTCCCCCAATGTCGACATCCAAGGAGATAACATGCTTATCTCGGCCTCTCTGATGGAAGCCTCAACTTCCTCCCTTAACGCTGGGTCAACCTGATAATCCACATCAGCTATGCCTGAATAAGAAACAAACAAGTTAAGCCAAAGAACGAGGGTCGAACAGTTGGCAGGCACGATCGAACCAACCTTTTGTCCACACGGTCCGACGCAACACGTCGTCAGACCACAGCCACTTTGCCGACCTCATATTCCCTGACAGACTTGTCAATGTGTCGGCGGGCTTCTTTCTCCTCGCTAGTCAGTCGCTTATCCTTGGCGAAGCCCAAGTCAGGGGCACCCCAGCCGGTGCAGAAGCTTGCCTCTCCTTGGAAGACCACAAACACAAACTTGTCTTTCCATTTGGGATTAGAGGAGAGAAGGTCGTCGAACAGCTTCATGCCTCGATTGGCCATTATCGTATACCAGCTCGGGGTCTTGAGGGAAGGGATATAGAAAAAATAACTGAACAGTCTCAGAGACAGTTCAATTCCTTTCATCACACACATAGCTATAAAGCCCATCAGGATGCCAATGGCGTTCGACATCAACTGGCAGAGGGAAATGTTCAGGATACAGAAGAAGTACCGCATGAAGGGGTGCAAGGGAAATCGAAGGCCTCGTTGGAAGGCTTTGACGTATACCCCCACTTCTCGGTCACCGGGACGATGGACCCTCTCATCCCTCACATGCACCCGGATTTGGTAATCAAGACGGACGTAATTCCTCTGAAGCTCAGGGATCTAGTAATGAGATGCAAATCATGTGATAATCTTTGTTTAATTTTATGTCTTAACTTTCAGCATGCTCGTATCTTTTTGTTAATTTCCCTTCGTAACATGCTTTTATACTGTTAGTGGACTATGTTATTACACTGCTAATTCCTTTTAATTATTTAAATGAAAGTAATGCTTGGGAACCTACATGAGTAACCCTCGCTGATGGGCATTGTATTTGTGTTTTCAATGCAATGTCTGTCAGGTTCTGAGGGCATTTTTGCACATCCTAGTTCCAGCATAGCGTGATCCACTAGAGGCATGACTCTTCCAGTAGGATATTCTTAGGCCACACCTACATGTAGTTCCATTATATCAGATTTATGTATTCTGTTTTATATGGGCCATAAGTCCTCTCTTCCTTTCCTTTATTGTTGTAATCCATTTTTGAGACAATTGAGATTGTAATAACATTTTGATTATTAATGTTGTTTTTTTAGAATGCATGCAAGGACCTGCGAAGTTTCTACAGACGCTTATTGTGCTTAGGCCAAGGAGGCACGAACGAACGCCTCTTGGTCTTAAACACACCTCGGACCCATTCGCGTCCTAGCTTGCATCCTTGCTCCCAAGTTTAATGGGAAGCATGGTGTGACAAGTGTATACCTAGACTAGCCGGCACTTCCAATAGCCAAAATTCATGCCATTGAAACGAGGAGGACGAACCGTTGATTGCCCTTTCGAAAACTGTGGACGCACCATCATGATCGTGATTATTGTACGAAGAAGGTGGAGGAACGTTATTGTTGTTGGATGCCATATCTATAAACCTTGAGCTCTGATACCAATTGTAAGGACCCTGGCTACGAGGAAAACACAAGAAGGGTGGTTGAATAGTGTTTATAAAATTTAAACGATAGTTATACCAATTTAAATTCCTACCCAATAATAATGTGGAATTTATATTATAAATAAACCCAAAATTAAACAATGCTAACACAAAGGATGTTTCAAGGGTTCGGATTACCCAAGTTCAATCCCGGCTTGTTCCCAGTAATCCTACGTTCCTTCCACCCGGATACCTCTGGATACTCAAGTTAGAACCGTAACTTGAGATTTTCTTTAAACCCACTTGTAGCAACCCTATAAGTGTAATCGAAACAAATCGATATCCTTGACTCCCACAACTTGGGATCAAGCAAACCACTCTCACAAACCGAGAGTAAAACTAATATAGAAAGATATGAAATAATGATATAGCAACACTTATAATCACCTATGCCTTGAAGTAGAACTTGAAGGAGCAAGTGTGTTGTGTGTTGAAGTCTCTTCCAAGAAGAGAGAACGCCCTTTCTATTGTCACCACCAAATGCCTAGAGGATATCACTTTGATTCTAGGTTGGAGAGTAAGAGAGAATGAGATTGGAAATCTAGGGCTCTTTAAGAATGAGAGCTTAGAAATGAAAGCTTGAATTCATAAGAGCTTACTTGGGGAAGAGAGAGGCTCCAATGGAATAGTAGAAGTTCCCTTTATATGTTCTCTAAAACCCTCAAATAGAATTCCGAAAAACCCCTTTGAAATCCGTGTGGAAAAAGCCAACGGATAGAATTTACACAATAGACATTCAACTGATGAAGAACTCACAGTCGCCTGCTGCACAGTGTCAGAGGGTAGGTGAGAATTTAAATGGTAACGTACCACGTAGGACAGTCGACTGAAGAAGGTCGGACATGCGCCTGTAAACCAACAGGCCACTGAGAAACCTTCTACAGGCGACTGAGCGAAACATGAGTAAGTTATAAAAACTCAGGAAGTTTTGGGAAGACAGGACATGCGACTGATGTGGTATCCACATGCGCATGTGCTATGGGCAGGCGACTGTGAAACCAACATCAGTCGTCTGGTCAAAACTTGCATGACTTGCCAAACACAAAGTGTTAGGACAAGAATCGATAGCCGACTGAAGAAGCATTCACAGGCGCTTGTGCCATAGGTAGGCGACTGTGAAAGCAACATCAGTCGTCTGACTGATGGACAACAAGTTAGGGATCTTTGGATAAGAGAGAGACATGCGACTGACTAACAAGTCACAGGCGCATGTACTTTGTACAGCAGTCGCCTGATGAAAGTTATAGCAGAAATCCCAAATACCAAGTGTTAAAGTCTATGCAAAACAGATGACTGTAGAATAAATCGCAGGCGAATGTTTGGAGACAGGCACCTGTAAATCGTTCAGCAGCCGTCTGTTGAAAGTCCAAAATGCACATGTTAGAGAATAATGAATTGGAGGCCAAGGAAATGAGTTCTAATGATTTCCTAGGACAGAAATAAAGATGTGTGCGTGCTCCAAACTAATCCTACTTCTAAGCTACATACTAGAAGAGAATAAAAAGATTACAACTTGTTTTTGCCTCTCTTCTTTCTATTGAATGAGCTTGAAGTCTTCTAGGAGCTTTAATCATCATCTTCGATCGTCCAATCCACTTTACATGCTTTGATTGATCCTTGAGTGACATCCATTGCTAATTGATCTTCAAGATATGCTTAGGCAATGGATTAACTGCAAGTAGGGGATTAGTCACAAGTATTTATGTTTGCTCATTATCAAAACCAAGTAGTAAGAAGTCCAATACTCAACATTATAAGATAGTCGTGGTTAAATCCCGACAATGATGAAATGATGAGAAATGTGAATGCAGTAACTGAAGGGTTTTCTGGGTCCTTAAAGCTATAAAATCGACGTACGACCTAAGTTGGGCGGACGACGAAAGTAAATATGTAGCGAAAAAACGTCTTAAAACATTTTCAATAAAGCCCTAAAGAATAACCCTTAGCCAAAATCTCTACTATCCCGGGGTTGGGTCCGGCCAAACCCTAAGGATGGATCTATCAAACCATTGCAATTATAAATGCATCTAAATTAAACTACATACATTTCACTTTGTTTCTGCAGAATACGAAGCATTGTTTTCAGCAATATTTCTTTATCTCCGAAGCAATGCCCTACGTTGGGCTGAACCGCTTCTCCTGAGCCAAACCGTGTCCCGAATCGAATCGCATCCCGAAGCGAGCAATACCCTTGTTTCCATGCCCACCACGTGCTTCAGAAAGTTTCACCTTGAGTGGATTCTCTGTCAAGACTTCGGATCCAATCCGAACTCCTTCGTAGCTTTGCTAGAGCCCGATCAGGAGCTAGGAAGAATTAGGGAGAAGAGGAAATATTTTATTTAAGATTAGATCCGAGCTTGCTCACGTTTAATGGAGCTTCTCAAATTTGGAGCTTGGTGTGAGTTTCAAGGAAGGGGTTGACCCCTATTTAAATTGGCGGCTGACCCCTCCCCTTCTCGTCATATCCGATGTGGGACTAAAGATTGAAGGAAAAAAAAGTATAGTTTGCCTTCCACAAAGGCCAATCTTTAGCGAATTTTTCCTCCCTCACCGTTGAGCTTCACAAGTGATATCACATATCAATCGAAGAGCACTGAACGGTGATCGCATAAAAACAAACTGTGCTCAATTCTGACTTCGTTTGGCCCTTCAGACATACTTCCAAAGATAAGATCAAAACTGTATTTTCGCAAAAAAACATCAGCCGCAAAAAATCAGCCACATAAGGTTTGAAACCCTATGTGGTGGAGCCCATGGGGTGGGCCCCCCCGCCCAAAACTGTGGGTGCTTGGGGCACCCACCCGCAGCAGGCGGGCTGGTCCCACCCACCCCCAGGCGCATGCACAGCACGTGCCTGTATGCAACAGGCCGGAGGCCCCGCCCGTATGAAGCGCGCGGGCCTTGCCTACGAGAATTGGGCACTGCCTGGGCCCAAGCCCAGGCAACTGGCCTGGGCTCGGTTGGCGCCCGTGGCCCACACGGGCAAGGACAGCATGTTAGGTTGGGCGGGTCGTGCGCCCAACCCGCTAGGGTCACGCGCCCGACCCGGTAAACCCTTTGGGGCTTAATGTTTGTTTCTGGGGCCATTTTGAATCGGTTTTCGAGGCCATTTGAACCTGGATTTTCACCAGAACGTTCCCTACATCCCACTACACATCTTATGTTTTCATTCTATATAAAATATGCTCGTAAACATTTTACGACATATTCAAAACCTCTTGCATCACATGCAATTTTCCACATTCTTAGTATTCTAAAGTTTATATCGCAAACTATTTGCAAAACAATAAATTTCCATACATCCGATGTGTAGTCTCCCTAATTTATACCTATTACTTGACGAATGTCTCACTCTATGTGAGCCCCTACAGCGTGACCCTACTATAGGTCGGGCTCTAAACCCCAGACGGTAGTGACCATGAGCAGCAGGTGTCGTCCATGTTTCGGTATCATAATTATATGGTTAACTCATCGACGACATGAGTATTATCGGGACCTCCCTGACTGTGTCTGTGATGAATACCGCAGTTTTAGTCCATTCGTCAAAACTATGTGTAATGGCCCAGAGTACTTTATACGCTAGGATATGTATTTTAGTTTGAAGTGTAGTGTATATATATCTAGATATGCATGTGTACTTGTGTTTAGTATGCATGGTGTGTAGTAGGCTATGTAGTGTGCATGGTGTGTTATGTAGTGTATATAGTGAATACTCTCTTTGGTTGACTATATGGGTCCTTATATGGAGGAATATAATGTGATATGAGCGCTTAATGTTGGATCTGGATCTAAGCCTAGAGGGGGTGAATAGGCTAATAAAAATTCTCGTGCAACCCACGAGAAATCACACACAGTTATAATCACATGCAGAGTAAAAAGTATGCAATCACAGAGTACGCACAGATTTACCCTGGTTCGTTCGCACCAACAACATACGTCCAACCCCCAAGCAAATACTAGATTAAATATGTTTCTTTGCACAACTACAATGAGTGCTGAGCTCCCACTCCTCACCAAGTCGTACCACACACCACCAGTGCAAAATACTATCAAATTAGTAAATGATCTATCTTGACTAGCTACAACTCGTCAAGACCCTCTCTCTTGCACCCACTAGACAAGACCCAAAAACATGTATCAATGGTAAAGAGTTTAGAGATCAATACAACTACACAAATATAATAGTAAAGAGTTTAGAGAATCTCAGTTTGTGTAGCGGCGATCGTCTCTGTCAATCAGCTCAGGTCAGATCGTATCTGACTGGATGTCATCCCCAACGTCATGTCCTTGTCTGAAACTTGCGGGCTAGGTCCTCTCCTCTTTGAAACTTGTGGCCCTATGTACTCTTATCCTTGTAACTTACGGCCATGGTCTTGGGCTCCTTGAAGAGGCTTGCACAATGTGATGAAGACCCCTTTGATGTGTTGCGCAAGTTGTTGAAGCTTCTCCTTATGATGTTGTGTAATGAAGTAGATGGGAAGTCCCTTGTTGTTGCGGCCTTGAGCTTTGCTTCCTCCAATATTGCACACTGTAGATGGGCTTGGTTATGGAGTTATGCAAGGTAGCTTTGGCAATAAGATCTTGGAGCTTTGGCCTAAGAGATGATGAAATATATGAAGCTATTCAGAATAAAACTCATGATCAATACAACTCATTTACTTATAAAAGATTTCTTGTTTTCATCTTCCTTCTTTGCAAAGACAGTCATTTTTTCTTTAAGCTCGGTATTTAGCATCCGAATCTTTTCCACAAGCAATTCATTTTCAGTTTCTTCCCTTTTGGACATAAAACAAATAACTTTCCTCTTAGTTTTGTCACAAATAAAAACATCGTGTTCATTCAGAAGAGCGATTCTTCCCTTTTGCTTCTTTTCATTGCTGCTAAGGGATTGCTCGCTTCCATATGTAGTTTCCAAAGTCCTCCATATATCCTGCGTAGAAGAGCAATGTGAGATATGATCAAATATTTTTCTATTCAAACCACACAATAAGATATTCATTGCTCTAGCATTTATAGCACACACATTTCTATCATTTTAAAGCAAATTACTTTCAGACATAGAATATCCGTTTTCGAAAATGTACCAGGTATCAACATCAACGGATAGTAAATAAGTTTTCATCCTAGCCTTCTAGTACATATAATCAAGTCCACTAAATAGAGGGGGACGATCAATAGGCATGCCATGAGGAAAAACTAACTTTGGGGTTTTCATGATAACTAGACTAGATCAACTAACCTACTCTGATACCACTTGTTGGATCCGGATCTAAGCCTAGAGGGGGGTGAATAGGCTAATAAAAATTCTCGTGCAACCCAGAGAAATCACACGCAGTTATAATCACAGGCAGAGTAAAAAGTATGCAATCACAGAGTACGTGTAGATTTACCATGGTTCGGTCGCACCAACGACCTACGTCTAGCCCCAAAGCAAATACTAGATTAATATGTTTCTTTGCACAACTACAATGAGTTCTGAGCTACCACTCCTCACCAAGTCGTACCACACTCCACCGGTGCAAAACACTATCAACCTAGTAAACGCTCTATCTTGACTAGCTACAACTGGTCAAGGCCCTCTTGTCTAGCACCCACCAGACAAGACCCAAAAACATGTATCAATGGTAAAGTTTTCCCTACAGAAATAAATAAAACTACCCAAATATAATAGTAAAAAGTTTAGAGAATATCAGTTTATGTAGCGGCAGTCGTCTCTGTCAATCAGCTCAGGCCAGATCGTATCTAACTGGATGTCGTCCACAACGTCACGTCCTCGTCTGAAACTTGCAGGCTAGGCCATTTCCTCCTTGAAACTTGCGGCCCTATGTGCTCTCCTCCTTTTAACTTGTGGCCATGGTCTTGGGCTCCTTGCAGAGGCTTGTGCAATGTGATGAAGACCCCTTTGATGTATTGCGCAAGTTGTTGAAGCTTCTCCCTATGATGTTGCGCAATGAAGTAGATGGGAAGTCACTTGTTGTTGCGGCCTTGAGCTTTGCTTCCTCTTATATTGTGCAGTGTAGATGGGCTTGGTTATAGTGTTGTGCAAGGTAGCTTTGGCAATGAAATCTTGGAGCTTTGGCCTAGGAGATGGTGAAATATATGAAGCTATTCAGAATACAACTCATGCTAAAATAAATACCACTGATTTAATACAGAGACTAAAGTCATAAAAATTTCACCATATTGTAGAGCACTGAGTTGTGATCGTGCTGTCGCAAACGGTTCGTCGATCCGAACTCTGTGGAGAAAGTTATGCACTTTTTAGTGTCGTCCGTCGAGCTCCTTGCAAAGTTGCAGCCTAAAGCTTAGGAATTTAGGGTATGGCCGAATTCTTGGGTTGCCCTCTCTCTTAAAATCTCTCTCTTTGAATATGGGTTTATTTATGAGATGATGGGATATGATACAATCAATTATAATCCCATAATGTATGGAGATTGAAAGGAATCCTAACTTGATAAGGATTTGAATGAATCTTTTTGGATATGGAGTTTGAATATGGATGGCTATGGAATTCAATTTGGGTAGCTTTTGGATTTGAATTGGAACTCATTTAATCACCTTTGATTTGCATGAGATTCTCCATATCTCTCCATCTTTGACCAAGTCTTCAATTTGCATGTCATTAGGATTTGAATGTTGCACCAATTGATTTGGATCAATTCAAATATGGATTTGAATTGATTTGCTCATTATCTTCTCATCTTTGACTTAGTCCAATTGTTGTAGCATATTCTCCATCTTTGACTTAGTCCAATAATTGTAGCCATATTCTCCATCTTTGACTTAGTCCAATTGAAGCGTATATATCAATTCCTCCATCACTTTTGACTGGTCTCTCTATGAGTATTCGCGAGAGTGTCATTCCTGAAAACACTTAGTACACACATTAAATCGGTCACACTCGTTTGTTATCATCAAACACGGAGTCATCGATCATTGTATCCAACAACACGTTGTATCCAACACTTAATTGGGTACATATGATTGCTTACATGATGGTGTATATGGTTGCTTGTTTCTGTAGTAGTGTATATAGTAATGTGGTGCATATAGTAAATCTTGATTAATATTGTGTATCATTATTAAGTGTGTGTTGTTATTATTATTATATAGTGATTATAATAATAATAATGGATGACTCCTCATATATATTGGTGGGTCAGATGAATTTTTGTTATGTCATGCGAAACCGTTAAATTTGATCAGATGGATGAACAAGCAAATCATATGGGATCTGCCTGAAAATTGGTGGGTCAGGGTTTTAGATGGTGGAGATCAAGATGAATGGTTTGAATCTTCCGGAAAAAAATAGGGGCATTGAATTTTTGTTATGGGGTTATTTTGGGGGTTATTTGATATCTCATATATATATATATATATATATATATATATATCAAGAGACGTTCGCATTGCCTTGCGTAAGTCTGAGGAGGTGGAACAAGAGGCCGAATTAGCTTTTGCAAACTGGGACATTAGGGATAATGGTTGATTGTTTCCTATTGTTCACTTACCTGGCTGTATTTTGATGTGTATTCTGTTGTGGCCTAATCTGGATGTTTGATTATTAGATCTAGGGTGACGACGCTTGTGTCCTCTCCCCATGTCTCTTAGTCTCACATTCTATGGTTAGCCCACCTTGTACTATATGTTTATTAATATTATTGCTATCTTACCTTGCAAAAATATATATATATATATATAGACAGGTAAGCGGTAATCTTTATTATTATCAAAAAGGATATATATATACAAGATATACAAGCTAGATAACACTAGATGGGAGGTAGGAGGAGAGGGGATAGGGCACAAGCGCCGTCACCCTTTACAACCTACCTTACATCCAAAAGGTATCTAGAATATGAAACTGATCAACTATACACTAATGCCGCTTATCCATTGTCAAGGAAGCCCCAATTAGAGAAAGTGTCATCAGCTGAAGTATCGTCCCTTTCTAAATTATGAAGAATAATGCGTACATCCGATTCAATTTCTTCGAATAGGGCAACCTTTCCTGTAACTTTGCCATCAAATATTCTCATGTTGCGCTGCTTCCATATATATATATAACATTTGACAACGTTTTTTGAATTTTAGGATTGACTAGGACAAGATAAAGAGTGGCTGAGATTTGATCTTGGTAAATCAATGGTTGAGATTGGATTTTGTGAAAATTTTGATGGGAAAAGTATCTTGGGAACCAAAATTTTGAAATTAGAAGTGTCTTGGAATAGATTGTGGAGATTAAATTTAGGAGGAAAGTGCTTTGGGAACCTAAACTTTGAAATTAGAAGTGCCTTGGGAAAGATTGTGGAGATTAAATTTGGGGAGAAAAGTGCCTTGGGAACCTAAACTTTGAAATTAAAAGTGTCTTGGAAAAGATGTAGAAGCATGATCTATTAAATTAAACAAAATAAAAAATTTAATGAAAAAAATTTAGCGAAACAACAAATTAGTGTAAAAATACCCTGAGGTTTGTTGTTCCGCGCCCGCGTCGAAGGTGCCCGTGAAATTTTTTTACGCGAATTTGTTGTTCCGCGCCGAAGGCATGGGGGCCAATAGCCGCCAAATTTGTTGTTAGGCGCCAAATTTTGTTGTTAGACGCCGAATTTGTTGTTCCACGCCGAAGACACCTGCGCTAAAGGTGCCCGTGCCACTAAATATTTTTATGCTAATTTATTGTTCCACGGGGAAAATCTTAAATGATCCTTGCCCACGGGCACAGGTTATGACTTGTATGTATGTATGTATGTATGTATGTATGTGTGTGTATATATATATGAACATATATGTATATATTCAGTAGACTCATAATGGAAAATGGCTAATTCGCGAATTGAATAGGGCCCTTTTAACTCAGTGGTAGAGTAACGCCATGGTAAGGCGTAAGTCATCGGTTCAAATCCGATAAAGGGCTTTTTCATGAAACTCAAGTCTTAGTCTTCGTTTTTCAGCGGAGAATACAGATATTGTTGATATATAAAAAAAGGACAAATGCTCATTATAGTGAGTTCTTATCATTATGAGTTACAGTTGCAAAGTTGAACATTTAGTCATTATCATAATGACTAACTGAACTTATTGGGGGGATTCCACCCTACCCTGTAGTGACATAGTAGTTCTCTTCATATCAATGTAGAGCAGGTGGCACCTGATCCAATGGATCAGGTGCAAGACACAAACAGGTGGGACACATCGAGTACAAGCCCATGTAGGGGCTTGTACTTCCCACCTTTTTTGTGTCTTAGCACCTGATCCATTGGATCAGGTGCCACCTTTTCTACATTAAATCCATATATATATATATATATGAGGAATATGGGCCTGAGCTGTCAGAGCAGGAAATTTTTCCTTTGCTGACAGCAATTTGGGACATTAAAAAGTATTTTTTAAAAACATTTTGCAGTTGGTCATATAACTTGTTAACTATCTCCACACCAAATTTCAAGTCAATCCAACACCATTTAAGCCTACGTTCATGCGTTTCAAAAATGTTGCGCTGACAGTTCGATTTTCAGTAGCGGTTTTTTTAAAACGCATGAACAGATGCTCAAATAGTGTTGGATTGACTTAAAATTTGGTGGGAAGCTAGTTAACAAGTTGTAGGACCAACTGCAAAAAAATTTAAAAAAATATTTTTTAATGCCCCAAATCGCTGTCAGCACAGGAAAAATTTCATGCGCTGACAGCTCAGGCCCATATTCATACATACATACATACATACATACATACATACATATATATACACACATATATGGGGTTAATGGACCAACACTGGAAATATTTCCAGCGCTGACAGCGTTTTGGTCGACCAAAAACTATTTTTTAAAATATTTTTTGCAGTAGTTAGATATACTTGTTGGGAAGCTCCCCACAAAATTTCAGATCGATCCGACACCGTTTGGGCCTCCGTTCATCGATTTCAAAAACGTTGCGCAAAACTGTGGACAGCTCTGGAAAAATAGTCTTTGATCGACCAAAATGCTGACAGCTCTGGAAAAATTTCCAGCACTGTCAGCTCTTCTCCATTTTTCATACACACACACACACACACATAGAATAATGGAGAAGTGCTGACAGCGCTGGAAATTTTTTCAGCGCTGTCAGTGATCTGGGGTTGCTACGGATTTTTTTAAAAAAATTGTTTTTGTAGTTGGTAGATATATTTGTTAGCTAGCTCCCCACAAATTTTCAGGTTGATCCAACACCGTTTGGGCCTCCGTTCATCTATTTCAAAAATGTTGTGCAAAACTGTCCAAAGTTTTGTGCAACATTTTTGAAATAGATGAACGGAGGCCCAAACGGTGTTGGATCGACCTGAAAATTTGTGGGGAGCTAGTTAACAAGTATATCTACCAATTGCAAAAAAATAATTATAAAAAAATACTCTAACGACCCCAGATCGCTGACAGCGCTGGAAAAATTTCCAGCGCTGTCAGCACTTCTCCATATGTGTATGTGTGTGTGTGTGTGTGTGTGTTTGTGTATGTGTATATATGACGAGTAAGTGGCATTCTTTATTTCTAACAAGAACAAGCACAAAATATTTACAAAAATTACAAGCTGAGATAACACCAGAAAGTAAATAGAGGGAGGAGGGAGAGGGCACAAGCGCCGTCACCCCCTACGAACTACATACAAAGCTGATATAACTCGCTATTAAAAAGACAAAACAAAAATTAATCATTAACCATTGTCTATAAATCCCCAATTAGAGAAAGGTATGGAGGCCGAAGGGTGGTCTCTTTCAAGAGCACGGAGGGAGTCCTAACATCCGCAACAATTTCTTCAAATAATGTTGTTTTCCCGATGCTTTTGCCTTCAAATACTCTCTGGTTGCGTTGCTTCCAGATATGCCCAACAATAGAAGCCAACACAGCTTTAGCCAGCACACCAACACAGTCATACTTTTTATATAGGGAGAGGAGTAGGTCTCCAACACCAGAAATAGTTAAAGGGACTACTCCCATGTATCCCAGCTTGAGGAAGTATCTGGTTAGAATGTAACTAGAATACTTACATTCAAAAAACAAGTGACTATTGCTTTCAATAGCCGCAGATTCACAAAGCACGCAGCCCAAGTCATTAATAACTCCCCACTTGGATAATAACTCCTTTGAAGGCAGGTTGCCATGGAAAACTCGTAGGGCAATAAGTGCCATTTTCGGCACATGATATGGGAACCAAATAATGCCGCAATATTTGAAATGGGTCCCAGCATTTCGAGCGCCATCCCAGGCTACCTTGAAGGTAAATTGTTGCCCAGGTATCCACCTCCAAGAGTCAGACCCGGCTCCCAATGTGATTGACTGAAGTATTGGCAATAGTGCGCTAATACCAGGAGTAGCTGCCCAAGTCCCATTAGCCCAATAATCACTGACTAGCGAATTAACTTCCCCTGAAGGAGGATCATTTAGGAGATATAGCGGCCCGCTAGGGTGCCAAGTATCATATCAGAATAATGTGGAGGCCCCATCCTTAACGCTTCATTTAATGAGCTTTTGGGAGATACTACGGTATTTGAGAAGGAATTTCCACGTACCAGATTGATAAGGCCTTGGCCTAGTGGTAAAGAAACCATTGGTAACTGAATCATGGTGACTTCGCATATATGTAAACCATAAGCTGTCAGTAGCAAGGAGTCTCCATGTTAGCTGAACAGCTGAGGCTGCATTTAAATTAGATAACATTCTCAACCTTACCCATCCCTCCTTCTTGGGGTGGCATAAGTCTTTCCAAGCCCACATGTGTCGGTTCCCCTAAATGAACTTCTTCCTACAGGCCGAGGTAATTGCACGGATAACAGAAGAGGGTATGCAGTAGGCTTGCATCCAGAAAGCGACCATACCGAAAATGATAGAGCGTACAAGCTCGATCCTTCCTGCAGTGGAAAGCAAGGATGAAGACCACCCTAGCAGTCTTTTTTTGCATTTATCTAACAGGCGGCCATACATTATTGCCTTCGGGTACTTTGAAGAGAGAGGCAATCCAAGGTAAGTGGTGAGGGAAGAGACCATTTTAATGCAAGTAACTGTTGGTAACTGAATCATGGTGTGTGTGTGTGTGTGTGTGTGTGTGTGTGTGTGTGTGTGTGTGTAGAGGAAAAGGGGGGATCTAAGGTGCCTACTTAGATGAAATCTAAGGAGGCGCCCTCATTTCCCCACATCTCCTACAATTTTTTTTGAAAATTTTTCTCATGTGGTTGTTGTTCACATCATGGATGATCAACATACCAAATCTCAAGGGATTTCAATACTTTTTGAGCCACAATCTACCCTTTACAACTTCAATGGAATGAAAACGTGCTTAAAACCCCACGAAGTTGCAAGGGATAGATGTGGGCTCAAAAAGTATTGGAATCCCTTGAAATTTGGTATGTTGATCATCCATAAGGTGAACAACAAACCAATGAAAAAACTTTCAAAAAAAATGTGGAAGATATGAGGGAAATAGGGGCGCCTCCTTAGATTGAATCTAAGGAGGCACCTTAGGATCCCTTTACCCATATATATATATATATATATATATATATATATATATATATATATATATATATATATATATATATATATATATATATATATATATATAATGTAGAAAATCTGCCACCTGAGGATCAGGTGGCAAGACACCAAAAAGGTGGGAAGTACAAGCTCCACATGGGCTTGTACTCGCTGGGTCCTATATTTTTGTGTCTTGCACCTGATCCATTGGATCATGTGCCACCTGCTCTACATTAATCCGTGTGTGTGTGTGTGTGTGTGTGTGTGTGTGTGTGTGTGTGTGTGTGTGTTGGAAATGTGCCTGAGATTGACCTCAGGCATCAATACCTGCGCACACCCCTGCTGTTCAGGGTTTGTAAGTATTTTTTTGAATGTTTTTTCAATAGGTAGATATACTTGTTATGTATCTCCCCACAAAATTTCAGGTCAATCCAACACCGTTTGGGCCTCCGTTCATCGATTTCAAAAACGTTGCGCAAAACTGTCCAGAATTCTGGACAGTTTTGCGCAACGTTTTTGAAATCGATGAACGGAGGCCCAAACGGTGTTGGATTGACCTGAAATTTTGTGGGGAGCTACATAACAAGTATATATACCTACTGCAAAAAAAAATTCAAAAAACAATTCTTAAAACACCTGAACAGAGGGGGTGTACGCAGGTATTTCTACCTAAGGTCAACCTCAGGTACATTTTTATAGAGAGAGAGAGAGAGAGAGAGAGAGAGAGAGAGAGAGAGAGATATATATATATATATATATATATATATATATATATATATATATATATAGGAAAATTTTCAAATGAGAACATTTCGCACCGTGCGAAAATGTTTTTATCTTTTTTTTTGAAATTTTTTTTTTCAAAAATTCTTTTTTCCACCCTCATTATATGTTGTTATACCCCCCTCAAAAAATAATGGTTGAGAAATAATGTCATTTGGCCTTCGATCAAGCCATTTCATCAAATTCGCATGTTTTGAGACCGTTAAATTTGTAACTGGTGGATGTGTGCTCTAATGCCCAACGGGTTCACCCATTATTTTCCCTGGGGTATATAATTGTATGGATTAAACATCAAAAAAAAAATTTTGAAAAAAAAAATTTCAAAAAAAAAAAAAATTTTCGCACGGCTTTCGCACGGGATTTTTCGCACCCGAAGATTGCCATATATATATATATATATATATAATTGTGTATTCTTTGATGTATGTGCATATGTGTGTATTGCAAAGTGGGTGTGCATAGTAATGTCACACTTGCAATTAGGAGTGGTGTGCACGATTTATAATAGTTGATTACTATTGACTGGGATGTGGTGTAGTATGTATTTGGTTGGTGTAGAAGGTAGTATCATAGTGTATTATTAGTAGTGATGGCATATTGTTAATAATGTATTTGTGTATTCATATTGGTTTATGAATATATGCGTATTTGTGTAATGTGTAGTTTGCCATGTAGTGTACACACATATATAATAGTGTATTAATAATGGATAGAATTGTTGTGATTAGTTGTGGTGTGTGTATATAGTAGAGGGAAGTGTACAAGATAATGGCTATTTTGTAATTAAGTGGGATGAAGTGTACAAGGTAATGGCTATTTTGTGATTAGGGGTGTGTGTGTGTGTGTGTGCAAGGGTTTCTTCAAGGAAAAGAAAGGATTAAAAGAAAAAGACAAAGAAGAGAAGAGAAAAGAAAAGAGAAGAAAAGGAAAGAAGAGAAAAGAAAAATCTTGAAAACCCATTCCCTTATCTTTCTTTTCTTCCCTTTTCCTTTATTTTTTTCTTCTCTTTTTCTTGTCATTTTCGTTCTCCCCCCTCTTCCTCTCAGTTTGCTCCACTTTTTCAAGGAAAACAACCCATTTCTACTCCCATTTAGTAGCCTTAAACAAGCTTATAGTAAGTGGGTTCTTTTGGAGCTTAAAGAGAAGTTGTCATGAATGAAGTTGGGAGCTTTTGGTGGGAGCTTTGAGGGGAGTCTTGGATGATATCAAGATTGGATTTTGAAGAGCAAAGAAAGTAACTAGAGGTAGGAATCCATCTCTTATCTCATTTCACTTGCATGTTAGTGGAGTCTAGTTAAGAGTTTTTGCAAATCTGTTTTCAATTTCCAGCACACATGTCCTCTGTTTAACTGTGGATATCTATTATTTTTAGTTTGAATAAAAATCTGAGAAAAATATAGTCACGTAGATAATAGTTTTGTCAGTCAAAAGTCGTGTATGGGGTTCCTTATGGTTTCTGCCAGATTTTAGGAGTAATAGGCTCTGGACTGCAACATAGCCAAATCTGTCAATTTGGACATCCTTCAATAACTCAGCCATATCTACTAGTGTACTTATCAGAACTAGGTGTTTTAGGACATTTTAGATATCTACTCTTCAAGATACACAATTTTCATGTTTTTCACTTCATCCATATCAGACTGTAACTATGAGTAATTTATTGAGTAAGTTGCTGCAGTTTTATGTTTTTCTGTAGCATATCTATCTGTTACCATTTTGGCCACCATAATTCACATACTCAATATAATTTTCTGAAAATTGGTATGAAAATGTAAAATTGTTAGATCTACAACTTACGTTTAGAAACTTTTGTCAAATTCGCAATGAAAACTGATGATATATGGCCATTTGTTATGCTTGCCTGCATTTTCCAACAAGGTGAATCATTTTAATGGTATGTTGAATTATGCATTGTTGCCAATTATACTCTTATTGTCCATATTTGTTTTTATTACATGAAAGGAAGTTTGAGTGTTATGATATGCTATTAAATTTCTACTGTGATTGTGATGTTGTACGTGATGCATATCTTGTGTTTAGGAATGCCTAAGTGACGACAAGTGCAAGAATTGCGATGTTGGGGACACGGGTATGGCATGGTCTGGCATGGAATGGGATGAGGATTGATGTGGGGTATGATGAAGGGCATGACACTTAGGTGCATGACTCTATTTGTTCTAATAGACAGAAATTTTAAATGTAAGATATTGAAATTTGTAAAGCCATGCCAACATGATCCCCGTTATATTCAAAATGACGTTAATAGACAGAAATTTTAAATGTAAGATATTGAAATTTGTAAAGCCATGCCAACATGATCCCCGTTATATTCAAATTGACGTTAACCTGAAATCTTGGATGTCTCAATCCTCTCTAAAGAGGGTGAGCAATGAATGGGGAAATTGTGGAAAACCTAAGTATTGGGTAGGCGTAAGGACTGGACTTGCTTTGGGTTAGTTCACTCGCACTCCTGATGAGCTAGCGCGGCGGGGAGTGGGCAGAGTTGCATAAAAAGAAAAAGAAAAGAATGGCTCCTTTGGTAATAGTGTATCTGGTGGAGTCATAGCATCCACCCACCACTGTGGGTGAGGTCCAGTTTCTTATGTTCCACTCGATACCCAAATTGCTAAAGAGCAAGACTAATTAAACAAATAATTTATTTGACTTTGTAGTACTTTGTAACTTTACCTCTGTGTTGCATGCCTCTACGCATCACTACCAACGTGCATCAAAAGTCGCATCCGAGTTAAATTTGGAGCGCTCTCCGTCGTCCGTCTTAGCGCAACGGCGTATCAACGGTGAAAAGCTCGTTCGCTCGCTCTGCTGCGGGAACTCACTGAGACGTGTCCTCGCGAATTGGCTTCGGAATTCAGCCGTCTGCTGCCGTCAACCGCTTCGTTTAATTTCGCACGTGGCCATCTTTTGTAATTTTAATCGTTCCGCGCGTTGCACTTGTGGTTGTTTATTTGCTTTAGCTAGTTCTGGTTGTTGTTCATGCAATTATGGTAACCCCTCCCCACTTATACCCTTTGCTATTGTTGTATTGTTGCCATTGTAATCTCTTTTACTTTGAGTCCATATGCTTCTGCCATGACATGCCATTATTTTATTTGCGTCATCTTATATGCATGCACGTATTTGCATTTTAGGAGGTGGCATTTGAGGGGGAGCTGGATTTCCTACTGGGTCATGCATTGGTGTTCCCCACCGTTGTTTTTCAGGTGTTGGGGTTGGCGGTTGAGATGGAGTTTGGAGTTATGGTTGAGGTGTTCGGGTGTAGGATTAGATGGTGAGGGGAGAGGTGAGTGACACCTGTACTTTTGGGTTGTCTCTGGGGTAGTGTTGAGATGATGTATATGATGATGATGTAGTTGTATAAAGATGTACATGGATATGATTTGTTATGTATAATATTAGGGTTGTTCTCTTTGTTTCAGTATTGGTTCTGGATATTTCTGTATTATTTTTTGATCATGATTTGTGTTTGGATGCTTTTTATGTGGGAACATTACATGCACTATCCCAACAGTGTGCAATGGCTTGCTGGTTTCTTTTGTAGTATTTTCTTTTCCCCCTTCGTAACACTCGATGCTCTGGGAGAACCTAGGACGGGTACTTCCGGAGTATCCTGGGGGGTGGGGCGTTACACTATGCCACTGAGTCAAGTCTAGGGTATGGTCAACTGTCAACCTCAATTGCTCGAAGCTGGTTAGTCTCTATCGATTCTTAGTTAAACAATGTTGGACTTCTTCCAACATACTCTGGCCAGAGTTTTTACTAAAGATCGAACTAACACGTGCGACACTAACTCCCCATAAACGGGAGAGACGAATCCTCTCTTGGTCATTACTCTCCTCACACGTTGCAAGTGTCACCCAACCAAAGACCTTTCAACAGGTCTTGTCCTGAGGCTAGATCAGATATCTAAGTAACATTGTTCACGTACAAGTTCATTCAATGGCCTCAAGTCTAAGGACCAACTTGCCTATCGTCATTGAGAGTTATTACTGACAGACTAGTCAATGTTAACCACATGATAACTCTCGTTGGGTCGTCCAGTGAACTTATTCTCCAATGAGCACATGTGTCTCGTCTTTGACTTCGCCAAGTCAAACAACCATGAGATCCTCGTCACCACTCCATGGTGAAGACTAAGACACAATGGTCTATCTGATGCGTTGATATCCTTTTCTTGAAACATCTAAGACCACGAACGTTTTTAGACTTATACTACTAACAACCAAGCACTTCTCCATGATCGAGATCTCCATCTTGATACATGTTTGACCTTGCATTAAGGCTTATGACTTTACTTAAGTTTTAATGATGACTTCATTATTATTAACTTAGGTAAATGCTTACCAAACAGCTTACCGTTATTTCGAACAAGATGTTTGTATACATACACATGGATAAATTACCTTAACGATATACCCATCTCCCAATATCTCCCACTTGCACTCAGGCCCATTTATCCCGGTATCCGATACCGTATTTACACATAAGTCTCTCTAGACTTCTTGTGGTAGAGCCTTCATGAGTGGATCTGCTAAACCGTCTTCTGTATTGACTTAAGGGGTTCTATGTTTCTACTAGATCACAGATTTGAATCTCATCCAAATCGTTTCCTTGGTATCTTTTAATTCATAAAATTTGTCTTGCCTGGACTCATCCAGCTTATCGTCTTCTACGAGAATAATCCAAAATAGTCACTGCTCATCTGCACGGTTCATAATCATTTCTGATAAAGTGTCAAACTCTTTGACCACTTTGTCAAAACATATGTTTCGGCTCCTTGATGCGTCGTATGTCATTTATTCGCTTCCACTGACCTTGAAAACTCTATAATTTTGTTCTTCTAAATCATATTTAGAAAACAAACATATTTCAGTATGCATGGTCATCATGAGCATTGACATCGAGTCTGATCCGAATAGATCTGTACACAGCTGTTGGCGAGAAAGCTTCATCACGGTCCATTTATAGAAGTTCTGATGATAACCGTTCTCAACCAGCATAACTTGTACTTCACTATTTTCCATCTGTACCAATCTTTTGTCTTGAAAATTCACTTGCAGCCAAAGTGAACACTTCCTTTGGGCACTTCTTCTAAGGTACATAGCTTATTTAAGTGCAAGAACCTTTTTCGGATCGCATCAAACTATTTTTTAGATTCCATACTCCAAATGGCATCCTGGAAGTTGATTAGGCCATCATCAACTATAACGTTTTACTCGACTTCTTCGTCCCACGAGGCTCGAATAATTATGTAAATTCCTAACGATTGATTTAAGGAATATCATATTGATTAAGTCCTCTCAGAACCTTATCAGAACCTAGGCATCATAATCTGGGGCTTAACCCAAAGGGATGATTGTAACTCAGAGTCACTTGTCATGTATCGCACCATGTCTAACAGAGTGTGATTCATGCTCTCCAGTATACCAATATGTTGTGAGACTTGACCTGAGAGAAAATCTCATTCTCTTATAATTACGCAAGAATTACATAGCAAAGTATTCGCATATTCGATCTGATGGAAGTAATTCAAATACTTCTGTCATTGTGTTCTCTATTTCATCATACTTGTGTTTCATCAAGATCACTTGTCATAATAAAATAAAAACACCATGCTACTTTAGACTTGGGTCCGGATACATCCGTATGTACGAGACCAAAAGTACTCTAACTCATTCTCCTACTGTCTTACAGAAGGAGTTTTTGACCATCATACCTTTAAGGCAAAACTCACAAGTGTTTATTCAACTCATAATACGAGAGGTCAAGAGACCCTTCTTTACGTAACTTGTCAAGTCTGCTTTCTTTGGTATGGCCTAGTCAATTTTTGCCATAGATATATTTTGTTACCAACTTGTGCATTAATGTATTAACTCTTAATACAACATCGTTATACAAAATAATCACATCAAAACATTTCTTCTAAAGTAATGTAACAACATTCGCCAAGTGTGATATATGTCCCATATGGCACAAAGACAACTTTTGTTCGTTAGCCAATACGTGAGACTATCTTTTCCTTTGTATAACAATTATTCTGAAATTTTAGACATTAAACATGTCTCATTATCAGTTTCTCCTACTATGCCTTTTCTCATGATACACCAAACGTATTTTCTCAATGAATTATCCTTAGTTCATTCTCCTTTCTAAATCACATTTAGACATTTCATATCATAACACAAATATTAGCTGTGCAAGCATCACATGCAACCAAACACTTGAGCTTTACAACCTTGAGGTGACTCAACAAGTTGTTCGTCTCAAGATCTAATTTGGATATATGGTCTTGCACCGCTTCAACACTCATCTTCGAGTCAAACAGTTTGATCGAAGTTTCGAACCTTGCAGATTGAAACTGTTTTCCATACAACCTTGAGGAGACTCAACAAACATACTTTCTCAATGAATTATCCTGAGTTCCTTCTCCTTTCTAAATCACATTTAGACATTTCATATCATAACACAAATATTAGCTGTTCAAGTTGCCCCTGCTCATAGAGTCGAGTGTTAAGTAGTGTGCTTTTATTGTGCTAGACCTTGGCGCTTAAGCAAATCATTGTCCTTAACTCAGTGCTAAGAAGGACACTTCATAGGAAGGGTCAGTGAGAATAGGTTAGTTTATCAAATATTCCTTAACCAATCATTTTGTCTGGTTGACTTAATCCTTTAGGATATTATGATTTGGATTCCACCTAGTAAAACATAGAATTATCCTAGTTTAGCATATGTTCATGATTTTTAAATATAATTTAAATGGTTTTATTCACTATATCCTCCCACTATTTTAGCGATCATCCTAAGCCATATAGATGAACGAATTCAGTCATTTAATGAGAGAGGGACCCAACCATCCTGAGCATCACAACCTTGAGGAGACTCAACAAGCTGATCTGTAGAGGAATGATGCCCTCGAGGCTATTTATCTCTGTGTGAATAGCAAAACATCTTGTTCGAAATAACAGTAAGCTGTTTGGTAATAATTTATCTAAGTTATAATGTAGTAAACATTAGATATTAACTTAGGTAAAGTCCTTAGACTTTATGCAAGGTCAAACATGTATCGAGATGAGTATCTCGATCATGGAGAAATGTTTGACCGTCTGTAGCATAAGTCTAAAATGGTTTGTGGTCGTAGATGTTTCGAGACAAGGATATCGAAACATCGGATAGACCATTGTGTCTTAGTCTTCACCGTTTAGCGGTGGCGATGATCTCATGATTGTTTGACTTGGCGAAGTCGAAGACGAGACACATGTGCTCATTAGAGAATGAGTTCACTGAACGATCCACAAGAGTTATCATATGGTTATATCGACCAATCTGTCAATGATAACTCTTAGTGATGATAGGCAAATTGGTCTTTTGACTTGAGGTCATTTTACGAACCTGTGCGTGAACGGTTCCACTTAGATCACTGACCTAACTTCGAGACTAGGCCTGTCGAAAGGACTTTGATTGGGTGTCATTTGAAGCATACGAGGAGAGTAATGACCAAGAGAGGATTCGTCTCTCCCGGTCAATGGGAGTTAATGTCGTAGAATTAGTTCGATCTTTAGTAAAATCTCTGCGCAGAGTATGTTAGAAGAAGTCCAACATTAGTTGACTAAAGATCGATAGAAACTAACCGGAGTCAAGTTATTGGGGTTGACAGTTTGACCGTACCCTAGACTTGATCTACACGACATAGTTTAGACGAAGAGATTATAACTGCAGAACTCATCACAGACACGGTCAGGTTGGTCCCGAAAATTCTCATATTGATGAGCTAACCACATTATGATGATTCTGAAACAGGGACGGTAACCACTTCTAGTGGTCACTGTCGTATAGGGCTTCGAGCCCAACCTGTAGTAGGGTCAGGCCGTAGGGTCCCACGCCGAGTGCGACCTTCGTCTAGTAATAGGTAGAAATTAGTTAGGGAGAATAATTTGCATTTGATGTAAAGGAAGAGAAAATTGCATTTTGATGCAAATGACAATTTAAGCTAAGATAGGGACTAATTTGCATATGATGCAAAATGAGATTATATGTGACTTAAATTGTTTAAGACAATATTTAATGAAATAAACGCAAGGAAATGTTCACGGGTAAGACGGGAATGTCCTGATCTAAACCCAGGTTCGAACGGCGTCCAAATCGGACGCCAGATGCTCAAAATACGCCCATAACAGCCCAATGGATCAGACCAGTCCCGACTAGGGTCTGGCCTGGACACCTGACCAGCCAGGTCCAAAGTGCCTGGGCGCCAGGTGCACTGGGCCTCGGCCCAGGCGCCCGGCCTAGGCGCCCGCCTGGCGCATGGGCACCAGGCGCCAGGCTGGCGCATGGGCGCCTGCGCCCACGTCTGGGCCAGGCGCCCTGTCAGCTGGTTTTGACCTGTGACGCCCACAGGCTGGGCCCCACCATAGAGTGCAGAACCCTAGGGCAGTGGGCATTTTTTAACGGCTCAGTTTTTGCGAAAAACAAGCCTTGGGCTGAACTTTGCGCGATCAATTGGAGGATCAAACGGACTCCGATTGACTCGCTGTTTTTCCTATGCGGCCACCGTTGAACACCCTTCGAATTGATAGGTTGTATCAATCATGAAGCTCAACGGTGAGGGATTTAAAATTCACGGAAGTTTAGCCTTTGTGAAAGGCAAACTAAATTGAATTTATTAACCCCATTTAATAGTCCCACATCGGTTGTGCGGAAAAGGGGAGAGTCCGCCGCATATATAAATAGGGGCCTCCCCCTTCCTCCAAACTCGTCACAAGCTCTAGATCTGAGCGGCTCCTGTAAATGTTGGACCACGCTCGGATCTAGGCTTAAATTAATATTCTCTATCTCCCTATATTTCTGCCTTACTCCTGAGGGCTCTAGCAAAGCCGCGAAGAGTTCGGATTCGGATCCAAAATCTTGGCGAAGGCTTTCACTCGCGTGAAAATTTCTTCGGCACGTGGTTGGCTAGGTGACACGAGGATTGCTCGCCTCGGGTTGCGGAGCAGTTTGAGGAGCGGTTCGAGGAGCGGTTCAAGGAGCGGCTCGGCGTGGGACTAGGAGTGGCTCGGAAGACGGTGCGGAACATCTCTCCGGCCCCAGGGTTGAGATCCCGGGTTTGTGTTTTAAGCTTTCGTTTTAATTATTCGCAGTAGTTAAGATCCTTCTTGGGGTGGTTAGATCCACCCCCAAGTTGGCAGAGATCCTGGCTAAGAGGGTCTGGTTCCTTAGGGTTGCGTGTTAATTTGATTAACAAAATTTTCCGCTGTGCAATTTTATGTCTATGTTCCGTCTGACTTAGGACGAGAAAAGAGTTTTTGTGCCCTAAGGGTCCTAGAAAACCCTTCAGTGGTATCGGAACCATGTCTGTATATTGATCTAGGACTGCGATTAATTAATTAAAATGCTTTTAAATGTTTTAAAGTTATGAGATAATTTTGAAATGTTTCTAGATGCACTTTTAAAATGTTTTAAAATTTATGTGATATTTTTAAAGATGATTTTAAAAGGAATTTTAGATGTTTAAATATTTTATATGATAAAATTTTAACCATGAAAAGTTAAAATGATTTTCTAAATTTATATGATAATTTTAAAACTGATTATAAAACTTTAAAACTTTATGCGTTAAGTTTAAAATGATTTTAGATGTTTAAAAATTTTTATGTGATAAAAAATTTTAAACATGAAATTTTTTTAAAAAAGGATGTTTTTAATTTATGAGATATTTTTAAAACTGATTTTAAAATTTTAAAATTTTTATGCGATAAATATTTTAAGTAGCATGCAAATTTTGTGATCTTTAAAACAAGGGTTTATGAGATAAATATAAAATGTTTTAAAAATCATATTTTAAATTTAAATGTTAAATTTAAGTATGCATGTTGAAATTGTTTATTTGATAAACGTTGTTCTATTTAATTGTTAAATAGTTGTACACTCTTTTATGCGATAAAATTAGTGTAACTTCATGTTAATGGCTGTCATCTTGTCTCTTATTTGATAACACAAGATATACCTCTTAGGTTAGCCATTAAGAAACCTTTAAAATTTATGAGATAAATTCTAATGACATGCTATATTTTAATAAAACATTAACAATGCTTTAAAACCTAATTCCTGATTAGGGTAGTCCCTTTAATGAAATTTTAATTCTAATTGTTATGAAATTAATTCTCATTAAAGGACTTCGATTTTAGCATTGTTAATAAATTTAGTAAAATCCTAATAACGATTAGGATAGAACGTGAACCTTATAGTTGATAAGGATTTAATAAAAGTTATTAAACAAATCCTAAAATTTTGAATTTAAGTATTCAACTAGTTGATAGGATTAATTAGTTGTAAATAAAAGCCTTTTAGTCTATGGCACGCATATAAAAATGACAACCTTCATTCAATGGACCATGATCCAGTCAATGTGCTTGGCTAAGTTTGTTGGATCACCCTCTAAGGGATAGTGATCCTGGCTTAGTCAATTCCCTGGCTGTGTTCTGCTGGACCGCAATGACGTGAATCATGATTGTATGACACTTGGACTATATCTAAGTCAAATACGATAATAATCTTGTTCAAGATAAATCGTAGCCCTCCTTGTTTTAAGAGCTGGCAACTGTAAGACCGGTGTTACGGTTGTTGAGCTACACTCAAGCTGTGACATGGCAATCTTATAGAAACCGATTTCTTGATAACATCTTGACTTGACCCAAACCGTCGTCTCGTGCATACGCCGAGCACCGACGTAAGTCTAACCAAGAATGTAGTCTAAGACCTAACCCAAACCGACGTGTCGTGAATATACCGAGCTCCTGGGCAAGTCAGGCTAGACACGAAAACAAAGGTCCGACTAGACTAGACATTGTGATTTGGATGAGCACACTCATGATCACAAATGGCTAGGGATAAAAACCGATAAGAGGGTCATATCTGATATGATCGATGAAGAGTCATCTTTCGATTACAGAGTCAAGCAACTTGTTGAGATACACTCAAGGTTGTTTGGCTCAGGGTGATTGAATCTCTTACCCATTTATTTAATTCTATTAAATCGTTCATTGTTAAGGCTTAAAATGATCGTAAAAATAGTGCGAGGATATAGATAGATAAAAGCCAATCTACCTATATTTAATATTGAACATATGCTAAACTAGGGCAAGACTATGTTTACCGAAGGAATCAAAATATAATATTTTAATGAAATAAGTTAACGTCAAAAAGGTTGATTAATTGAATATCAAGTTAAATTCTAATTGATAGAATTAAAACTATATTCTCATTGACATTAAAATGACCTTCTAAAGAACAGACTTAAAAATATGATTTCATTAAGTTCTGGGTCCAACAAATAAATTCACACTACATGTCACTCGCCTCTATATGAGGCAGCTTGAGCATATAGGATATTCAAAGTATGTTTCTCCCTACAACTTGTTGAGCTACACTCAAAGTTGTATGGAAAAACAATTTTGATCCGCAAAATTCGAGAATTTGGTCAAACTGTTTGAGTCAAATACGAGTGCATCAGCGGTGCAAGACTATGCATCCCAACCGGATCTTGAGATGAGCAACTTGTTGAGCTACACTCAAGATTGAAAAGATCAAGCGTTTGGCTACATGAGATACTTGCATGGCTATTCATTTATGTTGGGCTATTTAATATCTAAATATGATTTAGAAAAGGACAATTTTTGCATTAAGGCCAATTTTTAAAACAATTTACCAAAACCGACCAACTTCAAAACTTTTTTACCAAAACCGACCAAGTCTTGGTCAAAGCAGCTAGCGCACGTATGGGGACGCTGCTCATCACTGGACGCGGTTTCAAACCGCGTCCAATGCCCAAGATAACTCATGTCGACAGCTGATGCCCTGGAGCATCTTCCTTCCTTTGTTTCTTCCTCGGACAGAAGCGATTTTTACTCCTTGTACGAAGTAAAATTCTAACCATCTCACGGAGGTTTTGGTGATGTGGTGCGTCTCCTAGGTGATTTTGAGGTGAGAAATCTACTTCATAATAAGATATATGTTCTTCAAATAATTCAAATTTTGATGGTTTTATAGAAATTAATAAATGTCAATTATGTGTAGGGTTAAAATAATGGCAAGTGATAGGATGTTTGTTACATGCTTTTTGATGGAGATTTAATGATTGATGAAAATCATGAACCGAAGTATGTCGGGGGTGCTTTGAGACCAATTATTGTGAGAAGACCGTCAACATATTCTGAGCTAGTAGATCGGATATACATAGGCACACGGATAAACCGGCAGGAGTTTGCATTGAATCTAGTGTGCAAATGGCCAATAACTGATCAAAGATTTACAGCGGTTAAGATATCAGATGACGGGGACATGGAGATTCTATTTAGCTTGGGTGAAGTTCAACGATCAGTTGAAATATATGTGGAAAAAGAAGCAATAATCAACACCAGAGTGAGCGAACCACATGGCACATTTACTCGTATGCTGGATATTGGTAATGATTCGGCTGACTTTATGCCTATAGAGAATATGGCGGGAGAAGGATGTTCGTATAACCAACAAGAGGATACGTAAGTATAGAAAGTTTTGAAGTACTAAATACGTTTATGTTATATTTGTATGAAGTAAATTACATATGCTAAACAGTTCAATTATTCATATGACATTTGCAGTTGGAATGTTGCGGGACAAGAAGATGATGCAAATGCAACTTACTCCACTTATATTCAAGGTCCATCTGTACCAGAGACGATGCACACGCAAGAAAATGTGATTCCTGAAGATATTGACAGACCCACATATATTGGAGCATCGACATCTATAGCGAGACAGGTGGATGACGAAAGTGATGTCACGGATAATGATGAACATCCTGGTGTGAGGGAGGATAGCATGCAGGTTGCTGCCGATCTAAATGCAGATGATACAGAATGGATACATCAATCTGTTGCAGACAATACAAATATGCAGTTTGAAGAGCCGTTGCCAGATGGGGAGGATGAGGAACAATGGGTAAACACTACAATTATGAGGAATACCCAAGAAAGGCATCTGATAGAGCCTAGTCTTCCCAGCAATTCCGGAGTTTTCAACGTCGGTGATATGTATGATACAAAGATCGACTTGATAAAAGCAATAACGGAATGGAGCATCGAGCACAATGTCTCATTTAGACCAATCATGACAAACAAAACTTGCTATTCCGTGATATGTGGCTTGAATCATGAAGTGAATCCGCATACTCAAGATGAGGGGAGTATGAATTGTCCATGGAGGATTTATGCAGCGGTGGGAAAAAGAACAGCTGGGAGGTTCAAGATAACAAAAGTAGGTGATGAACACACCTGCAACAATCCCACTCTAAATACTGATCATAGTCAAGCCAAATCATCTTTCATAAGTTACAAAATTATGCCCCAGGTGAAGACTAAGCTTGATATGACACCTGCAGAAATACAAGATGCCATTCATGCCATGTTACGTATCAGAATATCATATCACAAAGCATGGATGGCTAGATCGAAATCTTTAGCGAGGATATTTGGGGATTAGGAGGAGTCATACAAGAGGCTGCCACATTACTTAGAAGCCATCAAGGAAAGCAATCCTGGAACAGTGTATAAAATTACATATGAAACTATCGGGCCAAGAGTGGCACAGTTTACAGGAGTGTTTTGGTCTTTTGGACAATCAATTGAAGGGTTCAAACACTGCAGGCCGGTCCTAAGGATTGATGGCACACATTTGTATGGGAAATATGCAGGGTGCTTACTGGTGGCTACATGCGTGGATGCAAATGGGGGCCTATTTCCGTAGGCATTTGCAGTAGTTTCAGCTGAAAATGTAGAAAATTGGAAGTGGTTTTTCTGCTGCATCTATGAGTTGATACCGAGTGCCCGTAGAAACCGAACGATTACCTTCATTTCCGATAGAATGAAAGGTATTCCGAGAGCACTACGAGAGGGATGGCTAGGTTCTAGACACCATAGGTATTGTCTGTGCCATATTATTGCAAATTACACGGTGAAGGGGTTCCGAACAGCTACATTGGAAAATAACTTATGGGAAGCTGGCAATGCCTTAGACTTGTTGAAATATAATTTTTTCGTGAAGATATTAGAAAAGAGTCTATTGCAGCTGATGATTGGATTACTACAAACTTGGGGGCAGACACAAAGAGGTGGGTGAAACACGAAGATGGCGGTAGACGCTATTGTATAATGACAATCAATTGTTCGGAGAGCTTCAATGGGGTTCTTAAAGGAGCTAGAGCGCTTCCGATACAATCGTTGATTGCAAGAACCTTTTATAGGTTAAACAAGTATTTCTATCATCGGCGGCTTGATGGACTCCATTGGACGACCACTTTCACACCAAAAACTGAGAACATTATTGGTGCACGTGTGCAAGCAGCCCGGTGTTGCTACATCACTAGATTTGGTGACTTTGAGTGGCAGGTGATGGATACAGATGCACAAGCATATACCGTGACGATAGAAGGTGACCGTTGCACATGTACGTCCACGTGAAGGAAGCAGGCAGAATAGATGCACCATCTGTCATCAGCTTGGTCATAAGAAATCACGTTGCCAAAATCCTCTACGCACATCATCGTATGTTCTTTTTCACATTTCATGTTTAGTCTTTATGAAAATACTTGTGTACTAACTTCAGCCAATGTTGTAGTGCTCCATCGCATCGAGGAGGCGGTTCACGTACCTGAAGTAATATAATGCATCCAACTGAAGAAATTCCATGTCGCATATTATTTGAAATCTATGTATCGTATATTTGATATATGTGAATGGGAGTGTATAAGCTATATGTATTGGATCCGACGTGATATATGTGATGGATATGCGATATATGTAAAATCTTATATACTTTTGGAATGAAATCAGATTTATGTGATATATGTGTCTTATTTACTTTTCGAATGAAATGCACCTTTCTTGATATGTGTGTGCTATATGCGATAATGTGATGGATATGAGATATGTGATGGATGTGTGAATGGGATAAGATGTGGGGATGTGAAATGAGCTGGAAGAGAAGTTTGGGGCTGGTAGCAGCAGCAGCAGCTGATGATTGCACAATTTCAGTGCAATCAGCAAGCTGCAGAGGAGTAAACAGGTAAGGGCAATTTAGGCCGCGGTTTCAAACCGCGGCCAAAATGCGTCCACATTCAGTGCATTTTGGCCGCGGTTTCAAACCACGGCCAAATTGCACTGATTCTGGACGCATTTTGGCCGCGGTTTGAAACCGCGGCCAAAATTGCCCTTACCTCCGCGGCCAAAATTGCCCTTACCTGTTTACTCCTCTGCAGCTTGCTGATTGCACTGAAATTGTGCAATCATCAGCTGATGCTGCTGCTGCCAGCCCCAAACTTCTCTTCCAGCTCATTTCACACCCCCACATCTCATCCCATTCACACATCCATCACATATCGCATATCCATCACATTATCGCATTTCACATGACATATATCACACACCTATCGCATATATCACATATATCTAACTCATATCTCATTCCACGCAGCTCAAACATATAAAACCCACATAAATGCCATATTTCAACACATTGAAGATAAAATTTCAGATTTCATTCCAAAATTTAATAACATTTCGACAAATTTAAACACAATGAAAATAGCTTTATTACATTCATTTTCGCCTATGTAAAAACCTGCTCATAAGAGACCCACCACGCCTGTATGTGAGAAACTGACCTCGCTGAGTTGATGTGTCCCCTTCCATTTCTGGTTGGGTGTGTTGTGTCAGGGAAGTGCCAGCTTCATGCACATGAGTCTGCTGTAGATCGTCTGCTAGAGTCTGATGTGGCTTATCTCTCATAGTCTGTAGTGGCTCGTCTGCCAGATACTGCTGACATGGGTCAGCTTCAGGGACAACAGTATATGTCGGAATAGGCTGAGACGTGCTGGCTTCATACCCAGTATATGAATGATAATGCTGAGATGGATCGCCTTCATACCCGGGATATGCCTGATACTGCTGATACATACCGACATCATAACCAGTATATGGCTGCAGCTGCTGAGAAGTGTCGGCCACATACCCGGTATATGGCTACAGCTCCTGATACTGTTGAAAGGTGCATCCTTCATCCCCAACTGGCTGATACTGCTGAGAGGTGCCTCCTGCATCCCCGGCTGGTTGATACTGCTGAGATGTGCCTGCTTCATCCCTGGCAGGCTCTTGCCGTCCTGCACCCTCACTGCCATGTCGTGTTCCGCGGAGCACCTGTCCGATCTTATCCCTAATTTGAAGGATCTGCTCTTGGTCACGTGCTTCATAAGCACGTGTACACATATCCTCTAACATTCTGAGTGCGTCAGTCTGCAAAACAAATGGATAAAATATATATTAGAAACATATGTATAAAATAAACAAACTTACATTTTAATGCTAAACAAACTAACATTTACCATTTCCCTCTCGATTGGACCACGAGGCATGTAACCATACGGGAGTTCTTGCCTACTATATATCCACCTCCGTGTGATCCTCCAATACCACTCCATATATACATCTAAACTGACATCATCCCCCTGCTCAACAATATGTGCAGCCCTATCGTGCCACTTCATGAGGGGCTCCACAGTGGCTTCAGTCCATGCTCTAGGGTTCATGCCGGTCTTCACTGGCATGCTTGGAACCGCTTCTGGAATATGCTGCGGTATACCAAATTGGCGCATAACACGATCTGGGACATGCATCACAAATACATCAAAGCAAACTAGCGATACACGCGCACGCCAACTCTGATTTTCTAAAACACATAAATCAGGAAGATTCTGATATCTCTGAAGATATGGCTCCCAGATCACCTTAAGAAAATGAAAATTATGAATAACTCATCAGAATTCGTAATATTAATCCATCGTTCATCACATCAATGTATAAAATTTACAACTTCTTACCTGCGTCGGCTCTAACATGTCAAGCTCGTTTCTATAAAAATCCAGTTGCCGTTGAGGGTTTTCTCTGAATGATAATGGCACATTCCACCTGCACCCTAAAGGGAGGGTGCCATCCAATATGTCTTGGGAGCAAGTCGGCCTGCCTATATGCAATCTCTTCCATGACCATACCTGTGAATATGAATTTGTCAGTGACAGTTACTATATAAAAAATATTACAATGAACTTAAGTTTCAAATTGTATACCTGCAACAAGGTGGAGCATGCGTATAACCCCGTTGTTTCCCTTCTTGCCACCTTACTTAGCTCTGCGTATGGGTGAGCAAGCACAGCACTACCCCAGGAATAATCTCCAATGGCCTCTATATGCTCCATCTTGTCAACCACCTAAGATGCCCTGACCCTTTACTTGGATCTGGCACCAATAATGTGCCTATCATATGCAAAATATATGCCCGAGTATATTGCTGAATCTCCTCAGGGGTGGCTTCTGCAGGCAACTCCATAAATGTCTCTCGCAACCAGCTCAGTTTTACCTTAGCTCCTTGGTTTTCTGTGGATGCCTGTCCAAGGAGTCGCTCCATCAACTCCGCCCAATTGGGACGGGTTGGCATTCTCCATATAGGAATGCCCTCAACAGGAAGCCCCGTGATGACTGATACGTCCTGTAATGTTATCGTCATCTCACCTTGACGGAGATGGAATGTATTGGTCTCGGGCCTCCATCTATCAACCAATGCAGAAAGTAACGCCCAATCCAATCGTATCCACTTCAACCTCGCACATACATCAAGATTGGCAATTTCCATATAGTGTTCTGCACGCTCATCTAAAACCCATGCGGTATGTTTCCTCGTGTGGTCCACTACCAATATAATATCCGCCTGCAACCAAAAAATATGAAATGTTAATATACTTCATGCAAGATTACAAAGAAAGATACATTGCGTAAAATATTAATTCATTAGCTTTGTTCATACCTGCCCAGGCTGTATATGTGCTGAACGATGTCGTGCTGGTCATTCAAGACCGAATCTGAAACGGGTCCCGGCTCCATATCTGCTAGAAAAAATATATAAGATGAAAAAAAATTGATATATGAAAAAGAAAAACAGTGGATGTTGATGTTAATGATGAATTTTACAATCAACTAACATGAATTGGTGTTTCATTTAAAATTAATCAAGAAATTTATACATTGCATTTGGTATAAAATTTTATATCATATAATGGATTGGTATTTCATCTAAAATTTTGTATTGGTGTTTCATCACTAAATACATTGCATTCCATAAAATTTTGTATGCTAAAATTTTGATTATGGATCACCAATACTCCTTTAATGGTGTTTCATCTAAAATTTTAGCTTATAATTTTAGCATGCAAAAAAAAATTTTAGCATTTCATCAACACTAATACTCCTAAGACTCACTAAATTTTAGATCAGAGACAAGATAATATTTCATCAACCCTAAAACTCATTGACATTTGGTAGAAAACAAAAGCATCATGAACAAAAATTACAAGAAACATACCTACTGATGGATGAGATTATTACTTTAGAGATTTAGATTTCAATCCCATAACGTAGAAGGAAAATAGGGGGGTTTTTAGGGTTTTTGGCGAGGAAAGAAGAAACAAGGAACGAAAGGAGGAAGAATGAAGATGAACCGGCGCTGGCGGCTGAAAAGCTGTTTCATTTTGGACGCGGTTTCAAACCGCGTCCAGTGATGAGCAGCATCCCCACACGCGCGCGAGCTGCTTTGACCAAGACTTGGTCGGTTTTGGTAAAAAGTTTTGAAGTTGGTCGGTTTTGGTAAATTGTTTTAAAAATTGGCCGTAATGCAAAAATTGTCCTTTAGAAAAAGGAAGAAGGCACTCAGGAAAGTCAATTGAGAAAGTTAGTTATATTTATCATTAGTAAAGGCATAAGGAGGAGGAAATGAAAATGTGACATATTTTGATGTCACGATTTCAGAATAATTGTTACACAAAAGACGTCTAACACATTTTGACGAATGGCGTCACCTTGCTTCTGAAGCAATGTTTTGTGTTAGTAATTTGTAATAATTATAATATATTAAAAGTTAATATATAAATACACAAGATAGTAGCAAACTTATAAGGCAAAATAGACCAGGACGTATCGAGAGACTCAGCTTCACAAGTCACATAAAGAGGGGTCTGACCTCTCGTATTATAAAGTCTACGGACACTTGTGAATTTTATCCTCTTAGATATAATGGCCGAAACCCATCTGTAAGACAGTGGGAGAATGAGTTGTCGAACTCAGTCTCGTACATACTGATGTACCCGAGTCTAAATTAACCAAAATAAGTTATTCGTATATTTTATTAAGACACGTGTTCTTGATGAAACACAAGTCTGATAAAATGAAGAACGAAATGACAAAAGTATTTAAACTGATTCGATCAGATCGAATGGTCAAATACTTAGCTACATAAAATCTTGCGTAATTAAAAGAAAATGTGATTTTCTCTCAGGTCAAGTCTGTTAACACATCGGTGTGTTAAAAGGTATGAATCACACTTAGTTAGACTTGGTACGATCCATAGCAAGTGACTCTGAGTTAAGTCCTCCCACTGGGTTAAAGACCCAATAGTAATGCCTAAGTTTTGATAATGTTCTATGATGACATTATCAATAAGATATTCATTAATCAATTGAAAGGAAGTTGTGTAATTACTCGAATCTCGTGAGACGAAGAGTCGAGTTAGACATCATAATTGATGATGACTTAGTCAACTTCTAGGATGAAATCCGGAGTAGTAACACCAGATTTATAACTTTATGCAATTAGAATAGGTCCGTGTGCGTAAATAAATTTTGGAATTTAGTTTACGTGCCTAAGGAAAATGTTTCCTCACTTTCTGCAAGTAAATTTTTAATATGAAAGAATGGTGCAGAAAGAAAATAGTGAAGTACAATCATGTTGGTCGAGAACGGTTTTCATCCTAATTCCTATAAAACGGATTATTATGAAACCATTTTCACCAGCAGATGTGTACAGATCTACTCGGACGAAACTCAATGTAAACGCTCATGTTGACCATGAAAATTGGAGCATTCACTTATAAGTTCGTTTTTCTAAATATGATTTAGACGAACCAACTTATATGAATTATCCAAAAAGTTTTCAAGGTCAGTGGAAGCGTGTAAATTACATGTGAGGCATCAAAATGGAACATTTATTTTGACAAAGTAATCAAAAGGTTTGACACTTTATCAGAAATGGATATGAGCCATTTGAAATGACCAGAAACTAATTTAAAATTGTTATCGTAAGATACGATGAACTGGATAAGATCCAAGGAAATAAAACATTATGGATTCCGAAAGACCAAGTGAATTATTTGAATGAGATTCAAATGGTTGGTCTAACAGGAACATAGAAACCCCTTAAGTCTATACTGTAGACGGTTTTAGCAGATCCACTCACAAAGACTCTACCACATGAAGTCGGGAAAACTTATGTGTAAATCGGTATAAGATACCGAGATAAATGGGCCTTAGTGCAAGTGGGAGATGTAGAGGAATGATTCCCTCGAGGCTATTTATCTCTGTGTGAATAGCAAAACATCTTGTTCGAAATAACAGTAAGTTGTTTGGTAATAATTTATCTTTATAATGTAGTAAACATTAGATATTAACTTAGGTAAATTCCTGAGACTTTATGCAAGGTCAAACATGTATCGAGATGAGTATCTCGATTATGGAGAAATGTTTGACCATCTGTAGCATAAGTCTAAAATGGTTCGTGGTCGTAGATGTTTCGAGACAAGGATATCGAAACATCGGATAGACCATTGTGTCTTAGTCTTCACTGTTTAGCGGTGGCGATGATCTCATGATCGTTTGACTTGGCAAAGTCGAAGACGAGACACATGTGCTCATTAGAGAATGAGTTCACTGAACGATCCACAAGAGTTATCATATGGCTATATTGACCAATCTGTCAATGATAACTCTTAGTGATGATAGGCAAGTTGTTCTTTTGACTTGAGGTCATTTTACAAACATGTGCGTGAACGGTGCCACTTAGATCACTGACCTAACTTCGAGATTAGGCCTGTCGAAAGGTCTTTGATTGGGTGTCACTTGAAGCGTACGAGGAGAGTAATGACCAATAGAGGATTCGTCTCTCCCGGTCAATGGGAATTAATGTCGTAGAGTTAGTTCGATCTTTAGTAAAATCTCTGCGCAGAGAATGTTGGAAGAAGTCCAACATTATTTGACTAAAGATCGATAGAAACTAACCGGAGTCAAGTTATTGGGGTTGACAGTTTGACCGTACCCTAGACTTGATCTACACGACATAGTTTAGATGAAGAGACTATAACTGCAGAACTCATCACAGACACGGTCAGGGTGGTCCTGACAATTCTCATATTGATGAGCTAACCACATTATGATGATTCTGAAACAGGGACGGCAACCACTGCTCGTGGTCACTGCCGTATAGGGCTTCGAGCCCAACCTGTAGTAGGGTCAGGCCGTAGGGTCACACACAGAGTGCGACTTTCGTCTAGTTATTGGTAGAAATTAGTTAGGGAGAATAATTTGCATTTGATGAAAAGGAAGAGAAAATTGCATTTTGATGCAAATGACAATTTAAGCTAAGCTAGGGACTAATTTGCATATGATGCAAAATGAGATTATATGTGTCTTAAATTTTTTAAGACAATATTTAATGAAATAAACGCAAGAAAAAGTTCACGGGTAAGACGGGAATGTCCCAGTCTAAATCCAGGTTTTTACGACGTCCAAATCGGACGCCAGATGCTCAAAATACGCCCATAACAGCACAATGGATCAGACCAGGCCAGACGAGGGTCTGGCCTGGACACCTGACCAGCCATGTCCAAAGGGCCTGGGCGCCAGGTGCACTGGGCCTGGGCCCGCGCCCAGGCCTGGGCCAGGTGCCCAGTCAGCAGGTTTTGACATGTGGGGCCTACAGGCTGGGCCCCACCACAGAGTGCAGAACCCTAGGGCAGTGGGCATTTTTTGACGGCTCAGTTTTTGCGAAAAACAAGCCTTGGGCTGAACTTTGGGCGATCAATTGGAGGGTCAAACGGACTCCGATTGACTCGCTGTTTTTTCCTTTGTGTTCACCATTGAACACCCTTCGAATTGATAGGTTGTATCAATCATGAAGCTCAATGGTGAGGTAGTTAAAATTCACAGAAGTTTAGCCTTTGTGAAAGGCAAACTAAATTGAATTTATTAACCCCATTTAATAGTCCCACATCGGTTGTGCAGAAAAGGGGAGAGTCCACCGCCTATATAAATAGGGGCCTCCCCCTTACTCCAAAATCGTCTCAAGCTCCAGATCTGAGCGGCTCCCGTAAATATTGGAGCACGCTTGGACCTAGGCTTAAATTAATATTCTCTATCTCCCTATATTTCTGCCTTACTCCTGAGGGATCTAGCAAAGCCGTGAAGGAGTTCGGATTCGGATCCAAAATCTTAGCGAAGGCTTTCACTTGCGTGAAACTCTCTTTGGCACGTGGTTGGCTTGGCGACACGAGGATTACTCGCCTTGGGATGCGGAGCGGTTCGATGAGCGGTTCGGGGAGCAGTTCAAGGAGCGGCTCGGCATGGGACGGGGAGCGGCTCGGAAGACGGTGCGGAACATATTGCCTGCCCCAGGGTTGAGATTCTGGGTATGTGTTTTAAGCTTTCGTTTTAATTATTCGCAGTAGTTAAGATCTCTCTTGGGGTGGTCAGATCCACCCCAAGTTGGCAGAGATCCTTGCTAAGAGGGTCTGGTTCCTTAGGGTTGCGTGTTAGTTAGATTAACAAGTTTTTCTGTTGTGCAATTTTATGTCTATGTTCCGTCCGACTTAGGATGGGAATAGAGTTTTTGTCCCCTAAGGGTCCTAGAAAACCCTTCATGATCGACTCTGCAGTTGGTAGATAAACTCTTTATCAATCACATCACATGTGACTCCCTACTGGTTTTTACCCCGAGTCACTTATGATCTTGAGGAGACTTAAAAACCCATAATGACTAGTCTAGTCGAACACTTGTTTTCATGTCTAATATTAACTTTTACACTGATACTCGAGGAGACCCGATGTAGCGGTTTGGGTTAATACCAGATTACATCACATGTCTGATGGAGTCGGTTTCTAAAAGAGACCATGTCATAGCTTGAGGAGACTCAACAACCATGACAGACGTCTTTTAGTCCCCTAATCCAAAAACAAGGAGGGATACGGCTAATCTTGAAGAAGGTTTCACATAATCATAATTATAATTCGCATAATCATAATTATCCTAGGGGGTGGGGAGTTATACTATGCTACTGAGTCAAGCCTAGGGTATGGTCAACTTTCAACCACAATTGCTCGAAGCCGACCCATCGGTTTTTAGTCAAACAATGTTGGACTTCTTCCATCATACTCTGGCTAGAGTTTTTACTAAAGATTGAACTAACACATGCGACACTAACTCCCCATAAACGGGAGAGACAAATCCTCTCTTGGTCATTACTCTCCTTGCACACTGCAAGTGTCACCCAGCTAAAGACCTTTTAACGGGGCTTGCCCCAAAGGCTAGATAAGAGATCTAAGTAACACCGTTCACGTACAGGTTCGTACAATGGCCTCAAGTCTAAGGACCAACTTACCGATCATCACTAAGAGTTATTACTGACAGATTAGTCAATGTTAACCATATGATAACTCTTGTTGGGTCGTTCAGTGAACTCATTCTCCAATGAGCATATGTGTCTCGTCTTCGACTTCGCCAAGTCAAACGACCATGAGATCCTCGTCACCACTCCATGGTATTGTATTTGTTATTAGTTTGTGCATGCCATGTTGTAGTGCTTGAATATTCACCTCATGATTCATACTGCATTACACCCTTCAACACACTTCACACACTCATCTCTATTGATCAAATCTTTTGTGGGTTTGTCATCACCAAAAGGGGGAGATTGTTGGAAGCAACGATCTAGGATCTTGGTTTGATGATGACAAACGTGTCGGTATATCTAATGTGTGTGCTCAGTATGTTTCAGGCTTGGCGAAACAATGTATTCTCCCTATTTGGCGGAATTGCTATTCGTATAGCATATTGGGACAGTGGGAGAGTGTGTGCACAAAGCAAAGTTGACTTGGTCAATGAAGAGCAAAGTGGACTTGGTCCAAAGAGGAAAAGGGATGGAACCAAATTTGAATAAAGGATTAGATCAATTCAAATCCTTTAGCTAGACTTGCAACAAATTTCATATTCAAATTTCTAACCAAATCCTCCCAAAATCCCAACTACTTGTTTCAAACCCTAGACCTAGTCAAATATCTATACCCTATAAAAGTCCATCTTCCAAGGGAAATAGATTATGGCTGATAAAAATAAATTAGATGTTCAAGCATTAAAAGAACCCACGGGCGGCCAACACACGAAGGAGAACGAAAAAGGAAGTCGGTGCAATAATCAAAGAAGAACACGAAAGAAAGCCAATCACACTATTAAAAGGGAGGCAACACAAAAATTAAAAGCACTCACGCACCAATTGCAGGTAAAGTAATTTGTGTTTGGTTTTAAAGACTAATCAATTTTTTTTGCTTCATGCCATTATCAGGATTCAGGAGGCTGGAAAACAATAGGGTTGATATTATAAAGAAAGTATCTCCTCGGGGTGCCGTAGTCTACTTGTTGACGTGACATCGCCGTGCCATCGGAGAGAAAGCACTGCCGATCAGATCAGCTAGCTGCGACCCAACAAGTAGCCGAGTGCATCATCATCCACTCGTTGGAGAAGACGCCGTACTGCTCGTGTTGCGGTGAACATCACAGTGCTGCCATCGACTTGTCGCTGCCGGAGCACTTTCACCTCGTCGACAAGATCAAGGGGATGCCATCTACTTCGAGCTGCCGATCTCTCATCAAGGGACTGACCATCTGCCGCATCATCCCATAAACTGACCGTGAGAGCCGTTACCGCTGCCGCTGCCAAGGAGAACCCACCGCCGTTCATCGCCATCTCGAGAGGAAGCCCCCATCGTCGAAGTCACATCGGAGACGAGAAGCGCCGCTGTGGAGTGCTCCGGTGATCACCATCCAGAAGACCGCTGCTCGTTGTGCTAACCGTTGTTGAGGACGAGGCAGCCGCTGCAGCCGAACGAACACCGCCTGTCGCTGAAGCGAAGTCGGACGGAGGGAACACAGTCGCCGCTGCTGCTTTCATCGAAGACCGCCGAAGTCGGAGCACCGGAGAGCTGACCGCTGCCGTAACCGGGGGCGCCCACGGAGTCTTCACTGCTGTCAAAGTCGCCACCGTCGCCGCTGAATAACACGAACTCCGACATTCGCCTGCATGCCCTAAATTTCGAAGAAGAAGACGAAACGGCGGACGATCGGGCTGACGTGGCAAGAGCTATTGCGAGATCGAAAAACAATTTCCTCGCTGACGTGCCGCTGCTAATTTATTAAGGATTGATTGGCGCACCGACCACTTGCCAGACCATTTTGAGCTGAATTACTTAGTGCACCGTCGGTTGAATTACTAAAGGATCTGCTTTGCGCACAGTCCATTATCTAAAAGGAATGAGCTGAATTGCTATACGCACCGACTGCTATTTTTAAGGAGCTGCTACGCGCACAGACCGACAGATTATAAAGGATTGAACTGAATTTCTTTACACACAGACCAGTGTGTATCTTGCAATCCAGGAGTCAGATTGAGACACCGTTTGCGTCAGATTGGAGCTGACGACGTGCTGATTGACAGAGACGCCTACACAGACACAAACTGAGCATTTCTAAACTCTAAACTCCTTTATTTGTGTCTTAGTGTAACGTTCTCTGTAGGGGAAACTTTTACCTGTTTTTGGTGACTATTTTGGGACTTGTCTAGTTGGGACTAAACAAGTGGGACCCAGCTAGTTTGGGACTAGCTGGTAGAAAGCTTTGCTAGGATTGATAGTGAGAGGAAACACTGTGTGTGGGGTACTGAGAGTCCGGCGAGTGTAGAGACGTAGAGGGTGCTCTGAGCGTGCTCTAACTTGTGACTTTGTACCTATTGCACTATTCAATCTAGTATTAGCTTTGGGGGCTGGAGTAGGTCGTTGGGACGACCGACCAGGGTAAATCTGATGTGTACTCTGTGTCTGCTTTTCATTACTCTGGTTGTGCTTTTAACTGCGTGTGATTTCTCGTGGGTTGCACGAGAATTTTTTTATTAGCCTATTCACCCCCCCTCTAGGCTAGGATCCAGATCCAACAAGTGGTATCAGAGCCAGTTTAGTAGATCTAGCCTAGTTTGACCATGGACCACATTGATAGTGCTTTTGCTGAGGGTCAGTCTATTTCCCGACCACCTAGATTTAATGGAGGAGATTATGCTTACTGGAAAAATCGTATGAAAATCTATCTTATCTCTATTGATTATAAAGCTTGGCAAATTGTTGAAAAAGGCTATAAATCACCTGTTATTAAAATTGAAAATTCTGAAATGCCTAAAACTGATGATAAGTGGGATGATAGTGATTGGAAGCTTTATTCTCTTAATGCTAAAGCTATGAATGCTCTTATTTGTGCATTAGATAAATCTGAATTCAATCGTATCTCACATTGGCTAACTGCGCAGGAAATATGGCATAATTTGGAGGTGACGCACGAGGGAACGTCACAGGTGAAGGAGTCTAGACTTGCACTTCTGAGCACGGAATACAAGGGATTTCACATGCTACCATCAGAGACGATATCAGAAATGTTTGCGAGGTTCACCAACATTGTCTACAAGTCTAGTTCGCTCGGTAAGCCATATTCTAGCCTTGAGCAGGTGAGGAAGATATTAAGAGCTCTGCCAAGCTCTTTCAGGCCTAAAGTCACTGCCATCCAAGAAGCGAAAGATTTGTCACAGATGAGGGTGGAGGACTTAATAGGTAATTTAATGTCCCACGAGCTTGAATTGCAAAATATTGATGAAAGGGAGAAACCTGAGGAAAAGGAGAAAGCTACCAAGCCACTTGCTCTGAAAGCTGACGAAAGTGAAGATGATGATGATGACATAGCGCTAATGGTCAGAAATTTCAGAAAGTTTGTCCAGACCAAGCAAGGAAGAGCAGAAATGGCACCCAGGTTTAATCGCTCTAACTTTTTTCAGTCTTCTAAGCAAAATTATGATCAGAATACTACTAATAGAATGACTTGTTTTAAATGCAAGAAAAGAGGACATCGAATGAGGGATTGCCCACATGAGACAGCTCAGGTAGCTAAAGAAAAGGGAAAATCCAAGGTGCTTACTTGGGACATGGATAGCGAAGCTGAGAGCGAGGAGGAGGAACACGAAGCCCATTCATGCATGGCATTGATGGGAATACACAATGAGGTAACTTCTGGTAGTAAAACTGAACTCCTTACTCTTTGTAAAGAAATGCAAGATAAAATAGTAGGGCTTGAATCCACTATAGATGATTATCAAAATGAGAACTTTGAAATGCAACAATCTGAATATGAAATGTTTAAAGAGATTGAAAAACTCAAAATTGATATTGTTGCACGTGACTCTACTATTGATATTCTGAAAAAGGAAAAATCCAGTTTTAATGATGAAGCACCTTGTCTCTCTTGCCCTTCCTTGATGAATAATATTAGCATGCTTAAACTTGATTTGATTAAGCTCGAAACTGAAAAAGACTATGTTATTAGAGAGCTTAATGATAAATTCTGCATGTTGGATAATGATTTTAAAAGAAAAATGGTTGAATTTGAAAAGAAGGAAGAGGAAAACAAGAGAGCTTTTATAAGTAAATGCACATTGCTTGTGGAAGAAAATAAATTGTTGAAAACCAAAGTCTCTAATCTTGAATTGGCCATTAAGAAATTCTCTACGGGAAAACAATCGTTGGACACTATTTTAGAGAATCAATTATATGGCAATAATAGAAGAGGACTTGGTTTTGGTCTGAAAAACGTTGAAAAGCAAAAATTCAAGAAATTCCACAATGCACCGTCTATTGCGAAGAACTTATATGCAAAGTGCTTTACTTGTGATAGTGTAGGCCATACTTCATACTATTGTAAATTTAGGAACACTAAAATCAAGTTTAAACAAGTGTGGGTTCCTAAAACAATATTGGCTAACACTAGTGGACCTTGTTGGATTCCAAGGTCACACTTAACACCTTTCATGTAGGTGTGATGGAGTTTTGGCGAGGAGCGTTAAATTCAATGTTTCATTCTTTTAGCTCCTTCGTCAAATAGCGACGAGAAGGTATAATTTCTATCCCTCTTTGCATTGCATTGCATACCTTCCTAGATTTTGTGTGTGCTTGATTTATTTTGGTTTGTGTGCTTGCATGGATGATTTTTAATGTTTTTATTTCTTGAAAAAAAAATTGAAAAATCAAAAATAAAAAAAAATGTGTGCTTATTGAATCCTCTTTTGAATCTCTTGAGTGATATTGTGTGAATGATCAATTCTATCCCTTGGAGAAGTCAATTCATTATTGTTGTAGCTACATGAACATGATGTTATTCTTTTTAGTAACCATGACATGTCTCATAAGTTTCAAACTTGACTTCTACACCTACATTTGCACTTTCACGATATTTGACTTTTTAGTGCTTTTGGAGATTCTTTTGAAGAATAATGGAAAGTGAATGTAGGAATGATTAATTTCTGAAATTTCTAAGGGATATGATGTGTTTAGCCATGAATTAAAATTGAGCACAAAAGAATTGAAAAAAAAACGATATTTGCTCCGTATGAAAAATGGATACACTTCATGGCTAAAACACAACCCACGAGTATCCAACTTGTGCTACATGGGTAATCATTAGCGTTGGTGTATATAACTCGTCAAGCAATGTCATCCCACATTTAAAAGTCCTTTTAGGCCATGTTTCGGGGTTCGGTAACTTGAACTCATCTTTGATGAGGTGGGAAAAGTCAATCCTAGTGATATTCATGAAAAATGGAAAATGTGGATTGTTTTGGTTGATTTTCTGATATTGAATCTCCTCTTGCACTTTATTGTCTATATCATTACACTTACACAAAGGTGGAGAAGTCTTGGTATGAAATTCTATGAACGTGACTTGTCTATTATTTGGAATACTCATGCAAATTGCACGCTACATCTAATAATGATTCATTTTTGCATGGATTATTTTTTGTGACTTCATTACTCCACTTTTGGTGATTACAAAGGGGGAGAAAGAAAAGATTTTGACAGCTTGATGTTGATATTATTTTTGATATTATTTGTTGAAGGGGGAGCTTGAAATATACTTGAAAATATACTTGAATACTTGTTGAAGGGGGAGCTTGAGAGAAGGGGGAGCATGCTATTGTATTTGTTATTAGTTTGTGCATGCCATGTTGTAGTGCTTGAATATTCACCTCATGATTCATACTGCATTACACCCTTCAACACACTTCACACACTCATCTCTATTGATCAAATCTTTTGTGGGTTTGTCATCGCCAAAAGTGGGAGATTGTTGGAAGCAACGATCTAGGATCTTGGTTTGATGATGACAAACGTGTCGGTATATCTAATGTGTGTGCTCAGTATGTTTCAGGCTTGGCGAAACAATGTATTCTCCCTATTTGGCGGAATTGCTATTTGTATAGCATATTGGGACAGTGGGAGAGTGTGTGCACAAAGCAAAGTTGACTTGGTCAATGAAGAGCAAAGTGGACTTGGTCCAAAGAGGAAAAGGGATGGAACCAAATTTGAATAAAGGATTAGATCAATTCAAATCCTTTAGCTAGACTTGCAACAAATTTCATATTCAAATTTCTAACCAAATCCTCCCAAAATCCCAACTACTTGTTTCAAACCCTAGACCTAGTCAAATATCTATACCCTATAAAAGTCCATCTTCCAAGGGAAATAGATTGCGGCTGATAAAAATAAATTAGATGTTCAAGCATTAAAAGAACCCACGAGCGGCCAACACACGAAGGAGAACAAAAAGGAAGTCGGTGCAATAATCAAAGAAGAACACGAAAGAAAGCCAATCACACTATTAAAAGGGAGGCAACACAAAAATTAAAAGCACTCACGCACCAATTGCAGGTAAAGTAATTTGTGTTTGGTTTTAAAGACTAATCAATTTTTTTTGCTTCATGCCATTATCAGGATTCAGGAGGCTGGAAAACAATAGGGTTGATATTATAAAGAAAGTATCTCCTCGGGGTGCCGTAGTCTACTTGTTGACGTGACATCGCCGCGCCATCAGAGAGAAAGCACTGCTGATCAGATCAGCTAGCTGCGACCCAACAAGTAGCCGAGTGCATCATCATCCACTCGTTGGAGAAGACGTCGTACTGCTCGTGTTGCGGTGAACATCACAGTGCTGCCATCGACTTGTCGCTGCCGGAGCACTTTCACCTCGTCGACAAGATCAAGGGGCTGCCATCTACTTCGAGCTGCCGATCTCTCATCAAGGGACTGACCATCTGCTGCATCATCCCACAAACAGACCGTGAGAGCCGTTGCCGCTGCCGCTGCCAAGGAGAACCCACCGCCGTTCATCGCCATCTCGAGAGGAAGCCCCCATCGTCGAAGTCACATCGGAGACGAGAAGCGCCGCTGTGGAGTGCTTCGGTGATCACCATCCAGAAGACTGCTGCTCGTTGTGCTAACCGTTGTCGAGGACGAGGCTGCCGCTGCAGCCGAATGAACACCGCCTGTCGCTGAAGCGAAGTCGGACGGAGGGAACACAGTCGCCGCTGCTGCTTTCATCGAAGACCGCCGAAGTCGGAGCACCGGTGAGCTGACCGCTGCCGTGACTGGGGGCGCCCACGGAGTCTTCACTGCTGTCGAAGTCACCACCGTCGCCGCTGAATAACACGAACTCCGACATTCGCCTGCATGCCCTAACTTTCGAAGAAGAAGACGAAACGGCGGACGATCGGGCTGACGTGGCAAGGGCTATTGCGAGATCGAAAAACAATTTCCTCGCTGACGTGGCGCTGCTAATTTATTAAGGATTGATTGGCGCACCGACCACTTGCCAAACCATTTTGAGCTGAATTACTTAGTGCACCGTCGGTTGAATTACTAAAGGATCTGCTTTGCGCACAGTCCATTATCTAAAAGGAATGAGCTGAATTGCTACACGCACCGACTGCTATTTTTAAGGAGCTGCTACGCGCACAGACCGACAGATTATAAAGGATTGAACTGAATTTCTTTACACACAGACCAGTGTGTATCTTGCAATCCAGGAGTCAGATTGAGACACCGTTTGCGTCAGATTGGAGCTGACGACGTGCTGATTGACAGAGACGCCTACACAGACACAAACTGAGCATTTCTAAACTCTAAACTCCTTTATTTGTGTCTTAGTGTAACGTTCTCTGTAGGGGGAACTTTTACCTGTTTTTGGTGACTATTTTGGGACTTGTCTAGTTGGGACTAGACAAGTGGGACCCAGCTAGTTTGGGACTAGCTGGTAGAAAGCTTTGCTAGGATTGATAGTGAGAGGAAACACTGTGTGTGGGGTACTGAGAGTCCGGCGAGTGTAGAGACGTAGAGGGTGCTCTGAGCGTGCTCTAACTTGTGACTTTGTACCTATTGCACTATTCAATCTAGTATTAGCTTTGGGGGCTGGAGTAGGTCGTTGGGACGATCGAACCAGGGTAAATCTGTTGTGTACTCTGTGTCTGCTTTTCATTACTCTGGTTGTGCTTTTAACTGCGTGTGATTTCTCGTGGGTTGCACAAGAATTTTTTTATTAGCCTATTCACCCCCCCTCTAGGCTAGGATCCAGATCCAACAGGTTTGTCACGCCCCGCTCCCCAGGATACCCGGGAAGACGAAGGTGAAGAAGAAAAGGAAAGAAGAGAGGGAAAACAAAAAGAGAAGCAGGCCCACTACGCAAGTGCTGGAAAAGTACAAGTAATGTTCCAAAAATAGATCTTCATGAAAGAAAAGACTACATCACAGACAATCAGCCACAGAGACAACAAAAGCAAGCCAGATATTATACACACTCCATCATCATGTCCATATACATCTTTGATACAACCACAATTTTTATACATGTACAACTCACATCTCCTACCTCTTACACTTATAGGAACCCACACCACTTCTCAATTCTCATGACTCCATCTCCACGTCACCAACACCTGCTACCTGAAAGCCACAGGTGGGACACGTCACATCGTGACCCAGTAGGAATACCAAACTCCACGTACTATATTATCTACATGTGAAAACTACAAAGCATGCATGACATGGCAAAGTGTAAGTGATACATGAAAAAGAACTAAAAGAACAATGTCATGGAATAAGGTGATAAGCTATAAGTACTGGCTACATAAACATAAACCATAACAATTACACACCATTACAACAATGATCATAAGGTGCCGAGGAAGATTAAAGGAGCGAAATAAATTACAATACTCCATAATTGTTACACAAAGGAGGCTTAATGTGCTAAAGAGAAAGATGTGATACTTATACAAGCACTACATGAAGAATGAGATACTTAAACAACAAAAGTGATAATGTGCCAAAGAGAAATAATTTAATTGTTTAATTAATATTATGCCTTCAAAACCTGGGTACCGAATGTAACATAAGGGATTGGACCTCACCCATGTTGGGTGGAAGAATCATACCCCGCCAGTGGTGCACGAGCACTGCAAGTAACGGGGCCTCTCGAACTCTCCTGTTATGGGAGTGATATAAATAGAGGGAGATAGAAGGATGCCACTACCCATGGTGCATCATGAGTACACCTATATGCATCTCTAACCCTGCCCACTCCCCGTTGTGCACTGCTGTCGGGAGTGCAAGTGAGACATCTCTAATGTGTTCAGCCCTTATGCCCATGCGACACTTAGGTTTCCCCCAACCCCATATGAAAGCTCACCTCCTTTGAGGGGGATTGAGTCAGTTATTTATAAACTTGTATTACATGTGAAGTACAGTAAAGTACACATGCATAAAGTACAGAAATAAAGCTACAGCTATGACCATATTGAAAGCAACAATTACAACACATGGAATCATAAGAGAGGCAACATGAAAGAGTGAAAACTTTATTTAACTTTCTTGTATGCTCATGTAGGCATGGGTATCTAAATATTCTCTCATTCTCTTTCTTTCCAGATTTCATATTATAATTGAGACATGCATCTCCTTGTGCATTTCCATTCCCACTTAACACATCAAAGAGCCATGCCTTCCATGCATCTACAACCAAGCTATCCATAACCATCATTCATACCAATCGCCATATTATAATTGGGATATTCATGTCATGAATCATTATCTTTAAATTGAAACATATGGAGGCAATAACATAAGTAATTTCCCGTTCATATGACAATGAGATCTTGTACCAATGAAGATGAGTATCAACAACAAAGCATATCCACTTAGCACATTAGCAAATCTATGAGAAAACCATACCAATAAACCTCCTTCCATGTAGCAACGATAACCATTAACAATGAAAGTATGATTAACAACAATACATAGTTCAAAACATCACTTTAGCATTTCAGCTTGCATGAAAAATGTAGATAGTCATGATTAATGGTAGTTATCATACATTTCCTTTGTGAATTTGGTAAAACTTACTAAATGAAAGTTGCAGGTAATGAAGTTTTCTTCTTATATATCAAATATCATAAATTTAGAGCAAGCATGCTAATTGATATGGAATAAATCCCACAGGATACATAATCTGTTTTCAGATAGCATTATAGAACTGTATCCAACGGTCACTATCACCTAACTACAGTTGGATTCTTACTTAGTCTAAAACATAAAAGCTTGAGGGCATGTAGTCAGGATTGCAAATTGTCTTGGATCACCCCATTTGCATAATTACAGCAAATGTTAGAGCATTTTTCATGACAGTGTGTAAATGCTGCCAAATTTAGATACCCCGGATACAACTGCAATTTAACCTAATTACAGTAGGAATGTAGAGAAATGATCTAAACAAAGGTTGTCAGGAATTCATCCAGCTTTCCGAATTGTATTTTATGTGAATTTAGGTTGTTTAGAATAAAAGTTACATGTATTTTTCTAACAGCTAAAAGAGGAGTATAAAAATTCCAGTAACAACACCAACAACAACTTGAAGGATTAATGACATGTAGTTAATCTACTAGGAGGAGTTGGTTTCCTACCTCAATTTGGTATCAAGCTTTCCCAAGAGTTCATCTTTAAATGACTCTCCCCTTCCTCTAGCTCTAACCTCCAAAAAGCTAGCATCTTGCACCAAAATACATCTCTTTATAAGCTTTAACAACTCCACATACCTCTACTTGCACAAGGTGCTTAAAAGAGGGGGAAAAGAGAGATGTTTCTTGAAAAAAACATACGAGAAGTAGGACATGGAGAGGGAAAAATGAAAATGACAAGGAACAAAGGAGAAAAATAAAGGACAAAGGAAGAAAGAGAGAGAGAAAAGGGGAGTGTTTTCTAGATTTTTCTTCTTCTCTCTTTTTCCCTTCTTTTTTTTCTCTTCTCTTCTTCTAAGAATCCAAGTTTGGAAAAGTCAACATGTTTTACACACACACTCCCACTTACATATCTATTTGCTAATGTGACATTACTAGACACACACCCCCCACCTTAACTTAAATACAACAATGACACCACCCCATCTCTAACACACTTACCCATTACACACAAACATGCACATATACATAATACATCACAGTAGGCATCCAATAGTAGCATACACTACTCTTACACACATCACTACATCCAATACACATATTACTACATACATTACCCTTTTTACACACATTATGCTATAAAGAATAACACAAGACATCCACCACAGTCCAAATATGTCACACAATCCTATTGACGCCCCCCGCTTATGCGTGTTTGATGTGTGCAATGATATGATCGGGGGCGTGAGATTTAAATATTTATAACCGCAAGCGCACGGTGTTGTAGTGTGGCTTGGGGGTCGAACTCCGGGAGGCGTGGATGTGCTTGTGTCAAGTAGGGTCAAATTCACCCCATGGGCGAGCTAGCCCGAATCGGATAAATGGTTGTCACAGTAAATGATTGCGAGGGATAAACAATATTGTAACGACTGCTTTTCATGTATCTGGATTTATTATAATATAATATATGTTTTGGTGGATTTTCTCCTCTTGTGTGGTTTTCGTCTCCGTAGCTTTCATTTTCGATCGATTCGTCGTATTTTCTCGTTTCTTCCTTAGGATCGTCGAATTCGAAGTATGTCATTCGTGACGGACTTCATAACGGTCGTATCTTATTGTTAGATCAAGCCTAGGAGTCTTAGGAATCGATCCCGGGGCCCCGCGCTCCGTATCGGAACTTTTTGTGCTCATTAGCCAGTATAAGAAGGGGCACCGACTGACTAGATGACGATCCAGTCGGTCGGCAATCCTTCTTGGACCGACTAGTTAGCTTTCTAAATTTCTCAGGAGTTACTGTTTATCGTTAATCGGTCTAAGAACGTTGGTTGACCGACTAGGTTGCAAACTAGTCGGTCAGCAATGCTTCTTGAACCGACTAACTCATCATATTATTTTTGTATCAGTTACTGTTTACTCTTAGTCGGTCTAAGAACGTTCATCGACCGACTAGATGCTAAACTAGTCGGTCAGTATTTGTTCATGGACCGACTAACTCTAAATCCTATTTTCGTTCAGGAGTTACTGTTTGCACTTAGTCGGTCTGTGTTGGTCGACCGACCGACTAGTTGCCAAACTAGTCGGTCAGTGGTTGCTCTTTGACCGACTATCTAGTGTTAAAACCCTAATTTCTGGGCAGCCGCCAGCCCATCCTATTTAAACCCAACCCAATCGTTTTCATCTTCTCCAACACGACCCAAAACCCTAAAATCTTCCCCCTTCAGCCCCCATCTTCCTCCAAGCTTAAATCCTTCATTCCAAGCCCTAAATCCATCATCCAAACCATCCATCCACTCTATCTACCTCTCATCTTCCCCAAAATCTCACCCAAATACATCAAAATCCCCAAATCCCCCAAAACCCTAGTTTCCCCAAACTTCTCCAATCTTTTCCAGATCTGATCCTAGGGTTCCCCGGAGTGTTTCTTCCGCCTCCTCTCGGTAAGAAATCGATCTACCGTTGTTTTCATAACTTATTTATATTTTTATGAAACCCTAATAAATTTCATGTTGTTTTGTGTTTGTTTCCCCCATAACAGCGATTTCCCCGTAGATTAGCATCCGGGTGACGAAGTGGTCGTCATCCCCGGTGCTAGGCAAGTGAAACTCGCCACTTAGGGTTTAGGCCATGTTTTAGGCCATTTGCTTGTTGTAGGCGTAAAAGAGACTAGGCGACGAAATGATACTCGCCTAGGCGCAAATTGGGGAATTAGCTTGACAACGAAGCTAATTCCGACATTTAGCATGTTGCACAATTACCATGTCATGTTTACTTTCCATTAACGGTACGCGAATAAATTGTCATGTCATTGCATTCCTTAAGTGTTGCCGTGATTGCGTAGCTTCGCTACAATGTTGTGTTCCTGGCTCGTGTTCCAGAAGCGAGCCCTGTAGTTGCTAACCCCAACGCTCGATATATTGAATTGTGAACTAAGAAACAAGCTCTCGTGCGGGGCAACCCTGGCTCACTTGCTGGGCTCATGTGCAGGGACCCTGGCTTGTTTAGTGCGGGATGGGGTAAGGGTTAAGCGGCCAGTCAACTGGGGGTCTGTTTGATCAACAACTGCAGTTGTAAGGCGTAAACTCTTTGGGGTGGGGTAGTGTTTAGTGCCGATCGGTCTGAATGTTGTACCATTCAGCGAAGGGCGTAAACATCTACAAAACAACCGTGAAATATGAATTGTGTTTAGTGCCGATCGGTCTGAATGTTGTACCATTCAGCGAAGGGCGTAAACACCTACAACAATGTGAATTGATTGAGAATGTTAGTAGCGTGGCTACTCTTGTCTTGTCTTGTCTTGTCATGTCCCGATAATTGTTCTCTTGTACAAATTGTCTTGCCATGTTTTAAATTGTGCACTCATGTTATAACTGCCATGTCATGCATACTAAACTGCTAGGTTGCTAGTTGCCTTACTTTCAGTTTCCTTGCCCAAGTCTTTTAGACTTGCTGACATGTGCCCCTTTACTCTTTTGGGTGACACATGTTAGATCCTGAGCCCGAGTACCTTATTGAGGACGAGGTGTTTGCTGACGCCGAGCCCGAGCTTGTGTTTGACGGGGAGTACGTGGAATGCGAGTGTCTTCGGGATAAACAATATAAAGGAAAAACCCGGGACTTTGGTTTCCACCCTATCGAGTGATTCTCGCCGATACGGCCCTACGGGTAGGATAACGATCGGAATTAGGGTCTAATGGTGAGACGTTGCCTCTAAGAGTGGTACCAGCGTCCCATGGGCCCGATATTCCGGTCGGTGCCCAGGATGATACGTCGGACTTCCCGGGTTCGGTCAGTGGGCACTCCCGTGTCCATTAACACTGACCGACTCCGGGAGCACTAAGTTCGCAACGATAACTCCCGACGTCTCGTCCTGCCGCTCCCGCGCGCTAGGATTCGACGTCTACGCTAAGGGCGTGAGCTATGGCTAGGGAGTCAACCGCCAAGTTTATTCCCCCTTGGTCGAACGGTCAAAGGCGGTCTTTTTCCCGCCGATGACAATAAAACACCCCACGTAACCGTTAGATTCCTAATCCCTATCGATTTCCTAGTCCTATGGACGCATCGGGAAGAACCCACGAAGGGGTTTCCACCAAAATCCCAGATTTGGGAACTACTCACACATATTTAGTAAAAAGCAATCTAAACAGAAATCGACCGTAAAAATCATAATCAGACGATAGAAAAGCAGTAAGAACAATGCTAATAACACTATATTAAAGTTTGACAAAGATCGGAAAACTTACAAGTATCTGAAAAATTACAGCCGTCAAGAAAGAGAAAAAACAGCAAAAAATAACAACTCTCCGTTTCTGGAAAACCTAGGGGTTCTATTTATAGAATACGAAATCACCCGATCGGGTGAAAAGTCACCCGATCGGGTGACCTGCTTCGTTTCTTCGGCAGCGCAAAATAGGATCCCACCCGGTCACCACGGCACGGTCGGTTGAAGGTTGAATTGATCGGTTGGATCTTCGTGCCGTCGGGTGAACCGGTCGGTTGATCTCTCCGTGTCGTAGCTTCGGAGAATCGGCTACAGGTGAACCGGTCGGGTGAAGGTCACCCGACCGGTTGGCATTCAGCGACAGAATTCCAGAGACTTGGGGCTTTTGAACCGGTCACTGAACCGACCGGGTGACTTCTTGGCCGCACCAACTTGTGTCCGGGCGGTGCACGCGTGCATCACCCGATCGGTTGGAAATGATCAACCGGTCGGGTGAGGGGCTGAAAGATGCAATCTTCGTCGTTTGACCCCCTGGATCACGCGTGACTCCTCCCGTTGCTCCGGGGACTCATGATATCGTCGTTTTATGTCCCCTATGCCAGTAAAATCCTGCAAAATACGAAAAACACGGAAAAGTGAAAGAAAACAAGAAAACACGAGAAAACGGATATAAGACGGCGGTAAAATACGGAAAAACACGGAAGAAAACGTGCGCAAATATATGAAATATAAACGCACGTCAAAATCCCCCAAGCTGAACTCTTCCTCGTCCTCGAGGAAGACGAGTGAGAGTAGGAGCTCGGAGGGAGAAAATAGAGAGAAAGAGAGAAAAAGGAAACTCTATATCCTAGATCGCCCGTCAGGGCCAACAAAATCAAAAACGACACACCAAGCAAGCAAACACCAAATCACATCACTAAACCAAGGAATACGAGTCCAGACAATTGCCGTGGGCCCACGCGGTGAAGCGCGAGTGAGTGTGGCCATGTGCTAGCAGTCGGTGTAACTATCTACGATGTGCGATAAAGCTCGATATACACAAATCCAAGAAATGACCCAAATATCGATTCGAATTGAATAAAGCGGTGAATATATAGTTCAAGCATGCATGAGAATAGAGAGAGAATCGAAACATATCATGCGTCAGGGACTCCACGGCTAGGGTTAAGGAAATCACCACAGTACAGCCTAGATAATAGCTAAAAAGTTCCAAAGCCAAGTGTTTTCGATAACGATGGGGGTTGAGATGATGTGGAGAAGAACACTCGGTGCAAATTCTCGCCTTCCCTTTATTCTCGGCAAGTAGGGAAAATATTCACATGGGAATTTTTTTGGGTTTTGGGTATTTGTATATTTTTTGGCTTTTTGGCTATACAATTTTTTTCTTTTCTTTTCTTTTTGGGTTTTTCTTTTCTTTTCTCTTTTTTTTTGGATTTTTTGGATATTGGGGTATATACATGTGTACTCTCCCAAGTGGGAGAACGGTACACGACGAGGGGATTTGCACCAAGTAAAACAAAAAAGAAGTCGGAATCTAAACACTTGGGCAAAGGAAACTATTCTCGCTAATTAGAGCATGGGCTAAATGGGTTATCCTAGTCCTTAATTGTGGAATCCCGACACATGCGAAATGAAGCGTACGATATATATATATAGCATGCAGAAGAAGCAGACAGTAGTAACAACTACCGCATATTCAAATCGAAGCATGATAATCTAGGGGTCATTCCTGGACACGTATATAAAGTAAAATCACAAAGCAGAAGCACACCAAACAGCTAGGCACGACGCACAAAAAGCTAAGTGGATCCACGATGCGTGAAATGCAAGAGGACTCGATATCCTAGGGTTAGTGAATGTGATTATCGATGCCATGCTAGGTGTGTGTGATTTTGTGGCGATTCATCATAGGATTCATCTCTAGGAGAAAGAGATAAAAAGAAGAAAAGAAAAAGAAAAAGAAAAAGATGGAGAAAAACGACTCAAATAACGAAGAAAAAGAAACAAATGACGCACGAAGTGCGACTCCCCCAAGCTGAAACTTGCATTGCCCTCAATGCAAAGGAATTAAATACGGGAGGGCAATGAATATGGGGGGAATACGCACAGACACAAAAAGACACGAAAAACAAGAAATTCACACAAACGAGACTGAAAATAAGAAATAAAAATAAAAAGCACACCACACAACATATAAATAGAAAATAAAATAAATAAAAAGGGAAAATCACACGACACGACAAATAAGCAAACACACAAAGAAAAATAAAACACGACAGCACACCGAAAAAATTTGACTTCCCCCAAGCTAGACATGACAATACTAGCAATATGATATGCTCAATATGATGCAGAAATATGCAAGGGGAAGATCAGAAAAGAAAGAAATCAAAATACAGGAGAGACGGTGTGCTCATTCTCATCGGAAGAGGATGTGGGGTGTGGGCAGTAGAAGTGATAAAGGGCACGACATGATGGTATATTATGATGCAAAAGAAAATCCTAGATACGCTCCCCTTGCTAATGAGAGGAGACGAGATTATTCAAATCTAAACTAGAAAGCTGTAAATTTTTACACTACTGGATTAGGATACACCTGAGCATAGGCGGATCCAAGATCTGAAGTGGGGCAGGTAGCTGCTCTAACTGCTCCTTCTGTGGCTCCGCCAGAAGTGTTGTACCACGTGTGCCAATGGACCCAATCAATGCACCTCCAAGCATCCCTCGTAGGTGTCCACCTGTTACCTGCAAAGGACGAGGTGCATTAGTCCATGGCAAGAAATTATTTTCCAAAATAAATGTATCCCAGAGATAATCGTCAACATGAGATGTAAAAATAATAAAAGGGTGACGAATACTCCCTGAGAATGGGTCGCTATCCTCTGTACTAGTGATGACCAAATCCTCGCTCTCTATGAGAAGTGGCTCTCCACATGGTGACACACCGCAGCGTACCTCAAGGGAAGTAGATCTTGTGTCCTGCGAGAGATATGGTATGTCAAATATATACGAGTCTAAAGAAATAGGAAGTGAAAAGCGAGACTCAAAAGTGGAGTGAGAGTGAGTATGAAAATCTCCCTGAATAGGGGTAATATGCTCAAGTAGATGCTCAGCCGCAGAAGAAGTGGAGAGCGACGGTAAAGGTAGATGTGACTCGGGCTCCATGGAGTGGACCATCATATCCAAGCCCTCATGCATATCCTCCTCGACGATATGCTCATGCTCCACCATCTGCCTGATGTCCGGAATGACATCCTCGTGGTTGACCACAGACCAAGGAAGAAGCAGCAACAGAGATGACAGTGGATGTGGATGTGGAGCGGACCACTCGTATGTTGTCGTGGTGTCTGTGTCCTCACACACATCCTCCTCGCCGGTATGCATAAGCTCTGTGGTCTCCTCGGTGCCCTCGTAGGACTCATGTGGGGTATCCAAATCAAGATGAGAAGTCTCTCCCACAAATCCTAGAGACATCTCCCCATCCTCACTATCACCATCAAAAAATGCTTCATCATCCAAGTGGTAGTGTTGGAAAAATGGGGTATCGGCATAAGATTTGTCTATGGGGGCCGATGAGATGGTGGTCTCAACCATGAAAGTGGGTATATCCTCTCCTTCATCCTCCTTCATCCCCTCTCCTCGGTGTAGGCTTGGTGATTGGTACCATGAAGTTTTGTAATAATTGGCATTGATTAAACATGGCACTTTCAAGGAGAGACATGAGGCTTGATTCTTCTTGTGTTGGTGGAGGGATATAAGGTTGAGAAAATGGATGGGAGGTGTTTGGGCTAAGGTTGTGGGAAAATATTTGGCCTTGGTGTAGGGGGAGGCTCTCGAGCGTAAATGGGCAATCATAATACACATGCCCCGCCATCCCACAAGTCTCACAAACCACAACCGAATAAGGATTGTATCCTCCCATCTGAGCATCAAAATTTGATCTCCACATGGTTACACCAAAGATACCTGGACAACAAAAATAAGAAAACTATAGAGGAGCGTCAATAGTACAAGAGAATAAGAAAAAGATAAAATAATAGTGGGGGAAAAATTTCTTGGTTATTGAATATATTTTTTAAAAAAAAGAAAAAAATTTTTTTTGCTTTTTTATGCGTAGTGTAACGAACCCAAGCTAAGCTAATATCAAACCGAACGCCTCCCCGGCAACGGCGCCATAAAGCTTGACGCCCCCCCCCCCCCCCCCCCCCCCGCTTATGCGTGTTTGATGTATGCAATGATATGATCGGGGGCGTGAGATTTAAATATTTGTAACCACAAGCGCACGGTGTTGTAGTGTGGCTTAGGGGTCGAACTCAGGGAGACGTGGATGTGCTTGTGTCAAGTAGGGTCAAATTCACCCCATGGCGAGCTAGCCCGAATCGGATAAATGGTTGTCACAGTAAATGAATGAGAGGGATAAACAATATAAAGGAAAAACCCGGAACTTTGGTTTCCACCCTATCGAGCGATTCTCGCCGATACAGCTTACGGGTAGGATAACGATCGGAATTAGGGTCTAATGGTGAGACGTTGCCTCTAAGAGTGGTACCAGCGTCCCATGGGCCCGATATTCCGGTCGGTGCCCAGGATGATACGCCGGACTTCCCGTGTTCGGTCAGTGGGCACTCCCATGTCCATTAACACTGACCGACTCCGGGAGCACTAAGTTCGCAATGATAACTCTTGACGTCTCGTCCTGCCGCTCCCGTGTGCTAGGATTCGACGTCTACGCTAAGGGCGTGAGCTATGGCTAGGGAGTCAACCGCCAAGTTTATTCCCCCTTGGCCCAATGGTCAAAGGCGGTCTTTTTCCCGCTGATGACAATAAAACACCCTGCGTAACCGTTAGATTCCTAATCCCTATCGATTTCCTAATCCTATGGACGCATCGGGAAGAACCCACGAAGGGGTTTCCACCAAAATCCCAGATTTGGGAACTACTCACACATATTTAGTAAAAAGCAATCTAAACAGAAATCGACCGTAAAAATCATAATCAGACGATAGAAAAGCAGTAAGAACAATGCTAATAACACTATATTAAAGTTTGACAAAGATCGAAAAACTTACAAGTATCTGAAAAATTACAGCCGTCAAGAAAGAGAAAAAACAGCAAAAAATAACAACTCTCCATTTCTGGAAAACCTAGGGGTTCTATTTATAGAATACGAAATCACCCGTCGGGTGAAAAGTCACCCGATCGGGTGACCTGCTTCGTTTCTTCGGCAGCGCAAAATAGGATCTCACCCGGTCACCACGGCACGGTCGGTTGAAGGTTGAATTGATCGGTTGGATCTTCGTGCCGTCGGGTGAACCGGTCGGTTGATCTCTCCGTGTCGTAGCTTCGGAGAATCTGCTACAGGTGAACTGGTCGAATGAAGGTCACCCGACCGGTTGGCATTCAGCGACAGAATTCCAGAGACTTGGGGCGTTTGAACCGGTCACTGAACCGACCGGGTGACTTCTTGGCCGCACCAACTTGTGTCCGGGCGGTGCACGCGTGCATCACCTGATCGATTGGAAATGATCAACCGGTCGGGTGAGGGGCTGAAAGATGCAATCTTCGTCGTTTGACCCCCTGGATCACGCGTGACTCCTCCCGTTGCTCCGGGGACTCATGATATCATCGTTTTATGTCCCCTATGCCAGTAAAATCCTGCAAAATACGAAAAACACGGAAAAGTGAAAGAAAACAAGAAAACACGAGAAAACGGATATAAGACGGCGGTAAAATACAGAAAAACACGGAAGAAAACGTGCACAAATATATGAAATATAAACGCACGTCACCTATATCGTAATGTAGGTCGCTACTACACACATATATATCCACATGTATACACTACATAGATACACACATAAATACAAGGAGATATACACAATATAGTATATCCCACTTAGGAGCATTACACGGTTACTGGACGCATGTCAAGGTTGGGCTGAACCAGGGTAAAAGCTATGTGTTTGTGCTGTGTTCATACATCTCTAACTCTCTAACTTTATTGTTAATGCTTGCATCTTTTTATACCGCTGCAACTCTCATTTTATTCAAGCATATAATAATCGTTGATTAAGTACAAATTGAGGCAACTCTAATTTGATACTTAGGCAACGATTAGAAGGATTTTTAATTACGCAAATTTTTTTATTGACAACCCTATTCAACCCTCTCTTCTAGTATTGTCTGTCATCTATAGGATCCAACACTTGGTATCGGAGAGAGGTTTAAAAGTGATGGCATCAACCATTTTCAGCGGCACAAACTTTTCTACCAGAAGAAAGAGAATATAGATATACTTGGAGGCCAAGAACATCGAATACAGGATCTTCATGCAAGAGATCTACAAAGTGCATTCAATCCCCAAATCAATGTGGACACCATCTTAAAAGATGGATTACTCGATGAACGTAAAGGTAATGCACTACTTTATTCATGTTTAACTGATAATATTATTAATGAGATTTCAGGAACCATGACCCCACAACAAATCATAAAATTGTTGGAAGAAAAATATGGAGAACTCAAAATTGAAGAACAACCCATGAAGACACAAAAGATCAAAGAGAGCGACGAGGAAAAATTCTGAAATGAAATATGTATAATGGCGGATCAACAAGACGACATTGAGGTTAGTGATTCTGAAGATGAGTTTGATATTGCAAATGCGTATGTACAACTTCACAATGAATTCGAAATATTAAGGAAAAGGAATAAAAAGTTGAAGAACAACTACAAATCCTTGAAAACAGATTATGATAATGTTATGCATGAAAACGAATGTTTGAAAAATGAACGTAGTTTATTGATTCATAATAATGATGGACACAACACACTGATGCATAATTTTAAATGTCTGAAAGATAAATACGATATATTAGTACGTGATCATAATATTCTAAGTAAAAAAGCATGTGTTATATGTTTCTCTTGTAAATTAGCATGTAAATACTCTTGAAAGTGTATATATGCTAGCAAGCTCAAATATGAGGAGTTAATGCTTAAGGTTAAGACTTCTTATACACCTAAGCTAGTCACTCCACCACACCATGCTCATGTACCCAAAAATGTTAGAAACAATAATGCCTTTATGTACGGTAAACATGCAAATAAAAATAGATCTTGTGCTATATTTCACAATGCTCACACTTTGGTATACAAGAATATTGTTCACAACACTCATCAAAAATCACATTTTTCGCACAAATCACCTGTTGCACACAAATGCTAGAAATAATATGATATGGGTGCCTAAACACTTGGGCTTGCATGTCAAGAATGTTTATATTCGTAACGTATTTAGAAACATGCATGGATTTCATAATGACTCTTTTGTTCATGTAAAAACACCAAATAGAATTTGGATTCCACATCGATGATCTCATATGCTATATTTGCTTTTGGGTATCCATGCACATAATGATTATTTTTTTGATACCTTAAAATAGAAGTAGAAAATTATGACTAACATTTCGGACCCAATCTTTTGTGGGTACCAATATATTTAAGATATTTTATTTTAGGAGCAATTCAAGAATTTATGGATCATGGATAGCGGTGCTCCGCATATATGACTTGGAATGCTAAATTGCTAAGCTCCTTAAAGATGGTGGACGAAGGAAAGGTAACCTTCAGGGATAACAAATAGGGAAAGATAATTGGAATCGGAAATGTCGGTAACCCTTCTAAACCTATTATTGAAAATGTTAGTTTAGTTAAAGGACTCAAACAAAACTTGATAAGCAGTAGTCAATTATGTGATAAAAGCTACAAAGTTCTTTTCACTCATGAAGCATGTTTAGTTTATGAAAATGCTATGAAGAATGTGTTAGTCCAAGCTAACCGCTTGGAAAAAATTTATACTTTTTCTTGTAAAGATAATGATTCAAAAGTATGTTTAATTATTTCATGTAATGACCCATTGTTGTGGCATAGACGCTTTGGTCATGCCAACATCAAAAACATAAATAAGATATCGAGGAAGGAATTGGTACAAGGACTCCCAAAATGAATTTTAAATTAGATAAAATTTGTGAGTCTTGCCAACATGGCAAATTACATAAGAGTACCTTTAAGAGCTTAGGAGCCCTTAGCTCAAAAAGACCACTTGAATTATTACATATGTATTTACTTGGTCCCACTATGACTTCTTCTCTTTATGGTAGCAAATATGCTTTTGTCATAGTGGACAACTACACAAGATTTACTTGGGTTTTATTTTTGACAAATAAAAATGACTCTTTTCATGAATTCAAAATATTTTTAAAAAAGACAGAAAGGCGTCATTCTTTGAAAATTATTTCAATAAGAAGTGACCAAGGTGGAGAATTCAAAAATGAACCTTTTCAAAAAATTTGTGAAAAACGTGGTATATCACATACGTTTGCTTTTCCTAGAGCTGCTCCACAAATGGAGTAGTTGAGAGGAAAAATAGAACACTCCAAAAGTGTGCACGAATAATGTTGACTGGAAGTAACCTTCCACAATATTTTTGGGCGGAAGCTGTAGCAACCGCGTGCTATGTTAAAAATAGAGTACTTATTAGAAATCCTTTTCAAAAGACACCTTATGAGTTATTGGACCAATGCATTCCAAACATATACTATTTTAGCGTTTTGGTTGTAAATGATATATTTTGAACATAAAAAATAAACTAGATAAATTTGACTTCAAAGCAGATGAAGGAATTTTTATCGGTTACTCTTTTAGAAGCAAAGCATATATATATGACAAGAAAATTCTTTGTGTCATTGAGACATTACATGTTACTTTTGATGAATCTATTACAAATGTTTCTAATGCTAGTTTTGATATTGATGATGATGTAGTTATTCCTTCTGGTGATACGAATAATATTGTTCCATTACCCAATTCATGCACTGAAGTGGCACATCACATATACACCCAAGTCATTGGAAACATTGATGACAGTGTTAACACTATATCACAGATACAATATATGTCTCATGTTTCTTTTGTTTCTAACAATGAGGCGAAAAATGTAGATGAAACTTTCGCAGATGAAGCGTGGATTGAAGCTATGCAAGAAGAACTCCTTCAATTTGAACGGAATTAGGTATGTTAGTTAGTCCCTAAACCAGAAAATCATTCAGTCATCGACACGAAGTTGGTGCATAAAAACAAGCTAGACGAGGATAGAAATGTGGTAAGAAACAAAGCAAGGTTAGTAGCACATGAGTATTCACAAGAAGAAGGTATTGACTTCGATGATACTTTTGCACCTGTTGCTAGACTAGAGTCAATTAGAATGTTACTTGCATTTGCATCTTTTAAAAAGTTCAAATTATACCAGATGGATGTAAAGAGTGTGTTCTTAAATGATTATATTAAGGAGGAAGTGTATGTTGAACAACCTCCAGGCTTTAAACATGAAAAAAATAGACCTTTTTTTTATATTGAATAAAGCTTTGTATGGCCTGAAACAAGCTCCAAGAGCTTGGTATGAGAGATTGAGAAAATTCTTAATCAACTCGGGATATAATGTAGGAAAAATAGACACTACATTATTTGTTAATAAAATTCATAATGACATCATACTTATCCAAATTTACGTGGATGATATCATTTTTGGATCAACTAACGAAAATCTATGTCAAGAGTTTGCCAAGTTAATGTAGGATGAGTTTGAAATGAGCCATATAGGCGAGCTCGCATACTTCCTAGGATTGCAAATCATGCAGTCAAAAGAGGGAACCTTTGTTTATCAAACGAAGTATGCAAAAGATCTACTCAAAAGGTTTGGGATGGAGAACTCATCGGGAAAGAATACTCCTAAGACCGCATCCACCTCTTTGGACAAAGATGAACCAGGTAAAAGCGTCAATCAGAAAACAAACAGAGGTTTGATTGGTTCTTTATTATACCTTACTGCTAATAGGCCTGATATAATGGTCAGTGTATGCGCTTGTGCACGATTCCAATGTGACCCAAAGGAATCACATCTTAAGGTATTAACATACATATTTATATTTAAAACCACATCTGACTTTGGATTGTTTAATCATAGAGATAGCACTTTCGATCTAATCTCGTATAGTGACTCAGACTATGCCAGTTGCAAAGCCATTAGGAAGTGTACATGTGGAACATGTCACTTCATTGGACATTCCGTTGTCTCGTGGTTTAGCAAAAAGTAAAGCTTAGTCTCACTATCGACTACTGAGGCAGAGTACATATCTGTCGGACTTGCATGTGTACATGTGCTCTGGATGAAACAAGTCTTAGTAGATTATGGTATTAAAACATCTATATGTGTAATTTATTTTGATAATAAAAACGCTATTAATTTATCCAAGGACTGTGTTTTTTATCCTAGAACTAAATATATAGACATTAGACACCGGTATATAGATGAACATTGTGTTAAAAAGATGTTGAACTTAAGTATGTTCGAATCGAACATCAAGTTGCAGATATTCTCACGAAATATTTGAAGATAGAATCCTTTTCAAAACTTCGTCGAGATTTAGGGATTATAAGTGAAAAATGATTGAAACCAAATTGAAGATATTTTTATGATATATGTTATTTCATGTCACATTTTTTTATTAACACTTGGTATAAAATTTAAGATTATTTATGTCACATGATATCTTATGCATGTTTATTTACAACAATTGATGTCATGATATTTTATATACCAATGTCACAATTTTACTACATTTTCGTATTAAAAATTTTTATGTGACAAAGGGGGAGCAACCTTACCATGCATATAAAATAACAATACTTGATTAACACTTGAATTGGAATATAATATGAATTATACATATTTCATCTTATTGCTACTAGCCTTGATGTATGGGGAGTAATCTCTCTAGATCAAGCATGCATCTCTACAGGGGGAGCGTAAGTCATTTCTTTTAATTTTATATTATTTTCACATTTTATATCATTTGTTGCCATCGTCAAAAAGTGAGAGTGTGTTGGGATACTGAGACCCACCCTAGTAAATTTTGATAATATGCACAAGTGATATGTGTACTAATATGTTTATTTCAAGTGTGCATATAGATTATTTTATTGCCATGAAGCTTATGGCACATTGTGAAGAAAATTGAACAACTTAGAGCCACAATCGGTAGTTTACTTTCGAGCCATAAGGTGAAGCATATGAAGGCTCAGAATTATAAAGCACATGAAGCATAAAATGAAGAGGAAATGGCTTTAGACGAAGAATGAAGATCAAGAGCTAGTGATGTGTTTCTAAGTGGGTTACTTGCTTAGAAATATAAAAGCCATAGTATATCTTACACACACACACACACACACACGCACACACACAAAATTTATGGGAAAATCATTTTAAAATATACTACTTAATTAATACTTTAATATAATTTTCATAAATAATTTTTCATGTATCTTAAGTATAAAAACTCATGTATCCAATAATTGCCGACTATCTGGGTCAGATATCCGACTACTGGCAGACAGATTTTACTTCCAACTGTGTAAAAATAATAGCCGACTACTGGTAGGCAGATTTTACTTCCAACTCGCTATCAAAATAATAGCCGACTATCCTTGGAAGTAGCCGACTATCTGGGTAAAATAGCAGGCTATTATCCAGAATTGCCGACTATCTGGGTCAACCCTTGACAGATTTAGAAGTTTCACTTGATTGGTGCTAGCCGTTAACTAGACATTGGAGGAGACTTTTTGAGCATATTTTAAGCTAATTTTGTGTAGATTTCATGATATTATCTCTCTATAAATATCAATGATTTCAGAAGTTTTTTAACACAACAATTTTATATCGAAAGAAATCTCTACTTGCTCAAAGTGCTCAAAAGCTCTAATCTTGCTCTTCATTCGAAAGGCTACTGGTTTTAAGTCTCTTATACTCAATCTTCTCAATTGTTTTTCAGATTTATTTTAGCCATTGAAATACTTGTTTTTGGTCTCCAAGATTAAATCTTTTGTTTTCTATTGAGATCCAAAATACAAGTCTCTTTTAATCTTTGTGTTTTTAAAAATTATATTCTTTTCAAAGAATAAAACTTGATCTGTGATCTCTAATCAAGTGCTCATTTTAGAAGATCAGTTTTCAAGATAACTCATTTGATCAAATTGTGCTTAATTTACAAACAATTATTTGATCAAGAGTTTTCTCGATTTTCTTAAGCCACTTATACACTAATATACTATTGGCTTTTAGGAAATAATTGTATGCAAAATTATATACTTGTTGTAAAGTCTTTGAAGAAGACTTGGTTATTACAATTCACACGTGTTAGGGAAGTTGTTTGGAAATTCCTAGTTGGTTGTAACTAGGCGAGTGTGTTGAAATTCCTGGCAAGAGGAAGCTAGGTGTTGTACGAAGTCCTCTTCAGTTGTGTTGAGGCTAGGTTTGCCCTCGTGGAGAGCTAGTGGACCGATTGCTGGACGTAGGCCAAAGTTGGGCCAAACCAGGGTAAAAGCCGTGTGTTTGCGATGTGTTCATATTTCTCTAACTCTCTAACTTTATTTTTATTACTTGCATCTTTTTATACCACTGCAATTGTCATTTTATTCAAGCTTATAATAATCGTTGATTAAGTACAAATTGAGGCAACTCTAATTTGAGACTTAGGAAACCATTAGAAGGATTTTTAATTACGCAAAAAAGATTTTTATTTGTTGACAACCCTATTCAACCCCCCTTCTAGTGCTGTCTGACATCCACATGATCCTACATTATCATATGTTTTCATGTATGTGTAGAAGGGGTTTTGAGCAAGCTTACATATGGCTTTTCCATCATCTAGCACAAGGCTTAGTAGACGTGAAGCAGTGGAAGAAGAAAAGAAATCATAAAACGCTTTTATGAAAACGCCCTAAGGAAAAAATTGCTCCTTTGCAGGATCTTTTACTATCTATGGAGAAGGGTGACAGATCTAAAATAATTTTTGCTATAAAATATAAAGAATAAAAGAATATCTTAGTTTTTGTAGTCACAAAAACTCTTACTTAGGACGACGACCCGAAGCGATCGAACGACTTTGTCAGGAGGCGACCATTTACTCCAAAAAGTTTCACCTTAGCTGAATCCTCGCCCCAAGCTTCGAATCTGATCCAAAATCCCCTCAAGTTTTGCTAGAACTTGAAAGTGAATAAAGAGGAAACCGAGGAAAAATATTTTGTCACCGTTTAATCAAAGTTTGCTCCAATAATTTAAGTAGAGCTCCTTTGATTAAGGGTTGGTATAAGTTTAGGAGTAAAAGGGTATTGAGTATTGGATCTCCCAATTTGGTTTTAATGATTGACAAACATAATTAATTGTGACTAATCCCCTATTTTGTAGCTAATGAAAGCGGCGTCAACTTAACTCAAGGAATATCAAATGCAACGATGTCTATAGTCAATAATGCAAGGAAATTAAATGATGAACTCAAGGAAATCAAGTGGAAGTCTTCAAGGTATTCAATAGGAAGTGAAGGGGATAAATGTGTAATTGTTTTATTCTTCATCTTCTTAATGAATTAGAATTTTAAGCCTTGAATAGGCTTGATAGGTTCACTTCCATAACGCTCACACATCATATTTCATTCCTCATTTGAATCCCATCGGGTTAGATCTTATAAAAACGCAAAATAGAGTTTTTCAGCCTCCCTAAATGACTAGTGCTTGAGACCCAGACATCTGGCATGCATGCATTTTACTAAGGCTGAATCCTAACCAGACCAGACGTCTGAAGTTCTCATACCCGATGTCTGCATAGTGAGACAGACGTCTGGGTGATGAACTCCAGATGTCTGGCTCTTAATGTCCAATATTTCCAGTAACTTGTTTTTACAGTTTCACTGATCAGATGTCTGAAGTTATCATCCCAGAGGTTTTCATAGTGAGTCAGATACCTGGGTGATGAACTTCAAATGTCTGGTGCTTGATGACCAAAATTCCAGTAACTCTGTTAGTTTCCCAAGCTGACTGATCAGACGTCTGAAGCTTTACATCCAGACGTCTGCACAGTGGCATCAGATGACTAGAAGTTGAACTCCGACATCTGCTAACTATTGACTGGAATTTCTAGTAACTCTGTTTCTAAACCCAGCTGATCAGTCATCTGAAGCTATGGACCCAGACAACTGCTTAGTACCCCAAATGTCTGGGAAGCCTTCTTCAGTCATTTGGAACTAGTCGTTTGACTGCATTAATTGCCCTGTCAATCAGTGCTTCAGCCGACTGGTCTGTCTACTCCAGTCGACTGATGACTAAGATTTTGGTGTGATTCTTAATCTTTATAAATAGGGTTTGTTGGCATTTATTTCAGAACTCTTGGAACATTTAGAAGAAATTTTTCCTTCATTGAATAGCATTCAAAGCTTCACTAAGCTCTTAAGCTTCACAACTTCTACCCTTGTCTCCCAAATCATTCAAGGTATTCAAAGCTAATCTTCATCCTATCTTTGTTCCTCATTTTGAGACAAGTAGTAAGTGCTCATACTATCATCATTTAGAGCACAACACACACACATCTTTGCCTCATACTATTAAGTCATTATTCAAGGCATAAATTGTGTAATTTGTTTCATATTGATTTGTTCAATTCCCTTCTCTCTACTTTATTGATTACTCTCGGTTTGTGAGAGTGGACCATTCCCGATTTGTGGGAAGTGGTGATCAATATTGTATTGAATTTACACATGTCGGGATTTGGTAAGTGGGTTATTAGTGGAACATTAATCACTAGCGGGATTGGCTAGTGGGATGCTGGAGTAGGATTCTAGGGAGTTGGGGTTTAACTCAGTGGAATCCGAACCAGGGTATATAACTTGTTTGTGTTTGCAATTTCTGTGTTGTTATCACAGAATCTCTTCCATAAGTTTAGTTGCATTAGGGATTTTAATTAGGCGTAAATTCCTTTTTATTATCATAAAACACTATTCACCCACTCTAGTGTTTTTCCCATAGTTTTAGGTCCTACAGAGGGGCTCCTTATTTATAGGGAGAGCTGAGCCTTCAAAGAAGTATCACATCCGATGTGGGACTAAAAAACAGAATTCAAATTGACTCAAATTTTTTCCCTTTCAAGTACTCAACTTTGAGAAATTAATTCTTCCTCTCCGTTAAACTTCAGAATCAAAATGATATATCATTTTGAAGAGCGTTAAACGTAGATCGCATAGAAACAAATGGTGCTCAATTCTGAGTTCATTTGACCCCTCAAACGAACCCTCAAAGATCGCCAAAAAAAGTTGGGTTTTGAGTCTCCACCCCGTGATTATTTTGATGATGAACAACATAATATGGTACTAATATCTCCATTAAGTATTGTGTATATGTATTATGCCATTTCAGCTATCCTATGGAACATTGAAGATCAACTTATGATAGCCAAGCCTTTGGAGTGCTTACAAGCTTAAGAGAAACTAAAACATGCACTCAAGGATGGTGTGATGAGCCAGCAAGGTCATGAACCATTGGAGCTAAAGCAAGAATGAAGAAGAAGAATATTTGGACTTCAATGTATTTAATTTACGTATTTTTCTTCGTTTTATTTAGCTTTGTAAAGCCTTGCAAGAAGCTCACACACACACACACACACACACACACACACACACACACACACACACACACACACACACACAAGAATAGCTTCAAAAAGTTTTAAAAAGTATTTAAATCATATATCCAAAGTAGAAAAATATTTTGAAATAATTTCACAAAGTTTTATAGCCTAAAACCCAAGTATCAGAAAAGTAGTCGGCTAATTTTTGGTTTTAGTAGGCTGATTTGCTCTGGGTAAAATGAGATGTGCTCTGTTGGCTGAAACAGTCAACTGTTATTCATTGAGCAGTCGACTGCCTCAGGCCAAATAGCCAACTACTCAATGAATAGCAGCCGACTGTTTTTACCCAGCTAGTCCAATTTTACCCTCGTTTTCTAGCCATTTGAAAGGTATTTTGTGGACAATTTTGTGCATAGTTTGGGCTCTATAAATAAGAGTTTGGTGTAGAATGTATTCTAACATTAATAGCTAATATTTTCAAAAGAAAAAGAGTATTTCTTGGCCCAAAATATTTTAAGCACAAAAACTCATTCAATGCCAAAGTTCTTCATTGTTGGCCTAAATTTTTAGATCTCCACAAAGCTCTCAATTTCTTCATTTTTAGGATATCCTCACCATAGCCTTCACACACTCTAAAGCTCAAGCAAGGCTATAAGAAAAGAGCATTCTTTCTTCATCAATTGTAAGTAGAAAATCCTCAAACGGTTGAGGTGGTAAGTTTTATTTTCTTGGGAAGAAAATTCATTGTAAGCAAGACCTCTTGGAAAGAGGCAAGTGTAACTATTTTGAGAAATGATCTGAGCCGAGTGGGACTCGGGTGTTGCTGGAGTAGGATACCGTGGGCATGTGGGACTTGCGTATTCGAACCAGTGTACATTTTATGTCTGCGTTTGGTTTGCTTTCTCTATCTCTTTATCTCTTTGCCTCTCTTTATCTTGCATGATTAAGTTTTATTCCGATGTGCATGTTTATATTGCAAGATTAATTTTTGATTATAACTAACTTGGGTAACTCCATTTGTAGTTTTAGGTAGATTCATTAGCGGGAAATTTTAAGTTTTACTGAGATACTAATCGCCCCCCTCTAATATCTACTTGACAATCTACAAGATCCCAACAAAAATTGCCCCCAAAAATAGCCCTGGACTGCACAGTTCGCGGGGCCCATAGTGGGCCCCACCAGTCTGCCGGCTCGGATTCGGGCGCGCCTGATTGAAGCGAGTGGGCGGGCCCAGAACGGGCGCTCACCCGAAGTGGGCGGGCAGGACCAGCTGGGCTTGAGCCCAGTGCCCAGTGCTTAGGTTGAGCCCAGGCGCCCGGGCAGAGCCAAATAGCCACCTTCTTCTTTTTTTGGCTTTCTCCTTCTTTGTTTTAGCCCCAGCTGAACTTGAGCTAATACAAATGGGTCCAGGAAATTCTCGGACCCCCTGTTTGAGCTAATACAAATGGGCTGCTGCAGCTAATTAGAGAAGAATATTTCAATTTATATGACGTGCGTTTATATTTCATATATTCACGCACGTTTTCTTTTGTGTTTCTCCGTGTTTTTCCGCCGTCTTTTATTCGTTTTCTTGTATTTTCTCGTTTTCTTTCACTTTTCTTTGTTTATCCATGATTGCAGGGGATTGACCATGTAGGGGACGTTTAACGATGATATCCCAAGTCCCCGGAGCAACAGGAGAAGTCACGCGTGATCCAGTGGGTCAAACGTCGAAGAATTCATCTTTCAGCTCCTCACCTGGTCGGTTGGTCATCTCCAACCGATCGGGTGATGCACGCGTGCACCACCCGGTCTCTGCCGCAGCTCATAAGGAAGTCACCCGACCGGTTCACAGACCGGTTTAGCGGGGGCCTATTCTTTGTTTTCTCAAGCAAAATGCCAACCGATCGGGTGACTCTCACCCAATCGGTTCATCTGTAGCTGAAGATGAAGAGCTGAAGACACGAACGCCGAACCGATGGATTCACCCGACTGCTCCAAGATCCAACCGGTCACTCAAGAACTCACCCGACCGGTTCATGTGATCGGGTGAAAGCTCGCCGAAGGCGACGGCCGAAGCAACAAGCTGCTCACCCGATCGGTTGACATTTCAACCGATCGGGTGGCCTTTTCTTCTGCTTTCACGCACCGTTGCTCATTCATTGAAGATCTGCTATCATTCCAGAAGGATTTTGGGTGATCTCTTATTTTTCTAGCGTCGGCATCGTCGTTAGCTTTCCAACGATAGGTTGCATGCCCAAATCCGATTTTTCTAGATTTTTCTGGAATTTTCTAAGCGCAGCTATGTGCTGAAACTGGCTGCTGTCTGAAATTTCACTTCAACCGATCGGTTGACTTGTCAACCGACCGGGTGAGATCTGTTTCTGCGTATCTGAGCTCTCTGTTTATTCCACCCGATCGGGTGAGTTTTCACCCGATCGGGTGGGCCGTTTTTGACAGTTTTGGACCCGAACCAGTTGGGTTTTGAGGGGGCTTATAAAAGGGAAGTTGGAGCACGACTTGGAGATTTTTTCTGGAGTTTTTTAGGGCTTTTTCAGCCCCTTTGCTAGGGGGCTTAGGTTAGTTTAGATTAGGTCTTTTGTTCAATAAATCTTGTAATGGATTGAAGACTCAATTGCAAGCTAAGTATTTTCTTCTCTCATTTTCTATTGTTTTGTGTTATTTTCTTTGTTGCTTGATGGTGAATGTTTGTTTGTCATTATTATTGCTTTCTATCATGTTCTTCACCATCGAGTAGTGTTTGATGAACCCCTAATACGGGTTAGGGTAGGATTGATGCTTGGAAATTTACATTTGGCTTGGTTGCATGGCATGTGTTCGATGAAATGTGTCAATGGGTATTTCTAGCAATCTGGGTCCAATTCGTACGACGACACACTAGATGTGTTGGGGATTGGGGTCCGGTGCTTGTCCTGTCAAGATCCGCTTCGATGTATTGCTAGAAATCACATTTGACCTATTTGGCCATTAGGGTTACGCGGGGGTGTTTCATTGTCATTGGCGGGAGAAAGACCGCCTCTGACCGTCGGGCCAAGGGGGAATAAACTTGGCGGTTGACCCCCTAGCCATAGCTCACGCCCCTAGCGTTTACATCGAGTCCTCGCGCGTGGGAACGGCTTGGATGAAGTGTTGGGAGATATCATTGTGGCCTTAATGCTCCCGGTTGCGGAAGGTGTTAATGGACACGGGAGTGCCCACCGTCCAGAACCGGGTAGGCCTAACGTGCTTGGCACCGACCGGAATATCGGGCCATGGACGCTAGGTACCACCTTTTGGGGCAATGTCTCACCCTGGGTCAAGTCAAATGCCAAGTGTCATGAGTGCTCTAGCCCGTGTTGGCGGGGATTCATTTTGTGTCATTTTCATTTCTTTCTTTTATTTCTACACTTCACCCACATTATCCGCGTAGCTAGCACACAACCTAGGCGAGGCTAGTAGCCACTCAAGCCATCCACCTCCCTGTGTTCGATAAACCCGCACCCTACACTAACCGTGCACTTGCAGTAAAACGACACCGCGCCCATACCGTAAACGGGGCGCCGGTCATTATACACTTGGTTTTTATAAGATTTCCTTGTGCTTTCATATGCGAGCTCTAAATAATGCAGTTCCTGAATATTCAATAAATTCTAGAGTTCATTATATTTTAGAGAATTTATAGTTATTTTATGAGATTTTTACAACGCTTAATTTCAGGATCAAAATGTGGAAGAAAAGCTACCAAGACAGGACCAGACATCTGGACTTATGCCTCCAGATGTCTAGAGAAGAGCTGACACTTAAATACGCAAATTCAGCTCCCCAAGATGTCTAATGTTTATACACCAGACGTCTGGCCATCAAACACCAGCCATTTGGCCATGCTTCATCGGCCGTCTATGGCAGTGGGTGTAATTATTTTCAACTCTCTGGAATTTGCACCCACTGTAGCGAGACATTTGATGCACATGTTCCAGACGACTAGCTCAAGCTCCAAACTTCTAGCAAGACAATGCCAGATGTGTGATCGTAGCTACTTCCATCAACCATCAAGTGAAGCTCCACACACGTCTAACAACTCAACGCTAGACGTCTAATAGCGGCTCTTTCAAGTGACAATCTCCAAGCATTCAGACGTCTGGCTAGCTTACACCAGATGTCTGACGGTTTTACTCTGGCAATTATTGAAACGATCTTTGTCCAGTTTGCAGTGGCTCTGACCCAAACCCGAATTAGGGCTTCTAGCTTTTGGAACATAGATCTCATATCTAAGTGTGGAGAATTGATTGGGGTTTAGGGCAATAAATACACATTCTCATTAAAGTCTAGAGCTATCATCTTCATTATTCATAATCTAGGACTTTGGGGTTTTTGCATAAAGAAGAGTACGGCCCATGGAATTGAGCTAGAGGCTTTGTAAAAAGATTTTTAGCGATAAAATCCTAAATCTTTCTTTGTATTTAATTTTTTATCATTATAGTTGATTGAGATGATGATTTCTTCAATGATAATTGTTGTATTCTCCACTATGTTTGGTGATGTATGGGTTTTAATATCTATAACGTAAGTGCACGGCGTATGTTTACGTGACTGCAAAGTCTTAATATTTATAGTTACAAGCACACGGTGTCGGTTGTGTACTTACAGGTCGTCTGCAGGGAGGCAAGTGTTGAGTACAGGGTTATCTTTAGGTTTATTAGCTACGCGAATCATTGGTGAGAAGGTGAGAACAATTTAGGGAGTATCAATAAAAGAAAAGCTCTAGGGCCAAGTATACCCGCTATTATGATTAGGCTAGGATTGATTTAGGTTGATTGGTTATTGAATTATGCAATATAGAGAGGTTGTCGCATAAATTGTTATCACATATCTCCCACTCTCGTGATGCTATGATAGGACTACCTACCCTGTGCTCAAGCCAACTATCTTTGGTCATCGACATACGGTAGATGCATAGTATTCAACAAATATCTCCATTCCTCCTTCATACCACTATCGTGGATAGAATTCCGATCAATGTTAGGAGTGCTCTAATCCACCTCCAATTATCATTGGTGGCATGGATAGTGGAAATAGACATATGGATCGAATACCCTAGATTAGACCTAGCTATCGCTAATGACTACTCTATTAATCCACAAGGGGAGAGATTGATTTATATCGATAATAATCATCCTAACAAACCCCTAATCAGCAATTATTCAATAACCCGTCAAAATTACATCAATCCATTGCCAATCTCAATAGGGTTAAACCAATAGCCCTAGATGAATGACTACTCACGATCCATAGATGAAAACATGATCAGATGCAATAATAGATGCATTTAAACAATAAGGAAGAGATAGAAGAGCTTATCTAGATGATCCACAATAAGAAAAACAAAGAAACACAACTATTGATTGAAACCCGATAGCAAGATTACAAAAAGAGTTAAAAGAATAAATGCTACAACAGAGAATGAGGATCAAAAAACACACTGAAAAGCGATGAATACCCCTTCCAGAAGTTCTGGAAAAGAGTCACCCAAAAGAATAAAACAAAATGCTATTTATACTAATCCAGAAAAACATAAAAAGTCCCAAAACACCCCTTAGTAGTGCCCAAAAACCCTTAAGAAAACCTAGCCTACACGGTCGCGTTGGAATCCACACGATCGTGTGGCTACAGAGCTCCAACAACATCCCTCTGTATTAAATTTCTTCTGCAGTTACATGACCATGTAGATTCTACACGGTCGTGTAGAATCTCGTGCGGCTCCTCTCTATAATGTCCCTACATGATCGTGTACATGGCCGTGTGGGGGCTTCTTGGCATGCCATCTACACGGTCGTGTGTGATATGCCATACGATCATGTAAGCCTTCATTTTCAACTCTTCTCGTGGGCTTTTGGTGACACAGTCGTGATGGGTTTTATTCGATCCTTAGGGCTCAAAATCGACGTCTGGCCTTAGTCGGGCAGACGACAAAAACAAATAAGCAGCAAAAAACTTGAAACTATTTTAAGAAAGTCCTAACGAAACAATAACCAAAATCTATACTATCCCAGGGTGGGTTTGACCAAACCCTAAATATAGATCTATAAAACTACTGTGATTATAAATGCATGAAAAATAATGGACATACTTTTGTTCTGCAAGTTAGCAGAACGTCGATCCTCAAAACAAATGCCCCCACTTTGGGGCTAAACAGCTTCCATTGAACTGCATTGCGTCCTGAGACGAGCAATCTCCTTGTTGCCGAGCCAACCACGTGCTCTAGAAAGTTTCACCTTGAGTGGATCATCCGTCAAGACTTCGGATCGGATCCGAGAGCACATAGGGTGCGAACCCGAAGTCAATTCATTCTCTTTGGCTGAAGTCAATCTCTTAGCCTTGCTAGGGCCCGATCAGTAGCAAGAAGAGGAATGGAGAAAGATGGAATAATATTTTGGCCTATTTGATCTAGGTGTGCTCTTAACTTTTGAGAGCTCCATTTATCCATGGTTTGGTGCAAGTTTCAAAGAGGAGAGTTAGCCCCTATTTATATAGAGAGTTAATCCATCCTACTCTTACAATATCCGATTTGGGACTAAACAATTAGTGAAACAATTAGAGAAAAAAATTAATTACAAGTTTGCCTTCTATGAAGGCCAAACTTTAACGAATTTTTCGTCCCTAACTATTGAAATCTAGAAATTATATCATATATCATATTGAATAGCACTGAACAATGAACACATAGAAATAAACGGTGCTCAATTCCAAGTCCGTTTGACCATTCAAACGATGTTCCAAAGATCGCCAAAAAATTGCACAAAAATGTGTAGATTTAATCTGCACATAATCATCTCGTGGGCCTCACCAGTGGGGCCCACCTGTGGGTTTCTGGCCTGCTGAACGCTTGACTGTCGGGTGCCCCCTGCTTGGTGGGCAGGCATGTACCCGCTATTGGGAGATGTGTATGCCCTCAAGGCAATTCATCTCTCTTTATATGTACAAACATCTTGTTCAAAATAACAGTAAGCTGTTAGGTAAGAATTTAACTAATTTAATAATAATGTAGTCTACATTAGAACTTAGGTAAAATCCAGAGTCTTGATGCGAGGTCAAACAAGTATCGAGATGAGTATCTTGATCATGGAAAATTGTTTGATCGTTTGTAGCATAAGTCTAAAATCGTTCGTAGTCGTAGATGTTTCGAGAAAAGGATATCGATACATCGGATAGACCATTTTGTCTTTTGTCTTCACCATGGAGTGGTGACGATGATGTCATGGTTGTTCGACTTGGCGAAGTTGAGACGAGACACAAGTGCTCATTGGAGAATGAGTTCACTGAATGACTCAAAGATAGTTATCATATGGTTAACATAACTAATCTGTCAGTGATAACTCCCAGTGATGATAGGCAAGTTGGTCCTTAGACTTGAAGTCATTGTACGAGCCTATACATGAACGGTGTCACTTAGATCACTGACCTAGCTTTGAGGTAAGTCATATCGAAAAGTCTTTGGTTGAGTGACACTTGAAGCGTGCGAGGAAAGTAATGACCAAGAGAGGATTCATCTCTCCCCTTTATGGGAAGTTAGTGTCGCACGTGTTGGTTCAGTCTTTAGTTAAAACTGGCCAAAGTATGTTGGAAAAAGTCCAACATTGATATACCAAAGACTGATGGAGACTAACGAAGTTCAAGCTATTAGGGTTGACAGTTGACCATACCTTAGGCTTGACTAAGCGACATAGTTGTGGCGAAGGGACTAAAATCGTGGCAATCATCACAGACACAGTCAAGGTGGTCACGACAATACTCATGTCAATGGGAACCACATAATGATGATACCGAAACAGGGACGTACCTGCTGCTCGTGGTCACTGCCATCTGGGGTTTTGAGCCCCACATGTAGTAGGGTTAGGCAGTAGGGTCTCACACAGAGTAGGTCCTTCATCAAGTAATATGTAGAATTAGGGAGAAAATACATCGGATGTATGTAAATTAATTGTGTCGCAAAAGGTTTGCGATATAGACTTCGGAATATTAAAGATGTGTGATTAATTGCATTTTATGCAAAAGAATTTAAATATGTCGCAAAATTTTGCGAGCCTATTTTAAAATAAACGCATAGAAAATGGTTATATGGGGTTTTCGGGAATGTCCCGGTCAAAACTCGTGTTTGAACGGCTCCGAAATAGCTCAAAACGACCTAAAATTTGAGCAAATCAGCCCTTAAAAGCCCATTTAGGGTATTGCGGGTCGAGCGCACCCAACCCATGGGCTAGACCCGTGCCCGCCAGGCAGGCAGGCAGGCGCTGCATGCGCTTAACACGATGGGGCCCACTACTAGAGCTTTGTGCCCTTTTCTTCGATGGTTGCGTTTTTGTGAAAACACGTGGGTTTTTGGGTCATCTTTGCGTCATCGTTTGAGTGGTCAAATAAAGTTGGAATTGATCACCGTTTGTTTCTATGCGCTCACCGTTCAGTGCTCTTCGATTTGATATATGATATCGCTTGCGAAGCTCAATGATGAGGGATGAAAAATTCGTTGAAGTTTAGCCTTCATGAAGGTCAAACTTGAAATTAATTTTTCCTCAAATTATTAGTCTCACATCGAAAATTGAGAAATAAGGAGGGGTGATCTCCCAATATAAATAGGGGCTAGCTACCCTCCTTTAAAATGCATCAAGATTCAGATCTGAGTAGCTCCATTAAACGTGACCAAGCCTGGATCCAAGCTTAAATAATATTCCTTCTATCTCCCTTATTCTTCTTTGCTCCTGCTTGGGCTCTAGAAAATCTATGAAGGAGTTCAGATCGGATTCGAAGTCTTGACGAAGAATCCGCTCAAGTGAAACTTTCTGGAGCACGTGGTTGGCTCGGCGACAAAAGGATTGCCCGCCTCGGGACACAGTTCGGTTCGAGAGAAGCAGCTCAGCCCCAATGTGGGGCACTGGTTCGTGGGATTTTGCGCCTTGCTAACGTGCAGGGCAAAGGTTAGTAGTTTAATTTATGCATTTTTAATTGCAGTTAAATATTATAGATCTATACTTAGGGGTTGGGTAGACCCACCTCAGGATACTAGAGATTCTGGATATGATTTATTATTCCTTAGGGCTTGGCTTAAAATAGTTTTAAGTTGTTCTTTCTGCTGCTTTTATGATTTCGTCGTCTTCCCAACTTAGATCGGACGTCGATTTAGAGCCCTAAGGGTCACTAAAAAACTAACATTGGTATCAGAGCCCGTCTACTTGATCTATAATTTTAATGCGATTTAAAATGCATAGGATGTTTTAGAAAGATGAAAATAATTGGATTATTTAGATTTTAATAATTATGTGATGATTATTAAAATATTGTTGCACCTTAAACTTTATGTGATAATTTTTTAAGTTGCTTGTTATCAGGCTATATAAAAATTTTAGTTGACATTTTAATGGTTATTTCTTTTCTTGCTCATTATGTGATAATACAAGAAAAACATTTAGGTTAGCCATTAAAAGCTCTCTAAAGACTTACGAGATAATTTTTTAGATTAATGTGCTATGATTTAAAAATTGTTGCAACCATTAAATTCCTAATACTTGATTTGGGTAGCCCTCTCTAACAATTATTATTATGTAACCTAATTGTGGTAATAATAATTTTGAAAAGGCTATGATTTAATTTGTTGCAACTTGAATATTATTAAATACCTAATACACGATTAGGATAGCACCCTAAAAATTCCTTATAGTTGATAAGGACCTTAATAAAAGTTATTAACGAATCCTAATAATTTTGAATTTTAGGATTCAACTACTTGATAGGATTAACTAATTTAATGAAGCCATATTAAATCGATATTGCACATTTAAACAATTAGCATCCTTAAAGAATCATGAACGGTGTCTAGAAACTTTGTAACTATAGTTGTGGATCACCTCAGCTTGATTGATGGAGGTAAGTGATCCTGGCCTAGCCAAACCCACCTAGCTGTGTTCTGCTGGGCCACTAGGATGCAAACTATTTTTATGTGACACCATCGATTATATCTAGTCAAATACGTTTAAAATCTTCTTCAAGCTTAGCGTAGCCCTCCTTGTTTTGAAGTTTGGTAACTATCGTTCCATGTTAGTTGTTGAGCACACTCAAGCTATGACATGGCTACCATATGGAAACCAACTTCTAATTACATGTGATGTAGTCTAGACTTAACCCAAACCGTCGCATCGTGCATACATCGAACGCTGGCGTAAGTTAGGCTAGACACGAAAACAAGGGTCTGACTAGACTAATCATTATGATTTGGATGAGCACACTCAGGATTATAAGTGGTTAAGGGTAAAAATCTATAGGGAGTCATATATGATATGATTGATGAAGAGTCATCTACCAATCATCGAGTCAAGTAATTTGTTGAGCACACTCAAGGTTGTGAGACTCAGGGTGGTTGGATCACTCTCCCACTAAATTTAATTAATAAATTCGTTCATTATTATGGCTTAAATTGATCGCTAAAATAGTGGGAGAATATAGTTAGATAAAAACCATTCTATTTATATTTAAAGTTGAACATATGCTAAACTAGGATAGTTTTATGTTTTATCACTTGAATCTAAATCATAATATCCTAAGAGAATATGCTAAATGGTTAAGATGATTGGTTAAGGAATATCAACTCAAAAATCCAATTTGATAGTCTAAACTAGGTTCTCACTGACCTTAAAGTGTCCTTCTTAGCATAAGCTTAAGGACAATGATTTCCTTGAGCTCTGGGTCCAATACTATAAAAGCACGCTACTTGTCACTCGCCTCTATGATGGGCAGCTTGAACATATTGATGTTCAAAGCAAGTTTCTCTGTATAACTTGTTGAGCACACTCAATGTTGTATGGAAAATGGTTTCAATCCGCAAGGTTTTGCAACTTCGTGCAAACTGTTTGGCTCGAAAATAAGTGCATGAGCGATGCAAGACCATGTATCCAAATTAAATCTTGAGTCAAGCAACTTGTTGAGCTCACTCAAGATTGTAAAGCTCAAGTGTTTGGATGCATGAGATGCTTGCGTAGATAATATTTGTGTTGGCACTTGTAATGTCTAAATGTGATTTAGAAAAGAAGAAGGCATTCAGGAAAGTCGGGTAAGAAAGAAAGTTTTATCTATCATAAGAAAAGGCAAAAGTAGCAGGAACTGAAAATGTGACATATTTGATGCCACAGTTTCAGAATAATTGTTATACAAAAGGAAAATATTGTCCTATGTGTTGGAAAAAGGGCAAGTGTTGTTTCTTGGACTATAGGGGAAGTCTAACACATTTTGGCGAATGTCGTCATCTTGCTTCTGAAGCAATATTTCGGTGTGAGTAATTTGTATAACAATATTGTATTAGATGTTAATACATGAATATGCAAGTTACAGAAAACTTATCTATGGCAAAATAGATTAGGCCGTACCAAAGAGAACAGACTTGACAAGTCAAATAAAGATGTGGCTTTTGACCTCTCGTATTATGAGTCGAAAGACACCTGTAAGTCTTATCTGAATGGTACAATGGCCAAAACTCATTCTATAAGACCATGGGAGAATGAGTTGGAGAAGTCGTGGTCTCGTATATTTTACGGATGTATCCAGACCTAAGTCTAAATTAGTTAAGATATAGTATTCTTATTTTATTACGACACGTGTTCTTGATGAAATACTAGTTTGATAAAATAGAGAACACAATGACAGAAATATTGGAAATACTTCGATCAGATCGAAGAGGCGAATACTTAGCTATGCAATTCTTGCGTTGTAAAAGAAAATGAGATTTTCTCTCAGGTCATGTCTCTTAACACATCGGTGTGTTAGAGAGCATGAATTGCACTCTGTTAGACATGGTGTGATACATGGCAAGTGACTCTGAGTCACAATCCTCCCTCTGGATTAATCCCCAGTAATAATGCCTAGGTTATTGATAAGGTCCTGATAAGGTCTGTGCCAATGACTCCATATGTGATATGTAACAGTGAGAAACCTAACCGAGGTATGTGGTTTTTTTTTGCGTAAGTCAAGTGGCTTTATCTAGACAAACTGGAAGACACATCTGTCAGAACAAGTAAATATGATATTCCTCAGATCAATTACTAGGAAGTCACATGATTACTCGAGACTTGTGAAACAAAGGAGTCGAGTAAAACATCATGGTTGATGATGGCCTATCAAACTTCCAAGATTCCATTCGGAGTAGGAACTCTGAGAAATGGCTTGATGCAATCCGAAAAGAGTCATTGCACGTAAATAAAGTATGGACCTTAGAAGCCGTGCCCAGAGAAAATGTTCCCATTGGCTGCAAATGAATCTTCAAGGTAGAAGATTAGTGCATATGGAAAATAGAGAAGTGCAGGTTATGCTGGTTGAGAACGGTTATCATCAAAACTCATATAAATGGATTTTGATGAAACTTTTTCGCCAATAGTCATGTACAGATCTATTCGGGTCAGACTCGTTGTCAATGCTCATGATGACCATGAAAACTGGAATATGCATGAAAAGTCTGTTTTCTAAATATCATTTAGAAGAATGAACTTACATGAATTAGCCAGAGAGTTTTCAAGGTCAGTGGTAGCGGATAAAAGGCATGTGAGGCATCAAGAAGCCGGAACATATGTTTTGATAAAGTAATCAAACAGTTTGAATCTTTGTCAAAAACGATTATGAACTGTGCATATGACCAGTGACTATTTTGGATGATTATATCTAGCCTCAAGTGCGGACGATGAGCTGGATAAGTTCCAGGCAAGACAAATGTTATGGATTCTAATAAACAAAGGAAATTATTTGGATGAGATTCAAATGTGTGTTCTAGCATGAACATAGAAAATCCTTAAGTATATACTAAAGACGGTTTAGCAGATTCACTCATGAAGGCTCTACCACATAAAGTCTAGAGAGTCTTATTGTAAATGCAGTATGAGATACCAGGATAAATGGGCCTGGGTGCAAGTGGGAGATGTTGGGAGATGTGTATGCCCTCGAGGTAATTTATCCATCTGTATATGTACAAGCATCTTGTTCAAAATAACAGTAAGATGTTTAGTAAAAATTTACCTAAGTTAATAATAATGTAGTCTACATTAGAACTTAGGTAAAGTCCTGCGACTTGCTGTGAGGTCAAACAAGCATGGGATAAAGATCTCGATCATGGAGAATGGCTTAACCGTTTGTAGCATAAGTCTAAAATCGTTCGTGGTCGTAGATGTTTTGAGAAAAGAATATCGGTATATCGGATAGACCATTGTGTCTTTGTCTTCACCATGGAGTGGTGACGATGATCTCATGGTCGTTCGACTTGGCGAAGTCGGAGACGAGACACATGTGCTCATTGGAGAATGAGTTCACTGAACGACCCAACAAGAGTTATCATATGGTTAACATTAACTAATCTGTCAGTGATAACTCCCAGTGATGATAAGCAAGTTGGTCCTTAGACTTGAGGTAATTGTACGAACTTGTACGTGAACGGTGTCACTTAGATCCCTGACCTAGCTTCAAGGCAAGGCATGTCGAAAGGCCTTTGGTTGGGTGACACTTGAAGCATGTGCGGAGAGTAATGACCAAGAGAGGATTCGTCTCTACCATTTGTGGCGAGTTAGCGTCGCACGTGTTGGTTCGGTCTTTATTGAAAACTTTGGCCAAAATATGTTGGAAAAAGTCCAACATTGATATACCAAAGACTGATGGAGACTAATAGAGTTTAAGATATTAGGGTTGACAGTTGACCATACCCTAGGCTTGACTAAGCGACATAGTTATGATGAAGGGACTAAAACTGTGACAATCATCACGGACAAAGTCAAGGTGGTCCCGACAATACTCATGTCAATGGGCTAATCACATAATGATGATACCTAAAGAGGGACGGCACCTGCTACTCGTGGTCTCTGTCATCTGAGGTTTCGAGCCCCACCTATAGTAGGGTCAGGCTATAGGGTCTCACGTAGAGTAGGACCTTCATCAAGTAATATGCAGAATTAGAGAGAAAATACATCGGATGTATGGGAATTATTTGTGTCGTAAAAGGTTTGCGTTATAGACTTCAGAATATTAAAGATGTGGGATTAATTGGATTTGATGCAAAAGAATTTAAATACATCACAAAATGTCGGCAAGCCTATTTATAAAATAAACGCATAGAAAATAGTTACAAAGGTTTTTGGGAATGTCCCGGTCAAACCTCGTTTTCGAACGGCTCCAAAATAGCTCAAAACGGTCCAAAATTTGAGCAACTAAACCTACAAAGCCCATATAAGGCATTGCGGGTCGGGCACGCCCGACCCACGGGCTAGACCCATGCACCCAGGGTGCGTGCGCTACTCGCGCCCAGCGCAGTAGGGCCCACTACAATGGCTTTGTGCCCTTTTCTTCGGCGACTGCATTTTTTGTGAAAATGTGTGGGTTTTTGGACCATCTTTGAGTCATCTTTTGAGTGGTCAAACAAATTCGGAATTGATCACGATTTGTTTCTATGCATTCACCGTTCAGTGCTCTTCGATTTGATATATGATATTGCTTCAACGGTGAAGGAGGAAAAATTCGTTGAAGTTTGGCCTTCGTGAAGGTCAAACTTAAAATTAATTTTCTCCTCAAATTATTAGTCCCACATCAGAAATTGTGAGATGAGTTGAGGTGAGCTCCCTACATAAATAGGAGCTAGCTCTCTTCATTGAAACTTGCACCAAGCTACAAATCCAAGTAGCTTCATTAAACGTGAGCAAGCCCGGATCCAAGCTTAAATAATATTCCATCTTTCTCCCTTATTCTTCTTTGCTCCTGCTCGGGCTCTGGCAAATCTATGATGGAGTTCGGATCGGATCCGAAGTCCTGACGGAGGATCCAATCAAGGTGAAATTTTCTGGAGAACGTGGTTGGGTCGACGACGAGAGGATTGTCTGCCTCGGGACACGATTCGGTTTGGGAGAAGCAATTTATCCCCAATGCAGGGCACTGGTTTATGGGATTCTGTGCCTTGCTAACGTGTAAGGTAAAGGTTAGTAGTTTAATTTATGCATTTTAAATTGCAGTTACATATTATAGATCTATACTTAGGGGTTGGTCAGACCCACCCTAAAATAGTAGAGATTCTGGATAGGGTTCATTATTCCTTCGGGCTTGACCTAAAATAGTTTTAAGTCATTATTTTCGCTACTTTATGATTTCATTGTCTGCCCGACTTAGACTGGACGTCGATTTAGAGCCCTAAAAGTCACTAATAAGCCAACACTGACAAATGTAACGACCCGTTCCCGGGGCCCGTTACTTTTTTGATATTTGCGCAGGTCCTGCAGTTAACTAATGAAAACACAATAGCCACGATACAGAGATGTACAAAATATCCACATAGTGTCCAATTATTACGATACATACTGTACAAAATGTTCCAACAAACGTATATGAAGGAAAGGAATACAACTGAAAATGACTCTGAAAGCTACGGTCTCAGGGTCGAACTCTGGCGCTATTAACTCAAGAGCATCTGCCTGCATATGTACGTCGTCTGCGGTGCCACGGAGATGGAACCGTAGGTAAGTCACAACAATTCTAGCAATAGAAATAAAGTAGTGCAAAAGTATGGAACAGATTATATTAAACAAAAGATAGTCATGTTGGTACAAAAAGTAAAGTATGAGCTGACAGGTATGTAAGAGTGATAAGTAAAGTACTGGTAACAACTCAGGTGTGGTAAGTGGTGCATGTAATGCATAAAGTAAAGGTGACTGTACGAGAGCAATAACTATGGCATGGCATATGGTAGCAACAATATTTCAACCAACAGACAATGTGATGACGGTGGTAAGACATCCAGGTAGATAAAGCAACACTTAAAAAAGATGAGCGTCGTTTGGCTATCTAATAGTGTAGGCGGGCCTAATAATAAGAAGTCTAGCTTAACTCCCAAATCTGCCAGGCAGTCAGGGCTTGAAGGCACATGTCACTTCTATGACCGTAAGACAAGTCCTTCGGTTGACCAACCCCCTTCACATTCCTTTCTAGACACTGATTCAGTAGTAATTTAAGGCCTCTTATTATTATACCGTTCTATCACGTTCGAGTAGTCTCGACTTAGTCGGTAGTCGTAACAAAACAATGATGTCGGGTCAATAGTCGTGACAAAACAATGGTATCAATCAATTAGTGCAACATCAATCAAACTAGTGCATCAGCCTTAGCTCGAGTGTACGATATGCAACCAGAAGTGCGCCCATCCCACTGAGCAACTCGTGGAATATCTACCTACCATCCCTTGCAGGGTGATGGTACAGCTTAACTAATAAGGGTGGACCCGGTCACTCTCATACACTTCGTAGCTCAAGACTACCTCGTAACCCGTGTATTATCATAGTCCAATGTTCATATCAGTGTTCGTATCAATATGGCCTCATGGGTTATCAATCAAGCTAGTGCAACAGTCTTAGCTCGAGTGTACGATATGCAACCAGAAGTGCACCCATCCCACGGAGCAACTCGTGGAATATCTACCTACCATACCCTGCAGGGTGATGGTACAGCTTAACTAATAAGGGTGGACCCGGAAACTCCCGCACACTTTGTAGCTCAAGACTACACCATATCCCGTGTATTATCATAGTCCAATGTTCATATCAATGTTCATATCAATATGGCCTCAGGGGTCCTGGTATCAATCAAGCTAGTGCAACAATCTTAGCTCGAGTGTACTATATGCAACAAGAAGTGCACCCATCCCATGGAGCAACTCGTGGAATATCTACCTACCATCCCCTGCAAGGTGATGGTACATCTTAACTAATAAGGGTGGACCCGGTCATTCCCGCACACTTCGTAGCTCAAGACTACCCCATAACCCGTGTTGTATTACATTACACATTTACAACCGTATCCGTATTCGTATCCATATCCATGTCCGTATCCATATCCGTATGGCCTCATAGGCCCATCATTTCGTACATCCAACAATGTGTACAATAATACATCGAATAATAAGTACAACAAATACATATATATGGTATTTACTTGCTGAAAAGTCAAGGCAGAAGCCTCAACAGAGAATATCAGTCCTGAGCAATGCTTTGAAGTCCAACAACTATGATACCGATCCATGCTTCGAGCATGCGGTAATTCCATAAGATATACTATCTTAATTTTTAGAATTCATTATGAATCACACGAGATCCATGCTTCAAGCATGCGGTTTTCATTTAGTACACAGTTTACCCAAGTAGATGGTCATGTATTACAATCATCTGAGTTGAAAGTTAAAGATATCGTACGTTCAAGTCAAAGTTGTTTTGTAGTTGATTCGTTTCCTATTTAGTTAGGTCTCTAGTCAACTGTTCAGGTCAAAAACTGTTCTGAGACTAGATGTCATGTCCTAAGTTCGTACGAGTACACTATCTAAATTTCTAATGTTAGAATTAGAGTGACTTACGCTATCGAGATCGTTGTAGTAAGACAGAGGTTGGAGCTAGAGCTTACGAGAATTGGTACCTGCAAACACAAGAAATCATTAGTTACAGGCTACCATATTTTCTATTTGTTTAATTTGATCGTTTTGATTTTTAACCCAATTGAATTGTCGTCAAAAAAATTTCTAAATGTTTATATAGGCTAGATATGACGAAGATAATTTTATCGCCGGAGAAAATAATTTTCTAAATCTTATGGTAATTTTTATAATATTTAAAAGCTCAAAAATAATTTTAAAAACTATTTTCAATTAGTAACTTAATTATTCAACAATTTATTTTGGATGCAACCTGTATCGGAAAGTTGCAAATGTAGCTGTCAAAATGACCGTCTCGGAGAGTACTATAACATATATTTTTATCACATATCAGTTTACGTGAAAATAACAAGTTACCGATTTTTGAATGAAAATAAACTATTTAACTTTTACGCTTAAAATTTTATTCTGGAAAAACTAAGCATCTGATTGAGATTAAACTGGCGCCATTGGATCCAGAACGTCATTTCTGATTTTCTGGAGCTGGTCTTGTATTTTTCTGACCCTTATATTATTTATAATAAATTTAAAACCATTAAAACCAATTTACCTAATTATTAATACGCGTATTTATACGAATTTATACGTATCTGTATATATTCTTTACCCTTCGTTTTACCCCGCATACATGCAAGCAGTGGAGGAATCAGGGGTCTTCGGACGTCGGGGCTTGGGGCGACGGCGTCAGGCGGGGTCGGGGCGGAGCGTGGAGCGTGGCGGCGTCGAGTGGAGCGGAGCTCCGGTGGGTTCAACGGGCGACAGCAGGTAGGCAGCGGCGAGGACAAGTGTGGGGTGTGTGTTGCTTCGAGGCGCTGCAGACGGAGGTGGTGATTGCTTCAGGGTGGCGACGGTGATGTGGAGGCAGAGGGGGCGTGGACGCGCTGTGGTGCCTTGTCGTCGTCACCATGGCTCGAGAGGCAGGAGAGCGGCATTTTCTGGAGGGTGGAGAGCGGGGAGCTTCGCTGGGCGGTGCATGGCGGGGGCTTGGGTGAGCTGAGCGGTGGTCGAGGTCAGATACGGGGCGGGGCGAAAGCGGGTGCACTGTTTCAAGGCGGAGGCGGGAGCAGATCTGTGAGCGACGGACGAAGCGACGGTGACACGGGTCGTCGGAGGGGAGTACGGGCTGGCGGTGTCGTCGCCTGTGGGTGGTGAGGAACGTCGGGCAAGGGGGGTGGCGGTGAGCGGGGGTTCGTCGACGTGAGGTGAGCAGCGGGGAGGCAGTAGCTCGAGGGAGTGTGCTCCACCGTGGGTTGGGCTCAGAGAGAGCTTCGGCGATGTTGAGGAGGTGCCGTGAGGGTGGCGTCTGCACGGTGACGATGAAAGCTCCACCGGTGGGGACGCTGCAACGTGGGCTGGGGTCCAGCGGGGGCGGAGCAGGCTGTAGCGTCAGCGGAGCACGGCTGCCGCTCCGACGAGGCAAAACAAGGAAGAGAGAGGAGAGATGTGTGTGTGTTTGGTTGTGGGTTCAAATGGAAGAGAGAGAACGAGAGGGTGATGAAACGGCTTGAGCCTTTTGAACGAGAGTGGGGGAACTTGGTGAGGGGTTTTTGTATGAGAGGAGATGAGAGCGTGTGTCGGGCCTGGGAGAGAGAAAGTGAGGGTTAGGGGTTGCGTGAATTAGAGGAGGAGGGAGAGGGATTTTATAGTTAAAAAATTAGTTTTTAATTAGGATTAAGTAGTCAAACAAAGTTAATACATTAGGTGGGTTATAAATGTAATTAGGTGTAACTTTTGATTAGACTAGGAAGGTTTTAAACGTATCCCCTAACGTGTGTTAGTTATGGTTAGGTTAATCTAATAGTTAATTAGGTTAAGCTAATTAGTAATTAGGTTATAGTAATTAGCTAATATAATTAGTGACCGAAATAGTAACACTTGTAACGAAATTATGATTTTGCCCCTGACATTAAACGTGTCCGAAAAATTACGAAACCGTGCCCACGGGATCGTATCTTCGCGAGGATCACGAATATGAAGTCCATTTCAGGGTTTGAGCTACTGAGATACTAGTTTTAGACCAAAACGTTAATGAAGCGGGTTTGCGGGTTCTCTATTGATTTGACTTCAGAAAATTATGAAATTAATGTGGGAAGCCCTAAATGATCATAGAATGTTACTGTAAAAGTTTGAAATCGTTTTGATGATTTTTGTATAGAAAATAAATTCATTACGCCAAAAGGTAATAATTGAAAATGAATTTTTTATCAGATTATTTAGAGGCATTTGACGAAACCCGAACTTACTAAAATACTCTGTAACTAGTTTGATACTTCAAAATATTTTTATAAGAATTTTGTGAAATCATAAAACGTCTGACAAACCATTATAAAATTGTTTTAAAAAATTTGAAAATAGTTTAAATATGTGAACAGTTGTGTTGATGAAAACAGGCCGTTACATCCTACTCTCCTTAAAATAATTCCGTCCTCGGAATTAGAAGACCTTTATTAAATAAATAATTGATGTTATGAAGAAGCTCAAATAAACAAATGATAGAAAAGATAGTAATATAGTAAATTAGGTTGTAAATAACACGAAATATATGTGATATCATAGTATCAAGAAAACAAGAGATGTTATATATGAATACATACTATTGACATCATCATATCTTCTATAGCTAGTCTCAAGTTAAAATCGGATCAGATATGAGAAGAAAACGAGTTCATGAAAGATGAAGAAATAGTGGCATCAGCTTATATGTCTCGGTTTGGTTCGTCTCATTCTCCAATACTTATAAGCGTCCTTCGATTCGCTTCCGATGTCGAACTCGAACTTCTGGTGATCGAAAATCAAATGCTACCCTCTTTAAAATAGACGTAGCTAGAGTATGTGTGAGCTAAGCACAATTATAAATACTCCAAGACAAAGAACGTCAATTGAGTGGCTATCATCAACAGAAGGAAGGGTGATGATCATGGAAGGGGTAGATAGTTCAACCTATGAAAAATTACTCTAACTGCTAGCAAAGGAGGTTACTAAGGAAGGTATATCCAAAGAATGGAACACGAATTTCTAGACAAGGGTTAAGAGTTCAAAGGAAGATGATGAGAATCAAGGAAGACCTAATGAAGATGGTAAAAAGGACGCTTCACCCGTATATCCAATACAGGTGAACATTCGAGACATCCTGTACTCGAGGGTTCTATTTGAGTATTTTATATTGTACACCCTGATCTTGCAATATTGTTCACAAGGTAGGTAGCACGGACCTGCGTGGGCCACCAAAACTGTAACGACCCGTTCCCGGGGCCCGTTACTTTTTGATATTTACGCAGGTCCTGCAGTTAACCAGTGAAAACAAAATAGCCACGATGCAGAGATGTACAAAATACCCAAATAGTGTCCAATTATTACAATCTATATTGTACAAAATATTCCAACAAACGTACATGAAGGAAAGAAATACAATTGAAAATGACTCTGAAAGCTGCGGTCTCAGGGTCGAACTTTGGCGCTATTAACTCAAGAGCATCTGCCTCTGTATGTACGTCGTCTGCGGTGCGATGGAGATGGAACCGTAGGTAAGTCACAACAATTCTAGCAATACAAATAAAGTAGTGCAAAAGTATGGAACAGATTATAGTAAACAAAAGATGGTCATGTAGGTACAAAAAGTAAAGTATGAGCTGACAGGTATGTAAGAGTGATAAGTATGGTAACAACTCAGGTGTGGTAAGTGGTACATGTAATGCATAAAGTAAAGGTGACTGTACGAGAGCAATAACTATGGCATGGCATACGGTAGCAACAATATTTCAACCAACAGACAATGTGATGACGGTGGTAAGACATCCAGGTATATAAAGCAACACTTAAGAAAAGATGAGCGTCGTTTGGCTATCTAATAGTGTAGGCGGGCCTAATAATAAGAAGTCTAGCTTAACTCCCAAATCAACCAGACAGTCAGGGCTTGAAGGCATATGTCGCTTCTATGACCGCAGGACAAGTCCTTTGGTTGGCCAACCCCCTTCACGTTCCTTTCTAGACACTGATTCAGTAGTAATTTAAAACCGCTTATTAGTATACCATTCTATCACGTTCGAGTAGTCTCGACTTAGTCGGTAGTCGTAACAGAAAAATGATGTCGAGTCGGTAGTCGTGACAAAACAATGGTATTAATCAATTAGTGCAACATCAATCAAACTAGTGCATCATCCTTAGCTCGAGTGTACGATATGCAACCAGAAGTGCACCCATCCCACGGAGCAACTCGTGGAATATCTACCTACCATCCCTTGCAGGGTGATGGTACAGCTTAACTAATAAGGGTGGACCCGGTCACTCCTGCACAATTCGTAGCTCAAGACTATCTCGTATCCCGTGTATTATCATAGTCCAATGTGCATATCAGTGTTCGTATCAATATGGCCTCATGGGTCCTGGTATCAATCAAGCTAGTGCAACAGTCGTAGCTCGAGTGTACGATATGCAACCAAAAGTGCACCCATCCCACGGAGCAACTCGTGGAATATCTACCTACCATCCCCTGCAGGGTGATTGTACAGCTTAACTAATAAGGGTGGACCCGGCCACTCTCGCACACTTCGTAGCTCAAGACTACCCCGTATCCCGTGTATTATCATAGTCCAATGTTCATATCAGTGTTCGTATCAATATGGCCTCATAGGTCCTGGTATCAATCAAGCTAGTGCAACAGTCTTAGCTCGAGTGTATGATATGCAACCAAAAGTGCACACATCCCACGGAGCAACTCGTGGAATATCTACCTACCATCCCCTGTAGGGTGATGGTACAGCTTAACTAATAAGGGTGGACCCAGTCACTCCCGCACACTTCGTAGCTCAAGACTACCACATAACCCGTGTTGTATCACATTACACATTTACAACCGTATCTGTATTTGTATCCATATCCATGTCCGTATCAGTATCCGTATGGCCTCATAGGCCCATCATTTCGTACATCCAACAATGTGTACAACAATCCATTCAACAAATACATATATATGGTATTTACTCGCTGAAAAGTCAAGGCAGAAGCCTCAAAAGAGAATATCAGTCTTGAGCAATGCTTTGAAGTCCAACAACTATGATACGATACATGCTTCGAGCATGCGGTAATTCCATAAGATATACTATCTTAATTTTTAGAATTCATTGTGACTTACACCAGATCCATGCTTCGAGCATGTGGTTTTCATTTAGTACACAGTTTACCTAAGTAGATGGTCGTGTATTACAACCATCTGAGTTGAAAGTTAGTGATGTTGTACGTTTAAGTCAAAGTTGCTCTGCAGTTGATTCATTTCCTATTTAGTTAGGTCTCTAGTCAACTGTTCAGGTCAATAACTGTTCTGAGACTAGATGTCATGTCCTAAGTTTATACGAGTACATTATCTAAATTTCTAATGTTAGAATTAGAGTGACTTACGCTATCGAGATCATCGTAGTAATATAGAGGTTGGAGCTAGAGCTTACGAGAATTGGTACCTGCAAACACAAGAAATCATTAGTTACAGGCTACCAAATTTTCTATTTGTTTAATTTGATCCTTTTGTTTTTTAAACCGATTGAAATGTCGTCAAAAAGCTTTCTAAATTTTTATACAGGCTAGATATGAGGAAAATAATTTTATCCTAGGAGAAAATCATTTTCTAAAGCTTATAGTAATTTTTATAATATTTAAAAGCTCAAAAATAATTTTAAAAACTATTTTCAATTAGTAACGTAATTATTCAACAATTTATTCTGGATGCAATCTATATCGGAAAGTTGAAAATGAGCTGTTAAAATGACCGTCTCGGAGAGTACTTTAACATATAGTTTTATCACATATCAGTTTATGTGAAAATAACAAGTTACTAATTTTTGAATGAAAATAACCTATTTAACTTTTAGGCTTAAAAATTAACTCTGAAAAAACTAAGCGTCTGATTGAGATGAAACTAGCACCATTGGATCCAGAACGTTATTTCTGATTTTCTGAAGCTGGTCTTGTATTTTTCTGACCCTTATAGTATTTATAATAAATTTAAAACCATTAAAACCAATTTACCTAATTATTAATACGCGTATTTATACCAATTTATACGTATCTGTATATATTCTTTACCCTTCGTTTTACCCCGCATACATGTAAGCAGCGGAGGAAGCGGGGGTCTTCGGAGGAAGTCGGGGCTTAGGGCGACGGCGTCAAGCGGGGTCGGGGCGGAGCGTGGAGCACGGCGGCGTCGACTGGAGCGGAGCTCTGGTGGGTTCGACGGGCGACAGCACGCATGCAGCGGCAAGGACGAGCATGGGGTGTTTGTTGCTTCGAGGCGTTGCGGACGGAGGTGGCGACTGCTTCAGGGTGGCGACGGTGATGTGGAGGCAGAGGGGGCGTGGACGGCCGGTGGGGCCTCGTCGTCATTGCCGTGGCTCGAGAGGCGGAAGAGCGGCATTTTCTGGAGGGTGGAGAGTGTGGAGCTTCGCTGGGCGGTGCATGGCGGGGGCTCGGGTGAGCTGAGCGGTGGTCGGGGTCGGATACGGGGCGGGGTGTCACGCCCCGCTTCCCAAAAATATGGAGGCGATGCGTGAGAAGGTCCGCTCAGACTTGAAGCTGTGAAGCTGCAAGTCTGATAAGCGTCAATAACTTTAAATGGCAGGTCCTTGCAAATGCGATACGAAACAAAGATAATAATGAAGGTAATGAGACAAAAAGCAATCTCAGAATATCCATAAAATAAGTTCCAACATCACAGAAAAAGCCACCAGGCTAAAAGTAAAAGAGTCTAAAAGGCCCCAGCATGGCCAACAAAAGTACAACGTACAGAAAACAAAGTAATAGTGCTACGCACCGACAACTAACAGCAACCCAAGCAAGCAACTCAGAACAGTCTCTAAGACTGGTCACCGGTGTCCACCAACTCCTTGTCAAACGTAGGCTCCGGCTCAGCGTCAGCAAACACCACGTCCTCAGCTACGGTCTCTGGCTCAGGGTCTAACATGTGACACCCAAAAGAGCAAGGGGCACATGTCAGCAAGTCTACAAGAGACTTGTGCAAGGAAACTGAAAGTAAAGGTAAAGCAACCTAGTAGTTCTAGCATGATGCAATGACATGGCAGATATAGCATGAGTGCAACAAGTAAAGTAAAGTACAAGCATGGCATGTCAATTGGCATTTAAAACATGGCATGGATATCAAGTTTTGCAGGAACAGACACAAGAACAAGGACAAGTCTAGTAGGCATGTCGTGCACAGAGATTACGCCTTTTGGCTAGAGTGGCTGCGCGGGCCAACTCCTAAGCTCAAGTGATCGCTTATCCCTACCCCTCCACGTGTATCGGGCATTGGCTTTTGACCAACACATGAGGCCGGCTTCTGGATCACGAGCCAGGAAGTGTTTTTCATTATGGCATAGGGGTGCACCTAGCCTGAACAAGGAAGTACAAGTATTGTAGCGTGTGCTACGAATGCAACATTCAACAAAGATGCAATGCATGGCAGATAAAAGTTTAAGTGCGTACAGATAAGGAATTTAAACGTGGCAGGCAACAATGCATGAATGACATGGCAGGGTGACAGATCTAGCTTTGTTGTCAAGCTAGATCTTAAAGTTGCGTCTAGACAGCTATCATTTCACTGTCTAGTCTCTTTTACGCTAAAAGCAAGGAAGTGGCCTAAAACATGGTCATAAGAAAAAGTTGGCAAGTTTCACTTGCCTGCAAGTCTAACGTCTAAGAAACACCGTCCAAAGAGTCCAAAGTCACAAATAACCTACGTGCACAAGTCCACCAGCATACAGCCCCATATTATTAATCTTAATTAGTGAATTTAAAACACTTTAAAACATCAATTTTAGTCTTGATTAACAGGCTGTGGTTGGGGGTCCTAATAGTGCAAAATGTTACCTCAACACGACGCGAAAGCTACACTGGCGTCGGGTAGCGACGCCAGGGGTTGGAATATAAGAACGCGCTCCTAGTCCAGATTCCAAAATAGATTCCTCGCTCGCCAAGTCTGGGCAACAACCAGATCAACGAACCAAGATTCCAACGCTAGGACGTGCGACGACGGGCTACGACGTATCGCAACGTCGTAATCGGCAAATCCACGAAGAAGAGACACCTAGGTGGGACCCACAGTAGTGCTAGGGGCCAATGGGGGACCCACAACACCTCTGGAGAACTGGGGGGGCCCACGGTGGCAAGCGATGCGAAAGTTGCGACGTTGCGATGAACGTTGCTCGGTCAGACCGAGCCGCTTCGAGAGATTCTCTCGGTCAGACACAGCGCACGGCGGTCGCTGTGCTGCGGGGTGCGATGCGGAGCGGGGGCTCTCGGTCACAGCGGGCCGGTGCGGGGGATCTCTTCGGTCAGGCACTTGGGGCGGGGGTTGCAACATTGCGGGTGGCAACGGAGCAGCGGTGCGGGGGAGCGGGTCGGTCAGACCGATGGGATCTCTCGGTCGGGCGCTGCGGGCTGCAGCGGAGCGGGGCGATGCCGGCGATGCCGGCGAGGCTCTCGGTCAGACCGAGAGGAGCTCTCGGTCGTAGCGGGGAACGAGGCACGTTGCAACGTTGCGGTTGCAACGTGCGGAGCGGAGCGGCGGTGCGAGCGAGAGCCTCGGTCAGACCGAGAGGAAACAAGGGTTTTCGTCGGTTGTGCGGGGGCGGTTGCGGGGCTTGGTTGCGACGAACGTCGCAAGTGAGATTTTGAGTTGTGGGGGCGGCTAGGGTTGTTCTCTTGCGAAAATAGGGTATCCTAGGGGTTGTTTATATAGTGTAGGTGGGTTGACTTGGTCTAAGGTTAATTCTATTAGGATTAGGATTTTAAAATCAATAAAAACTCATCTCTCTCCCTCTCCTACACACGAAAGGATAGGGTGCAGCCAAGATAGGGGCTAGGATTTAGGTCAAAAATATTTTGAAGAGTTATAATCTAATAGAAATTATATTGGGTCGAAAATACTTTAAAACTTGGTATTTAAAAATATTTTAAGCTTGGCCAAAAATAAAAAATAGGTCAAATGAAATCCAAAAATTGTGAAATAAATATTGGGGTGATCGGGACGACGAGAGAAAGGAAACTAAGAAGACGGATCTCAATTTCGACGTCGAGTGACGAAACTAAAAATAGAAACGTCTCACGTCATAAGTGAAAATCACAACGTCTCTTCGAATAAGATCAAATCGTGGGAGAACGACCCCAGAAATGTCGTTCCAAATTAGTGCCACAATTTAATACTCTCAGAGACGTTCACAACGACCTATCACACCAAAGTTTTCACAAACAAACAAAGTCTAAAATAAATACGTGCACGGTTGATCGCGCCACGGTATGCACACGCACCCGGGACAAGCGACTCGTAGTCTTACCGCAAGCGCACGGCGTAGTGGCGAGCGGGTATCGAACTCAGGGAGGAACAATGACAGTGTCTTCTTCTAATCACCTAGCTATCAAAATGGTCAAGAATAATTTGGGGTAAAATTGTCACAATCGTTCATATATCGATAGAAATATCAAAGAAATAAAGCACCTAGGGATAGGGAATCCCCGCTACAGACCATATCGCATCGTTGTGATTCGTAGGTTAGATCATTGCTATACTTGAATTTTAGGTGAACTAGTCGCAACTAAATATAGAACCTAGCTCATGCTCTCGCGCTATTGCCGGTCTATAACAAACCTAGGTTAGGGCACAATCTCTTGCAAACCCTAACCTAAGCCGCTAGCGTGAAGAACGACATCATCGTTCAATCGTATCTCGAGCCCACTCTCGTGCAAACTCGAGCTACGACCTAGATTGAGATAGGTCCTACTCGTCCAATCTCTTGCAAACGGGTATGGGTATAGAATTACGATTGAAAACCCTAGCCTTGGTCCAATCTCTTGCAAACCAATTCTAGAAAAGTCCAATCGTAAATCTAAATCGGATTTCTAGGGCTTCTGTCACGACCCGCTTCCCTAAAATGGAGGCGAGACGTGAAAAGGTCCGCACGAGAGTGGAGCTGTGAAGCCCCAAACCCGATAAGCGTCCACGATACATAAACAGGTCCCTGTAACCACAACAGAATAGCAATAATAACACAAGGAGAGACTGAAATAAAATTCACATCTCACAAATATTGTCCAACATCACAAATATGTTCAACATCCAGAAAAGCCACCAGGCTAAAAGAAAAGAGTCTAAAGGCCCAGAACAAGGCCAACAAAAGCAACAACATAACAAAGTATGGGTGCCACGCACCAATAACAAACAACTGTCTAACAAAATAAAACGCAACGGAGACACTAGGACTGGTCCCCAGTGTCCACGTACTCCCCGTCAAACACAAGCTCGGGCTCGGCGTCAGCAAACACCTCGTCCTCAACGAGGTACTCGGGCTCAGGATCTAACATGTGTCACCCAAAAGAGTAAAGGGGCACATGTCAGCAAGTCTAAAAGACTTGGGCAAGGAAACTGAAAGTAAGGCAACTAGCAACCTAGCAGTTATAGTATTAAGTAATGACATGGCAGTTAAGCATGATGCAACAGTTTAAAAAGAGAAGCAAGCATGCACAATGTAGCAAAAGCTACCAAATCACTAATCACTTATCATTTAACACTTATCACTTATCACTTATCACTTATCACTTATCACTTATCACTTAGTGCATAGAGAGTCCACCTGCTGGCCAGCTCGTGGCTCAGGCCGCTTATCTCTACCACTATTAATCACTTGTCACTGGTAAACACTTAGTGCATAGAGAGTCCACCTGCTGGCCAGCTCGTGGCTCAGGCCGCTTATCTCTATCACTATTAATCACTTGTGCACTAGAGAGTACACCTGCTGGCCGGAGTGGCGGATCAGGCCAACTCGGGGCTCAGGCCGCTTATCTCTTACCCCACCCATATGTGTCGAGCGTTGGGGTTTCCAACTCACTAAGCTCGCTTCTGGGACACGAGCCAGGAATATAATATTGTAGCATGCGCTACGCAATCACGATGAATAATCACTATGCAAAGACATGAACAGATATTTGCGTACCGTTAATTTAAATTAAACGTGACAGGCAAAATGCAATGACATGAACATATTCGCGTACCGTTAATCGAAAGTAAATATGACATGGTAATTGTGCGACATGCTAAAAGTCGGAATTAGCTTCGTTGTCAAGCTAATTCCCCAATTTGCGCCTAGGCGAGTATCATTTCGTCGCCTAGCCTCTTTTACGCCTACAACATGCAAATGGCCTAAAACATGGCCTAGACCCTAAGTGGCAAGTTTCACTTGCCTAGCACCGGGGATGACGATCAACCTCGTCACACGGATGCTATCTACGAGGAAATCGCTGTTTAGGGGGAAACAAACACCAAACACATGAAATTAATTAGGGTTTCATAAAAATATAGATAAGTTAAGAAAACAACGGTAGATCGATTTCTTACCGGGAGAAGACGGAAGGAACACTCCGGGGAACCCTAGGATCAAATCTGGAAGAGATTGGAGAAGTTTGGGGAAACTAGGGTTTTGGGTGATTTTGGGGATTTGATGGATTTTGGGTGTGATTTGAGGAAGATGAGAGGTAGATAGGGTAGATGGATGGTTTGGATGATGGATTTAGGGCTTGGAATGAAGCAATGGAGCTTGGAGGAAGGTGGGGGATCAATGGGGGCGATTTTAGGGTTTAGGGTCGAGTTGGAGGGGAAGAAAACGTTTGGGTTGGGTATTTATAGGCTAGGCTGGTGGCTAGGGAAAAACTAGGGTTTACAGCACTAGTTAGTCGGTCAAAGAACAACCACTGACCGACTAGTTTGACAACTAGTCGGTCGGTCGACCAACGCAGACCGACTAAGTGTAAACAGTAGCTACAGGTGAAATTAGGATCTAGAATTAGTCGGTCCATGAACAAGTACTGACCGACTAGTTTAGCATCTAGTCGGTCGATGAACGTTCTTAGACCGACTAAGAGTAAACAGTAACTGATACAAAAATAATTTGATGAGTTAGTTGGTTCAAGAAGCATTGCTGACCGACTAGTTTGCAACCTAGTCGGTCAACCAACATTCTTAGACCGACTAACGATAAACAGTAACTCCTGAGAAATTTAGAAAGCTAACTAGTCGGTCCAAGAAGGATTGCCGACCGACTGGATCGTCATCTAGTCGGTCGGTGGCCCTTCTTACACCGGCTAATGAGCACAGAAAAGTACCGATACGGAGCGCGGGGCCCCGGGATCGATTCCTAAGACTCCTAGGCTTGATCTAATAGTTAGATACGACCGTTATGAAGCCCGTCACGAGTGACAAACTTCGAAATCGACAATCCTAAGAAAGAAGCGAGAAAATACGACGAATCGATCGAAAATGAAAACTACGGAGACGAAAACCACACAAGAGGAGAAAACCCACCAAAACATATATTATAATATATAAAATCCAGATACATGAAAAGCAGTCGTTACATCCTCCCCAACTTAAGAAAAATTCCGTCCTCGGAATTTCCAAAACTCACGAGTCCGGAAACAAACGTGGAAAACGCTCTCGCATCTCATCCTCATTCTCCCAAGTAGACTCTCCAGGCGAGCCGTGTCGCCACATCACCCTCACAAGATTGACAATCTTGTTCCGAAGCGATTTCTGACGCCTGTCCAGAATCTGCACGGGATGCTGGTCATACGTCATATCGGGGCGAACGGTAATCTCCGAAAAATCCACCGCATGAGACGGATCGCTAATGTATCGACGAAGCTGCGACACATGGAAAACATTGTGAACTCCTTCCAAAGATGGCGGCAAGGCCAAGCGATAAGCTACCTCGCCAACCCTCTCCAAAACGTCAAACGGTCCAATGTATCGCGGGCTCAACTTTCCACGCTTCCCAAAACGAATCACACCACGATTCGGGGAAATCTTCAAGAACACATGGTCACCCGGCTGAAACTCCAAAGGACGACGTTTAGCATCCGCCCAATGCTTAAAACGGTCCTGAGCAATTCTCAACCTCTCCCGAATATTCCTGACGATATCCACGGCCTCAACGATCATCTCAGGTCCCAACAACTCCCGATCACCAACGTCATCCCAACTCAATGGCGATCGACATTTCCTCCCATAAAGAGCGGCGAAAGGCGCCATGCTAATACTCGCCTGGAAGCTGTTGTTGTAAGAGAACTCCACCAAGTGTAGATGGTCCTCCCACGAACCCTTGAAATCCAACATGCACGCCCTCAGCATGTCTTCCAAAATCTGAATCGTCCTCTCGGACTGGCCATCCGTCTGCGGATGGTACGCCGTGCTGAAACTCAGACGCGTACCCAAGCTCTTCTGCAAACTCTGCCAGAACTGAGATGTGAACCTCGTGTCTCTGTCAGACAAGATACTCACGGGGACTCCGTGAAGTCGCACAACTTCCTGCACGATTCACGTTACATCACTATCCAAACTAGGAAAAGGAAATAAAAACGGAGAGTAAAAGAATTTTACCTCCATATATCTCCTTGCTAGCGCCTCAGTGGACTGTCCCACTCGGAATGGAATAAAGTGCGCAGATTTGGTCAATCGATCTACGATCACCCAAATCGCGTCATTCTGCTTCGGACTCCGAGGTAGTCCAGTCACGAAATCCATAGTGATGTGTTGCCACTTCCACTCCGGAATCGGAAGCGGTTGTAGCAACCCGGCCGAACGCTGATGCTCCGCCTTCACTTGCTGGCAAACCAAGCACTTGGCTACACTCCGAGCCACGCTCCTCTTCATACCATGCCACCAATAATTCAGACGAAGATCCTGGTACATCTTGGTGCCACCAGGATGCACAGAATACGGCGAACTGTGTGCCTCCACCATCAGCTCATCTCTGATATCCCCAGCAGGCACACACAACCTGGCTCCAAACCTCATCGAGCCATCCTCATGAATCAAGAAGTCAGTCCGCAGACCGGCTTCCACCATCTCCCGAATCCTCACCAGCTTCGGATCCTCAGCCTGGCCAGCCTTAATCCGATCCACGATCGTCGACTGCACCTGCATGTACATCAACGACGAAGCCTCTCCAAGAAGAACAATTTCCACTCCAGACTCGCAAAAATCCTGCTGCAATCTCCACTGCGAGGTCAAAATCATCACCGCTGGCAGCCTACTCAAAGCATCTGGAACCACATTCACCTTGCCAGGGTGATACTGCAAATCAATATCATAATCCGCCATAAGCTCCAACCATCGACGCTGTCGCATGTTGAGCTCCTTCTGAGTGAAAATATACTTCAAGCTTTTGTGATCGGTGAAAATCTTCACTTTCTCACTCAGCAGGAAGTGTCTCCAAATCTTAAGAGCAAACACAACGGCAGCCAACTCCAAATCATGCGTCGGGTAATTCTTCTCATGAACCTTGAGCTGACGAGACGAATACGCCACAACGCGCCCGTGCTGATGCAACACACAACCGAGACCCTTGCCAGAAGCATCGCAAAAGATCTCAAATCCACCGCTGCGATCAGGCACAACCAAAATAGGGGCAGTCGTCAACCTCTCCTTCAGAACACCAAAAGCACTCTCACAATCACCCGACCAAACATAAGCAACATCCTTCCGCGTCAACCTGGTCATCGGCTCAGCAATACGAGAAAAGTCCTTAATGAATCGCCGATAATAACCAGCAAGCCCAAGAAAACTCCGAATCTCAGATGCCGACGACGGAACAGGCCACTCCCTGATGGCCCTAATCTTTTCGGGATCCACAGAAATACCACCTCCAGACACCACATGCCCCAGAAAAGCAACTCGATCCAGCCAAAACTCGCACTTCGAAAACTTAGCATACAACCGATGCTTCCTCAAAATCTCCAACACCGTCCTCAAGTGCGAGGCATGCTCTTCCTCCGACTTCGAATAGATCAGAATGTCGTCAATAAAGATAACGACAAACTTATCCAAAAAGTCGTAGAAAATCAGGTTCATCAGATTCATGAAAACTGCGGGCGCGTTAGTTACGCCAAAAGGCATAACCACGAACTCATAGTGTCCATACTTCGTCCTGAACGCTGTCTTCGGAACATCTCCCTTCTTCACCTTCAACTGATGGTAACCACTCCTCAAATCCAACTTAGAAAACACCCTCGAACCTCCAAGCTGATCAAAAATATCATCAATGCGAGGCAACGGGTATTTATTCTTAATGGTCACCGCATTCAACTCCCGATAATCCACGCACATGCGACGCGAACCATCCTTCTTCTTAACCAACAACACCGGTGCTCCCCACGGAGACACACTAGGATTAATATAACCCTTCTGCAAAAGCTCATCCAACTGCTTTCGCAACTCTTCCAACTCCGCAGGTGCCATACGATACGGCGCCTTCGAAATCGGCTGCGCACCTGGGACAAGATCGATAGAAAATTCCAAAGCTCGATCAGGCGGCAAACCAGACATCTCCTCGGGAAAGACGTCGCCAAAATCACGCACCACAGCTGGCCACTCCAGCTCCATCTGCATAGCCACAGCCTCCACCGGCCTGGCCCGAAATCTGACAGGACCAAGCGAACTGCTACCACGACTGAACTCAAACACTGGATGTCCGGGAATCTCGAACACCACCTTCTTCCTCCGACAGTCGATCGTAGCATAGAAGCTCGCAAGCCAGTCCATCCCAAGAACTGCATCATAGTTGATGATGTCGTGGACAATGAAATCAGCAAAAAGCTCATGTCCACAGACCACCAACGAGCAAGAATTGCAACCACGATGCACCGAGACCACACCATTCCCTGTAACGATATTCCAACTCTTGGGGAGAGGGGACGTTGACAAGGAATGCCTCTCCACGAAGCTCCGAGAAATAATGCACATCGATGCACCAGAGTCAAAGAGGACTCGTGCAGGAAATGTGCACACCAAAATCACACCTAATCAATCAATTAACAATCAAACCCTAGTCTAGCAAACAAGCAAGTTCAAGCAAACAACATAATCTAGCAATCAAGACCAAATAAGAAAGTAATAGCTAGAATGAGGATTACCTGCGATAACCTCATCCACAGCTTCGCTCTCCGCAGCGGTCATCAGAAAAGCCTGCCTCCTCGGCGGAGCAGCCTGCTGAAAAGCCTGCCTCTGCGGAACAAGAGCTGCTCCACGTCCAGCAGGAACAGACGCTCGCTGCTGCAACGGCTGGGCAGCAATAGGTGCCTTCCAAGGCTGCTTCAACCTCGGGCACTCCCTGAGAGCATGGGCGGGATCTCCGCAGGCGATACATTGCCCCAAGAACCTCCTACACGATTCCTTGACATGGCCCTCCTTGCCACAAAAATGGCAAGTCCTCCGAGCAGGCCCTACTGGCCTCTTAAACTGAACAGGCTGGTTCGGCCTGAATCCAGGCCTAACCACAGCTCTCGCCTGTTCCACAGGCCTCTTCCCAGCACCAACCACAGATCCTCTCCTCTGGTTCACGAGCAGCTCCTGCCTCTTGGCAGCTACTAGAACCTTCTGATAAGATTCCCGGTCAGAGGAGGTCACAAAGCTCTGGAGCTCCGAAGCAAGCCCCTGCAGGAACCTCTGAGCTCTCTCCTCAGCGTCCTGCACCATCTTCGGCGCAAACCGACTAAGCCTCATGAACTCCTGGTGGTACATGTCCACCGACGAGCTCCCCTGCTTCAGATCGATAAAACGCTGCAGCATCTCCTCCTTGGCAGCCTTCGGGAAGAACTCACCCTCAAATCTGGCTTTGAAGGTAGCCCAAGCTATCGGCTCCACCAACAACTTCTCTTCTGCATCCCACCAATTCCTGGCGTTATCCTTCAGCTGCCTCTTCGCCAAATCAACCCATCCAGCCGGGGTGATCTTGGCCATCTTCAGATTGTCCTCGACGTTCCGAATCCACTCATCGGCAGCCAGAGGACCCTCAGAACCATCAAAATATGCGGGACCCAGCTCCCGAAATTGCTTCGCTCCTGGCTCAGAGCGAGGGGCATCCGGAAGAACCCGGGCAGCTCGAGCAGGTGGAGCATTCTGGACTTGCAAAAGCACGCCCTGCTGCACTTGCATCATCTGGATCATCATCCGCATCATCTCACCGCTGGTGGGTTCCCGCTCAGGCTCCTCATCATGAGGGAGCGCACCACTGCCCCCACCACGGGTGAAACGCCTTCCTGCCATCTAGTGACACAGAAAACAAATCAGATTAGACTCATAGCTTATGACTCGAACGTCGAACTTAGTTTATTGGACATTCTAATGTTATTATCGCTATTCCAAGAATCGCAGTTACAGAAGAGGACCTGCATGGGCCACCACTAAAACCTGTCACGACCCGCTTCCCTAAAATGGAGGCGAGACGTGAAAAGGTCCGCACGAGAGTGGAGCTGTGAAGCCCCAAACCCGATAAGCGTCCACGATACATAAACAGGTCCCTGTAACCACAACAGAATAGCAATAATAACACAAGGAGAGACTGAAATAAAATTCACATCTCACAAATATTGTCCAACATCACAAATATGTTCAACATCCAGAAAAGCCACCAGGCTAAAAGAAAAGAGTCTAAAGGCCCAGAACAAGGCCAACAAAAGCAACAACATAACAAAGTATGGGTGCCACGCACCAATAACAAACAACTGTCTAACAAAATAAAACGCAACGGAGACACTAGGACTGGTCCCCAGTGTCCACGTACTCCCCGTCAAACACAAGCTCGGGCTCGGCGTCAGCAAACACCTCGTCCTCAACGAGGTACTCGGGCTCAGGATCTAACATGTGTCACCCAAAAGAGTAAAGGGGCACATGTCAGCAAGTCTAAAAGACTTGGGCAAGGAAACTGAAAGTAAGGCAACTAGCAACCTAGCAGTTATAGTATTAAGTAATGACATGGCAGTTAAGCATGATGCAACAGTTTAAAAAGAGAAGCAAGCATGCACAATGTAGCAAAAGCTACCAAATCACTAATCACTTATCATTTAACACTTATCACTTATCACTTATCACTTATCACTTATCACTTAGTGCATAGAGAGTCCACCTGCTGGCCAGCTCGTGGCTCAGGCCGCTTATCTCTACCACTATTAATCACTTGTCACTGGTAAACACTTAGTGCATAGAGAGTCCACCTGCTGGCCAGCTCGTGGCTCAGGCCGCTTATCTCTATCACTATTAATCACTTGTGCACTAGAGAGTACACCTGCTGGCCGGAGTGGCGGATCAGGCCAACTCGGGGCTCAGGCCGCTTATCTCTTACCCCACCCATATGTGTCGAGCGTTGGGGTTTCCAACTCACTAAGCTCGCTTCTGGGACACGAGCCAGGAATATAATATTGTAGCGTGCGCTACGCAATCACGATGAATAATCACTATGCAAAGACATGAACAGATATTTGCGTACCGTTAATTTAAATTAAACGTGACAGGCAAAATGCAATGACATGAACATATTCGCGTACCGTTAATCGAAAGTAAATATGACATGGTAATTGTGCGACATGCTAAAAGTCGGAATTAGCTTCGTTGTCAAGCTAATTCCCCAATTTGCGCCTAGGCGAGTATCATTTCGTCGCCTAGCCTCTTTTACGCCTACAACATGCAAATGGCCTAAAACATGGCCTAGACCCTAAGTGGCAAGTTTCACTTGCCTAGCACCGGGGATGACGATCAACCTCGTCACACGGATGCTATCTACGAGGAAATCGCTGTTTAGGGGGAAACAAACACCAAACACATGAAATTAATTAGGGTTTCATAAAAATATAGATAAGTTAAGAAAACAACGGTAGATCGATTTCTTACCGGGAGAAGACGGAAGGAACACTCCGGGGAACCCTAGGATCAAATCTGGAAGAGATTGGAGAAGTTTGGGGAAACTAGGGTTTTGGGTGATTTTGGGGATTTGATGGATTTTGGGTGTGATTTGAGGAAGATGAGAGGTAGATAGGGTAGATGGATGGTTTGGATGATGGATTTAGGGCTTGGAATGAAGCAATGGAGCTTGGAGGAAGGTGGGGGATCAATGGGGGCGATTTTAGGGTTTAGGGTCGAGTTGGAGGGGAAGAAAACGTTTGGGTTGGGTATTTATAGGCTAGGCTGGCGGCTAGGGCAAAACTAGGGTTTACAGCACTAGTTAGTCGGTCAAAGAACAACCACTGACCGACTAGTTTGACAACTAGTCGGTCGGTCGACCAACGCAGACCGACTAAGTGTAAACAGTAGCTACAGGTGAAATTAGGATCTAGAATTAGTCGGTCCATGAACAAGTACTGACCGACTAGTTTAGCATCTAGTCGGTCGATGAACGTTCTTAGACCGACTAAGAGTAAACAGTAACTGATACAAAAATAATTTGATGAGTTAGTTGGTTCAAGAAGCATTGCTGACCGACTAGTTTGCAACCTAGTCGGTCAACCAACGTTCTTAGACCGACTAACGATAAACAGTAACTCCTGAGAAATTTAGAAAGCTAACTAGTCGGTCCAAGAAGGATTGCCGACCGACTGGATCGTCATCTAGTCGGTCGGTGGCCCTTCTTACACCGGCTAATGAGCACAGAAAAGTACCGATACGGAGCGCGGGGCCCCGGGATCGATTCCTAAGACTCCTAGGCTTGATCTAATAGTTAGATACGACCGTTATGAAGCCCGTCACGAGTGACAAACTTCGAAATCGACAATCCTAAGAAAGAAGCGAGAAAATACGACGAATCGATCGAAAATGAAAACTACGGAGACGAAAACCACACAAGAGGAGAAAACCCACCAAAACATATATTATAATATATAAAATCCAGATACATGAAAAGCAGTCGTTACAGCTTCCTATCAATTGGGACCCAATCTCTTACAAATCCCAATCAATATGAATCCCTAGCTATCCGTAATTAATCAATCCCAACCTAACCATAATCAATTCTAGCAAGAATTTCACCAATTCATCACAAATTAGAAATAGGGTTCATAGGGTTCATCCCTATGCCCTAGGACAATAAAACTACTCACTAATCATCATGCAATTCATGAGAAAATCAATAACAAATTCAGCACAAATCATTGCAATATGGAAATTATCAATAAAAATAGAGTTCTTGACAAGAAAGGAGACAAACCAATAAGAATCCAATAGCATCCAACAAAAATCTCCTTTCTAATCTCTCAAAAAGCCTAAATCCAATTATCTAAAAAGCTCTCTAAAAAGGATGCAAAAAGTATCCAAAAGTTCTCTCCAACTAGGGCAAAAACTGGGTTTAAATACCCCTCAAAATCGCCCAAAAAATCGTGACAAAAATGCCCCTGCGCAGCCCAGAAATCGCAGTTTACGCAGCAGGCGGGGCGGCTCACTCGGCCGAGTGACAAATGTCACTCGGCCGAGTAACAAACCCTGTAAAATTCCGGTAAGTCGGGGGATCTTGGGGGTCTGTCTTCGGAAGTGACTCGGCCGAGTGACTTTACTCACTCGACCGAGGGGCATTTCTTGCTCGGCCGAGTCGGAACCGTCAAAAGCCTGTAAATTTACAGTAAGTCGGCCTCTTTTGAAGTGGATTTTCCCATTCCACTCGGGCGAGGGGATTTCCATGCTCGGCCGAGTGGTCTATCGTTACTCGGCCGAGTGCACGCCTATTTCATTCTGTTGATGCGTGTCCAGTCTGGTCTGCCGAGTGGTCTTCTTGCTCGGCCGAGTGAGATGCTGCAAATGCCCAATCTTCATCTTTTCGCCTCCTCGTCGCTCCTACGACGTTCCTTCTTCTCCCGCTTGTCTTCCATCGCCGAATAGCCCTCAAAAGAGCCTTGGGTGACACTCCGGAGTGGGTGCAAATCCTATTGATCTCAAAATCACTCCGAATCGCTCCATATCTCCTGAAATACGACAAAAACAAGAAATCGTGAAAAGCATCGCAATATTGCCGAATAATCGTGAAAAACGCGATATGAGCGATCAAAGTGGCATGCAAACATGCAGAAAAAGGGTGTAAAATACGGAGCGATCAAAATCCCCCCAAGCTTACCTCTTACTTGTCCTCGAGGAAGATGAGTAAAAAGTGAACCCGACGGGCAAAATAATGGAAAAGAAAGAAAATGAAAACAAAAATAGAATAGAAAGCGAAGAAGGGGGGTGCTAGATCATTTTTCTCAGGACGTGTGTTTTGCTTACTCATATAGCATACATCGAACATAAAACACACGTCAAAGACTTTTATTTCGATATCATAGTATAATTGATGCATTCGAAATAGAAAACCTCAAAATATCAATATAGCATGAAATATGGAATCATTCTAGGATTAACATCGTCTGAAGCATCTAAAGCGGTATGCATAACCATAGATCACACACTTTTCAATTGAATGCTTTCTATAAGGAGTATAAGAGATATCACACGATATGGAATAGTAAGAATAGAAAAGCATGGGTTTCATGAAATGAATGCTAAGTGTCGATTTCTGGATTTCGTGAAACTTTAGCAATCTCACCGAGTATAGAAAATTACTTAGCCTAGGTTGTCATGCACCGTCAAGTAGTCACTCTCTCACACATCATTGGATCCTCTCCCCCAAGCTTATCCATAAGCGTGGTGGCATAAACAAATCAATGTGTACATTCCCCATTTCTTTTGAAGCTCAAAAAAAGTAAAAATAAACAAAAGAGGGAAGAATGAGAGAAAGAGTATGAGATGGGATCGTTATAAACTTCTTTTCTCTTTTCTTTTCTTTTTTTCTCAATTTTTCTCTTTTTTTTATAGAGATATATACATAAGCGATCCCAAATCAAAAGAAAGAAGGATATACATGTATATTTTTTTTCTTTTTGATTTTGGGGATTTGGAGCATGAAAATTAATAGCGGGGGAAATGCCGATAATAGACTTGCTAGGGGGAAATTCACCAATGAATTTTAAGTAGAGAAATAATGCTCAAGATATGTGGAGAAAGAAATCAATGTATCACTCAGTTCACTCTATAGGACGTGCATGACAACTTTCAGCAGAGTAATACAATCTACTCAGTTTAATCTCAAAAAGTAAACTGGTCCAGATATATCACCCTAGCAAACATTCAATCAACCTGAAAGTGAAGCGTACAATTCATGCAATAAGAAGTGATATGAGAGAGGAAAGCAGTACTCCGAATATAAGCAGACAATGCGTGAAGCTTGGTGTGTTTTCTATGATAAGCATACATATGAATCATCAGACATCAGCTAATAACAGAATTTCATCCATATTCATACAGGAAAAGAGTGGGTTACTATTTCAAATGCAAAGCAGGACATAGCATATGATATCTGAAACAAAAGCTATGACGTGACAAAATAGCATGCACATAGAGATAGGCTAACACCACGTCGTCTTCATCACAGAAAAATCATCTCTAGCAAAAGATGAAAGAAACAAAGATAAAAGAAAATAGAACTATATACAATGCAGCACACAAAGAAAATAAGAAAACGTGATGTATGATAAAAAAACGAAAAAGTGGTGAAAATAAGTGCAAAAGTGGAAAGAAAATGTGAAAAATAAAAATAAAGGGTGGCAAAAAAGTAAAAAGTGTGAGAACTCACTCCCGCAAGCTGAAGTGCACAGTGTCCTCAATGTGCGAAGTGTGGCACACCGAGAGATGTGAAATGTGTGGGGTGGTGAGGATGCATGCATGATAAAAAAGAAAGAAAAAGAAAGAAAATAAAATATGAATGAATGTGATGCATGCAAAGATCAGGATGGTGCGAATATAAGTGTCCCCAAAAAGTCTCTCCCTCACTCCCAAAAAGGTATTAAAAAAATATGATCAGGAAGGCATCAAAATAATACGTGGAGGAGGGGCAAAAATCAATCACCAGGCCCAGGAACAAACGGGCAGCAAAACGACAAAAAATATCAGAGGCATCAAGAGTGTGCCTAAGCTGGTGGTGGCGATGCACCAACACCGTCCTGTGGCGGGGGTGGTGGTGGACGTGGTGGACGTGGTGGCTACTCGGAGGGTGTTGGTGGTGGAGGCAGACGCGCCAAAATCTGATTCAGGCAAGCCTGAATACTGGGAAGGAATGCGACGTGGGTCTGCATAGCGTGGACCGTGGCAGAGAGAGCCCTAAAGTCTCCTCGAAGTCCACTAACAGCCCCCTCAAGAGCACGAATGCTCTGAACTAGAGTGTCTGGGGGTGGTGGAGCAGAGGGACGCACTGGTCTAACAGGTGAGGTGCGGGGCTGTCTCTGGCGGGCAGTGTATAGGATAGGGCCAGCAGGGTAGTGTGGAAGGGGTGATGTGCTCACTAAGGGATGCCCAGCCTCGGTGTGATGCTGGGACGCAGCAACAGCAGCAGAGGTGGAAGGCAAAATGGGTGACGAGTCAGCAGGAGAGGTCAGTGACGCAGAAGTGGGGATAGAAGTCACGACACTCTCGGTAAAGACAACAGCAGTGGGGTGATCACTCCATATTTTACACCTTTTTTCTGCATGTTTGCATGCTATTTTGATCGCTCGAATCGCGCTTTTCACGATTTTTCGGCAATATTGCGATGCTTTTCACGATTTCTTGTTTTTGTCGAATTTCAGGAGATTTCGAGCGATTTGGAGTGATTCTGAGATGCACCCACTCCGGGACGTCACCCGTGACTCTCCCGATGGGAATTTTGCTATTGGAGAGGAGTGGAAGAAGAAAGAACGTCGTAGGAGCGACGAGGGTGCAAAAATATGAAGTTTGGGCATTTTCAGCATGTCACTCGGCCGAGTGAAGGAGTCACTCGGCCGACCATCGAGAGCCCGCTCGGCCGACCAGATCGGACACGCAGAAGACTGAGATTCAGCGTGCACTCGGCCGAGCATCGCCAGCCCACTCGGCCGAACCACGGAGACCCCACTCGCCCGAGTGGCATCAAGACGACGGCAAGCAGAAGTCCAGACTTACTGTAATTTTACAGTCGATCCCCGAGTTCCGACTCGGCCGAGTGAAGAAGTCCCCTCGGCCGAAGCAAAGAAAGTCACTCGGCCGAGTGACTCCCGAGGAGCCGACCCCCAAAAGTCCGAACTTACTGGAATTTGTCAGGGTTTGTCACTCGGCCGAATGAAATTTGTCACTCGGCCTTGTGAGCCGCGCTGCCTGTAGCGTAAACTGCGATTCTGAGGCTGCGCAGGGGCATTTTCGTCACAGTTTTTTGGGCGTTTTTGGGGGGTATTTAACCCCAGTTTTTAACCTAGTTTAGAGAGCTTTTTCAGAACTTTTTGCAGCCTTTTTTAGATTACTTTTAGGAGATTAGATTTAGTTCTTTAGGGGGGGGAGAGAAAAGTGTTATTTTGTTGGATGTTATTGGTTCTTCATTGGTTTGTCTCTCTCTCCATCAAAAACTCCATTTTTATTGATATATTGAATATTGCAATGAATTCTATTGATTTTATTTGTGAATTTCTATTGAATTTCATTATGAATTGTGAGTAGTTTTACCGCCTTAGGGCGTAGGGATGAACCCTACGAACCCTATTTCTAATTTGAGATGAATTGGTGAAATTAATGCTAGAATTGATTAGGGTTAGTTTGGGATTGATTTAATACGAATAGCTAGGGATTCATACCGATTGGGATTTGCAAGAGATTGGATCCCAACTCGATAGGAAGCCCTAGAAATTCGAATTGGGTTACAATTGGATTTCTCCGGAATCGGTTTGCAAGAGATTGGACCGAAACTAGGGTTTTCGATTGCAATTCTATACCAATACCCGTTTGCAAGAGATTGGACGGGTAGGAACTATCCCAACCTAGGTCGTAGCTCGAGTTTGCACGAGAGTGGGCTCGGGATACGATTGAACGATGATGTTGTTCTTCACGCTAGTTTGCCTAGGTTAGGGTTTGCAAGAGATTGGACCCTACCCTAGGTTTGCTATAGACCGGCAATAGCGCGAGAGCGTGAGCTTGGTTCTACATTTAGTTGCAACTAGTTCACCTGAATTTCAAGCCTAGCAATTGTGACACCTACGAATCACAATGACGAGATACGGTTTGTAGTGGGGATTCCCTACCCCTAGGCGTCTTTATTAATTTGATATTTCTTTTATACCATTGAACGACTGTGACCGCTTTATTGCGAATATTTCTAGACTATTCTTATAGCCAGGTGAGTTGAAGAAGACACTGTCATTTGGCCTCCTCGTGTTCGATACCCGCTCGCCGCTACACCGTGCGCTTGCGGTAAGACTAGCGAGTCGCGTGCCCGGGTGTGCATCCGGGCATCCGATCAAGTTTTTGTAGTGCATTTCCATACCATTTAGATGCATTAGTTGCATTTTTACTTTATTTTAGGGTTTTTAAAAATTTTCAAAATTTTTGCATCATCTTTTTGATTTTTTTTTCCATCTTATTTTCATATTATGTGTGTTCATGCATCATATTGTGTGCTTGTTTTTCTTTTCTTTCCTCTCTTTTATTTTATGTTTTTATTTTCTTTTCCTCCTTTTGCTAGATTTATTCCTTATGATGATATCTCTTATTGCTTTAGTAGCCATCACGATACTTATTATTCCTTGCCATGCTATTTAGAGTATTCCATAGCCTTGTTATTCACACGTGCTTGCAAATCTATTTCTCTTGATGACTCGTCTAAGTGAATGCATGATATTAATTGAAGCTGAATGTATTGATTAGTGTTTAGTATGCTTTTGTTGGAAATGCACCAAGATTCACGCATCATTAGTATATCTGAAGCATCAGTTTTATTGTCTTATTCACCTTCTGTTGCATGCCTGATATGGTTGTAAACTTTACTGCTTGACTTCAATATTTATTGAAATGATTGAGAGTATCCATGCTTACATATGAGTTTTAGTTGAAGTATTATTTTATTGAACCGTTCGTGCACATCTTAGAGTGAACCGAGTGCTACATTATTTCTTTCTCCACATATATCTTTTTATTCTCTACATGTCACTTGAGTTCACCTCCTAAAGCTACTTATATCGCATCTATTTCCCGAAAATCCCCACAAAAGAAAAGTTAGCTCCAAAAAGTCCAAAAAGCCAAAAAGGAGCCAAAATCCAAAAATACAAATCATATAGCTCCTACAAAAATCCAAAAAGAAAAATGAGAAACAAAGTCCAAAAGAAAAAAAAGAGAAGTTTCTCTATCTCACTATTGGAGTAACAAGATACTTGGGAAAACCAAGGCAAAAATCCTATTTTCCACTATCATATTCATTTAGATGCGATGCCTCAAGCTAAGCTTGGGGGGGTGAACCCGTTTGACCATATGAGTGAGCGCGACATTAGAGTGGAGATGTGCACGAATGAGGAAGTTTGATAATGCTGAAACTTAAGAAAATACTTTAGTTATGGAGATTTCTTATGAATCGATATAAATATGTGAATGCCATGATTTATTCCATTCTCCATTGCATGTTTGGTGTGATTATTATATGCTTCATTTATAACTTTTGATCGAAAAGTGCATTGCCAACATTTGTATATTAAATCCTATGAAATGCGTGACGTGGATATGAATTGATTGTATGAATTTAGAGAATCCCTTTTGTTGTTCTTAAAAGCTTGCAAGTACTATGTTTATGTAAGATATGAAATCCTTATAACATGTGATTTGTATTTTCCAAGTTATCGTGATGTGTAGCTTATGGCTTGAGATCTGAGAGAAGAATCTAGCGACCCCTTCCACCTCGTGTTCTTTCTTTTTCATTTCATTTTCTTTATTTTCATCTCCCGAGTTCGTCTCTCTACTTATCTTCCTCGAGGACGAGTAAGAGGTAAGCTTGGGGGATTTTGATCACTCCATATTTTACACCTTTTTTCTGCATATTTGCATGCCATTTCGGTTGCTCATATTGCGATTTTCACGATTATTCGATGATATTGTGTTACTTTTCACTATTTCTTGTTTTTGTCGGATTTCAGGAAATATGAGCAATTGGGAGCAAAAATGAGCTTAAAGGACTTGCACGCGTAACGGAGCATCGCTCATGGACTTATTGAGGACCTATCATCGATAGAAGACAAGTGGAAGAAGAAAGAACGTCGTAGGAGCGACGAGGAAGCGAAATGATGAAGATTGGGCATTTTCAGCATGCCACTCGGCTGAGTGAAGGAGTCACTCGGCCGAGCAAAGAAGCCCGCTCGGCCGGCCAGATCGGACACGCAATTACTTGAAGATTAGCGTGCACTCGACCGAGTAATGACATCCCACTCGTCCGAGTATGGAGACACCACTCGCCTGAGTGGCACACGAACGACGGCATCCAAAAGACCAGACTTACTGTAATCCGTCAGTCGACTACAAGCTCCGACTCGGCCGAGTACCAAAAGCCCCTCGACCGAGTGACATTTGCCGCTCGGCCGAGTGATGCCGAGGACACGCAGCGCCCAGATTTTCAGACAGCCTCCCACTCTTTTGAAATCTGCTATCATTCAGCAATCAAAGTATTTTTCTCATATTTTTTATGGATAGTAGACTTCATGAAGATTCCAACGCCGCCAAGAAAGCATAAATCGGAGGTCGGATGAAATCTGAGGAATTTCTGCAAGTTGATGTTGCGGTGCTGGAATTTCCACTCGGCCGGGTCACATGTTCCACTCGGCCGAGTGCGGCCTGGGCCCAGATTTTAAGTAGCGATTTGGGCTGTTTTTGTGCACGAATTTGAGGAGTTTTCTAGGGTTATTTGCTAGGGTTTTGGGGAGACTATATAAGGGTTTTGTAGCCACCATTAGAGAGGTTCTCATTATGTTTTCTTAGAGTTATTTTTAGAGGTTAGGCCATGCCCTAGGCCCCCTCTTGGATCAAAAAGCTTGTATTTGGATTGGAATTCTTCATCAAAGCGAAGTATTTCTATTCTTATTATTTGAATCTTTGATTTGCTATCTTTTTACATGCAAGCAATTATTTTTATTGATTCCTATATCGTTGTTGCCATGCTTGAGTAGATTTGATGTTCTAGGGCATGGGGATGAACCCTATGGATCTAATTTCATATTTGTGATGAATGAATTTCTAAATTTCTAGAATTGCTAGGAGGTTAGATTGTGATTGATTTATTACGGATAGCTAGGGATTTCCATCGATCTAGGGTTTGCAAGAGATTGGATTCTAATCGATGGGAATGCCTAGATATTCGATTTAGGTTTATAATCGAGATTCTATAGACTTGGTTTGCAAGAGATTGGACCAAAGCTAGGATTGTTATTATAAATCTATACCCATATTCGTTTGCAAGAGATTGGACGAATACGAACTATCACAACCTAGATCGTAACTCGAGTTTGTACGAGAGTGGGCTCGAGGGGTGATTGAACGATGATGTCGATCCTAATGCTAGCGGCTTAGGCTAGGGTTTGCAAGAGATTGGGCCCTAACCTAGGTTTGCTATAGACCAGCAATAGCGCGAGAGCGTGAGCTTGGTTCTATATTCAGTTACGACTAGTTCACCTCAACGTAAGTCTAGTAATATTGAGATTCACTATTCACAATGATGCATGACGATCCGTAGTGGGGATTCCCTAGCTGTAGACACTTCTATTATATTATATTTGAATCGATATTTTACCCAACATCTTTATCACCGACACCGACATCCACCACCATTGTCATTACATCATACCATAACCATCTCCACCAATAAAACATTCGTCGTCAAACCAACCTAGGATAGATTGGAATCAACACCACCTCCTCGTGTTCGATACCCGCTCGCCACTCGACCGTGCGCTTGCGGTAAAACTACAATCGTTCTCCGGGTGTATATCCGGGGCCGATCAAGTTTTTGGCGCCGTTGCTGGGGATTTATCTCCGTGCATTTACGCCATACTAGGTTGTGCTCTTGGGTTACATTTTGGAGCGATCATGGGGTCAGAAAGGAGGTCTCGCCGGGGTGGCTGTGGACAAAAAGTGAGGTCAGGACCGACACTGCGGCGGTAAAGGAGGTCTCGCCGCTCTCTAAAATGGTGGTGGGATGCTCAGGGCTCAGAGAGGTGATAGGCTCGACGGACATAGGCTCGGTGGTGGTGGTGGTGGTGGTGGACTCAGCTATGGTGCTCCCGACACTGACAGACGTGTGGACAAAAGTGTCGGGAGGTGTAAACAGTGCAGGTGCAGGCTGAGGGATCACGGGGTCAATAGGTGGTGCAGGGGGTTCCTGCTCAGCATCCTCAGACTCAAGCACATAGGCAGCGGGGATAAGGAGATCCATCGCTGGAATCCAGTCCCCGTCAGCCGGTCCAATGTGTGTCCAGCGGGGCTCGGAAGAACCATGTAGTCAGCACTAAAGGGACCGTGTAACCACACCCAGTGCCTGCGACAGTGGGGACAAAGCATCTTCATCCGGGCCATAACATCTATCGAAATTGAAGTGAGGCCCGGGGCTCGACGTAAGTCGTCCGGTAGGTCCACGCTGGTCATAAGGGCTAGAAGTGTGATCAGATCGCCACAGCAAATAGGTGAGCAAGCGCTCACCGAAATGATGATGTGGTCTAAAAACCAACTAGCAATGTCGATCTCGGCGGTGGGGACCAGGTCTCGCTACCCCTATCCAGAACCCTAGGGCGAGTCATCGCGTAGAGCATGTAGAGCTCTGGCGTAGACATGGTCCTGGGCTTGTACCTCGCTAGGAAAGTAGTCGCCATGAGGCGCTGTGCAATGCGGAGGCAGTGGTGCAGGATAGCTGAGGCCTTGGCCCTACTAGGGTCAAAGGCAAGTGGGGATCCCGTGATCTGTGTCCAGAAGGTGGAGGTGTCGAACGACGGGGGTGGGAGCGTAGGCGCGGTCAGGGACAGGGACAGCGGGCCATTGAAAGAATGCTCTAAGCATGTCGAGAGTGATCTCACACTCTTGGTCCATCAGGCAGAACGAGCATCCCCCAGGGGTCCGGTCAATAGAGCTCAGGACCTCTAGTGTCGGACGGATATAAGTATCCGCCGACACCGACAAAAAATCACGTCATCCCACGTTGTCGTACAACGTGAGAAGCCCCTCGAGTACCCCTAGGCGGTCAAGGTCAGCTAAGTGTGCGAACCTAGAGGGCACTATCGAGCGATGGCAGATACGCTCGAACCTGGCGCGGTGTGCGTCATTTCGAAACGTAATCCCCATCGGCCCGACAGCGGGAGCGGGTGGAGGAACAGGATCAGCAGGGATCGGCTGTGTAGGTGGTGGTGGCGGTGGCGGGCTAGGTAGAGGGGAGTCCTCCCTAGCGTGAGAGGGACCGGGATCATCGGTCCTCTTCCGCTTCGAAGAGGCTCCCCGTGTACGCGGCCTAATGCGCGGCGGCATGTGTGCCGCGAGACGTGTCCCAACCCAATAAATAATACGGCGTGCTAAATGATGGAACGAGTGTACCTGAACACGCCGCGAGAGCAATAAGTAGTGCGTGCGAAGAGACGCCTCCGCCGCGAAGCTCAATGCGCGTCCAAAAACTCTCCAAAGCTCCCCCAAGCTAGCCTGCAAATCAAACGATCAAATCAGCGGATAATATTCAATATGTATGGGAGAGATAGGGGATAATAGATAGATATGAAAGTTACTTTGAAAACGGAGTTCACGGGTGTACAAATCAAGAGAAAATGGGGAGAAACGGGGTTTTTGGGTCAAAACAGGGTGAACTGAGGCGGTGGAGGCCGGCGCCGGCGAGGGGGGTGGCGACCGATCGTCGGCGAGGGGGGGTGGCGGCCGATCGCTGGCGAGGGTGGGTGATCTGCTCGGGCGCGACAGTGATCGCAGCGGGCGAGGGAGAGCAAGCGAAAGCGGGCTCGGGCGGAGATTGGGAAATTTTGGCGTTTCGAAATCCGCACCCGCTGCGCTTCCCTTATATAGAAATTGTTACGACTCGGCCGAGTGACAATGGCACTCGGCCGAGTGCGTAAACGAAAAAGAATTTCAAAAATTTCCTTGCCACTTACGACTCGGCCGAGTGGCTTTGTCTCACTCGGCCGAAGGGAGAAACTCCACTCGGCCGAGTGGCTCTGCCACTCAGCAATTTTTAAGCTAGGAGGGTATATGTTTCACTCGGCCGAGTGACTAGTCACTCGCCTGAGTGACAATTAAAACTAAAACTTACAGAAATTAACAGAGAGTTGGTCTGCAGAAACTTCCCTGATTGGTGCTCCACTCGGCCGAGTGGAGTCTTTGCTCGGCCGAGTGGCATAAGCTACTCGGCCGAGTGACATGCTGTTTTCTGCATCGACTCTCCGTTTTTGCTCTGGTCTCTGTTTTTTCTTCCTCCAGATTGTTTCTTCCTCCTCCTAAGGCCTGAATGCGTTCCTGGAGCGCTCTTCCTTGCCTCGATCATCCTCCATATGATTGATCTCCCTTTCTCCTTCTCCTGTCATGAAAATTAAGACCCGTTGTCACGATTTTCATGGACATAAAACTCTAAAAACTAATACAAGGCTAAACCAAAAATGAAAATCAAATAAAAACAACGCAAAAACCGTCGGGTTGCCTCCCGACAAGTGCTCGTTTAAGGTCATGAGCTCGACCCCTTTAGATATTCGTTTAGCTCGCGATATTGGGAGCATACAAGATGCACCAGTCAAACTTGTCGGGAAGGCCGCTTGGATTTGGGTCGTGATGATCATCGGTCTTCCTCGACGTCTCCTCATCATGGGCAATGTTGGGGGATAAGCCCCCCAAGCTAGAGCTTGTTCCTATCTTCTTCTTGGCTGGTGACACCGATCTTCTTTTCGGTGGAGCTTTCTTCGGATTCTTGGCCTTTGAAAGCTTGCAAAGCTCTCGTATTCTTGCGACATCAGTGTCGCCTTCATCACCATCTGTGGAGCTATCTGGAGGGTCCTCTAACTTCTCTTCTTCACCCGAAGCTTGGCCTTCTTCGAAGCCATCGTCATGGAGAGCACCAATATAGTGGGGGATTGCTTCTTCAATCACTTCATCGAGGAGATCCACATAATCTAACTCCTCGTGATATGGCATATGTTTCATGGCCTTGGGTATGTGAAGCTCGACTTCTATGTTTCCGACATTCAAGGATAGAGTTCCTTCATGCACATCGACGATAACACCGACGGTTGCGAGGAACGGGTGTCCAAGTATGAGCGAAGTGTCGCCCTCTTCCTTGATGTCCATTATGACAAAATCACAAGGCAAGCATATACCTCCCGGTACTTGGAGTGGAATATTCTCTGTGATCCATACTAGCCTAGTAATCCGACCGTCCGCAAGTTGAATCCTCATGTCGGTCGGCTTCAAGTCGGTGCCCGTGTTCAATCTCCGAAACATACTAAGGGGCATAAGGCTCACACTAGCGCCCAAGTCAACTAGAGCTTTTTGCAAAGGGACGCCTCCTAGTGTGCAAGGGATGCGGAAACTCCCTGGATCTTTCAATTTCGCCGGCTCCTTCTCCTTCCGGGTAAACCAAGTTCCTTGCTCCGCAAGCATGATTTTTTCCTTCTTTTTCTTTCCCGAAATCAAGTCCTTCAAGAACTTCGCGTAAGACGGGATCTCAACAATTGCATCTAAGAAAGGAATATTGAGGCTTACTCCCCTCAAGTATTCTAGGAACTTGGCGAGCCTTTTCTTTATCTTGGCTCTAGCTAGCCGTTGTGAAAACGGCACCGGTGGCATGTAGCGGCGCTCATCAAGTGGCTCCACCACTTTAGAATTTCCTCTTTCAATTGGATCCTTTTTGCTCTCTTCTTCAATTGCCGGTTCTTTTTCTTCCAAAATTTCCTCCACAGGTTGCTTGCCTTGGGTCATAGCGGGAGTGGTGTCCTTCCCGCCCCTTGTTGTAACCGCAACCACCGCATTGATGTGCCCTGTGTTGCTCCGTAGATTTGGCTCAGGTTAAGCCGGCAATTATTGGGCGTTCTTGGTGAGCAACGTAAGTTGCTCCGCAAGTTGAGCGACGACGGTATTTAGTGACTCTTGTCCCGTCGTTAATCTAGCTTTGATCTTTCTTTGCTCCACCATAAATTCATCCACCCTAGCTTCGTGGTCCGATCGTGGTTGAGCTTGAGGTGGGTTGGGAGTTCTCCAACCTTGGTTGTACCCGGGGGTCTATATGGTCCCGCTTGTTGCCTCGACAGGTAATTTTGTTGCGGTGGCCCCCTCGGTTGATATTGAGGTTGTGGTGGTGGTGGCCGAGCTTGAGGAAGTTGTTGTGGCGACGGGTTCAAAGCACCATCATTGTTTGCATATGAAAAGCCCGGATGGTTTCTAGTGGTCGGGTTGGCCCAATATCCGGAGTTCCCCGCGACATATTGTACTTGCTCAAAGGCTCCCTCTCCATTGTCCCCTCCTACATACATGGCTTGGGATTGGTATTGCCAATCACTCATATTGCTTATAGGTGTAGACGTAGAGGGTGCTCCATGTGGCTCGGTGATATATTTCTCCAATCTCTCCACTACCTTGTGGAGAGAGTCAAACTTGTTTGAAAGCTCTGCTACGACCTTGGCCTCATAAATGCTAGTGGGCTTCAAAGAGGACGAAGAATGTCCTCGCTCGTCCCCCCATTATTGGTTATTAGAGGCCATCTCCTCTAACAAGGCCGTAGCTTCATCCGGGATCTTTGATAGTATGGCTTCATTGGCGGTTGCGTCAATAATTTGCTTCGTGCCCGGTTGGAGTCCACTGTAGAAGTTGTGAACAAGCTCCCAATCTTCTATACTATGATGGGGGCATTGATGTTGTAAGTCCTTGAAGCGCTCCCATGCTTCATAGAGGGTCTCTTGCGGTCCTTTCTTAAAGGACATGAGAGCACTCCGTATCTTCACCATCTTGGAAGGAGGGTAAAATTTGTCAACGAGGGCGCTCGCCAACTCATCCCAAGTGGTGAATGTCCCTTCCGCCTGCGTCCTTAACCAATATAAAGATTTATCCTTGAGTGTGAAGGGGAAGAGTCACAGTCGGATTGCATCAACGGAAACGCCCGGCATTTGGAAAGTGGCGCACTTGGACAAGAAAAGTTGGATGTGGTAATGCGGATTTTCATGGGCGAATCCCATGAAACGGGTCTTGTTGCATCAATACTACCAATCCCGTCTTTAGCTCAAAATTCTTGTCCGTCGCTAGTTCCGGCATGGCGATGGATGATGTGGTGGAAGAAGTCTTAGGCCGAAGCCTATCTCTAATGGATATGATCCTCGCCATTCGTGCGGCTAGCTCCTCTGGCGTCTCCACACGGTTCATACAACCGTCCTCCGTAGCGTGCCTTCTCTCGGATCTGATCCTCCTCACGGTATGCTCGATCTCCGGATCAAATAATATTTCCTCAGTGTTCGCCGTAGATCTCGTGTACATGCAAAGGAAAACAGAGTTTCAAAGGAATTGTTAGCACGAATAAGGAGTAAAAAGATAAAAATAATGAAGCAAAAAGAAAATACTAAGTAAAGGGAATAAAACACTGTCGCCTCCCCGACAACGGCGCCAAAAACTTGATCGCGCCCCGGTATGCACACGCACCCAGGACAAGCGACTCGTAGTCTTACCGCAAGCGCACGGCGTAGTGGCAAGCGGGTATCGAACTCAAGGAGGAACAATGACAGTGTCTTCTTCTAATCACCTAGCTATCAAAATGGTCAAGAATAATTTGGGGTAAAATTGTCACAATCGTTCGTATATCGATAGAAATATCAAAGAAATAAAGCGCCTAGGGATAGGGAATCCCGCTACAGACCGTATCTCATCATTGTGATTCGTAGGTTAGATCATTGCTATACTTGAATTTTAGGTGAACTAGTCGCAACTAAATGTAGAACCAATCTCACGCACTCGCGCTATTGCCGGTCTATAGCAATACTAGGTTAGGGCCCAATCTCTTGCAAACCCTAACCTAAGCTGCTAGCGTGAAGAACGACATCATAGTTCAATTGTATCTCGAGCCCACTCTCGTGCAAACTCGAGCTACGACCTAGATTAAGATAGTTCCTACCCGTCCAATCTCTTGCAAATGGGTATGGGTATAGAATTACGATTGAAAACCCTAGCCTTGGTCCAATCTCTTGCAAACCAATTCTAGAAAAGTCCAATCGTAAATCTAAATCGGATTTCTAGGGCTTCCTATCAATTGGGACCCAATCTCTTGCAAATCCCAATCAATATGAATCCCTAGCTATCCGTAATTAATCAATCCCAACCTAACCCTAATCAATTTTAGCAAGAATTTCACCAATTCATCACAAATTAGAAATAGGGTTCATATGGTTCATCCCTATGCCCTAGGACAATAAAACTACTCACTAATCATCATGCAATTTATGAGAAAATCAATAACAAATTCATCACAAATCATTGCAATAGAGAAATTATCAATAAAAATAGAGTTTTCGACAAGAAAGGTGACAAACCAATAAGAATCCAATAGCATCCAACAAAAATTCCCTTTCTAATATCTCAAAAAGCCTAAATATAATTATCTAAAAAGCTCTCTAAAAAGGCTACAAAAAGTATCCAAAAGTTCTCTCCAACTAGGGCAAAAACTGGGTTTAAATACCCCTCAAAATCGCCCAAAAAATCGTGACAAAAATGCCCCTGCGCAGCCTAGAAATCGCAGTTTACGCAGCAGGCGGGGCGGGTCACTCGGCCGAGTGACAAATGTCACTCGGCCGAGTGACAAACCCTGTAAAATTCCAGTAAGTTGGGGGATCTTGGGGGTCTGTCTTTGGAAGTGACTCGGCCGAGTGACTTTACTCACTCGGCCGAGGGGCATTTCTTGCTCGGCCGAGTCGGAACCGTCAAAAACCTGTAAATTTACAGTAAGTCGGCCTCTTTTGAAGTGGATTTTCCCATGCCACTCGGGCGAGGGGATTTTCATGCTCGACCGAGTGGTCTACGTTACTCGGCCGAGTGCACGCCTATTTCATTCTGTTGATGCGTGTCCGGTCTGGTCGGCCGAGTGGTCTTCTTGCTCGGTCGAGTGAGTGCTTCACTTGACCGAGTGAGATGCTGCAAATGCCCAATCTTCATATTTTCACCTCCTCGTCGCTCCTACGACGTTCCTTCTTCTCCCGCTTGTCTTCCATCGCCGAATAGCCCTCAAAAGAGCCTTGGGTGACACTCCGGAGTGGGTGCAAATCCTCTTGATCTCAAAATCACTCCGAATCGCTCCATATCTCCTGAAATACGACAAAAACAAGAAATCGTGAAAAGCATCGCAATATAGCCAAATAATCGTGAAAAACGCGATATGAGCGATCAAAATGGCATGCAAACATGCAGAAAAAGGGTGTAAAATACGGAGCGATCAACGGTCAAAAGCACGTGCACGAACAAAGTACGATCGAAAAGCGACCATTACATCCTCCCCACCTTAGAAATGATTCTGTCCTCGGAATCAACATCAAGCACTGCTCGGGAAGTGGTGCGGGAAGCGCTCTCTCATATCATCCTCACGCTCCCAGGTGGACTCCCCAAGGGAACCATGACGCCACTGCACTCGAACCAAGTCGACGGTCTTATTACTCAGCTGCTTCTGCCGTCGATCCAGAATCTCAACTGGCTGCTGATCATAGGACAGATCCAGACGAACCGTGATCTCTGAGAAATCCACAGCATGGGATGGATCACTAACGTATCGACGTAACTGAGATACGTGAAATACGTCGTGAACTCCCTCCAGCGACGGTGGCAGTGCCAAGTGATAAGCCACCGCTCTAACTCTCTCCAGAATGTCAAACGGCCCAATGTACCTCAGACTCAGCTTGCCTCTCTTCCCAAATCGGATAACTCCGCGGTTCGGAGAAATCTTCAGAAAGACATGATCTCCAGGCTGAAACTCCAAAGGCCTTCGTTTAGCATCGGCCCAATGCTTGAAACGGTCATGTGCAATCCTCAGCTTCTCTCGGATGTTCCTCACAACATCCACGGCCTCCACAATCATCTCCGGTCCTAATAGCTCCTGATCTCTAATGTCATCCCAGCTTAGTGGCGATCGACATTTCTTCACATATAGCGCGGCGAAAGGCGCCATATCAATACTTGCCTGGTAGCTGTTATTGTAGGCAAACTCCACATGATGGAGATGATCCTCCCAAGATCCCTTGAAGTCCAACTTGCACGCTCTCAGCATGTCTTCCAAAATCCGAATCGTCCTCTCGGACTGGCCATCTGTCTGCGGATGGTACGCCGTGCTGAAACTTAGACTCGTACCCAGACTCTTCTGCAGACTCTGCCAAAACTGAGACGTGAATCTCGTGTCTCTGTCCGACACGATACTCACGGGGACTCCGTGAAGTCGTACGATCTCCTGCACGATTCACATTACATCACTATCTAAACTAGGAAAAGGAAATAGAAACAGGGAGTAAAAGAATTTACCTCCATATATCTCCTCGCTAGCGTCTCAGTAGACTGTCCTACTCGGAAGGGAATAAAGTGCGCGGATTTGGTCAATCGGTCTACGATCACCCAAATGGCGTCATTCTGCTTCGGACTCCGAGGTAGTCCAGTCACGAAATCCATAGTGATGTACTGCCACTTTCACTCCAGAATCGGAAGCGGTTGTAGCAACCCTGCCATACGCTGATGCTCCGCCTTTACCTGCTGGCAAACCAGACACTTGGCTACACTCCGAGCCACACTCCTCTTCATACCATGCCACCAATAGTTCAGGCGAAGATCCTTGTACATCTTGGTACCACCAGGATGTACAAAATACGGAGAACTGTGTGCCTCCACCAATAATTCCTCTCTGATATCTCCAGCTGGCACACATAACCTGGCTCCATACCTCAACGAACCATCCTCATGAATCAAGAAGTCAGTCCGCAGACCGGCTTCCACCTGCTCCCGAATCTTCACCAGCTTAGCATCTCCAGCCTGTTCAGCCTTGATCCTATCCATGATCGTCGACTGTATTTACATACACATCAACAAAGAAGTCTCTCCAGGAAGAATAATCTCAATACCAGACTCGCAAAAATCCTGCTGCAATCTGCACTGCGAAGTCAACATCATCACCGCTGGAAGTCTGCTCAGCGCATCTGGAACCACATTCACCTTGCCAGGGTGATACTGCAAGTCGATCTCATAATCTACCATGAGCTCTAACCATCGACGCTGTCGCATGTTGAGCTCCTTCTGAGTAAAAATGTACTTCAAGCTTTTGTGATCGGTGAAGATCTTCACCTTCTCACTCAGCAGGAAGTGCCTCCAAATCTTTAGCGCAAACACGACAGCAGCCAGCTCCAAGTCGTGTGTCGGGTAATTCTTCTCATGAGCCTTGAGCTGACGAGAAGCATACACAACCACGTGCTCATGCAGATGCAACACACAACCAAGACCCTTGCCAGAAGCATCGTAAAAGATCTCGAATCCTCCACTCCGATCAGGCACAGCAAGAACAGGGGCAGTCGTCAACCTCTCCTTCAGTACCTCAAAAGCATTCTCACAATCCTCAGACCAAACAAATGGTACATCCTTCCGCGTCAGTCTGGTCATCGGCTCAGCAATCCAGGAAAAGTCATTAATGAAACGTCGATAATAACCTGCAAGCCCAAGGAAACTCCTGATCTCATACGCTGACTGCAGAACAGGCCACTCTCTGATAGCCCTAATCTTCTCGGGATCCACCGAAATTCCATCTCCTGACACCACATGCCTGAGAAAAGCAACTCTATCCAGCCAAAACTCACACTTGGAATACTTATCATACAAACGATGCTTCCTCAAAATCTCCAACACTGTCCTTAAGTGCGATGCATGCTCTTCCTCCGACTATGAATAGATCAGGATGTCGTCAATAAAGATAACGACAAACTTGTCTAGAAAGTCGTAGAAGATCAGATTCATCAGATTCATAAAAACTACGGGTGCGTTGGTTACACCGAAAGGCATAACCACGAACTCGTAGTGACCATACTTCGTCCTGAATGCTGTCTTCGGGATATCTTCCTTCTTCACCTTGAGCTGATGATAACCACTCCTCAGATCCAACTTAGAGAACACCCTCGAACCTCCAAGCTGATCAAAAATGTCATCTATACGAGTCAATGGATATTTATTCTTGATGGTCACAGCATTCAGCTTCCTGTAGTCCACGCACATGTGACGCGAACCATCCTTCTTCTTCACCAGCAAACCCGGTGCTCCCCACGGAGACACACTGGGATTGATGTAACCCTTCTGTAAAAGCTCATCCAGCTGCCTACGCAACTCCTCCAACTCTGCTGGAGCCATGCAATACGGTGCCTTCGAAATAGGCTGCGCTCCCGGAATAAGATCGATCGAAACCTCGAGAGCTCGATCGGGCAGCAGTCCAGACATCTCCTCGGGGAAGACGTCGTCGAATTCACGCACCACAGCTGGTCTACACTGCTCCATCTACAGAGCAACGATCTCCACCGGTCTGGCCCGAAATCTGACAGGGCCAAGCGAACTGCTACCTCGACTGAACTTAAACACTGGATGTCCTAGGATCTCAAACACCACCTTCTTCCTCCGGCAATCGATCGTAGCATAGAAACTCGCTAGCCAATCCATCTCAAGTACTGCATCATAGTTGATGTCGTGGACAATAAAATCAGCGTAAATCTCATGTCCACAGACCCCCAAAGGGTAAAAATTGCAACCACGATGCACCGAGATCACGCCATTTCCTGTAACGATGTTCCAACTCTTGGGAAGAGGGGATGTCGTCAAGGAATGCTTCTCCACGAAGCTCCGGAATATAATGCACATCGATGCATCGGAGTCAAAGAGGACTCGTGCAGAAAATGTGCAAACCAAAATCACACCTAACAATCAGTCTAACAATCAAACCCTATTCTAACAAACAATCATATGCAAGCAACCAAACATAATCTAACAAGCCAAAACTAACTAAGGAAGGAAACAACTAGCCAGGGGGTTACCTGCGATAACCTCATCCACAGCCTCGCTCTCCACTGCCGTCATCAGAAAAGCCTACCTCCCTGGCTGCACGGCCTACTGAAAAGCCTGCCTCTGTGGAACGAGGGCTGCTCCACGTCCTGCAGGTACTGGTGCTCTCTGCTGTAACGGCTGTGCTACGACTGGTTCCTTCCAAGGCTGCTTAGACTTCGGGCACTCCTTCATAGTATGAGTAGGATCTCCACAAATCAGGCAATGTCCCAACATCCTCCTACACTGCTCCTTGACATGCCCGGTCTTACCACAGAAATGGCAAGTCTTCTGAGTAGGCCCACCTGGCCTCTTGAACTGCAATGGCTGATTAGGCTTGAACCCAGGCCTAACCACTCCTCTGACCTGCTCCGTAGGCCTCTTCCCAGCTCCCGGTGTCTGTCCTCTCTTCTGCCTCGCAATCAGCTCTTGTCTCCATGCAGCTACCAGCAACTTCTGATACGACTCCAGATCTGACGAAGACATCAGGCTCTGCAAGTCTAGGGAAAGGCCCTGCAGAAACCTCTGAGCTTTCTCCTCAGCATCCTCCACCATCTTTGGTGCGAAGCGACTCAGCCTGGTGAACTCCTGATGGTACTGGTCCACCGTCAGATTTCCCTGCTTCAGCTCAATGAAGCGCTCAACATCTCCCTCCTGGCAGCCTTTGGAAAGTACTCCTCATCGAACCGGGACTTGAAAGTAGCCCAAGGTATACGACTCACCAACAGCTCCTCTTCTGCATCCCACCAGTTGTGGGCATTATCCTTGAGCTGCTTCTTCACCAAATCAACCCATCCAGCCGGGTTGATCTTCGACATCTTCAGACTATCCTCAGTATTCCTGATCCACTCCTCAGCAGCCAACGGTCCTTCAGATCCATCAAAGTAAGTCAGGCCCAGCTCCCAAAACTGCTTCGCTCTTGGCTCGAAGTGAGGGGCACTCTGGGTATTCTGAAGCATACCATGCTGCACCTGCATCATCTTCATGATCTCAGCATTGGTGGGCTCTCTATCCGGTATCTCAGCACGATTGGGCCCACCACCAACTCAGGTCTGTCGTCTTCCAGCCATCTAATAACATAGAAAACGAACAAAAATTTTAGACTCAAAGCTTATGACTTGGATGTTGTAATTTATTTACTGGACATTCTGTTATTATCGTTGTTCCGTTAATTCGCAGTTGTAAGATAGGAGACCTGCATGGGCCACCAACAAAACTTGTCACGCCCCGCTTCCCAAAAATATGGAGGCGAGGCGTGAGAAGGTCCGCTCAGACTTGAAGCTGTGAAGCTGCAAGTCTGATAAGCGTCAATAACTCTAAATGTCAGGTCCTTGCAAATGCGATACGAAACAAAGATAATAATGAAGGTAATGAGACAAAAAGCAATCTCAGAATATCCATAAAATAAGCTCCAACATCACAGAAAAATCCACCAGGATAAAAGTAAAAGAGTCTAAAAGGCCCCAGCATGGCCAACAAAAGTACAACGTACAGAAAACAAAGTAATGGTGCTACGCACCGACAACTAACAATAACCTAAGTAAGCAACTCAGAACAGTCTCTAAGACTGGTCACCGGTGTCCACCAACTCCTCGTCAAACGTAGGCTCCAGCTCATCGTCAGCAAACACCACGTCCTCAGCTACGGTCTCTGGCTCAGGGTCTAACATGTGACACCCAAAAGAGCAAGGGGTACATGTCAACAAATCTGCAAGAGACTTGTGCAAGGAAACTGAAAGTAAAGGTAAAGCAACCTAGCAGTTCTAGCATAATGCAATGACATGGCAGATATAGCATGAGTGCAACAAGTAAAGTAAAGTACAAGCATGGCATGGCAATCGGCATTTAAAACATGGCATGGATATCAAGTTTTGCAGGAATAGACACAAGAACAAGGACAAGTCTAGTAGGCATGTCGTGCACAGAGATTACGCCTTTTGGCTAGAGTGGCTGCGCGGGCCAACTCCTAAGCTCAAGTGATCGCTTATCCCTACCCCTCCACGTGTATCGGGCATTGGATTTTGACCAACACATGAGGCTCGCTTCTGGATCACGAGCCAGGAAGTGTTTTTCATTATGGCATAGAGGTGCACCTAGCCTGAACAAGGAAGTACAAGTATTGTAGCGTGTGCTACGAATGCAACATTCAACAAAGATGCAATGCATGGCAGATAATAGTTTAAGTGCATACAGATAAGGAATTTAAAGTGGCAGGTAACAATGCATGAATGACATGGCAGGGTAACAGATCTAGCTTCGTTGTCAAGCTAGATCTTAAAGTTGCGTCTAGACAGCTATCATTTCACTGTCTAGTCTCTTTTACGCTAAAAGCAAGGAAGTGGCCTAAAACATGGCCCTAAGCAAAAGTTGGCAAGTTTCACTTGCCTGCAAGTCTAACGTCTGAGAAACACCGTCCAAAGAGTCCAAAGTCACAAATAACCTACGTGCACAAGTCCACCAGCCTACAGTCCCATATTATTAATCTTAATTAGTGAATTTAAAACACTTTAAAAACATCAATTTTAGTCTTGATTAACAGGTTGTGGTTGGGGGTCCTAAGAGTGCAAAACGTTACCTCAACACGACGCGAAAGCTACACTGCCGTCGGGTAGCGACGCCAGGAGTTGGAATATAAGAACGCGCTCCTAGTCCAGATTCCAAAATAGATTCCTCGCTCGCCAAGGCTGGGCAGCAACCAGATCAACGAACCAAGATTCCAACGCTAGGACGTGCGACGACGGGTTACGACGTATCGCAACGTCGTAATCGGCAAATCCACGAAGAAGAGACACCTAGGTGGGACCCACAATAGTGCTAGGGGCCAATGGGGGACCCACAACACCTCTGGAGAACTTGGGGGGCCCACGGTGGCAAGCGATGAGAAAGTTACGACGTTGCGACGAACGTTGCTTGGTCAGACCGAGCCGCTGCGAGAGATTCTCTCGGTCAGACACAGCGTACGGCGGTCGCTGCGCTGCGGGGTGTGATGCGGAGCGGGGGATCTCGGTCACAACGGGCCGGTGCGTGGGATCTCTTCGGTCGGGCGCTTGGGGCAGGGGTTGCAACGTTGCGGGTTGCAACGGAGCAGTGGTGCGGGGGAGCGGGTCGGTCAGACCGATGGGATCTCTCGGTCGGGCGCGGCGGGCTGCAGCGGAGCGGGGCGATGTGGGCGATGCGGGCAAGGCTCTCGGTCAGACCGAGAGGAGCTCTCGGTCGTAGCGGGGAGCGGGGGGCACGTTGCAACGTGTGGAGCGGAGCGACGGTGCGGGCGAGAGCCTCGGTCAGACCGAGAGGAAACAAGGGTTTTCGTCGGTCGTGGGGGGGCGGCTGTGGGGCTTGGTTGCGACGAACGTCGCAAGTGAGATTTTGAGTTGTGGGGGCGGCTAGGGTTGTTCTCGTGCCAAAATAGAGTATCTTAGGGGTTGTTTATATAGTGTAGGTGGGTTGACTTGGTCTAGGGTTAATTCTATTAGGATTAGGATTTTAAAATCAATAAAAACTCATCTCTCTCCCTCTCCTACTTACGAAAGGATAGGGTGCGGCCAAGATAGGGGCTAGAATTTGGGTCAAAAATATTTTGAAGAGTTATAATCTAATAGAAATTATATTGGGTCGAAAATACTTTAAAATTTGGTATTTAAAAATATTTTAAGCTTGGCCAAAAATATAAAATAGGTCAAATGAAATCCAAACATTGTGAAATAAATATTGGGATGATCGGGACGACGAGAGAAAGAAAACTAAGAAGACGAATATCAATTTCGACGTCGAGTGACGAAACTAAAAATAGAAACGTCTCACGTCAAAAGTGAAAATCACAACGTCTCTTCGAATAAGATCAAATCGTGGGAGAACGACCCGAGAAATGTCGTTCCAAATTAGTGTCACAATTTAATACTCTCAGAGACGTTCGCAACGACATATCACACCAAAGTTTTCACAAACAAACAAAGTCTAAAATAAATATGTGCACGGTCAAAAGCACGTGCACGAACAAAGTACGATTGGAAAGCGACCGTTACACGGGGCGAAAGCGGGTGCACTGTTTCAAGGCGGAGGCGGGACCAGATCTGTGAGCGGCTGACGAAGCGACGGTGACACGGGTCGTCGGAGGGGAGTACGGGCTGGCGGTGTCGTCGCTTGTGGGCGGTGAGGAACGTCGGGCAATGAGGGTGGCGATGAGCAGAGGTTCATCGATGTGAGGGGAGCAGCGGGGAGGCGGTAGCTCGAGGGAGTGTGCTCCGCCGTGGGTTGGGCTCAGAGAGAGCTCCGGTGGTGTTGAGGATGCGCCATGAGGGCAGCGTCTGCACGGTGACGAGGAAAGCTCCACCGATGGGGACGCGGGCTGTCGGGCAATGGGGGCTGGGGTCCAGCGGAGGCGGAGCAGGCTGCAGCGTCGGTGGAGCGCGGCTGCTGCTCCGACGAGGCAAGACGAGGAAGAGAGAGGAGAGCTGTGTGTGTTTGGGTGTGGGTTCGAATGGAAGAGAGAGAACGAGAGGGTGATGAAACGGCTTGAGCCTTTTGAACGAGAGTGGGGGAAACTGGGTGAGGGGGTTTTGTACGAGAGGAGATGAGAGCGTGTGTCGGGCCTAGGCGAGAGAAAGTGAGGGTTAGAGGTTGCTTGAATTAGAGAAGGGGGGAGAGGGATTTTATAGTTAAAAAAATTAGTTTTTAATTAGGATTAAGTAGTCAAACAAAATTAATACATTAGGTGGGTTATAAATGTAATTAGGTGTAACTTTTGACTAGGCTAGGAAGGTTTTAAACGTATCCCCTAACACGTTTTAGTTATGGTTAGGTTAATCTAATAGTTAATTAGGTTAAGGTAATTAGTAATTAGGTTATAGTAATTAGCTAAGGTAATTAATGACGGGAATAGTAAAACTTGTAATGAAATTACGATTTTGTCCCTGACATTAAACGTGTCCGAAAAATTACGAAAACGTACCCACGGGATCGTATCTTCACGAGGATCGCGAATACGAAGTCCGTTTCTGGGTTTGAGCTATGGAGATACTAGTTTTAGGCCAAAACGTTCAGGAAGTGGGTTTGCGGGTTCTCTATTGATTTGACTTCAGAAAATTACGAAATTAATGTGGAAAGCCCTAAATGATTATAGAATATTACTGTAAAAGTTTGAAATCATTTTATTGATGTTTGTATCGAAAATAAATTCATTAAGCCAAAGAGGTAATAATTGAAAATGATTTTTTATCAGATTATTTAGAGGCATTTGACGAACCCCGAACTTACTAAAATACTCTGTAACTAGTTTGATACTTCAAAATATTTTTATAAGAATTTTTTGATATCATAAAACGTCTGACAAGCCATTATAAAATTGTTTAAAAAAATTTGAAAATAGTTTTAATATGTAAACAGTTGTGTTGATTAAAACAGGCCGTTACAATAAATAAAAAATTAGATACACCAGACTTCTGGTGACTTTATACCAGACGTTTGATCCTGGTCCAAAAACACAATCTTTAGTGTTTTGACCATGGAACCTATTGGGATGGGCTCTAGGATATTCCTATGGTTCACTATGATGGAAAATGATATGAATGTATGTGTGACCATCTAATCAAGGCATACATGTATTCTACTAAATAAAGAGCAAAAATACATAAAGAATCAAATAATGATTTACAATAAACTTCATGATTCTTCATGGCTTCAATGCTTCAATGCTCCATGCCTTGTGTCCATCATCCCATCACCAATTGTTTTGTCTCCCTCAAGATATAATCACTGCAAATTATCTGAGACTAAAACATTTAGAGACATTAGTACCCAATAATGTGGTGATCATCATCAACACTATATTGGGACCAATGACCAATATCCAACGCGCACAACACGTAAAATTTTTGTCTGTTGTGCGCGGTGTGTAATTTTGATATGTGCATCCATTTTTACTCACCGCGCACAACATGCAAAACTTTTGCCTGTTGTGCGCAGTGAGTAAAAATGGATGCAAAAAGCACAACATCAAAACTTTTGCCTGTTGTGCACAGTGAGTAAAAATGGGTGCACATAGCAAAATTACTTGTCGCGCATAACATGCAAAAAATTGCTGGTTGTGCGCAGTTACAAAATTGCCTGTTGTGCCTAGGTGGAGCTGAAGGGGCCTGTTGCATTCTTCTAGTTACTAAATAGACAAAAATTACGTTAAGTTCAATTATGTTTCTTAGTTAGAAAAATAGGCTCAGTTTTAATTACTTTACAAATCTCTATATCAAACAAACATGCTTCAAATCTAATGATCAAGCAAATGCCACCGATTGTGTAATCAAAAGGTGGCTGCATTTCGCAATTAGAGTCACAAGTTTTGATCGGATAATTACAGTAAATGATCAAACAGTAAATGAGCAAATATGTGCCAAACTAAATCAAGTCTTTTTCGTACTTTTAACTGAGTAGACAAAATAAGTTCAATTTAATCAAATCTCTAAATTAGAAAGCTGTTATGAAAAGGCCCATTAGGCCCATTGGGTATCCAACCCACTACTAAAAGCTATAAATATGAGGGTAGGGGGCTCTTAACCCTCTACACATATTTCCCTACTTTTCCCTTCACAACATGTTATCAGCACAATCACGCACGTTGGAGGAGACGGCGGCTCGCGAGGAAGGAGATCCATCAATCGCTCAGATTCCAGAAGATCGTAATCTTCTCAACGGGGAGCGAAAAGGGCATCATTCACCAACCGTCGACTAGATTCCCTTGTCGAATCTAGAGGTAAAAATCAAAATTTTTTAGATCTAAACTTGCTGTTCACGTTAGATTTGCATGTTTTAGGATCAAAAAGTTTAAAACACGGTAAAAATCACATTTTTATTTAGATCCGCATGTCTAAAAACAATAAAAATCAGTTTTTAGCGATCTAAATGCTTGAAAAATCCGTTTTTTTACCCCCGACCTTGATCCAAAAATCCGCACGTCCGTAGGGCGAAACGGCGGCGCTTCACAAGCGCAGCCGGCGACAAAAAGCCGCGGTCATAGGCCGCGGCCTGAAGCCGCGGCCCGCCGCTGCTGCGGCCGCGGCCCGTCACTGCCACGACGACCGCGCCTTGCGCGGCCAGCCGTCGCGGCGACACGCCGCGGGCCCCCTAGGGTTTTTCCGGAAACCCTAACCCTAAACGGGCCAATTTTTCGGGGAGGCCCAATTAACCCTAATGGGTTGTTTTCATGGCCCAAAAGCCTGAAAATTAGCCCATTTACACAAATAATTTTTCTTCTTTTATTTTTGGCCCTAAAAGCCTAAAATAATTAAAGAAACTTTAAAGGGTTTAAAGCGGTAAACAAAACATTTAAAAATATATGGATCAAAGGTAAAAAGTTTTTCAAAAACAATTTTAGCACATCACACACTATTTAGATTATTTAATTAATCTTTACATGCCTGTGATATGATTATCTGCGTGGTTGTATGTTTTCGATATATTATCTGCGTGGATGTGAAATTAGGCTATGTTTTTAGGGATCAGCCAGGTTTCCGACACCTTTAATTTTCTGCAATTTTTCTTTTTTTTGAGAGAAATTTTGTAAGTGAGGATATAAATGTAAAAAGAAGACCGAAGGACACCAAAAAGGAGCTGAAGGCGTATGCACAAAGAAGATAGGGGCTTCTCTCTGAAGTTCCCGAGTAGTATTTTATTCCTTCATGCATTTTTTTTGATGTAACTTCGGACTGTACTTCTTTTTATTTCGGTGTCGGCTGGCTGATCCCCATAGTCCTAAGTCATTCTCTTTTTTTCATTGCTTATACATTAATTGCGTGGATGTTAATTATTTTTCATACCATGTTTTAATGTTACCATGAAACTGTAAAATAGCATGCGTGAATGTTTATCTTTGTTAATTATTCACATTATGAAACCATCAAAAAGCATGTATGTTAAATTTCCTTTAATAAATCCATGCTATGACAAATGTTTAAAATACATGCGTGGATGTCTATTTTTACTCAGTTTTAATGATACATGCTATTTTTATATATTGCTAGATCATTCAATGGCCAGACTTGCGAATGTCGACTTTTCGGTCCTGAAGGCCGATGGGTCAAACTACCTGAGTTGGCAGTTGGACCTGAAGTTCCATCTGCGCTATCATGGTTTCAGTCTCACAACGACTGAGAAGGCAATAACAAGTACTGCCTCAGCCGACAAGGATGCCTCAAAAGAATCACCTCATACAGAGGAAGTTTCCGATATATTAAAGGTGAAAGCCATTATATATATCAGGAAACATTTAGACTCGACCCTGAAGGACGAGTACCTTACTGTAGAGGATCCTTACGAGCTGTGGGACGCACTCGAGGAGAGGTACAGGCATCAGAGAGATGTCATACTCCCCCGTGCGCAGTACGAGTGGACTCATCTCCGCATACAGGATTACAAATCCGTAGCGGAGTACAACTCAGCACTCTTCCGTATCACCTCACGCCTGAAGTTGTGCGGTGAAACGGTGACGGAGAAAATGTTGCTGGAAAAGACGTTCACGTCTTTCCACGAGAAGGAAATGATCCTTATGCAACAATACCGTGAGAGGAAGTTCACGAAGTACTCTGATCTGCTTTCATGCCTGCTTATGGCTGAACAGAAAAGTGACCTGTTGGTTGCCACTCACAACCTGCGCCCTCCTGGCTCCGCTCCACTGCCACCTCCTGCAGAGGCACACTTCCAGTCTTCCCAGAAGAAGAAGATGGACAAAAAGGCAAAATTCCAGAAATGGAAAGAACAAAAGCAGCGGAAGAAGGCCACTCCCCCAGCTCCTCCTCAGAATCAGAAGTTCACGGAAAAGAAGCAAAAGAGAATGTCCAACAAAGGTGGCACTCCCAAGAAAGACTGGGAGGATAAGTGCTCCAAATGCGGAATGACGGGCCACTGGTCCCGAATCTGCCGCACCTCGAAACACCTCCAGGACCTCTACCAGGCAAGCCTCAAGCCTCGAGCTGAGATAAACCTGATTGAGAGCGCAGCGTTGCCAGAGACCTCATGGACTCCTGAAGACTTCATGGGAGATGACACTCTCTAGTTTTGGACCACTTCTATGTACTAGCAATGTATCTTCTTTTTATGCATTGTATCTAGTTTTTATTCCATGTCAAACAATATTTTGATCATCTTTTATGAAAGTAGATCTTTTCTTTTCATATCATTTACTGCTTGAATGTCTTTCTTTTTAGATATGGAATTAATCTGCCTAGTGGACAGTGCATCGACGCACTCGATCCTTCAAAACATAGACTACTTCACGAGCATAAGTAGCTATTCTGGTCCACTGAGAATAATCTCAGGACCAGCTAACATAATCGAAGGATCAGGGGAAGCAATTATATTGCTCCCCGGTAACACACAAATCACACTTAAAAATGCGTTATACTCCCTTAAATCTATCCGAAACCTCCTAAGCTTTAAAGATATCCATTTAAACTGATATCACTTAGAGATGGTCGAGGAAGATAAAAGGGAATACTTGCTTGTAACGTCTTTTACAAATGGTTCAAAAACCATTGTGGAACGTTTCAAAGGACTCCCCTCGGGAATCTACCAAACAAGTATACAAACTCCAGAAACATCCAAGGCGGAGCAACTGCAGTGCCCCCAAACACCAGAATTCCAACTCTGGCACAGTAGACTACACCATGGCTCTGTTATGATGTACCGCATCATAAAAAGCTCCAGGGGTATAGACTTGAAGAACCTGAAGATTCTTCAAAAAGGCAAATTCCCATGTCCACCCTGTTACAAGGGTAAACTGATTACGAGACCCTCTCCACTAAAAGTGGACGTGGAGTCCCCAAGTTTTCTGGAAAGAATCCACGGAGACATTTGTGGGCCGATACACCCATCAAGTGGTTCGTTCAGGTACTTTATGGTCCTGATAGACGCATCTACTAAGTGGTCACATGTGTGTCTACTGTCCACACGTAACCTAGCACTATCTAAGCTTTTAGCTCAGATAATCAAGTTACGGGCCCACTTCCCCGACTACCAGATAAAGAAACTTCGTCTGGACAATGCGGGGGAGTTTACATCACAAGTCTTTTTAGACTATTGCCAAGCTCAGGGAATTGAAGTCGAACATCCTGTAGCACATGTTCACACCCAAAATGGGTTAGCAGAATCTCTAATTAAGAGACTGCAATGGATTGCTCGTCCATTATTACTTCAATCCCAGATGCCAGTGAATGCGTGGGGTCATGCAATTTTGCATGATGCATCTTTAATAAAATTAAGACCTTCTAGAGGTCAGTCATCTTCTCCAATGCAACTAGCACTTGGATCCCCACCAATTGTCTCACACTTGAGAATATTTGGTTGTGCAGTATACGTCCCCATAGCACCACCATAAAGGACAAAGATGGGTCCACAACGTCGCTTAGGCATTTATGTTGGGTTTGACACCCCCTCCATAATTAGATTCCTAGAACCCCTTACGGGAGACGTTTTCAAGGCACGTCTAGAAGACTGTGAATTCGATGAAACATCGTTTCCAAGACTAGGCTCATAGACAAAGAAGCCCGAAGCTTCAGAATGTATCACTTGGGATACAAAGACATTATGTCACTTTGATCCGCCCACAAGCCAGTGTGAGGAGGAGGTCCTGAAGATTCTCCACATCCAAAACATTGTCCATCTCTTGCCGGACAAATTTACTGACAACCAGAAGATTGTCAAATCACACGTCCCTGCTGCTAACACTCCAGCTAGGATTGACATACCGCAAAATGGATGCAATCCGCCTACAGCAGAAATGGTTGGACCTCTCAAAAAGAGAGGGCGACCACCGGGATCCAAGGACCAAGTCCCTCGAAAGAGTAGGACCCTTGGCAATGGTAAACAAATACCACCACAGGATGCTATTATAAGCCCTGCTACCTCATCTCTCCCAAACTCTCATGAAGAGGAAAAACCGGGAGAAAATGAAGTTTCGATACACTATGTACGAACTGGGAAGTATTGGGACAGAAAGAGCACAACCATAGATGACACATTTGCGTGTAATATTACCATCAACATCACATACTGCGACGATGATATTGAACCACGCTCTCTGACAGAATGTCAAAGCAGAGATGATTGGCCAAAGTGGAAAGCGGCAATAGGAGTGGAGTTGGATTCACTCACCAAACGCAAGGTCTTCGGACCCATAGTTCAGACACCAAAAGGTGTAAAACCTGTGGGATATAAATGGGTATTTGTTAGAAAACAAAATGAACAGAATGAGATCGTTCGCTACAAAGCAAGGCTTGAAGTGCTGGGTTTTACCCAACGTCCAGGGGTGGATTTTGAAGCCACATACTCCGTGGTCATGGACGCGATCACCTTCTGATTCCTCATTGGCTTAACAGCCCAAGAGGGTTTAGATATGCAACTCATGGACGTGGTTACTGCATACCTATATGGCAACCTAGACCGAGACATCTATATGAGATTGCCTGACGGTTATTCTTTGCCTGCAGCACAAAAAGAGAGAGAACGTGACATCTACTCAGTGAAACTGCAAAGATCATTATATGGTCTAAAACAATCTGGAAGGATGTGGTATAACAGACTGAGCGATTTCCTTGCAAAACAAGGATTCACAAACGACTCAGTTTGCCTTTGCATCTTTATAAGAGCAAAGGCAACATGATTTGTAATCATAGCCGTCTATGTGGACGACTTGAACCTCATCGGATCTCCTGAATAGATCGCAGAGATTTCTAGAAGCTTGACAGAAACCTTCGAGATGAAAGACCTCGGAAAGTCAAAATTCTGTTTAGGTCTTCAAATAAAGCATCTTAACGATGTGATCCTGTTACATCAGTCAACTTACACATCGAACTTATTGAAAAAGTTTCAGATGGATAAGTGCCACCCCCTTAGCACTCCAATGGTCGTCAAATCATTGGATGTACATAAAGACCCCTTCCGACCGTTGGAAGAGGGGGAGGAAGTACTAGGCCCCGAAGTGCCTTATCTAAGTGCTATCGGTGAACTCCTTTACCTGGCTAACTGCACTCACCCTGACATAGCATTTGCAGTCAACTTACTAGCCAGATATAGTGTTGCACCTACACAGCGGCATTGGGCCGGAGTTAAGCATCTTCTGCGCTACCTCCAAGGGTCCATAGACTTAGGTCTATTCTACAGGAAAGGGGCATCAACTGGTTTAGTTGGTTATGCTGATGCAGGATACAGGTCCGATCCTCATACAGAGAAGTCTCAGACAGGATACATGTTTACTTATGGCGGCACAGCCATATCCTGAAGATCTGTAAAGCAGACCATGACGACCATCTCATCCACTCACTCAGAGCTCCTAGCGATCTTCGAAGCAAGCAAGGAAAGTTTCTGGCTACGCTCTGTGATCCAGCACATCCTCACCTCCACCGGCCTGATGACCGGCGTTCTTGCGCCTACCTCACTTCAAGAAGACAATGCAGCATGTATAGCCCAACTGCAGGACGGCTACATCAAAGGCGACAAGACGAAGCATATCTCCCCCAAGTTCTTCTGGACGCATGACCTTCAGAAGCAGAAGCAGATTGAGGTACAGAAGATCCAATCATGTAACAACTTGGCGGATTTGCTTACCAAATCCCTGCCTACTAGTATCTTTGAGAAACTTGTATATGGGATTGGGATGAGGAGAGTGAGTAAATGTAAACTGGGTCAGGATGAGAGGACTATGAACTCATAGATACATATGAGACTAATGTATAGATTCATAGGAAATCTGCAAGCCTGAAGCTTGTGTAATGCCCTGCTAAGCTACTGCATAAGTACTAGAGGGGGGGTGAATAGTACTTTAAAATAATTAAGAGGCTAATTCCTAATTACTTGCAAACTCTACCAAACAATGCGGAAAATGCGGAAATGTAAATGTTAGACAACAAAGAAACAATCGCAAACAACGATATTACTGGGTTCGGATCCACCCAAGTCTCCCCGACTTGTTCCCGGTGATCCTACGTCCCAACCACCCAGATCCCCTCCGGATACTTGAGTTAGAAACCCTAACTCAAGATTTCCACTATGAAATACTTGTGAAAAACCTCCACAAGTCAAATCATACACAAAGTAATTTGTGACTCCCACAACCCGGGATCACAACCACACTCTCACAACCGAGAGTGAAACTTACAATATGAAATTGAAATGAAATATAACTTCTTACCGACAAAATACCTATGCCTTGAGTAATGCTTACGAATTAGGGCAAGGATGATTTTGAGGAAGAAGAAGTGGCACCAAACCCTAGCTCCAAGATGTAGATCAGCGATGGAGAGCTATGGGGATGTTGGTGACCTAGAATCAAGCACTTGGCTTGGAAGGCTTCACAATCAATGAATCTCTCTTTGGAAGTAAGAGTGAGGAGAGATTATTGAATGGAATGAAAGAGCTTTGAATGAGCTTGGAATGATTTCTCTTGATCTCTAAACTTTCAATAATATCAGCCTTGACTGTAATGAATGCAGCCCATCAAGTATATATAGGTTAGAGGAGAGAGAGAAAGAAAAACGTTTCAATTAATGCTCCAACGGCTCTTTTCTGAACCCAACTAGTCGGTCAAAGAACAACTACCGACCAACTAGTTCATTAACTAGTCGGTCGGTCAATTAACGTATACCGACTAATGGAAGAACAGCCAAAAGGTTGAAGCACATACAAAAGGAACTAGTCGGTCCAAGAAGAGTAGCTGACCGACTAGTTTCACAACTAGTCGGTCGGTTACTCAACTGAGACCGACTAACAGATAAAACTGAAGTCTGAGCACAACTTGACTTAGTCGGTCCAAGAACAAATGTTGACCGACTAATTCACCAACTAGTCGGTCGCCAAATGAGCATAGACCGACTAACGATAAACAGTAAGTTAGGTGAAAATTCGCATGTACAGTAAAGCTAAACTAGTCGGTCCAAGAAGGAACATTGACCGACTAGTTCATCAACTAGTCGGTCGATCAATGAACACAGACCAACTAATGATAAACAGTAGCTCAGGCTCAAATGTGCATGTACAGGGAAAGCTCAACTAGTCGGTCACAGAAGCATCACTGACCGACTAGTTTACAAACTAGTCGGTCGGTGAGTCAACTTAGACCGACTAACTGTAAACAGTAAAGAGCTTAGAATTGACTGACAGAAACTAGTCGGTCCAAGAAGCTTTGCTGACCGACTAGATCACCATCTAGTCGGTCAGTTCTTCTTCTTGAACCAACTAACATGCACAAGAAGTCGCGAATCGAAGCGCGAAGCTTCGGGAAAGATTGTATGGACTTCTACTAAGATCCTAGAGCTAAGATATGAGCGTTATGAAGATTTAAACCGTAAGACCTACTCAAGGCTTAACATTCTACGAAAGAAGCTTAAAGACTATAAATAAAACTTGACGATACCGTCTTCAATAGCTTCAATAGAATCTTCATGACTTCTAAAATGGTCCATAAGCTTCAACGAAGCTTTAGGCATACGATCACGTGCTTTGAGAAGTCTTGAGACGTCGTAATTGATATTCATATGAATTTGGCGACGATCTCCATAACTGCGCTCACAAAGTGTTAGTTCACGATATATTTATGTTTGTTCATCATCCAAAACCAAATCCGGGGAGTCCAATATCCAACATTCTCCCCCTTTTTGGTGATGACAAACCAACATAAATAATAATCAAAAATAATGATTCAAATGTAATTTACTTACTCCCCCTGCATTGATGACACGTTAATTCCAAATTAAAAAATAATAATACGCATCAAGCAGACGAGTAAAGTATATAAATGAGAATCGATTATTGAAATTTCGAATACCAAAATTTGGTTATTGAAATATCATATTTGAAAATCCATTTATATATCTTAACTCCCCCTGAATCTAACATATCAAATTAGATTCTTGGAATAGTGCTTTAAATTATCATTTAGCACATCGTTATTATTATATCTCTCCCCCTTTGGCATTAGTAAAAAGAGCGGGAGGAGATCAACGACAATAATGGCTTCAAATAAAAGCACGGGAGTCGTAGAAAACGACGACGGTTCACGTGACACCAAAGAAAAATACGAGTAAAATCAAGGCGTGTCAATGAAACCATAGTCGAAAGTCGTAAAACGAAATCATCAAAACTCAAATCAATTTTACGGATTGAGTTATGGAATATACTCTCCAATATCAACATTCTTGGTTAATTTAGTGCATGGATAACAACTCTATGTTTCCATAAAACAAAGTTCTATTAAACCAAGTTATTTTCGTCGAGCGACGAAATCAAACATCAGAGACATAAAAAATATAATGTGCACAAATAGAATGAAATGTCAACATCGATGTAGATATATAGAAAATATGAACCAGAGTACATCAAAAGTATACATCACTGACATACAAAACATCGATCCAACGATCGGGGCACAAAATACATCATCATATCAAACAGATATCAGATTGTCACATAACATACAACATCATCAAAGTATATCAAAATACATCATCAAAAAGATCCAAAAATCATAGCCACCCACACTATCCTACCCAACATCTCTCACAACTAGATATGTCATCCAATGAGTATCAGGAGAGTCCTCAAAGAAGCTCAAGAGGAAGCGGCAGGATCTGCAGCAGCAGCAGGCTCTGCAGGAGAAGTGGTGGTAACTGGATCAACTGGAAGGTCAACTGGAGCGACGGCAGAAGTCTCAGGCACGGCAGAAGAGACGATCTCAGGAGCAGCGACGGTAGTGGCCTCGGGAGCACCAGTGGTAGTATCCACAGCAGGAGCGGTGGCAACAGGTGTGCTCTCGGGGGCACCAGCAGACGAAGCAGCAGCAGCAGCACCAGAAGTGCCCTCGGGGGCACGAGTGGAAACACGACAAAGCTCCTCAATGTCCTCCTCGTCCAACTCATCCTCGTCAGAAAAAGACGGAGGGATCTCAATACCATGGTGTCGAGCGATACGGCTGAGAATCTCCTCAGAACGAGCCTGACGAGACTCCAAACGACGGATCGAACGAACGACATCGGCAAGAGTGGTAGAGGGAGCAGCAGAGGCAGAGGCAGACGCTGAAGGTGTCGTCCTCTGAACGTAACAGAGCGCCGCAAGAGACTTCTTGACGGCCGTCGCGTTCAGGGGAGGACCAAGTGGACGCTCATCGTCACGAGGAAGTGTGACACGGAAGTGGCGAAAAACAAGGGTCAACAAGCACGGGAAGGGGATGTGAGCCGACTTCGTGGTCTTGCGAATACACTCGAAAGAGTCCATCTTATCGAGTATAATGCGAGCCCAATTAATCGAGCTCCCCATGAAAATAGCATAGATCAACTTCAGAAAAGGCTGGGACGGTAGAGATGAGGAGCCGTACTTGGGAAGCAAGCACGACTTCAGAATCAAATTGACGACCCATGCATTAGGCTTGAAGGATTTGGAGGGTACGCCAATCATGGCGGGAGGAATCTGATGGAAAATCTCAGAAAGGATGGTCTGATCAAGGGAAGAAATATCATCAACAGAAATGTCAGAGGGGAGGAGGCCAGACGAGGAGATACCCAAAATCTCTCCTAAGATTTCTGCTGTGAGGACTATAGGAATCCCCAAAACAGTCGTCTCAACAGAGTGGGTCGCATCGTACTGACCCCGGATCCTATTGGCATAGAATAGTTTGACTAAACGAGGGTAGGGGTGAGGATTCGCCTTAGGATCATATCGAAGGTAATCGATAAGACCCGAAGACGACAGAAGATCAGCTAGCCCTATGAAGTCACTAATCTGGACGAAATGCTCCAGAAGCAGCGGGCAATGCTCGATACGGTTGTAAGCCGCGAGACACATAGGGTCGTCGCAACACAAGGAGATATCGACACCGCCTACCGGCATCGGAGCCTTTCCCTTAGGCTTACGGGTAGACGTACGTGGTCGGGAGCTAGACTCATGATGAGTAGGAGGAGTGGGTTCCCTATGAGTCTCAGGCTCGGGAATGAACTCGGAATCGGAATCAGTAGGAGTATGGAAAGAGGAGGGAGATGCAAATTGCTTGGGCTTGGGCTTAGGCCGTTGGATATGGAAGACGTTAGTACACCCTTGTGGGGGATGTACGAGGGAATACGGACCTCGAACGTCGCGTACACGAAGTCGTGCGCGAAGGGAATATGTTCCCTTTCGGAGAGGATCTCTAGATTGATGGGAAAGTCGCATTATATGTGCATAAGTGCATGCGACATATGGCTAATAAAGGGGTAATATCTTAAGCTTATATTGTACCATGCATATGGTACAACTTAAGCTTATAATATGCCATGTACGATGGTACATCTTAGTTAAATTGTTCCAAAGGAACAATTTATCCTAAAATAACTACCTTGGGGGCTATAAATAAGACCCAAGGGTTAGCCATTTCTTTACACTTTGCATGGCATTCATGCATGCATCTTCATTCTAGCGAAGCTCTGCCGAAATACTTCCTCTCCCTTTATCCAAGTTCTTAATCTAAAAGTAGAGATTTAGATTGTGGATTTAGTAGCCTTACTCCGTTCGTGAGAAGACTCGATCCGTCGTGGCGAATCCGAAGGCGAAGTTCGTAGACTACCGTGCTGCATACGCAATCGTAAGTCTCAACTTCATTTATCGATCCTAACTCTGTTTTGGCAGGATCCTGCATTGGTATCGGAGCCATACGGGTTCGCCCCGGAGAAACTATGAACGAGTCGTTGTCTTTTTCACGAATGGGTCTCCTACCATTACGGATATGGTAGGAACGCTTCGTGATGGAGAGAACGCAGCGGTTGTTCTTTTCATGTTAGGGTCTCCTATCATTACGGATATGGTAGGAACTCTCCGTGACGGGAAGAACCGACCGTTCACGTAGTATGTTATTCATTTTTGGCACGCGGCCATTAGGAAATAACTAATTTCTCGACGAACGGGTGCTTCATCGACGAACGGGTGCTTCATCGAGGAAGAAGGTGGTGGTTATTCCCATCGGGGAAGATGAATTTTTTTGTGCATGTGCACCATGACCAAATGGGTTATGAAGGCCATGCACCCCCCCTCCCCATGCGGAGGGGGTTGGCTACGGCCAATAACCACCGTGACAACCCCCTCCGACGGGGGTGTGCGGCCACCCATGAAAAGGGAAACCGGCCATGGCCAAAGGGCCATGGCCGGTCAAGGCAAAAATGCCATGGCCGGGCCATGGCCGGCCACGGCCATGGCCGGCCGGCCCTGGCCGGCCACGGCCATGGCCAGAAGGCCCTGGCCTCCCTGGCCGAGGCCAGGGCAGGGGCCCTGGCCTCGAGCCAGGGCCCGGCCGCCCTGGCCGCGGCCAGGGTAGCGCCCTGGCCTCAGGCCAGGGCCCGGCCGCCCTGGCCCCGGCCAGGGCCCGGCCGCCCTGGCAGAGGCCAGGGCAGCGCCCTGGCCTCAGGCCAGGGCCTGGCCCTGGCCGGCCCTGGCAGGGGCCAGGGCCGGCGCCCTGGCCTCAGGCCAGGGCCTGGCCCTGGCCGGCCCTGGCAGGGGCCAGGGCCGGTGCCCTGGCCTCAGGCCAGGGCCTGGCCGGCCCTGGCAGGGGCCAGGGCCGGTGCCCTGGCCTCAGGCCAGGGCCTGGCCACCCTGGCCGAGGCCAGGGCAGGGGCCCTGGCCCCGGCCAGGGGCCTCTGGCCTAGGCCGGGCCAGGCAGAGGCCTGGCCGGCCTCTGGCCGAGGCTAGACCAGGCAGAGGCCTGGCCGGCCTCTGGCCGGGGCCAGGCCAGTGGCCAGGGCTGCCGCAGGCCGCCCCTGGCCGGCCAGGGCAGTGGCCCTTGGCCAGCCTCGGCCAGGGCAGGGGCCCTGGCCGGGAGTAAAGAAGACCAAATTTTGGTCGACCAATTTGGGTGTTTTGGTCGACCAATTCGGCAAAAGGCCTTGGTTGAACATGAACGTGCCGACTAGCCCATACGGGGCCAAACGACAGTCGTCTGCATCAAAATTCTCTCATACGGGGAGAAACGCCTGGATCCATATGGGAGCCAGCAACGATAGTTTGCAGAAAATCCCAAAAGGGGGATCCGACCTAGGCACGGCTACGGCTCACTCCCGATAAATGGTCAGGAAGTGCCGAATGTTTCACTAAGTATCATAAGGGTACTAAGATGAAATATTCATTTTTTTTTTTTGAAAAATACGTTTTCATACGTTTTGAAAAATAAGTTTTCAAAAACGCTTTTCCGCTGCAAAGTACTATAAGAGTACTAACATTTGATAAAGTGAGGGAGAAATATTGAAAGTTACTCTAGATGGTGATTGGAAACAAAGTGACCTTTCCGATGCTAGAGTAACATCTTCAATATTTTTCGAAAGTAACTTATCAAATTATGAATATCATTCCAAGTGGGAGTTGATTTTAGAACTATCCATATGGGATATTCTATTATCATTTCAAGTGGGAATTATATCTGAAAAATACGTTTTCAAACTCGTTTTCCGCTGCTAGTACTATAAGAGTACTATTGTTTGATAAGTGATGGGGGAATATTGAAGGTTGTTCTAGATGGTGATTGGAATCGAAGAGACCTTTTCGATTCTAGAACAACATCTTCAATATTTTTCGAAAGTAACTTATCAAATATAATGTAATTCCAAATGGGATATTCTATTATCATTTCAAGTGGGAGTTATATTTTAAGAATTTTTATGCAATGTTTTGATCAAACCTTCGGTTTTGTGTCTTTTGCAGCATTTTAAAAGTAAAATGTCTTCCGCTTCAAAGAATATCGTCGCTGAGTTAAACAAAGGTGAAAAACTCAACGGCGATAATTACAAATTTTGGTCCATCAAGATACAATACGTTTTTAGAGGAGCAAGAAGTGCTCGAAACTCTAAAGAACGTAATGATTGAACCTGAGTTGGGCACTACGGCCCAACACAGACGAGACAAGGAAGCTTTTGATGCTTGGTCTCGGAAGAACAAGATAGCGCGCATTACGTTATTAAGCAGTATGGCCGATGACATAATGCGCATCTTCCGAGAACATGACCTAGCTATGGACATATGGTCCAAGCTAGAGGAGAAGTTCAGTGGCACATCGGTGTCCAAACTTCGCGCCTTAACTATAAGGTTCGATTCATATAAGAAATGTCCAGATCATTCCATGGGGAAACATCTGCGACATATGGCGAACCTTATCTCGGAGTTAAAGGACGCAGGTCATGTGCTCACTGATGAGCAACAAATCCAAGCAGTCATGCGTTCCCTACCAAATGGCTGGGATCAGATGAAGATGCATCTCACTCATAATGAGAGCATCAAGACCTTCAACGATGTTTCCAAGCACCTCGAATTAGAGGAAGAGCGGCTTGCGGCTGCCAAGCCAAGTGCAGAAGTGCACATGGTTGCTAGTTCCTCACACGGGGGAAAGAAACGTAAAGATCGTTCGAAGTCTTCTAATGAACGTAATAAGCAACCTGAGTCTTTCAAGTAACCCAAACATAAGGGTGGGCACAAGAAATGGCACAAGAAGAAAGACTTGAAAAGGATCAAGTGCTTCAAGTGCAACAAGCTCGGTCACTATGCTCGTTCGTGTACGAGTGGAAGTGACGAGGTAACTTGTAATACTAGTTACATATGTGTTTCTAGTTCACTATTTCTTGTGGAATCTAATCCACTTTGGGATAATTGATTCAGGTGCCACCGACCACATAGCAAAGGACAGACGGTCCTTCGTGGAGTATCACCGGATACCCCAAGGAATGAAGTGGATCAATGTAGGAAACAACACACGTGTTGAAGTGAAAGGCGTTGGGACTCGCAAGCTAGTCTTGGACAACGGCCGCACTCTCCTACTTCATGATGTTCTCTTCATTCCGTATATTCAAAGGAATATTAAAACTGTGGTCAATTTAATGGGTCTTGGTTATAGTTGGTTCCTTCATGATTGTAATATGGACCTATTTTGTAATAATTCCTTTATTGGTACTGGGTTTGTATTTAAAGGATTTATTGTAATAAGTACAATGTATGATTCCTCATGTAATGAAAATTTCCTTGTGACAAATTCTTTGACTAATGAGTCTAATATAATTTGTTGACACGCAAGGCTTGGTCATATTGGACCAACGCGTATGGATAGACTTGCCAAACGTGGCCTTCTATCCAATGTTTCAAAGGTTGAAATGTCGACCTGCGAACATTGCCTTGTGAGGAAATCTTGTCGCAAGCCGTTTGGAACCGGCACAAGGGCCGAGGTTCCATTACAGCTTATCCATTCGGACATATGTGGTCCGATGAATGTCAAGACAAGACGCGGGAAGTCCTATTTCATCACTTTTATTGATGATTTCACCCGATTCGGTCATATCTATTTGATATCCCACAAAAGTGAAAGCACTAAACCTGCTTTAAAAACTATATGAGTTTAGTGGAGAATCAATTAGATCGCAAGATTAAGGTCGTGCGAACCGATAGGGGCGGTGAATATCAATCAACAAGTTTAAAGGAACTTTGTGATGAAAAAGGCATAGTACATCAGGTAACTATGCCTTATACTCCTCAACAAATTGGTGTTGCAGAAAGGAGGTATAGGACTTTAATGAAAAATGGTCCGTTCAATGATGGCGTAAGCTAACTTGCCCATCACCTTTTGAGGTGATGCATTATTGACGGCCGCTTTCATTTTGAACCGCGTACCCTCGAAATCAGTTAGCTCCACTTGAGTTGTGGAACCAAAGGTCTCCTGACTTAAACATTTTGAAACCTTGGGGTTGTGCATCCTACGCACATATTTCCTCCCATAAGTATGGCAAACTTGGGCCAAGGGGAAGGAAATGTATCTTTATACGATACACAGAAAAACTCCAAAGGTTATGTTTTTGTTAGTCAGGAAGACAATGGTGGGCTAATTGAGTTTGAGTCAAGGGATGTCACTTTCTTGGAAAACGAGTTTCCAAGACAGGGCGAGATAAGTCAGGACTTATCTCTATTTTGAGATTTATGATCAAGGAGGATTACCTCATTCGAGTGGGAGAATTCTTGGTGAAAACGAAAATACGTTTCAACCTTCACCAATGGATTATACGAATGACGATTATCCTATTCCATACGGGAATAATGATCCAAGTGGGAGCAATTCTAACGACATTCCAAGTGGGAGTGATATTAGAATTGATCTAAATTCGAGTCAACAAGGACTTGAAGAATCTCAAATACGACGTAGTAGTTGTACAAGGTTGGTTCCTCTAAGATTTGAGGATGAATTTCCGCAAACCTTTATGACTTTACTACAAGATGATGACGAGCCTGCTACTTTCAAACAGTGTCACGACCCGCTTCCCTAAAATGGAGGCGAGACGTGAAAAGGTCCGCACGAGAGTGGAGCTGTGAAGCCCCAAACCCGATAAGCGTAAACAAAACATAAGCAGGTCCCTGTAACCACAACGGAACAACAATAATAATAAAAGGAGAGACTGAAATAAAAACTTCACATCTCAAAAATTGTCCAACATCAACAAAAGTCCAACATCCAGAAAAGCCACCAGGCTAAAAGAAAAGAGTCCAAGGCCCAGAACAAGGCCAACAAAAACAGCGACATAACAAGGTATAGGTGCTACGCACCGAATAACAAAACAACTATCTAACAAAAGTAAAACACAACGAAGACACTAGGACTGGTCCCCAGTGTCCACGTACTCCCCGTCAAACACAAGCTCGGGCTCGGCGTCAGCAAACACCTCGTCCTCAACGAGGTACTCGGGCTCAGGATCTAACATGTGTCACCCAAAAGAGTAAAGGGGCACATGTCAGCAAGTCTAAAAGACTTGGGCAAGGAAACTGAAAGTAAGGCAACTAGCAACCTAGCAGTTTAGTATGCTTGACATGGCAGTTATAACATGAGTGCACAATTGAAACATGGCAAGACGATTTGTACAAGAGAACAATCATCGGGACAAGACAAGACAAGACAAGAGTAGCCACGCTACTATCCATCACAATCAATTCACTATTCACGTTGTTTTGTAGATGTTTACGCCTTACAGCTGAATGGTTTTACATTCGCTGATTGGCCGCTTAACAACTACCCCAAACCCAAGAGTTTACGCCTTACCACTGCAGTTGCTGATCGGGCAGACTCCCAGTTGATTGGTCGCTTAACTCTTACCCCCAATACCCACACGTAATGGAGCCAGGGTCCCCGAACATGAGCCCAGCAAGTGAGCCAGGGTTGCCCCGCACATGAGCTCGCATTATTAAACATTTGGCGTAGGGGTGCACCTAGCCGGAAACACGCAATTCGGGCATTGGCTATCAACCAACACATGGCCCGCTTCTGGAACACGAGCCAGGAACACAAGCATTTGTAGCAAAGCTACGCAATCACAGAAACACTTAAAGAATGCAATGACATGACATTTAACTTGCGTACCGTTAATGAAAAGTAAACATGACATGGTAATTGTGCAACATGCTAAATGTCGGAACTAGCTTCGTTGTCAAGCTAGTTCCCCAATTTGCGCCTAGGCGAGTATCATTTCGTCGCCTAGCCTCTTTTACGCCTACAACTAGCAAATGGCCTAAAACATGGCCTAAACCCTAAGTGGCAAGTTTCACTTGCCTAGCACCGGGGATGACGACCACTTCGTCACACGGATGCCAATCTACGGGGGAATCGTTGTTTTGGGGGATCAATCAACAAACAACATGAATTTTATTAGGGTTTCATAAAAATATAAATAGGTTATGAAAACAACGGTAGATCGATTTCTTACCAAGAGGAGACGGAAGAAACACTCCGGAGAACCCTAGGATCAGATCTGGAAAAGATTGGAGAAGTTTGGGGAAACTAGGGTTTTGGGGGATTTGGGGATTTTGATGGGTTTTGGTGAGATTTTGGGGAAGATGAGAGGTAGATGGAGTGAATGGATGGTTTGGATGATGGATTTAGGGCTTGGAATGGAGAAATGAAGCTTGGAGGAAGATGGGGGCTAAAGGGGGAAGATTTTAGGGTTTTGGGTCGTGTTGGAGAAGATGAAATCGTTTGGGTTGGGTATAAATAGGTTGGGCTGGCGGCTGCCCAGAAATTAGGGTTTTAACACAGGTTAGTCGGTCAAAGAGCAACCACTGACCGACTAGTTTGGCAACTAGTCGGTCGGTCGACCAACGCTGACCGACTAAGTGCAAACAATAACTTCTGAACGAAAATAGGATTTTAGAGTTAGTCGGTCCATGAACAAGTACTGACCGACTAGTTTAGCATCTAGTCGGCCGATGAACGTTCTTAGACCGACTAAGAGTAAACAGTAGCTGATACAAAAATAAGATGATGAGTTAGTCGGTTAAAGAAGCATTGCTGACCGACTAGTTTGCAACCTAGTCGGTCAACCAACGTTCTTAGACCGACTAACGATAAACAGTAACTCCTGAGAAATTTAGAAAGCTAACTAGTCGGTCCAAGAAGGATTGCCGACCGACTGGATCGTCATCTAGTCAGTCGGTGGCCCTTCTTACACCGGTTAATAAGCACCAAAAGTTCCGATACGGAGCGCGGGGCCCCGGGATCGATTTCTAAGACTCCTAGGCTTGATCTATTAGTTAGATACGACCGTTATGAAGTCCGTCACGAGTGACATACTCCGAAATCGACGATCCTAAGGAAGAAACGAGAAAATACGACGAATCGATCGAAAATGAAAACTACGGAGACGAAAACCACACAAGAGGAGAAAATCCACCAAAACATAAATTATATTATATTAAATCCAGATACATGAAAAGCAGTCGTTACAAACAGGCCGTATCATGCCCTGCAAAAGACAAATGGATAGAAGCGATAAAGGAGGAATTGAAATCCATGAAAGTTAACCAAGTCTGGGACTTAGTTAACTTACCCAGAGGACATAGAGCAATTGGGAACAAATGGGTTCTCAAGATCAAGCATAAGGCTGATGGCTCTATAGATAGATATAAAGCTCGCCTTGTCGCGAAAGGTTTTACGCAACAGGAATGGATAGACTACAAAGAGACCTTCTCACCTGTTGTGCGTTTTACCTCGATTCGCCTGATTCTGGCAATGGTAGCTTGCGTATACCTCGAATTACATCAGATGGATGTAAAGACTGCCTTTCTCAATGGAGAATTGGACGAGGAGATCTATATGGAACAACCAACAGGGTTTGTAAAAGAAGGAAACGAACATAAGGTTTGTAAACTTCGTAAGTCCATATAAGGTCTTAAATAATCCTCGAGGCAATGGTATATACGATTTCAAGAAGTTGTCTTATCAAATGGTTTTTCCATGCTTGATGAAGATAACTAAGTATATATCAAGAGGATTAAAAGCAAGCATGTTATTATGTCTCTATATGTAGATGACATTTTAATAGCCGGAAATGACAAGGGCTTTGTGATGAGTATCAAGGCTTGGCTTTCATCAGTATTTGAGATGAAAGGCATAGGAAAAGCCGCATATATCCTTGGAATTAAGATTTCAAGGAATCGTTCGAAGAAACTTCTTTCTCTTTCACAGGAGACTTATATAAAGAAGGTTCTAGAACGATCTAATATGCAGGACTGCAAGTCCATTGATATTCATATAAGCATATGCGATAATTTATATCTGGAATCGTGTCCAAAGAACCAAAAGGAAAAGGAAATTATGGAAAAAGTTCCATATTCCAGTGCAGTTGATAGTCTTATGTACACTATGGTGTGTACGAGACCGGACATCTGTTTTGCCGTTGGAAATGGTAAGCTGTTACCAATCCAATACAGGGCAAGTACACTGGAAAGCGGTTAAGAGGATAATGTGTCTTGTAAGATCAAACACATTGATATCCGATACGAATTTGCAAAAGACTATGATAAAACCAAGAAGGTAGACATAAGGTACATATCTACGTATGAGATGATAGAGGATCAGCTTACGAAAGCGAACCCCAGAAATGTGTTTTATAAACACTTATCATCCCAAGGATTGTGTATGAGCTGAGTTGTACCAATATATATTCCCATGTCTAAGAAATGATCAAAATTAATAAAAGAATAAGTTCTTTTTCCAACATTGCATATGAATTTCTTAAGAAATGTTTGTGTACATTTTTGAAATCTCAGCTGAATTGTGTGTATGTCGGACAGATTAAGGTTGGCTCTCTCACATGAGCAACCGCCTTATCTTATCAGATGGATAAGATAGAGATGAGACTAGTTTAAAGTCAAAATCATTAGACGAATGATTTAGAGTCATGACTTAAACAAGATAGTCGAATGAAAGATCTGCATCATATGGATGCTTACAAAAGATCTGAGATCTGTATCACAAGGATATTTGAAAGAGATCTCATAGGATTTTTTCCTATCTGTCTTATGCAGGATGAGAGTCCGTGAATATTTCACGAGTAGTAAGGGGACTCAAAAAGATAGGCACTGTGGTGTCTGATCTTTTCATCCGTACAACATCATTAAGACATACTCTCCCTGGGAAAGGAGTGATGTTGTAATACGTGTTCATACCACGTATGCATTTCGACCACTGAGTTAGTAGCAATAGTGTTTGCTATTATGTGAGACTCAAAGGCCATACTGGTCTTAACTCTTACCCTCAAGGACTCCAATTGGTTCCTTTAGATTTGACGAGATGATCGCTATCTTAGCGTGTTACTTATGGGCTATGATAATTCGGCTCGGCGGGGCACGTTAGAAAAGCGAGTCTAGTCAAGATCAGAAGGTTCGCAAGAAGAGGAAGATTGATTTCATATTCACATTTGGACTTTAATGATTCAAAGCTGGCCAGCCAATTGTAATCAGATGGGATTCAATTGTTGAATATAAAGTATAAGAAATGTGAAGAAATAATCTAGGGTAAAGCATGCGTTGAACTACTCAACTTTGCACCTTCGAGGTCGTTGTGTATCTCTAACAAGTGCACAACAACAGACTCTACGCGCATGACGGTCGCACGGTCTATTTCTCAGTATGATAGATGAAAGAACTAAGAGAAAGACGTTCTCTTACAATCCCCTCAAGTGTGAGTGGGAGATGTTGGATATGGAAGACGTTAGTACACCCTTGTGGGGGATGTACGAGGGAATACGGACCTCGAACGTCACGTACACGAAGTCGTGCGCGAAGGGAATATGTTCCCTTTCGGAGAGGATCTCTAGATTGATGGGAAAGTCGCATTATATGTGCATAAGTGCATGCGACATATGGCTAATAAAGGGGTAATATCTTAAGCTTATATTGTACCATGCATATGGTACAACTTAAGCTTATAATATGCCATGTACGATGGTACACCTTAGTTAAATTGTTCCAAAGGAACAATTTATCCTAAAATAACTACCTTGGGGGCTATAAATAAGACCCAAGGGTTAGCCATTTCTTTACACTTTGCATGGCATTCATGCATGCATCTTCATTCTAGCGAAGCTCTGCCGAAATACTTCCTCTCCCTTTATCCAAGTTCTTAATCTAAAAGTAGAGATTTAGATTGTGGATTTAGTAGCCTTACTCCGTTCGTGAGAAGACTCGATCCGTCGTGGCGAATCCGAAGGCGAAGTTCGTAGACTACTGTGCTGCATACGCAAGCGTAAGTCTCAACTTCATTTATCGATCCTAACTCTGTTTTGGCAGGATCCTACATAGGCTTGGGTTGGGCTCTAGGCTTGGAGGTCGTCGTCCTCTTCTTCTTGAGAGGAGGCGAAGACGACGAGGGTTGGGTGGTCTTAGCACGGCGTTTCGGAGGGGTTCTCGAAGGTTGAACGGGATCCGTAGGGGTAGGTTCTACGGTCATCGGCGAGGGGCTAGATGGAGTGATCGGGATACGTGTACGGGCCATAATCGAGGCACGACACGACGCAAGAGAGATCAATGCGAAGAAACCCTAGCCGAATTCAAGAACCCTAGCAAACACTAGGAATCGAAACCAACAAGCCCTAGGAGATGAAATCGACGTAGATCAAACCCTAGAATAGGAATCGAGACCTAGGAGGAGGAGATATACCTAGGAGGAGTGATCGACGGCGGTGGATGATCGGAAGATGGCCGGAGTTGATCGGAAGAGGAAGAGACTCGAGCGGGGGTTTGGGGGTTTCGAGCTAAGAGAGAGAAGTTTCGATCGACTAAAAGAGAGAATAGTCGATTAGATCGATTTTAAGTCGGTCGGGAGCTCAAAAGACCAAACAGTCCCTGACACAACTAGTCGGTCACAGTTCAAGCACTGACCGACTAGATCACGATCTAGTCGGTCGGTCAATGAGCTTGAACCGACTAGTTGTAAACAGTGACTGAACCCAAGTTAACTGACAAGAATTAGTCGGTCTGTGTTCATTTACTGACCGACTAGATCTAAATCTAGTCGGTCGGTCACTGAACATGAACCGACTAAAGAGGTCCAAAAATTGATAATCTATGAAATTTGATTTCTCTCCTAATCACACTTGGATGAAACATCAAAATACTCTCATTAATCATTATACTACCCCATTAAACATCGAAAATCTGAAATTTGACGATTACGCACAAATCGAGCGAAAATTCCGAAAATTCAACAAAAATCCAGAAAATTTCAATACTTCAAGCATGAGCAAATATAACGAATAGTATAGCATGCAAGAATATTGAATAAAAATGAATCCTATATCTCGGATTCACCCATAATCCCCAATTCTCGACGTAACCGCACAAAAGAATCCTCCTTTAGGGGTTTCGTGAAAATATCGGCGATTTGCTTCTGGGTTTCAACGTACACTAATATGATGTCCTTTTTAGCAACATGATCATCTAAGAAATGGTGTCGGACATCTATGTGTTTCGAACGGGAATGGTGTACCGGGTTCCTGGAAAGACATATTGCACTTTGGTTGTCAACCATGATAGGGCAAGTATCACAGTTTATACCAAAGTCTTTAAGTGTGTGTCTCATCCAAAGAACTTGAGCACACGCGGCACCGGCGGCAATGTATTCCGCCTCGGTGGTTGAAAGTGATACGGAATTTTGCTTCTTGGAAAACCAAGAGACAAGGGAATTTCCTATAAAATGGCAAGTGTCACTAGTACTCTTCCTGTCGGATTTGCATCCCGCATAATCGGCATCACTATATGAGATTAACTCATATGTGCTAGATTTTGGATAAAGTAATCCAAAATCTAAAGTGTAAATTAGATAACGAAAAATACGTTTTACCGCTACTAAGTGAGACTCCTTCGGTTGAGACTGATAACGAGCACATACGCATACGGCAAACATAATATCGGGCCTACTTGCGGTAAGATAAAGTAAACTACCTATCATACCTCGATATAGACGAATGTCTACATCCTTACCGCCCGTATCCTTATCAAGATGCGTAGTCGTGCTCATTGGAGTCTTTTTCCCGGAGGCATTCTCCATTCCAAATCGCTTTAACAACTCCACCGTATACTTCGTTTGGTGGATGAAGATTGCATCGTCCATTTGGCGAATTTGGAGACCTAAGAAATATTTGAGCTCACCCATGTGGCTCATCTCAAATTGATCCTTCATCACATTAGAAAACTCTTCGTAAAGAGCAAAGTTAGTAGCACCGAAAATGATATCATCAACATATATTTGAACTAAAATTATATTATTATTCGAATACTTAACAAATAATGTGGAATCAACTTCTCCCATTTTAAAACCCAAATCCAAAAGAAAATTCTTTAGGCGATCATACCAAGCTCGAGGAGCTTGTCTCAAACCGTAAAGCGCTTTCTTTAGTTTAAAAACATGATTTGGAAATTTTTCATTAATAAAGCCCGGAGGTTGAGAAACATAAACTTCCTCAACAACATATCCATTTAAAAATGCACTTTTAACATCCATTTGAAATAATTTAAAATCCTTATGGCATGCAAAAGACAATAATAATCTAATTGATTCTAATCTAGCTACCGGAGCGAAGGATTCTTCGAAATCAATACCTTCCTCTTGACGGTAGCCTTGAGCAACTAACCGAGCTTTGTTCCGGACGACGACTTGGTTTTCGTCGGTTTTGTTCTTGAAGATCCACTTTGTCCCTATGACGGTGTGGTTCTTCGATGGTAATGGAACAAGCTCCCAAACTTCATTCCTCTCGAATTGAATGAGTTCCTCCTCCATGGCTAAGATCCAAGCGCTATCTTCGCATGCTTCATTAACATTCTTCGGCTCTATTGAGGAGGAAAATGCACAATGAGCGAAGTAGTTCACTTGCGATCTCGTCTTGACACTATCATGGATATTGCCAATGACTTGCTCATGAGGATGGTCACGAACGGTATGAAGCCGTTTGGGAATACCTTGATCACTAGGAACATTCTCAACAACTTCATTAGACGGGTTAGTCTCAATAGAATCAATAGAATCATTAGAGTTAGAATTACCAATTGAATCACATAAGACATCCATAGAGTCATCATCATTAGTAATTCTAGTTGGAACAAATCCTTCATTAAATGACACATGAAGCGATTCCTCGATCGTTGAGGTTCGTTTGTTGAATATCCAGTAGGCTTTGCTACGCGAAGAATATCCAACAAAAATCCCCTCATCGGATCTTGGATCGAATTTGTCCAAACTACCATACGTGTTCTTAATAAAACATTTTGAACCAAAAACACGAAAATGTTTAACTTGAGGCAACCTACCAAACAACAATTCATAACAAGTTTGTTTAGTGCCGGACCTCAAAAGTATTCTATTAAACACATAGCAAGCGGTGTGTACCGCTTCCGCCCAAAATTGATGGCCAAGTTGGCTATCATCAAGCATAGTGCGAACACACTCCACTAGCGTCCTATTCTTTCGCTCAACTACACCATTTTGAGGAGGTGCACGAGGGAAAGAGAAGGTGTGTGTAATACCAACTTCATCACAAAATGTCTCAAAAGACTCATTCTCAAATTCACCTCCATGATCACTACGAATAGTGACAATGGTGGTTCCTAAGAGATTTTGTACTTTCTTAACAAAAATTGTGAAGTTTTCAAAAGCTTCATTTTTATTACACAATGAAAATACCCAAGTAAACCTAGAAAAGTCATCAACGATGACAAGTCCATATCTAGCATTACCTAATGAAGCAACTCTAGTTGGCCCAAATAAATCTAGATGTAATATCTCTAGAGGCCGCTTAGAGGAAATGCTTTTCTTAGGTTTAAATGAAGATTTTGGAAGCTTGCCTCATTGACACGAGTCACAAAAGCTTTTCTTTTGAAAGACAAGCTTAGGGAAGCCTCTAATAGAATTTAACTTGGAAAGCTTAAATAGTGTTCCAAAGTTCACATGACCAAAACGTCGATGCCATAAGTGTTGTTCACTTGTGTTGGCAATAAGACATTGTTCATGTGATCTTGGAAGATCTAGGATATATATATCCTTATGACGTGTGCCGGAAAACAATAATTCATTATTATCTTTTCTTAAAATATGGCACATTCCTTTCGCAAAGTTAACTTTGTAACCTTTGTCACAAAGTTGACTTATTGAAATGAGATTGTGGTTTAATCCTTTAACAAGGTAAACATCACATATAAGGGGTTTAGAAGGATTACCCACTTTACCAACACCTATGATGGTTCCGCTCTCGTTGCCTCCAAATACGACGCGGTTTCCATTTGCAATGGGAACCACTCCGGAGAGCAATTGAGCGTCACCTGTCATGTGTTTTGAACACCCGCTATCGAGTATCCAATTCCCCTTGGAGCTAAATTTAAATTTGTTGCTCCTTTTCGTTTTCTTTTCCTTGAGTACCTAAAGATAGAAAATTTCATATCATGGTACCCAAGGTCATTGGGTCCAAAAGATTAGACCTTTGGAAGCCAAGTCCAATTGGACTTAGACTTTCCCACATAATTTCTACTATGCACAATATCCGAAAAATAAGCATTCATGTAAACTTGTTTTTCATCCATGCTTGTGTCCTTTGGGCTCCAAATAGTGAAAATCTTGGGAGCCCTCATCCTATTGGGTGCATACATGCGTTGTTTGTTTCTACGTGATGCATGTCGTGGATAGGCATAAGGAACATGATGGAATGGTGCATGTGGATAGTTATTCATATGATGACGTGGGTGAACATATGTATGTGGGGGAACACGTGCGTGAGGGTGTCTCACATGATGTGCACGTGCCCGTGAACGTGTAGCATAGAAATCATCATATGTGTGAGCCGGTGGAGTAGGACGTGCGTTCCTACGTGGCATAGTATTGGTGTACATATAAGCATGCCCCTTCTTTGGAGGTCCACCCAAAGTGGGTTTCTTTCCGAAAGAGGGTGTGAACGAGGTGGAAGAACCATTGTTAGAAGAACTACCAATAGAGTGTTTGCTACCACTCGTTGAGTCACCGGAAGTTGGCCTAACAAAAGTAGTGACCGATTTGGATGAACTTCCCATCGTATACCCCAAGCCAATGTGGTTATTGGCCGGAAGTAAGTCACTTAGGATTTTATCCAAATGGTCCTTACCCTTATTGAATTTATTAATTCGGCCTAATGTGTTCTCATATTTCTCGGTGAGAGAACGCAAAGAAGTATCCAAAGTGGATACTTGCGATGTGAGCACATAAACACGAGATTTAAGATTCTCATTCTCAATACTCAAAGTCGAGTTTTGAGAAGTCTAATCCGCTACCTTGTGTTCCTCCGGATCTTCAATGCTAACATGTTCAAGTTGAGTCTTGAGATTAACAATCTCATTCTTCAACCCTTCAACAACGGTGTCGTTGTTGGTGATGATAGTTTTAGGCGAGGTTTGAATGCTAGCTAAGTCATCTTTTACTTTAGTATACATATTTACTAATTTAGTATACTTAGACCATAATTGAGAATTAGAATTCCTAAGGTCATCCATAGTTACCTCATCGCCTTCGGTGTCGCTATCATCGGAAGAGGAAGATCCTTAATCATGCTCCTCTCTTGCCATGAAGCACATGTGCGCTTGCTCCACTTGCTCATCGTTCGACTCTCCGCTTGAGGAATCCTCGGAGTCAGTGAATGTTGCTCCGACAAGTCCCTTTTTGTACCCCTTTTTGTACTTCTTGGACTTATCGAATTTCGGCGCCTTCCACTTCTCCTTTTGCTTATTTAGAGGACACTCCGCTTTCATGTGTCCTGGCTTATTGCACTTGAAACACAAAGGAGAGGAGGAGGCGTTAGAAGAACCAAAGTTAGCTTTGTTCTTATAGTTACCTTTTCGGAAGAAACGGTTGAACTTCTTGACCATGAGTGCCATGGACTCCAAGTCCAACTCGTTTTCCGAGTCTTCATCATCGGTTGATGTGGATGTGGATGGAGCGGCCTTGAAAGCAATAGCCTTCTTCTTTGGCTCGTCTTGCTTTAGGTAGGACTTCATCTTTTCCTGCAATTTTAACTTGCTATCCTTGCGTACCTCGTATGACATTAAAGTACCCATTAGTTGAACTACGGTGTACTTATTCATATCATTACCTTCCTCGATGGCGAAGGTACGCTTTTCCCAAGAAGAAGGAAGTCCTTCGATAAGCTTCGAACACTTCTTCTTTTGGGTGTAGGTTTTGCCGAGAGCCTCCAACTCGTTTATGATGTCGACGAAGCGAGCATAATACTCCTTCATCTTCTCACCCTGTTGCATATGAAACATTTTGTAATCTTTGTTAACAACAACGAGTTTAGAGTCTCTTACCCTACTCGTCCCTTCATGTAGTATGATGAGGGAGTTCCAAATTTGATATGCACTCTTACATGTGCATATCTTATTGAAGTCCTCGGGCTCCAATGCGCATTGCAAGGCGTTCATTGCCTTGGCATTGCTTACCTCCGCGGCGACCTCCGCGGTTGTCCATTTCTCAAAGTCTTCTTCGGCGGGCTCGACGTATTCCTTCATCGTGGTCCTCCATAGAGATGCACTCCGGAGGAAAGTTTCCATCCGGCATTTCCAGTACCCGTAGTTGGTATCGTTGAAGAATGGAGGCCTTGTTGAGGAATGTCCTTCCATCACCGAAGATGCTCCTTCATGGTTCCTGAAGGTGCCAAAGTCGGAAGGTGGACGCACGGTCTTGTTGTCGTTGGCAGACATAGCTATAGACTTGGCTCTGATACCAAATGTAATGCCCTGCTAAGCTACTGCACAAGTACTAGAGGGGGGGTTAATAGTACTTTAAAATAATTAAGAGGCTAATTCCTAATTACTTGCAAACTCTACCAAACAATGCGGAAAATGCGGAAATGTAAATGTTAGACAACAAAGAAACAATCGCAAACAACGATATTACTGGGTTCGGATCCACCCAAGTCTCCCCGACTTGTTCCCGGTGATCCTACGTCCCAACCACCCGGATCCCCTCCGGATACCTGAGTTAGAAACACTAACTCAAGATTTCCACTATGAAATACTTGTGAAAAACCTCCACAAGTCAAATCATACACAAAGTAATTTGTGACTCCCACAACCCGGGATCACAACCACACTCTCACAACCGAGAGTGAAACTTACAATATGAAATTGAAATGAAATATAACTTCTTACCGACAAAATACCTATGCCTTGAGTAATGCTTACGAATTAGGGCAAGGATGATTTTGAGGAAGAAGAAGTGGCACCAAACCCTAGCTCCAAGATGTAGATCAGCGATGGAGAGCTATGGGGATGTTGGTGACCTAGATACAAGCACTTGGCTTGGAAGGCTTCACAATCAATGAATCTCTCTTTGGAAGTAAGAGTGAGGAGAGATTATTGAATGGAATGAAAGAGCTTTGAATGAGCTTGGAATGATTTCTCTTGATCTCTAAACTTGCAATAATATCAGCCTTGACTGCAATGAATGCAGCCCATCAAGTATATATAGGTTAGAGGAGAGAGAGAAAGAAAAACGTTTCAATTAATGCTCCAACGGCTCTTTTCTGAACCCAACTAGTCGGTCAAAGAACAACTACCGACCGACTAGTTCATCAACTAGTCGGTCGGTCAATTAACGTATACCGACTAATGGAAGAACAGCCAAAAGGTTGAAGCACAGACAAAAGGAACTAGTCGGTCCAAGAAGAGTAGCTGACCGACTAGTTTCACTACTAGTCGGTCGGTTACTCAACTGAGACCGACTAACAGATAAAACTGAAGTCTGAGCACAACTTGACTTAGTCGGTCCAAGAACAAATGTTGACCGACTAATTCACCAACTAATCGGTCGCCAAATGAGCATAGACCGACTAACGATAAACAGTAAGTTAGGTGAAAATTGGCATGTACAGTAAAGCTAAACTAGTCGGTCCAAGAAGGAACGTTGACCGACTAGTTCATCAACTAGTCGGTCGATCAATGAACACAGACCGACTAATGATACACAGTAGCTCAGGCTCAAATGTGCATGTACAGGGAAAGCTCAACTAGTCGGTCACAGAAGCATCACTGACCGACTAGTTTACAAACTAGTCGGTCGGTGAGTCAACTTAGACCGACTAACTGTAAACAATAAAGAGCTTAGAATTGACTGACAGAAACTAGTCGGTCCAAGAAGCTTTGCCGACCGACTAGATGAACATCTAGTCGGTCAGTTCTTCTTCTTGAACCAATTAACATGCACAAGAAGTCGCGAATCGAAGCGCGAAGCTTCGGGAAAGATTGTATGGACTTCTACTAAGATCCTAGAGCTAAGATATGAGCGTTATGAAGTTTAAACCGTAAGACCTACTCAAGGCTTAACATTCTACGAAAGAAGCTTAAAGACTATAAATAAAACTTGACGATACCGTCTTCAATAGCTTCAATCGAATCTTCATGACTTCTAAAATGGTCCATAAGCTTCAACGAAGTTTTAGGCATACGATCACGTGCTTTGAGAAGTCTTGAGACGTCGTAATTGATATTCATATGAATTTGGCGATGATCTCCATAACTGCGCTCACAAAGTGTTAGTTCACGATATATTTATGTTTGTTCATCATCCAAAACCAAATCCGGGGAGTCCAATATCCAACAGCTTGGTCAGATGAGGGGGAGTCAACCGCAGAGTTGTACTTTTTTCCCTTGGCTACTGGTTTTTTCCCACAGGGTTTTCCGTAGTTAAGGTTTTGACGAGGCAACCTCGTTGACTCTGGATCCTGAAGTATCCACCCCTAGACACATCCCCAAAACAGGGGAAGTTATGGATTAACTGTTCTTTATTTAACAAGGCAGTTATCCTAACTCGAATCCTGAAGAATCCACATCTTATTCAATGTTGGTTGGATAAGGGGAAGTGTTATGAATAGGCCCATTAGGCCCATTGGGTATCCAACCCACTACTGAAAGCTATAAATATGAGGGTAGGGGGCTCTTAACCCTCTACACCTATTTCCATACTTTTCTCTTCACAACAAAAGCTACATATTTACGTACTTTAAACATCTCTTTTAATAAATTTTTTGCTGTAGCGACAAAAAATACTCATTGCGCATAATAGGCAAATTTTTTGCCTGTTATGTGCCGTGAGTATTCACTGACAAAAATTAAACAACATGCAAAAATTCTGCATGTTGTGCGTGGCGAGTAAAAATGGATGCACATATCAAAATTACTCATTGTGAACAACATGAAATTTTTTTACCTTTTGTGCATGTTGAGTAAAAAAGTGATGCACTGGCGAAAATTACTCACTATGTACAACTTGCAAAATTTTTGCTCGTTGTGCACGGTGAGTAAAAATTGATGCACAATCTGTTGATCGGTTTTTCGTTTGTCTTAAAATTCTTAACTTTTTTAAATTCTTCTTGATGTTATGAATCAATCGTTGAGGGGAGAGCCCTCAAGTCTATATTTATAGCCAAAGGGGAGAATACAAGTGGGTATGGGCCCAACCACTTGGGTTGGCCCAATAACTCACCAACCCAGTAAATACCCATTCACAACACTCCCCCTTATCCAGCCATGGTTGTGGACCCCGCTCATGAATACTTCAGGATTCTGAGCCTGTATGGGTCTCACATGGGGTGGATACTTCAGGATCCTGAGTTGGTGAGATTTGCCTCGTTAAAACCTTTGGCTATGGAAAACCCAGTGGGAAAAACCATAGTTAAGGAAAAAGAGTGCAAACTCTGCCAAACTCCCCCTGATCTGTACAAGCTCTCAAGCTTTCAGATCTCATAGGCGTCTCATTCCAATCCTATGTACAAGTTTTCTAAAGGTAGCAGTAGGAAGGGCTTTGGTGAACAAATCTGCCAAATTGTCACATGACTGCACTTGTCTGATGTCGATCTTGCCATCTCTCTGTAGCTCATGCGTCCAGAAGAACTTTGGTGAAATGTGTTTCGTTCTGTCGCCTTTGATGAAGCCACCTCGTAGCTAAGCTATGCAAGCAGCATTGTCCTCGAACATGGTAGTGGGCTCGACGTCTCCAGTCTTCAGTCCGGTCGTAGACAAGATGTGGTGGATGACGGAGCGTAGCCATACGCATTCTCTGCTTGCTTCATGGATGGCAATGATCTCTGAGTGATTGGATGAGGTTGCCGTCAAGGTTTGCTTGATGGATCTCCAGGAAATGGCTGTCCCTCCGTAGGTAAACACGTACCCAGTCTGTGATTTTGCTTTGTGAGGATCAGACAAGTACCCTGCATCAGCATAACCTGCAAGTGTAGAGGGTGTTCCATTTTTGTAGAAGAGTCCCAAATCTGTAGACCCTTGGAGGTAGCGCAGAAGGTGCTTTACCCCGGTCCAGTGGCGCTGCGTAGGCGCTGCACTGTATCTGGCAAGCAAATTTACTGCGAACGCTATATCGGGACGCGTGCAGTTTGCCAGATATAGTAGTGCTCCGATGGCACTCAGATAGGGAACTTCCGGACCAAGTATATCCTCCCCCTCTTCCAGCGGCCGGAAGGGGTCTTTATGTGCATCCAGTGATCGTACTACCATAGGTGTACTTAATGGATGGCAATGGTCCATATGGAATCTTTGCAACATTTTCTTCGTATATGTGGTTTGGTGTAATAGGATTCCGTCTTTCTGATGTTCAATCTGTAAGCCAAGGCAGAATTTGGTTTTGCCTAGGTCTTTCATTTCGAATTCTTTTGTTAGGCTTACAGATATCTCAGTGATCTCTTCGGGAGATCCTATGAGATTCAGATCGTCTACGTAGACAGCTATTATCACGAATCCTTTTCCCTTTGTTCTTATGAAGATACAAGGGCAGACTTCATTGTTCGTGAATCCTTTTTGAACAAGGAACTCACTGAGTCTATTATACCACATTCTTCCTGATTGTTTGAGACCATACAATGATCTTTGTAGCTTAACAGAATAGACGTCCCGAGGTCTATCTTTCAGTTCAGCAGGCATTGAAAAGCCATCAGGAAGTTTCATGTAGATCTCCTTGTCGAGATTGCCATATAGATACGCAGTCACAACATCCATTAGCTGCATATCTAGGCCTTCCTTTGCTGTTAAGCTTATCAGGAATCTGAACGTGATCGCATCCATGACCGGGGAGTATGTTTCGTCATAGTTTATGCCCGGTCTTTGGGAAAATCCCTGTGCTACAAGTCTAGCTTTGTAGCGTGCGATCTCATTATTTTCGTTTCTTTTTCTGACGAATACCCATTTGTATCCCACAGGTTTGACACCGGTAGGTGTCTGGACTATTTGCCCAAAGACTTTTCGTTTCTGAAGCGAATCCAGCTCGGCTTCTATTGCCTGATTCCACTTTGGCCAATCATCTCTACGTTTGCATTCAGCAACGGAGTGTGGTTCATAATCATCATCGCTTCCGGCGACGTGAATGGCAATGTGAAACGCGAAGTCATCGTCGACGACTGTACTCTTTCTGTCCAATACCTCCCCTGTACGTACATAATTTAGTGATATTTCTGTTTCTCCCGGCAGTTCCTCTGCAGTGGATTCCGGGGGGGAGAGGGTATGGACACGAGCTCGTTTCTCTGTGGGGGTATCGTCCCAAGGTCTCCGGATATTTTTCTTTTTCTTGGATTTTTATCCTTGGAGCCTGGTGGTCTGCCTCTTTTCTGTTGAGGTGCAGCCACTTCTGCTACAGGTGGATTGCATCCATCCTTCGGGATGTCAATCCTAGCTGGAGTATTCGCAGCAGGGATGTGTGATCTGACAATCTTCTGGTTGTCAGTGAACGAGTCCGGTAATCTATGGACTGTGTCCTGGATGTGTAAGATCTTCCGGATCTCATCATCACATTGTCTTGTTACCGGATCGTAGTGGGTCAAGCTTTTTGTATCCCACGTCAACATTTGCTTTGCACTAGACTTTTCGATGTCTAGGCCCATTTTGGGGAAATACGTCTCATCAAAATTGCAGTCTTCAAGGCGTGCCTTGAAGGCGTCCCCCGTTTGGGGTTCTAGGTATCTTATAATGGAGGGTGAGTCAAACCCTACGTAGATACCTAGGCGACGTTGAGGGCCCATCTTGGTCCTCTGTGGTGGTGCAATGGGGATATAAACTGCGCAGCCGAAGATTCTCAAGTGAGAGATGTTCGGCGGCGCTCCATATGCGAGTTGCATTGGAGATAGACTCTGACCTCCTGAGGGTCTTATTTTTATTAGTGATGCAGCATGCAAAATTGCATGTCCCCATGCATCCACCGGCAACTGGGATTTCATCAGCAATGGTCGTGCGATCCATTGGAGTCTTTTGATTAGCGACTCAGCTAACCCATTTTGGGTGTGAACATGTGGCACCGGATGTTCAATTTCTATTCCCGTTGCCTGGCAATATTCTTGGAATGACTGAGAGGTAAATTCCCCCGCATTATCCAGACGTATTTTCTTTATTTGGTTGTCTGGGAAATGCGCCCGCAACTTTATTATCTATGCCAAAAGCTTTGGAAAAGCTAAGTTGCGGGTTGAAAGTAGACACACATACGAGTATTTCGAAGATGCATCAATCAGTACCATAAAATACCGAAAAGGCCCGCTAGGGGGGTGGATAGGTCCACATATGTCTCCATGTATTCTTTCAAGGAAGCTAGGAGACTCGATATCCACTTTAAGTGGTGATGGCCTTGTTATTAATTTACCCTTAAAGCAGGGTACACAAGGGAATTCTCCCTTCTGAAGAATCTTCTGGTTCTTCAGGTTATGCCCATGGGATTGTGCTAGGATGCGGTGCATCATCACAGATCCGGGGTGGCCAAGTCTACAGGGGCGGAACTAGGAAGGCCATTGTGGGGGCACGGGCCCCCACAAAAATTTGATAAAAATCTATTTATATATGTATTTTTGTATATGTATATATGTTTGTTTGTATACATGTCTATGTATTGGGCCCCCACAAAAAATATTTATGCATGAGTGCCCCCACCTAACCAAAGGCCTGGTTCCGCCACTGCAAGTCTATCGTGCCAAAGTAAGAATTTGGCCGATGTCGGGCACTTCAGGTGCTCCGTCAGGTTTGCTTCCTCTCTCCGAATTTTTGTATGGTAGAGGCCTGATGAGAGGCTCTCAAAACGTTCAAGAATGGTTTTAACTCCATTTTCTTGAGACGTTACATACAGTAATTCGTTTTCTTTGACATTTGATGTTTCCAAGTGGAATCCGTTAAAACGGATATCTTTGAAACTTAGTAAGTTTCTCTTGGAATTCGGAGAGTAAAGTGCATCTTTTATTTTTATTTCTGTTTCATTGGGGAGCAACAAGGTTGCATTCCCAGAACCTTCAATTATGTCCGATGGCCCTGAAATTGTGTTTACAGGGCTCTTATACGGGATAATGCTATGAAAATAGCATTTGTGTTGAAGGATCGTATGTGTTGACGCGCTGTCTACTAAGCAGTCATGAGAGCATTCCATCTAAAAAATGAGTAAACATTTGCATTCAGAAAAGCTAAATTTTATTCAGCAGAATTGAAGATACATAAAAGCTCTCATGAAATAAAAATGTTCATACAATAGAAATGCTAAGATAAATGATAACAGGCTAATCAAGCAGATTATCTGACTCGAAGTCTTTTGCTGTAAATTTGACTGCATTGTTCGCAGCCACCAGGTTTGATTCAGCATTCTTTTTCTTGCTTTGTTTATAAAGCTCCTGGAGATGCACTGGGGTCCTGCACACTCTAGACCAGTGGCCTGTCATGCCACAGCTGTGGCACTGGTCTTCCCAGTCCCTCTTGGGTGGGGGTGCATTGTTTTTCTTGTTATCATTCCTGCGCCAGGTGAACTTGCGCTTCCCTTCATTCTTGCACTGCTGTGGTGGGCCCTTGGCTCTTTTCTGTTGCCCCCCTTTCTGTGGTCTTTCTTTTCTTTTATTGTCCCTCTTCTTTTTGAAGGAAGAGGTATGGTGAGCTTCTGGTAGGGGGACAGTGCCGGGAGGGCGCATATTGTGAGTGGCGAGAAGAAGCTCTCTGTTTTGCTCGGTCATGAGGAGACATGACAGCAGCTCTGAATACTTGGTGAACTTACGTTCACGGTATTGCTGCATAAGTATCGCATCCTTTTCATGGAAAGACGTATACGTCTTTTCCAGCATGCGATCTTCTGAGACTTTTTCACCACACAACTTCAGGCGTGAGGTGATGCTAAAAAGTGCTGAGTTGTACTCAGCAATGGACTTAAAGTCCTGCAGTCTCAGGTTCTCCCACTCATATCTCGCCCTTGGGAGTATGACATCTCTCTGATGTTTATACCTGTCCTCAAGGGCGGTCCATAGCTCAAGTGGATCTTCGACCGTAAGGTACTCATCCTTTAAGGTCTTGTCCACATGGCGGCGAATATAGATGATGGCTTGCGCCTTCTCTATATCACTAACATTTTCTTTTTCAGTCACAGCAGTGATGAGGGACTTGACCCGCAGGTGAAACTTAACATCTAGCTGCCAGCTTAGATAGTTTCTGCCTGATGCATCCAGCACTTCAAAGTCAACGCTTGCAATTTTAGCCATTTATCTAGCAGAGCACAAACATGCATGAATTAATAATCAACCAGAAAAACATTTTCATGCGGAAGCAATATTTAATGAAAAGCTAAATGTGTGGATCGGCCAGTCCCACAAGAAAGAGTCCAAAAGTCCACAGTCCAAATTATACAAATTTGCAGCTTGTATTAAAATGAAAATACAACTTTGAAAACCCCGTGGGTCCCATTTTAATATCTTCGTCTTCAAGCGTAGCTTCCGACTCCATGGAAGTAGGTCTTCTTTCTTTGACATTTACATAAATTCCTCACTACAATTTCTCTCAAAAATAAAAGAAAAGTGCGGGAATTAAACTGTGGGACTAAACGGCCGATCCAAAAACCACATTTAGCAATTCATGCAAGAATATTGTGATCATCAACATTTTCATCCACAGACATCACAGGCAGTTTATTCATATGAGGATAAAGCAATATTTAATCACTTAATAATTATTGGACCACTGGGCAACGTCATACACCGTTAGGTTAGGTAACTAACGGCAGAGCGGTCGCAGGATCTTCCTAATTATTAAGTTTTTAAATAAAATGTACAACCACGCAAATAATATCCACATAATTTTGCCAGAGATGTAAAGCATGTAAAAGAGATTACGATGCATAGGTTGTAAAGTAAATGGTTTAATCAATCAAATTGATTAAGAGCCAAAATTAACATTTTCTTTGTCAGAGGGAAAAGTCTCCCTCGTCGTCCCAAAAAGTCCCATAACAAATCCCCAAAACGCCCTTGTCTGCCCGATATTTGCCCCCGTAATTTACCGTGATTATTCACGAATATTTTGCCTTTGAATCCCCATTTTAAAACAATTTTTAGGCTAATAGGTTGCCTTTTGAGGCACATTCATAGCCCTATTGCCTCCCCCCAATTTTTTTTAAAAGAAAATCTGTGGGCCTGAAGCCCACAGATCTGCTGTGGGCTTCAGGCCCACAGATCTGTGTTTTTTTTGTGAAAGAGTTCTGTGGGCCTGAAGCCCACAGATCTGCTGTGGGCTTCAGGCCCACAGCACTGTTTTTTTTTCTGTCTTCTCGTGCGGGTTAGGGTTACGGCGGGGGGGCCCGCCGCCGCCGCCGCCTTGCCTCCCCCCAATTTTTTTGATGAAAATCTGTGGGCCTGAAGCCCACAGATCTGCTGTGGGCTTCAGGCCCACAGATCTGTTTTTTTTTAAGAAAATCTGTGGGCCTGAAGCCCACAGATCTGCTGTGGGCTTCAGGCCCACAGATCTGTGTTTTTTTGTGAAAGAGTTCTGTGGGCCTGAAGCCCACAGATCTGCTGTGGGCTTCAGGCCCACAGCACTTTTTTTTCTGTCTTCTCGTGCGGGTTAGGGTTACGGCGGGGGGGGCCCGCCGCCGCCGCCGCCGCCGCCGCCCCGCAGAGCGGGGGGGCGCGGCCAGGGGGGCCGCCGCCCCCCGCTGCGGGGGGGGACGGCGGGGGCTGTCGCCCCCCCCGCAGAGGGGGGCGTGGCCAGGGGGGCCGCCGCCCCCTGCTGCGGGGGGGGCCGTCGCCCCCCGCAGAGGGGGGCGTGGCCAGGGGGGCCGCCGCCCCCTGCTGCGGGGGGGGGGACGGCAGCGGCCGCCCCCCCCCCCCCCCCCCCTGCAGGGGAGGGCGGCGGCAGAGGCCGCCGCCGCCCCCCTTGCAGGGGGGGTGCGGCGGCTGCCCCCCCCTATGGGGGGGGTGGGCGGCGTGGCCGGGGGGGCGGGGGGGCCGGCGGCGAGGCCGCCGGCGGGGTTTGATCTAGGGTTTGACAAAATCCAAAAAAACCCTAGAAAAAAATTTGATTTTTGGGAAGAAAAATCCGTCGTTTTCAAGGCGACTATGAATCCGCATGACGATCTTGTGAGATCTAGGGGAGGGGTAATCATACGTATGATTTAAAAACTTTGTTTTTAGAGTTTTTACCTCTATATCCGTCCTCCGGATATAGCGACGGTTGCTCGAAGCCCTACGCGGATGACGACCCTTGATGGAGGAAGCCTTGCACCGCGCTCGTGGATCTACCGTCTCGCCTTCGCCTTCGCCTTCGCAACGAACGGAAAAATTTGTGGAAAAAAATTTTTAGAGACTCGTGCTGATAACGTGTTATGAATCAATCGTTGAGGGGAGAGCCCTCAAGTCTATATTTATAGCCAAAGGGGAGAATACAAGTGGGTATGGGCCCAACCACTTGGGTTGGCCCAATAACTCACCAACCCAGTAAATACCCATTCACAACACTTGATAGATTTTCGTGCCCAAAAATCATTTGTCCTGAAATTTTTATGTGCGACCTCTCTTAAATAAACTTGTTTGATAGAATTTTCCCACGATTTGAATCATCCTTCAGTAAGTAGTATTTGTGATTTTATTAAATGATTTTAGGATGTTTTGACTTATTGTTATTTTCGAGATTCCTAATTGTGCGTTGAACAAAAAATTAAATAATGTTGTATGATAATGAACTCAAGAGAGAGAGAGAGAGAGAGAATTTCATTGCTAAGAATAAGTCACCATAGCTAAGAGCCATGGTGCTCTATTTATATATCTCATAGTGGGGAGGCCAAAAGCCTCTAGGAGACCAAGGGTCCCCATTACTCTAAGTAATGGGGGCCTAATGAATGGGTAATGAAGGAGGGGAGGCCAAAGGCCTCCCTCATTCATAACACTCCCCCTTACACATTCATCACTTCGGTCTCAGCTACTGAGGCAAGGGGTGGATACTTCTGGATCCAGAGTAAGTGTGTTTGCCTCGTTAAAACCTTAGCTGTGGAAAACCCAGTGGGAAAACCCAACAGCTTAAGGAAAAAGAGTGCAACCCACATGTTACTCCCCCTGATCCGTACAAGCTTCAGGCTTGCAGGTCTTTCAACTGTCGCATACCAATGTTCTTTACAAGCTTTACAAAAGTACATTTAGGCAATGCCTTAGTAAAAAGATCAGCTAAGTTATTGCATGACTGGATCTGTCGAACTTCAATCTGCTTGTCGTTCTTCTGCTCGTGCGTCCAGAAAAACTTAGGAGAAATGTGTTTTGTCCTGTCGCCTTTGATGTAGCCCTTCTGAAGCTGAGCAATGCATGCGGCGTTGTCTTTGAATAGGGCAGTAGGCTCCAGATCACTGGTCTTCAGGCCAGTGGATTGGAGGATGTGTTGGACGACGGAGCGTAGCCAAAAACATTCTCTGCTCGCCTCATGGATCGCGATGAGCTCTGCATGGTTGGAAGATGTACCAGTAGTGGTTTGTTTTACCGATCTCCAAGAGATAGCAGTACCTCCGTAGGTAAATACAAAACCTGTTTGAGATTTTGCCGTGTGCGGATCAGAGAGATAACCTACATCAGCATAACCAAACAATTTGGGGGAGGCACCTCTCTGGTAGTAAAGTCCAAGATCAATGGAACCCTGAAGGTATCGCAGAAGATGCTTTACTCCGTTCCAGTGGCGCTTTGTGGGCGCAGCACTGTGTCTGGCTAGTAGATTAACTGTAAACGCTATATCGGGACGCGTACAGTTAGCCAGATATAGAAGTGCTCCAATGGCACTGAGGTAGGGTACTTCAGGACCCAGTAACTCCTCCCCCTCTTCCAGTGGCCGGAAGAGGTCCTTATGTACATCTAGTGATCTTACGACCATAGGAGTACCTAAATGATGACATTTATCCATATGAAACTTGCGTAGAAGTTTCTTTGTATAATTAGATTGGTGTAATAGGATTCCACCTCTTAGGTGTTCTATCTGTAAGCCAAGACAATACTTTGTTTTGCCTAGGTCTTTCATTTCAAAAGTATGTTTAAGGCTTTCAGATATCTCTTTGATCTCTGCAGGAGATCCTATGAGATTTAAGTCATCTACATATACAGCTATGATGACAAATCCTGTTCCCGTTCTTTTGATAAAGATACACGGGCAGACTTCGTTATTCGTGAATCCTTGCTGTGCAAGAAAATCACTTAGTCTGTTATACCACATCTTGCCCGATTGTTTTAGACTATATAATGATCTATGTAGCCTTACAGAGAATACGTCCCGAGGTATCTCTTTCATTTCTGGGGGTAGATTAAACCCATCAGGAAGTCTCATATAGATATTTTTATCTATATCGCCATATAGATATGCAGTCACAACGTCCATGAGCTGCATTTCTAGGCTTTCCAGAGAAGTTAGGCTGATTAAAAATCGGAAGGTGATCGAATCCATGACCGGGGAATACGTATCTTCGTAATCAATCCCCGGTCTTTGGGAAAATCCCTGGGCTACAAGGCGTGCCTTATAGCGAACGATCACATTATTTTCATCTCTTTTTCTTATGGAAAACCCACTTATATCCCACAGGTTTTACACCTACTGGTGTTTGGACTACTGGTCCAAAGACTTTGCGTTTCAAGAGTGAGTCCAGCTCTACTCTTATTGCCTCGTCCCACTTTGGCCAATCATCTCTGCGTTTACATTCCGCTAGAGATCGTGGTTCGACGTCATCGTCATATTCAGTGACGTGAACGGCAATATCGAACGCAAAATCGTCGTCGACGACTATGCTATTTCTGTCCAGTACTTCTCCAGTACGTACAAAATTTAATGATGTTTCTCCTATTGTTTCCTCTGCTGGGGAAATCAGGAGGGGAGAAGTAGCTGGTCTGAGCTCAGCATCCTGTGGAGGGATAATCTTAGTATCCCCAGGAGTCTTCCTCTTTCGAGGAACTTTATCTTTTGAACCTGGTGGGCGTCCTCTTTTCATTTGAGGTACAACCAATTCTGCTGCCGGTGGGCTGCATCCATCTATGGGGATGTCAATCCTAGCTGGCGTATTGGCAGCAGGGACGTGTGAACGGACAATCTTCTGGTTGTCCGTGAATTTATCCGGTAAAAGATGTACTGTATTCTGGATGTGAAGGATCTTCAGGATCTCATCTTCACACAGATTGGTACGCGGATCATATAGGGACAAAGACTTCTGGTCCCAACTAATGGTCTCAGAAGCTTCTGGCTTCTTAGACTGTGTGCCCAGTTTTGGAAAAAATTTCTCATTAAATTCACAGTCTGCAAAACGTGCCTTGAATGCGTCACCCGTCAGGGGTTCAAGGTATCTGATAATAGAGGGCGAATCAAACCCAATATATATACCTAGACGACGCTGAGGACCCATTTTGGTCCTCTGCGGTGGTGCTATTGGGACATATACCGCACAACCAAACACTCTCAAATGAGAGATATCCGGAGGTGCGCCGTATGCTAGTTGCATCGGGGATAAAGTGTGACCTCCAGAGGGTCTTATCCTAATAAGTGATGCGGCATGTAAAATAGCATGCCCCCAAGCATCCACAGGCAACTGGGATTGCATAAGCAATGGACGTGCAATCCATTGGAGTCTCTTTATAAGAGCCTCAGCTAATCCGTTTTGGGTGTGAACATGTGCTACCGGATGTTCAACTTCAATACCCGTTGCCCGGCAATAGTCTTCGAAGACTTGTGAAGTAAATTCTCCCGCATTATCAAGACGTAGTTTCTTGATATGGTTATCGGGGAAATGAGCACGCAACCTTATTATTTGTGCCAATAGCTTTGGAAAAGCTAGGTTGCGGGTGGACAAGAGGCACACATAAGACCATTTGGTTGATGCATCAATCAGTACCATGAAGTACCGAAATGGGCCACTTGCGAGGTGAATAGGCCTGCAAATGTCACCATGAATTCTCTCAAGGAAGCCAGGAGACTATAATCCCACTTTCAGGAGGGATGGTCTCGTTATTAGTTTTCCCTTAAAACAAGGGAGACATGGAAATTCACCCTTTTGAAGAATCTTCAGGTTCTTCAATTTGTGTCCACGGGATTCAGTGATGATGCGGCGCATCATTGCTGTTCCAGGGTGACCAAGTCTATTGTGCCAGAGTTGGAATTCTGGTAGTGATTGGCACTTCTGGTGTTCAATCATATTGGCTTCTACTGGTTGAATGTATGTTTGGTATAGACCCGACGGGAGTCCCTTGAATCGCTCGCAGATGATCTTCCGGTCATCTTTTTGACGAGTTACAATTAGATATTCAACCTTATTTTTATCCCTGGTCTCTAAGTGATATCCGTTTAAACGGAAATCCTTGAAACTTACGAGATTTCTGTTTGATATAGGAGAGAATAATGCATTATTAATTTGAAGTCTTATGTTATTTGGGAGCAATATAATTGCTTCACCAGTTCCTTCGATTATTTGGGACAGTCCTGAAATTGTGATAACAGGACCGTCATATTTGTTTAAGCTATTAAAATAGCAATGATCGCGAAGGATTGTGTGCGTCGAGGCACTGTCCACTAGGCACTCAGACATCATCTATATAAGCAAAAAAAAGAAATTTTATTTGAGGGAAAATGTAGACAAAATAAAAGTCCGCACTAAAGCAAATAACAGATGAAGATACATCGAATTCTAAATGCATAGATAAATGATGATGCTCAATCTAGCAGATCGTCATTCTCGAAGTCTTTAGCAGTAAAGACTGTTGGCGGCTGTACACCTGCCAAGTTTGTTTCAGGTCGAGACTTCTGGCTCGCCTGGTATAGATCCTGTAGGTGGCGAGGAGTGTGGCAGTTTCTGGACCAATGGCCAGTCATGCCGCATCTATGGCATTTGTCCTCCCAGGTCTTCTTTGGAAGTGACACGTGCTTGGTGTCCTTTCGCTTCCAAGTGAAGTTTCTTTTCCCTTTATTGTTTTTGTTTGTCTGGGGAGCTGCACCTCTTGGTTGCTTCATTACCGCTTTCCCTTTAGTATTTTTAGTCTTCCTCTTGTTTTTCCACTTCTGGGGAGAAACGTGGTGGGATTCAGGGATAGGGGCAGTGCCAGCTGGACGTAAGTTATGAGTTGCTAGCAGTAAATCTCGATTCTGCTCTGCTCTAAGTAGGCATGAGATCAGATCAGAGAATCTCGTGAAGTTGCGTTCACGATACTGCTGCATGAGGATTGCATCTTTCTCGTGAAACGAGGTATATGTTTTTTCCAACATGCGCTGTTCTGTCACTTCTTCACCGCACAACTTCAGGCGTGAGGTGATGTTATGAAGTGCAGAATTATACTCAGTGACGGACTTATAGTCCTGAAGTCTGAGGTTTTCCCACTCATAACTGGCACGGGGTAATATAACATCAATTTGATGTTTATACCGTGCTTCCAGTGCTGTCCACAGGTCCTTCGGGTCCTCAACCGTTAAGTATTCGGCCTTTAAGGTCCGATCTATATGCTTCCTAATGTAGATTATGGCTTTCGCCTTATCTACATCGGATACAGTGGTTGTGGGGCTGCTGCTAGCTGTAGCAGAAGCTTCGGCCGCTGCTGGGGCCGATGAAGGAGCCAAAATGGACCCAAGGAGGGCCATTGAACGCAAGTGGAACTTCAGGTCCACTCGCCAACTCAGGTAATTTGTCCCTGCAGAATCGAGGACCTCGAAATCGACGCTAGCCAATTTTGCCATTTATCTACGTATTTTAAAATGAGCATGAATTAATTAAAATTCAAAAATTCATGCATAAAGAAATAAACAAGTAAAAATGCGGGGATCGGCCAGATACCCAAAATAGTACACAGTCTAAAGTTCATTTAAAGTCCATAATAGAAAAAAAATAATACAACTTTGGAAACCCAAACTGAACTGAGTCCCTATATCTCCGTCTTCATATGCTGTTGCATCGAGCTTTGGCTTACACAGTCATGAATCGACTCCTTGCGGTCCAGCGGACGCGGCCAGGGAATTGACTAAGGCAGGACCACTTGTTACCCAGTCAAGCTAGGTTGGTCCAGCAAACTTAGCCAAGCACATTGACCGACATCATGATCCATTGAAGGAGTTTTCATCAATTCTATGTGCTGTTGCATCGAGCTTTGGCTTTTAGTACAAATTTCCTCACTTACAAATTCTCTCAAAAGAAAAATAAAAGTGCAGGAAAGTAAATAGGTATACAATGGCTGATCCCGAAAAACACATTTTTACTTATTTAAACATCCACGCAGTTCTAAATATGCTACTGGCATAAAAATGAACAACCACGCATATATCTCAAACAAAACATATTTATAAAGGAAACTAGAAAATATAATTATCTCGTAGACCACGTGGAAACGTCATACACCGTTAGGTTAGTTGACTAACGGCAGAGCGGTCTCAGGATCTTTAAGATAGTTATATTTTGAAAAATAGAATCCTAGTAAACCATATATAATAATTTGCAAAAGCGATGTTTAAATAAAGTTGTCAACATGGACTATAGAAATTATTTGTGATTTAACATAGAGGATAGTCCCTTTCAGTAATTGGCTTCAGGCCATTATTTAGTGGGCAAAAATAATAACCGTAAAGTAATTGGGGCTGCAGGCCCAATTAATTTATTTAGTTATTGATAGGCACAAGTGGGCTGCAGGCCCAACAACAAAACTATCAATGTTAATTAAATTAAGCCCATTTTTGGGTTGGGGAATACAAATAATCCCAAAACCCTAGGCGGGGGCAGGTGTAAGAACCCCGAAACTAATAGTTACAGATTGTACTGTCATACGATTTATGAGCTTTCACCCATTAAGTGCATGTATTCAACTCATTCGTCACTACATCATTGTCTTGGTTTTGGCATTTTATTTGATGTTGTCCAGAAGCTGAACTTTAGTTTTAGATTTTCTATGGCAGAATGTGCTCGCGAAAAACGCCTTAATTAAGAATGCCCAATTTCATTCACTTGTTTAGTTGGTCATTGTGATCAATGAATATGCTATTTTAGATTCTGAAATTTGTTGAAACAATGTGCCCACTTGTTAAGGTTTTCGTCTCTTTAAGGCCTAGTTTGACACCAGTGTTTGTGAAACTGGGTTTTGTTCAAGTTAAAATGAAACAAAAGTTTGTACTCGTGCAAACATCAGTTTTGTGAAACCGAGATTTCATTTAAATTGAGTGACAGATTAGCAATATGGTTTATTTTTTTTTTGTATTATTTATTGTATTTTAACAAGGCATGATATTGTATTTAGCCGATTTTAAACAAGCCAAAAAGAGGTTGTAAAAAATCATGGCTAAGAATAAAAATTTGTTTATCTACGGGATCGATGGAAATTACCTCTAGATTGAAAATCTAGGGAAGATCGAAAAACGAGAAGATCCGTAGAGACAAAAATCCACGCTCCGAAAACGCCCAAGAGATTCCTTTAGCAATGCACGCCAAAGAGAAAATCCGCCACGAACAGCAGCAACCAGAGATTCCTATGCGCGTAACAAATTAGAGGATGGATTTTGGAGTGTAGAAAAGCTCAAATAAGAGGAGCAAAAGTGCTGATAACGTGTTGTATGATAATGAACTCAAGAGTGAGAGAGAGAATTTCATTGCTAAGAATAAGTCACCATTGCTAAGAGCCATGGTGCTCTATTTATATATCTCATAGTGGGGAGGTCAAAAGCCTCTAGGAGACCAAGGGTCCCCATTACTCTAAGTAATGGGGGCCTAATGAATGGGTAATGAAGGAGGGGAGGCCAAAGGCCTCCCTCATTCATAACAAATAATAATTAAAACGGTGATGCGCAGGGTGAAACGGGTGAAACGGTAGGCGCGTAAAACATTTCCCTTTCAATAAAGAAAATTGCTATATATACAATCAAATTAAAAATCACATCGTACCCTCTCTTTCATTTGCTTTCGTTTTTTTAGGGAAAAAGTCTACTCCCTGCGCCCGAGTCACCGGTGCATACAGTCGTTCTCTTCGGTAAATGACTCATCGGTTGAGAATCATGCAAAGCGCGCTTTCAAAGTTCTCATCTTTATTCTCTCACCGGTCCCCCACCTCAGGTTATAGCTTGGAGGAGGAAGAGAGAGAGAGAGAGAGCTATGGGGGAGGCGGCTCAAGGGTTTAGGGCTTTGGACGAGAAATCGCTGATCGAGTACATAAAGTTAACGCCGGCGATCTGCTTGCAGCTGGGCGGCCAGTTGGAGGGCTTGACCATCAGAGAAGTCGGCGACGGGAATCTCAACTTCGTTTATATTGTTGTTGGCCCCAATGGTTCTCTTGTCATCAAGCAGGTAAATTCGATCACTCCTCATAACTTTTATTGCCTATCTTGTTTATTTGTTTCTTTGTTTTTAATCGGATTGTTATTATAGAAGTAGATGTTTGTATAAAGTTGAAAATTTGCAATGGTTGGAGAAACAAAAAATGTGAAACTTTTATAGTTATCGAGCTGTTTGCTAGTTTAGTAAGTTCAGCATAACACTTAGCTTGGTCAGAAACACGAAGGCCTTACTTTGGAAATTATGCGCAGCTATGGGGATCCTGTACACGTAAGGGCCTGTTCTTTCCGCGGAAAGTTGAGGCGATTCCTCAAAAATTTTACTATTCACCGTCCCATCTCCTTCTCTCTCATCTCTTTTCTTAATTTCTGTTAGTTTGCTCGAAAATTTCGGGCTGGGAAAATCTTGAGCTGGCGCCGAGCTGGCGTTCCACGAAATCCCTGCAAAACACGAAATCCCTGGAAAGTTGAGACGTGGGCCCCACAAAATGCCTCTCAACCAATGAATCTGTTTGTTATGAATGTTTGGTCTCTCCCCACTTACATCCACCATTACACCCATTACTAAGTGGGTGTCTCTTGGGATCCCATACATGTAACTCCTCATATATATATATATATATATATATATATATATGGTAAAGTGTTCCTAGGGTGACTCCTTAGATTCAATCTAAGGAGTCGCTCCCATTTTCCCCATTTCCCACATTTTTTTTCGGAATTTTTTTTCATGAGATTGTTGTTCACCTCATGGATGATCAACATACCAAAAATCAAGCCATTCCAATACTTTTAGAGCCTTCATCTACCCCTTGCAACTTCAACGGTCTGACAACGTGTTGAAAATCCATGAAGTTGCAAGGGGTAGATGGGGGCTCTAAAAGTATTGGAATGAATTGATTTTTGGTATGTTGATCATCCATGAGGTGAACAACAACCCAACGGAAAAAAATTCCGGAAAAAAATGTGGGATATGGGGAAAATGGGGGCGACTCCTTAGATTGAATCTAAGGAGTCACCCTAGGAACACTTTACCCATATATATATATATATATATATATATATATATATATATATATATATATATATATATATGGCTATGGTATCAACCATTAGCCTATTTCATCTCAACACGTTATCAGCACGCTCATCAGCTGAGCCGAATTCCTGCTGACGGACAAATCACGAGTCAAACACTGTAACTCTGGACCCATCAGTATCCACCCCATATTAGCGGATTTGATCCTGAAGAGTTCATATGCTAAGAATGGATGGATGATGGTGAGTGTTATGAATGGGGGAGACCAAAAGGTCTCCCCCCACTTACATCCACCATTACACCCACTACTAAGTGGGTGTCTCTTGGGATCCCATATATGTAACTCCTCCTTAATCAATATATATATATATATATATATATATATATATATATATAGAGTGATCTTCGGTTGCGAAAAATCCCGTGCGAAAGCCCGTGCGAAAACTTTTTTTTATTTTTTTGAAATTTTTTTTTTCAAAAATTCTTTTTTTGATGTTTAATCCATACAATTATATACCCCAGGGAAAATAATGGGTGAACCCGTTGGGCATTAGAGCACCCATCCACCCGTTACAAATTTAACGGTCTCAAAACGTGCGAATTTGATGAAATGGCTTGATCGAAGGCCAAATGACATTATTTCTCAACCATTATTTTTTGAGGGGGGTATAACAACATATAATGAGGGTGGAAAAAAGAATTTTTGAAAAAAAAAATTTCAAAAAAAAGATAAAAACATTTTCGCACGGTGCGAAATGTTCTCATTTGAAAATTTTCCTATATATATATATATATATATATATATATATATATGGCTATGGTATCAACCATTAGCCAACTTCCTTCATACTATCTCAGCACGAAGCATGATGGATTAAACAAGAAAAATACGTATATATGAGGGGTTTCCGATGCCCGAAGCATTTCCCCTCGCGGCGGCCGCTGCCCACCCCCTCCCTCCTTAAAACCCTAACCCTAGGGTTAGAGGGAGAAGAGGCATGGGCTTCCCCTGATGGGCCAGAAGCCCAGTAACTAACAAAGTTGATAATAAAAATGGGTATTTTTTGGCTAACGGGCTTGCAGCCTACAGCCAGCCCGCGGGCATCTGGCCTGCATGCCAAATTATTTTTAATTTTAGAAAATACTCTATTATACCCTGAATATTCCAGAAGATCCTTGAAAAATCCGAAAAAATCCGAAAAAAATTCTGGAAAAATTCAGAAAAATCAGGGAAAATCAGGGTGAGGATATTGAGTATAACTAACTCCTCGTGGGGGTATTTGGGGCAATTTATAATTTTTTAATGAATCATAAGTGTAATTCATTATTAATCGGCTTTATTTTAAATTGGATTAAAATTAATATTAATTTACGTTTTAATAAATTACGAGGATCCTGAGACCGCTCTGTCGTTAGTTTAAACTAACGGGTAATGACTTTTCCCCGTGGTCCGAGTAACTATTAAATGTAAATTTAATATATTTATCGAATAAAATTGCCTGCGATGTTGAATAAAATGTATTGATTATGCTTGTGATGTTGCATAATTATTTTATTTGAACTGCCTGGAATGTTAGTAAGACTATGTTGTGGTTTTTGGATCGGCCGTTATTAGCCATCACCATTTATTTTTCCTCGCACTTTATTTTTTCTTTTTGAGTGAAAATGTAGTGATGAACTAAAAAATCAAAGCCCGAAGAAACTTCGCCTGAAGACGGAGAAAAATTGCTAATGCTGGGACTCCCAAGGGTTTCCAAATTGTAATTTTAATTTTCTCGTAGTTCGAAATGTATAAGGGATTTTGGACTTTTATTATTTTTGGTGGTGACCGGCCGATCCACACAACTAGTTTAATTTTACTATTATGCTTGTCTTAATTTTTGAAAATAATTAATTCATACTTATTCCATGCTTAGATAAATGGTTAAGATTGCGAGCGTTGATTTTGTGGTTCTCGATTTGGCTGACAAAAAGATTTGATCTAGCAGCTAGACCTGAAGTTCCACCTTCGCTCACAGGGCTTAAGTCACACAATTCAACCTCCAGCTATGTCTGTGACACTGATGAAGGGACTTCTACTGTTAGAGTCTCCGATATAGAGAAGGCGAAAGCCATTATCTATATCAGGAGACATATTGATCGAACCCTGAAGGTCGAATATCTAACAGTAGAAGATTCTCATGAACGTGGACCACACTTGAGGACATATACAAACATTAGAAAGATGTTATCCTCCCTCGTGCACGTTATAAGTGGGAAAATCTCCGACTGCAGGACTTCAAGTCCGTAGCTGAGTATAACTCGGCTCTCCATAACATCATCTCACGCCTGAAGTTGTTTGGTGAACAAGTCTCGAAAACCCGCATGCTTAAGAAAAAATATACATCCTTCCATGAGAAGGATACTATTCTCATGCAACAGTATCGCGAACGCAAGTTCACGAGGTACTCTGATTTACTCTCATGCCTTCTTATGGCAGAGCAGAACAGAGACTTCATACTGGCCACTCATAACATATGCCCTGCTGGCTCTGCTCCTCTCTCTGAAGCTCACACAGTTTCTTCACAGAAGATGAAGAACAAACACAAAGGCAGATTCAACAAGGGAAAAGCTGCGAAGAAGCAGACCCGAGTTCCTCCCCATAACAACAATAACGAGGGGAACAAAAAGAATACGTGAAAGAGGAATACCTCTGACCAGACGTCTGCTCCCAAGAAAACCTGGGATGACAAATGTCATAGATGTGGCATGACTGAACATTGGTCCAGGGTCTGTCGTACTCCACGCCACCTCCAAGATTTGTATATGACAAGCCTGAAGCTTTCCGCAGTAACAAATCTGGTGGATAAACAGCCTCCAACTCGGTTCAACACCGAGGATTTCGAGAATAACGACCTCCTTGACTAAAGCTAATTTAATCATCTTTTCAGCCTTTATAATTAATATTTTGATTATGTCCTTCTTTATCTTAATTATGAATCGAATGTGGTTTTACTTTTCTATAAAACATATAACATTCTTTTCTAGAGATAGAGATGAAGTGTGAATGCCTAATGGATAGTGCCTCCACGCACAAGATCCTTCTTGATTGATGCTATTTTAATAGCATCTTCATTATAATGGTCCAGTCACTACAATTTCGGGACTAAATAATATAAGAGAAGAATCAGATGAAGCGATTTTATTCCTCCCAAACCAAACACAAATTATAATAAAAGATGTTTTATTTTCTCCATAATCAAGTTGAAATCTATTAAGTTTCAAGGACATCCGTTTAAACGGATATTACTTGGAAACTGATGATTTCAATAATGTTGAATAATTGTATGTTATTTGTCACAAGGATGGTATTGAAACCATCTTATAACGTTTTAAAGGATTCCCGTCGAGCCTTTATTAAACATACATCCAACCTATAGAAGCTAATCTGATAGAGCACCAGCAGTGTTCTACATCGCCAGAATTCAGTCTCTGACAATTATAGACAAGGTCACCCATGATCGGTAATGATGTACCGCATTATAACCCAATCCCGTGAACAAAATTTGAGGAACCTGAAGATTCTTCAAAAGGGTGATTTTCCTTGTCCCCCGCCTGTTATAAGGGTAAAATTAATCAGGAGACCGTCCCACCTGAAAGTGGGGTTTGAATCTCCTAGCTTCCTGGAGAAAATACATGGAGATGTGGGACAATTCACCCATCAAGTTCTCCATTTCGGTACTTTATGGTACTGATAAATGCATCTTCATAAAATTATTTTCCATACTAGGCTCACAAACTAAAAGCCTGAAGCTTCTGAGACCATTTTTTGGGACATTAAGTCTTTCTCTCATTATGATCCGCGTACTAATATCTGTGAAGATGAGATCCTGAAGATCCTTCACATCAAGAATACAACACATCTACTATCGGACAAATTCACTGATAACCAGAAGATTATCAGATTACACGTCCCTGCTGTCAATACGCCAGCTAGGATTGACATCTCCAAAGATGGGTGCATTCCACCGGCAGCAGAATCGGCCGTACCTCAAATTAATAGAGGACGACCGTCTTGCTCCAAGGATAAATTTCCTCGTAAGAGGAATATACCTGGAGAAATAAAGAATATTCCACCACAGGATGCTGAGCTCGGACCAATAACCTCTCGACTCCTTCAGTCCCCCGAAGAGGACAATACAGGAGAAATATAATTAAAATTCGTACGTACTGAGGAGGTACTGGACAGAAAAAGCACTTTCGACGACGACGACTTCGCGTTCGATATTGCTGTTCACGTCGCTAAATGCGACGATGATATCGATCCACTATTTCTAGCTGAATACAAACGCATAGATGATTGGCCAAAGTGGAACGAAGCAATATGAGTAGAGCTGGACTTACTCTTAAAACGAAAAGTCTTTGGACCAGTAGTCCAAACACCAAAAGGTGAAAAACCTGTGGGATACAAGTGGGTATTCGTAAGGAAAATAAATGAGAATAATCAGATCATATGCTACAAAGCACGGATTGTAGCTCAGGGATTTTTCAAACGCTACAAAGCTCGGCGCGGATGGATCTGCTTGACCTGAATAGAGGAGAAAGCTCGTCAGGGGGGTCGGACCTTAGTTCCGACAAGTCCCCTCCGATGCCTAAGTCAGAACGGATTTGATGGGTGCTCGGTGGGATCGGTATGGCTCACTGGGATGCCGATACGCGAGTCCTCGGGCCGAGCTGTAGAGGAGAAATATTAGGTGGAAGACAAGGTCGTAGGAAAGGAATACCTCAGTGTTTTGGGTCTCTAGGCAGTCATCCTTTCGTACATTGTACATCGAGTCTCTTTATAGGGGCCTTCCCCGACCCACGCCTCTTCAATGTCCCCTTATGTCGCCCTCACCCTCTGCCTATTAATGGCGCTTTCATGGGTCATGAATGTGGACGTAATGAGGCCCCTTAATGGTGATTAATGGGGCACGTTTTAAGGGGAGCGATTAACTCCTGCCGGCGTGGGTCAGCGATTGCGTCGGCTTCGGTCCAAGGCCGGCCTGGCTCTGAGTCTTCGTGGGGGCTTCATTGCTCGGCTCGTTCTTCCCGGGGCCGTGGGCTTGCGACACGGGCTTGGGCCGTTCGGTTTTGGCCAATCTTGGGAGGGTCGTATCAATTGCCCCCATTGCTTGGGCAGTTCAGATTCTGACAGTTCGGTCCGAGAGATGTGATTCGTGTGGATTTGACAGGTGCGTCAGTCGAGGCAACGACATTAAATGTAAGTCATCATGATGCGGCCTGGTTGGACTTCTCCTGTCCTTGGGAGCGGAATTCGAAGTGCCACTGGCTGCTGGATGTCGCTATGCGTCCTCCTTTGAACGACCTGGATTCTGAGAATGTCCCTTGTATAAAATCGCCGCCCTTTCAGATTTTTCGTTCGCACTTTTTGATCCAATCTTCGTTTCTCCGAGTGCTAACGAATTTCCCTTCGTCTTTCCTCTTCTGATCTTTTTCAAGGTAATCTCCTTCTTCCTCTTCTGCTTTATTCGATTCATTCCATGGCGGCGTTGAGGATAGGGGTTTCGCTCTAGGGTCTGGTGCTCCTCCGACTCTTGGGTCTGGTGCTCCTCCGGCTCCTCGGCGGCCCTTGACGAAGGGAAGGGTTTGTTGTTTGAGGATCCGACCCGTCGAGATGACGCCCACGTGGCGGAGGAGTTCGACGTTCCTCCGGTGATTCTCGGGTCATCGTCTGTCGTCCTCTATACCGTGGCCGAGGAGAACATGACGAAGTACTATTTCCACCCATATGACGTTCGGATTCCCTTCGTCGACGAAAGGATTTGTTTTCCAGGGAGCAGCGAAGCCGGTGTGTATGTCAAGATGTTCTGCATGGGGCTCCGCTTCGCTCTCCATCCTTTCATCATCCAGGTTATGGAGTTTTTGGTGGTGGCCTTGTTTCAGCTGATCCCTTACTCGATCGCGGCATTAGTCGGGTTCATCATGATCTGCAATGTGCATGGCTTAGAGCTGACCTTGCCCCTCTTCTTCTACTATTTCCGGGTTCAGACGGTCGGCCATGGGTCGTGGAAACACATCCACGTCCAAGCAGGGAGGGAGTGTCTGCTGGGTCTGCCCCACTGGGTTGGCGACTGGAGTAGAGATTTCGTCTGTCGTTTTCCCAGAAGATGCTGTGATCCTGACCGGTTGGGGGAGCTTGTGTCAATATGACCCGACACTGTCCCTTTTCGAGGCCGATCAGGCGACGATCAGACTTTTGTCGTCATTGCCTCTGGTGGAGAGGTCCATCTGGCCTTTGCTGGACGACATTCTCCTTAAGAATGTCATGTGTTCCCATCGGTAGGCACTTTTTTCTTCTGCTCCCCTTTGCTTACCCCGATCTTCTTTTCTTCTGCAAAGATGGCGGATCGGGAGTTCAGCCGCGACGTGCGCGAGCTTATTCGTCGGGTAGCTGGGCGCGGAAATCATTCTTGCCATGCGCCTTGGCGCACGGTGGAGGACGAGATCCGTGAAGCTGACTCTGCGGTGGGGAGGCTGGAGCCGACGGTCGTTGTCACGTCGTCGCCCCAGGTTGTCGTCGATCCCAATACGGCGGGAAATATGGCTGGCGGTAATTCCGGTTCCGCCTGTGTCGAGGGGGATACCGGGGGTGCCGGACAGGGGTCTCGAACCCTAGCTGGGAGCCGTGGGAGAGAAAGGAAGCGCCCTCCTTCGGAGTCTGGGGGGCACGAAGAGAAAAAGGGGAATAAGAAGGCGGGGGAGGGCATGCCCTCGGTGGTGCCTGAAACGTCGATCCTCTCGGGGCAACCCTTCCACTGGTGGAGGTGGTCGCTTCTGTCAGCCTGGCCGAGCAGTCACCATTCGGCGCGGGGGGCGCCCTGTCCATACTTGAGGCTGGTCCGGATGTCCCGCCCAGAGAGTCGGTCTTCATCGATCGAGATGTGGCCGTCCAGCTGGCGCATGGTTCCGTCCTCCCGAGGGACCGCTCTTTCTTGGAGAAGGTCCACTCCGATCGCTTAGCGAACCCCCTGATTTGACAGCTCAGCAGGTTGGTTTTTCTCTTGCCTTCCCCTCCGTTTCGCGGTGGCCTTTGCTTATTCCTTCCGTCTTGCAGACTTTCACGATGGCCGTAGAGACACAACGCCGTGCGGAGCGGGTGAGCAGTCTCGAGGCGGCCTTGGCGCAGGAGCGCTTGAGGGCTGGGGCGGCCGAGGTGGCGGCTGAAGAGGCCCGTTCGGAAGCTCGTCGTTCGCGGCGTCGGGTGGACGAGCTAACCTCCGAGGTGAGGGACTTGAGGGAGGCCCTGGCGGCCACCGAGAGGTCCGCTCAGGAGGCGGAGGAGGCGTTTCGCCAAGAGAGGAACGAGCTCTGGGCCGAGCTGGGGGCCCTGCATCAAGCGAACTCGGCCCGACTCCTCGAGGAGGTGGAGAGGGGTTACGAGGAGGTCCTGAAGCCGAGGATCGCGGAATCCCTTCGGGGACGTTCGAGGCCTATGAAGACATCCTAGCCCCGAGAATCGTGGGAGCCTTTTGGGAAGGGTTTCTGAGGTTCGAGGAACGGGTCCGGTAGGCGCTTCCTCGTCCTCCGGCTGATCCGAGGAGCCTGTTTGATCGGGGCAGGGTGAGGCCCCCGGGATGCATCTTCTCGGGCCCCGGCGCCGTAGGCGATGCACCCCCGTTTTTGTCCCCTTGTAAAAAAGACATTTTTGAATTTGAAAGATAACTCATTTTCCTTGAAGTTTTTACCTTTTTGTGTGCTGTCGTTCTTTTGTCAATTGTTTTCTGGATCGCACCTGAAACTCTTTGTTGCCCCCTCCTGCTGTTTATGCCGAGGCAGCCCGCAGGTTTGAGTTGCGGGAGGCTTTCTTTTTGCTGGTTGAGTCATCGTCTTATCGAGGTGATTGGCCCGCTGGGAGAGCGGACTTCAGCCTCGTGGATGATCGTAATGATTGTTCTGCTGGGGGTGCTCCCCAGCCTCTAAGGGCGATCAAAAAGATCGGCCTGCTGGGGGAGTCGCCCTTGGCTCCGTGACCGATCGGAGCGATCGGCCTGCTGAGGGGGTTCCACCCAGCCTTGCGGGTGATCGGTGTGAATGGCTTGCTGGGGGAGTCGCTCCCGTCCTTACGGTCGATTGGAGCGATTGTCCTGCTGGGGGAGTTGCCCACAGCTTTACGGGAGATCACAGTGGTTGACTCGCTGATGGAGATGGCGTTTTCGGGTTTGACGTTTTCCAGTTCTCCCAAGGCGTTTCCTCGCAAACTTCTCGTCCTTCGTTGAGCAAACGGGCTTGGTAGAATCACATCAACTCGCGTGATGGTCAGTCTGTCAAGCCGGTGCCAAGGAAGTGTCCCCGGATTTTCAGTTGACTGGATGTTCGGCCTGTCGAGGGGTTGTCCTCGGTTTTAAGATCGAATGGGTGATCGTTCTGCTGAGGGACTTGCCTCCAGACTTACGGTCGATCGGGTGATTGGCCTGCTGGGGGACTTGTCCACAGCCTTATGGTCGATCGGGTCGGTCGGTCAGCTGTGGGCTACCCCTAGGCTTACGGTCGATCGATGGACCGACTTGCTGGGGGAGTTGCCCCCCAGCCTTACGGTCGGTCGGGTCGGTCTGCCAGCTGGGGGAGCTACCTTCAGTCTTACGGTAAACCGATGGACCAGCCTGCTGGGGGAGTTGCCCCAGCCTTACGGTCGATCGTTGTGGTCGGCCCGCTGGGGGAGTTGCCCTCAGCCTTACGGTCGATCGTTGTGGTCGGCCCGCTGGGGGAGTTATCCACAGCCTTACGGACGATCATCGTGATCGGCCTGCTGGGGGAGTCGTCCCCAGCCTTACGGGCGATCATCGTGATCGACCTGCTGGGGAGTCGTCCCCAGCCTTATGGTCGATCGGTGTGGTCGGCGATCGACCCGCTGGGGGAGTTTTCCCCAGCCTTACGGTCGATCGGAGCGATCGGCCCGCTGGAAAGTTGCACCCAGCCTTACGGTCGACCGGAGCGATCGGACTGCTGGGGGAGTTGTCTCCAGCTTTACGGACGATCGTCATGATCGGTCTGCTGGAGGAGTTGCCCCTAGCCTTATGGTCGATCGTGAGGTCTGGTGCGGCGGAGCGGGAAGAAACATGATCGCTTCAGTGTGAACTTCGCATTTTCATTCTCTGAACCGAAAGTACATTTGAAAGGAAATATGTAGGGAAGATAATGGCGAGCTAGTCTCGTCCAGGTGAGGAGCTGCGGCTGTTCGTCCCGCCTCCTCACTCGATAATGCACAGGACGGTCTGGATGACGTTCACCTTTTTCCCTTTGTCCATCTGTTTGGACGTCCCCTCTCCGGGGATTGTCTTTGGGTCGTCGACAAAGTTCTTCAGGTGCCCACGACTGATCAGCTTGTCTATGTCTTTCTTCAGGTGCCAGCATTCGTCGGTGTAGTGGTTGTTGTCTTTGTGGTACCTGCAGTATTTCTCCTCGTCCCTTCGGCCACCCTTCATCTTCGGGGCGGCTTGCCAATGTGGCCCTCGTTCTGAGCCTGCGTTAGGATGGCGTCTTGTGTAGTGTTCAGCCTGGGGGTCGTATTTCCTCCTTGCGCTGCTTTCCCCTTGCCTTCTTCTCCCGCTTGTGGTCTTCCGGCTCGCAGAGCTCGCTTTCGTTCCGTTTGGAGCCCCGCTTGGCTCCTTTGAGGAGACCTCCTTACTCTGCTGCCAACGTCTCTTCTGTCAGCATGTAACGCTCCGTCCGGGCTATCACATCAGTGAGATCTCTCGCAGGCTCGTTGTGCAGCGACTTCTTTAGGCCCCTGTGTCGGAGCCCTTTCTTCAGGGCCGTTTTCACGACCATCTCGGGGCAGCTCTCCACATTCATCCTCTCGACGTTGAAGCGGCATATGTTGCTCCTTAGGGATTCACCCGGCCTCTATATCACATTGAACATAAGTTCCGAGTCCGGCTTTATCTGTCGGCCGACCATAAATTGCTTGCAGAAGTTCTGTGAGAGGTCTTTGAAGTTGCCGATGGAGCGGTTGGGAAGGCTGTGGTACCAACTCCTGGCGGACTTCCGGAGAGTGGCGTAGAAGCCACGACAGAGCAGGGCGTCGTTGGCCCCTTGGAACGCCATGACTCCTTCGTAGTCCATCACGTGATCTTCAGGATCCCCCGTACCGTCGTATTTCTCCAAGGTCGACACCTTGAACCTGGATGGTACCTGTGTGTCTGTAATTCTCCCCGCTAACGGGCATCAGTCGTTCCTGGGGCGTCCGGGGCTTGCCAGTGCTTCGATGTGAGGGCCAGGTTGCCCTGGCGGGCTGACGGGGGTTCGGGGAGAATCCGCTCGGCGACCATCCCGACTGAGGATAGGCGTTGGTCGCCGAGCGCTTCTCCTCTCGCGGCGATCTTCCCTGCCCCTATGCCTCCTTTGGCGGGGGCTCTCGCTCCGATCTCGCCGATTCTCGGCGGTACGACGGTTAGGCGGCCGTCGACGCTCTGAGCGTGGTCACTAGGACGATGCCGTGGTTGACTCGTCTCTGGTCCACTCGGGCCTTCCATTCGTCCCATCCTAGAGTGAGGTGAGGGTGAGGGACTGTACCGGAATGAAGTTCGGCATGGTGAACCGTCGTTCCGGGTTGTCGTCCTTGCCGCCGTGGTCGGTGACCACGGCCAAGCGCAGCGGATAGCGGAGCTCCTGTCGGTCGGAGATGGCTGCTGAGCCTCCCTTCGGGAAGCGTGGGTTGCCCGCGAGTTGTTGGATCGCCGCGGCCAGCGTCCGAAAGTGGGCGTTCGTCTCTTGGGCGAAGAGACGGAGTTGTTCCCGAGTCACCGAGCGTGAGTCGCTTGTGCCCTCGGTGGTGTGACTGTGTCCGTTTTCGGGCAGGACGTAGTCGCCCTCCTTATGGATGGGGGCATGCGTCCCGTTCTATTACAAGCCGGTTCCATTTCGGCGATGCGGTTGTTTGACGTGGGTGTTTGTTCGGGTTTCCACAGACGGCGCCAGATGTTTCAGGGTGTTTTCTCACCACGGAATGGTTGACTGGGGGGCTGGAGGTCAACGCGCTTGTGAGGATCGCGTGCGGCCTCCAGGAGCGGGATTCGGCTCGTTCGCTTCAATGAAGAGCGTGCAGGTCCGCGCGTCGTCGTGCCGAAGAGAATCCTAGGCATGGCGATGACCTCCTTTGGGGTGAAGATGAACTGACCTGGGAGCGGGCATGTTTGGTTGCGGTCTGGCTGGGCGCCGAAGGGTAGCCTTGGCACGGCTGGATCTGCTTGACCTGAATAGACGAGAAAGCTCGTCAGGGGGGTCGGACCTTGGTTCCGATCAAGCCCCCTCCGATGCCTAAGTCAGAACGGATCTGATGGGTGCTCGATGAGATCAGTATGGTTCACGGGGAGGCTGATATGCGAGTCTTCGGGCCGAGCTGTGGAGGGGAAATATTAGGTGGAAGACAAGGTCGTAGGAAAGGAATATCTCAGTGTTTTGGGTCTCCAGGCAGTCATCCGTACGTTGTACCTCGAGTCTCTTTATAGGGGCCTTCCCCAACCCACGCCTCTTCAATGTCCCCTTATCTCGTCCTCACCCTCCGCCTATTAATGGCGCTTTCATGGGTCATGAATGTGGACGTAATGTGGCCCCCCTTAATGGTGATTAAGCGGACACGTTTTAAGGGGAGCGGTTGACTCCTGCCGGCGTGAGTCATCGGTTGCATCCGCTTCGGTCTAAGGCCGGCCTGGCTCTGAGTCTTCGTGGGGGCCTCATTGCTCGGCCCGTTCTCCCAGGGGCCATGGGCTTGCGACACGGGCTTGGACCCTTCGGTTTTGGCCCATCTTGAAAGGGTCGTATCAACAAGCATGCCATATGTTGGGCTACTTCCACTGGGTATGATGCTTGAGAAGATACAATAAAATAAGGAGATTCAGAATTTATTTCATCGCACAATCAAACTTTGTCAAATGATCTAAACATACAGAAGGACCTAGTAAATTATTGAGCAGCCATTGTCTAGTAAAATTTTCAGCTCGCTAGGTTCTTATATTTGGCACTTTGAACCAAACATTTCAAGGGTACTTTTGTTATGGGCTGTGTCCCGTGCCAATGTAGCTGAACATCGAAAATGACAAAGCACCACCAATTTGGACAGCCTGTACCTTTTCCTCTATTGTGCACATACCAGATGTTTCACTTCCAAAACCTAAAGCTTTCAATATTTTCTACAAGTGTAATTAAACAGCACCATTCGACTTTTTGATCACAATGTGTGGGTGGATCACTCCTTTGGACCAATCATCTAGCAGTTCAATTCTGATGGATTGGATCCAAATGCATTGATATCGTACCGAGCTAATGGCAAGAGACTTTTTTTTGACAATATTCCTTCATTATGATGCCGACTTCCTAAGTAGGACACTTTGTGTTCTAAAACTACTTTGTGTAGAAAATCTTAAAACGATAATCACCCTGAAGTTCTACATGCATTCGTCAGTTCTTGCCATAATGTGTTTTGACCTGTGGTCCTTTTGCACATCCTTATGACAGCTCCCATGTAACGTTGTGATGCGGTCGTATACCGCAGGAGGCGCGGCAAGGGTGTGGGCATGGATGCGGATGTGGGTTCGACTTAGTATCGCGCCATTTTTACTTTATGCGTCACCCTTTTATGTTTAAGTTGTTTGTATGCTTAGCAATTTGTTAGGAGAGTATTTAAGGGGAGTAACCCTAATTGTTTAGGTTATCGAATATTTGAGACAATTCGTCATTTTGATGGCTAGGGTTGGGGGATTATGCTTGATCCATTAACTCAAGCTAGGGAGAAGATTTACTCCAGTTTAGATCTATTTGTCTCTTAATTTGCATCAATTCCACTTTCTACTTTAAATTTCTTTTCTTCTCCCACCAAAAATCTGAGCTTTTTGATACGTTTAATCCTAATCGTATCAATTTGGTATCAGAGCACTCGATTCTATGGTGAATACGCGATCGGCTGCGACGAAAACTCTAGAGGAGCGACTTGATGCATAAATCTCGGGGTTGCGGAAGGAGATGACAGATACGAGGGAAGAAATCAAGGCGGATCTGAGCGCAACCATGGATGAGAAGTTGAATCGGATCTCGGAGCGACATTCACGCGAGATGAAGGACCGATTTGTCGAGGTAGCGAAGATACTTCAACAACAATTTTTGCAGCGAGATCCAGATCCGCAATCGTCGGGTACCCTTAGATCTGATCTCATAGACAACCCCTGGAAACGGTGACGACGGAAAACAAACCCTAGTCCAAGGGGGTGAAGGATGGGTATTTCCTTCGCGGGAAGGCGATCCGAGGCAGCCGGGGGACGGGCGGGCCCTCTAGAGGCCCGCCGGTGGTCGGTCGCCCCCAACTGGGGGCGGCGAAGGCGGGCTGCCCCGAATCGGTGCCGCCGGAGGTCAACCGCCCCTGTTGGGGGCGGCGAACATCAGCGGGCCCGTTCGGGGCCCGCTGGGGTTTTCCACCCCCATGGGGGCGACGGTGGATGGCGCCCCCAATCTGGGGGCGCGTGAGGGTTTCTGCCTCCGGCGGGGGGGGGGGGGGGGGCGAAATGGGTAGGCGGGCCCACCTGGGGCCCGCAGATGGCGACCTGCCCCCAGTTGGGGGCGGAGAAGGGTGGACGGCCCACTTGGGGCCCACAGAGGGTTTTCCCCTCCATTTGGGGGCGTTGATGCGGGATGGCTACGTGGAGGACCCCGGAGAGAGCATGTGGACGAGTGGGACGATGTATGAGCACTCGCCAATGAGAGGGCCAGGGAAGGTGTGGGACAGTGGAGGGCCGAGTATCATACTTACCAGAGGCAGCAGGCAGACAGGAGAGGACCATTTCGAGGAGACACTGCCCCAGAGATGAGGAAGTTGAAGGCGCCACTGTTTGATGGAAAGGAACCCGATGGATAGATCTACCAGATAGACAGGTACTTTGAGGTCATGGGCTTCACTGAAGCAGAGAGACTGAGGGCGGTGGCACTGAATTTCGAAGGGGAAGCCCTTGCGTGGTATTGGTGGACCCAGAGGCATAGACCGTTACGACTTGGAGGGAGCTGACAGAGTGCCTTATGGAGAGGTTCCAAGAGACCCACGGGGGCGGGCTGTTTGAGCAGTTGTACGCTTTGATGCAGGAGGGGACCGTGCGTGACTACATCTCTAGATTCGAGACCCTTTCGAGCCGAGTGGAGGGGGTGTCAGCGAAATCGATGGAGGGGAACTTTTTGAAGGGACTGAAGCCAGCCGTGAGAGCAGAGCTAGGAGTACATGACCCTCAGGGGTTGGCAGCCATGATGCGAGTAGCCATGAGAGTGGAGGACAGGCAGACTCAGGAGAGAAGGTCTAGAGGAGCGTGGGGCGGGGTCGCCGCACGCAACCCAGTTCCGCCAGCAGTACCTAGGGTCACGGCCGGGACTCCGGCCGCGGAGACCAGACTTGGAGGGCAGACTCGCCGGATGACAGAGGCGGAGATGAGGGATCGCAGGGCCAATGGGCTGTGCTTCAAGTGCGACGAGAGATTCACGCCAGGACACAGGTGTGCAGGGCGAGCCATGCAGTTGGAGGTGATGGCTGAGGAGGAGGAAGAGGGAGACATCCCGGTTCTACTCGACGCTGGGGACGAGGAGGCAGAGGAGCATGCACATTTGGATACCGCGAAGGTGTCGCTCAGTTCCGTGGTGGGATTTACACCCTATCACACCATGAAGCTGGCGGGCGGTTGGATGATAGGGAGGCGACGATACTGGTGGACAGTGTGGCCACCCATAATTTCATCTCGAAGAAGGTGGTGGAGCAGCATGGGCTTGATATGAGTGAGACGGCCACCTTTGGGGTGATCCTGGGCACATGCCAGAGGGAGGAGAGCAGGGCATTTGTCGAGCCGTGATACTGGCAGTGCAGGGGACTCAGATTGTGGTGGATTTTTACCCCTGGAATTAGGAAAGGTTGGACTTGGTGTTGGGGATGCAGTGGTTACAGACCTTGGGAGACACCAAGTTCAACTGAAAGTTGTTGCGTATGGAGTATCAGGAAGATGGGAGGATCGTGGTGCTGCTAGAGGACCCCAGCCTGTGCTGTCGTGTGGTGTCCCTTAAGTCCATGGCCCGGGCAGTACTAGTCGGGGGAGAGGCATTTTTGTGATGTACCAGGAGCTGGGGGCAGTAGCGGAGGAGCGGAGGAGCGGAGGAGCGGACGATGCCTCCAGAGGTGGGGGAGTTATTGGAGAGCTATGAGCATGTGTTTCAGATGCCGTAGGGGCTGCCGCCACAGAGGGACCACGAGCACGCCATCGTGTTACGGGAGGGAGCAGCTCCCATCAGCGTCCGGCCTTACAGGTATCCTCATATTCAGAAGGATGAGATTGAGCGGCTGATTCGGGAGATGATACAGGCAGGGGTGATACGACCGAGTGTCAGTCCCTTTTCTAGCCCGGTGCTCTTGGTGAAGGACGGTTGCTGGAGGTTTTGTGTGGACTACCGTGCCCTCAACAAAGAGACGGTGGTGGATCGTTTTCCGATTCCGGTGATAGATGAGTTATCGGATGAGCTATATGGGACGTCGATCTTCTCGAAAATTGATTTGAAGTCGTGAAATCACCAGATCAGGATGCGGGCTGAGGATGCGCACAAGACGGCTTTCCGTACTCATGAGGGGCACTATGAGTTCCTCGTCATGCCATTTGTGCTGACGAATGCACCCGCTACTTTTCAGGCGTTGATGAACAAGATATTCCAGCTTTATCTACGGTAGTTTGTCTTGGTGTTCTTCGACGACATACTTGCAGCCGCACAGTGGAGGAGCACGTACGAGACTTGGAGACGGTGCTGCAGGAGCTGCAGGCCCACCAGCTATACGCCAACAGGAAGAAGTGCACTTTTGCTCAGGAGAGAGTGGAGTACTTGGGACACGTAGTGTCAGCAGAGGGGTTAGCCGCGGATAGAGCCAAGACCGAGGCTATGTTAGATTGGCCGTAGCCGACGACACTGAGGGCGTTGCGAGGGTTTTTGGGGTTGACTGGCTACTACCGCAAGTTTGTGCAGGGCTACAGTACCATTGCCTGGCCTCTGACGGAGTAATTGAAGAAGGACGGGTTCCCGTGGGGCGAGGAGGCTACGGCTGCGTTTGAGGCATTGAAGAGGGCGATGACGACAGTTCCGGTGTTGGCACTTCCAGACTTTAGCAAGCCTTTTATCGTGGAGACCGATGCTTCGGGGCATGGGCTTGGAGCAGTGTTGATGCAGGATCAACGTCCTGTGGCCTACTTTAGTCAGGTTTTGTCTGCACGGGCGAGGCAGAAATCCGTATATGAGAGGAAGCTGATGGCGATTGCCTTATCGATTCAGAAATGTCGTCCTTACCTGTTGGGACGGCAGTTTGTGGTGCGCACGAATTAGAGGTCGCTGAAGTATTTACTGGAGCAGAGGCTAATGGCTGCAGACTATCAGAAGTGGATTTCTAAACTTGTTGACTACAAGTTTGAGATACACTACCGGCCGGGGTTAGAGAACAAGACTGCGGATGCACTATCACGGAGGGACGAGGTCACAACCTTGGCAGCCTTGTCGGCACCACTTCTGACAGAGTGGGAACCGTTATGGAGGGAGGTGGACACTGATGAGGAGCTGATTAGGATCCGCGAGGATTTGATTCAGGGGTGGCTGAGCATCGGGGCTATACAGTGGAGGGACGGCGGATGTTATATCAAGGGATGTTGGTCATACCACGGGCTTCAGTTCACATACCATTGATCTTTCAGGAGTTCCACGGTAGCGCGACAGGGAGGCATTCGGACGTACAGCAGACCTATATAAGGATGGCTAGGGAGCTGTACTGGCGTGGGATGAAGGACATAGCAGAGATGGTAACCAGTTGTAACGTCTGCCAGCGTCACAAATACCTTGCCATGGCACCGGCCGGACTGCTGCAGCCCTTAGCTCTTCCTGAGCAGGTGTGGGAGGAGGTCAGCATGGCTTTTATTGACGGACTGCTCAAGTCGGAGGGGTACACGGTGATCTTGGTAGTTGTTGACCGCCTGAGCAAGTATGCTCATTTTATCGGGCTGCGACACCCTTACACTGTAGTGACGGTAGCCACGGCCTTTATTCGGGAGATAGTACGTCTGCACGGTTTTCCCATTTCCATTGTGTCGGATAGGGACACGGTCTTCTTGTGCCAGTTCTGGAGAGAGTTGTTCAGGATCCAGAGGACAGTGCTGCGGAGGAGCACAGCTTACCATCCTCAGATGGATGGATAGACGGAGGTCGTCAACTGGAGCGTTGGGACGTACCTTCGCTGCTTTATGTCAGATTGCCCGAGGAGTTGGTATCGGTGGTTGGCGTGGGCCGAGTACGGGTACAATACTTCTTTCCATTCAGCGGCCCAGACGACGCCATTTCGGGTTTTGTATGGGAGCGAGATGGAATTTTGGAGGAACTGAAGAAGCACCTGACAAGGGCTCAGCAGCTTATGAAAGCAATGGCTGATGGACACCGCAGAGAGGTTGACTACGCGGTGGGAGACATGGTATATTTGAAGCTGAGGCCATACCGTCAGAAATCAATTGCCCGACGCCGGAACGAAAAGTTGGCTGTCTCTTTTACGGGCCCTTTCAGATAGATGCGAAGATTGGACCCGTGGCTTATCGGCTGACATTGCCCCAAGGATCGGCATTACATCCGGTTTTTCATGTCTCAGTTACGACGGGCGATTGGGACGCGCACGGCGGTGGCAACTCTGCCACGTACTCTGACAGCTGATTCGAAGGTACTTATGGAGCCCCAGGACATTCTGCAGGTACGGCACATCGAGGATGGGGGTCGAGAGGTGTTGGTACGATGGGTGGGACTGTCCGATCACGAGGCTATATGGGAGCAGGAGGACACCATCAGAGCGCAGTTTCCAGACTTCAACCTTGAGGATAAGGTTCGATTTTTGGGGGGGAGTAATGATGCGGTCGTATACCGCAGGAGGCGCGGCAAGGGTGTGGGCATGGATGCGGACGTGGGTTCGATTTAGTATCGTGTCATTTTTACTTTATGCACCACCCTTTTATGTTTAAGTTGTTTGTGTGCTTAGCAATTTGTTAGGAGAGTATTTAAGGGGAGTAACCCTAATTGTTTAGGTTATCGAATATTTGAGACAATTCGTCATTTTGACGGCTAGGGTTGGGGGATTAGGCTTGATCCATTAACTCAAGCTAGGGAGAAGATCTACTCCAGTTTAGATCTATTTGTCTCTTAATTTGCATCAATTCCACTTTCTACTTTAAATTTCTTTTCTTCTTCCACCAAAAATCTGAGCTTTTTGATATGTTTAACCCTAATTGTATCATGTTGCTAATTTGCTATCGGTATCTAAGTATTTAGGGAATGGAGAAATATACATATCATTCTTAATGATTGCATCATTTATCACAATTATTGATCATATCTTAACATTGGCAAAAGGTGTTCCAGATATTTACAGTATGATATTAGTGTATCCTGAAATTCCTGACATACATCCACAAAGACAAAAAACAATTAGGGTTTTCACACCTTTTCAGGTACATGCACAACTTTGAGATTCACAGTAGGGTTGTACGCGAGGATTTTCGGAAACAGTTCTGTTGCATGCAAGCCTTTTTATTAGTTACTTGTTGCATTTTTTTCATTATAAACATTTGATTGCTTTTGAGGTCTCTGTCCTACAAGATGTTCACATTCCAATATATACTGGTGAATGCTTCCACCTGTTATTTTTTGTATTTGCAGATGCTAGTTTCCCTTACAATACATGCCGGTGAATTTGCCAAATTTTTACCTTTGCATATCATATGTTGTTGTTCAGGATAATCTTATCTTGTCTGCATGATACGACAGGCTCTACCATACATTCGGTGCATAGGAGAATCATGGCCGTTGACAAAGGAGCGTGCGTACTTTGAGGCACTGGCCTTGAAAGAACATGGTCGGCTGTGTCCAAATCATGTTCCTGAAGTCTACCATTTTGATCAGCCTATGTCCTTAATTGCCATGCGTTACTTGGAACCTCCACATATTATTTTAAGAAAAGGGTTGATTGCCGGGATTGAATATCCACTTCTTGCAGAACACATGTCAGAATATATGGCAAATTCACTTTTCTTCACATCGCTTCTTTTCCGTTCTACATTAGAGCATAAACATTCAGGTATACAAGTGCTGTATTTTTTATTTAACCTACTAATCTTAGGTGAATGATGCGTCAATGATATAGTTTGCATGTTTTTTTTAAAAGAAGTGTAATTTGCATTTTACTTCAGCAGTTTTGAGTTTTAGTATGCCAAAATATACATCCAGAGAACTAGATTAAATTGGCAATGATAACAAAGCTGGAACTTGTATGAGCTGCCATTTCAAGCTAATCTCTCTGCTGGAGACCTTCCATGTTGCCGGATGTGCCAACGCGAGCTTGCTTCATTTATATCGCTAGCTCAAGACCCATTAGCTAAACCTTTCTGGTAAAATGGCAGTCTTTTGTTTATATCAGTTGAGGTAGAAGATGTAAAATCTACCTACTAGTTAGTTTTTGCTTCATATCCAATTCGTTTTTGGACAACAAATAAGTGGCATCCTACTGTTAGTTTTCTTTCAAGGTAAGTCTTCACGTGGTTTACATAAAGAATGTAAAGAACAGATGGCAAAAAACAGGGAAATAAAAAAAAAACTAGGTTAAAATGTCTCTTAGTCATAGCAACCTTTACTAGGAATATGCTGATTGCCTACTATGATGTAGAGAGTAGGGATAAGGTTGATAGATCAACCTCATTGTAAAATCTTGGTCAATAACTTAACTCTTACGAAGTGTTCCAAATATTGGTCCGATATAGGAAATATCGGCCGAAATATCAGGAAAATACTGGGCCGCTATGGTATGACATGTATTATATCATTTCTTGATTTTAAACCACATAGCATTGGAATATCGGCCGATTTTTTGGCTAGAAATTTTGGTCGATTTTATTTTTTTTTAAAAAGGGGTGCATGTCAGATCTAATGAAAATTGGACTTACCCAGCCCAAAACCATTTCAGCCTAATATATAAGCCAGAGAGGGGAGATGGAGAGAAGTTGGTCTAATTTCGTCAAGTTCACCCATCGTTCCCAATAACGATCTTCAATTTTTATTTTGATTTTGACTGATGTCCATATTGTTCATCATTAATGGATGCAGAATGGAGAATTTTCTTAATTTTGATTCCACCTGTCGCCTGTAGTCCTCAGCTGTTATAATTTTCTCGAGTTTAAAATCGATTTTGAGTTCAATTCCCCCAACGGTTATAAAAAGGCGCATGTTGAAGCTTATTTTCTTATTGGTCATCAATTTCTTTCATTCTTCCCATTTATCTGGGGGTTCGTGCGACATCAATAAAGCAGCAGGAGGTGACAACAATAGCAGCGATAGTAACCGAGCAAGGCCACATCAGCAAGTACTGGACCTCATGTTACTATTTGATCAATTGATTATCAGCCCTTTGTTTTTTAAAACAATTTTTTTTCCCTTACAGGAGGAGCAGAAACCCAGAACTCAATTTTTTTCTACACCCTCAGAACTTAGCAATAGAAACATTTCAGGTTTTTAAATCGATTTTAGTTATTTATTCTGATATGATTCGATTCGATTTTTTCCTTTCCGTTATTTTGTAAGGGTAAAATTGTTATGTAGAATTTTTTTTCAATTTTTAAATATTTCATATGTTGAATTGTTTCTAGCATAGAATTTTGATTCTAGATGTGCATCTTACAAAGTGGTATTATAGTCGCAAAGTTAAGGTAGATTTTAACTGGTGAAAAATAAAGGATGATACACATGTCTGATTTAAATAAATGGTTCTTAAAGAGATTGATTGTGAATTCAAGAGGGATATGAATGCTATGTGGAAGAAGATTACTGACTGCATTAGAACGATAGACACATAAAAATTTGGTGTATCCAGTGATCTAAATATCGGTTCGCAATCTGATACATTGGCCGCAATTTCGGGTTTAACACCTGGCCGATACGATCTGGGACAGTTTGGTGCAGTTTTCGATTTTTACACCGATATCAGTGAAATATCGGTCAAAATCCGGTATTGCGGTCGATATTTCGTTGAAGAAATATTGACCGCTATCATAAAAAATTGGGGGGATTTTTTAGCGGGCTGCGGGTCGCGGTCACATGTTTCTTTCGACAGACCCGACCCAACCCATTACCCTTTACATAAAATTTGCAGCGGATCGATCGATCGACAACTCGAGCGAAAATTTGCGGAGAAAAAAGCCCTAGCTTTTCGCGACTCGGCTATCGCCTCCCTTAGAGATTTTTCGTATCTCCATTGGAGATTTCCTGATTCTCCGGCCACTTTTCCCTCTTCTATGTCAAGATTCTTCGGCGACTCGAAGACTGCGGTGAGCTGCGATAGAATTTTTTCTTCAGGTTTTTTCGTTTTTTTCAGTTTTAACTTTTAACTTTATTTTTTCAGTTCATCGCCTCCCTTGGAGATTTTCCGCGTCTCCCTTGAAGATTTCTTGATTCTCCGGCCACTTTTCCCTCTTTTCCGTCAAGATTCTCCAGCGACTCGACGACTGCGGTGAGCTGCGATTTTAGTCGAAATTTTTTCATTTTTTTGTTATTATTCAGTTTTAACTTTAATTTTTTGGTTTTCTGTTAACATCTTTATCGTTTTCCACTTAAATATTATGATTATCTGTTTCTTGCAATTAAGAATAGTGGATGTTATTGACAATATTGGATTTTCATGCACTCCATTTTGTCAAAGCTCGGAGACATTTTTCTTTTGTTGATGAGCCCTGTGATTTAGCTGGATACAGTTAGGATTTCAACTCTTGAAAGCTAAAAAGAAAAATGCACACTTTTAAGAGGGGTCATATGCAATAGAATTCACAGTAAAAAAGATGGTCAGAATCCAATACCATACTATTCCCATTGTCACCCCTTTTTGTTTAATCAAAATTTACCCAGGCTCACATGGATACAATCATGTCATTGATTGCTCCTGATCATTGGTGATAACCAGAATTAATAATAGCCATACTTGGTGGAATCCCTTTCCCTGATTAATAATAGCCAAGCTGACATTTAACTGCTGACAAACAATACTTGCATGAAGCACTACTTGAAACTGCAGTTAAGTTGCTATTGCAGGTTCCAAAGAGTTGACTATAATACAAAATAAGAGCAGCAAAACTGATTTTATGATCATAAATGTTGCTGTTGCAAGCCTGCAAAATAAATCAAAGAGAACACATAATCAGTTATTAAATTAATAAAATATTAAAGTATTATTGAAATGTGAAATATACATCGATGAGTTACACATAACATGATTGACTGTGAAGAATGCAAACATCCATGATCAATGTAATTCAACACCATATATTGCATTATTTTTGACAATATTCAATTGTTACTTATTTGTTGCAATCTTGGCTTTTTTTATTTTATTTATTAACATTTTTCAACGTTTGTTTTCTTTATGATTTAAGGTGTTTGTTTTCTTTATGATTTAAGGTATATGATTTCTACTTTCTAGTCTTGTAATTTGTGAAGATGACGTCCTCCAGAGCTTCTAGCAAAAGTGTTCCAAAAGGCGAACCTTGCCGGGCATATGGAAAGCAAGTGGATAGCCATAATACAGCTAAGATTCAATGCAATTATTGTAACCAAATTGTTAATGGAGGAATTACTCGGTTCAAGGCGCAGCTTGCGGGAAGAAGGGGAAATGTGAGGGCATGTGGTAATGTCCTAGATGATGTGAAGGACAATGTGGTAGAAATTCTTGCGAAGTTTGAGAAGGAAAAGGAGCGCAAGGCGACGCGAGTTCAAGCTTTAATGGATGCCGTTAATATTGGTGGAGAGGAACATGTCCAAGAGGAACATGAGAGTGGGACCCACGACCACTAAGAGTCTTCATCACGATCAAGTCCTTCTTCTACATTTCAGAAGATAGGGCTGATGGATAGATATGCCACTGAAACTCCAGCAGATTTGGATGTTGATATGGGAAAGACGAAGCAGGCTACACTTGATTCCAATGAGAGAAAGAAGAGAAGGGAAAACACGATCCAATATATTGCGAGGTGGTTCTTTGAAGCCAGAATTTCTTTCACAACACTTGGATCATTTCAACAAATGTTGCATGCTGTCAGTTAATTTGGGCCAGGCTTGGAGCTCCTGCTCCTTATAATCAAGGATAGATGTGTCTTGAGCAAGGTTTTAGGTCTCGGTTTCGGTCTCGGTATCGCTCTTCCCAAAATTTAGGTTTCGGTATCGGTATCGTCCGTTTCGGTGGTTTCGGACGGTAGTTTCGTTTCGTCGGTATTGGTAGTTTCAGATACTTAAAACTCTATTAAATACTATAAAATATTATCAAATATTAGCACAAATACTTTTTTACTAGTTACACATTTTGTTAAAAGTATTATGCTAAATATATTACATTTTTTTGATCAACAGGATTGAAAATAAATGAGAATGGCAAGCTTTTGAATAAATGGAAGGGTTTGGTGGCTGAAAATGATAAGTTTGTAAATAAATGGAAAACCTTTAGTGTCTGAATGTCAAGCTTGTAATTAAATGGAAAGCCTTTAGTGGCCAGCTCACTCAAAAGGTCAAACTTCTTAATAAATGCTAGCATGTGTTGGACAACTGCACTTGCACCGTGCAAACAAAATTTAAATTAAATGCTAGAATATGCTATACTATGTAAGACCTCAAATTGCAGGAGGCGGGCTTCTTCGGGGATGCGGCGGGAGGCGGGCGACCATGAGGTACGTCCATCTCTTCGTTTCTTCTTCTTTTTCTGGATTTTGGTGATGTTTCCTCCTTCTTCTTGTTTTCATTTTTTTAAGTTTCAGTCGGTATCGGACAAGTTTCGGCCGGTATCGGCCTATACGGCCGAAATCACGGCCGATACGGCTGAAACCCTGGCCGATACGACCGATACCGAGAAGTAACGTGTGGTTTCGGAACGGTCCCCTCCGAAACCGATCCGAAACGGCCGATACCGGTCGGTTTCGGCCGAAACCTAAAACTATGGTCTTGAGAAGGAGACGTAGGAGACACATGAAAGACTAAAATCTTTCAAAGAGATGTAGTATTTATGGATGCTCCATTATGACCGATGCATGGTCTGATCAAAAGCAACGGAGCGTCATGAGTATAGTGGTGCACTGCGCAGCATGGATTGCTTTCTTGGACTCAGAGGACGTTTCGGCCGAGCGCCATAGTAGGGCGTTTATTCATGCTTTTGTTGACAGTGCAATTGAGAAGTTGTGAGAGGATAATTTGTTCAGATAATTATAGATAATGCATCTAATAATATGGCAGCGACAAAAATACTGGCAGTGAAGAGGCCAAGAATCTTTTGGACGAGCTGTGCCGCACACACCGTTAATTTGATGCTTGTGGACATCGCCAAAATCAAGCCAATTAGGAGTGTCATTACAATGGGCAGAGATTTCTCCATTTTCATTTACAGTCACACCATCACTCTGAGCTTGATGAGAGACTTTACAAAGGGAGACAGTTGGTCCAGCACGACTAGATTTGCCACTGCCTTTTTATCTTTGAGTTCATTAAGAGATAAGGAAAAAGAATTGAACCAGATGTTTAGTTCTGAACAATGGGAAGAGTGTGACCTTTCCAGCAAGCCTACGGGAAGGAAGGTAATCATAATTAAAATTTATTTACATTGATATAAGATTATTTCATCAATTTTTAATCATAACTAAATTATTAATCCTTGCTTTGTAGGTTCAAGAAATTATTCTTAGTAACAAGTTTTGGGACAATGTTGATCTAGCTTTGAATGGTTTCTTCTTTGGTGAAAGTTTTGACGAGAGTGTATGGTGATAAAGTCCCGTCGATTGGCTTTGTATATGGTGATTTGGGTGAAACCAAGGTTGAGATTGCATTGGCCCTTGCATAAAAGGAGAAGATGTATCTTTCATATTGGAAGATTATCGATAAAAGATGGGATGAGAAGCTCAAGTCGCCATTGCATAAGACTGGGTATTACTTGAAACCTTTTTACTATTACCCTAATAAGGAAACTATTGAAAATGGTAATATTTTTGATGGGTTTGTGGAGTGCATGCATCTCATGTATGGGAATGATCATATTATTGAGAAGATTGGAGAGCAGCTCTACCTCTATCAAAATCAAAAGGGTTCATTTGGGCGTGATTTTACAAAGAATGCTGAAAAAAATCCAAAAATTAACACATGTATAATTTTTATTATTTACCAATTTTTAAATAAACACATGTTAAGCGATGATTTTTATATTTGTTAATTTGGCAGTCACATGGTGGAGTTTCTATGTGACCGACGATCTAGACCTGAAGCAAATGACATTGAGGGTTCTGAATTTGACAACTAGCTCTTCTGGGTGCGAAAGAAACTGGAGCACCTTTGAGATGGTAAATATTATAATATTTTCATCATGTATTTATTTTCTAAACTTTTAATTTAATGAAAAATAGTCAGTTTATGATAATTTGTTTATCTTTTGTAGACTTATACAAAGAAGAGAAATAGATTAAGTCACAATACGCTACATGACTTAGTCTTCGTTAAGTTCAATGCCGAGCTAAAAAATAAGTATGAGAATAAAGAGAAGGATCATTTGGCGTCATGTAATGATAATGAAAAAGTCTCAGATTGGTTGGTATCCAAAAATGAAGGTGCTTTAGTATCTGATAGCGATGATGAGATGTTTCCAGGTGAGCAGTTGACTTAGAGACAAGTTGACAAAGCTATTGGAGCTAGCCCTAAAAGGAAGAAGAGCACAAGAATGGTGACATATAGAAGAACACAGAAAGGAGCATTTTCATCATCCAAAGGAAAGGAACCGGCCATAGAAGATGAAGAGTTTGAATCTGATGCGGACCATGCCGCATCACGTGCGGCGGACGTAGAGGGACCACCCACGATCACTTACGTGCGCAGGAGGAGACGGGGAGGCGTCAATTAGTTATTATTAGCTTTAGAGGTATTTTGGTCACTCTAGGCCAAATTAGTAAATCCTCTCTTTCTCTTTATTAGGGCTAGCCCCCATTGTATTTGCTTATGCTTGAATGGTTGCGAAACTCTTGGGCATCCTTAGTGAAGGATCTTTAGGCTTTTGTTCCGTTCAACCAAAAGCTCGGAGAGCAAGTCTCCTCTCGAAAGAGGCTTTTATCCCTTGATTCCTCTTGTTTCTCTAATCTCAAAACCCTAAAAATATTTCCCTCTTTTTAATTTTTCCACTTTAAATCAATTTGTGTGATCGATCCAAGCAGATCGTATCAATTGGTATCAGAGCTCCTAAGATCCAATGGCACAAGGCACGAGAGCCACCATCGAGGAGAAGCTTCAAGCCCTACATGAAGAAATTACCAAGGAGATCGGAACCACGATGGAGACGATGAGCGATCGACTTGAGAAGAGAATAGAGGAAAACAACCGCGCCCAAGAAGAGAAGCATGCAAAAAGTGAAGCAAATCAAATTAAAATCATGGAGATTTTGCAAACCCTAGTTAAGGGAAAGGGGAAGAAATCTTGGATGGAGGAGGAAGATGACTCAGATCTGGAAGTTCAAGAGTTAAGGGCACGAAATGCAAGAGTGACGACGCAGTTTACAACAGCCGGGACCTCGGAGGTCACGAAACCGGGCGACGACGACGAGAGGGGCAAACGCGACAGCGTGCGTGGGGGGCGATGGGGCCTGTGAACCCTCCCGGAGGGTCGCCCAGACCCGGCGAACCCCCCCGGGGGGGTCAGAGCCCATTCCGGGGCGGCGCGGCCCCGTCGCAATGGCCGAGGCCCCGCGCGGCCCCCGAATGGGCGCTGGGGGCCGCGCGCAGGTGGGTGGGGGCGGGCGAGCCCCTGGGGGTTCCGGCGGTAGTGGAAGAAGCCCTAGGGGCTGTCGACAGGGGTTCGCCGGGTCTGGGCGAACCCCCGGGGGGTCGCGAGCCCATTCCGGGGGCGGCGCGGCCCCGCCGCAATGGCCGAGGCCCCGCGCGGCCCCCGAATGGGCGCTGGGGGGCCGCACGCAGGCGGGTGGGGGCGGGCGAGACCCCAGGGGCTCCGATTGGCCCCTGGGGGTTCCGGCAGTAGCGGAAGAAGCCCTAGGGGTTGTCGATAGGAGGCGGCCAGCAGGAGGTCTTCGGGAGGGCACTGTGGTATTTCCGAGGCGAGGTCGAGGGCCGGGGGTCAATTCGGGGGTCGAGGAGGGCAGCGACCAGCTACTGCAGCTTTTGGGGGACCCTATGGGCTGGGACCAGACGGTAGACCCTTGTGGCCGGAGGACGAGTATGCAGATGAGGACTACGATCCCCTCAGGGACTACAGAGATAGGCGTTGGGACCAAGAGAGACATGGAAAAGTAGAGTTCCACGCCGATAGGCGGCTGAAGAAGCTGAAGATGCCAGTGTTTGAGGGAAGCGACCCCGATGGGTGGATCTACAGAGCAGAGAGGTACTTCCAGACGATGGGATTTACCGAGGAGGAGGTCCTGAAGGCGGTGTGCATCTATTTTGATGGAGAGGCCTTAGCATGGTACCGGTGGAAGGTCGCACGCAGCCCTTTTTACTCCTGGGTGGATTTGACAGCCTACTTGATGGACCGATTCCAGGAGACCCCAGGGGGAGATTTTTACGAGCAGCTCTGGGTGCTCAGGCAGGAGGGAACGGTGCGGGACTTTGTCAGGAGGTTTGAGCTACTGTCGGGCCGAGTGTCTGGGGTCACGAAGGAGGCACTCATGGGAAACTTCATGGGGGGCTCAAACCCTCCATTCGAGCTGAGCTGAGGATGCAGAGCCCGGAGGTCTTGGAGGACTTGATTCGCCTCGCGCAGAAGGCAGAGGAGAAACATACGTAGGAGAGGAGGATACGTGGGACTTGGGGGACCCAAAATTCCCGACCCACGCCAGCAGCGGCAGCACCGAGGGCACCTGCCGGTGTACCAGAGGCGAGGGGAGAGACTCGTCCCGCTACTCTTGGACAACGAATGACGGAGGCGGAGGTGAGGGAGAGGCGTGCCAAGGGGTTGTGTTTTCGTTGCGATGAGAAGTTCACCCCTGGCCATAGATGTGCGAGCCGCTTGCTACAGATTACCATGGTGCCGGATGAGGAGGAGTGTAGGGATGCCGAGGAGTCCGGGGTGGAGCCACTCGAGGAGGAGGAGAAGTCTCACCTAGACTTCGCGGAGGTCTCTCTGAACTCCGTGGTGGGGTTTACACCGAACCACACCATGAAGTTGTCAGGGCGGTTGGGCGATATGGCGGTGACTGTGCTGATAGACAGTGGGGCCACCCACAATTTCATCTCTAGCCGAGTGGTGGAGCGGCATGGGCTGCAGTTGAGCACCATGGAGAAGTTCACTGTGTTGTTGGGAACTGGGAAGATGGAGGAGAGCAAGGGGCTCTGCAAGGGGGTGTGTCTCACCTTGCAGGGGGTGCAGATTATGGAGGATTTCTTACCCCTGGAGCTGGGGAATGTCGATATCATTCTGGGCGTGCAGTGGCTGAAGAAGTTAGGGGACGTGCGGGTAAACTGGAAACGTCTCAGGATGGAGTTTGAGGAGGGTGACCGCACGGTGGTACTTACAGGGGACCCCACCCTATGCTTTTCGTTGGTAGCCTTCAAGGCCATTACTCGGGCTTTACAGAGGGAATGAGAGGGGTACTTGGTGGAGTGCCGTGCAGTTGGAGTGGAGCAGGAGCAGGAGTAGCCGACAGGGGTTTCCGAGGTGGTTGAGCAGGTGCTGGAGCGATTTCAGGAGGTCTTTCAGGACCCGCATGGACTACCACCGAAGAGGGGACATGAGCATGCGATAGTTTTGAGAGAGGGAGCATCGCCAGTAAACGTGCGGCCGTACCGATATCCTCATGTGCAGAAGGACGAGATTGAGAGGATGGTCGGGGAGATGCTGCAGGCAGGAGTGATCCAGCCCAGTGTGAGTCCTTTCTCTTCACCAGTATTGCTGGTGAAGAAGAAAGACAGGAGCAGGAGGTTCTGCGTCGACTATAGGGCGCTGAACAAGGAGACTGTGGCTGATAGATTTCCCATTCCCGTGATCGACGAGCTGCTCGATGAGCTGCATGGCGCAGTTGTGTTCTCAAAGATCGACTTGAAGGCGGGTTATCACCAGATCCTGATGAGACCCGAGGACGTGCCGAAGACGGCGTTCCGCACACATGAGGGGCACTACGAGTTTCTCGTCATGCCTTTCGGCTTGACGAATGCTCCCTCCACCTTCCAGGCCTTGATGAACGAGGTATTTCGGCCGTACTTGAGGAAGTTCGTCTTGGTTTTCTTCGACGACATCTTGGTTTACAGCAGGACTATGGAGGATCACGTGGGGCATTTGGAGACAGTCTTCCAGGAGCTGGGGGCGCAACAGTTATATGCGAACAGGAAGAAGTGTAGCTTCGGCCAGCTACAGATAGAGTACCTTGGGCACGTGGTGTCGGCGGGGGGAGTAGCGGCGGACATGGCGAAGATAGAGGCCATGTTGGACTGGCCAGTGCCTACTTCCTTGAGGGCGTTGCGGGGTTTCCTTGGGCTGACGGGCTACTACCGGAAGTTCGTGAGGGGGGTACAACACGATTGCCACTGACCTTTTGAAGAAGGATAGGTTCGTTTGGGGGGAGGAAGCAACCAAGGCCTTTGAGGCCTTGAAGGTGGCCATGACTACGGCCCCGGTGTTGGCGCTGCCTGATTTCAGCATGTCATTTATGGTGGAGACGGATGCATCAGGTGTAGGTTTGGGGGCGGTGTTGATGCAGTTGGGGCGGCCCGTAGCCTACTATAGCCACGTGCTTTCTGCTAGAGCCCGGCTGAAGTCGGTGTACGAGAGAGAGTTGATGGCGATCGTGTTAGCGGTGCAGAAGTGGCGGCCGTACCTACTTGGGAGAGAGTTCGTGGTCAGGACAGATCAGAGGAGGCTCAAGTACCTACTTGAGTAGAGGTTGGTGACTGAGGAGCACCAGCGATGGCTTTCGAAGCTGGTGGGGGTACCGATTTGTCATTGAGTACATGCCCGGGTTGGAGAACAAGGCGGCTGACGCCTTGTCTCGACGAGAGGAGGGAGTGCACCTGAGGGCGCTCTCGTTACCAATGTGGCTTGACAGGAGCCCATGTTACAGGAGGCAGAGACCGACTCAGAGCTGAGGCAGATCAGGGAGCGATTACAGGGCGGCGGGGAGGCGCCGAAGGGGTACGCTTAGGAGGGGCGCAGGCTATTGTACCAAGGGCGGTTGGTCTTAACGCGGAGGTCGACCTTCATACCAGTGCTGTTTCAGGAGGTCCACAGTTCAGGGATCGGGAGACACTCCGGGGTGCAGCAGACTTACATGCGGATGGCCCGAGAGGTTTACTGGCAGGGGATGAAGAAGGCGATCGCCCTCTTGATGGCGGCTTGTGATGTCTGCCAGCGTCACAAGTACATGGCCATGGCGCCTGCAGGGTTATTGCAACCGGTGGCTCTGCCTGAGCGAGTGTGGGAGGAGGTGACCATGGACTTCATCGAGGGATTACCCAGGTCGGAGGGGTACTCGGTGATTTTCGTAGTGGTGGACAGACTGAGTAAGTACGCACATTTCATACCGCTGAAACACCCGTACACGGCAGTTTCGGTGGCCACAACGTTTACTCGGGAGGTGATACGGTTGCATGGGATCCCTGGGTCTATAGTGTCTGACCGGGACTAGGTGTTTTTGAGCGGGTTTTGGCGGGAGTTGTTCCGGGTACAGGGAACAGTGTTGAAGAGGAGTACCGCCTATCACCCCCAGACAGACGGGTAGACAGATGTGGTTAATCGCAGTTTAGAGACGTATCTGCGATGTTTTGCATCGAAGACACCACGACAGTGGTACCGCTGGTTGGCCTGGGCGGAGTATTGGTACAATACTTCGTACCATTCAGCAGCAGGGACGACCCCCTTCCGGGTGTTATATGGAAGAGACCCACCAGAGCTGATTCGATTCAGGAGTAGACAGACACCAGTCTCGCTGGTGGAGGGTTACATGGAGGGGAGGGATGGGATGCTAGATGAGCTGAAGAAGCACTTGCTACGGGCTCAGCAGGTGATGAAGGCGAAGGCAGATGGACATCGACGAGATGTGAGCTTTCAGGAGGGAGATATGGTATATCTCAAGCTGCGGCCATACAGATAGAGATCAGTGGCGAGGAGGAGGAATGAGAAGCTAGCTGCCAGATTCTTTGGGCCCTTTGAGGTTGAGGCCAAGATTGGCCAAGTGGCCTACAGACTGAGGTTACCCACAACGGCGACGATCCATCCAGTTTTTCATGTTTCGCAGCTTCGCCGTGCCATTTAGTGAGCAGACGGTGTCATCCACACTTCCACTGACACTGACAGAGGACATGGAGGTGATGATGGAGCCGCTGGACGTCAGGGCGGTGCGCCAGGGTCCGGGGTGTCGGCAGGAGGTACTGATACATTGGGCGGGATTGCCAGACTGCGATGCCACGTGGGAGGCGTTCGACGTTGTTCGGGAGCAGTTTCCGGACTTCCACCTTGAGGACAAGGTGGCTCTTCTACGGGGGGTATTGATGCGGACCATGCCGCATCACGTGCAGCGGACGTGGAGGGACCACCCACGATCACTTACGTGCGCAGGAGGAGACGGGGAGGCGTCAATTAGTTATTATTAGCTTTAGGGGTATTTTGGTCACTCTAGGCCAAATTAGTAAATCACCTCTTTCTCTTTATTAGGGCTAGCCCCCATTGTATTTGCTTATGCTTGGATGGTTGAGAAACTCTTGGGCATCCTTAGTGAAGGATCTTTAGGCTTTTGTTCCGTTCAACCAAAAGCTCGGAGAGCAAGTCTCCTCTCGAAAGAGGCTTTTATCCCTTGATTCCTCTTGTTTCTCTAATCTCAAAACCCTAAAAATATTTCCCTCTTTTTAATTTTTTTCCACTTTAAATCAATTTGTGTGATCGATCCAAGCGAATCGTATCAGAATCATCATCAGAATCATCATCGGGGGACGAGCTAGATGAGGGTAAAGATGATTATTGATGATTTTGATGTTTGAGGGACTGAGACAAGTTTTAAATCTATGAATTGATGTTATCTTATCTGCTTTTAATATGTCGTTTGTTTTTTACTTTTTATTATATACAATTTGAATTGGTTTGTCATTGAAGTATGTTTGGCCTAGTCATATCGTAAATGTTAAATTATTCATGTTTATTGTTTATTAATTTTTAACGCATGCCTTGTTGCCTACTGATGTTATTATCATATTTTGCATGTATTTAACTTGCTTGGTTCGTGATCACCTAAAGAAATATTCTACCAAGTGGATGACTGGTATTCACGTTTAATGAGGTAAGCATACTGAAAACATACTTTTATTTGAGTTTCTATCGTTTATATTTTCTTAGACACATCTATACTTTTATTTGACATCATATTAGCCTCTGATATGAATGACACTTTGATTCCGATATTTAGTCAATATCCCAGATATTCATATTTAACGAGAGAAATATAACCAAAACATACTTTTATTTGAGTTAGTATAATTACTATTTTCTTAGATACATCTATGCTTGCATATGTCATCATTTTTAAGCCTTCGATATGACACCCCGATATTTAGTCAATATCACCGATATCCGTAATCCGATATCAAATTTTCTAGGCCGATACGCGACTAATATCTGATATTTAGAACACTGGGTGTATTTAAAGTTATTCCTCCACTAGCTAAGGAGACATTGGTAGAATGAGGAAGTGAAAGGTTGTTGTTAGAGTTAAACATGACAGCTATATAAATCTTGGGACATGTAAGGATAATGACATCTTAAAGAGATAAATTAGTTAAGAAGGAAGCTAAAAGAGTTATTCAAGAGGTTAGATATAGAATATATGCAGATGCTTATACGAAGTTAAATCTAGTTAAGGGAGAAAAGACATTTATCGACTAGCACGAATGTAAGAAAAAAAGCAAAAGAAATTATGCGCAGTTAAGTGCATTAAATATGAAAATAAATTTTTTTTATCAAAGATGAAGAGATTAGAGGTAGGTGGAAAAAGTACTTTGACAAACTCTTTAATGAAACTTATATCCAGGATAGAGGAGATAATGAGATTCTCTCGGAAGAGTTGACTCATATTTTTATGCCAAGAATCAAAGTATAGATGGTGAGAGAAATTTTCAAAGATTGGAACTAAGAAAAGCACAAGGATATGATGATATTACTATTGAGTTATGGAAATGCATAAGAAATTGGCTGTTATATGGCTAGTAAAGCTGTTTAACAAAATTTTAGAATCAAATAGAATATTAAAAGAGTGGAAGAGTTACACTTTGGTATCTTTTTTTAAAATAAACGTGATATATAAAGTTACCCTAACTATCGTGGAATCAAGTTAATATGTCGTACCATGAAACTAAGTGAGAAGATTATCAAGTTTAGATCAAGAAAGAATGTCAATATATCACAAAATCAATTTAATTTTATGTTAGAACGTTCGATGACAGATGTAATGCATCTTACCAGGAAGATTATAGAGCACTATAAAGTAAGTGCGAGCAATTTGCATATGGCCTTTATTGACATGAAGAAAGCTTATGATAGAATTCCAAGAGAGGTTTTGTGGTTGGCCCTATTAAAAAATGATTTCTTTAAAGTATGTTACTCTAATTTAAGACATGTATCAAATAGCAGTTACCAATGTGAAGATTTGTATATGAATAACAAATAACTTCTTGATCACCATTGGGTTATATTAGGGCTTGAATTGAGTCTCATTCTCTTTGCAAAGTAATGGATCGTCTCATTAAGTATATTCAAGTGAGATGTCTTAGTGTATTTACATATGGTATTGTTTTAATAGATGGAATAAAAAAAGATGTAAATGCAAAGATAGATTTGTGGATGCATACATTGGATACTCGAATGCTAGGCTGAGAAGGAACAAAACTGAGTAAATGAAATGTAAATTTAGTTATGTGAGATATGAAGATCATAGTGTGGTAAAGTTGGATATGGAAGGTATATTGGTAAGTGAGTAATTTAAGTATCTCGGATTGGTTATTAAGAGGATGTATAGATTAAGAAAGATATTGATTCAATCATAGAATTAAAACAAAATGGTTGAAATAAAGAGCCAAAATAAGAATGTTGTGAGATTGAAATGTACTGTTGCAGTTAAATGGTAAATTTTATAAGACGTCGATTAGATTAGCTTTGTTATGTTGTACAGAATATTAGGTTATCACAAACAAATTAGGGTATAACAGAGATATGAATGATGCAGTGGATGTGTGGAAACACTAGAAAAGATGAAGTAAGAAATGAGAATATCCAAGCAAAGGTACGCGTGGTCCCTATAGAGGATAAGATGAGCGAACATTGTTTAAGATGGCTTAACCATATATGCTGAAGACCTATTGATGTACATATTAGAAAGGCAGAAAATATCAATGCTGAGATCAAGAGAAAAAGAGGTAGATCGAAGAAGACATGGAATAAGTGATAAAAAAGATATGAATGATCTTGGTTTGACATAAGAGAAAACTTTAGATTGTAATGCATGAAAACCGAGTATTTGTTCGACATCATGATCCGACATGATCATGATTCGATACTTTCTATTGAGTCCATAAAGCAGATACCAATTTTTTTAGGATAAAGGCTATGATGATGATGATGATGATGATTAGGCAAGATTTGTTTGGTAGGCGGAATTTTTTCAATTTTATAGGCGGAATTGTTTTGCTATTTTGTAGGCGGAATTGTTCTGTAGAATTTGTAGAGGTAACAGTGTTTCGTGATTTGTTATTTTATTTCAATTTTTCACTTCTTTTTCCTTTCAATTTTTTGTAGGGTTAACAAATCCATATTGAAAGAGGTTATTTGAAGATGTGAGAAGAAATGAAAGAACACATCAAAACCAATACAATTTTTAACCCATTTACAACCCTAAGTAATAAAATGAACACTCTCTTTTCATATACATAGTTAACTAATGCAAAGATGAGTACCATATTATGCAAACATTTTTTATTGAAATATACTTGATAGAAATTAGTACCGTAAAAATGCAATCCTTTATGATCCATGTTGTGTTCTTCAGGATAGGATCCTCATGAAAGATTACAAAAGCTTAGTAAAATTTTTAGAGGATGATTACGTGAAGAAATCATAAAGGTTTTTAATAGGTTGGTAGTAGATTGAAGTTTAATGTAACATATAGAGATAAGTATATCTAAAGTATACTTTTATGTGAGTTAAAGTATATGGTTTATATCTGCTTAGATGCACGTATGTCATGGACATGTTATCTATTTTTAACATCTAATGTGACACTCCAATATTTAGTCAGTATCCTCGATGTATCCCTGACATTATATATCTGATACAATATTTTTCAACCGATACATGACCGATATCCGATATTTGGAACCTTACTCTTTTGTGAAGTTTTCTTGACCTTGAATTGTGCTTCATAGCTGATCTGGTATTGATTCAAAATGGATTTGATGATGAAGATGAAGATAGAGTTCAATAAATTCATTTCCATGTCCAATGTTACAATTATGTACTGCATCCATCAATAGGGTGGCATCCAATATTTAGCATTCATTATGTTATTAAAATTTTAAATTATATTATTCTAGAGCACTGTTACCTATTTTACTCCACACCGGTTTCCAACTGCGATCCAGTTAAAGTGCATACCGATTCATGGTGTTTTCCTGATACAGATTACAATCTGATGATCTAAGAAATAAACAAAGTGCTCCAAGAAATAAACAAAGTGCACTAATGATTAAGTTATTCAATCAACTATTTTTGTAATTTTGTGCAATGAAGTTGCCTTTTTTCTTAGTTGATTTATTTGTGATTTTCTCGGCATACTATTTTTGTAATTTTTGTATATCTTTGAAGTTTGGAGCTTGTAGCTTGTACTTTGATAATTTAATGTAATTATAATTGTGCTCATGCTTTTTCAGTTACAGTAGTTTGCTTTGATATTCTATTTAATAATTATCAGAACAAGTTCTCATTTATAGATGTTACAAGATGAAAGTTTTTATTCTCATAATTCTTTCTTTACATATGTTCATTCAAATTTATTTTTATGTCTCTTCTTTGTCACACTCACTCATACGACACGCTCACCATTGTCGAAATGACCCTAGAAAATATTCCCTACCGTATTATCATCTAAATGACAATCTGATTAAGCTACCTCCCCATTCATGTCATGTACTGACTAAAGTAGCATACATTCTACCTGTGCATGTACAGAGAATAAAAGCATAATGTGGAACTTATACATTGTCTTAAAGATATATTCAAATCTTCTTGTTTAAGTATGCTAAGTTTCAATGGTAGGCTTCAAGCTGCAAGTGTGATTTTAAAGAACTTCATGCTTGCTAATATCAAGCCACTTGCATGCCAAATAATTTTTTTTTGAGGTTCACCACCTGAAATTTATTTTTCTTAGTTTGAACAACTTTTGTGAGATTAAATTTTGTATGCAGTTGTAAAAATATTGTTGACGTTTCTTACTGCATTTGCAGTTGCTGAGTTCTGTGGGAATGTGGAGATGTGTAGGCACACTGCACAGGTTGTTTTTCTGACCCATATAGAGATGCTCAGTATAATCGATGGACTTCTCCTTACCTTGATAAGGATGCTGAGGCAATTCGTCACGACGACAATTTGAAGCTTGAGATTGCCTGGTTGAAATCCATGTATAGTGTTGTCTCCGCATCTTTTTCCTTTTTAGTTACAGTCATAAAATCATACATCTCACTGACATTTCTAATTTGCAGCTTCTGCGAGAGAGCTCAAGCTCTAATTCATGGAGATCTTCATACTGGTTCCGTCATGGTGACAACCGACTCCACTCAAGTTATAGATCCGGAATTTGCTTTCTATGGACCTATGGGATTTGATATAGGAGCCTTTCTGGGTAACTTGATTTTGGCGTTCTTTGCTCAAGATGGACATTCTGTACAAGGAAATGATCAGGAAGTATGAACATGTTTCCTTTGATGCATGTCTTTTTTATCTAATGCGGACCTTTATTTGTACATTTCTATGCATGTCTTGTGTGTATAAAATTATTTCTGATCTTGAGGTAAGGCATGACATGTCTTGGGCTTCAAAGTTTGAAAACCAAATTTAATGCAATTTCTTTTGATCATTTGTGAGCTTCTATATCTTCAGTACTTTATAAAGATAGCTTGCAGCATTTCCCCCCTCATGACTGTTAAGAAGCTGGTTATCTTCACTTCAGCCCCCGTTTCTCTTTTTCTTTTTAGACCTAAATTCAAAATTTTCTTCCACATAGAGCCCTCTATTCCACTCTTTTGCTTTCAGTCCTCTCTTGTTCGTTGCCTTCTTCTATGCTCACCATCATACATATCCTCTCTTTCATCTTAAACCCAAGTTTGAACAGAATGCATCATGATATGAATCCTGGAGTTGGTTACCTGTAATATTCCACCAAAAATTAATAAAAAGTCAAAAATCCATCGTGTCAGTTGGTGCATTACATCTTACTGTGATCTAATCTCTTAGCTCTAAAATTTTAGGAACTGACCTATTTTACTAGTACAACATGTCGAAGAAAACCCAATTAACCTGAGCTCTCTTCGGTTCAGGGGCCATGGTACTGGAAAGTGATCATGAAACAATATTCATAATGTTTAATTGCAAAGTGTAAGTCGGTGATGACTAGTGGAAGTAACCAAATTTACAGAAGCGAGCTCATTTACATCCTTAAGAACAGAATCAGTAGAATTTGCTTGAAATACATGTAGTACAATATTGGTATTTGATCTGGCAAAATGCTTTGTAGTCTATGATCAAGCTTCCCAAAAAATGGATGAGATGGGGTATGCAACCATAAGCAACCAGTCATTGCAAAACCTTGTACACACATAAAATTATGTCATTTGGCCAAAAGAGATCAAATCTTGACTTAAACTCTGATCTAAATCTAATAATTATCAGATATTGTATTATGTTACATGGTATTACGTTGTATTACTGTAACAGTAATCGAGCCTAAACTGCCCGAGCTTGTACAGGTTACTGAATAACCCCAAACTGAGCTTTAAGCTTTCTGAGCCTTCTAACAACCCAAGTTACATAGATGCAGAATTGAAGAAAATGTCAGATGTCTAGGGATACTACTCAAACAGTGACGCTGACATCTTCTTCTCTCTCTTGCTCGTCGGTTCATGTGTAGTTCACTAGAAAAAGGCTTGCCTGGATTGCGGTTGTTTTCATTCCCTGCATACGTATGATGGGTGAAAGAGGTGCCTGAAGAGAAGCAGGCGGTAATCATATAAAATTGTTTCTTTAATTTTTTTAATTCCTTGTTTTAGATGTCTGGATTTAGAACTATTTATTAATATAAGCCTAAGGCTAACTTTAGCTTTAAATTATTTTTAATTCAGAGGAGTGCTACTTGTGGTTGACGTATTTATTTTTCTAATATGTATAGGGGAATATTGCATAAAACATCCAATATCGGGTGGAATATAGTTGGTTTAGATGCGTTGCAGTCTGTGAATGACAATGTGATGATGAGAATAAGCTTAGAATTGCTGTGCCATTTGGATAGGGGGAATAATTTGATTTTTTACCTAAGATTCCTGGTTGGGTACATTATATATCTGTGCACATCGATCAAGTTGTTGAAGGCCGAGCGAGAAAGCTAATGAAAAGCTAATGCTGTGGTTGTTGGCTCGGGATGCTGGAATTTCCAGCAGCCACATTTGGGGTTGGTGCCCATGTGTTTGTCAAAAAGGGGGTTGGTTGGTGCACCAACCCCCTCCCCTTCATCCCTATAAAAAGAGGGCAAGGGCTTTGATTATTTGCATCGAAAACAATTGAAGCAATGTATAATCTCTGGGAAGTTCTAAGGCTATTTTGAGAGCAATTCCTTTGAGAGCTATTTGTGATTTCTTTTGTAACTTCATTAGAAATCAATATGAAGTGTTTCTTTGGTTGATCTTCGATCTATGCTTGTGCTCTCTTTCTTCTTTGTTCTAGTTACTTCGGCGGTCTCGATTGCTTCCGCGGCGCAACAAATTGGTATCAGAGCCAGGTGGCGACGAAGATCTAGACGAAGAAGATGAGCAAAGGTGACGACGACGCTTCTAATTCAATAGCGCAATCTTCAACAACGCGAACTATCATATCCAATACGAATTTTGAAATTGAGAAGTTTGATTGGCAGATCAACTTCGGCCTGTGGAGATGCGAGGTACTTGACATCTTGAACCAACTTGGTCAAGATCAAGTACTAGATGAGAGGCCAACTACGACGTTGGACTTGGAGTAGAGGATGATGAACCGGAACGCTTGCGGCACGATACGGCTCTACTTGACGAAGGAGAAGAAATATCCTTTCATGGAGGAGACGGACGTAAAAGCGTTATGTGATGCTCTTGGCGAGAAGTACATGAAGAACATCCAGAATCGCCTACACCTAAAGAAGAAGCTCTGTGGCCTCAAGATGGAGGAATGAGTTTCAGTTGAAGCACACCTCGACTACTACAACAAACTCCTCATAGATCTGAGGAATATCGACGTCAAGGTGGAAGATGAGGACAAGGCGATGATCCTCCTCAATTCCCTACATAAAGACTACAATCACATCATTTCAATCTTAATCTACGGTAAAGAATCTATTATCTTCATTGAAGTTTCTAACGCTCTCACAAGTAATGAATTTAGAAAAAAAAGGATGATGAGAAGATGAGGGGCCAAGGGTCCGATGCGCTTACCGTGGTGATAGGTCGAAGCAATGAAAGAAGTGGATGCCGCAAAGGGAACCAAAGATCCAAGACGAGGGACAAAAGTAGAGCTTCACGCACCGACATCGAGAATGATCAATGCGCCTTCTGCAAAGAAAGAGAACATTGGGTGAGGGAGTGCCCGAAGGCCAAGAAAAAGAAAGCGGCTACCGCCAACCATCGTTAAAGGTGTGGAGGTTGATGAGTGGGTCCTTATCGGCGCTGCGAAGGGGGTGATGGATGGATGAGTTATCGACTCGGGATGCTCATTTCATATGACACCTAACAGAGATTACTTTACTATTTTCCATAGGTAGTAGAAGTACAGTCCTTGGAGACGACAGAGCTTGCACGACGGCTGGCATTGGCACGGTCCGCATCAGGATGGGAGATGAAGTCACAAGGGAATTAGATGAGGTCCGCTACGTTCCTGATCTAAAGGAAACCTCATTTCGCTTGGGTCACTTGAAACCAAAGGTTGCAACGTGACCATGGAGACTCGTGGTGCCTCGTGGTGCCTTGATTGTAATGAAGGGGAAGCGCACATGCAACCTCTACTACTTGGATGACGAGGTGGTAACTGGCACGATGGATCTTACCCGAGAGGATGAGAGAGACGTCTCTCTACTTTGGCACATGCGCCTTTGGCATGTTGGCGAGAAGGCTTTTCAGAAGCTGATTGACGGTGACCATCTATTGTTGGATCTTGTGTATAGCAAACAAGCAGGGGGTGGAATAGTGTTGTATAAGTTAAAACTTTTTCTTGATTATTAGAACACAATAGATTTCTCTTCCAATGTTGCCTAAGGAACCAAGTAGAGTGATCTAAGCTTAGTCTTTAATCAATAAGATAAACTTAAACAAATAAGAAGATTAATTACAAGCAACCAAGAGATTACACAGTGGAATAAAAAATGCAATCTTTATAATAATAAAATTTTAATAAAGAATTACAATGGGAATATATAAACAACAAATGAATTGCTTGTATAAGTAAATACAAACACAGAAAGCACACATAAAGTTAGGCGATTTTATCCTGGTTCCACGCAACCTCGGTACGTCCAGTTCCCGACCGATCCGATACGAGATTTAATCCAATATTGCCATAGCAATACAATTACCTAACTCCACTTGTTAGGATTTTCAACGACCTAATATCCCTACCAGGATTTCCAACCACCGGATTTTCCACAACCCTTATTACAAAGGGACTCCAAGTAAAAGATCAAAATCCAATTCACCATAATAATTAGTGGAGATTGGTTTACACCCAATATAATTCTATAGCCAAGATATTGCAATTGTGCTTATGTGGCTAAAAGAATTAAAACATTCTTAGATCACATAAAGAATATAGATGAATTCGTTGTGATCTAGAATCTTGATTGATTCTCAAAAATCCTTTGAAGAATATGAAATCAAAAAGAAAGGATTTTGAAAAACAATTTTGCAATAGCCAAAAATAAAATGATCTTAAGAGAATTTAAAATAAGAACAGTAAAATCAGAATTCAAAACCAGTTTTTGGCTACGACGATTGTTGAAAGCGATAAGAACGATTGAGAATTCACGAGAGTTTTTGCTTAGCTCAAGAATGAAAGAATTAGTATTAGGAATGGTTCTCATAGGCTCTCTATTTATAGAGTTTCAAAAGAGATTTTGAAATTCAAAAACGGGTTGACTTCTACCCACCAATCAAGCAAACGAGTAAATGAGGGAGCGAAATCTGGGAAGTCAAAATGCAGCTAGTAGTCGACTCCCAAGGGAGGTAGTCGACTCCCAGAGAGTTTTCAATAAAAACTTTGCTCACAGCAGGTGGTCGATTCCCTCCTTTACTAGTCGACTCTCAGAGCAGTTTTTAGTGAAACTCAGCTATGAAAGAGAGTAATCAATTCCTGGGTGTTTGGAGATTGACTACAAGAGTTTGAATCAAATAGGTTAGCTCTCAGGAGATTTTAAAATGAGTTTAAAAAATATGTTTTCGAAAAAGCGTTTTGTGTGTGTAATTTATCTTGGCTTTAACATATTCCTAAAAAGAACAACGCACACACTTAGACTTAAATGAAGACTTCGAAGGCGATAAGATCTTAATGTAGATGCACGCTTCACTTTGAATTTGAGCTCATCTTTAGCTTAAGCTTGAGCACGTTCCATGAGCTTTATCTTTGAGCTTCATTTGTGCTTGACGGATAATGCGAGCTATCAAATTCATCTTCATCTTCTGAGTGTGGTTGAGCTTCTTCTTTTCGGAGTATGCGTAAAGCTTTCATCAATTGATCGCACGACATACACACTTAGATAATGTAATTAGGATATTAACATCATTTGTTGTGCTCATCATCAAAACCACTTAGGGGTGAGACTAGATTTCCCATCATCTACGAGGAGCGAAGAGCGGAAAGATCGAATTTTGTGAGCATTGTGCCTTTGGAAAGAAGACACGTGCATCTTTAAGACCTCCATCCACAACACGAATGGAGTGCTTGACTATGTCCACACTGATGTGTGGGGACCATCGAGGGCGGATTTATTGGGAGGTAATCACTATTTCGTGACATTTATTGATGATTTCTCACGGATGGTGTGTGTGTTCTCCTTCAAGTCCAAAGTTCAGGTGATGAGCAAGTTGACGGAGTGGAAAATCTTGATCGAGACTCAGACCGGTAAGAAGATCAAGCGATTCCGTAGCGATAACGGTGGAGAGTACAGGTCAGACCCCTTCTTTGAATACTGCAGAAAGGAGGGGATATATCGACACAACACTGTAGTCGGTACGCCGCAGCAGAATGGTGTAGCCGAAAGGATGAACCGAACTTTGCTGGAGAAAGTTCGGTGTATGTTATCGACATCCGGCCTTGGGAAGGAGTTCTGGGCAGATGCCTTGGCGTACGCGACCTACTTGGTCAACATGCTACATTCTGCAGCACTTGATGGAAGATCTCCTTGAGATGTATGGTCGAAAAAGCCAATTTTCGACTACGAGTCTTTGCATATTTGGGGGTGTCTTTCTTACTTCGCAGTAAAGGAGGACAAGCTAGATCATAGAGCCAAGAAAGCCATCTTCGTTGGCTTTAACGATGGAGTGAAAGGGTGCAAGCTGTGGTGCCCTACACAGAGGAAGGTGATCCTCAGCAAAGACGTGACGTTCGACGAGTCAGCTATGTTGAAGAAAGGAAGCAGATCGGAGGTGGAGCCTTTAGAGACACATCTGGAGCAGGTTCAGATTGATGTGTCAAAGATTCCAGAAGAGAGGACTATTGACTCTAGTCCTACACCACATGTTCCAGACGGTCTACTCCAGACAGATGGTGGTGATGGAGGTTCGGCTTGAGGGGGTGGAGATGCTTACTCTCCACAAGATGTACAGCAGCTGGATTCCATTGCATCCTCGGGACCACGAAGAGAGATTAGAAGACATGCGAGGTATACTGATTTGGTCTCATATGCTTTCCATGCAGTTAGTATTGATACTCCCACCTCCTTTCAAGAGGTGGAGCTTTCTGAAGACCCACATAGATGGAAGAAAGCAATGAACGATGAGATGGAATCGCTTGGGAAGATCAAGACATGGGAGCTGGTGGAGCTTCCTTGTGGCAAGAAGGCGATTAGGTGTAAGTGGGTTTACACTAAAAAGGAAGCAGCCAAAGATGGAGATATCCGCTTCAAAGCAAGACTTGTGGCGAATGGATATGCTCAAAAAGAGGGGATCAACTACAACAAGATATTCTCCCTAGTTGAGAAGCACTGCACGATTCGGATTCTATTGGCGTTAGTTGTACAACTCGATCTTGAGTTTGTACAACTAGATGTCAAGACAGTTTTCTTACATGGCGAGCTTGAGGAGGAGATCTACATGGCTCAACCTGATGGCTATGAGGATGGAGATAGACTTGCATGTAAGTTGAAGAAATCTCTTTATGGGTTGAAGCAATCTCCTAGACAGTGGTATAAGCGCTTTGAGCGCTTCATGACACAAAATCAAGGGTCTGTCCGGAGTCCTTTTGATCATTGTGTGTTCTTTCGGAGGCTTGGAGATGGTTTATTCATATACCTCTTGCTTTTATGTTGATGACATGTTCATAGCGTCATCAAATAAAAAAGAGATCCAGAGGTTGAAAGACCAGTTGAGTTGCACGTTTGAGATGAAGGACCTTGGCGATACACGAAGGATTCTTGGCACAGAGATATACCGAGATCAAGATGGAGGTACATTACATCTTTCTCAGAGTCGCTACTTGAAATCTATTGTTCACAAATTTGGATGTGAAAAGATGAAGACCGTGCTTATTCCGCTTGCACCTCACTTCAAGCTTTGTGCAATGTATTCTTCGAAAGATGGTGAGCAGAAGGAGTATATGAAGGAGGTACCGTATGCTAATGCGGTAGGTGTAATGATGTATGCGATGATGTGCAGGAGACCCGACTTTTCACACGCGATGAGCATAATGAGTCGCTACATGCACAATTCAGGAAAGGCACATTGGCAGGCGGTACGATGGATTCTGAGATACATCAATGGCACCATTGATTTGGGATTAAAATACAAGCGAGATGATGATTGTCCATAAATTGTTGGGTATGTTGATTCTGATTTTGCAGGCGACTTGGATGGGAGGAGATCCATGGCAGGCTATGTCTTCACCTTGTCAGGAGCTCCTATTTGTTGGTAAGTATACTCCAGTCTACAGTAGCCTTGTCTACCTCGGAGGCAGAGTGCATGTCATTAACTGAAGCTGTGAAGGAGACGATATGGCTAATGAGCTTGATGGACGACTTGGGTGTTTGGCAAGACATGTATGACTTGCATTGTGCCAAAGTGCAGTACACTTAGCGAAGAATCAAGTCTTTCATGCAATGACCAAACATATCGATGTCAGGTATCACTTTGTTCGCGACTATGTTGGAGAAAACGAAGATGACATGACCTTAATGAAGATAGGGACGGAGGACAACCCCGCGGACATGCTTACGAAGATTGTTACTTGGGTCAAGTTCAAATATTGTTTGGACTTGATCAACATTGTTCCAAGATAATGATGGTGGCCCCTTCTGAAGGCAATGAGGCTCTGCGGAGCCATATGAGCCTTTCGAGGTAAGATGACGGGAACACTTGATGATTTTTAACCGAGGAGGAGCGTTGACGGTCAATTGTGTGACATAGACCCAATATCTCGTCAAGATGGAGATTTCTGGTTGTTGGCTCGGTAGGTTACTGGAAATTTCCAGCAGCCCCATTTGGGGTTGTTGCCCATGTGTTTGTCAAAAAGGAGGGCTGGTTGGTGCACCAACCCCCACCCCTTCATCCCTATAAAAAGGGTAAGGGCGTTGGTTATTTGCATTGAAAACAATTGAAGCAATGTATGGTCTCTTAGAAGTTCTAAGAGTGTTTTGAGAGCCATTCCTTTGAGAGCTATATTTGAGATTTCTTTTGTAACTTCATTAGAAATCAATATGAAGTGTTTACTTGGTCGATTTTCGATCTAAATTGCTTGTGCTCTCTCTCTTTCTTCTTTGTTCTAGTTACTTCGGCGGTCTCGATTACTTCCGCGGCGCAACAAATGCTGCGATGGAAGCGAGGACTACAGGCAAAGTGGAGAGGTGGACAATGTAAGGATATCAATAGATATTTCTCCCACAGTTTATCTGGCCAAAATACGAGACATGGAAGGTCCCGCATAATGTAGGTTATATAGCTCCAATATTCCGCAGAATGTCACAGAGTCTAGGCTTTCCATGAACTTGTGTAGTATCACGTCCTCTCCTCTGTTAACATTTTTTTTCATTTCCCTTCCCTTGTATCCATCTTCAAAAATATGTACATAATGTACCTTTTAGTAAGAGATTCTTACTTTTCACTCAGATAAATATGTCACGTCTTTAATTGGTAAACTTGGAGAAGAGAGAACACATACTGAGGTAAACCAATTGCATTTATATGCACCAACCTATTCCATAGTAGCATTTACAGGCAAACCAGACCACCACAACACGATATCTATTGTACAGCATGCAGCTAATAGGAGACATAGCATATGATACAATATGTATGGTTATGGTTGTAACATACATTTTGCCTCCTGCATGTGATATTTTGGATATCCTGTCCTTTCCATTTCTCCCCAAACAGAGTTTGCTGCTTAAAGCAGCATTTTTTGTAGCTGGCATATGCACTGTAGGCTTCTCACTGGTTTACAATAGACATTCCCCCCCCCCCCCCCCCCCCCCCCCCCCCTTTATTTGGTTACTATTATTAATGTGCTTCTCACTGGCATTCTGGCATCATCGAATGGTTGATTACATTTTATTGTGCATCACTTTTTCGTGTAGTTCTTGCTTTCAATTCTAATCTAAAACTTGTGCATTTTCCTGTGAACGCGATGTAAATATGTGCTGTGCAGAAATATAAACAATGGATTTTGAGGACCATAGAAGAAACTTGGAGCCTGTTTGAGAAAAAGTTCGTTTCATTTTGGGATGACCACAAGGATGGGAATGGCGAGGCTTATCTTGCATCTATTTACAACACTGCCAACCTGCAGTCCCTGGTCCAGAAGAATTACCTGAAAGATTTGTTTCACGATTCTCTTGGATTTGGTGCTGCCAAATTGATAAGGTGGTTCTTCTTTTTCTATACTATTGTTTTATGCCTGTTAGCAGTGTTGTGCAATCAAGTTGCTTATATCATGGTTATGTTTACATATTGCAGTTTGAATAAAACAGTTAAGCAAATTTCTGTTTATATACCATAAATAACTCATGAAGACCCAACTTTCTTTACTCCACAAGATCATTAGTGGTTGTGTAAATTATCCTGGAATGACCAGATACAAAAATGAGATATCAAGGAAAGAAGGGAATGTGAAATGTCAATGTTTATTATTTACACCTGGAATGACCATGATACAAAAATGAGATATCAAGGAAAAAAGGGAATGTGAGATATCAATGTTTATTATGGGTATCCAACTCAAAAAAAAAAGGATTCACAAGGACATAAAAAATGATGGAGGCATCATAAAGTTGAATGGTTAGTAAAGTGTGATAATAACCATTAATATATGTAGTAAAAAAAGAAATCTCTATATTTATGTCAAGTTTTATGAGTCAATCACCTTTATTTGTGTGTAGATATGAAATCATAAACATTTTTGCGTGTCTGTATTTCAAATTCCTTGATGGATAAATAGGTATCCTAATAAAAATTAATGACTAAGTAACATCTAAAATTAAGAGTGACTTTAACAATTACAAAAGATGATATTAAGACAATTCCCTTGGAAACAACTTAACAAATTTCCTGGTGTATTTATTATGGATTAAAGAAGGCTATATCAAATATGTGTTTTTGTGCTTGTTTTTTTTAAGTTGGGTGCTTTGGAACATATAGGCGTCAACTGCGTTTTTATTTTTATTTTTAAAATAATCAGAGTTACACATGGTGCTCGGCTAACTATGGGAAGTTTTCATAAGACAAGCATAAGCATTATTTGCAACTAGTATTTGAAGAAAGGACATGCTGCTATAGTGCACTTATCTCGGCACATGTCCATGCGGTTATGATTATTGGTGTTGTACCACTGAAAAAGAGATTCATAAACCTAATATGAGAAAGTCCAATGATTCAGCTCGCAAGTGACCATAATAGATCTGACCTACTCAAGAAAAGGCATATCCTACAAGTGAAGTTACTAAAATACTCCATCACAATGTTATATTTAGCCCTCTCATTCGGGAGGATGTTGGCTCATTTTATTCTTGTCATTCTTTCTTTTTTATTTGAGGTTATATATTTTATCTTCCTTATTCTAATTGAAGCCTTGGAGGAGTCGAAAACGGGGTCCTCATTATAGGTTCGGCTTGATAATACACTTACTGATTATCATGTCAGATCACATGATAAGTATAGAAGGGCTTATTCAGTCAATTTAGGTCCAGTTGGCCATTACGTCATCATCGGTGTAGTCTGTAGGAAATCAGATGCAACCACATCCAACTCATGTGGTTCAAAGAATACAATTCAAAAGGAGTAAGAAAGAATGTACTAGGTAGGAGCTTGGTCAAAGTAAGGGGAGGAAAGACATGACGTCATATCACTCTCACAACAACGAGAGATCCAATGGCATAAGGAGTCATCACATTCATTGTAGTTAAGGGAAAGGATCATGTAATAACTTATACTCAGCACTAACTCCTGAGCATCAGCCATAAAAAGAAAAATTCTCAAGCAAACATACAAGTGGAAGGGCATTCAAATGACACAGAAACCTATCATAATGACAATCATCATGCACCTTCCCTACTAGGATATGTCATAACTAGACAGTTCAAGCAACCTACATAGTAAGTACGTGTAATAACTAGACGGTTCAAGCAACCTACATAGTAAGGATGTGTAATGCATGTTTTCCTAACCCTACCTTGTAGTTTAGCATTTTCAATGGTCATAGGAGATATGTGTTGTGATTCTCACTGATCACTATAAGACTTACTGATTATAGTTAAACCAGTAAAAAAATACTGATCATAGTAAAACAGTAAAAATTGGAGAGTAAAAAAAGGACTTCACTATTTCTATACCACTTGTTGTGATTCTCACTGATCACTATAAGACTTAATGATTACAGTAAAACAGTAAAATACTGATCACGATAAAACAATAAAAATTGGAGAGTAAAAAAAGGACTTCACTAGTTCTCACTGGAAATAACTTTACACACTCTAGGATAAACACCACTAAAAACACTCACTACAACTTTTACCTCTATGGGGTAACTTCCCTCTCTGGGGTAATTTTCTCTCACTGGAGAAATCCCTCACTTTTACCTATTTGGGTTTCCTTCTCTTTCTTTTGAAGATGAGAACTTGTTGTTTGGGATGCCTGAACTCCTTAAGATCCTCCTCTATTTATAATGTTTGTAGGCTCTTCAAATTCGTCATTGATGACGTTTTAGGTAGGAAAAGAGAAGTAGACTTTGGCAGTTGGACTTTTCAAAGGTTAGATAGCTGGATAATGAATCTAAGTAGCCCATGTTCCACACATGGGCAGCTGGACCATCAATTATCCACCTCCTGTTGCATCTGAAGTGATTGTTACTTAACAACAATTCCAACTATGTCTCTGCATAGCTCTAGCTTCTCTCGTGTCACTACTTTCGTGAACATATCTGCAGGATTTTCCTTTGTATGGATCTTCACTAGTCTCAACAGCTGTTGATCCATCACCTCGCATATCCAATGGAAGCGAATGTCGATATGCTTTGTCCAAGCATGATACATCGAATTCTTGCTCAGATCTAAAGCACTTTGACTATCACAATGTACCTTGTACATTTTATACTTGATCCATAATTCTTGGAGAAATCGCTTTAACCACAATATTTCCTTACCAGCTTCGGTAATTGCAAGATACTTTGCCTCTGTTGTGGATAGCGCAACACACTTCTGCAATCTTGACTACCAAGACATAGCTCCCCCCTACAAAAGTGTGTAGACAAAACCTGATGTAGATTTTCTACTATTAAGATTTTTAGCCATATCTGAATCTGTATAGCCCTCCAAGATTAGATTAGCTTCTCTGTAGCACAGACATGCCTTTGAAGTACCCTTCAGGTATCGGAGAATCCACTTGACTGCCTCCAAATGTTCCTTTCCTAGATTAGAAAGGAATCAGCTCACTATTCCTACCGCATGGGCAATGTCAGGATGCGTACACACCATTGCATACATCAGACTCCCAACTGCTGAAGAATAAGGTATCGATGACATCTCCTCCGTCTCTTTCTTGGATGAAGGGCTTGGCCTCCTGCTTAACTTGAAGTGGTTGGACAATGGAATGCTAACTGGTTTGGCATGATCCATCTTGAATCTCTTGATCACGTGTACTTCTCCTGAGATAGCCATAGCTTGTTATGTTTCCTATCTCGGACTATCTGCATTCACACAATTTGTAGAGCCGGACCTAAGTCTTTCATATCAAAAGACTTATAGAGATCCTTCTTCAGCTGGCCGATTTTTGTTGCATCTTGTCCAACGATCAGCATATCGTCGACATATAAAAGTAATGCAACGAAGTTACCATCTGAAAACCGCTGTGTATAAACACAGGTCTGCAGCGGTCCTTTTGTAGCCTTGACTCATCATGAAACCGTCAAACTTCATGTACCACTGTCGTGGTGCTTGCTTGAGGTTGTACAGACTCTTCTTCAGCTTGCATACGAGGTTTTCTTTGCCTAAAACCTCGAAATCTTCTGGCTGCTCCATGTAGATTTCTTCATGTAGATCACCATGAAGAAACGCCGTCTTGACATCCATCTGCTCAAGCTCTAAATTTAACGTGGCTACCAATTCAATGATGATGCAGATTGAAGCCATCTTCACAACAGATGAAAAGATCTCGTCAAAGTCAATATCTTTCTTATGAAGGAATCCTTTGACCACCAGCCGAGCTTTGTGTTTCACCATCTTTCTGTTGCCATCTTTCTTGAGCTTGAACACCCATTTGTTCTGCGCCTTCTTTCCTTGTGGAAGCTTGACCAACTCATAAGTAAAATTCTTCTACAGAGGTTCCATCTCATCTTGCATAGCTTGCAACCAACTTTCTCTGTTCTTGTGAGATATTGCTTTTTGAAAACTATCTGGCTCTCCCTCTTCAAAAAGTAGAAGATATTCAGCTTTTGAATATCTGGTTGATGGAATCCGGCCTCGTTCAGATCTACGTACTTGTGAGTTGTTGACTTGAGGAGGTGTACCATCATCCGCCTACGGTGATGGTAGTGCAATAGCCGATGGAGAGGGTTGTGGCTCCCCCTGCTCAGCATCCGCCTCTTCTTCCATGTCTTGTTCAACAGCCTCCTCCTCTTCTGGTATTTCTTCATGCACCTCTTCATATTACGTTGGTGCTGGGTCTGGAACAATATCTTCGACACTTGAGCTTGCATTTGAAGACACCATGGGCTTTTCAATGTCTTCCAAGGTCTGATTTTCTTGGAACAACACATCTCTGCTTCAAATAACTTTCTTCGTCTTTGGGTCCCACAATCTGTACCCAAATTCTTCATCTCCATAGCTGATGAAGATACAAGAAATGGTCCTTGCATCAAGTTTCTACCTTTGCTCCTTGGATACATGTGCAAAGGCTAAACAACCGAATACCCTCAGTGGGAGCATGAGAGATTCTTACCAGACCACACCTTCTCTGGAATCGCAAAATCCGAAGGTACTGATGGTGATCTATTGATGAGGTAGCATGCGGTACGAACAGTTTCTCCCCAAAATGGCTTTGGTAGCTTAGCCATACTAAGCATGCTTCTGACCTTCTCCATGATCGTCATGTTCATCCTTTTAGCAACGCTGTTGTGTTGTGGAGTGCGAGGAACCGTCTTCTCATGTCTAATGCATTGACTTCTGCAGTAGACATCGAACGCTTTGGAAGTGTATTCGCTTCCATTGTCTGAGGCGGAGGCACTTTAACTTCTTTCCTGTCTCACGTTCGACCATGACGTAGAACAGCTTGAAGTAGTCGAGCACTTGGTCTTTCGTCCTCAAGAAGTAGACCCACACCTTCTGAGAAGCATCATCAATGAAGGTCAATAAGTACCTGTTTCCACCTAGTGATTCGACCTCCAGGGGACCGCAAACATCAGCATCCTTGTTGAAGACGAACTGAAGGAGACCAGACTGAGTAACTCTGATCTCCTTCTTGAAGACGAACTGAAGGAGACTCTATGTTGCTTGCCAACTAAGCAAGGCTGACAAGGATCTAGTCCAGCATCCTTAGTGATTGAGATCAGCTCATTCTTTGTCAAGAGAGATAACCCTCTCTCACTCATTTGATCGAGTCGTTGGTGCCACAGATTTTGAGTAGCCTCACGTTCCACCACGTTAAAGCTTTCAGTACATATCTTCACATGAGTTTTGTATAACGTACTACAAATGTGCCCCTTTGCAGTAATCATGCCACCTTTCGTCATTCTCCATGTGCTGTTGCTGAAGTGGTTGTCGAATCCCTGTTTGTCAAGGGCTGTCATCGAGAGCAAGTTCAGTCGAAGGTCTGGCACATGTCGGACATCCTTCAGCGGGATTGTGCAGCCGACGTTCTTCTGAATCTGAACGTCGCCAATTCCTACAATTTTGCAGGAACTTGTATACTCCATCTTCACGATGCCAACGTCTCATGCTTTGTAGCTGGTGAAGAAGTCTCTTCGAGGAGTAGCATGGAAGGATGCTGCTGTATCATCAACCACCCACTCGTTGTCCTGGTTGGAAACGTGAAGGCATGTCTCTTCTTGGACATAGCAAATGGCCACTTCTCTGGTACAAGTGACTAACGCCTCTCCATCCTTGGTCTTCTGCTGAGAACCATTTTAACCTTGTTTTCGTAACAGCTTCAGGCAGTTTTGCTTCATGTGGCCCTTCATGCCATAATGGTAACACTTGTAGGTAGGTCTCCTCCCGTCTGTGGACCTACCACGGATCTTGCTCATGCCTCTGCCCCAGCTTCGACCACATCCTTGTTGTCTTCCTCGAGTCTCTGTCACGAGGGCATGCGATTGGTCGGTGCCGGCTTCTTTTCCCTGGCCTCCTCGTTGAAGAAGGCATCCTTAACCATTGACATGGTAAGTTTGCCGTTTGGGGTCGAATTGTTGAGAGAGACCAACAACGTCTCCCAGTTGTCTGAAAGAGAACAGAGGAGGAGCAGAGCTTGCTTTTCATCTCCAAGCTGTAACTCCACCGCAGATAGTTGATTCACCAGGCTCTGGAACTCGCTCGTATGCTCGGCAACAGAAGTTCTAGTCCGTAGCTTCAAATTTACTAATCGCCTCATTAACAAGGCTTTGTTTCGAGCGGTCTTGGCTTTGCCAGAGGGTATATGCGTTCGTCTCCTGCGCAACATGGTGGAAGACGATGTGATCGATCCATTGTCGGATTTGACCAACCGTCTTTCGATTCAACTTCTTCCAGTCAGCTTCTTTGGTGAATTTCGGCTTTACTCCTTTGACCTCCAATGGGTCAAATAAATCTTACAACTGAGGAGATCCTCCATTTAAAGCCTCCACAGTGTGTAATTTGTGGCCGTCAGCTTGATCATTGCTCCCGATGATGATGACTCTTCCATTGGCATTTTGAAGAGGAAAAAATGGGTAAAAAATTTCCCTCCCAAAAATCACTCCTTTTTTGTACTCACACACAGCTCACCTAGGCTCTGATACCACTTGTGATTCTCACTGATCACATAAGACTTACTGATTACAGTAAAACAGTAAAAATATTAATCACGGTAAAACAGTAAAAATTGGAGAGTAAAAAAAGGACTTCACGATTTCTATACCACTTGTTGTGATTCTCACTGATCACTATAAGACTTACTGATTACAGTAAAACAGTAAAAATATTAATCACGGTAAAACAGTAAAAATTGGAGAGTAAAAAAAGGACTTCACGATTTCTATACCACTTGTTGTGATTCTCACTGATCACTATAAGACTTACTGATTACAGTAAAACAGTAAAAATACCGATCACGGTAAAACCGTAAAAACTGGAGAGTAAAAAAGGACATCACTATTTCTCACTGGAAATAAATTTACACACTCTAAGGTAAACACCACTAAAAACACTCACTACGACTTTTACCTCTCTGTGGTAGCTTCCTTTTCTTAGGTAATTTTCTCTCACTGGAGAAATCCATCCCTTTTACCTCTCTGGGTTTCCTTCTCTCTTTCTCTTGAAGATGAGAACTGGTTGTTTGGGATGCCTGAACACCTCAATATCCTCCTATATTTATAATGTTTGCAGGCTCTTCAAATTCGTCATTGATGACGTTTTAGGTAGGAAAAGAGAAGTAGGCTTTGACAGTTGGACTTTTCAAAGGTTAGGTAGCTGGATAATGAATCCAAGCAGCCCATGTTCCACACATGGGCAGCTGGGCCAATAATATGGAGAAATTCTTTCACTTCGATATACTTACCATCATATGTGACATACATGCCCACGATCATGGCAACATTAATCCTAACATCATCAAGTAATCAATTGCAACCAAAAATGCCCATGAGAATACCCAAAGTACATCATTGCATATAACTAGTAACCCTAACTTTAAGAAAGATTAATACAAGTAGGAGTTACAACTTATTAGAACAAGCATTGGACAACATCCTTCAAGAGGATAACTTACTAGGGCAACGAGCTGAAGAAATCACCATTTGCCTAAGAGACGCTAAAACCTATATTATCCCTAGATTATCATCTTCCCAGAGCTAAACTAATTTGATGGGGCTAGAAATCTATGACACCATTTTATCGTGTACTAAGAAGTCACCAGAGTCACCTAACTGCAATTCCTTCTACAACTGTAGATAATACGCTAACCTTTAACACGACTAGAAAATACCACCATGCGAGGTACTCGAGATACCTTAATACGTAGATGGTACAACAAAAAGCTTGAAAGGCAACGTTAAATAATCAAACTTCAATAGGAACGATATATTAACCAAAGGAAGGGCAACCTAAAAGTGGGAGATTGCACATGGGACGTTACAAAAGATCGTGCGTTTTGTTGGTTATTTGATTGCACATGGGGTGATATAAGAGATTGTACATGTGCTGATATAGCACCACTTACACAACTATTTTATCCCACAAAATCCATCTTCAATACCATGATCATTTGAAGCATATTACAAGGAACATAAAGCCAAATTTCACTCCTAACCTTTTTTGGTGATGACGATATAGGATGACATGAACTCTTTATTATGAGGTTGTACTCGCATCATGCACTATCTAGACATGTGTGTTAGCTGACACTTGGAGTTACGGTATCAGTGCATCGCTGCTACATAACCTCTAGAAGTAACAAATAAAAAAGTTACTAAAAATTAACAAAGGAGTTAAAATAGCATTAATATACCAGATATCATAAGAACTCAGTAGTTAAGCATGCTTGGGCGAGAGTAAAACTAGGATGTGTGACCTCCTGGGAAGTCCTCGTGTTGTATCTCTCTTTATGCCAGTAATTTAGTAGAAGCACGATATGTAGTAATGCTTACTCGGCAGTAACTAACAGATTCTTATCATGTAGCAATTTGGTACTCGGTCAGAAGCCTGCCAGATAGCAACATGGTAAAAAGCTACTAGACAACAATTTGGCGAAAGCCAATCCAATAACACGTTGGCAGACGCCTAATTTGTAACAACACCCGTTAGAAGCTTACCATGCAAAAGCGTATCAATATAGCAACTTGGTAATCAGCTGCCATGCAACATTCTAGCAGGAGCTGATTATTGAACAATGCTTATCAGGTAGTAACATGATAGACGCTAGTTAGAATATCAATCTAGTAAAAAAAAGTTAACACGCAATAACCTGACAGAAGCCTGCCTGACAATACCATGGTAGAAGACTTCTTGACAACAAATTGTTTGAAATCCTCCAGATAGCAACTTGGCTGAAACAGCCTGGCAGTTGGTAGAAGACTCCTATATAATAATACCTACGATGTAGCAACATGACAAAAGTCTATCAAACAAGTAATCATGGTTATGCTTGAAGGTGAGGTCTCAACTATTATTGGTGTATAATGCTAATGCCATTAAATGGAGGACACGCTAATTAACCGAAGATCATAAGGAATTGTGAGACTGCTTCCATGACATATAACTTAAACATCAAACGTACAAAATCCCTGTGGATTTCAGTGGATTTCATACGATCTTATATGAGCATGAGCATATGAAAAGATCCATATATAGGTCATGAGACTATCAAGTCATACTTAGATAAAGGCTCTAACAAACCTACCATGAAGAAGTTTCGAAGTTTTCCTATTGATAGCGATAGATAGGCTTGGAACAAACATATTCACAACTACCTACTCACTGGGCATGGATCAAATGCTTCTGCATATCAAGCAAAAATGCTTCTCCATACATGTTGGAAAAGCATTCCCTTTTTCAAAGGCGATGAGTGTCGCTTATAACAAAGTAAGGACCAGAATAAAAAAAGAGCAGAATAAAAAAATGCACATGCATATGAAATAGGTGTGGTTGGTTGGAGTGTTGATTCATTAAAAAAGAGAAAGCAAAAAACAAAAGAATACAAAAAAAAAGAAAGAAAAAGAATAAATGCACCGTTCTTCTAGTTTTGTTGAGTAGCCGCGTCCTGCATATCCTCCTGCAGGCTATCGTAGAAGAATTGAAAAAGGTGATCCAAAGTGAATTTATGATGTGGACAGCCAACCAATAGATCCGTGAATCTCCTACAGGCCTGATAGAAGGATTCATCACCATCGTTTTGATGAAAGCCATCAAATTTGAGCTTCAATGAATTGGTCATGTACAAAGAAAAGGAAAGTGCATTATACAAAGAATTTATGCCATTAAGCTCCTTTTTTTGAATTTTATAAAAAAATAAAAAAATAAAAAAAGGCAAAGGACTCAATAAGTGTAAAATAAATAAAGATGAACGATCAACACGTGGAAGATAAAGAATCAAAAAGACTCACACTAAATAGAAGGAAGTATCACATCAAAATTTCCTAAATAAATCGAAAATGTAATATGCAAAAACCGTTGTCCCTAGCAACGTCGCCAAAATCTTGACTCGTCTCAATTTGTGTTGAGCGCTACTCCCAAGTATAGGAGGCCGCCAAGTAATAAATTCCGGTGAGATTGGGTCGGATCAGAGAACAAGTCGTTTTGCAATTACGAATTCAATTAACTAAGAAAGGGTAATGGCAAAGGATTCAACCAACTACGCTAACAGTGGTGGTAGTGTGAAAATATGGTTGAGACCATCTACCAAATCGACATCCTCGAGTTGAGTAATCGAGAAGACAAATAGGCGAGAAAGCTTGTGTGGTATGTGGGAATGTGCTTGTTAGACGTATGTGGTTAATCTGAGTATAACTCAATCGTCTACCCTGCTAAGAATGAACGATCAGTGGATGCGACATTTAATTGAACACTAGGTGTGCAATGAAATTAGTGTTTAGGTTGCTGAGATAATAATAGAAGCATACACGAGTCGTACCGCTAGGCATACTTCAATCTAGGGATGTCCACTGTGGTCCCTAATTCAAAGTATATCACAAACAATCCAACAAATAAGTATATCACTATGGTCCGCTAGGCACGATTTAGGAGTATCAATATGGTCCCTAATTCAAAGTAATTCAAAGTATATCAGAAACAATCCAACAAATAACAATCCAATCTAGGAATGTCCACTATGGTCCCTGTCACGCCCCGCTTCCCATTAAGCTTGAGAGCGAGGACGCGAACGGGCCCGCTTGTGCAAGTCAGGAGAAGGTACTTTTGCTTTGCTTTCCTCCTTGACTTAACACAATAAGCGTCTGTGTAAAAACTGCAGGTTCTTGCTTGCATTACTCAAAACAACACAGATAAGTAAAACAATATTACAATCTCAACCGTCTCAACGGAATTACAACAAATGGAGAAAGAAGAGTGGGTCTTATGACCGTACACCAATTGAAAAGAAGTGCAATGAAAGTGCGCTCAACAAGTCTTGGTCCACTGATTCAGCTATCTCAACTAGTCGTCCTGGTGCTATAGCTCGGGATCTGACATACATCCAAAAACATGAATGTATGTCAGCAAGGGTCTGCAAGTAGATATTAGAACCCAAGGCAAGATATATACAAATTTATACTGAATTTAAGAGGTATTAATACTTTAAATGAGATAGCGACATCAAGATTAAACATGCCGAAATAAAGTAAAATACTCCTAGCATGCAGTTCTAAGCAATTTAACAAGTAAAGTAAATCTTCTCTTTGGTTCATTAGCATGTCAATATAACTGAGATAACAAATCCAAGTTGCAAGTTTCATGTTAGCATTTCACGATTGTTAGCATTCACGATTGTTAGTATTCACGATTTGTTAGCATTCACGATTGTTAGCATTGTCAATTCTACAATAGGGTTCTCGCCCTTAGGACGTGATGAGTGAGTCCTTCTTCTCACGGGGGCTTACCGTGATTGGCGCTAACCCACCGCCTACGGGTGGTGCCCTTGAAGAGAGTACTCGTTCATACGCCTAGCAGCCGCTCAACCCTTACCCCACCCAAGATTTGTGCTGGAACACGAGCCAGCCTAATTCACGAATTACAAGCACGAATTTGTCAACTTACATGACATCACGAAAATCACGATTTCGCCTTCGAGGCGCACGATCTCACGATGTCACTCTCTAATGACCAAGCAAGATGTTCTTTCAATTTAAGTCGCCAACGTTTCACCATTAATTTACAACATTCACAATAAATGAAAGAATGGCAAGCAGGTTGGTTTGATGAACATTTTGCAGAAAATGAATTTTCTTTGCTATCATTAAAAATTTAGCATATATCAAGTAAAAGACCAATTGAGCATCCAATTTCAAAAATACATTATAAATTGTATACTTGCCTGATTCCGTCGATTTTGATGTTGTTGGGTCAGTCTTGACGGGTATTACTTGTCGGTACTTCCGGTTCTCTGTTTCGGTTAAAGAATTCATAGAATTAGATATATTGCGAGATAAGTCAAAATATTCGGTCAATCCCCGAATTGGGTTCGGCTAAGTTTATTGGGCTCTCTGACTAGGGTGAGGTCTATATTGTGTTACACTAATATGATACGCCTCATTTCATTCTGGTATAATCTAACAACAAGCTGCCAAAATTTAATACTAGCCAGTTAATTAATTTTAACAATCCTTTTAACACTAACCTAATTTTACTCTAGGCTAATTATATAGTTTAAATATTACAATCAATTCTATTACCTATTCCACACCTACCCCCATCACATGTTAACATATATCCTTCACTTTAATTTTCAACCATATAACCATCTCTCTCTTTTCTATTATTCTTTATTATAACCAAGGCTGACACCATTCTTAACTTCTCTTTCTCCTATTCTGTTTCATGTCTCCTTTATTTCTCCTGTCACTTCTTTCTTCTTTATATCATTCTTTAATAACTTTTATATTAACTCTTTGGTTCTCTCTGTCTGTTCTTAGTTTTGTTTTTTTTTCCTTTGTTTCAAAACCTGGCAGCCATGGATACTATGCGAAAATGAAAGTGGATCTCACCTACGCGACGGAAGGAGGAAGGAGGGGGCTCACGGCGGCTCAGGGGAGGGCTCCGACGTGCGAGATGAGGAGGGGGCTACCGCCGGCGGCTCCGGGCGGATTCCGGCGACCTGGCGACCGGCGGTGGGCGCGTCCGGTGTTCGCGTGGCGCAGGCGCAGGGGCAGGCGCAGCTGCTGCGTGTGGGGGGTGGCGCGCTCCTCAGTTGGCTCGGGCGGCGGCCATGGTGAGGGGAGGAGGAAGGAGGAAGAAGATGAGGGTTCGAAGCTTGCTTTGATCTCAGATCTGAAGTGGAGTTGGTTCTGAAATCTGTTTTTCTTTGGGTTTGTTTACCCTCTTTTGATTTCTGATTTCAAAATCAGTAGGGGTTGTGTTTGGGAATTGATTTTGGTTTGAGAATTTGGGTTTGATGAAATTGTTTGGGAATGGTGAACTGATTTGGTGGTGATGAACAGATTGATGGGTTTGATTTTGGAATGGTGACGAATTTTGGGGAAGAATCTGATAGGTTTGCAGAGGAGGGAAGGAGATGATGCTACCTTACGAAGATTAGCGGGGAAAACGTCGCCTGTTCTTAAGAAGTTTAACAGGGGACAACCCTTTCCATTTTGTCAAAGAAATTGATTAGATTAGGTTGTGATTTGGATGGATTTTAATGTAACGTTTGACTAATTTGTGGGGAGACGTGTTTGATTTGATTTAGTCAGCCGAGGGAATGTATCTGCCCCATCAAATATGAAAGCTGTGTCTGAATGTTAAGCAGACATTGAATTCCTTTAGTCAAATAGGTTAGGCAAGATTAGGATAGGTATTAATGAAATATTTTGACAAATGATAAATCGTGTTTGTTGTCTTTCATGGTAAGTGGTTAAAGTAATAACGTAATTAAGTAAATTTAAAACTTAATTTGTAAAATAATTAAAGTATTAATAAAAGTTAAAAGTGATTTGCAAGTCGTAATTAGCAAGATAATTTAGTTAAAGTGATTTGTTAAACTTGACAGTCAATTGATGGTGACACGGTAAAAACGAAATCGGAGACGCGCTCGCGTCGACATGTAGCAAAGAGCGTACAGACTAAATTATTATCTGGATGACAGAAGTAGCATTTTGATACGCATGATTCTACACACGTCTAAAAATACAGGCCGTTACATTCTACCCACCTTAAGAAAATTCCGTCCTCGGAATTCTTATCAACTAATGGGCATGAAACAAATATGGATAACGCTCTCGTATTTCTATGAGGTAAATTTTGACCTGAAATACGTAGGGACAAAGAAATGAAATTGGTTAGGAAAGACACAAGTGATGTGATTAAGATTGTGTTTCAAAAAGAGGTTCGGATGACTAAGCATCGTCGATGGCCTTAACCGTCAATATGCAAGCAAAATAGCTAACGACGGCTACTAGCGATGTGCAGGGACAATGGTGAAAAAAATAATAATAATAATACATTCCCAACTGCAATCCCCAATGCTCTAACACCCTGGTGTTTAAACCTATATCCTCAAATAAGTGTTCCTAAAATAAATCATTGCTTCTCGTTTTGTCACTGAATAAGTATATTCTGAACTCAAATAATATTCTGAACTCAAATACATGTCCAATACTTTCCTTTTCTTGTTGACTTCTATTTCATAATTCTTGCCTTAAACAATTAATACTTTAAACAAGGCAACCTCGGAAAGGGAAAAATATCAACTATCCTCAACCAATATTTCTTATAAATTCCTTACTCCTTCGCTCATCAACGCTATTAAGACAGTAACATCTTTTCAGGGGTCTTTAAAGTACGATATCCTCCACACCTAAGTTCTCCAAAAGCTATACATTCTCCTAGGTTGTCCATCCGTAATGTATCATCTCTTGCTCATTGCATAACCTAACTTGTAGTACTATAATTGTGACATCCACAAATCCCAATTCTAATCTTATTTTTTGTATTAATCCATTGATATAACAGTGCTCTACCAATTACTAACATAAGGTGACAAGTACAAATACGCCTAGTATACCTCACCATTTACCATCAACATTTATCATGCTCCTAACTCATTCTTCGTCGTGACAATTCATAATTTTAAACACCCTAATTAACAACAAACTATAAAATCACATCTCATCATTTCTAAGCAACTTAGATCAATTTACGCCATCATCCCTTCGTATCAACATGTCATATTATTCCCGACGTCTCCATCCTGCTATTCGTACAATGAAGTCTCGTTACTTTACATAATTTACTAATCATCATCGTCATCATAAGTCATGATATGAATTTCAAATCCGTAATGTACTCATCTTCATATGCACATTTCATAATATGAAATTCTATTGAAGCCATTATGTAGGGGTATATCCAAATATGAAATATAATTCTGAAAACCTCATTCTATTCACCATATTGTAAACCATCAATATAACTACACCTTACATCATCGCAAACTACTCTTATCTTAACAACAATAATCATATCTAACATCCTATCAACATAACACATAACAAAAATTTCAAAACTGCTGATGATAGAAGTAAAGGTAAAAGAATAACATTTTTTTGAAGAAATGGTTATAATGCAAATTTAAAATTAATCTCGCTAAAGTGGTATCAAGTAAATGGGTGTAGAATCAAGTTTGTGACGAATGGGTTTCAGGTGAGGCAAGGATATGGAAATAGGTTGATCAGAAAGATGATCTTACAGGTGCAAGAAGTAAGAACAACCATGCATATTCGAGTGGAAGGTAAAGCACTTATGGCTACTCAAGTGGTGTAAGTAAATTGCATGTAATGCATAAAGTAAAGGTGACTGTGCAAGTGTAAAAGTAATGACGGTGACATGGTAGATGGTAACAACAATATTTTAACCAACAGGTAATGTGATGACAATAGTAAGACAACCAGGTAGACTCAGTAATACTGAAAGGACAAGTAATGAGCGAGTGTGAGGAAAACAAACATCACTTGACTATCTAATAGCGTAGGCTGGCCTAATAATAATAAGAAGTCTAGTTTAACTCCAAAACTAGCCATGCAGTCAGGGCTTGAAGGCACATGTCACTTCTATGACCGCAGGACAAGTCCTTTGGTTGACCAACCACCTTCCCATTCCTTTCTAAACAACGATCCAATAGTAATTTAAGACTGTCTATTATTATACCGTTCTATCACGTTCAAGTAGTCTCGACTTAGTCTGTGGAACCGTGGTATCAAATCAGTAGTCGTGACAAGGGTTAGCTTGATCAGGCGGCATAGAGATGGTTATGAGTGATTAACTGGGGGAATGGGAGGTATGTGTAAGATGTGACGATATCCCAATAATGTATATAAGGATAGTGAGTGGTGGTATGAGTTAAAATAGTAGATAAGCAATAGACAAAGAGTCATGGGTACAGAGATGTAGTGTTTGCTTGTAAATGGAGATAGATTTTTTTTTATATACAAAAATTTTAAATTATAAATACGATGAATACTAAACTATTACACTGAAATAGTTGAAGTTTTATTTAACATAAAAATATTTAAAATTAGTGTATGGTCGGTTGTTTTGAAATCTGTTGTAGTATAGTAAGAAAAATGCCATACATAATCGTGAATCACGTCCTTGCAGTCCAGCGGACACGGTCAGGGAAGTGACTAAGCCAGGATCACTTACCACAAGTCTAGCTAGGGTGATCCATCAAACTTAGCTAAGCACATTGACCGGATCATGGTCCATTGAAGGAAGTTTATCATTTATATGCGTGCCATTAACAAAAGAGTTTAAAGATAAATGTAGAAATTAAAATATGTGGGTACGGATGGTATAAATTAGAAATCATTTAAAAATTCAATGACTAAAAATTTACAGTAAAGGAAACTCAAAATCAAATAACAATTTTAAGTCAGTTGAAAAATATAAGGCCTATGTAAAAGATTTTTAAAGAAGTTAAACTGGGCGAGAAATATCATAAAAGAGATATCAATAGTAAAATCAGTATAGTAATGGGAGTGATTCAAAGGATAACGATGGCTGTCAGGAAGATCACGTGGGTTGAAAGCAAGGATTAGAAATGTGAGTGGGGGTAAGAATTGACTTGTGAAAAGGATTACGATAGATCCCTAAGGTTAAAAGTGGAATGTAAAATGAAGGGAGATTAAAAATCAAGGATATACTGATTTGGTGACTAAGGATCAGGAATCTTAGGACTGGAATTTTCTAAAGAAGTTGATCGGGGTAGAAAATTCTAGGGAAAGCATTGTTTGAAAATCGAGATTGTAATATCATCTATGCTGTTTTAAAGTATTTTGCATGAGCATTGACCTGCATGGGCCACCACTAAAACCTGTCACGCCCCGCTTCCCATTAAGCTTGAGAGCGAGGACGCGAACGGGCCCGCTTGTGCAAGTCAGGAGAAGGTACTTTTGCTTTGCTTTCCTCCTTGACTTAACACAATAAGCGTCTGTGTAAAAACTGCAGGTTCTTGCTTGCATTACTCAAAACAACACAGATAAGTAAAACAATATTACAATCTCAACCGTCTCAACGGAATTACAACAAATGGAGAAAGAAGAGTGGGTCTTATGACCGTACACCAATTGAAAAGAAGTGCAATGAAAGTGCGCTCAACAAGTCTTGGTCCACTGATTCAGCTATCTCAACTAGTCGTCCTGGTGCTATAGCTCGGGATCTGACATACATCCAAAAACATGAATGTATGTCAGCAAGGGTCTGCAAGTAGATATTAGAACCCAAGGCAAGATATATACAAATTTATACTGAATTTAAGAGGTATTAATACTTTAAATGAGATAGCGACATCAAGATTAAACATGCCGAAATAAAGTAAAATACTCCTAGCATGCAGTTCTAAGCAATTTAACAAGTAAAGTAAATCTTCTCTTTGGTTCATTAGCATGTCAATATAACTGAGATAACAAATCCAAGTTGCAAGTTTCATGTTAGCATTTCACGATTGTTAGCATTCACGATTGTTAGTATTCACGATTTGTTAGCATTCACGATTGTTAGCATTGTCAATTCTACAATAGGGTTCTCGCCCTTAGGACGTGATGAGTGAGTCCTTCTTCTCACGGGGGCTTACCGTGATTGGCGCTAACCCACCGCCTACGGGTGGTGCCCTTGAAGAGAGTACTCGTTCATACGCCTAGCAGCCGCTCAACCCTTACCCCACCCAAGATTTGTGCTGGAACACGAGCCAGCCTAATTCACGAATTACAAGCACGAATTTGTCAACTTACATGACATCACGAAAATCACGATTTCGCCTTCGAGGCGCACGATCTCACGATGTCACTCTCTAATGACCAAGCAAGATGTTCTTTCAATTTAAGTCGCCAACGTTTCACCATTAATTTACAACATTCACAATAAATGAAAGAATGGCAAGCAGGTTGGTTTGATGAACATTTTGCAGAAAATGAATTTTCTTTGCTATCATTAAAAATTTAGCATATATCAAGTAAAAGACCAATTGAGCATCCAATTTCAAAAATACATTATAAATTGTATACTTGCCTGATTCCGTCGATTTTGATGTTGTTGGGTCAGTCTTGACGGGTATTACTTGTCGGTACTTCCGGTTCTCTGTTTCGGTTAAAGAATTCATAGAATTAGATATATTGCGAGATAAGTCAAAATATTCGGTCAATCCCCGAATTGGGTTCGGCTAAGTTTATTGGGCTCTCTGACTAGGGTGAGGTCTATATTGTGTTACACTAATATGATACGCCTCATTTCATTCTGGTATAATCTAACAACAAGCTGCCAAAATTTAATACTAGCCAGTTAATTAATTTTAACAATCCTTTTAACACTAACCTAATTTTACTCTAGGCTAATTATATAGTTTAAATATTACAATCAATTCTATTACCTATTCCACACCTACCCCCATCACATGTTAACATATATCCTTCACTTTAATTTTCAACCATATAACCATCTCTCTCTTTTCTATTATTCTTTATTATAACCAAGGCTGACACCATTCTTAACTTCTCTTTCTCCTATTCTGTTTCATGTCTCCTTTATTTCTCCTGTCACTTCTTTCTTCTTTATATCATTCTTTAATAACTTTTATATTAACTCTTTGGTTCTCTCTGTCTGTTCTTAGTTTTGTTTTTTTTTCCTTTGTTTCAAAACCTGGCAGCCATGGATACTATGCGAAAATGAAAGTGGATCTCACCTACGCGACGGAAGGAGGAAGGAGGGGGCTCACGGCGGCTCAGGGGAGGGCTCCGACGTGCGAGATGAGGAGGGGGCTACCGCCGGCGGCTCCGGGCGGATTCCGGCGACCTGGCGACCGGCGGTGGGCGCGTCCGGTGTTCGCGTGGCGCAGGCGCAGGGGCAGGCGCAGCTGCTGCGTGTGGGGGGTGGCGCGCTCCTCAGTTGGCTCGGGCGGCGGCCATGGTGAGGGGAGGAGGAAGGAGGAAGAAGATGAGGGTTCGAAGCTTGCTTTGATCTCAGATCTGAAGTGGAGTTGGTTCTGAAATCTGTTTTTCTTTGGGTTTGTTTACCCTCTTTTGATTTCTGATTTCAAAATCAGTAGGGGTTGTGTTTGGGAATTGATTTTGGTTTGAGAATTTGGGTTTGATGAAATTGTTTGGGAATGGTGAACTGATTTGGTGGTGATGAACAGATTGATGGGTTTGATTTTGGAATGGTGACGAATTTTGGGGAAGAATCTGATAGGTTTGCAGAGGAGGGAAGGAGATGATGCTACCTTACGAAGATTAGCGGGGAAAACGTCGCCTGTTCTTAAGAAGTTTAACAGGGGACAACCCTTTCCATTTTGTCAAAGAAATTGATTAGATTAGGTTGTGATTTGGATGGATTTTAATGTAACGTTTGACTAATTTGTGGGGAGACGTGTTTGATTTGATTTAGTCAGCCGAGGGAATGTATCTGCCCCATCAAATATGAAAGCTGTGTCTGAATGTTAAGCAGACATTGAATTCCTTTAGTCAAATAGGTTAGGCAAGATTAGGATAGGTATTAATGAAATATTTTGACAAATGATAAATCGTGTTTGTTGTCTTTCATGGTAAGTGGTTAAAGTAATAACGTAATTAAGTAAATTTAAAACTTAATTTGTAAAATAATTAAAGTATTAATAAAAGTTAAAAGTGATTTGCAAGTCGTAATTAGCAAGATAATTTAGTTAAAGTGATTTGTTAAACTTGACAGTCAATTGATGGTGACACGGTAAAAACGAAATCGGAGACGCGCTCGCGTCGACATGTAGCAAAGAGCGTACAGACTAAATTATTATCTGGATGACAGAAGTAGCATTTTGATACGCATGATTCTACACACGTCTAAAAATACAGGCCGTTACAGTCCCTAATTCAAAGTAATTCAAAGTATATCATTATGGTCCGCTAGGCACAATTTATTGGATAAATCGTGCAAGATTGGAACCCATAGCACAACAACCGAAAACCTCCACACAACCACACACAGATAGATCTAGTTACTCATACCAATAAAAGAGAGATTTTTACTTCTATATTTTTTATCCAATATCAGTACAAACCTCTAAATCTAAATAGACAAGGAGAGTGAAATGGTTCACCAAGATTTCTAAGGAAAACAAAAACATTAACCCAACCCAAGTGCTCCTCCAAGCTTTCTTTGTGCTCCCCAAACTCTAACCTTAAGAGATGAAGAAGATGGAAGAAGGAATGACGGAAAGGGGGGAAGAACCATAGATAAAGCTCAGCCGTTTCGGGTCGAAAAACATCAAGCGGGTTGAGAAGAAAAAGCCTAAAATCTACAAATAAGTAAGAAGAAAATGGGGACGATAAGGTCGTGTCAAAAATGACATGGTTGTGTCGCCTCCACCGCGAAGTGGCTCTCTCTCTCTGCTGCGACGGGTGACACGATCGTGCCAAAAATGACAAGACCGTGTGTTGCCAGGAATTCATGACTGCTGCTCTCTATTAAGCTTCTGTGTTGCACGACATGGTCGTATCGGTTCCCGACACGGTCGTGTCACAGGCCGCGTTCCCTGGGGCTGCTGCTGCTGCTCTGTTCTTCGGTTGGATCTCCACATGGTCATGTGGGGTATACCATATGACCGTGTGGGTTGTTAACGTCACATATCACGTGTCGTTTTGAGCTCCAGAAAATTCGGAAAATTCCCAAAAATCTTGCAAAATAAACCAAGACACAAATAAGCCATAAAACAATATCTTGTGCAAAAATAAGTGATTAGCTCTAAAATATGAAATCAATAAAATGCATGTGATGGAGTTAAAATATGAATAATATATGCACAAAATGCACAAAAATAGGGGGATAAATATACAATTTCTACATCGAATCACATGACAACATCAGGAGATAAGGAGAGGCGATATGAGCTCACTCCTTTTTGTTCTAGTCTATTACCAGTCGGTAATAGACAAGTAAATATGTGATATATTAAGAACACCAATTGCTCAACTACATGGTAGTCTTATGAGGTAAAGAGAAATGACAAGCGCTAACTCCCTTTTGACACAATCTACTTATCGGTTCGGTAATAGATTGCGAGCAAATATGCGATATGCGAAGAATGCCGATTACCTACTTGGCCTTACCAACTTCTGTAGATAATTGTTACTGCTAAACATCTATCAGATCTCTCAAAAATTGAACTGTTCTCCGGTAGTTTCTTTAAAGGTTGGCAAGAAAAAGTTTTTAGCACTCTTGATGTCACATGATATGCTTTTGTCCTTACTGATCCTAAACCTACAGAAGAAAAAGACATTCGTGCCTGGGACCGAGCCAACAAAATTTGTAGACATACCATCCTTCATACTCTGTCTAATGAACTTTTTGATGTCTACTGTCCTACCAAAATTGCTTCTTAAATTTGGACTAGCCTTACCAAGAAATATTAACTAGAAGATGCAGATACCCAAAAATTTGCTATTGGCAACATTCTTCATTTCTCTATGTTTGAAGAAAAAACAGTTTCCTCCCAAATCCATGACTTCCATGTCCTCATATAGATGATCTGGAAAATGAAAACATTACTCTCCCTGAACCTTTTGTGTTGGATCCCTTATTGAAAAACTTCCTGAGTCATGGAAAGAATAAAAAAACAACCTCAAACACAAACGAAAACAAATGTCTCTTGAAGATGTGATTATTCATATTAGGATTGAGGAAAAGAATAGTGAAAGAGAGAAAACCAATTCTGCTAAAAAAATTGTCTCCAAAGCTAATCTAGTTGAGTCTAATTCTTCCTTTCCTCCTTCACATCCTAAGAAATATTTCAAGAAGTTTAGACCCAACCACAAACCAAATCATAAATTTCAAAAGGGCCAAAACCACACTACTTTCAAGAAGAAGGGAGAATGTTTTGTTTACAAAAAACCTAGACACTATGCAGCTCAATGTCGTTTCCAGAAAGATGTTCCTAAACTAAGTGCAAACTTGGTAGAGGGAGACATTATTGCTGCGGTGATCTCAGAGGTGAACATGGTTGCACATGCTAAGGATTGGGTGATTGACTCCGGGGCAACCCGGCATATTCCTGCTGATAGAGGAGTTTTTACCTCCTATGTTCCTATCAGTTCTGGTGAGGAGAATGTGTACATGGGGATTCAATACCCTCATCCGTAATCGAAAAGGAAAGGTTCTCCTCAAATTAACCTCATGAGAAACCCTTTCTCTTAGTGAGGTGCTCCATGTTCCAGATATCCGTTGGAATCTGGTTTCTGTCTCTCTTCTGGAAAAAGTGGGGGTTAAGGTTACTTTTGAGTCTGATAAGATTGTTATGACCAAGAATGGTCAGTTTGTGGGAAAGGGTTATTGTAATCTAGGTCTTTTCATTCTGAATGTACTTGAAACCATGAATAATAAAGCATCTTCTTATGTTGCTTATTTGATTGACTCCTTTGATATTTGGCACTATAGACTAGGTCATGTGAACTTTCATATATTAAGAAAATGAAAGAAGTTGGTTTGCTGAATGCTTCTTCTTCTTCCTCTAATGACGAATGTGAAGTATGTGTTGTTGAATCACAAGCTACGAAGAAGTCGTGTAGATCTGTACACAGAGAAAGTGAATTGCTTGCTTTAATTCATATTGATCTTGGTGATTTGAAAAACAATATAACTAGAGGTGGTAAGAAATTCTATTTTACTTTTGTAGATGACTTCTCTATATATATACTGAAGTATATTTGCTTAGATCTAAAGATGAAGCTTTTGATATGTTTTTGACATATAAAATTAAAGTAGAGAATCAACTTAATAAGAAAATTAAAAGGATTAGATCAGATAGAGGGGATTTTACATTGTTTAATGAATATTGTGAAGAACATGGGATTATTCATGAGACTACACCTCCTTATTCTCCTAAATCTAATGACATGCATAACAGAAAGAAAAAAAATAGAACTTTAAAAGAGATGATGAATGCTTTGCTAATTAGTTCGGGTGCACATCTTAACTTATGGGGAAAAGCTATTCTCTCTGCTTGTCACATTCAGAATAGAATTTCCTATAAGAAATCGGGTAAAACTCTTTATGAACTTTGGTTAGGTCACTCTCCAAACCTTAATTACCTCAAAGTGTGGGGGTGCCTAGCTAAAGTTCTTTTACCAGAACCTAAGAAAAGAAAATTAGGTCCTAAATACTTTGATTGCATGTTTATTGGCTATACTCAAAATAGTGCTTCATATATATTCCTAGTGGTTAGAAGTGAGCAAAATATCATGGAGCCTATCACTATTGTTGAAACCAAGAATGCTGATTTCTTTAAGCACATATTTCCAATGAAGATGGATAATATTAGGTTGACTTCTGCATCTCACTCATCGCACCCTTCTGATGCACCATCATATGATAATGATGATGAGATAGAAGTAAGAAAGAGTAAACGACTTAGGAAGGAGACTAATTTAGGTGATGGCTTTTTCACCTTTCTTATTGATAATGATCCTCTTACAACCACGAGGCCATCACATCTCCTGATGCCACATTTTGGAAAGGAGCAATCAATTGTGAATTAGAATCTATTACGTCAAATCACACTTGGGAACTTGTCACCTTGCCCCTGGTGCTAAAACTATTGGTTACAAGTGGATATTTAAAAGAAGCTAAAACCCGATGGATCTATTGACAAGTTCAAAGCTAGATTAGTTGCTAAAGGTTTCAACCAAAAGAAAGACATTGATTATTTTGATACATTTGCTCCTGATACAATGTGGGACTAAAAATAAGGGTTGAATTAAAGAAATAAACCAAATATCCAACACCTGTAAGCAGCAGCAGTAGCCACCATTTATGACTATGAATATCTTAGTGTATCGCACGTCACATGCTTGAGCACGTTGCACGTTACATGCTTAAGCATGTCGCATGCCATATGTTTGGAGATATTCTTAAATCAGACCCATGTTCATGTGTATACCTCAACCCTTACACAGGGTGAGCTAGGGCACGTATTGCCCTTCGTGCCGATGTACTTATGCAGCTTTGCATCACCCCTAGGCTCAGATGCTTGCTCTTCCTGCTTAGGCACAGTCTCGTATTAACGCCATGCAATATGCTTACTCTTATTGCTCGGGTGCATCCCCATATCAACGTAATACATGCATATTTGCTCATCTTGTGCTTGCGCATCTCATCACCCTGCTATACAACGAGGCTTGGAAAAAATGGAGGAAGCTCCATAGACTCAATACCATGGGGAGGGGGTAGCCAACCCTTTTACATTAGGCCCCCACCACCATGGCCCACTACCATGATCCCATATTACCCCCACACCCCATGCGGATGTGAGCAATACCCTGTCCCACACGTAGGTGCGAGCCCTAGCAGGGACAAGCATGGCTGCCCCTCCCCCATATGATAGGGAGCGGGGGTGCCTCAGTCTCTTATGTCGTAGGGAGAAGAGATGCTCTGGTTTGCACCCTCTATGCTTTCTGTCTTCCTCGTGTTTCCTTGATGACGATGACATAGTGAGATATTTTGCATCATACGAAGAATCTCAATGTCAGTCATGCACCTTCGAATTTACTTGAGTAACTCACAATCACATGCTTACATATCCATAAATGGCTCAATTATCCCACTTGTCTACGTACATGTCAAGTGTTTACCAAAATATCACAAAGAAATAGGAATTTGGTGGTACTTCTTGCGTGCATTCACAGATGTATGCTTGTCACTCTTATGCGAGGTCAAATATTGTTTCAATATGTGGGACCCATAAGCTCATAACATGGGACCCAACACGCATGCGAGTAACTTGCATACTAATTATTTGTTGAAATGATACAATTAGTGATGAGCAACAAATCATTGACCGATGCATGCTATCACTCACACTCATTGCACGACGAAATATCGTAGATAGGAATTGGTTCAACTTGCGATCCTACTACTTTTACATATAAGCTTATCACTTACTCTCTAACATGCGAGCTTGCTACCTTTGGGAGGATATAACATCTTGCTTTTGGGGCACCCCGCTCCCTGAGCCTCTGCAAGAGGGCCGTTGCCCCTTTGACCCCCTTCTAGCTGATCGACCAGCGGACCGTCATCAACTCTGTGAAAAGATGTAACTGTAAACCTGTTGTAATAATTTTTACATATCTAAGAGCCACCCAAGAACTATTCTTATGCATTCTATCCAAACTTATATCTTGATCATCATATACATGCAAGCTATCAAAAGTGCATTATCTAAATTTTCTGCCGGAGTGTTACGATGAAACAGCAAGTCAAAATTCTTCCATGTAGTATCATATCGATATTGCATGCTTAGACATGCTTTGTCTTTCGATATTGCACTCTGGGTGACATCTATGCAGCTCAAAATATTCTGCTGACAAAGTTCAGTGCTTAAAACAAAAATGAAAGCATCTTTGTTCATTCCTCTGGATGCGTTTTGTTTTTTCTTTTTTGGTGGTAGAAATTTGAGCTATTTGCATCATGCGCTCTGTCACCATTAAAAGCTGATGCCCCTTGCATCTCATCGTTCTCTTGACTAGCATTTGGCAAATTCCTTGGTTATCGCAGGAGGATAGTGGGTGTGGCTCATGTTGAAGATTTAGAGTCGATTACTGATCCTAGCAAGCGAGCTTGCTGTGAGCGTCGTGCTCTCAACCTTGCAAAGATGCTTCTCATAGAAAGGCGTAGGTTTGATTCAATCGGTCAGGTCATTTCAGCAATCCAGGATGTTTCATCAAGCTGAGTGTAATGGGGCGCTGTTAGAGCCGTAATAAAACATGGTCAATATGCCTACATCGTGTTGTATCATTCTACTCTCTGCTTCTTAAGCTGCAAGACTAAATCATACAGCATCATGTACCGAAAGAGAGCGTGTTTGTGAGTGAATATATATTGACAGCCTTGCGTTGATTGCCAGGCTATAGGAAGTTGTAATATCATGTGATTCCTGCAAATGTTGTCTTGGATTTAGTCGAGCATGGGCTCGCGTTCTTGTTTGCTACCAGTAATCTCCACAGGAGCACTTGCCGTCCTTGAACGAATGAAACCGTCTCGAGTCTCTCAAGATGATCTCTCTCCCTTCAACCTGTGAAGCGAATTTCATCCAGTTATGGCAATCCCCGCACACCCTGAGGTTCTTGATCACCCGAATCGGCCGTGCATTTCCTGTTTTCAGCACCGCGAAGGAGAGCGCCAGCCTCTCGCTGTGCCGGCCGAGAATTCTCTCCTTCTGAACCTCGTCGACATCGTGAAGCACAAGCTCCGTCATCGGGACATAGCCCATGCCCCTGCATCTGCCGTCCAACTCTCCTAGCTTCTCATATATCTCCTCCTGGTTCGGATGGGAAACATCTCCTGCCACAAAGACGTGCTTTTTGTTCGCGAGCTCAACCCAGCTGCATCCGGCTTCCTTCTTCAGTTCCCGGTCTCTCATCTTCGCTCTCACATCGATTGCTTCTCTCCACAAGCCAAAGGAAGCATACATATTCGCTAGGAGTACATGAGTGGTCTCATCCTCGGGCTCCTGCTCCAAAACTCTCGCCGCTGCTCTCTTGCCCATCTCAAGCTGCCTATGCGCGTGGCAAGCTCCAAGCAGCACTTTCCACAGGGGCAAGCTAGAGCCACGCTTGAGCTTCAAGTGGGAAATCCCGGTCTCAATCATGGCTTCTGCCCTCGCGAATTGGCCTGCACGGCCAAACAAATCGACCATACAAGCATAATGCTCGATGCTTGGTTCTGCATTCTTGTCGTCGCTCATCATACTGAAACAGCGCGACCCTTCGTCAATTAAACCAGCATGAGCACAAGCCGTGAGCAGTCCAAGATAGGTGATTGTGTTCGGCTTGATGCCATCGTTCGTCATCTTTTCAAAGAGGCCGAGAGATTCGCAGGCCATGCCGTGATGCGCACATCCTGTAATCATGGCGGTCCATGAGACCACGTCCCTGCACTCCATGCGTTGAAACGTTCTGGCCGCATCACCAATGCTGCCACATTTCGAATACATGGATACCAACGCATTGCTGACCGACAAGAGTGAAGTTTTAGGATGATGGTGTTTCAGAGAAAAACCATGGATCTGCTTCCCTAGTTCAACAGATGCCAATCTTCCACAGGCCGTGAGAAGGATCGAAAGGCTCAAATGATCAAATGGCAGCCCTTCGTCGAGCAAGCAAATGAAATGTTCGACAGCGTCATCGTAGCTGCCGTTGATGGAATAGCCATCCATCAACGCATTCCAAGAGTGTGAATCTCGCTCCATCATACCCTCGAACATCTTCTCTGCATCCCGTAACCTGCTGTTCTTCGCATACATCGTTATGACCGCATTACAAACCGAAACCTGCATCCCTTTCCTTTCCGATCTTCGCAACATATACCCATGAATCTCCCTCCCCGGCTTGCATGAAGGCAACCCAGACGACGTCGCACCAAGAATCGCGATCAGTGTGCGGTCGTCAGGCTCGAGCCCAGACCACCTCATTTCTTCAAACAACCGATAACAATTCTCTGATTGTTCATTCTGCGAGTACGCTGCAAGCATCGAGTTCCAACTGATAACATCCTTAAGAGGCATTCTATCAAACACCATTCTCCCTTTCACCACATCGCGGCACTTACCATACATAGTGATCAAAGAGTTCCCTATGCTTGTATCAGATTCAAACCCCGATCGAATAACGTGACCATGAACTTGCCTTCCCAATCTTAAATCCAACATCGAAGAAACTGCACTCAGCACACTCAGCACTGTAATCCTATTGGGCTTAACACCTTGCTTTCTACTTAGCCTACCGAACAAGCTCAACGCCTGCCCACACTCCCCGTTCTGTTCGTACCCCGCGATCATCGCATTCCAGCTTACAACGTTCATCCCATCGGCCGAGTCGAAAACTCTCCTAGCGTCTCTCGACGCGCCGCACTTTGCATAGAATGTAACAAGCGAATTCATCATCTTTACTTCATGGATTATCCCCTCCTTGATCATCCTCGCGTGTAGCGTCCTCCCGGTCTCAATCTCTTCCCAGTCCGCGCATGCACCGAGCACGATAATGTACGTGGCGGCCGACGGGGCCAACTGTTCGACATTGATCATGGTTGACAACAACCCAAATGACTCGTTGTATTGGCCATGGGCTACGTGGGCAGATAGGATAGAATTCCATAAAGGCACGTCGTGGTTGTGGGACGAGGGGATTTCGTCGAACACTTTGCGTGAGGAGGTCAGATGGCCGGAGGCCGAGTACATTGCGATGAGAGAAGTGCGGACGCCGTGGTCCGCAGCGAGCCCCGACCGGATGGACCTTGCGTGCAGCTGCTGCCCGAGGGCCGGGTCCGAGAGGAGGGAGCTGGCCTTGAGGAGGCCTGCGAGGGCGAACTCGTTTGGTCTGTGGCCGGGGTTTGAGGGCTCGTTGAAGAGGCTGAAGGCCTGGGAGAAGTTGCCATGCTTGGTGTTTGAGAGGATGAGGGAGTTGTGGTCTGGGAGTGAAACTGGGGTTGATAGCGGAGTCATTTGGCGAGGATGGGTGAAAATTTTGAGAACAAAAATCTTGCTGTACAATATGAACTGCTTTCAAGTCCTTTCCCTGTCGTATTGTGTTGGAGGCTGGAGAGCCATGTTGATTGTCGGGTGGATATGGTTGAAACGGAAAATTTGCATCTAATATGGATCGATTAGAAATAACCTGGGCACAAAGTGTACGGCACGGAAAAAACCCCACGAACAAGATGTGATACATGCATGTAACCATAAAAGAGCGAGAAGTGTGGGTGTGTGTGTCGGTATCGTCGGGGGTAAAAAGTACAAAATGCAAACACGTAAATTAGTGGCTTAGGGGGTGTTTTTTTTTTTTTTGGTTTTTTGGAGGATATCAACCATGTAAATAAGTGGCTGGGGGTTTAGGGGGATTTGTTCCCGTCAGCTTGTGACTGGGACAAAAGGTGACACCTAGGACAATTTTAGGTGGACAGTCCTTGTAACCCGTGCACATAGTGCACAACGCAAAAAACCCCATGAACAGGATTCGTCGAATGCGTCCAACCGAAAATGAGTGAGAATCGTGGGTGTGTATCGGTATCGTCGGAGGGAAAATTGTATTAAAATGCAAGTAAAAAGACCAAAATGGCAAACTTGTGAACACAATGGGTTGGGGGTTTTTCTTTTGGCGGGAGTTTGTCCCAGTCAGCTTGTGACTGGGATAAACATGTCAACTGGGACAATCTCCGTTGTACAGCCCTCTTTTGTATGATAAGCTAGTCATAACCCGTGCCCGTATGGCACAGTTCATTTAAGATATTCTCCTGTCAAAAGCTTGGTTCCTAGAAAATTCGTCAATTGCATAATAGACAGTCTCCTCTATGGAACCTGACATAATATTATTTTATAAAATTAAATCTTGAAGAAAATGCCGGTAGCTTCACGATTATATTATACATTTGAAATCTTTTTTATAAATCGTTTTTGTATAATCCAAAATCATTTACGTCCCCGTAGATTTTATAATCCGACTCTTTCTTGTATAATTAACGTGTTTGAATTCATAAAGGGCCATGCTTTGATTCACGCCCGACCCGAAACCCCAGTCCGTTAATGGGCCCCACACCCACCCCTTCGGTTCGTCCCCACTCGGCAACGAAAATATATAGTTATCTTGGGTGGTTGAGGACGTAGGTAAAATTACATACAATCAAATCTCAAAAAATTAAATACAATCAAATCTCTAAACCTTCGAAATATAGGGACATAAAAAACAAAGGATATCTCAAAGATTCTAGTTTCTTTGCGAATTTAATTTAGCCTTCTTTCATTAAGAAATGCACTGATTTTTTGTTGCCAACCAAGGTTAGAGTTGCTAGTCTTCTAATTATCTTTTGATTAATTTACTCTATTAATCGGCATTTAGTTCTACTCTTTTCAATCATTTATGTGAAATAAAAATAAGGTAGAAAATTATTTATATGACTTAATTATCAAACCCACGTTATTATTGTGCTTTTAATTTGTTAATTTTCTCCTTTTGGGAAAATTACCGTTTCCATTATCCTAGTCAGCGTCACAATCAACAACCCAAAATATGACTGGGACAAAACTGTCACGTAGGACAAAATTCAAAAAAGGTCGTCAATTGTATAATAGATATCTCCCCTCCAGTGTGATTAATGCCGATGGCCATAAATATGAGATGCAATTATGAAAAACATACTTGCAGCGTATGTAACACAACCATATGCTGTATGCACGGTCTAAGTTGAAATATATAACAATTCATCGTTTCCTTCAAAGGCAAGAAGATCTAATTTTTTACCGTTCATTGGTGAGAAAAACAAAAAAAAAGCACGCCCAAAAGTGGGACAACTGGGTCTTAATGTCAAAGCTGAGCAAAAAATGCCAAGGAGTTGGAAACTATGAGCTAAAGGTTTGCTAGTACTAGGAATTCATCTTTTGGTCCCTCGGATCGATGTACATAACACTTGATATGACACTAGCGGTAGGATTGTAGACATGTTAGACTCAGAAGACGTAATGGGCAAATGAATCTGGATGGGACCCCTCATATAATCTGTATAGCATAGTCCGTCAGCATGTTACTGAACCGAATCCACGATGATGGACATAGCTTCGACTTCTCCGTGTCATAGCTTTGACTCCTCTGATGTTCAAATTAGAACCTGAGAGATAAAATGTATAATCTCAAAAGTAAAGACAGAAAATAGAGAAGGATAAGAATAAAGTGAATTTACTTCTTCCCAAATGGGAGCATCCCAAATAAGAATAAGAGGGATATATATATGATTATGAAGGGGTATTTTAGTAACTTGTAGGATGTGCCTCCTGTTGGGCCTTTTGTGGCAACTTACGAGTTGGGTCATTGATCCTTTTCATATTAGGTTTGTGGTCCCCCATCCTAACCAATCTGTAGCTTTCATAGAATTGGGTTAGTATTTATCTTTCTTGAAGACATAAGCGGAAAGAAAGTGTGTTGTCTTGTGGTAATACGGTGTTTGGTCCAATATAATGATTTTAATCAGATGATTGGATATTGTTATTCAAGAAAGAATTTTGATTTGTCACTTTGTCATAGCACTTAAGCAGAACATTTGGATAACGTGCATTTAAGATCTTACTTAAATATGATACTTTAGAACCGAAGTTTGCACAAGACGCATATGTTGGAGAATGTATGCCCTTAAGAAAATTATTGTAATTGTAATAGACATATCAATCGAAATGATAGTAAGCTATTTGGTAATCTTTATCTATGATATCATTTGTATTACTTCTATGATTGATGTGATTATATGATGCATGGATAAAGTCCCAGGACTTATTAGAGGAACATTCGGATCATGATAAGATCATAATAATGCGGCCAATGTGTTCGTCAATCATATGTCCCAAACTATTCCTGATCAGAGGAATATCGAGACGAGACATCGATATTCCGGTTAGACCGGTTTGCATTAATCTATACCATCAGATGGTAGTGACTGGTCTCATAGTCACTCGGTGTGGAGACATCGTTAGATAATGCACATGTGCTTGTTAGGAGAGTAAGTTCATAGAAAGACTCGCCAAAGATACTTCGTATGGTTATCATACTCTGAGTGTCAACAGAAGATCTCTGGTTGCAGTATGTGTCAGCTGGTCCTTTGATCGGAGATGTGCTAAATTTTGCATGTGTAAAATTATACTTTGGTAGTTACTGAACATTGGGTTTATAGTTGATGTGTAGGTACATGCTGGGTATGGCTAAAAGCATGTGAAGGAAGTGCCATGCTGTCGTGATTCGTCTCCTCAGGTATGAGAGGTTAGTGTTGATGTTGAGTAAATGGATCCATAGTAGATTCCTGGCCAAGGTAGGAGATGAACTTGATAAAGAGTTAACGAGTATCATCCAACCAATAACTATGTGATCACATTTGAATGAAGTGTTTAAGGTTAATGGGGGTTGACTCTATACTGTACTCTAAACACCTTAGCGATACAGTGATAACGAAGGGACCAAACTACACAAAATCTATCATGGTAAGGCCCATATTATCGCAGAGATATTCCAGTCTCCCAAACTAGATAATGACGATTCTGAAACGGGGGTTGGCACGCTAAGCTATGGCCGTTACTGATCAGGGACACGGTGTGTTCATGTTCACTACTGAAGTAGAAATCGGGCTATTAGAGTCTCACACTGATGATGAATTCCTCACGAAAAGCTAAGGAAGAACCTTTGAGTATATATGATAAACTAGAGCAAAGATCGCAAGGGGTTGTGATCAAAAAAGAAGAAGACATCCAGTCAGCATTGATTAGTCGACTAGTGCGTATTAACTAGTCGATGAATCAACCAATAGTTAACTAGGCAGAGTGTAATTATTATAGAGAGTTGACTGGTCGACTAGCTACGGTCACTATTTGACTAGTCGACTAATGCTGACACGACGTGACGTGGAATTCCAAATTTGATGCGAGATTTGATTGGGAATCAATCCTAAATCAAATATATTTCATATCCTAGGGTTCTAATGTGATTAGAACTCATTTAGGATGCTTATTCTTCTTTGTGCATTTAGGGACGGTGTTGATTTCTATACGAACACTCAATCCGAATCAGATTCGGCTCTTCCTAGCACTATATAAATGGGTCTACGCCAGACCTCTTGATATAAATGTGATGAGTGATTATTTTACATACTTCTAGTGGGCATTACTCATGCATTTCATCACATAAAATCCTACTTTATATGCCACTTCATCCCATTTTTGTTTCGTTTCACTCTTTGAGTGTTTATATGCATTTCAGGTTAAAGTCGGGCTATTCAGAGCCATTTAGAGTCAAGGAATGAAGAGAAAAACAGTGAGAAGCAAAAGAATCAAGGTGAAGAAGAAATCAAGAGAATTGGACCTATACAGCCGTGTGTGCAATCACACACGACCGTGTCATGACATTGGCAGCAGCAAAGCCTCACACGACCGTGTGTGTTACCTCACATGGTTGTGTGTGTGAGCTGTGGTTGAAGACCCCCACGCGACCTAGCACACGGTTGTGTGGGACGTGTGTGATGCGCTGGAGAAGAGCTAAAGAGGACTTGACACGGTCGTGGAAGAGCATCACATGACCGTGCCAGGGAGAGTTACAGAAGACATTTTTGTACTGCCATTTACACAGTCGTGTAGGGTTTATACATGATCGTGTTGATCTAGAAAAGCAAAGAGGCATGCTTTGAGCTGAGTTGACACGACCATGTCAATTGCTTGGCATGGTCATGTTGGGTCGAATTCTGTCTGAACCCATTAGGGGGTTTGTGCTAGTATTTGAATGTTGTGTGCGTCGATTGAAAGGGCATGCCTTCTTTCTTCATTGTTCTTCCTTTACAAAATAATTTAGGTTAGTTTAGGAGTAGCGTAGCGTATCTTCTCTTAGAAGCACTTGAATCAATTGGATCTTTGGATTGCACACTTTTTGGAGCAAAGTATCTTCTTCTTGATTAGGTTATCTATTTATTCTTGTGATATCTCTGTGATGAATTCTGTTATGTTTGTAGCATAGTTTTTATCTAGGGCATGGGTTGAACCCTAATGCGAATTGAGTATGGAATAATCTATTTTGTTTATTCTTTGAATTATCGAATTAGGGTTTTGCCTTGGACATTTTATTATCAATAAATACTATCTATGTCGCCAATGACTGTAGGGTCTAGATTAGAGATGACAAGCAATGACCTAACATCTATCCACGGCAGTGGCATGAAGGAAGGTTGAGAATATTGTTGTGCGTTATGCACCCATTGTGTGCGATGACCAACGACAGTCGGCTTTGTCGTACGATAGGTAGTCCTATCATAGCATCACAACAGTGGGGGTAGGTATTAACATCAGGTGCAACAACCTCACCCTAGGATAATTCGATAGCTAGACAAAGTGTTCATTTCCATATTCAATCCACAGTAGAGGGGAAACCTAGCCCTAGAGCTTTTCTTCTGTTGTATCCTATCATTCCCTTCTCACAAATATTCACGTAGGTAACTATAACCTAGGATCAACTAGTACTCAGTCAGACACCTCCCTGTGGATCGACCCATAAGTGCTACAACAACACTGTGCACTTGCGATAGAAAGTATAAATCTGTTGATGAATGTTTTTTGTTTTTACCCCTTTTCATACACATTTCACGTTGTTTTATTCACTTTTTTTCTCTGTTTTCCCCGTCTTCGTTTCCATTTTGCTTTTATGGCCATTTTGTACTTTTCAAGAATTACATATCAAATCGAGGCCATAAAGCGTGAAAAGGGCACAAAAAGGTGAAAGGAGTGGAAGCGGGAGCTCAAAGTGTGCAAAAGTGGGAGAAAGAGAAGAATATATGGCACAAACGGTCGTGTCGTTTCAATGCGGCCACATCCTCACAACACCCAGCAAAGCTCAACTCAATTCCAAGCAGCCGCGTGAAGGTACTCCAAACGGTCGTGTCACTCAGCAACCAAGCAGCCTATCAATCAATTCCATGCAGCCGTGTGAACTTCATCCAAACGGCTGCGTCGCTGAAGGAAAGAAACGAAGAATCTTCAATCAATGTGGTCGCGTGATGAAGATGACAGGGTCGCTGAAGGAAAGAAACGAAACCTGGGGATAGCTCCTCCAGCAGGTCGACCGAACCGACGTCTGCCATAAGGATGGGGCAACTCTCCCAGCAGACTGACACCACGTCGGCCGTAAGGCTGGGGACCACTCCCCCAGCAGGTCGACCGTGTGTTGACCTCCAGGACGAGGCCAACTCTCCTGAGGTGCCAACCATTCAACATAACCTCGAGCAAAACGATCTGCCGGTGATTATCTATTTTCCCCAAGCCTGGACGCATGATAGCTGGAGCACAACCAGGATTGAGGAAGGGGGCATAGCAACAACCAAACAATAAGCACTGGACGATCACCGATTCCCGTTACAAAAATAGGATTCCCATTACAAAAAGAGATCGTTTACAAAGAAAGAAAAATGTCACAAAAAGCCTAAGCTCCTGATCACTCCATATTTTACACTTTTTTTCTGCATGTTTGCATGCCATTTTGATCGCTCGAATCGCGCTTTTCACGATTTTTCGGTAATATTGCGATGCTTTTCACGATTTCTTGTTTTTGTCGAATTTCAGGAGATTTCGAGCGATTTGGAGTGATTCTGATATGCACCCACTCCGGAGTGTCACCCGTGACTCTCCCGAGGGGAATTTTGCTATTGGAGAGGAGTGGAAGAAGAAAGAACATCGTAGGAGCGACGAGGGAGCAAAAATACGAAGATTGGGCATTTTGAGCATGTCACTCGGCCGAGTGAAGGAGTCACTCGGCCGAGTGAAGGAGTCACTCGGCCGACCATCGAGAGCCCGCTCGGCCGGCCAGATCAGACGCGCAGAAGACAGAGTATCAGCATGCACTCGGCCGAGCATCGCCAGCCCACTCGGCCGAACCACGGAGACACCACTCGCTCGAGTGGCATCAAGATGACGGCAACAAAAAGTCCAGAGTTACTGTAATTTGTCAGTCAAATCCCGAGTTCCGACTCGGCCGAGTGAAGAAGTCCCCTAGGCCGAAGCAAAGAAAGTCACTCGGCCGAGTGACTCCCGAGGAGCCGACCCCCAAAAGTCTGAAGTTACTGGAATTTGTCAGGGTTTGTCACTCGGCCGAATGAGATTTGTCGCTCGGCCGAGTGAGTCGCGCTGCCTGTAGCGTAAAATGCGATTTTGAGGCTGCGCAGGGGTATTTTCGTCACAGTTTTTTGGGCGATTTTGGGGGGTATTTAACCTCAGTTTTTAACCTAGTTTAGGGAGCTTTTCAGAACTTTTTTTGCAGCCTTTTTTAGATTACTTTTAGGAGATTAGATTGAGCTTTTAGGGGAGAGAGAAAAGTGTTATTTTGTTGGATGCTATTGATTCTTCATTGGTTTGTCTCTCTCTCTATCAAAAACTCCATTTTTATTGATATATTGAATATTGCCATGAATTATATTGATTTTATTTGTGAATTTCTATTGAATTTAATTATGAATTGTGAGTAGTGTTATTGTCTTAGGGCGTGGGGATGAACCCTACGAACCCTATTTCTAATTTGTGATGAATTGGTGAAATTATTGCTAGAATTGATTAGGGTTAGTTTGGGATTGATTTAATACGAATAGCTAGGGATTCATACCGATTGGGATTTGCAAGAGATTGAATCCCAACTCGATAGGAAGTCCTAGATATTCGAATTGGGTTACAATTGGATTTCTCCGGAATCGGTTTGTAAGAGATTGGACCGAAACTAGGGTTTTCGATTGCAATTCTATACCAATACCCGTTTGCAAGAGATTGGACGGGTAGGAACTATCCTAACATAGGTCGTAGCTCGAGTTTGCACGAGAGTGGGCTTGAGATACGATTGAACGATGATGTTTTTCTTCACGCGCTAGCTTGCCTAGGTTAGGGTTTGCAAGAGATTGGACCATACCCTAGGTTTGCTATAGACCGGCAATAGCGCGAGAGCGTGAGCTTGGTTCTACATTTAGTTGCAACTAGTTCACCTGAATTTCAAGTCTAGCATTTGTGACACCTACGCATCACAATGACGAGAAACGGTTTGTAGCGGGATTCCCTACCCCTAGGCGTCTTTATTAATTTGATATTCCTTTTATACCATTGAACGACTGTGACCGCTTTATTGCGAACATTTCTCGACTGCTCATATAGCCAGGTGAATTGAAGAAGACACCGTCATTTGGCCTCATCGTGTTCGATACCTGCTCGCCGCTACACCGTGCGCTTGCGGTAAGACTAGCGAGTCTCGTCCCGGGTGTGTATCCGGGGCGCGATCAAGTTTTTGGCGCCGTTACCGGGGATGCGATAGTGTTTGATTCTACCTACCTAGCTATTTTTATTTTTTGTTCTATTATTTCTATTTTATTTTTACCCTTCCTTTGTGCTAACTATTTCTTTGAAACTCTGTTCTCCCTTGCATGTACACAAGATCCTCGGCGAACCCCGAAGAAATACTATACGATCCGGGGATCGAGCGTACATTGAGGAGGATCCGAGCGGAGAAGAGACCCGTTACGGAAGGAAATTTTATGACTCATCCTGAGACACCCGAAGAATTGGTGGAGCGAATGGCGAGGATCATTTCCATTAGAGATAGGCTTCGGCCTAAGACTTCTTCCACTACCTCGTCCATAGCCATGCCGGAGTTGGCGGCCGACAAAAATTTCGAATTGAAGACCGGATTGGTGGTTCTTATGCAACAAGATCCTTTTCATGGGAACTCCCATGAAAACCCTCATTACCACATCCAGCTCTTCCTATCCAAATGTGCCACCTTCCAAATGCCGGGCGTCTCCATAGATGCTATCAGACTGCGCCTCTTCCCCTTCTAACTCAAGGACAAGGCCTTATATTGGTTGAGGACGCAAGCTGAAGGAATCTTCACCACTTGGGATGAATTGGCGAGTGCCTTCGTCAACAAATTTTACCCGCCCTCCAAGACGGTGAAGATAAGAAGTGCTCTCAAGTCCTTCAAGTAAGGACCACAGGAGACTCTCTATGAGGCGTGGGAGCGCTTCAAGGACTTACAACATCAATGCCCCCATCACAGCATTGAAGATTGGGAGCTTGTCCACAGTTTCTACAATGGACTTCAACCGGGCACAAAACAGATTATTGATGCTACCGCCAACGGAGCCATTTTGTCAAAGACCCCCAATGAAGCTACGGCCTTGCTAGAGGAGATGGCCTCCAACAACCAACAATGGGGACGATCGAGGACACTCTTCATCCTCCTTGAAGCCCACGAGTATTTATGAGGCAAAGGCCGTGGCGGAGCTTGCTAGCAAGTTTGACTCTCTCCATAAGGTAGTGGAGAGGTTGGAGAAATTCATTACCGAGCCACAAGGGGCCCCTACTACATCCGCACCGACAAACCATATGAGTGATTGGCAAGACCAATCCCAAGCCATGTATGTAGGAGGAGAGCAAGGAGAAGAAACTTTGGAGCAAATTCAGTATGTTGCGGGGAATTCCGGATATTGGGCCAACCCGACCGCTAGAAACCATCCGGGTTTTTCTTATGCTAATAATAATGGTGCCTTGAACCCCCCGCCACAACAACCTCCTCAAGCTCGGGCTCCACCACCACCACAACCGAATTATCAACCAAGGGGGCCACCGCAACAAAACTTCCCACAGAGGCAACAAGTGGGACCTTATAGGCCACCCGGGTATAATCAAGGGTGGAGAAATCTCAACCCTCCACAAGCTCAACCACGTTCGGATTTTGAAGCTAAGGTGGATGAGTTTATGGCGGAGCAAAAAAAGATTAATGCCACGTTGAAAGCGGGACAAGATTCTCTCACCACCGTCGTCGCTCAAATCGGGGAGCAACTTGCGTTGCTCAATAGAAATAACCAACAATTGCCGGCTCAACTCGAGCCAAATCCACGGGGCAACACCGGCCATATCAACGCGGTTGTTGCGGTTACAATAAGAGGGGGGAAGGATACCACTCCCCCCATGACCCAAATCAAGGAACCCGTGGTGGAGATCCTAGAAGAGAGTGAGCCGGTAATTAAGGTGGAAAAAGAGAAGGAACCACAAGAAGGAACAAAATCTAGAGAGGAAGAACCTATTGATGAGCGCCGATTCATGCCACCGGTGCCTTTCCCTCAACGGCTAGCTAGAGCCAAGATCGAGAAGAGGCTAGCCAAGTTCCTCGAATACTTGAGAGGGGTGAGCCTCAATATCCCTTTTCTTGGTGCCTTAGTGGAAATCCCGTCCTACGCGAAGTTCTTAAAGGAATTGATTACGGGAAGGAAAAGGAAGGAGAAGATCATGCTCGCGGAACAAGGAACTTGGTTTACTAGGAGGGAGAAGGAGCCCGCCAAATTTAAAGATCCCGGGAGTTTTCGGATTCCTTGCACACTCGGAGGCGTCCCCCTACAAAAAGCATTGGTTGATTTAGGCGCTAGTGTGAGCCTCATGCCTCTCACCATGTTCCGGAAGTTGAATACCGGTACGGATTTAAAGCCAACCAACATGAGGATTCAACTCGCGGACGGTCAGATTACAAGGCCAGTTGGGATCGTGGAGAATATCCCACTCCAAGTTCCGGGAGGCATATGCTTGTCTTGTGATTTTGTGATCATGGACATCAAGGAAGAGGGTGACACATCGCTCATACTTGGACGCCCATTCCTCGCCACCGCCGGTGTAATCGTCGATGTGCGGGAAGGGACTCTTACATTGAATGTAGGAAACATTGAAGTCGAGCTCCATATACCAAAGGCTATGAAGCACATGCCGTATCATGAGGAGCTAGATTACTTGGACCTCCTCGATGAGGTCATAGAAGAGGCTATCCCCTACTCCATCGGTGCGCTCCATGACGACGGCTTCGAAGAAGGCCAAGATTTGGTCGAAGAAGAGAAGATGGAGGACTCTCCCAATAGCCCCACGGTGAATGATGATGGCGACGCTGATGTCGCAAGAATACGGGAGCTTTGCATGCTCTTGACATTGAAGAATCCGAAGAAAGCTCCACCGATTCGAAGATCGGTGTCACCGGCGAAGTCGAAGACCGGAACAAGCTCAAGCTTGGGGGAGCCATCCCCCAACATTGCTCATGATGAAGCGGCACTGAGGAAGGCCACACACCACCACGATCAAAATCCGAGCGGTCTTCCCGGCAAGTTCGACGGGTGCATCTCATATGCACCCAACATCAAGCGTTAATTGAAAATCCAAAGGGGTCGAGCTCAAGACCTTAAATGAGTGCTTGTCGGGAGGCAACCCGACGGTTTTTGCATTCTTTTTATTTTGGTTTTTATTTTTTTTTTAGACTTTATTAGTGTTTTGAGTCTTTTTGCCCTTAAAAACCGTGACAACGGGTCTTGATTTCTATGACATGAGAGGAAAAAAGGAGATCTCTCATGGGGAGTGTAATGCCCTGCTAAGCTACTGCACAAGTACTAGAGGGGGGTGAATAGTACTTTAAAATAATTAAGAGGCTAATTTCTAATTACCGTGCAAACTCTACCAATTTAATGCGGAAATGCAGAATAGTAAATAATCGACAACAAATAAACAATCGCAAACAAACGATATTACTGGGTTCGGATCCACCCAAGTCTCCTCGACTTGTTCTCGGTGATCCTACGTCCCAACCACCCGGATCCCCTCCGGATACTTGAGTTAGAAACCCTAACTCAAGATTTCCACTATGAAATACTTGTGAAAAACCTTCACAAGTCAAATCATACACAAATGAAATTTGTGACTCCCACAACCCGGGATCACTACCACTCTCACAACCGAGAGTAAAACACTTACAAAATGAAAGTTAATGAAATAGAACTTCTTGCCGACAAAATACCTATGCCTTGAGTAAACTTACGATTTAGGGCAAAGATGATTTTGAGGAAGAAGAAGTGGCACCAAACCCTAGCTCCAAGATGTAGATCAGCGATGGAGAGCTATGAGGTTGTTGGTGACCTAGGATCAAGCACTTGGCTTGGAAGGCTCACAATCAATGAATCTCTCTTTTGAAATAAGAGTGAGAGGAGATTCAAGATTGGAATTGAATGAGCTTTAAATGAGAAGAAATGATTTCTCTTTGATCTCTAAACTTGTCTTAATATCAGCCTTGAGTGCAATGAATGCAGCTCAACAAGTATATATAGGTTAGAGGAAAGAGAGAGAGAGAAAAATGTTTCAATTAAAGCTCCAACGGCTCTATTCTGAACCAAACTAGTCGGTCAAAGAACAACCACTGACCGACTAGTTCATCAACTAGTCGGTCGGTCAATCAACATGAACCGACTAAGTGGTGAACAAGGAATAGGTCGAAGTTCGGACAAGCAGAACTAGTCGGTCAAAGCACACTTGCCAACCGACTAGTTTCACAACTAGTCGGTCGGTGAGTTAACTTAGACCGACTAAGAGATAAAACAAATAGTCTGAGTACAAATTGAATTAGTCGGTCCAAGAACAAAAGTTGACCGACTAGTTCATCAACTAGTCGGTCGCCAAATGTGCATAGACTGACTAACGACAAACAGTAACTTAGCATGTACAGTAGAAGCTCAACTAGTCGGTCACAGAAGCATCACTGACCGACTAGTTGTGAAACAAGTCGTTCGGTGAGTCAACGTAGACCGACTAACTGTAAACAGTAAAGAGCTATGATTTGAGAAGGCAAACTAGTCGGTCCAATAAGGATTGTCGACCGACTAGATCACCATCTAGTCGGTTGGTTCTTCTTCTTGAACCAACTAACATGCACAAGAAGTCGCGAATCGAAGCGCGATGCTTCGGGAAAGTTAGTATCGACTTCTTACAAGTTCCTAGATCTAAGATAGGAGCGATATGAAGATTAAAACGTAAGACCTACTCAAAGCTTAACATTCTACGGAACGAAGCTAAAAGACAATAAAATAAACTTTGACGAACCGTCTTCGAAAGCTTCAATCCGAATCTTCATGACTTCTAAAAAGGTCCAAAAGCTTCAACGAAGCTTTAGGCATACAATCACGTGCTTTGAGAAGTCTCGAGACGTCGCTTTGGATGTTCATATGAATTTGGCGACGATATCCATAACTGCGCTCACAAATTGTTAGTTCACAATATATTTATGTTTGTTCATCATCCAAAACCAAATCCGGGGAGTCCAATATCCAACATTCTCCCCCTTTTTGGTGATGACAAACCAACATAAATAATAGTAAAAAATAATGAATCAAATGTAATTTACTTACTCCCCCTGCATTGATGACACGTTAATTCCAAAATGAATAATAAAAATATGCATTAAGCAGACGAGTGATGGATCCTGTCAAAACAGCGTTGTTAGTATCGAAATAAAGTAGAGACTTACGTTTGTGTATGCGGCACGGTAGTCTCTGAACTTTGCCCTCGGATTCGCCACAACGATCGATACTTCGTCACGGATGATCGAGGCAGAGTTTCACCACCTAAATCTCTAACTAGAAGAGGATTTTAAGGGAAGGGAGAAGAAGAACATAAGGATGCCTTATGCAAACTTATGGCATGAAAAGTGTGAATGAATGCCTTACCCTTGGGTCCTATTTATAGGCTTTAGGGGTAGTTATTGTAGGAAATAACTAAATATAAGCTTATTAGCCTATATTAGCACATTCATTTATCTTCTTCTTTATCCACTTATCAAGTGTCATTTTTCACTTATAAAGTGGCTTTTTCCACTTATCGAGTGGCTTTTTCCACTTATCGAGTGGTCCTTTTCACACGAGAAAAGGTTCCCTTCGCGCACGCCTTCGTGCACGCGACATCTGAGGTCCGTATACCCTCATACATCCCCTCATGGGTGTATTTATGTCGTCCATATCCAACATCTCCCACTCACACTTGAGGGGATTGTAAGTAAACTTATTTTCCTCTAACGCTTCTGTTTATCATACCAAGAAATAGGCCGTGTGACCGTCATGCGCATAGAGTCCGCTGTTGTGCACTTGTTAGAGATACACAACACTCCTCGAGGTGCAAAGTTGAGTAGATCAACGCATGCTTTACCATAGATTATTTCTTCACATTTCTTATACTTTATATTCAACAATTGAATCCCATCTGGATTGCAATTGGTTGGCCAGCTTTGAATCTTTAAAGTCCAAATGTGAATGCGAAATTAATCTTCCTCTTCTTGTGATCCTTTCGATCTTGACTTGACTTGCTTTTCTAACATGCCCCGCCGAACCGAATTAACCATAGTCCATAAGTAACATGCTAAGATAGCAATCACCTGGTCAAATCTAAAGGAACCAATTAGAGTCCATAAGGGTAATGAATTAAGACCCATGTGGTCTTTGGGTCTCACAAAATAGTAAACTTGTTTAATATTTTAACCCAATGGTCAAAAATGCATACGTAGTATGAATACGTATTACAACATCGCTCCTTTCCCAGGGAGTGTATGTCTCAATGATGTTGTAAGGATGATGATCAGACACACAATGTCTGACTTTGAGTCCCTTTTTCTACTCAAATAATCCTTTGGACTCACATCCCGCATTTAGACAGATAGGATTTCAAAATCCTCTTAGATCTTCTGTAAGCATCCATATGATGCAGATCTTTCATGCGACCATTTTGTTTAAGTCATGACTCTAAATCATCCGTCTGATGATTTTGACTTTAAACAGGTCTCATCTCTATTCTATCCGTCTGAAAGAATAAGGCGGTTGCTCATGTGAGAGAGCCAACCTCAATCTGTCCGATATACTAGAAAGTATAGCTGAGATTTCAAAAATGTACACAAACATTTCTCAAGAAATTCATATGCAATGTTTGAAAAAGAACTTATTCTTTTATTAAATTTGATCATTTGCAGACATGGGAATTTATATTGGTACAACTCAGCTCTTACGCAATCCTTGAGATGATAAGTGTTTGTAAAACACATCTCTGGGGATCGCCTTCGTAAGCAGATCCGCTACCATCTCATGCGTAGATATATACCTTATGTCTACCTTCTTGGTCTTATCATAGTCTTTTGCAAATTTGTAGCGGATATCTATGTGTTTGGTCTTACAATGGAATTTCGGATCTTTGACATAGGCTATAGATGCTTGACTGTCGCTGTGTATGGGTACAGCACCTGAGTCACTTGCATTAATTAGCCTGTCTAAGAACTTCCTAAGCCAAACAGCCTCTTGGACTGCCATGCTAAATTCTACAAACTCGGCTTCCATGGTTGAAAGTGCGATGCAGGATTGTTTCTTGCTACTCCAGGATATTGCACCAGATCCGAGTAGAAAAACATATCCTGAGGTCGATCTTCGCTCATCGAGATCACCCGCCCAATCAGGATCAGTGTAGCCTTCGAGCCTCAAGGCATCTCCTTGATAGCATAAAGCAAAGTCTGTAGTTCCTTTGAGATACCGTATTATCCTCTTAACCGCTTTCCAGTGTACTTGCCCTGGGTTGGATTGGTAACGACTTACCATTGCAACGGCAAAACAGATGTCCGGTCTTGTACACATCATAGCGTACATAAGACTACCAACTGCACTGGAATATGGAACTTTTTCCATAATCTCTTTCTCCTTTTGGTTCTTAGGACATGATTTCAGACATAAATTATCGCTTTTGCTTATAGGAGTATCAATGGACTTGCAGTCCTGCATATTAAATCGTTCTAGAACCTTCTTTATATAAGTCTCCTGTGAAAGAGAAGGAAGTTTCTTCGAAGGATTCCTTGAAATCTTAACTCCAAGGATATATGCGGCTTCTCCCATGTCTTTCATCTCAAAAACTGATGAAAGCCAAGCCTTGATATCCATCACAAAGCCCTTGTCATTTCCGGCTATTAAAATGTCATCTACATATAGAGACATGATAACATACTTTCTTTTAATCCTCTTGATATATACGCAGTTATCTTCATCAAGCATGGTAAAACCATTTGATAAGACAACTTCTTGAAATCGTATATACCATTGCCTCGAGGATTGTTTAAGACCATATATGGATTTAAGAAGTTTACAAACCTTATGTTCGTTTCCTTCTTTTACAAACCCTGTTGGTTGTTCCATATAGATCTCCTCGTCCAATTCTCCATTGAGAAAGGCAGTCTTTACATCCATTTGATGTAATTCGAGGTCTAAGCAAGCTACCACTGCCAGAATCAGGCGAATCGAGGTAAAACGAACAACAGGTGAGAAGGTCTCTTCGTAGTCTATCCCTTCCTGTTGCGTAAAACCTTTCGCGACAAGGCGAGCTTTATATCTGTCAATAGAGCCATCAGCCATATGCTTGATCTTGAGAACCCATTTGTTCTCAATAGCTCTACGTCCTCTGGGTAAGTCAACTAAGTCCCAGACTTGGTTAACTTTCATGGATTCTAACTCCTCTTGCATCGCTTCCATCTATTTGTCTTTAGCAGGGCAAGATACGGCCTGTTTGAAAGTAGCAGGCTCGTCATCTTCTTATAGTAAAGTCATAAAGGTTTGCGGAAATTCATCCTCAAATCTTAGAGGAGCCAACCTTATACGACTACTACGTCGTATTTGAGATTCTTCAAGTCCTTGTTGACTCGAATTTAGATCAATTCTAATATCACTCCCACGTGGAATGTCGTTAGAATTGCTCCCACTTGGATCATTATTCCCGTATGGAATAGGATAATCGTCATTCGTATAATCCATTGGTGAAGGTTGAAACATATTTTCGTTTTCACCAAGAATTCTCCCACTCGAATGAGGTAATCCTTCTTGATCATAAATCTCAAATAGAGATAAGTCCTGACTTATCTCGCCCTGTCTTGGAAACTCGTTTTCCAAGAAAGTGACATCCCTAGACTCAAACTCAATTAGCCCACCATTTTCTTCCTGACTAACAAAAACATAACCTTTGGAGTTTTCTGCGTATCGTATAAAGATACATTTCCTTCCCCTTGGCCCAAGTTTGCCATACTTATGGGAGGAAATATGTGCGTAGGATGCACAACCCCAAGGTTTCAAAATGTTTAAGTCAGGAGACCTTTGGTTCCACAACTCATAAGGAGTGGAGCTAACTGATTTCGAGGGTACGCGGTTTAAAATGAAAGCGGCCGTCAATAATGCATCATCCCAAAAGGTGATTGGCAAGTTAGCTTGCGCCATCATTGAACGGACCATTTCCATTAAAGTCCTATTTCTCCTTTCTGCAACACCGTTTTGTTGAGGAGTATAAGGCATAGTTACCTGATGTACTATGCCTTTTTCATCACAAAGTTCCTTAAAACTTGTTGATTGATATTCACCGCCCCTATCGGTTCGCAAGACCTTAATCTTGCGATCTAATTGATTCTCCACTAAACTCATATAGTTTTTAAAGCAAGCCAATGCTTCACTTTTGTGGGATATCAAATAGATATGTCCGAATCGGGTGAAATCATCAATAAAAGTGATGAAATAGGACTTCCCGCGTCTTGTCTTGACATTCATCGGACCACATATGTCCGAATGGATAAGCTGTAATGGAACCTCGGCCCTTGTGCCTGTTCCAAACGGCTTGCGACAAGATTTCCCCACTAGGCAATGTTCGCAGTTCGACATTTCAACCTTTGAAACATTGGATAAAAGGCCACGTTTGGCAAGTCTATCCATACGCGTTGGTCCAATATGACCAAGCCTTGCGTGCCAACAAATCACATCAGACTCATAAGTCTTAGAATTTGCAATAAGGAAATTTTTATTACACGAGGAATCATACATTGTACTCATTACAATAAATCCTTTAAATACAAACCCAATACCAATAAGAGTATTATTACAACTTAAGTCCACATTACAATCATGAAAAAACCAGTTATAGCCAAGACCCATTAACACGACCACAGAAATTATATTCCTTCGAATATCTGGAGCGAAGAGGACATCATGAAGTGGGAGAGTGCGGCCGTTGTCTAAGACTAGCTTGCAAGTCCCAACGCCTTTCACTTCAACACGTGTGTTGTTTCCTACATAGATCCACTTCGTTCCTTGGGGTATCCGATGATACTCCACGAAGGACCGTCTGTCCCTTGCTATGTGGTCGGTGGCACCTGAATCAATTATCTTAAATGGATTAGATTCCACAAGAAATATTGAACTAGAAACACATATGTAACTAGTATATTTACAAGTTACCTCGTCACCTCCACTCGTACACGAACGAGCATAGTGACCGAGCTTGTTGCACTTGAAGCACTTGATCTTCTTCAAGTCTTTCTTCTTGTGACACTTCTTGTGCCCACCACTGTGTTTGGGTTTCTTGGTAGACTCAGGTTGCTTTTTTACGTTCATTAGTGAACTTCGAACGATCTTTCCGTTTCTTTCCCCCATGTGAGGAATTAGCAACCATGTGCACTTCTGCACTTGGCTTGGCAGCCGCAAGCCGCTCTTCCTCTAATTCGAGGTGCTTTGAAACGTCGCTGAAGTTCTTGATGCTCTCATTGTGAGTGAGATGCATCTTCATTTGGTCCCACCCATTTGGTAGGGAACGTATGACTGCTTGGATTTGTTGCTCATCAGTGAGCACATGACATGCGTCCTTTAACTTCGAGATAAGATTCGTCATATGTCGCAGATGTTTCCCCATGGAATGATCTGGACGTTTCTTATATGAATCGAACCTTATAGTTAAGGCGTGAAGTTTGGACACCGATGTGCCACCGAACTTCTCCTCTAGCTTGGACCATATGTCCATGGCTAGGTCATGTTCTCGGAAGATGCGCATTATGTCATCGGCCATACTGGACAATAACGTAATGCGGGCTATCTTGTTCTTCCGAGACCAAGCATCAAAATCTTCCTTGTCTCGTCTGTGTTGGGCCGTAGTGCCCAACTCGGGTTCAATCATGACATTCTTTAGAGTCTCGAGCACTTCTTGCTCCTCCAGAACGTATTGTATCTTAATGGACCAAAGTTTGTAATTATCGCCGTTGAGTTTTTCACCTCTGTTTAACTCAGCGACGATATTCTTTGAAGCGGAAGACATTTTACTTTTAAAATGCTGCAAAAGACACAAAAACCGAAGGTTTGATCAAAAACATTGCATTGAAAATTCTTAAAATAAATACAATTCCCACTTGAAATGAGAATAGAATATCCCATTTGGATAGTTCTAATTTCAACTCCCACTTGGAATGATATTTACAATTTGATAAGTTACTTTCGAAAAATATTGAAAATGTTACTCTAGAATCGAAAAGGTCACTACGTTTCCAATCATCATCTAGAGTAACTTTCAATATTTCCCCATCACTTTATCAAATGTTAGTACTCTATGTACTTCGCAACGGAAAAGCGTTTTTAAAAACGTATTTTTCAAAACGTATGAAAACGTATTTTTCACAATTGTATATTTCGACTTAGTACCCTTATGATACTAGCGAAATATTCGGCAATCCCTGGCCATTTACCGGGGTAGAGCCATAGCCGTGCCAAGGCCGGATCCCCCTTGTGGGGATTTCTCTGCAAGCCACCGGCGCCGGTTCCCGTATGGATCCAAGCGTTCCCTCCTTCAGGGGAATTTGCCGCAGAGAATTGCCGTCAAACCCATAGGGGTTGTCCATGCAAGCCACTGCCATGCATGCCCCCCCCCCTTTCGGTCACGTAAGCCCCATCCCCAAAAATTTGGACAACCAAGGGTCGGCAATGGCCCCATTCCCTCGGTCAAGGGCCTCTGCCCTGACCGGGGCCGGCCAACGCCGGCCAAGGGAATAAGACTGGCCGGCCAGGGCCTCTGCCTTGGTCGGCCAGGGACCATGGCCCCTTTGGCCATGGCCGGTCTCCCCCTTGCATGGGGTGGCCGCATTCACTCCTCCCCCTCGACGGGGTGGTCGTGGTGGTTTTCGTCGTTATTGGCCGTAGCCAACCCCCTCCGCATGGGGAGGGGGGATGCATTGCCTCCATTGCCCATATGGCGATAGATTTCATGCACCAAAATTCATCTTCCCCGATGGGAATAACCACCATCTTCTTCTCCGGTGAAGCACCCGTTCGTCGAGAAAGTAGTTATCCTCCAATGGCCGTGTGCCAAAAAACTAACTTACTTCAAAAATTTCGTAAACTACGTGCTCCACATGAAGAGAGTGCCCATTCCCTATGAATGGAGACTCAGCATCCATGAAGATAGCGAGTTTGACGATATGAACGGTCGGTTCTTCCCGTCACGGAGAGTTCCTGCCATATCTGTAATGGTAGGAGACCCTAACGTGAAAAGAACAACCGCTGCGTTCTCTCCGTCACAAAGTGTTCCTACCATATCCATAATGGTAGGATACCCATTCGTGAAAAAGACAACGACTCGTTCAAAGTTTCGACGGGGCGACGGTCTGACCGGAGCGAATCCGTTTGGCTCTGATACCAATGATGGATCCTGTCAAAACAGCGTTGTTAGGATCGAAATAAAGTAGAGACTTACGTTTGCGTATGCGGCACGGTAGTCTCTGAACTTTGTCCTCGGATTCGCCACAACGGTCGATACTTCGTCACGGAGGATCGAAGCAGAGTTTCACCGCCTAAATCTCTAACTAGAAGAGGATTTTAAGGGAAGGGAGAAGAAGAACATAAGGATGCCTTATGCAAACTTATGGCATGGAAAGTGTGAATGAATGCCTTACCCTTGGGTCCTATTTATAGGCTTTAGGGGTAGTTATTGTAGGAAATAACTAAATATAAGCTTATTAGCCTATATTAGCACATTCATTTATCTTCTTCTTTATCCACTTATCAAGTGCCATTTTGCACTTATAAAGTGGCTTTTTCCACTTATCGAGTGGCTTTTTCCACTTATCGAGTGGTCCTTTTCACACGAGAAAAGGTTCCCTTCACGCATGCCTTCGTGCACGCGACATCTGAGGTCCGTATACCCTCATACATCCCCTCATGGGTGTATTTATGTCGTCCATATCCAATAACGAGTAAAGTATAAAAAATGAGAATCCATTATTGAAATATCGGATTTGAAATCCAATTTTTATATCTTAACTCCCCCTGAATCTAACATATCAAATTAGATTCTTGGAAAAAAAATGCTTAAATTATCATTTAGCACATGTCATTATTATATCTCTCCCCCTTTGGCATTAGCAAAAAGTGTGGGGGGAGATCAACGACAACAACAATGGCTTCAAATAAAAGCACGGGAGTCGTAGAATACGACCACGGTCCAAATGACACCAAAGAAAAATACGAATGAAATCAAGGCGTGTCAATGAGACCAAAGTCGAAAATCGCTAAATGAAATCATTAAAACTCAAATTAATTTTACGAATTGAGTTATGGAATATACTCTCCAATATCAACATTCTTGGTTAATTTAGTGCATAGAAAACAATTCTATGTTTTCATAAAATGAATTCTATTTAACCAAGTATTATCGTCGAGCAACGAAATCAAACATCAGAGACATATAAAATATTAAATTGTGCACAACAAAATGAAATGTCAACATCGATGTATATATATATAAATATGAGTACATCAAAAGGATACATCGGTCAACATACAAAACGCGATCCAACGATCGAAGCACAAAAAAATACAACATCATATCACACATATATAAGAGTATCACAAAACATACAACATCATCAGGGATACATCATCATACATCCAAAAAGTATCAAAAAATACATCAAAATGATCCAGAACCCCACTCTATCCTACCCAAACTCTCACACACTAGATGTATCATCCAAGGAGCATCAGAGAGTCCTCAAAGAAGCTCAAGAGGAAGCGGCAGGATCTGTAGCAGCAGCAGGCTCTGCAGGAGAGGAGGTGGTCATCGGATCAGCAATAGTGTCCACAGGAGCGACGATAGAGGGAATCTCTGGAGCAGCAACAGTAGTGGCCTCGGGAGCACCAGTCGGAGCATCCACCGTAGGAACGGTTGCAACAGGTGTGCTCTCGGGGTCACCAGCAGACGAAGCAGCAGCAGCACCAGAAGTGCCCTCGGGGGCACGGGTAGAAGCACGCACAAGCTCCTCAATCTCCTCCTTGTCCAACTCCTCCTCGTCAGAGACTGACATATGGATCTCAAAACCAAGGTGACGAGCGATACAAGAAAGAATCTCCTCGGTACGAGCATAATGAGACTCCACACGTCGCACTGAACGTAGGAGCTCGTCAAGAGTGGTAGAGGGAACAGCTGAGGCAGAGGCAGAGGCAGACACAGACGCTGAAGGTGTCGTCCTCTGAACGTGACGGAGCGCCGCAAGAGACTTCTTGATGGCCGTCACATTCAGAGGGGGACCAAGGGGACGCTCATCGTCGGGTGGAAGTGTGACACGGAAGTGGCGAAACACGAGGATCAACAAGCACAGATAAGGGATATGCACAGACTTCGTGGACTTCCGAATACACTCGAAAGAATCCATTTTATCGAGTATAATCCGGGCCCAGTTAATCTTGCTACCCATGAAGATGGCATAGATCAACTTCAGAAATGGCTGAGATGGCAAAGAAGAGGAGCCGTACTTAGGAAGTAAGCACGACTTCAGGATAAGGTTCAGGACCCAGCCATTGGGCTTGAATGACTTAGAGGGTATGCCAATCATGGCGGGAGGAATCTCATGGAAGATCTCAGAGAGAAAAGTCTGATCAATAGAGGAGATATCATCAACAGAAATGTCAGAGGGGAGGAGGCCAGACGACGAGCAACCTATCAACTCGCCTAAGATTTCTGCCGTGAGGACTATCGGAGTCCCCAAGACAGTAGTCTCAATCGAGTGGATTGCGTCGTACTGACCCCGGATCCTATTGGCATAGAAAAGTTTTACTAGGCGAGGGTAGGGTGAGGATTCGCCTTAGGATCATACTGAAGATAATCGATAAGACCCGAAGACGGCAGAAGATCTGCGAGGCCAGGGAAGTCACTAAACTGAATGAAATGCTCCAGAAGCAGCGGGCAGTGTTCGATACGGTTGTAAGCCGCGAGACACAACGGGTCGTCGCGACACAACGAAATATCAACACCGCCAACCGGCATCGGAGCCTTTCCCTTAGGCTGACGGGTACGGGGTCGAGAGCTAGACTCAGGCTGCCTAGGAGGAGGTGAGGGTTCCCTATGGGTCTCAGTCTCGGGTATATACTCTGCATCGAAATCCGAAGGCGGAGTAGGGGCATGGAGAGACATAGGCTTGGGCTTGGGCTGAGATTGGGCTCGGGGCTTCGCTGTCGCCGACCTCTTACGCTTAAGAGGAGGCGAAGACGAAGAGGGTTGAGTAGTCTTCGAACGGCGTCTAGGAGGGGTTCGCGTAGGTTGATCGGGATCCGTAGGGGATGGTTCTACGGTCATAGGCGATGGGCTCGTAGGATTGATCGGAATGCGTGTACGGGCCATAAGCGCGGCACGACACGACATAATCAATTAAGCAATCGAAACCCTAGATATAGGAACCCTAGCCGAAATTGAATGAAGCCCTAGACGAGAGAATCCTAACCCTAGGAGGAAAACCCTAACCCTAGGAGCTAAGAAACTAACCCTAGATAGCCAGGAGAGGAGAGAGAACAAACCCTAGAGGAGATCGACCGGAGATATGGTCGGAAATTGGCCGGAGATCGACGGTGGGAGAGGATGGAAGTCGAAGGGGTCGGGGGTTTTTCGAGCTAGAGAGAGAAAGAAACCGACTAATAGAGAATTAAGTCGGTTAGAGCTGAGTTTTAATCGATCGGAAGAGCAAAAGACAATTCAGTCCCCGTCACAACTAGTCGGTCACAGTTCAAGCACTGACCGACTTGATCACCATCTAGTCGGTCGGTCAATGAGCTTGAACCGACTAGTTGTAAATAGTAACTGAAGCCAAATGTCCTGACAAGAATTAGTCGGTCTAAGCTCATTCACTGACCGACTAGAACTGAATCTAGTCGGTCGGCCAATGAACTTGGACCGACTAAGAGAGTCCAAAAATTGAAAATTTTGAAATTTGATTTCTCTCCTAATCGCACTTGGATGAAACATCGAAATACTCTCATTAATCATTATACTACCCCATTAAACATCGAAAATATGAAATTTGACGATTACGCACAAATCGAGCAAAAATTCCGAAAATTCAACAAAAATCCAGAAAAAATTTCAATTAATCTAGCATGAGCAAATATAAAGAATTGAATAGCATGCAAGATTATTGAATAAAAATGAATCCTAAATCTCGGATTCACCCATAATCCCCAATTCTCGACGTAACCGCACAAAGGAGTCTTCCTTTAGGGGTTTCGTGAAAATATCGGCGATTTGCTTCTGGGTTTCAACGTACACTAAAATGATGTCCTTTTTTAGCAACATGATCATCTAAGAAATGGTGTCGGACATCTATGTGTTTCGAACGGGAATGGTGTACCGGGTTCTTAGAGAGACAAATTGCACTTTGGTTGTCCACCATGATAGGGCAAGTATCACAGTTTATACCAAAGTCTTTAAGTGTGTGTCTCATCCAAAGAACTTGAGCACACGCGGCACCGGCGGCAATATATTCCGCCTCGGTGGTTGAAAGTGATATGGAATTCTGCTTCTTGGAAAACCAAGAGACAAGAGAATTTCCTATAAAATGGCAAGTGCCACTAGTACTTTTTCTGTCGGATTTGCATTCCGCATAATCTACGTCATTATATGAGATTAACTCATATGTGCTAGATTTTGGATAAAGTAATCCAAAATCAAGTGTATAACTTAAATAACGGAAAATACGCTTTACCGCTACTAAGTGTGACTCCTTAGGTTGAGACTGATAACGAGCACATACATATACGGCAAACATAATATCGGGCCTACTTGCAGTAAGATAAAGTAAAATACCTATCATACCTCGATATAGACGAATGTCTACATCTTTTCCGCCCGCATCTTTATCAAGATGTGTAGTCGTGCTCATTGGAGTCTTTTTCCCGGAGGCATTCTCCATTCCAAATCGCTTTAGCAACTCCACCGTATACTTCGTTTGGTGGATGAAGATTGCATCGTTCATTTGGCGAATTTGGAGACCTAATATTTGAGCTCACCCATGTGGCTCATCTCAAATTGATCCTTCATCATATTAGAAAACTCTTCGCAAAGAGCAAAGTTAGTAGCACCGAAAATGATATCATCAACATAAATTTGAACTAAAATTATATCATTGTTCGAATACTTAACAAATAATGTGGAATCAACTTCTCCCATTTTAAAACCCAAATCCAAAAGAAAATTCTTTAAACGGTCATACCAAGCTCGAGGAGCTTGTCTCAAACCGTAAAGTGCTTTCTTAAGTTTGAAAACATGATTTGGAAATTTTTCATTTATAAAACCAGGAGGTTAAGAAACATAAACTTCCTCAACAACATCTCCGTTTAAAAATGCACGTTTTACATCCATTTGAAATAATTTAAAATCCTTATGGCATGCAAAAGATAGTAATAATCTAATTGATTCTAATCTAGCTACCGGAGTAAAGGATTCTTCGAAATCGATACCTTCCTCTTGCTGATAGCCTTGAGCTACTAACCGAGCTTTGTTCCGGACGACGACTTGGTTTTCGTCGGTCTTGTTCTTGAAGATCCACTTTGTCCCTATGACGGTGTGGTTCTTCGAAGGCAATGGAACAAGCTCCCAAACCTCATTCCTCTCGAATTGAATGAGTTCCTCCTCCATGGCTAAGATCCAAGCGCTATCTTCGCATGCTTCATTAACATTCTTTGGCTCTATCGAGGAGGCAAAGGCACAATGAGCGAAGTGGTTGACTTAAGATCTCGTCTTGACACTATCATTGATATTACTAATGACTTGCTCATGAGGATGGTCACGAATGGTATGAAGCCGTTTGGGAATTCCTTCATCTCTAGGAACATTCTCAACAACTTCATTAGTCGGGTTAGTATCAATAGAATCAATAGAATTATTAGAGTTAGAATTACCAATTGAATCACATAAGACATCCATAGAGTCATCATCATTAGTAATTCTAGTTGGAACAAATCCTTCATTAAATGAAACATGAAGCGATTCCTCGATTGTTGAGGTTTGTTTGTTGTATATCCGGTAGGCTTTGCTACGTGAGGAATATCCAACAAAAATCCCCTCATCGGATCTTGGATTGAATTTGTCCAAACTACCATATGTGTTCTTAACAAAACATTTTGAACCAAAAACACGAAAATGTTTAACTTGAGGCAACCTACCAAACAACAATTCATAACAAGTTTGTTTAGTGCCTGGCCTTAAAAGTATTCTATTAAACACATAGCAAGCGGTGTGTACCGCTTCCGCCCAAAATTGATGGCCAAGTTGGCTATCATCAAGCATAATGCGAGCACACTCCACTAGCGTCCTATTCTTTCTCTCAACAACCCCATTTTGAGGAGGTGCGCGAGGGAATGAAAAGGTGTGTGTAATACCAACTTCATCACAAAATGTCTCAAAAGACTCATTCTCAAATTCACCTCCATGATCACTACGAATAGTGACAATGGTGGTTCCTAAGAGATTTTGTACTTTCTTAACAAAAATTGTGAAGTTTTCAAAAGCTTCATTTTTATTACATAATGAAAATACCCAAGTAAACCTAGAAAAGTCATCAACGATGACGAGTCCATATCGTGCATTTCCTAATGAAGCAACTCTAGTTGGCCCAAATAAATCTAGATGTAATAGCTCTAGTGGCCGCTTAGATGAAATGCTTTTCTTAGGTTTAAACGACGATTTTGGAAGCTTGCCTTGTTGACACGAGTCACAAAAGATTTTCTTTTAAAAGACAAGCTTAGGGAAGCCTCTAATAGAATTTAACTTGGAAAGCTTAAATAGTGTTCCAAAGTTCACATGACCAAAACGTCGATGCCGTAAGTGTTGTTCACTTGTGTTGGCAATGAGACATTGTTCATGTGATCTTGGAAGATCTAGGATGTATATATCCTTATGGCGTGTGCCGGAAAACAATAATTCATTATTATCTTTTCTTAAAATATGGCACATTCCTTTCGCAAAGCTAACTTTGTAACCTTTGTCACAAATTTGACTTATTGAAATGAGATTGTGGTTTAATCCTTTAACAAGGTAAACATCACATATTAGGGGTTTAGAAGGATTACCCATTTTACCAACACCTATGATGGTTCTGCTCACGTTGCCTCCAAAGACGACGCGGTTTCCATTAGCAATGGGCACCACTCCGGAGAGCAATTGAGTGTCACCCGTCATGTGTTTTGAACACCCGCTATCGAGTATCCAATTCTCCTTGGAGCTAAATTTAAATTTGTTGCTCCTTTTCTTTTTCTTGAGTACCTAAAGATAGAAAATTTCATATCATGGTACCCAAGGTCATTGGGTCCAAAAGATTAGACCTTTGGAAGACAAGTCCAATAGAACTTAGACTTCCCCACATAATTACTACTATGCACAACATCCGAAAAATAAACATTCATGTAAACTTGTTTTTCATCCATGCTTGTGTCCTTTGGGCTCCAAATCTTGAAAATTTTGGGAGCCCTCATCCTATTAGGTGCATGCATGCGTTGTTGATTTATATGTGATGCATGACGTGGATAGGCATAAGGAACATGATGGAATGGTGCATGTGGATAATTATTCATACGATGATGTGGGTGAACATATGCATGTGGGGGAACACATGCATGAGGGTGTCTCACATGGTGTGCACGTACCCGTGAACGTGTAGCATAAAAATCATCATATGTGTGAGTCGGTGGAGTAGGACGTGTGTTCCTACGTGGCATAGTATTGGTGTACATGTAGGCATGACCCTTCTTTGGAGGTCCACCCAGAGTGGGTTTCTTTCCGAAAGAGGGTGTGAACGAGGTGGAAGCACCATTGGTAGATGAACTACCAATTGAGTGTTTGCTACCACTCGTTGAGTCACCGGAAGTTGGCCTAACAAAAGTAGTGACCGATTTAGATGAACTTCCCATCGTATACCCCAAGCCAATGTGATGTTTGGCCGGAGGTAAGACATTTAGGATATTATCCAAATGGCCCTTACCCTTATTGAATTCATTGATTCGGCCTAATGTGTTCTCATATTTCTCGGTGAGAGAACGCAAAGAACCATCCAAAGTGGATACTTGCGATGTGAGCACATAAACACGAGGTTTGAGATTTTCATTCTCAATACTCAAAGTCGAGTTTTGAGAAGTCAAATCCGCTATCCTATGTTCTTTCGGATCCTCAATGCTAACATGTTCAAGTTGAGTCTTGAGATTAACAATCTCATTCTTCAACCCTTCAACAACGGTGTCGTTGTTGGTGATGATAGTTTTAGGCGAGGTTTGAATGCTAGCTAAATCATCTTTTACTTTAGTATACATATTTACTAACTTAGTGTATTTAGACCATAATTGAGAATTAGCATTCCTAAGGTCATCCATGGTTACCTCGTCACCTTCGTTGTCGCTATCATCGGAGGAGGCATCTTTCTCTTGCTCCTCTCTAGCCATGAAGCACATGTGTGCTTGCTCCACTTGCTCATCATCCGACTCTCCGCTTGAAGAATCATCGGAGTCGGTGAATGTCCCGACAAGCCCATTTTTGTACCCTTTCTTGTACTTCTTGGACTTGTCGAACTTCGGCGCCTTCCACTTCTCCTTTTGCTTATTTAGAGGACACTCCGCTTTCATGTGTCCTGGCTTGTTGCATTTAAAGCACAAAGAAGAGGATCCGTTAGAAGAATTAAACTTCGATTTGTTTTTGAAGTTACCTTTCCGAAAGAACCGGTTGAACTTCTTGGCCATGAGTACCATGGACTCCAAGTCCAACTCGTCTTCCGAGTTTTCATCATCGGTCGATGTGGAAGTAGATGGAGCGGCCTTGAAAGCAATAGCCTTCTTCTTTGGCTCGTCTTGTTGTAGGTAGGATTTCATCTTTTCTTGCAACTTCAACTTGCTATTCTTGTGTACCTCATAAGACATCAAGGTACCCATTAGTTGAACAGCGGTATAGGTTTTCATGTCATTACCTTCCTCGATGGCGAAGGTCCGCTTCTCCCAACTAGAAGGAAGTCCATCGATTATCTTTGAGACTTTCTCCTTTTGGGTGTAGGTTTTACCGAGAGCCTCCAACTCATTTGTGATGTTGACGAAGCGAGCATAATACTCCTTCATCTTCTCACCCTGTATCATATGAAACAACTCGTAATCTTTATTAACTACTACGAGTTTAAAGTCTCTTACCCTACTTGTTCCTTCATGCAAGATGAGGAGGGAGTTCCATATTTGATATGCACTCTTACATGTGCATATCTTGTCGAAATCCTTGGGCTGCAAAGCACATTGCAAGGCGTTCATTGCCTTGGCATTGCTTACCTCCGCGACGATCTCCATGGGAGTCCACTTCTCGAAATCTTCTTCGGCGGGCTCGACATAATCCTTCATCGTGGCCCTCCATAATGAAGCACTCCGGAGGAAAGTTTCCATCCGGCATTTCCAGTACCCGTAGTTGGTACCGTTGAAGAATGGAGGCCTCGTTGAGGAATGTCCTTCCATTACCGAAGACGCTCCTTCACGATTCTTGAAGGTGCTATAGTCGGAAGGTGGAAGAACGGTCTTGTTGTCGTTGGCAGACATAGCTATAGACTTGGCTCTGATACCAAATGTAATGCCCTGCTAAGCTACTACATAAGTACTATTCACCCCCCCTCTAGTACTTGTGCAGTAGCTTAGCAGGGCATTACAGGGAGGAAGATAAAGGCAAGGAAGAGCGCTCCAGGAATGCGCTCAGACCTTTGGAGGAGGATGAAACCAATTGGAGGAAGAAAAACAGAGAGAAGAGTGAAAACAGACCCCCGAAGCAGAAAACAGCATGCCACTCGGCCGAGTATCATATGCGACTCGGCCGAGCAAAGGAACCCATTCGGCCGAGTGGGGCACCAACAAGGGAAGTCTGCTGAACCCAACTCTCTGTCTTTTTTGTGCATTTCGTATTAACTGTCACTTGGCCAAGTACGTTTAATCACTCGGCAGAGGGAAACGGATACCCTCCTAGCCTGAATATTGCCGAGTAGTGATCGCACCCTGGATACACGTCCCGGGACGGTGACACTGTAGTCTTACCGCAAGCACACGGTGTAGCGGCGAGCGGGTATCGAACACAGGGAGGCCTAATGACAGTGTCTTCTTCAATCCACCTGGCTATAGGAATGGTCGAGAAATGTTCGCAGTAATGCGGTCACATTCGTTCAATTATACGAAAGAAAATATCAAATTAATAAAAACGCCTAGGGATAGGGAATCCCCGCTACTTGCCGTATCTCATCATTGTGATTCGTAGGTTTCACAATTGCTAGACTTGAAATTCGGGTGAACTAGTTGCAACTAAATGTAGAACCAAGCTCACGCTCTCGCGCTATTGCCGGTCTATAGCAAACCTAGGGTAGGGTCCAATCTCTTGCAAACCCTAACCTAGGCAAACTAGCGTGAAGAACAACATCATCGTTCAATCGTATCTCGAGCCCACTCTCGTGCAAACTCGAGCTACGACCTAGGTTGGGATAGTTCCTACCTGTCCAATCTCTTGCAAACGGGTATTGGTATAGAATTACAATCGAAGACCCTAGTTTCGGTCCAATCTCTTACAAACCGATTCCGGAGAAATTCAATTGCAACCTAATTCGAATTTCTAGGGCTTTCTATCGAGTTGGGATCCAATCTCTTGCAAATCCCAACTGGTATGAATCCCTAGCTATTCATATTAAATCAGTCCCAAACTAACCCTAATCAATTCTAGCAATAATTTCACCAATTCATCACAAATTAGAAATAGGGTTCGTAGGGTTCATCCCTACGCCTTAAGACGATAACACTACTCACAATTCATCATGAAATTCAATAAAAATTCACAACTAAAATCAATAGAATTCATAGCAATATTCAATATATCAATAAAAATGGAGTTTTTGATGGAGAGAGAGACAAACCAATGAAGAACAAAATAGCATCCAACAAATTAACACTTTTTGTTGAGTATTGGACTCTCCGGATTTGGTTTTGGATGATGAGCAAACATAAATAATTCATGAACTAACAATTTGTGAGCGCAGTTATGGAGATCGTCGCCAAATTCACGAGAACACTCAAAGCGACATCTCAAGACTTCTCAAAGCTCGTATTCAATGCCTAAAGCTTCGTTGAAGCTTTTGGACCATTTTGGAAGTCATGAAGATTTGATCGAAGCTATTGAAGACCGTTCTTTAAGGTTTTATTTATAGTCTTTTAGTTTCGATCTATAGAATGTTAAGCCTTGAGTATATCTAACATTTCTATCTTCATAACGCTCATATCTTAGCTCTAGGATCTTAGTAGAAGTCCATTCTAACTTCATCAAAGCATCGCGCTTCGATTCGGACTTTGTTGTGCATGTTAGTTGGTTCAAGAAGAAGAACTGACCGACTAGATGGTGATCTAGTCGGTCGGCAAAGCTTCTTGGACCGACTAGTTTCAGTTTGTATTTTCTTGCTCAGTACTGTTTACAGTTAGTCGGTCTACGTTGACTCACCGACCGACTAGTTTGTGAACTAGTCGGTCAGTGATGCTTCTGTAACCGACTAGTTGAGCTTTACTGTACATGCCAATTTTTCTCCTAAGCTACTGTTTATCGTTAGTCGGTCTAAGAACGTTTGGCGATCGACTAGTTGATAATCTAGTCGGTCAACATTTGTTCTTGGATCGACTAAATCAATTTGTATTCAGACTAATTGTTTTTGACTCTTAGTCGGTCTACGTTCACTGACCGACCGACTAGTTGTGAAACTAGTCGGTCAGACAGTCTTCTTGGACCGACTAGATTTCTAGGTCTGAAATTCAATCTCTTCACTGTTCTTCACTTAGTCGGTCCATGTTGTTTGACTGACCGACTAGTTGATGAACTAGTCGGTCAGTGGTTGTTCTTTGACCGACTAAACTGCTTCAGATTTCTATCCGTTGGGATTTGACCTAACTCGTTTTTATGGGACCCTATAAATACAAAGCTTGGTCATTTCTTTCTAGGTTAGAGCTGCTATCAAGAGATTCATTGAGATTGAAAGAGTTAGAGATTCTCACTCATTTCCAAAGCTCTCTTCCTCACAAGAAATCCATTCTCTCACATTCTAGATCTAGAATCCATCTTGAGAGAAGTTTGTTCTTGGTGAGTCCTTCAAGCTCTAGCTTGATTCAAGTCTCCAAATCACTCCTAGGCACCCATTGCTGCTCATTTCAGTGGTGCTAGGTCTTGGTGACTTTCTCTTCCTCAAATCCCTCCTTGCACCTATTTGGTAAGAATACTCAAGGTATAGGATTTTGTGGTAAGATTGTTTATTTCATTATAAACTCATTTATTGCTATTGATTCTCTCGGTTGTGAGAGAAGGTTGTGATCCCGGGTTGTGGGATTCACTATTGCCATTGCATGTATGATTTGATCTTGTGAAGGTTTTTCACAAGATATTCATAGTGGAAATCTTGGGTTAGGGTTTCTAACCTAAGTATCTGGAGGGGATCCGGGTGGTTGGGACGTAGGATCACCGGGAACAAGTCGGGGAGACTTGGGTGGATCCGAACCCAGTAATATCTTTTGTTAGCATTGTTAATTTTGTTGTTGTCTTCAATTTAAGCTTCCACGAATTGATTTGGTAGTTGTTTGCACGATAATTAGGAATTATACTCCTTGTTATTTTTAAAGTACTATTCACCCCCCCTCTAGTACTTGTGCAGTAGCTTGTAGGGCATTACATTTGGTATCAGAGCCAGATACTTAGCTATGTCTGCCAACGACAACAAGACCGTGCGTCCACCTTCCGACTATGGCACCTTCAGGAACCGTGAAGGAGCATCTTCGGTGATGGAAGGACATTCCTCAACGAGGCCTCCATTCTTCAACGGTACCAACTACGGGTACTGGAAATGCCGGATGGAAACTTTCCTCCAGAGTGCATCTCTATGGAGGACCACGATGAAGGAATACGTCGAGCCCGCCGAAGAAGACTTTGAGAAATGGACAACCGCGGAGGTCACCGTGGAGGTAAGCAATGCCAAGGCAATGAACGCCTTGCAATGCGCATTGGAGCCCGAGGACTTCAATAAGATATGCACATGTAAGAGTGCATATCAAATTTGGAACTCCCTCCTCATACTACATGAAGGGACGAGTAGGGTAAGATACTCTAAACTCGTAGTTGTTAACAAAGATTACGAAATGTTTCATATGCAACAGGGTGAGAAGATGAAGGAGTATTATGCTCGCTTCGTCGACATCATAAACGAGTTGGAGGCTCTTGGCAAAACCTACACCCAAAAGGAGAAGTGTTCGAAGCTTATCGAAGGACTTCATTCTTCTTGGGAAAAGCGTACCTTCGCCATCGAGGAAGGTAATGATATGAATAAGTACACCGTAGTTCAACTAATGGGTACTTTAATGTCATACGAGGTACGCAAGGATAGCAAGTTAAAATTGCAGGAAAAGATGAAGTCCTACCTAAAGCAAGACGAGCCAAAGAAGAAGGCTATTGCTTTCAAGGCCGCTCCATCCACATCCACATCAACCGATGATGAAGACTCGGAAAACGAGTTGGACTTGGAGTCCATGGCACTCATGGCCAAGAAGTTCAACCGTTTCTTCCGAAAAGGTAACTATAAGAACAAAGCTAAATTTGGTTCTTCTAACGCCTCCTCCTCTCCTTTGTGTTTCAAGTGCAATAAGCCAGGACACATGAAAGCGGAGTGTCCTCTTAATAAGCAAAAGGAGAAGTGGAAGGCGCCGAAATTCGATAAGTCCAAGAAGTACAAAAAGGGGTACAAAAAGGGACTAGTCGGAGCAACATTCACCGACTCCGAGGATTCCTCAAGCGGAGAGTCGGATGATGAGAAAGTGGAGCAAGCGCACATGTGCTTCATGGCAAGAGAGAAGCATGATCAAGGATCATCCTCTTCCGATGATAGTGACGACGAAGGCGATGAGGTAACTATGGATGACCTTAGGAATGCTAATTCTCAATTATGGTCTAAATACACTAAATTAGTAAATAGATATACTAAGGTAAAAGATGACCTAGCTAGCATTCAAACCTTGCCTAAGACTATCATCACCAACAACGACACCGTTGTTGAAGAGTTAAGAAATGAGATTGTTAATCTCAAATCTAAACTTGAACATGTTAGTGTTAAGGATTCGGAAGAACATAGGATAGCGGATTTGACTTCTCAAAACTCAACTTTGAGTATTGAGAATGAAAATCTCAAGTCTCGTGTTTATGTGCTCACATCGCAAATATCCACTTTGGGTGCTTCGATGCATTCTCTCACCGAGAAATATGAGTGCATGATAGGCCGAATTAATAAATTCAATAAGGGTAAAGACCATTTGGATAACATACTAAATGATTTACTTCCGGGCAATCACCGCATTGGCTTGGGGTATAAGATAGGGAGTTCATCCAAATCGGCCACTACTTTTATTAGGCCTACTTCCGATGCCTCACCGAGTGGGAGCAAACACTCTATTGGTAGTTCATCTACCAATGGTGCTTCCACTTCGCACACACCCTATTTTGGAAAGAAACCCACTTTGGGTGGACCTCCGAAGAAGGGTCATGCCTACATGTACACAAATACCATGCCACGTAGGAACACACGTCCTACTCCTCCGGCTCACACATATGATGATTTTTATGCAACACATTCACGGACACGTGCACACCATGTGAGACACCCTCACACACGTGTTCCCTCACATGCATATGTTCACCCACAACATCATATGAATAATTATCCGCATGCACCATTCCATCATGTTCCTTATGCCTATCCACGACATGCATCACGTAGAAACCAACAACGCATGCATGCACCCAATAGGATGAGGGCTCCCAAGATTTTCACTATTTGGAGCCCGAAGGACACAAGCATGGATGAAAAACAAGTTTATATGAATGCTTATTTTTCGAATGTTTTGCATAGTAGTGATTATGTGGGGAAGTCTAAGTCCAATTGGACTTGGCTTCCAAAGGTCTAACCTTTTGGACCCAATGACCTTGGGTACCATGATATGACATTCTATATCTATAGGTACTCAAGAAAAAGGAACGGAGAAACAAATTTAAATTTAGCTCCAAGAGAAATTGGATACTCGATAGCGGGTGTTCAAAACACATGACGGGTGACGCTCAATTGCTCTCCGGAGTGGTTCCCATTGCAAATGGAAACCGTGTCGTATTTGGAGGCAACGAGAGCGGAACCATCATAGGTGTTGGTAAAGTGGGTAATCCTTCTAAACCCATTATATGTGATGTTTACCTTGTTAAAGGATTAAATCACAATCTTATTTCAATAAGTCAACTTTGTGACAAAGGTTACAAAGTTAACTTTGCGAAAGGAATGTGTCATATTTTAAGAAAAGATAATAATGAATTATTGTTTTTCGGCACACGCCATAAGGATATATATATCCTAGATCTTCCAAGATCACATGAACAATGTCTTATTGCCAACACAAGTGAACAACACTTATGGCATCGACGTTTTGGTCATGTGAACTTTGGAACACTTTTCAAGCTTTCCAAGTTAAATTCTATTAGAGGCTTCCCTAAGCTTGTCTTTCAAAAGAAAAGCTTTTGTGACTCGTGTCAACGAGGCAAGCTTCCAAAATCTTCATTTAAACCTAAGAAAAGCATTTCTTCTAAGCGGCCTCTAGAGCTATTACATCTAGATTTATTTGGGCCAACTAGAGTTGCTTCATTAGGTAATGATAGATATGGACTTGTCAGCGTTGATGACTTTTCTAGGTTTACTTGGGTATTTTCATTATGTAATAAAAATGAAGCTTTTGAAAACTTCACAATTTTTGTTAAGAAAGTACAAAATCTCATTGGAACCACCATTGTCACTATTCGTAGTGATCATGGAGGGGAATTTGAGAATGAGTCTTTTGAGACATTTTGTGATGAAGTTGGTATTACACACACCTTCTCTTTCCCTCGTGCACCTCCTCAAAATGGTGTAGTCGAGAGAAAGAATATGACGCTAGTGGAGTGTGCTCGCACTATGCTTGATGATAGCCAACTTGGCCATCAATTTTGGGCGGAAGCGGTACATACCGCTTGCTATGTGTTTAATAGAATACTATTGAGGCCCGGCACTAAACAAACTTGTTATGAATTGTTGTTTGGTAGGTTGCCTCAAGTTAAACATTTTCGTGTTTTTGGTTCGAAATGTTTTATTAAGAACACGTATGGTAGTTTGGACAAATTCGATCCAAGATCCGATGAGGGGATTTTTGTTGGATATTCTTCGCGTAGCAAAGCCTACCGGATATTCAACAAACGAACCTCAACGATCGAGGAGTCGCTTCATGTGTCATTTAATGAAGGATTTGTTCCAACTAGAATTACTAATGATGATGACTCTATGGATGTCTTATGTGATTCAATTGGTAATTCTAACTCTAATGATTCTATTGATTCTATTGAGACTAACCCGTCTAATGAAGTTGTTGAGAATGTTCCTAGTGACCAAGGTATTCCCAAACGGCTTCATACCGTTCGTGACCATCCTCATGAGCAAGTCATTGGCAATATCCATGATAGTGTCAAGACGAGATCGCAAGTGAACTACTTCGCTCATTGTGCCTTTGCCTCCTCAATAGAGCCAAAGAATGTTAATGAAGCATGCGAAGATAGCGCTTGGATCTTAGCCGTGGAGGAGGAACTCATTCAATTCGAGAGGAATGAAGTTTGGGAGCTTGTTCCATTACCATCGAAGAACCACACCGTCATAGGGACAAAGTGGATCTTCAAGAACAAAACCGACGAAAACCAAGTCGTCGTCCGGAACAAAGCTCGGTTAGTAGCTCAAGGCTATCGACAAGAGGAAGGTATTGATTTCGAAGAATCCTTCGCTCCGGTAGCTAGATTAGAATCAATTAGATTGTTATTGTCTTTTACATGCCATAAAAATTTCAAATTATTTCAAATGGATGTTAAAAGTGCATTTTTAAATGGAGATGTTGTTGAGGAAGTTTACGTTTCTCAACCTCCGGGTTTCATAAATGAAAATTTTCCAAATCATGTTTTTAAACTTAAGAAAGCACTTTATGGTTTGAGACAAGCTCCTCGAGCTTGGTATGATCGCCTAAAGAATTTTCTTTTGGATTTGAATTTTAAAATGGGAGAAGCCGATTCTACACTTTTTGTTCAGCATTCGAATAATGATATAATTTTAGTTCAAATATATGTTGATGATATCATTTTCGGTGCTACTAACTTTGCTCTTTGCGAAGAGTTTTCTAATGTTATGAAGGAACAATTTGAGAAGAGCCACATGGGTGAGCTCAAGTATTTCTTAGGTCTCCAAATTCGCCAAATGGACGATGCAATCTTCATCCACCAAACGAAGTATACGGTGGAGTTACTAAAGCGAGTTGGAATGGAGAGTGCCTCCGGGAAAAAGACTCCTATGAGCACGACTACGCATCTTGATAAGGATACGGGCGGAAAAGATGTAGACATTCGTCTATATCGAGGTATGATAGGTAGTTTAGTTTATCTTACCGCTAGTAGGCTCGATATCATGTTTGCCGTGTGTATTTGTGCTCGTTATCAGTCTCAACCTAAGGATTCTCACTTAGTAGCGGTAAAACGTATTTTTCGCTATCTAAGTTACACTTTAGATTTTGGATTACTTTATCCGAAATCTAGCACATATGAGTTAGTCTCATATAGTGACGCTGATTATGCGGGATGCAAATCCGACAGGAAGAGTACTAGTGGCACTTGCCATTTTATAGGAAATTCCCTTGTCTCTTGGTTTTCCAAGACGCAAAATTCGGTATCACTTTCAACCACCGAGGCGGAATATATTGCCGCCGGTGCCGCATGTGCTCAAGTTTTTTGGATGAGACACACACTTAAAGACTTTGGTATAAACTGTGATACTTGCCCTATCATGGTTGATAACCAAAGTGCAATATGTCTTTCCAAGAACCCGGTACACCATTCCCGTTAGAAACACATAGATGTCCGACACCACTTTTTAGATGATCATGTTGCTAAAAAGGACATCATTTTAGTGTACGTTGAAACCAAAAAGCAAATCGCCGATATTTTCACGAAACCTCTAAAGGAGGACTCCTTTGTACGGTTGCGTCGAGAATTGGGGTTATGGGTGAATCCGAGATATAGGATTCATGTTTCATTCAATAATCTTGCATGCTATTATATTTCGCAATATTTCGTTCATGTTAGACTTATTAGATTTTTCGGGATTTTATGTGATATTTTGAATTTTTGCTCGAATTCATGTTTGAATGTTGTATTTGAGATTTCGATGTTTAATGGGGTAGTTTAGATGATTTTTGATAGGATTACGATGTATCGTCCAAGTGTATTGAGGAGAGAACTTAATTATAAATTTTTGGACTCATCTAGTCGGTCTCAGTTCATCAACCAACCGACTAGATTTGCATCTAGTCGGTCAGCTAATGAACTTAGACCGACTAGCTCTATCTCTCAACTTTTGGACCCACTTAGTCGGTATCAGTTGTCACGACCCGCTTCCCTAAAATGGAGGCGAGACGTGAAAAGGTCCACACGGGAGTGGAGCGATGAAGCCCCAAACCCGATAAGCGTCAATTTAGTATAAGCAGGTCCCTGTAATTGCAATCGAAACAACAACAATAATAATATAAGATGGATATGAAAGACCAATCCCAAACGTTTGTCCACAAAATATTCAACATCACAGAAAAGCCACCAGGCTAAAAGAAAGAGTCTAAGGGCCCAGAACAAGGCCAAACAAAAGCAACGACATAAAAAGTATGGGTGCCACGCACCGATAACAAAACAACTGTCTAACAAAAGTAAAACACACGGAGACACTAGGACTGGTCCCCAGTGTCCACGTACTCCCCGTCCAACACGGGCGCAAGCTCGGCGTCCGCAAACACCTCACCCTCAGCGAGCAACTCAGGCTCAAGGTCTAACATGCGTCACCCAAAAGAGAAAGGGGCACATGTCAGCAAGTCTAAAAAGACTTGGGCAAGGAAACTAAAAGTGACTAACAACCTAGCATTTAAATGTTAAACGATGGCATGGCAGTTGAATATGATGCAACAGTTTAAAAGAGTGACAAGCATGCACGATGTAGCAAAGGCTACCAATTCACTAATCACTTATCATTTAACACTTATCACTTATCACTTATCACTTAACACTTAGTGCATAGAGAGTCCACTTACTGGCCAGCTCGTTTATCTCTATCACTATCAATCACTTAAACACTAGAGATTTCACCTTCTGGCCGGAGTGGCGGATCAATCCACTCGGGCTCAGTCCGCTTATCTCTTACCCCACCCACATGTGTCGAGCGTTGGGGTTTCCAACTCATTATGCTCGCTTCTGGTCACGAGCCAGGAAAATAAGTGTGTGTTGACTTCCGAGCGTTGGGGTTAGCAACTACAGGGCTCGCTTCTGGAACACGAGCCAGGAAACATGGGATTGTAGCGTGTGCTACGCAATCACTATAAATAATCACTATGCAATGCCATGAACAGATAATTGCGTACCATTAATGGAATTTAAACGTGACATATGAGCATGATGAGGGTGACGGACCAAGCTTCGTTGTCAAGCTAGGTCAAGGGCGTCTAAACGGCTATCCTTTCACCATTTAGTCTCTTTTACGCTAAAACAAGGGAAATGGCCTAAGACATGGCCCAAATCAAGAGATGCAAGTTTCACTTGCCTATCACCGGGGATGACGGTTACGAAAGTTCGTTTTCGCGAATGCTAGCCTACGGGGAATCGCTGTTATGAGGAACAATCATCAAAACACAAGTATTTTATTAGGGTTTCATAAAAATTACAATATGATAAGAAAACAACGGTAGATCGATTTCTTACCGAGAGGAGGCGGAAGAAACACTCCAGGGAACCCTAGGACCAGATCTGGAAGCCAATGGAGAAGTTTGAGGAAATTAGGGTTTTGGGGGATTTTGGGGTTTGATGAGATTTTTGGTGAGGTTTTGGGGAATATGAGTGGTAGATAGAGTGAATGGATGGATTGGATGATGGATTTAGGGCTTGGAATGAAGGGATGAAGCTTGGAGGAAGATGGGGGCTCAAGGGGGAAGATTTTAGGGTTTTGGATCGTGTTGGGGAAGAAGAAAACGTTTGGGTTGGGTTTAAATAGGTTGGGTTGGCGGCTGCCCAGAAATTAGGGTTTTAACACTGGTTAGTCGGTCAAAGAACAACCACTGACCGACTAGTTTGGCAACTAGTCGGTCGGTCGACCAACTCAGACCGACTAAGTGTAAACAGTAACTGATACAAAAATAAGATGATGAGTTAGTCGGTTCAAGAAGCATTGCTGACCGACTAGTTTGCAACCTAGTCGGTCAACCAACGTTCTTAGACCGACTAACGATAAACAGTAACTCCTGAGAAATTTAGAAAGCTAACTAGTCGGTCCAAGATGGATTGCCGACCGACTGGATCGTCATCTAGTCGGTCGGTGCCCCTTCTTATACCGGCTAATGAGCACAGAAAGTTCCGATACGGAGCGCGGGACCCCGGGATCGATTCCTAAGACTCCTAGGCTTGATCTAATAGTTAGATACGACCGTTATGAAGTCCGTCACGAGTGACATACTTCGAAATCGACAATCCTAAGGAAGAAACGAGAAAATACGACGAATCGATCGAAAATGAAAGCTACGGAGATGAAAACCACACATGAGGAGAAAATCCACCAAAACAAATAGTATATTATAATAAATCCAGATACATAAAAAGCAGTCGTTACATCCTCCCCAACTTAAGAAAAATTCCGTCCTCGGAATTTCCAAAAACTCACGAGTCCGGAAACAAAAGTGGGAAACGCTCTCGCATCTCATCCTCATTCTCCCAAGTAGACTCTCCAGGTGAGCCGTGTCGCCACATCACCCTCACAAGATTGACAATCTTGTTCCGAAGCGATTTCTGACGCCTGTCCAGAATCTGCACTGGATGCTGGTCATACGTCATATCGGGGCGAACGGTAATCTCCGAAAAATCCACCGCATGAGACTGATCGCTAATGTATCGACGAAGCTGCGACACATGGAAAACATTGTGAACTCCTTCCAAAGATGGCGGCAAGGCCAAGCGATACGCTACCTCGCCAACCCTCTCCAAAATGTCAAACGGTCCAATGTATCGCGGGCTCAACTTCCCACGCTTCCCAAAGCGAATCACACCACGATTCGGGGAAATCTTCAAGAACGCATGGTCGCCCGGCTGAAACTCCAAAGGACGACGTTTAGCATCCGCCCAATGCTTAAAACGGTCCTGAGCAATCATCAACCTCTCCCGAATATTCCTGACGATATATCCACGGCCTCCACGATCATCTCAGGTCCCAACAACTCCCGATCACCAATGTCATCCCAACTCAATGGCGATCGACATTTCCTCCCATAAAGAGCGGCGAAAGGCGCCATGCCAATACTCGCCTGGAAGCTGTTGTTGTAAGAGAACTCCACCAAATGCAGATGGTCCTCCCACGAACCCTTGAAATCCAACATGCACGCCCTCAGCATGTCTTCTAAAATCTGAATCGTCCTCTCGGACTGGCCATCCGTCTACGGATGGTACGCCGTGCTAAAACTCAGACGCGTACCCAAGCCCTTCTGCAAACTCTGCCAGAACTGAGATGTGAACCCCGTGTCTCTGTCAGACACGATACTCACGGGGACTCCATGAAGTCGCACGACCTCCTCCATATACCTCCTCGCCAGCGCCTCAGTGGACTGTCCCACTCGGAACGGAATAAAATGCGCAGATTTGGTCAACCGATCCACGATTACCCAAATCGCGTCATTCTGCTTCGGACTCCGAGGTAGTCCAGTCACGAAATCCATAGTGATGTGCTGCCACTTCCACTCCGGAATCGGAATCGGTTGTAGCAACCCGGCCGAACGCTGATGCTCCGCCTTCACCTGCTGGCAAACCAAACACTTGGCTACACTCCGAGCCACACTCCTCTTCATACCATGCCACCAATAATTCAGACGAAGATCCTGGTACATCTTGGTGCCACCAGGATGCACAGAATACGGCGAACTGTGAGCCTCCACCATCAGCTCCTCTCTGATATCCCCAGCTGGCACACACAACCTGGCTCCAAACCTCAGCGAGCCATCCTCATGAATCAAAAAGTCAGTCCGCAGACCGGCTTCCACCTGCTCCCGAATCCTCGCCAGCTTCGGATCCTCGGCCTGGCCAGCCTTAATCCGATCCACGATCGTCGACTGTACCTGCATGTACATCAACGAAGAAGCCTCTCCAGGAAGAACAATCTCCACGCCAGACTCACAAAAATCCTGATGCAATCTCCACTGCGAGGTCAAAATCATCACCGCTTGAAGCCTACTCAAAGCATCCGGAACCACATTCACCTTGCCAGGGTGAAACTGCAAATCAATCTCATAATCCGCCATAAGCTCCAACCATCGACGCTGTCGCATGTTGAGCTCCTTCTGAGTGAAAATATACTTCAAGCTTTTGTGATCGGTGAAAATCTTCACTTTCTCACTCAACAGGAAGTGCCTCCAAATCTTAAGAGCAAACACAACGGCAGCCAACTCCAAATCATGCGTCGAGTAATTCTTCTCATGAACCTTAAGCTGACGAGACGCATACGCCACAACATGCCCGTGCTGATGCAACACACAACCGAGACCCTTGCCAAAAGCATCGCAAAAGATCTCAAATCCACCGCTGCGATCAGGCACAACAAGAATAGGGGCACTCGTCAACCTCTCCTTCAGAATACCAAAAGCACTCTCACAATCACCCGACCAAACATAAGCAACATCCTTCCGCGTCAACCTGGTCATTGGCTCAGCAATACGAGAAAAGTCCTTAATGAATCGCCGATAATAACCGGCAAGTCCAAGGAAACTCCGAACCTCAGATGCTGACGATGGAACAGGCCACTCCCTGATGGCCCTAATCTTCTCGGGATCCACTGAAATACCATCTCCAGTCACCACATGCCCGAGAAAAGCAACTCGATCCAGCCAAAACTCGCACTTTGAAAACTTAGCATACAACCGATGCTTCCTCAAAATCTCCAACACCGTCCTTAAGTGCGAGGCATGCTCTTCCTCCGACTTCGAATAGATCAGAATGTCGTCGATAAAGATAACGACAAACTTATCCAAAAAGTCGTAGAAAATCAGGTTCATCAGATTCATGAAAACTGCGGGCGCGTTAGTTACGCCGAAAGGCATAACCACAAACTCATAATGTCCATACTTCGTCCTGAACGCTGTCTTCGTAACATCATCCCTCTTCACCTTCAACTGATGGTAACCACTCCTCAAATCCAATTTAGAAAACACCCTCCAACCTCCAAGCTGATCAAAAATATCATCGATGTGAGGCAACGGGTATTTATTCTTAATGGTCACCGCATTCAATCCCCGATAGTCCACGCACATGCGACGCGAACCATCCTTCTTCTTAACCAGCAACACCGGTGCTCACCACGGAGACACACTAGGATTAATATAACCCTTCGACAACAGCTCATCCAGTTGCTTCCGCAACTCTTCCAACTCTGCAGGTGCCATACGATACGGCGCCTTCGAAATCGGCTGCGCACCTGGAATGAGATCGATAGAAAATTCCAAAGCTCGATCAGGCGGTAAACCAGACATCTCCTCGGGGAAGACGTCGCCAAAATCTCACACCACAGCCGGCCACCCCAGCTCCATCTGCATAGCCACAGCCTCCACTGGCCTGGCCCGAAATCTGACAGGACCAAGCAAGCTGCTACCACGACTGAACTCAAACACTGGATGTCCGGGAATCTCGAACACCACCTTCTTCCTCCTGCAGTCGATCGTAGCATAGAAGCTCGCAAGCCAATCCATCCCAAAGACCGCATCGTAGTTGGTGATGTTGTGGACAATAAAATCAGCATAAAGCTCATGTCCACAAACCACCACAGAGCAAGGACTGCATCCACGATGCATCGTGACTACTCCATTCCCTGTGACGATATTCCAACTCTTGGAGAGAGGGGACGTCGACAAGGAATGCTTCTCCACGAAGCTCTGGGCCAAAATGTACATTGACGCACCTGAGTCAAAGAGGACTCGGGCAGGGAACGTGCAAACCAAAACCACACCTAACAAACAGTCTAATCGATCAAATCTTACTCTAGCAACACCATACACAAGCATTCACATAATTTAACAATCAATTTAATTAAGGAAGGAACAATCTAGATCAAAAGTTACCTGCAATGACCTCATCCATGGCCAGAACCTCATCCTCAGTCATCAGAAATGCCTGCCTCCTCGGCGGAGCGGCCTGCTGAAAAGCCTGCTTCTGCGGAATGAGGGGCACCCCACGACCAGCGGGCACCGGGGCTCTCTGCTGCAACGGCGGGGCAGCAATAGGTGTCCTCCAAGGTTGCCTCAACCTCGGGCACTCCCGGATAGCATGGGCAGGATCTCCACAGATAATACATTGCCCCAAGAACTTCCTACATGATTCCTTGATATGGCCCTCCTTGCCACAGAAATTGCAAGTCCTCCGAACAGGCCCTCCTGGCCTCTTAAACTGAACAGGCGGGTTCGGCCTGAATCCAGGTCTAACCACAGCTCTCGCCTGTTCCAAAGGCCTCTTCCCAGCACCAACAATAGACCCCTTCCTCTGGTTCACAAGCAGCTCCTGCCTCTTGGCAGCGACCAAAACCTTCTGATAAGATTCCCGGTCAGAAGAGGTCACAAAGCTCTGGAGCTCCGAAGCAAGTCCCTGCAGAAACCTCTGAGCTCTCTCCTCAGCGTCCTGCACCATCTTCAGTGCAAACCAACTCAGCCTCATGAACTCCTGGTGGCACATGTCCACCGACGAGTTCCCCTGCTTCAGATCGATAAAACGCTGCAGCATCTCTTCCCTGGCAGCCTTCGGGAAGAACTCACCATTAAATCTGGCCTTGAAGGTAGCCCAGACGATCGGCTCCACCAACATCTTCTCTTCAGCATCCCACCAATTCCGAGCATTATCCTTCAGCTGGCGCTTCGCCAAGTCAACCCAACTAACTTCGTTGACCTTGGACATCTTCAGATTGTCCTCAATATTTCTCATCCATTCATCAGCAGCTAATGGACCTTCGGTTCCATCAAAATACGCAGGACCCAGCTCTCTGAACTGCTTCGCCCCGGGCTCAGGGCGAGGGGCTTCCACCACCCGAGCAGCTCGAGTCACTGGAGCATTCTGCACCTGCAGGAGCACACCCTGCTGAACCTGCATCATCTGCAACATCATCCTCATCATCTCCCCATTAGTGGGCTCCCGCTCAGGCTCCTCGTCATGAGGGGGCGCACCACTACCACCACCACGGGTGATTCGCCTTCCTGCCATCTAATGACGCAGAAAACGAAACAATTAGACTCATAGCTTAGGGCTCAGATGTCGAACTTATTTGTTGGACAATCTTGCATTATTATTGTTATCCTGATAATTGCAGTTACAGAGTGACCTGCATGGGCCACCACTAAAACCTGTCACGACCCGCTTCCCTAAAATGGAGGCGAGACGTGAAAAGGTCCGCACGGGAGTGGAGCGATGAAGCCCCAAACCCGATAAGCGTCAATTTAGTATAAGCAGGTCCCTGTAATTGCAATCGAAACAACAACAATAATAATATAAGACGGATATGAAATACCAATCCCAAACGTTTGTCCACAAAATATTCAACATCACAGAAAAGCCACCAGGCTAAAAGAAAGAGTCTAAGGGCCCAGAACAAGGCCAAACAAAAGCAACGACATAAAAAGTATGGGTGCCACACACCGATAACAAAACAACTGTCTAACAAAAGTAAAACACACGGAGACACTAGGACTGGTCCCCAGTGTCCACGTACTCCCCGTCCAACACGGGCGCAAGCTCGGCGTCCGCAAACACCTCACCCTCAGCGAGCAACTCAGGCTCAAGGTCTAACATGCGTCACCCAAAAGAGAAAGGGGCACATGTCAGCAAGTCTAAAAAGACTTGGGCAAGGAAACTGAAAGTGACTAACAACCTAGCATTTAAATGTTAAACGATGGCATGGCAGTTGAATATGATGCAACAGTTTAAAAGAGTGACAAGCATGCACGATGTAGCAAAGGCTACCAATTCACTAATCACTTATCATTTAACACTTATCACTTATCACTTATCACTTAACACTTAGTGCATAGAGAGTCCACTTACTGGCCAGCTCGTTTATCTCTATCACTATCAATCACTTAAACACTAGAGATTTCACCTTCTGGCCGGAGTGGCGGATCAAGCCACTCGGGCTCAGTCCGCTTATCTCTTACCCCACCCACATGTGTCGAGCGTTGGGGTTTCCAACTCATTATGCTCGCTTCTGGTCACGAGCCAGGAAAATAAGTGTGTGTTGACTTCCGAGCGTTGGGGTTAGCAACTACAGGGCTCGCTTTTGGAACACGAGCCAGGAAACATGGGATTGTAGCGTGTGCTACGCAATCACGATAAATAATCACTATGCAATGCCATGAACAGATAATTGCGTACCATTAATGGAATTTAAACGTGACATATGAGCATGATGAGGGTGACGGACCAAGCTTCGTTGTCAAGCTAGGTCAAGGGCGTCTAAACGGCTATCCTTTCACCATTTAGTCTCTTTTACGCTAAAACAAGGGAAATGGCCTAAGACATGGCCCAAATCAAGAGATGCAAGTTTCACTTGCCTATCACCGGGGATGACGGTTACGAAAGTTCGTTTCCGCGAATGCTAGCCTACGGGGAATCGCTGTTATGGGGAACAATCATCAAAACACAAGTATTTTATTAGGGTTTCATAAAAATTACAATAGGATAAGAAAACAACGGTAGATCGATTTCTTACCGAGAGGAGGCGGAAGAAACACTCCAGGGAACCCTAGGACCAGATCTGGAAGCCAATGGAGAAGTTTGAGGAAATTAGGGTTTTGGGGGATTTTGGGGTTTGATGAGATTTTTGGTGAGGTTTTGGGGAATATGAGTGGTAGATAGAGTGAATGGATGGATTGGATGATGGATTTAGGGCTTGGAATGAAGGGATGAAGCTTGGAGGAAGATGGGGGCTCAAGGGGGAAGATTTTAGGGTTTTGGATCGTGTTGGGGAAGAAGAAAACGTTTGGGTTGGGTTTAAATAGGTTGGGTTGGCGGCTGCCCAGAAATTAGGGTTTTAACACTGGTTAGTCGGTCAAAGAACAACCACTGACCGACTAGTTTGGCAACTAGTCGGTCGGTCGACCAACTCAGACCGACTAAGTGTAAACAGTAACTGATACAAAAATAAGATGATGAGTTAGTCGGTTCAAGAAGCATTGCAGACCGACTAGTTTGCAACCTAGTCGGTCAACCAACGTTCTTAGACCGACTAACGATAAACAGTAACTCCTGAGAAATTTAGAAAGCTAACTAGTCGGTCCAAGAAGGATTACCGACCGACTGGATCGTCATCTAGTCGGTCGGTGCCCCTTCTTATACCGGCTAATGAGCACAGAAAGTTCCGATACGGAGCGCGGGGCCCCGGGATCGATTCCTAAGACTCCTAGGCTTGATCTAATAGTTAGATACGACCGTTATGAAGTCCGTCACGAGTGACATACTTCGAAATCGACAATCCTAAGGAAGAAACGAGAAAATACGACGAATCGATCGAAAATGAAAGCTACGGAGATGAAAACCACACATGAGGAGAAAATCCACCCAAACAAATATTATATTATAATAAATCCAGAAACATAAAAAGCAGTCGTTACATCAGTTCAATCACCAACCGACTAGATTCGTATCTAGTCGGTTAGTAAAAGAACTTAGATCAACTAATTCAAGCTATTAGGATTTCCTCTCCAGCTTAACTCCTTTAGTCGGTTCTCGTTTACTTACCGACAGACTAGATTTAGATCTAGTAGGTCAGTATTTGAGCGTAGACCGACTAATTCTCGTTCAGTAAATCTTCGACTGGTCTCTGTTTCCACTTAGTCGGTTCAAGCTCGTTAACCGACCGACTAGATCGCCATCTAGTCGGTCAGCGTTTGAACTTAGACTGACTAAGTGATCAGGGGCAGTCTCGTCATTTCACGATTTCGACCGACTTAATCCCAATCAAACCGACTTATCTCTTATTTAGTCGGTTGTTCTTACCCTCTCCAGCTCGAAACTCCCAAACCCCTGCTCGAGTCTCTTCGACTTCCGTCGATCTCCGACGTCTTTTCCGTCCATCCGCTGCCGTCGATCTCCCTCCCCTAGGTATATCTCCTCCTCCTAGGTCTCGTTTTCTTTTCTAGGGCTTGCTTTCATCTCTAGGGTTTCGATTTACATCCTAGTGCTTGTTGTTTTCGGTTCTAGGGTTTGTGCTTAGGTTGTTTGATCTTTTTCTATCGATTGATTGATCTCATTGTGCCACGATCATGGCAAAGACGAGGATTCCTATCACTTCCTCTGGGGCATCCCCCATGAACGTAGAGCCCGCGACCGCATCTACCCCACCTAAGCGTAGGGCCAAGACCACTCGTGCCCCCTCTTCGTCTTCACCACCATTGAAGAGGAAGAGGACTTCCAAGCCCAAAGCCAAAATCCAAGCTTCCCAAGCCCAAGCTTCTACAGCCCAACCGAAACCTAAACCCAGAAAGACTGTCGCTTCCCCTTCCTCTTTTCAGGACACCACCTCTGACTCCGACGCTGATTTTTGTCCTGAGGAGCAGCCTACCCATCAGGAACCCCCTCCTCCACCTCCTCCTAAGACCCGTAAGGCTAAGGGTAAAGCCCAAATGCCAGTAGGCGGTGTGGATATATCGTTGTGTCGTGACGACCCTCTGTGTCTAGCGGCTTACAACCGTATAGAGCACTGCCCACTGCTATTGGAGCATTACGTTCAGTTCTCTGACTTTCTTGGCCTTGCAGATCTTTTATCCTACAGCGGACTTTTGGACTACCTTAGATTTGACCCAAAGGCGAACCCTTGACCCTATCCTCGCCTGGTCAAGCTCTTCTATGCCAATCGTGTCCGGGGCCACTACGATGAGAGCCACTCCATCGAGACTACTGTCTTGGGGACTCCTATAGTCCTCACGGCAGAAATCTTGGGGGAGTTGCTTGGTTGTTCGTCGTCTGGTCTCCTCCCGTCAGACATCTCTGTTGATGATATCTCCTCTTTGGATCAGACTGTTCTAGCTGATATCTTCCATTTGATCCCTCCAGCTTTCATTGGTGTTCCATCTAAATCATTCAAGCCGAATGCTTGTGTGATTAATCTTATCCTAAAATCATGTCTTTTGCCCAAGTATGGATCTTCCTCACTTCCTTCGCAGCCTTTTCTGAAGTTGATTTACGCTCTCTTTATGGGTAGCTCGATTAACTGGGCTCGCATCATACTTGACAAAATGGATTCTTTCGAGTGTGTTCGCAAGTCTAGTAAATCGGCGCATATCCCATATCCTTGTCTGTTGACTTTGGTGTTCTGTCATTTTCGCGTGCCTTTGCCTCCTGACGATGAGCGTCCCCTTGGTCCTCCACTGAACGCGATGGCCGTAAAGAAATCTCTTGCGGCACTCCATCACGTGCAGCGGTCGACTCCTTCTGCGTCCCAGGCCACACCTTCAGCTGCTGCAGCCCCTCCTCCTACCACCACACTTGATGATGTCGTTCGGTTACTTCGTCGTCATGAGTCTCGTTTGGCTCGTACCGAGGAGGTTGTGTGCCGTATGGCTAGTATGATGGGTATTCAGCTTCCTCCTCCTGTTTCTGAGGATGAGGAGATAGATGACGAGGAGATTGATGAGCTTGTCACCTCTTTAGCTCGTGGCACTGAGGCCACTGTTGCTGCTGCTACCACATCTGCTGCTGGTGCTACCACTTCTTCCGGTGCTCCAGAGTCTTCTGCACCAGTGGATCAGACTCCTGTTGATGCTGCTGCTGCTCCTGCTGATATCCCTGACCCAGTCGTGCCTGCTGATGCTCCAGCTGATACTCCTGCCGTAGAGCCTGTCGTCGATGTCTCCACTCCTGCCCTGACGATCCCTTCTGTACACACACCGCTCCTTGCAGCAGAGCCTAAGTCCAATCCCTCGACTGGACCCACGGAGACTGCTGATCCTGCCACTTCCTCCTGAGCGTCAGTTTGGAGGCCTCTCCTGTGATCATTGGATGATACATCTTGTTGAGAGTGTTTTGGGTTAGGATGGAGTTTTGGCGGTGTTTTGATGTATTTTGGATTTTGGATGTCGGTGTGCTTGTTGTACTTTCATTCTGTTGGATGTTTGATGATGGTGTTTCGCTAATTATGTTATATTTTTTTTATGTTGATATGGATGTTGCACTTTATATGATGTAGTCGATGTATTTGTGCATGTACTCATGATATTCTAATATATATATACATCGATGTTCTCTTTTACTTTGTTGTGCACATTTAGTATTCATTCAATGCCTTTGATATGTGATTTCGTCGCTCGTCTCTTAAAAACTTGGTTAAATAGATTATATTTCTATGATTGCAAAGAATTGTTTTCCATGCACAAATTTAACCAAGAATATTGAGTATTGAAGAGTACGTTTCTTTATTCAATAAGTGAATTTATATTTGGTATTTTGATGATTTGAATTTTCGTTTTACGAAAATGGACAATTTGGCACACTTTGATTCGTTTTCGACTATTTTCCTTGGTGTCAATTTGGTCCATCGTCATAGTCTACGACTCCCAACGTTGGATTTTCTTTAACCTGGTTGTTGTCGTTGTATGCCCCCCATTTTTGGGATAATGCCAAAGGGGGAGAGATAATGATAATGATTATGGCAAATGAAAATTTAACTCAATTTCCAAGAATCTAATTTGATATGTTGGATTCAGGGGGTGTTAAGATATATATAAGGATTTTCAAATCCGATATTTCAAAATTCGATTCTCAATATCTATCTTACTCGTCTGATTGATGCAATTTATATATATTCAATTTGGAATTAACGTGTCATCAATGCAGGGGGAGTAAGTATTTTACATTTGAATCATTATTTTTATTATTATTTATGTTAGTTTGTCATCACCAAAAAGGGGGAGAATGTTGAGTATTAGACTCCCCGGATTTGGTTTTGGATGATGAGCAAACATAAATAATTCATGAACTAACAATTTGTAAGCGCAGTTATGGAGATCGTCGCCAAATTCACGAGAACACTCAAAGAGACATCTCAAGACTTCTCAAAGCTCGTATTCAATGCCTAAAGCTTCGTTGAAGCTTTTGGACCATTTTGGAAGTCATGAAGATTTGATCGAAGCTATCGAAGACCGTTCTTTAAGGTTTTATTTATAGTCTTTTAGTTTCGATCTATAGAATGTTAAGCCTTGAGTATATCTAACATTTCTATCTTCATAACGCTCATATCTTAGCTCTAGGATCTTAGTAGAAGTCCATTCTAACTTCATCGAAGCATCGCGCTTCGATTCGGACTTTATTGTGCATGTTAGTTGGTTCAAGAAGAAGAACTGACTGACTAGATGGTGATCTAGTCGGTCGGCAAAGCTTCTTGGACCGACTAGTTTCAGTTTGTATTTTCTTGCTCAGTACTGTTTATAGTTAGTCGGTCTACGTTGACTCACCGAACAACTAGTGAACTAGTCGGTCAGTGATGCTTCTTTGACCGTCTAGTTGAGCTTTACTGTACATGCCAATTTTTCTCCTAAGCTACTGTTTATCGTTAGTCGGTCTAAGAACGTTTGGCGACCGACTAGTTGATAATCTAGTCGGTCAACATTTGTTCTTGGATCGACTAAATCAATTTGTATTCAGACTAATTGTTTTTGACTCTTAGTCGGTCTACGTTCACTGACCGACCGACTAGTTGTGAAACTAGTCGGTCAGACAGTCTTCTTGGACCGACTAGATTTCTAGGTCTGAAATTCAATCTCTTCACTGTTCTTCACTTAGTCGGTCCATGTTGTTTGACTGACCGACTAGTTGATGAACTAGTCAGTCAGTGGTTGTTCTTTGACCGACTAAACTGCTTCAGATTTCTATCCGTTGGGATTTGACCTAACTCGTTTTTATGGGACCCTATAAATACGAAGCTTGGTCATTTCTTTCTAGGTTAGAGCTGCTATTAAGAGATTCATTGAGATTGAAAGAGTTAGAGATTCTCACTCATTTCCAAAGCTCTCTTCCTCACAAGAAATCCATTCTCTCACATTCTAGATCTAGAATCCACCTTGAGAGAAGTTTGTTCTTGGTGAGTCCTTCAAGCTCTAGCTTGATTCAAGTCTCCAAATCACTCCTAGGCACCCATTGCTGCTCATTTCAGTGGTGATAAGTCTTGGTGACTTTCTCTTCCTCAAATCCCTCCTTGCACCTATTTGGTAAGAATACTCAAGGTATAGGATTTTGTGGTAAGATTGTTTATTTCATTATAAACTCATTTATTGCTATTGATTCTCTCGGTTGTGAGAGAAGGTTGTGATCCCGGGTTGTGGGATTCACTATTGCCATTGCATGTATGATTTGATCTTGTGAAGGTTTTTCACAAGATATTCATAGTGGAAATCTTGGGTTAGGGTTTCTAACCTAAGTATCCGGAGGGGATCCGGGTGGTTGGGACGTAGGATCACCGGGAACAAGTCGGGGAGACTTGGGTGGATCCGAACCCAGTAATATCTTTTGTTAGCATTGTTAATTTTGTTGTTGTCTTCAATTTAAGCTTCCGCGAATTGATTTGGTAGTTGTTTGCACGATAATTAGGAATTATACTCCTTGTTATTTTTAAAGTACTATTCACCCCCCCTCTAGTACTTGTGCAGTAGCTTGTATGGCATTACACTTTTCTCTCCTCCCTAAAAGCTAAATCTAATTCCTAAAAAGTAATCTAAAAAAGGCTCCAAAAAGTTCTGAAAAAGCCCTCTAAACTAGGTTAAAAACTGGGGTTTAATACCCCCCAAAATCGCCCAAAAAACTGTGACGAAACTGCCCCTGCGCAGCCTCAAAATCGCAACTTACGCCACAGGCAGCGCGGCTCACTCGGCCGAGTGACAAATGTCACTCGGCCGAGTGAGAGACCCTGACGGATTCCAGAGAGTTGGGGGTCTTGGGGGTCGTCTCCTCGGGAGTCACTCGGCCGAGTGACTTTTCTTCACTCAGCCGATGGGCGTTCTTCACTCGGGCGGACAGCGTTCGTCACTCGGCCGAGTCAGTCTTTGGGGCTGACTGACGGATTCCAGAGAGTTCAACATTTTTGGTTGCCGTCGTCTTGGCTCCACTCGGGCGAGGGATGACTCGGTGCTCGGCCGAGTGGTCTGGCGATGCTCGGCCGAGTGCACGCTGATATTAGCTCTGTTGCGTGTCTGATCTGGCCGGCCGAGCGGGATGTCTATGCTCGGCCGAGTGACTCCTTCACTCGGCCGAGTGGCATGCTGAAAATGCCCATTCTTCGTATTTTTGCCTCCTCGTCTCTCCTATGACGTTCTTTCTTCTTACACTCCTCTCCAATCGCAGAATACCCCTCAAGAGAGTCGTCGGTGATATTCCGGAGTGGGTGCATCTCAGAATCACTCCAAATCGCTCCAAATCTCCTGCAATACGACAAAAACAACAAATCGTGAAAAGCATCGCAATATTGTCGAATAAACGTGAAAAACACGATTTGAGCGATCTAAATGGCATGCAAACATGCAGAAAAAAGGTGTAAAACACGGAGTGATCAAAATCCCCCAAGCTTACCTCTTACTCATCCTCGAGGAAGATGAGTAAAAAGCGAACCCGGTGGATAAAGATAAAGAAAACGATGGAGAAATGGAAAATGAAAAATGAAAAACAAAGTAGAAAACGAAGAGGGAAGTTGCTAGATCATTTTTCTCAGGACGTGGGTTTTGCTTACTCATATAGCATGCATCGAATATAAAACACATGTCAAAGACTTTTATTTTGATATCATAGTATAATGGTGCATATGAAATAGAAAACCCAAGAATATCAATAAAGCATGAAAAATGGAATAATTCTAAGATTAACGTCATCTGAAGCATCTAAAGCGGTATACAATATCGTAGATCACACACTTTTCAATTGAATGCTTTCTATAAGGAGTATAAGAGATATCACACGATAGAGTAGTAAGAATAGAAAAGGTGTGGTTTTCATGAAATGAATGCTAAGCGTAGATTTCTGGATTTCGTGAAACTTTAGCAATCTCACCGAGTATAAAATATTACTTAGCCTAGGTTGTCATGCACCGTCAGGTAGTCACTCTCTCACACATCATTGGATTCTCTCCCCCAAGCTTATCTATAAGCGTGGTGGCATATACAAGACGATATTTACATCCCCGTTTCCTTTTGTAGCTCCAAAAGTAAAAGAAAAAACAAAAACAAAAAGAGGAAAGAAAGAGAGAAAGTGTATGAGATGGGATCGTTTTCGAACTTCTTTTCTCTTTTCTTCACTTATTCTCAAATCTTTTTCTTTTTCTTTTGTTTTTTTTTCAATAGCATATTTACACAAATGATCCCAAATCAAAGAGAAGGATATACAAGTATTTTTTTCTTTGGATTTGGAGAATTTGGAGCATAGGATACAATAACGGGGGGGTGCCAATAATAGAATTGCTAAGGGGAGATTCACCAATGAATTTAAAATAGAGAAATAGTGTTCAAGATATGTGGAGAAAGAAATAATGTATCTCTCGGTTCACTCTATAGGACGTGCATGACAACTTCAGCAGGGTAATCTAATCTACTAAGTTTAATCTCAAAAAGTAAACTAATCCAGATTTATCAATGCTAGCAAACATTCAATCAACCTGAAGTGAAGCGTACAAATCATGCAATAAGAAGTGACATGAGAAAAGAAAGCAGTACTCCAGATATAAGCAATCAATGCGTGAATCTTGGTGTGTTTTCTGCGATAGCATACATATGAATCATCAGACATCAGCTAATAATAGAATTTCATCCATTTTTATCCGGAAAAAGAAGTGGGTTACTATTTCTAAATGCAAAGCAGAACATAGCATATGATATCAGAAATAAAAAGCTATGACACGACAAATATAGCATGCATATAGAGAAAAGCTAACACCACGTCGTCATCATCACAGAAAAATCATCTCTAGCAAAAGATGAAAGAAATAAAGATAAAGGAAAAACAAAGATATTTACAATGCAGCACACAAGGAAAATAAGAAAAACGTGATGCATGGTAAAAAAATGAAAAAGTGATAAAAAATGGGTGCAAAAGCGGAAAACCGTGGAAAAACTAAAAATAAAGGTGATAAAAGCGGAAAGCGTGAGAACTCACTCCCCCAAGCTACAGTGCACAGTGTCCTCAATGTGCGAAGTGTGGCGCACCGAGAGACGTGTAATGGGTGGGGGTGGGGATGCATGCATGATAAAAAAGGTAAAGGTAAAAATAAAAAGAAGATATGATGATGTGAATGATGCATGCAAAGATCGGAGTGATGCAGATAATGTGTCACCAAAAATAACTCTCCCTCTCTCCCGAAAAATGATATAGAATGATATGATCAAAACGGGGACAAAAATAGTGAGGGGAGGAGGGGTGGGCAAAAATCATCAGGACCAAGCAGAGAATGGGCAGCATGACGGCAAAAAATATCAATGGCATCAAGGGTGTCCCTAAGCTGGTGGTGCTGCGCCATCTCCGTCCTGAGGCGGAGGTGGAGGAGGAGGTGGTGGTGGCTGGGTAACAGTCTGCTGGGTGGGTGGTGGTGGTCGTGGCAGTCGCTCGAGAATCTGGGTCAGGCAAAAGTGAATGCCGGGAAGTAGCTCGGGGCGGTGCTGCATGGCGGTGATTGTGGCAGAGAGAGCCCTAAAATCTCCCATGAGTCCACTCACCGCCCCCTCAAGAGCACGAATGCTCTAAACTAAGGCATCAGGGGGTGGTGGAGCGGAGGGACGGACAGGTGTAGGCTGATCAGGTCGGGGCTGTCGGACACGGGCGGTATAAATAATCGGGACAGTAGACAAGTGTGGAAAGGGGGCTGTGCTCACTAGTGGATGCCTAGCCTCAGTGCGAGGCTGGGACGCAGGCTGGTGTGAGGTGAAAGCAGCAGCAGTGGAAGTGGAAGACAAAATCAGTGACGAGGCAGCAAGAGAGGTCAGTGACACAGATGTGGGAACAGACGTCACGACACTCTCGGATAGGACGGCTGTCGTGGAGACGGAAAGGTCGACCGCTGGGGAGGAAGTGTGGGGAACAAAAGGTGAGACCCCAGCAGAGATCAAAGTGGATATGGTCTCCACGACGGAAGCGAAGGAAGACTCGCCGCTCTCAACAATAGAAGGTGGACACTCGGGTAGCAAAGAGGTGAGGGGCTCAACCGACAGGGGCACAGCAGTGGTGTGGGTGGTGGTGGGGGTGGACGACTCAGCAAGTGTACTCCCGACACCGGCAGAAGTGTGGACAGAGGTGTCAGGAGCGGCAGAAAGTACAGGCTCAGGCTGAGGGGTCACAGGGTCTACAGGTGCAGGGGGTGCCTGCTCAGCCTCCTCGGCCTCAAGCACGTAGGCGGCGGGGATCAGGAGATCCATTGCCGGAAGCCAGTCCTCGTGTCACGGTCCTATGTGTGTCCGAGCGGGTCTCGGGAGGATCATGTAGTCAGCACCGAAGGGACCGTGCAACCATACCCAGTGCTGCTGGCCATGGGGACGAAGCATCTTCATCCAGGCCATGACGTCTATCGAAAGTGAAGTGGGGCCCGAAGGTCGACGCAGGTCGGCCGGAAGGTCCTCGCCGGTCATCAGGGCTAGCAGGGTGATCAGGCCGTCGCAACATATCGGGAAGAGAGCGCCCACCGATACTATGATGCGGTCCAAAAACCAGCTAGCGATGTCAATATCAATGGCGGGGACCATCGCAACACCATCCCTATCCAGAACTCTGGGGCGAGTCATCGCGTAGAACATATAGAGCTCAGGCGTAGACATCGTCCCAGGCTCGTACCTCGCTAGAAAGGTGGTCGCCATAAGGCGCTGTGCTATGCGGAGGCAGGGGTGGACTATGGCTGAGGCCTTGGCCCAACTAGGGTCAAAGGCGTGTGGTAAACCCGTGATCCTGGCCCAAAAGGCGTGGGAATCGAAAGATGGCGGAGGGATGTGTGTGGGAGCGTAGGCTCGGTCGGGCGCGGGGACTGCGGGCCACTGAAAGAATGCTTTAAGCATATCGTGAGTGATCTGACACTCTCGATCCATGAGTCTAAAGGAGCATCCCACATCGGTCCGGGCGATCGAGCTAAGTACCTCGAGTGTCAGACGGACGTAGGAGTCCACCGACACAGACAAAAAATCTCGCCAACCCACGTTGTCGTACACCGTGAGCATCCCCTCAAGTACCCCCAGGCGGTCTAGGTCTGCTAAATGAGCGAACCTGGAGGGTACTATCCGACGCTGGGCGATACGCTCAAATCAGACGCGCTGTGCGTCGTCTCTGAACGTGATGAGCGGCCCGACGGCTGGAGCCGGTGGTGGCTGTACGTGAATGGGATCGGCTGGAAGTGGCTGTGGATGGATGGGGTCGGCTGGAAGTGCCTGTGTGGAGTGAGGTGTTGAAAGTGGAGGGGAGTCCTCCCTAGCGTGGGAGGGGCCGGGCTCATCTGGCCGCTTCCGCTTGGCAGAAGCTCCCCGAGTGCGTGGCCGTGTACGGGGCGGCATGTGTGCCCCGAGTGCTCACCCAACTAATGAAAAATGTGGCGTGCTAAAAAAATGGAACGAAGGTACCTGAACACGCCGCGAGAGCAAAACAGCAGATAAGTGTGAAGACGCCGCCTCCACGAAGCCAATAGCGCGTCCGAAAGCTCCCCTAAGCTCCCCCAAGATAGCCTGCACATCAAACAATGATATCAGCGTATAAAATTCAAAATACATGGGTGAGATGGGGTATAACAGATAAGTAAAGAAGTCAATTTGAGTTAGGGGCTCAATGGGCGCACGGATCGTCAAAAATGCGGAGAAAAAGAGTTTTGCACGAAATAGGGGATCACCGGAGGTCGGCTGGCGGCGAGGGTGGTCGCCGGCGGTGGGGGTGGTCGTCGGAGCGGTCGCCGACGGTGGTGCGGCGATCGGGGCCGGTGGCGGCTTGAATTGGGCGAGGGAGGGTGCGTCGCGGGCGAGGGGAGTCGAAGGGTCACGCGGGCTCGGGCGAGAATGAGTTCGGGCATTTCGAAAATTGCGTCGAGCCCACAACACCTTATATAGGAGTGGTTACGACTCGGCCGAGTGACGTAACGGAAAAATTTTTAAAAAAACCTCCTCGCCACTTACGACTCGGTCGAGTGTCCTTGCCACACTCGGCCGAGTGGAGAAAGTCCATTCGGCCGAGTGGCACAAGCTACTCGGCAGCACTTGCCCTAGGAGGGTATCAGTTTCACTCGGCCGAGTGAATAAATATACTCGGCCGAGTGGCAGTTTATACTGTAATCACAAAAAAGACAGATAGTTGGGTACAGCAGACTTCCCTCATTGGTGCGCCACTCGGGCGGACGGCTTTCTTTGCTCGGCCGAGTGACTATGGTACTCGGCCGAGTGAGGCTCTGTTTCCTGCGTCGGGGCTCCGTTTTGGTTCTACTCTCTGTTTTTCTTCCTCCAGGTGGTTTCTTCCTCCTCCTAAGCCTCGAGCGCATTCTTGGAGCGCTCTTCTTCGCCTCGGTCATCCTCCATATGATAAATATCCTTTCCTCCTCCTCCTGTCAAAGAAAATAGGACCCGTTGTCACAATTTTTCGGGCAAACGACTCAAAAACACTAATAAAGTCTAAAACAAAAATAAAAACTAAAATAGAAATAATGCGATAACCGTCGGGTTGCCTCCCGACAAGCGCTCGTTTAAGGTCTTGAGCTCGACCCCTTTAAATTTTCAATTTAGCGCGGGATGTTGGGTGCGTATAAGATGCACCTGTCGAATTTACCGGGAGGACCGCTCGGATTTGGATCATGGTGGTGTGTGGTCTTCCTCAGCACCCCTTCGTCATGGGCAATGTTGGGGGGTGGCTCCCCCAAGCTAGAGCTTGTTCCAGTCTTCGACTTTGCCGGTGACACCGATCGTCGTATCGGTGGAGCTTTCTTCGGAGTCCTCAACTTTGAGAGCTTGCAGAGCTCCCGTATTCTTGCGACATCAGCATCGCCATCATCATTCACCGTGGAGATATCGGGGGAGTGCTCCATCTTCTCTTCCTCGGCCAAATCTAGGCCTTCTTCGAGCTATCTTTGTGGGGTGCGCCGATGGAGTGGGGGATCGCCTCTTCGATGACCTCGTCGAGGAGGTCCATGTAATCTAGCTCCTCATGATACAGCATGTGCTTCATTGCCTTCGGTATATGGAGCTCCACTTCGATGTTACCGACGTTCAAGGTGAGAGTCCCCTCCCGCACATCGACGATGACACCGGCGGTGGTGAGGAATGGGCGTCCAAGTATGAGCGATGTATCACCCTCCTCCTTAATGTCCATTATCACAAAATCGCATGGCAAACATATGCCTCCCGGAACTTGGAGTGGGATGTCCTTTGCGATCCCAATCGACCTTGTAATCCGACCGTCTGTTAGTTGAATCCGCATGTCGGTAGGCTTTAAATCCGTGCCGGTATTCAACTTCTGGAACATGGAGAGAGGCATGAGGCTAACACTAGCCCCCAAATCTACCAATGCTTTTTGTAGGGGGATGTCGCCTAGAGTGCAAGGAATGCGGAAACTCCCTGGATCTTTAAATTTGGCGGGATCCTTTTCCCTCTTTGTGAACCAAGTCCCTTCCTCCGCGAGCATGATCTTCTCCTTCCTCTTCCTTCCCGTAATCAAGTCCTTTAAGAACTTGGCGTAGGATGGGATTTCCACTATAGCGTCGAGGAAGGGGATATTGAGGCTCACCCCTCTCAAATACTCGAGAAACTTGGCTAGCCGTTTCTCCATCTTGGTTCTAGCTAGCCATTGAGGGAAGGGCACCGGTGGCATAAATCGGCGCTCATCAATAAGCTCCTCCATTCTAGATTTCACTTCTCCTTGCGTCTCCTTCTCTTTTTCAACTTCAATTGTCGGCTCGCTCTCTTGTAGAATCTCCACCACGGGCTCCTTAACTTGAGTCATGACGGGAATGGTATCCTTCCCGCCTCTTGTAGTAACCACAACCACGGCGTTGATATGGCCGGTGTTGCCCCGTGGATTTTGCTCGGGTTGAGCCGGCAACTGTTGATTTTTTCTATTGAGCAACGCAAGTTGCTCCCCAATTTGAGCGACGACGGTGGTAAGAGAATCATGTCCCGCCTTCAACGAAGCATTGATATTCCTCTGCTCCACCATAAACTCCTCCACCTTAGCTTCAAATTCCGAACGTTGTTGAGCTTGTGGAGGGTTGGGATTTCTCCAACCTTGATTGTACCCGGGTGGCCTATAAGGTCCCACTTGTTGCCTCGGTGGGAAGTTTTGTTGCGGTGGCCCCCTTGGTGGATAATTCAGTTGTGGTGGTGGAGCTCGAGCTTGAGGATGTTGTTGTTGCGGGGGTTCAATGTACCATCATTATTGGCATATGAGAAACCCGGATGGTTTCTAGTGGCCGGGTTGACCCAATATCCGGAATTCCCCGCAACATATTGAATTTGCTCCAAGGTTCCTTCTCCTTGCTCTCCTCCTACATACATGGCTTGGGATTGGTCTTGCCAATCGCTCATATGATTGGTCGGCGTGGATGTAGAAGGGGCTCCTTGAGGCTTGGTAATGAATTTCTCCAACCTCTCCACCACCTTATGGAGAGAGTCAAACTTGCTAGCAAGCTCCGCCATGGCCTTGGCCTCATAAATGCTCGTGGGCTTCAAGGAGGATGAAGAATGTCCTCGCTCGTCCCCCCATTGTTGGTTGTTGGAGGCCATCTCCTCTAGCAAGGCCGTAGCTTCATCGGGAGTCTTTGACAAAATGGCTCCATTTGCGGTGGCATCAATAATCTGCTTCGTGCCCGTTGGAGTCCATTGTAGAAACTGTGGACAAGCTCCCAATCTTCAATGCTATGATGGGGGCATTGATGTTGCAAGTCCTTGAAGCGCTCCCATGCCTCATAGAGAGTCTCTTGTGGTCCTTGCTTGAAGGACATGAGAGCACTTCTTATCTTCACCGTCTTGGAGGGCGGGTAAAATTTGTCGACGAAGGCACTCGCCAATTCATCCCAAGTGGTGAAGATTACTTCAGCTTGCGTCCTCAACCAATATAAGGCTTTGTCCTTGAGTGTGAAAGGGAAGAGGCGCAGTCTGATAGCATCTACGGAGACGCCCAGCATTTGGAAGGTGGCACATTTTGATAGGAAGAGCCGGATGTGGTAATGAGGGTTTTCATGGGAGTTCCCATGAAAAGGATCCTGTTGCATAAGAACCACCAATCCGGTCTTCAACTCGAAATTTTTGTCGGCCGCCAACTCCGGCATGGATATGGACGAGGTCGTGGAAGAAGTCTTAGGCCGAAGCCTATCTCTAATGGAAATGATCCTCGCCATTTGCTCCGCCAATTCTTCGGGTGTCTCAGGATGGGTCATAAAATTTCCTTCCGTAACGTGTCTCCTTTCTGCTCGGATCCTCCTTAATGTTCACTCGATCTTTGGATCGTATAGTATTTCTTCGGGGTTCGCCGAGGATCTCGTGTACATGCAAGGGAAAACAGAGTTTCAAAGAAATAGTTAGCACAACGGAAGGGCAAAATAAAAATAGAAATAATAGAAAAAGAAAAATAGCTAGGTAGGTAGAATCAAACACTATTGCCTCCCCGGCAACGGCGCCAAAAACTTGATCACGCACTGGATACGCGTCCCAGGACGGCGACACTGTAGTCTTACCGCAAGCGCACGGTGTAGCGGCGAGCGGGTATCGAACACAGGGAGGCCTAATGACAGTGTCTTCTTCAATCCACCTGGCTATAGGAATGGTCGAGAAATGTTCGCAGTAATGCGGTCACAGTCGTTCAATTATACGAAAGAAAATATCAAATTAATAAAAACACCTAGGGATAGGGAATCCCCGCTACTTGCCGTATCTCATCATTGTGATTCGTAGGTTTCACAATTGCTAGACTTGAAATTCGGGTGAACTAGTTGCAACTAAATGTAGAACCAAGCTCACACTCTCGCGCTATTGCCGGTCTATAGCAAACCTAGGATATGGTCCAATCTCTTGCAAACCCTAACCTAGGCAAACTAGCGTGAAGAACAACATCATCATTTAATCGTATCACGAGCCCACTCTCATGTAAACTCGAGCTACGACCTAGGTTGGGATAGTTCCTACCCGTCCAATCTCTTGCAAACGGGTATTGGTATAGAATTACAATCGAAGACCCTAGTTTCGGTCCAATCTCTTGCAAACCGATTCCGGAGAAATTCAATTGCAACCCAATTCGAATTTCTATGGCTTCCTATCGAGTTGGGATCCAATCTCTTGCAAATCCCAACCGGTATGAATCCCTAGCTATTCATATTAAATCAGTCCCAAACTAACCCTAATCAATTCTAGCAATAATTTCACCAATTAATCACAAATTAGAAATAGGGTTCGTAGGGTTCATCCCTACGCCCTAAGACGATAACACTACTCACAATTCATCATGAAATTCAATAAAAATTCACAATTAAAATCAATAGAATTCATAGCAATATTCAATATATCAATAAAAATGGAGTTTTTGATGGAGAGAGACAACCCAATGAAGAACAAAATAGAAACCAACAAATTAACACTTTTCTCTCCTCCCTAAAAGCTAAATCTAATTCCTAAAAAGTAATCTAAAAAGGCACCAAAAAGTTCTGAAAAGCCCCCTAAACTAGGTTAAAAACTGGGGTTAAATACCCCCCAAAATCGCCCAAAAAACTGTGACGAAACTACCCCTGCGCAGCCTCAAAATCGCAACTTACGCTTCCTGCAGCGCAGCTCACTCGGCCAAGTGACAAATGTCACTCGATCGAGTGAGAGACCCTGACGGATTCCAGAGAATTGGGGGTCTTGTGGGTCGTCTCCTCAGGAGTCACTCGGCCGAGTGACTTTTCTTCACTCGGGCGATGGGCGTTCTTCACTCGGGCGGATGGCGTTCGTCACTCGGCCGAGTCAGTCTTTGGGCTGACTGACGGATTCCAGCGAGTTCAACATTTTTGGTTGCCGTCGTCTTGGCTCCACTCGGGCGAGGGATGACTCGGAGCTCGGCCGAGTGGTCTGGCGATGCTCGGCCGAGTGCACGCTGATATTAGCTCTATTGCGTGTCCGATCTGGCCGGCCGAGCGGGCTGTCTATGCTCGGCCGAGTGACTCCTTCACTCGGTCGAGTGGCATGCTGAAAATGCCCATTCTTATTATTTTTGCCTCCTCGTCGCTCCTACGACGTTCTTTCTTCTTCCACTCCTCTCCAATCGCAGAATACCCCTCAAGAGAGTCGTCGGTGACACTCCGGAGTGGGTGCATCTCAGAATCACTCCAAATCGCTCCAAATCTCCTGAAATACGACAAAAACAACAAATCGTGAAAAACATCGCAATATTGTCGAATAAACGTGAAAAACACGATTTGAGCGATCTAAATGGCATGCAAACATGCAGAAAAAAGGTGTAAAATACGGAGTGTTCAAGTAGCTTGTGCCACTCGGCCAAAGGAGTTTTCTCCCTTCGGCCGAGTGAACAGAATCCACTCGGCCGAGTCGTAAGTGGCGGGGAGAAATTTAAAACTCATTTTTCGTTACGTCACTCGGTCGAGCAACATAGTCACTCGGTCGAGTCGTAACTACCCCTATATAAGTCGCACGGGCTCGGCGTGAATTTCAACGCAGCTATTCCCAAATTTCCGCCCGAGTCCCCGCGACCTTTCGTCTCCTCGCCCGCGACAGCACCCACCTTCACCCGAACCGCCTCGCCACCGGCCCGATCGCCCGACCACCGCCAGCGATCGTCCGACCGCCGACACCCCGACCTCCGACAACACCCCACACCGCCAGCCGACCTCCAGCGATCCCCTATTTAGCGCAAACATTCCCTTTTCTCCCCATTTTTGACGATCCGTACGCACGTTGAGCCCCTAACACAAATTAAATTGTTTTTCTATATATTATACCCCATCTCCCCCATGCATTTCGAATATTATTCACTGATATCGGTGTTTGACTTGCAGGCTATCTTGGGGGAGCTTAGGAGAGCTTCAGGACGTGTTTTTAGCTTCGCGGAGGCGGCGCTCTTCGCACGCACTTGCTGATTTACTCTCGCGGCGTGTTCAGGTACACTCGTTCTTTTTATTGAGCATGCCGCATTATATTTCTATTGGGTGAGCACTCGCGGCACACATGCCGCCCCGCACTAGGCCACGCACGTGGGGAGCCTCTTCCAAGCGGAAGAGGACCGATGACGCCAGTCCCTCTCACGCTAGGGAGGACTCCCCTCCACCTAGTCCACCACCCCCCACACAGCCGCTTCCCGCTGATCCCATCCACGCACAGCCCATCCCCTCCGATCCTATTCCACCACAGGCTCCCGTTGTCGGGCCGCTGGGGATCACGTTCAGAGACGACGCACATCGCGTCCGATTTGAGCGTATCGCCCAGCGATCTATAGTGCCCTCTAGGTTCGCACACTTAGCAGACCTGGACCGCCTAGGGGTGCTAGAGGGGATGCTCACGTTGTACCACAACGTGGGTTGGCGCAATTTTTTGTCAGTGTCGGCGGACACCTACGTCCGTCCGACACTTGAGGTACTTAGCTCGATCGCCCGGACCCCTGGGGGATGCACATTCCACCTTATGGATCGAGAGTGCGAGGTCACTCTCGACATGCTTCGTGCATTCTTCCAGTGGCCCACTGTCCCCTTCCCCGACCGAGCCTACGCACCCACTCACATCCCACCACCATCATTTGACACTTCCACGTTCTAGACACATATCACGGGCTCCCACTATGGCTTTGGCCCTAGTAGGGCCAAGGCCTCAGCCATCCTACACCCCTGCCTCTGCATAGCCCACCGCCTCATGGAGACCACTTTCTTGGCGAGGTACGAGCCTGGGACGATGTCTACGCCTGAGCTCTATATGCTCTACGCGATGACTCACCCCAGAGTTCTCGATAGGGATAGCGATGACCTAGTCCCTGCCGTAGAGATTGATATTGCTAGCTGGTTCTTAGACCGCATCATCATTTCGGTGGGCGCTCGCTCACCGATTTGCTGCGGCGGTCTGATTACTTTGCTAGCCCTGATGACCGGCGTGGACCTACCTGCTGACCTTAGACGAGCCCCGGGCCCACTGCACTCTCGATAGACGTCATGGCCCAGATGAAGATGCTTCGTCCCCACGGCCAGCAGTACTGGGTGTGGTTGCACGGTCCTTTTAGTGCCGATTACATGATCCTCCCGAGCCTCGCTCGGACACATATAGGACCGGCCCACGAGGATTGGATCCCAGCGATGGATCTCCTCATCCCAGCTGCTTACGTTCTTGAGGCTGAGGGCGCTGAGCAGACACCCCCTGCACACCCTGCACCTCCTGCTGACCCCGTGATCCCTCAGCCCGAGCACGCACTTTCTGCACCTCCCGGCACTTCTGTCCACACTTCTGCCAGTGTCGGGAGTACCCTTGCTGAGCCGTCCACCACATCCACCACCACCCCCACCACTGCTGTGCCTATCTCGGTTGAGCCTATTTCCTCACTTCTTCCCGAGCGTCCACCCACCATACTAGAGAGCGGCGAGCCGTCCTTCGCTGCCGTCGTGGGGACCATGTCCGGTTTGATGTCCGCTGGGGTGTCACCTTTTGGTCCTTACACTTCCTCCCCAGTGGTCGACCCTTCTGTCTCCACCGCAGCTGTCCTATCCGAGAGTGTCGTGACGTCTGTCCTCACACCTGTGTCACCGACCTCTCTTGCTGCCTCGTCGCCGATTTTATCTTCCACCACCACTGTTGTTGCCTCCTCGTCCCAGCCTGCGTCCCAGCCTCGCACTGAGGCTGGACATCCACTAGTGAGCACAGCACCTTTTTCACACCTACCTGCTGGCCCGATTACTTACACTGCCCGTATCAGACAGCCCCGACCTTCACAGCCTAGACATGTCCGTCCCTCCGCTCCACCACCCCCTGACGCCTTAGTTCAAAGCATTCGTGCTCTTGAGGGGGCGGTGAGTGGACTCATGGGCGATTTTAGGGCTCTCTCTGCCGCGGTCAGTTCCATGGAGACCCGCGTCGCCATGCTTCCCGATATTCAGGTTTGCCTGAATCAGATCCCAGCGCGACTGCCTCCACTACACCCACCCACCCAGCAGACACGTCCACCACCCACCCAGCAGACACGTCCACCCCTACATCCTCCTCCTCCTCTGCCACAGGACAGAGATGGTGCAACACCACCAGCTTAGGCACACCCTTGATGCCATTGATCTTTTTTGCCGTTATGCTGCCCATTCTCTGCTGGTCTTGTCGATAGATTTTTGCCCACCCCCTTCCCCCGTACTATTTTTGTCCATATCTTGCTCACATCATTTTGTATCTATTTTGGGAGAGAGGGAGAGTTAGTTTCGGTGACACATATCTGCATCACTTCCATCTTTGCATGCATCATTCACATCATCATATTTTCTTTTCATTTTCCTTTTTTTACCATACATGCATCCTCACCCTCCCCACCCATTTCACGTCTCTCGGTGTGCCACACTTTGCACATTGAGGACACTGTGCACTTCAGCTTGGGGGAGTGAGTTCTCACACTTTTTGCTTTTATCACCTTTATTTTTAGTTTTTTCCCATTTTTCCGCTTTTGCACCCATTTTTCATCACTTTTTCATTTTTTTACCATGCATCACGTTTTTCTTATTTTCTTTGTGTGCTGCATTGTAAATAGTCTTGTTTTCCTTTATCTTTATTTCTTTCATCTTTTGCTAGAGATGATTTTTATGTGATGACGATGACGTGGTGTTAGCTTTTCTCTATATGCATGCTAATTTTGTCATGTCATAGCTTTTGTTTCTGATATCATATGCTATGTCCTGTTCTGCATTTAGAAATAGTAACCCACTTCTTTTTCCGTATGAAAATGGATGAAATTCTATTATTAGCTGATGTCTGATGATTCATATGTATGCTATCGTAGAAAACACACCAAGATTCACGCATCGATTGCTTATATCTGGAGTACTACTTTCTTTTCTCATATCACTTCTTACTGCATGATTTGTACGCTCACTTCAGGTTGATTGAATGTTTGCTAGCATTGATAAATTTGGATTAGTTTACTTTTTGAGATCAACCTGAGTAGACTAGATTACCCTGCTGAAGTTGTCATGCACGTCCTATAGAGTGAACCGAGAGATACATTTGTTTCTTTCTCCACATATCTTGAACATTATTTCTATATTTTAAATTCATTGGTGAATCTCCCCTTAGCAATTCTATTATTGGCATTCCCCCGTTATTATATCACATGCTCCAAATTCCCCAAAACCCAAAGAAAAAAAATACTTGTATATCCTTCTTTTTGATTTGGGATCATTTGTATATATATGCTATTAAAAAGAGAAAAAGAAAAAGAAAAAGATTTGAGAATAAGAAAAGAAAACAGAAAAGAAGGTCGAAAACGATTCCATCTCATATCCTTTCTCTCTTTCTTCCCTCTTTTGCTTTTATTTTTTATTTTCTTTGACTTTTGGAGCTTCATAAGAAACGGGAATGTAAATATTGTTTTGTATATGCCACCACGCTTATGGATAAGCTTGGGGGAGAGGATCCAATGATGTGTGAGAGAGTGGATACTTGACGGTGCATAACAACCTAGGCTAAGTAATATTTTATACTCTGTGAGATTGCTTAAAGTTTTACGAAATCCAGAAATCTACGCTTAGCATTCATTTCATGAAAACCACACTTTTCTATTCTTACTACTCTATTGTGTGATATCTCTTATACTCCTTATAGAAAACAATCAATTGAAAAGTGTGTGATCTACGATATTGTATACCGCTTTAGATGCTTCAGACGATGCTAATTCTAGAATTATTCCATTTTTCATGCTATATTGATATTCTTGGGTTTTCTATTTCAAATGCACCATTATACTATGATATCGAAATAAAAGTCTTTGACATGTGTTTTACATTCGATGCGTGCTATATGAGTAAGAAAAACCCATGTCCTGAGAAAAATGATCTAGCAGCTTCCCTCTTCGTTTTCTATTTTGTTTCTCATTTTTCATTTTCCACCTTTCCATCGTTTCTATTTTTCTTTATCCACCGGGTTCGCTTTTTACTCATCTTCCTCGAGGACGAGTAAGAGGTAAGCTTGGGGGATTTTGATCACTCCATATTTTACACCTTTTTTCTGCATGTTTACATGCCATTTTGATCGCTCGAATCGCGCTTTTCACGATTTTTCGGCAATATTGCGATGCTTTTCACGATTTCTTGTTTTTGTCGAATTTCATGAGATTTCGAGCGATTTGGAGTGATTCTGAGATGCACCCACTCCGGAGTGTCACACGTGACTCTCCCGAGGGGAATTTTGCTATTGGAGAGGAGTGGAAGAAGAAAGAATGTCGTAGGAGCGACGAGGGAGCAAAAATACGAAGATTGGGCATTTTGAGCATGTCACTCGGCCGAGTGAAGGAGTCACTCGGCCGACCATCGAGAGCCCGCTCGGCCGGCCAGATCGGACACGCAGAAGACAGAGTATCAACGTGCACTCGGTCGAGCATCGCCAGCCCACTCGGCCGAACCACGGAGACACCACTCGCCCGAGTGGCATCAAGACGACGGCAACAAAAAGTCCAGAATTACTGTAATTTGTCAGTCAAATCCCAAGTTCCGACTCGGCCGAGTGAAGAAGTCCCCTCGGCCGAAGCAAAGAAAGTCACTCGGCCAAGTGACTCTCGAGGAGCCGACCCCCAAAAGTCTGAAGTTACTGGAATTTGTCAGGGTTTGTCACTCGGCCGAACGACATTTATCACTCGGCCGAGTGAGCCGCGCTGCCTGTAGCGTAAAATACGATTTTAAGGCTGCGCATGGGGCATTTTCGTCACAGTTTTTTTGGGCGATTTTGGGGGGGTATTTAACCCAATTTTTAACCTAGTTTAGGGAGCTTTTCAGAACTTTTTTTTGCAGCCTTTTTTAGATTACTTTTAGGAGATTAGATTGAGCTTTTAGGGGAGAGAGAAAAGTGTTATTTTGTTGGATGTTATTGATTCTTCATTGGTTTGTCTCTCTCTCTCTCTCTCTATCAAAAACTCCATTTTTATTTGATATATTGAATATTGCCATGAATTCTATTGATTTTATTTGTGAATTTCTATTGAATTTAATTATGAATTGTGAGTAGTTTTATCGTCTTAGGGCGTGGGGATGAACCCTACGAACCCTATTTCTAATTTGTGATGAATTGGTGAAATTATTGCTAGAATTGATTAGGGTTAGTTTAGGATTGATTTAATACGAATAGCTAGGGATTCATACCGATTGGGATTTGCAAGAGATTGGATCCCAACTCTATAGGAAGCCCTAGATATTCTAATTGGGTTACAATTGGATTTCTCCAGAATCGGTTTGCAAGAGATTGGACCGAAAGTAGGGTTTTCGATTACAATTCTATACCAATACCCGTTTGCAAGAGATTGGACGGGTAGGAACTATCCCAACCTAGGTCGTAGCTCGAGTTTGCACGAGAGTGGGCTTGAGATACGATTGAACGATGATGTTGTTCTTCACGCTAGCTTGCCTAGGTTAGGGTTTGCAAGAGATTGGACCCTACCCTAGGTTTGCTATAGACCGGCAATAGCGCGAGAGCGTGAGCTTGGTTCTACATTTAGTTGCAACTAGTTCACCTGAATTTCAAGTCTAGCATTTGTGACACCTACGAATCACAATGACGAGAAACGGTTTGTAGCGGGGATTCCCTACCCCCTAGGTGTCTTTATTAATTTGATATTCCTTTTATACCATTGAACGACTATGACTGCTTTATTACGAACATTTCTCGACTGCTCATATAGCCAGGTGAATTGAAGAAGACACCGTCATTTGGCCTCCTCGTGTTCGATACCCGCTCGCCGCTACACCGTGCGCTTGCGGTACTAGCGAGTCTCGTCCTGGGTGTGTATCCGGGGCACGATCAGCTCCCACTTCGGGCTGGGCGACCGCTACTGTCTTGCGAGCATCTTCTAGACAGATGGCGTTGGCGTCCTCTTCACCCTCATTAGGAACCATCTCAAGCCTCTCAAATGCAACCCCCAAGCTTGGGAATTTGTGCTCGATCTCGTGTTGACATAGGAGGAACCCCTCCTCGAACGCCCTGAACATCACAGGGGCGACGAAGGTCTCGGAGTACTCCATCACTGCCTCCTGCGCTATTCGGGCGGGGTCCACCTTCTCGAGGCTGGGACTCGAGGCTTCTTCCCCTCAGCTCTCCCTCGCCTCAGCGACAAGCGATCCTTTGCCCTCTTCACGGACTCCCCAGACGGGCCCTTGCTGGCCCGGGAAGCACCGACTCGCTGTTTCGGTCGAACCTCCAAGACGTAATCCCCCCTCCTTAGGCTGGGCACAAGAGAGGCGACCGACAGAGTGCGCGGGGAAGAACATGGGCAAACCCACCTAGCCACAAGGGGGTGAGATAGCAAACAAGAACGGTGGAAAATCCAAACCAGATAAGTGAAAACTCACCGAGTGGCCACACGCTCTTCCTCAGAACATGATGCTGGAAGAGGAACTTGATATGCCGCTCAGCAGGGGGGACCGTGGACAGCTTGCTGACCGCATCGAGCTCCGCATCGGTAAGACTCTCCATTGTAAGGGTCAGCGAGTGCAGGCTGCCCCAGCGCACTGGAAAGTTTGCCTCCTCATGGAGTGTCACAAATACATATTCCTCCTTCCAATGCTTCAAGGAGGATGGCATTCTCGACACCAAATTCTTCCCCTTTCGAATGGTGATGTAAAGCTAAGCACCCGGCTTGTGATGGATCAGACGATAGAAATGGTTGAAAAGGGGAAGAGTCGGTTCCACCCCATGAAGCGAGCACAACACAAGGAACCCCACTAGAGACCCGACGGTGTTGGAGCTAAACTGGCACAGGGCAAGCCCGAAGGCCCTCAAAAACACTGCCACGAAAGGATGGATAGGGAACTGAAGCCCGAACACAAAATTCTTCACGTACATCCCAACCTCACAATCGCTGGGGAAGCAAATCCTCTCATTCATCTGAGGGCCCTGACACGATGATGGGGAAGGAGGATCTTAGCCCGGAGCGACCCAGCGAAGGTGGCACAAAACACCGATGACCGCTCCATCACCGCCGAGGGCACACCAGAAGGGTCCCCCGGCCACATGGATCTCAAGGCCTGCACCAGGATGAGTGGCGGCCACGGTGGCAGAGTCCACCAATGATCCCTCGATGACGATGACGACGGCCGTCGATCGGCTTGCCCAGGATCCGGAGGAAGAGGACGACGACGTCCACGGTGGCGTATCGTTGTGTTTTTGTGTTTTTGTAGGATTGCTGGTGCAGGGGACAACAACGCTAACATCACAAGTCCCTGGAGCAACGGGAGGTGTAGCACGAGACCCTGGGAGCCAATCTTCAAGGACAAATCATGTATCAGCTCCCAACCGATCGGGTGGACAGATCCACCCGATCGGTTCGTGCAGACATATCAGACCCGAAGAAGGAGCGACCCCACCCGATCGGTTTAGCGATCGGGTGGATCCGACAGAACTCTCTGTTTTTTGTGTGCCAACTCTACCCGATCGGTTGACTTGTCAACCGATCGGGTCACCTGTAGCAGAAGCTTCCCCAGCTCGATGCATTCAATGATTCATCCGATCGGGTGAGGATTTTCAGAAGCTGAAGACCAAGTCCAACCGCTGCCTCACCCGATCGGTTGATGTTTCAACCGACCGGGTGAGCGTTTATTTTTGTCTTCTAGTAGGAATATTCCCTGGCACCAAAATGTATAAATAGCTCTAGGTTTCCCAGAAAACGTTATCCCCATTTTCTTAAGCTGTATTAGGGGTTTTTGGCTGCTTTCAATTAAACTCATTTTGTAAGTTCTTTGATCTTTCTAATACTTTGATATTGCGTTTATATTACTCTTAGCTACAGTAATTTATTGTCACGCTCCGCTTCCCAAGTACGGAAGGCGAGACGTGAGAAGGTCCGCTCAGACGTGGAGCTGTGAAGCCGCAGTCTGATAAGCGTCTGTAAAAATTTCAAATAGTAGCAGGTCCTTGCATTGCGACGAAACAACAACAATAATAATGAAGCAGATAAAAGAGTATCCACCAACAAAACATCCAACAATTATTCCAACATCACAGAATAGTCACAAAAGTACAAGTCTGAACAATAGGCCTAAAGCATGGCCAAACAAAACAAAGAGATATATGTTACGCACCGAAACCTAATAGCAACTACTAAAGCAGCAACAACTAAAAGAAGTCTCCAGATGAGACTAGGACTGGTCACCAGTGTCCTTGAACTCTGTCTCTGCAGAGACCTCAAACTCAGCGTCCACGAATTGCTCGTCCTCTGCTACCTGCTCTGTCTCAAAGCCTGACATGTGACACCCAAAGAGAAAAGGGTACATGTCAGCAAAAGTCTCCCAAGGGAAACGGAGAACTTTTGTGCAAGGTACAAATAAAAGTAATGCGACTAGCAGTTCTAACATGATGATATGATATGGCAATTAAAGAATGCAACATTTAAGATGACATGATGGAACAAGCATGCATGTCGTAGCAGAAAACTACGAAGCACTATTTCATGATTCACGAATCACTGATCTATCATTTTATGCACAGAGTTTCCGTCTTTTGGCTGAAGTGGCTGTACGGGCTCACTTCTACGCTCAAGCGACCGTTTAACCCTACCCCTCCACGTGTATATGGACTGACGCCCATCTTCTGGATCACGAGCCAGGAAGTGTTATTGGCATATGGTCCTGCCCGCAAAGCCGGTGCCTAGCCTCACTAGTTACAATTATTGTATTGTGTGCTACACAATCACGATAGAATAATTTGATGCATGACATGACATGGTAATTGAGCAGTTAAAGTGCGTGCAGTTAATTGAAAGTAAACATGACATGGCAGCATAAAAAGATAGCATGGTAAAGGTGTCAGATCTAGCTTCGTTGTCAAGCTAGATCTAGCAAGGGCGTCTAGGCGACTATCATTTCATCGCCTAGTCTCTTTTATGCTACTACACAAATTGGCCTAGAACATGGCCTAAATAATTACTAGCAAGTATCACTTGCCTGTTTCCGGTGGTATCGGTTGTCGTGGGTTCGTCTGGACGGGTACTACGTGTTGGTACTTCGGTTCTCTGTTTTGGTTAAACAAATCACCGAATTAGATTTTATTATGAGATAATCAAAATATCGAGTTAATCCCTAAACTGGGTTCGTCTAATTTTATCAGGTTCACTGGCTAGGGTGATGTTCATATAATGTTATACTAACAGGGTACCCCTTATTTTATTCTAATATTATTATACTAACATTACTTACAATTTATAACATGCTGAAATTAACATTAACATTTAGATTTTAAACAAGCATTAACTAATATTAATTAGGCTAATAGCATGGTTTAACACGGTATGCCTTGTTTCATTCTGATATCATCCATACTAACAACATACTGCTAAAAACAAAACTAGTCAGTTAATTCTTATGACTAATACCACCAACCTACTAGTACCAATATTTATTATGGGTTAATAAACAAACTAACAGTTATTTACTCTTCCTACTCCTTTAATACTCAGTCTGTCACTCTTTTATCATTAACTATCTGATGTCTCCTCCTATTAATAACATCTGCCACACTATTTTTTCATTCTTTTAATAAACAAGGCAACTACTAAATCACTTAACCTACTCCTTATTTTATTTATTCAACTCTTCTCTTTTTATCATTTAACTGTTATGAATGAGGGAGGCTTTTGGCCTCCCCTCCTTCATTACCCATTCATTAGTCTCATTACTATGGGTAATGGGGACTCTTGGTCTCCTAGAGGCCCTTCATTCCCCCTCTAAATTTAATATATAGAGAACCATGGCCAATGGCTATGGTTACTCATTCTATCTCTAAGAAAGCTTATCCCTATTTTCTCTTGAGTTTGATTACTCTCTAACACGTTATCAGCACGTGTCTTCTACAAATTTTGAGCCACTAAATTTATTCCAAATCCCCTCTAAATTAAACTCCTACACGAAGGAATCTAATTGTTGTTGCGGCGATCCGTTGTGGTTTTTCGTTGCGGCGTTTCCTAGGCGTTCGGGAGCGGGGAATTCTATCTACGGATTTTATATTGCGATCTTCCCTAGATCTTTGATCTAGAGGTAAAAATCTCTTTCACGTAGATATACAATTATATATATGGATCATACAAAATTTTACTATGATAATAAATTCTGAGTACAGTTGGGTAAAGACTGATGCATAAGGTGTTGATCTTCAACTTTGTTTATTGTACCTTCGACATCTTTGACTTCAGGTTTCTACACAATGATTCAGTTTATTGAGTTATTATGCAAATGTGACAATGTGGCCATAAATTAGTGGCCATATATGTTTTAAAAAAAAATTAAATATAGCATGGAAATGGAGCATAACACAGCAATTGAGATGAGTAAAATTTCAATAGTAGTCATAACTTATAAGTAATGTTTGGCCAATTAAAAGATTTATCATCAAATACGGATGAAATGAAAATAGAACCTGCATCCCTTCTGTTTAAACTAGAAGCCTGAGCTGGCATCCCTTTTGTCTTCGTTCAGAACCTGCAATTTCTATATAAGGCTACTCAACTCAGTTTGTGATGTCAACGTAATCATTTTCACTTGTTTCTATTTCACTGCAACCCATCATTTTGCGGATCAAATATGAAATAATGCAGCTTGATTCGTGGGTGATAGAATGATTAGAGATTAGGGTTTACAGTGAAATAGAAACGGGGGGAGATGACGGCTTTTGATAACGGGAGGAGATGACGGCTGACCTATTTCTCTAACCCTAAAATTAGAGATTATGGTTTTTCAACAAACCCTATTATTGGGTTTTGGGTATATTATTAACCACATGGGCCTGAAGCCTAGATTGTTAAAATTAAAATTAAATTTTTAAGCTATTCTGGGCCTGAAGACCCTCGCTAGGCCCACAGGCAAATAAAAATTTTCAGTGGGTCTATGTTAAAAATCTGTTTTTAAACCAGATTTATATATGCAAAATTCCTTAGATTTACCAGAAAACCCCAAAAAAATCCTGGACAATTCTGAAAAATTCAAGGAAAAATCGGTAATAATTTTTGGCAATTTACTTATAAAATTGGAGAAAATTGTATATAAAGTACTGTTTTTTATCCATGTTAAATTTGCTAATATTATGTAAAACATCACTCTTGCATTATTAATTATTTATGGATTATTAGAATTTTTCAAAATATAATTATCTTAAAGATCCTGCGACCGCTCTGCCGTTAGTCATCTAACCTAACGGTGTATGACGTCTCCCCGTGGTCCGAGAGATTATTATATTTTATTGTTTCTTTTTCCATATTATATATGCTTGAGATATATGCGTGGTTGTTTATTTTTATGCCTGTAGCATATTTAGAACTGCGTGGATGTTTAATAAGTAAAAATGTGTTTTTCGGGATCGGCCATCGTATACCTATTTACTTTCCTTGCACTTTTATTTTCTTTTTGAGAGAATTTGCAAGTGAGGAAATTTGTATTAAAAGCCCAAGCTCGGTGCAACAGCATATGAAGACGAAGATATAGGGACCCACTTTGGGTTTCCGAAGTTGTATTTTTCTTTCCTTTTATGGACTGTAAACGAACTTTGGACTGTTTATTTTTGGGTATCTGGCCGATCCCCGCATTTTTACTTGTTTATTTATTTATGCATGAATTTTGAATTTTAATTAATTCATGCTCATTTTAAACTGCGTAGATAAAATGGCAAAATTGGCAGGCGTCGATTTCGAAGTACTTGACTCTGCAGGGACAAATTACCTGAGTTGGCGAGTGGACCTGAAGTTCCACTTGCGTTCGATGGCCCTCCTTGGGTCCATTTTGGCTCCTTCCTCGGCCCCCGCAGCGGCCGAAGCTTCTGCTACAACTAGCAGCAGCCCTACAACCACTATATCTGATGTAGATAAGGCGAAAGCCATAATCTACATTAGGAAACATATCGATCGGACCTTAAAGGCCGAATACTTAACGGTTGAGGATCCAAAGGACCTGTGGACAGCGCTGGAAGCTCGGTATAAACATCAAATTGATGTTATATTATCGCGTGCCAGTTATGAGTGGGAAAACCTCAGACTTCAGGACTATAAGTCCGTCGCTGAGTACAATTCTGCACTTCATAATATCACCTCACGCCTGAAGTTGTGCGATGAAGAAGTGACAGAACAGCGCATGTTGGAAAAGACATTTACCTCGTTTCACGAGAAAGATGCAATCCTCATGCAACAGTATCGTGAACGTAATTTCATGAAATTTTCCGATCCGATCTCATGCCTACTTAGGTCAGAGCAGAATCGAGACTTACTGCTTGCAACTCATAACTTACGTCCAGCTGGCACTGCCCCTATCCCTGAAGCCCACCACGTTTCTCCCCAGAAGTGGAAAAACAAGAGGAAGGCTAAAAACACTAAGGGAAAGCTATAATGAAGCAACCAAGAGGTGCAGCTCCCCAGACAAACAAAAACAATAAGGGAAAAAGAAATTTCACTTGGAAGCGAAAGAACACCGAGCAAGTGTCACTTCCAAAGAAGAACTGGGAGGATAAATGACATAGGTGCGGCATGACTGGACATTGGTCCAGAAACTGCCGCACTCCTCGCCACCTCCAGGATTTATACCAGGCGAGCCAGAAGTCTCTACCTGAAACAAACTTGGCGGCCGTTCAGCCGCCAACAATGTTTACTGCAAAAGACTTCGAGAACGACGACCTTCTCGATTGAGCACCATTGTTTATCTATGCTTTTTAGAATTAAATGTATCTTCATCTTTTATTTGCTTAAGTACGAACTTTTATTTTCGAATGAATGTTTACATTTTCGCTCAAATAAAATTTTGGTTTTGCTTATATAGATGATGTCTGAGTGCCTAGTGGACAGTGCCTCAACGCACACAATCCTTCGCGATCATTGCTATTTTAATAGCGTAAATAAATATGACAGTCCTGTTATCACAATTTCAGGACTGTCCCAAATAATCGAAGGATCTGGTGAAGCAATTATATTGCTCCCAAATAACACAAGACTTCAAATAAAAAATGCATTATTCTCTCCTAAATCAAATAGGAACCTCGTAAGTTTCAAGGATTTCCGTTTAAACGGATATCACTTAGGAACCAGAGATGAAAATACGGTTGAATATCTGTATGTAACTCGTCAGAAAGATGACCGGAAGATCATCTGCGAACGATTCAAGTGACTCCCGTCGGGTCTCTACCAAACATACATTCAACCAATAGAAGCCAATATGACTGAGCACCAGACGTGCCAATCACTGCCAGAGTTCGAACTCTGGCACAATAGACTTGGTCACCCTGGAACAGCAATGATGCGACGCATCATTTCTGAATCCCGTGGACACAAATTGAAGAACCTGAAGATTCTTCAAAAGGGTGAATTTCCATGTCTCCCTTGTTTCAAGGGAAAACTTATAACGAGACCATCGCTCCTGAAAGTGGGATTAGAGTCTCCTGGCTTCCTTGAGAGAATTCATGGTGACATTTGCGGGCCTATTCACCCCGCAAATGGCCCATTTCGGTACTTCATGGTACTGATTGATGCATCAACCAAATGGTCTTATGTGTGCCTCGTGTCCACCCGCAACCTAGCTTTTCCAAAGCTATTGGTACAAATAATAAAGTTGCGTGCTCATTTCCCCGATAACCAAATCAAGAAACTACGTCTTGATAATGCGGGAGAATTTACTTCACAAGTCTTTGAAGACTATTGCCGGGCAACGGGTATTGAAGTTGAACATCCTGTAGCACATGTTCACACCCAAAACGGATTAGCTGAGTCCCTTATAAAGAGACTCCAATGGATTGCACGTCCATTGCTTATGCAATCCCAGTTGCCTGTGGATGCTTGGGGGCATGCTATTTTACATGCCGCATCACTTATTAGGATAAGACCCTCTGAAGGTCATACTTTATCCCCGATGCAACTAGCATATGGCGCACCTCCGGATATCTCTCATTTGAGAGTATTTGGTTGTGCGGTATATGTCCCAATAGCACCACCTCAGAGGACCAAAATGGGTCCTCAGCGTCGTCTAGGTATATATATTGGGTTTGATTCGCCCTCTATTATAAGATACCTTGAACCCCTGACGGGTGATGCATTCAAGGCACGTTTTGCTGACTGTGAATTTAATGAGAAAATTTTTCCTAAACTAGGCACACAGTCTAAGAAGCCAGAAGCTTCTGAGACCATTAGTTGGGACCAGAAGTCTTTGTCCCTATATGATCCGCGTACTAACCTGTGTGAAGATGAGATCCTGAAGATCCTTCACATCCAGAATACAGTACATCTTTTGCCGGATAAATTTACGGACAACCAGAAGATTGTCCGTTCACACGTCCCTGCTGCCAATACGCCAGCTAGGATTGACATCCCCATAGATGGATGCAATCCACCGGCAGCAGAATTGGATGTACCTCAAATGAAAAGAGGACGCCCACCAGGTTCAAAAGATAAAGTTCCTCGAAAGAGGAAGACTCCTGGAGATACTAAGATTATCCCTCCACAGGATGCTGAGCTCAGACCAGCTACTTCTCCCCTCCTGATTTCCCCAGCAGAGGAAACAATAGGAGAAACATCATTAAATTTTGTACGTACTGGAGAAGTACTGGACAGAAATAGCATAGTCGTCGACAATGATTTTGCGTTCGATATTGCCGTTCACGTCACTGAATATGACGATGACGTCGAACCACGATCTCTGGCGGAATGTAAACGCGGAGATGATTGGCCAAAGTGGGACGAGGCAATAAGAGTAGAGCTGGACTCACTCTTGAAACGCAAAGTCTTTGGACCAGTAGTCCAAACACCAGTAGGTGTAAAACCTGTGGGATATAAGTGGGTTTTCATAAGAAAAAGAGATGAAAATAATGTGATCGTTCGCTATAAGGCACGCCTTGTAGCCCAGGGATTTTCCTAAAGACCGGGATTGATTACGAAGATACGTATTCTCCGGTCATGGATTCGATCACATTCCGATTTTTAATAAGCCTAACTTCTCTGGGAAGCCTAGAAATGCAGCTCATGGACGTTGTGACTGCATATCTATATGGCGATATAGATAAAAATATCTATATGAGACTTCCTGATGGGTTTAATCTACCCTCAGAGATGAAAGAGTTACCTCAGGACGTATTCTCTGTAAGGCTACATAGATCATTATATGGTCTAAAACAATCGGGCAAGATGTGGTATAACAGACTAAGTGATTTTCTTGCACAGCAAGGATTCACGAATAATGAAGTCTGCCCGTGTATCTTTATAAAAAGAACGGGAAAAGGATTCGTCATCATAGCTGTATAAGTAGATGACTTAAATCTCATAGGATCTCCTGCAGAGATCAATGAGATATCTGAAAGCCTAAAAAATACTTTTGAAATGAAAGACCTAGGCAAAACAAAGTATTGTCTTGGCTTACAGATAGAACACCTAAGGGGTGGAATCCTATTACACCAATCTAATTATACAAAGAAACTTCTACGCAAGTTTCATATGGATAAATGTCATCCTTTAGGTACTCCTATGATCGTAAGATCACTAGACGTACATAAGGACCCCTTCCGGCCACTGGAAGAGGGGGAGGAGATACTGGGTCCTAAAGTACCCTACCTCAGTGCCATTGGAGCACTTCTATATCTGGCTAACTGTACGCGTCCCGATATAGCGTTTACAGTTAATCTTCTAGCCAGACACAGTGCAGCGCCCACAAAGCGCCACTGGAATGGAGTAAAGCATCTTCTGCGATACCTCCAGGGTTCCATTGATCTTGGACTTTACTACCAGAGAGGTGCCTCCCCCAAATTATTTGGTTATGCTGATGCAGGTTATCTCTCAGATCCGCACATGGCAAAATCCCAAACAGGTTTTGTTTTTACCTACGGAGGTACTGCTATCTCTTGGAGATCGGTAAAGCAAACCACAACAGCTACATCATCCAACCATTCGGAGCTCATTGCGATCCATGAAGCAAGCAGAGAGTGTTATTGGCTACGATCCGTCGTCCAACACATTCTTCAATCTACTGGCCTGAAGACCGGTGATTTGGAGCCTACCGTCCTGTTTGAAGACAACGCTGCATGCATTGCTCAACTTCAAAAGGGCTACATCAAGGGCGACAGGACGAAGCACATATCTCCCAAATTTTTCTGGACACATGAGCTAAAGGAGGACAAGCAAATCGAAGTTCAGCAGATACAGTCCTGCAACAACTTAGCTGATATTTTTACTAAGTATTTGCCAAAATGTATTTTTGTAAAGCTTGTAAAGAACATTGGTATGCGACAATTAAAAGACCTGCAAGCCTGAAGCTTGTACGGATCAGGGGGAGTAACCTGTGGGTTGCACTCTTTTTCCTTACGCTGTTGGGTTTTTCCCACTGGGTTTCCCACAGGTAAGGTTTTAACGAGGCAAACACACTTACTCTGGATCCAGAAGTATCCATCCCTCTTTGCCTCAGATACTGAGACTAAAGTGATGAATGGGTAAAGGGGAGTGTTATGAATGAGGGAGGCTTTTAGCCTCCCCTCCTTCATTACCCATTCATTAGTCTCATTACTATGGGTAATGGGGACTCTTGGTCTCCTAGAGGCCCTTCATTCCCCCTCTAAAGTTAATATATAGAGAACCATGGCCAATGGCTATGGTTACTCATTCTATCTCTAAGAAAGCTTATCCCTATTTTCTCTTGAGTTTGATTACTCTCTAATATTAACCAAGTTGTCAACTTCTTTATTAATTTTTTTATTCAATAGGCCAAGCTCTTTCTTTATTAAACATTCACTTCTCTTTTCAGTCTATGTCTCTCTTTGTCCCCCCCTTCTATCTTCTGTCGTTTCATTTCTTACCTTTTTTTAAAACAACAGGTTACACAAGGAAAGGGGGAGAGAGAGGTCTTACGCGCGTGGGCACGAGGGAGGAGGGGACGGCGGTCGACGGCTGGGCTTCCGGCGGCAGCACGGGCTCCTGGCCGGCGGTTCACGGCGCGGGCGGCGACGCACTAGCGCTGGAGGGCGGCGGCTTCTTACGGCTCCGGGCGGCGGCATTTCACGGCTCCGGGCGGCGGCGTGCTGGCAGGTTGAGGGTGGAGGCCGGACTAGGGAGAGGGAGAAGGAGAATGGAGGAAGGAGATGAAGTTGTGAGGGTTTATTGGGTTGGAGGAGTTTGAATATGAAGTATTTCTGTTTTGATTTGGGGTTTCTTTTGAATCTGAAATTTAATTTCAGACTGGTTTGTTTTTTGTGTGTTTGATTTGGATGGTTTGTGTTTGATTCTGGTTTTGATGAATTTGGGAAGAATTTGGGCTGATGGTTTGAGGGCTAATTGTATTTGAGAATTTGTATTGGAAAGCCGATGGGTTTGGGGACTGATTTGGTGATGAACAGATTTGAGAAATGAGGGTAATAAGGTCGTGGATTTTGTAGATCAATCTGCATATGAGAATACGGGCTTAAGAAGATGAGCAGGGAGACACCCCTCTCATTTTGTCAAAGCAGTATTAATTTGATTGGGACGGGTGTTTAATGCAATCTTTAGACTAAGGGTTGTAGAGACGTAATGCTTTGCTCAAACGAAAACAAAGAGGAAGCCAACTTTGATGTCAGAAGATGTATCTGGTTGTCTAAAACGTGTGTGTTGTCGTGTAGTTAAGGGTTAAGACATTTACGTAATTAAGTAGATTTAATTAGTCATCATTAAAAATGAAAAAGTAATTAGTGAAATTAATTAAAGTAATTAAGATTTTGTAATTAGTAAATTGTAATTAGCAGAGTAATTAAGTTAAATTATTTTAGTTAAAACTTGATGGTAAATAATGACGACACGGTAAAATGAAAACAGTGACGTGCTCGCGTCGACACGTATGGACAAAAAGTTAACTGGATGACTGAAGAAAAATACCGGTACGCACAATCGAAAACACGCCTAAAAATACCAGTCGTTACATTTATTGTTTGATTCTCATTTTGATGGCTGAAATTTGCTTTGTTGCTTCTATTGCTATGATTAGTGAGTATTTTCCCAATCTGGGACATTGGTGGAAGCCCCTTCGTGGGTTCTCCCTAGAACGACCATAGGATTAGGGATTCGATATGTGATATGGATTTAGATGGTTACGCGGGGTGTTTTATTGTCTCTGGCGGGAGAAAGACCGTCTTTGACCGTCGGGACAAGGGAAAATAATACTGGAGTTTGATCCCCTAGCCACAGCTCATGCCCCTAGCGTAGACATTGATTCCTCGCGCGTGGGAACGGCTTGGATGAAATGTCGGAAGCAATCGTTGCGAGCTTAGTGCTCTCGAAGTCGGTCGATGTTGGACATGAGAATGCCCACCGTCCGAACCCGGGTAGACCTAGCGTATCATCCTGGGCATCGACCGGAATATCGGGCCCATGAGACGCTATGTACCATTTTTAGAGGCAACGTCTCACCGCTAAACCCTAGAATCCGATCGCATTCCTATCTGTCGGTCGTAATAGATAGAACCATGATAGGGCGGAAGCCAAGATCCTAGGTTGCTTTTTATCTCTTACACCTTTGCATTAATTTTCTATCATGACAACCCATCAAGCGATTAAGCTAGCACACCCACCGAGTGATCAGGATCCCAATTGCTCACAAGCAAAACACACGCCTCCCTGTGTTCGACCCCCAAGCCACACCTTGACACCGTGCGCTTGCGGTTACAAATTTTAATCCTGGTATCTCGGTCCCGATTTGATTGCCAAACAGGCGGGCGGTCACACGCGTCCCACGTGACCGCGATGACCCCCTGACCTTCAACCTATCAATCATCGATGAGAAAACACCCCGAAACAACTTGCTTCTAATTGGTTATAATTTTTCTTTTCTTTTTTTGGTGGAAATGGTTGGGTCTCAGAGTTGATGAACTAAACTAATTTTATTAAAATAAATTCGCTCTTAATTTATATAATAATGTTATGAATCAATTATTTGGGGAGGAGCCCCCAACTCTGTATTTATAGGCAAAGGGGAGAATACAAAATGGGTTTACAATGATATGTGCCTATCTCTCGGATAGCCCAGAATCTCAACCAACCCGGTTAATTAACCGTTCACAACACTCCCCCTTATCCAGCCATGGGTGTGGACTCTGCTCGTGAATGCTTCAGGATTCCGAGCGTAGGAGAGTCTCACATGTGGTGGATACTTCAGGATCCTGAGTTGGTGAGATTTGCCTCATTAAAACCTTTAGCTATGAAAAACCCAGTGGGAAAAACCATAGTTAAGGAAAAAGAGTACAAACTCTGCCAAACTCCCCCTGATCTGTACAAGCCCTCAAGCTTGCAGATCTCTTAGGCGTCTCATTCCAATCCTATGTACAAGTTTCCTAAAAGTGGTAGTAGGAAGGGCTTTAGTGAACAAATCTGCCAAATTGCCACATTATTGCACTTGTCTGATGTTGATCTTGCCATCTCTCTGTAGCTCGTGCGTCCAGGAGAACTTTGGTGAAATGTGCTTCGTTCTGTCACCTTTGATGAAGCCACCTCGTAACTGAGCTATGCAAGCAGCATTGTCCTCGAACATTGTAGTAGGTTCGAGATCTCCAGTCTTCAGTCCGGTGGTAGACAGGATGTGGTGGACAACTGAGCGTAGCCAAACGCATTCTCTGCTTGCTTCATGGATGGTAATGATCTCAGAGTGATTGGATGAGGTTGCCGTCAAGGTTTGCTTGATGGATCTCTAGGAAATGGCTGTCCCTCCATAGGTAAACACGTACCCAGTCTGTGACTTCGCTTTGTGGGGATCAGATAAATAGCCTGCATCAGCATAACCTGTAAGTGTAGAGGATATTCCATTTTTTACAAGAGTCCCAAATCTGGAGACCCTTGGAGGTAGCGCAGAAGGTGCTTTACCCCGGTCCAGTGGCACTGTGTGGACGCTGCACTGTATTTGGCTAGCAAATTTACTGCGAACGCTATGTCGGGACGCGTGCAGTTTGCCAGATATAGTAGTGCTCCGATGGCACTCAGATATGGAACTTCTGGACCAAGTATATCCTCCCCCTCTTCCAGCGGCCGCAAGGGGTCTTTATGTGCATCCAGAGAGCGTACGACCATAGGTGTACTTAGTGGATGACATTGGTCCATATGGAATCTTTGCAACATTTTCTTCGTGTATGTGGTCTGATGTAGGAGGATTCCATCTTTTAGATGTTCAATCTGTAAGCCCAGGTAGAATTTCGTTTTGCCTAGGTCTTTCATTTCAAATTCTTTTGTTAGGCGTACAGATATCTCAGTGATCTCTTCAGGAGATCCTATGAGATTCAGATCGTCTACGTAGACAACAATTATTACGAATCCTTTTCCCTTTGTTCTTATGAAGATACAAGGGTAGACTTCATTGTTTGTGAATCCTTGTTGAACAAGAAACTCATTGAGTCTGTTATACCATATTCTTCCTGATTGTTTGAGAACATACAATGATCTTTGTAGCTTAACAGAATAGACGTCCCGAGGTCTATCTTTCAGTTCAGCAGGCATAGAAAATCCATCAGGAAGTTTCATGCATATCTCCTTGTCGAGATTGCCGTATAGATATGCAGTCACAACATCCATTAGCTGCATATATAGGGCTTCCTTTGCTGTTAAGCTTATCAAGAATCTGAAAGTGATCGCACCCATGACCGAGGAGTATGTTTCGTCATAGTCTATTCCCGGTGTTTGGGAAAATCCCTACGTTACAAGTCTAGCTTTGTAGCATGCGATCTCATTATTTTTGTTTCTTTTTCTGACGAATACCCATTTATATCCCATAGGTTTGATACCAGTAGGTGTCTGGACTATTTGCCCAAAGACTTTTCGTTTCTGAAGCGAGTCCAGCTCGGCTTCTATTGCCTGATTCCACTTTGGCCAATCGTCTCTACGTTTGCATTCAACAATGGAGTGTGGTTCATAATCATTGTCGCTTCCGGCGACGTGAATGGCAATGTGAAATGTGAAGTCATCGTCGACGACTGTACTCTTTATGTCCAATACCTCCCCTACGTACATAATTCAATGATATTTCAGTTTCTCCTGGCAGTTCCTCTGCAGTGGATTCCGGGAGGGGAGAGGGTATGTACACGAGCTCGTTTCTCTGTGGGGGTATCGTCCCAAGGTCTCCGGATATTTTTCTTTTTCTTGGATTTTTATCCTTGGAGCCTGGTGGTCTGCCTCTTTTCTGTTGAGGTGCAGCCACTTCTGCTGCTGGTGGATTGCATCCATCCTTTGGGATGTCAATCCTAGCTGGAGTATTCGCAGTAGGGATGTGTGATCTAACAATCTTCTGGTTGTCAGTAAACGAATCCGGTAATCTATGGACTGTGTCCTGGATGTGCAAGATCTTCCGGATTTCATCATCACATTGTTTTGTTACCAGATCGTAGTGGGTCAGACTTTTTGTATCCCACGTTAACATTTGCTTTGTGCTAGACTTTTCAATGTCTAGGCCTATTTTAGGGAAATACGTCTCATCAAAGTCGCAGTATTCAAGGCGTGCCTTAAAAGCGTCCCTCGTTTGGGGTTCTAGGTATCTTATAATGGAGGGAGAGGCATACCCTACATAGATACCTAGGCGACGTTGAGGGCCCATCTTGGTCCTCTGGGGTGGTGCAATGGGGATATAAACTACGCAGCCGAAGATTCTCAAGTGAGAGATGTTCGGCGGCGTTACATATGCAAGTTGCATTGGAGATAGACTCTGACCTCTTGAGGGTCTTATTTTTATTAGTGATGCAGCATGCAAGATTGCATGTCCCCATGCATCCACCGGCAACTGGGATTTCATCAGCAATGGACGTGCGATCCATTGGAGTCTTTTAATTAGCGACTCAGCTAACCCGTTCTGGGTGTGAACATGTGGCACTGGATGTTCAATTTCAATTCCCGTTGCCTGGAAATATTCTTGAAATGACTGAGAGGTAAATTCCCCCGCATTGTCCAGACGTATTTTCTTAATTTGGTTGTTTGGAAAATGCGCCCGTAACTTTATTATTTGTGCCAAAAGCTTTGGAAAAGCTAAGTTGTAGGTTGAGAGTAGACACACATACGAGTATTTCGAAGATGCATCAATCAGTACCATAAAGTACCGAAAGGGCCCACTAGGGGGGTGGATAGGTCCACATATGTCTCCGTGTATTCTTTTAAGGAAGCTAGGAGACTCGATATCCACTTTAAGTGGTGATGGCTTTGTTATTAATTTTCCCTTAAAGCAGGGTACACAAGGGAATTCTCCCTTCTGAAGAATCTTCTGGCTCTTCAGGTTATGCCCGTGGGTTTGTGATATAATGCGGTGCATCATCATAGATCCGGGATGGCCAAGTCTATCGTGCCAAAGTAAGAATTTGGCCGATGTCGGCATTTCATTTGCTCCGTCAGGTTTGCTTCCTCTCTCCGAATTTTTGTATGGTAGAGGCCTGATGAGAGGCTCTCAATACGTTCAAGTATGGTTTTAACTCCATTTTCTTGAGATGTTACATACAGTAATTCATTTTCTTTTACATTTGTTGTTTCCAAGTGGAATCCGTTAAGACAGATATCTTTGAAACTTAGTAAGTTTCTCTTGGAATTCGGAGAGTAAAGTTGATCTTTAATTTTTATTTCTGTTCCATTGGGGAGCAACAAGGTTGCATTCCCTAAACCTTCAATTATGTCTGATGGCCCTGAAATTGTGTTTACAGGGCTCTTATACGGAGTAATGCTATGAAAATAGCATTTGTGCTGAAGGATCGTATGTGTCGACGCGCTGTCTACTAAGCAGTCATGAGAGCATCCCATCTAAAAAGATGAGTAAACATTTGCATTCAGAAAAACTAAATTTTATTCAACAGAATTCAAATTACATAAAAGCTCTCATAAAATAGATTGTTCATACAATAAAATGCTAAGATAAATGAAAACCGGCTAATCAAGCATATCATCTGACTCGAAGTCTTTGGCTGTGAACTTGACTGCATTGTTCGCAACCACCAGGTTTGATTCAACATTCTTTTTCTTGCTTTGTTTATAAAGCTCCTGGAGATGCACTGGGGTCCTGCACACTCTGGACCAGTGGCCTTTCATGCCACAGCTGTGGCACTGGTCTTCCCAATCCCTCTTGGGTGGGGGTGCATCATTTTTCTTATTATCATTCATGCGCCAGGTGAACTTGCGCTTCCCTTCATTCTTTCTCTGCTGTGGTGGGCCATTGGCTCTTTTCTGTTGTCCCCCTTTCTGTGGTCTTTCTTTTCTTTTATTTTCCATCTTCTTTTTGGTGGAAGAGGCATGATGAGCTTCTGGTAGGGGGCAGTGCCGGGAGGGCGCATATTGTGAGTGGCGAGAAGAAGCTCTCTGTTTTGCTCGACTATGAGCAAACATGACAGCAGCTCTGAATACTTGGTGAACTTACGTTCACGGTATTGCTGCATGAGTATCGCATCTTTTTCATGGAAAGACGTATATGTCTTTTTCAGCATGCGATCTTCTGAGACTTTTTCACCACACAACTTCAGGCGTGAGGTGATGCTAAAAAGTCCTGAGTTGTATTCAGCAATGGACTTAAATTCCTACAGTCTCAGGTTCTCCCACTCATATCTCGCCCTTGGGAGTATACCATCTTTCTGATGTTTGTACCTGTCCTCAAGGGCGGTCCATAGCTCAAGTGGATCTTCGACCGTAAGGTACTCAGCCTTTAGGGTCTTATCCACATGGCGGCGAATATAGATGATGGCTTGCGCCTTCTCTATATCGCTAACATTTTCTTTTTCTGTAACAGCAGTGATGAGGGATTTAGCCCGTATGTGAAACTTTACATCTAGCTGCCAGCTTAGATAGTTTCTACCTGATGCATCCAGCACTTCGAAGTCAACGCTTGCAATTTTAGCCATTTATCTTGCAGAGCACAAACATGCATGAATTAATAATTAATCAGAGAAAACATTTTCATGCGGAGGCAATATTTAACGAAAGGCTAAATGTGTGGATCGGCCAGTCCCACAAGAAAGTGTCCAAAAGTCCACAGTCCAAATTATACAAATTTGCAGCTTTAGAAATGAAAATACAACTTTCGAAACCCCGTGGGTCCCATAAGAGATCTCCAGCTTCAAGCGTGGCCTCCGACTCCATGGAAGTTGGTCTTCTTTCTTTGACATTTACATAAGTTCCTCGCTACAATTTCTCTCAAAAATAAAAGTAAAAGTGCAGGAAATAAATTGTGGGACTAAAAGGCCGATCCAAAAACCACATTTAGCAATGCATGCAGAAATATTGTGCTCATCAACATTTTCATTCACAGACATCGCAGGCAGTTATATTCACATGAGGATAAGTATTTAATTACTTAATAATTATTGGACCACTGGGCAACATCATACACAGTTAGGTTAGGTGACTAACGACAGAGCGGTCGCATGATCTTCCTAATTATTAAGTTTTAAATATGATGCACAACCACACATATAATATCGACATAATTTGCCAGAGATGTAAAGCATGTAAAGAATTACTATGCAAGGGTTGTAAAGTGAATTTGGGTTTAATCAATTAAATTGATTAAGAGCCCAAAAAAGACATTTTCGTTGAGGAAGGAAAATGGTTTTTCCTTTTGAATCATCCCAAATGTCCCCCAAAAATCCCCAAAAGGCCCTAATCTGCCAGGTAAACGCCCCATAATTTACCGTGATATTTCACGAATTTAATAGCCCTTAGACGCCCTTTTAAAATTGATTTTTAGCCCAAAAAATTGCCTTTTTAAGGCTTATTAGCCTTTGCTCCTCCCCCGCCTGGTTTTTTGATATAAACTCCGGCCTACGGGCCGAAGCCCGCAGCTGGCCTGCGGGCTTCGGGCCGCAGGCTCTCTCTCTCTTTTTTTGAATAAGCTCTGGCCTGCGGGCCGAAGCCCGCAGCCGGCCTGCGGGCTTCGGGCCGCAGGCAGCAGCTTTTTTTTGGAATTTAACCGGCCTGCGGGCTTCGGCCCGCAGTTATTCTGTTTTTAATGGGCTTATGAAAAAGCCCAATAGGCTTGGGGGGCGGCGGCTAGGGTTAGCCGCCGTCGCCACCCCCGTTCTGCATCCGGCGGCGGGAGGGGGAGGGGGTGGGCGGGGGACCGGCGAATCGCCCTGCGGGCGGTCGCCGGTGGCCACCCCCGCAGCAAGGGGGGCGAAGGAACTGCCCTTGCGGGCGGTTGCAGGGGGGCTGCCCCCCCTCGCTGCGGCGCGGGGGGGGGGCAAGGGCGGTCGGAGACCGCCCTTTGTGGGCGGTAAGTAATGGCCGCCCCCCGCTACAGGCGTGGGGCGAAGGGTGGGCAGGGTGCCGCCCTATACGGGCGGAGGGGATAGGCCGCCCCCCGCTACAGGCGGGGGGGGGGGGGGGGGGGCGAAGGGCGGAGAAACGCCGCCCTCACGGGCGGAAAAACCATGCCCCCCCCCGCTGTAGGGGGGTAGTGGTCGGAGGGAGCCGCCCTCTCGGGTGGCACGGGCAGAAGCCCCCCCCCCCCCCCGCTACAGGCAGGGGGGCGGCGGCAAGCCGCGGCGTGGGGGGGGGGGTCAAAAACTAGGGTATAACCCTAAAAATTGTATTTTTGGGATGAACGATCCGTCGTTTTCAAGGCGACAAAATAATCCCCATGTCGATCTTGCGAGATCAAAGGGAGGGGCAATCATACGTATGATTAAACATCATTTTGGTGATTTTTACTTCTATATCCGTCCTCCGGATATAGCGACGGTTGCACGAAGCCCTTCGTGGATGACGACGCTCGATTGAGGAAGCCTAGCACCACGCTCGTGGATCTCTCGTCTCGCCTCGCCTTCGCCTTCGCAACGAACGAAAAATTTTGTGGAAAAGAAAATTCTAGAGGCTCGTGCTGATAACGTGTTATGAATCAACTGTTTGGGGAGGAGCCTCCAACTCTGTATTTATAGGCAAAGGGGAGAATACAAAATGAGTTTACAATGATATGTGCCTATCTCTCGGATAGCCCAGAATCTCAACCAACCCGGTTAATTAACCGTTCACAACAAATAAATTAATTTCTGTTATAAACGGGCTTTGGAGGCCCAACCCGTTAGTGGGTATCTACCCATTATGTAACCCTATTACTATAAATATAGGGCTACGGGGTTCCGTAGCCGCCATGGTTTACAACACGTTATCAGCGCGCTCCTACCGACGGACGAACGCGACGCGAACGGGCTTCCTTCACCGAACGTCGCTAGATCCGGCGGGTAGGATCTAGAGGTAATTCTTTTCCCTAGATCTAAATTCGTATGCGCATATGTCTAGATCCAAAATTCTTGGATCGATTGTTTAATGAAAATCAACGTTTTTATTGATTAAAAATCAATTTTTTACAATAAAACGCCTTTTTGGAGATTAAAAATGGATTTTTTCCACTAAAAATTGGATTTTTATCCCCAAAAACCATCAAACCCCTGGGATCTTCTCGTCGGAACGCGAATCCCCCAAAAACTCGCGCGAAAACCCCCCCGCCCCCCGCCTGAAGCGGCGGAACCCCCCACCCCGCCGTTACTAACGGCGGGCGCCCGACCCGCCGCCAGAAGCGGCGGGCGGCCCCGCCGCGGCGACGGCGGGCGGCCCCGCCGCCGCATCGGCGGGCGGCCCCGCCGCGCCCAGCGGCGGGCCAGACCCACAGCCGGCAGCGGCGGGCGGCCCCGCCGCCGCTGGCGGTGGGCCAAACCTGCCGCCCGCAGCGGCGGGAGCCACCCCCTACCGCTGGCAGCGGCGGTCCCCCAACCCCGCCGCCCGCAGCGGCAGGCCCCGCCGCCCGCAGCGGCGGCCCCCAACCCCGCCGCCGGCAGCGGCGGGCCCCAACCCCCGGCAGCCGCTCGTATCGGGCCCCCCGGTGCGCGCTCATGCCCGGAAACCCTAGCCGCCTGAAGCGGCAATCCGCGCGACCAAAAGCCCTAACTAGGGTTTCACCCCGAAAATTCACTATTTTCAAACGATTTTCAGATTTAAATTCGACTTTCCTTCGCTATAATCTGATTAAAGCTTTATAAATCATCGTAATTTTCCTTGGATTATTTGATTATTACACGTTTAATAATTAGGAAGATCATGCGACCGCTCTGCCGTTAGTTAACTAACCTAACGGTGTATGACGTTGCCCAGTGGTCCAATAATTATTAAACGAAAAAATTTCACTTCCATTATAAAATTTCTGTGATGATTAAATGCATGTGTAGAAAATTATATGCCTGCCGCATATTTAATGATTTTGTGATGTACATTTTTATTTAGCATGCTAAAATCACTATGACATAGTTTCATGCCTGTAGCAAAACTGTATGTCTGCGATGAGATTATTTAAATGCCTGTAGCATATAAATAGCATGTGAATACATCACACTTATTTCAATTCAGGTTAATTAAGCACAACTTTTTAGTTTACTAGATTTACATTATATGTATGATGCGCTCATGATATGACAACATTTTATGTCAATAAACCAATAATGATTTCAAAAAAGTTTAACATCATATCCTAGTTGACAAAATGAACATGGAGTTCAAAACCAACATGAACATGAAGTTCAAAATCAAATCAAAAGTCAACCCCCTTTCACACTAATAAAAATTAACAAGTACGATGGATTGTACGAAAAACATTTATGCGTTTTCTTTTAGAAATACGCATTTCGAGGTAAATAGATCTCTCAGATCTACAGTTTGTATAAACCAATATTGACATCATCAGTTGTCATAACACCGCCAAACTCTTTTGAGTAACCTCACCTTACAAGGTATGATTCTTGAATCTAACCTTATTTTTTAAGCGTACGCCCGAAGTTGTGGCTTAATGGATAAATGAGAAATTATAAAATTCGTACCCATGTAATTGTTCCCCCTAGAGTATGATTCTATATCCACACAATACTTGAATAACTCAATAAAAATGGCCTGAAGACCATACTTGAGTGTTCAAATAGACTTTTAAAAGTCTCTCATTAACTAGAAAAGTGGAAAAATAGAAACTAACTCATTTCCCTTGTAAAACCAATAATCATTCTTCCTTATAAACGACAATAAGGACGACTGAAAACGGGGGAAGTCTTGAATAAAAATGAGAAATGGAAGATATGATGTACCTCGATATGGAGTATGCAATGGCAACCCAATATCAGACTAGAAGTTCTGACAAGACCCATAATGCTTTTTGCAAAATGAATGGGCATTAACCTATACTATATAAAAATATGTACATATCTAGTCTAAACGACGAAAGTCAAATTGACTATATGTATATTTCGCTACTCCCTGAGGACAAATAAATTTTGAAAATAAATTTGATCTGTTGTCTAATATGAGTCTAAAATGAGCACAATTGTGGACGTATATTTTCTAGAACACATATCATACTATGAAACTTGTTGCTCTAACATAACTATTAATAGCATTCTCTTGCAGTATATACGTGCTTTTTACGCATTTTATTTTACTGTAAATGATTTGTCATCCTGAATACTCCTCAAATGAGGATGCCATGTACTCTCTGAAACATATAAAGTTTCAAAGGATATTCATCAAAATGAAATCCATAATGTCTCAAGAAACCAATAAAGCCTGAAGCTTTATCCAACGATGATACGCATAATAGTCATTGTGAAGATGTAATCCTTCACAGTTTGAACAGAGTTCACCTATTACCGGACAAAATTAACTTGAGCATTTTAATGGACGTTCAAAAGTCTCACATAAATTTGAACAGAGGAATTAATTTGGAACACCAGAAGTGTCCAGAATCGACCAACTTTGGATCGATGTCACCCTGGATTGATGATGCAAGACATCATTAACCAGACGAACCCGAAGATTCTTCAAAAAAAAGGGTGAAACTCTCATTATCCCATTCAAAAGGGAAAAATGATTACGAGATCATCTCCATTCACGTGGACATTGACTCTCCTCACTTCCTCAAACGAATTTAAAATGATATACTATCATTAGAAGAATAAGACCTTTAGGCCTCTTGAGAATATTTGAGGGATAAAAGTGGACTCACACACTCCCTACATATGGCTAATGATGTACCTTAGAGTACTCATCTATATATCCTCTTAAAATGGTCATAATCGAAACCTTGTTATCCAACCGCAGTCTAGATTATTATTAATCACAACGGACATATTACATTACTGGGATATTGGTTGGGCTTTTACTTACCCTCATACCACCCTCAAAAATGCCGCAGTGGAACTTATTCATCGGGACTAACCCTCCTAGATGAATATGTTCCGAGATCCCCAAACGGGGAGGCATTAGAGCACATCTTATAGATGGAGCCTTGACGGGTTCATATCCTTAGTTCTATGCTCAACTTCATTGAAGTCGAGCCTATTGCGGATTTTTGGGATAACACTGGGAAATCAATTTAACAACTGGAAGAAAATTGAACACCCTGAAGCTTTGTGTTCACACCCAGTAATGGGTTATATGTAAATCATTAAAATGATTTAAACGGATTACTTGTCCACTAGAAATCCAGTTGTAAGTGACCACGTGGGAGCATGCAAACCATCAGAACACCTCCTTAGAAACTATTTATATGAGCCCGATCACCTCATATAAACAGTTTCCGAGAACCCCTAACAGGGGAAGCGTTTAGTGCACATCTTATCGATGGAGTCATGATGAGTTTACATTCCCATATCACCACTATGGACCATTTAAAACATTAATACCTATGATCTGATTATCATGAATAGTGATGAGATCCTGACGATCCACACTTATGAAACTGTTAAACAGTTATCAGACATAGCTATTGACAATATAAATATTTTCAAATTCACACATCCCTGCTACTAAAAATCCAGCTAGTATTGACATACCAACTATAATGGATGCAATCTACCAGTAGCAGAAGTAGATATCCTCAATGGATGAGAGGACATACCACGAGACCCTAAAACAATACCCACCACAGGAAAGTGAGCTCATCTCCATATCGTCTCCCTTTCCAGAACCTCCGGAAGAGATAAATCTGTAATAAATTGAATAATGTACGTACACGGAGAGGTATTTGGATAAAACACACGTGTCGACAATTACTCACATTTCATTTTGCCATTGATATCGTTCACAATCTCCGTTTCCTGAAGCAAACGCTGAAATTTGGCCAAATTACGTGGAACGAGGCAATAATAAGTTGAGCTGGACTCACTTATGAAATGAGAAGTGTTTGGACCTGAAGTCCTGATATCAAAAGATATCAAACCTGTGGGCTACCGAGTATTGTATAAATAAATAAAATCGTATGCTATAAGCAAAACGCTATAGCCTTAAAGGTTTATTTCGCAGAAACCAGGAAGTAACCATGTAAGATGAGTTTAACTCACTTACAAAATTAATCAAACTGATGCATCAGGCTCCCTGGTCATGATTGCGAAACCCATGCGATTAGCAAAGATAATTTTAGGCTATGTTGCTATGGATGATGTGACAACATACCCTTATGAATAATTATCCTGAAGATGAATTATCATCCTGAAGATGAAACCTTCATCCTGAAGATGAATAATCATCCTGAAGATGAATTATCATCCTGAAGATGAAACCTTCTTCCTGAAGATGAAACCTTCATCCTGAAGATGAATTATCATCCTGAAGATGAAACCTTCATCCTGAAGATGAATAATCATCCTGAAGAAGAAACCTTCATCCTGAAGATGAATTATCATCCCGAAGATGAAACCATCATCCCGAAGATGAATTATCATCCCGAAGATGAAACCATCATCCCGAAGATGAATAATCATCCCGAAGATGAAACCATCATCCTGAAGATGAATAATCATCCAGAAGATGAATAATCATCCAGCAGATGAATTACCATCCAGAAGATGAAATTATCATCCAGTCGATGAAGAAACATGGAAAATTGCAATCCATCAATACACCTACTGGTTGTAAGGATGCACATTAAGACTCCTTCCGTTCGCTGGAAGAGGGGAAGAATATCCTAGGTCCTGAAGTGCCTTACTCAAATGTCTTTTGTACACTCCTTTATCTGGCAGTAAACACTTTAACCAGATACAGTGCAGCGCCTGCAGCGCACCACTGGACCAGAGATATGTAGCTTCTGCGCTATCTCCAAGGGTCAAGGATCATACAACATGTTAAATGTATTTGCAGATACATGTTACAGATCAACGCGATGACTGCAACAAAGAAGCGACCAACTCCTGGAGACCAGCAAAGCATGCTTCCAAGGCAACATCAATCCCACCATCCAGAGAGGCTCATCAATCCAAGAAGCAAATCATAAGTACGCACAGCCAGGTCCTGCAGTACCTCGCAGACACAGTGACGACTGGGTCAGAGACGTGGTGCTACCTACCGAGTCTGCAGACCACTCCTCTTCAGAAGAGATCCCTCAGATTCAGTAGCTGCCATAGATGAGTGATACTTGTATAGATGAGCGATGTCTTGTATAGGTGAGCGATGCCTTGTACTTTGTACTTATTATCGGAACACTGTAAGAGATTGATGTATAGTTACCTAGGAGATCTGCAAGCCTGCAGCTTGTACAGATCAGGGGGAGTCAAATGTAGTGTTGTACTCTTTTCCCTTGGCTATTGGTTTTTCCCACTGGGTTTTCCATAGCTAAAGGTTTTAACGAGGCAAACTCATTGACTCTGGATCCAGAAGTATCCACCCCCTAAATACTTCCACTAATCAGGGGAAGTTACGGAAACTGTACTCTTTTTCCTTGGCTATTGGTTTTTCCCACTGGGTTTTCCATAGCTAAAGGTTTTAACGAGGCAGTTATCCCTAACTTAGGATCCAGAAGTATCCACCTCTAGTGATATCCATCGATCAGGGGAAGTTACAGAGACTTGTACTCTTTTCCTCTAGCCATTGGTTTTTCCCACTGGGTTTTCCTTGGCAAAGGTTTTAACGAGGCAAGTACTCTTAAACTTGGGATCCAGAAGTATCCATAGACCCATGATCAGATAAGCTCTATGAACCCTGAAGCGTTCATCACGGCTTACAACAATGGATGGATAAGGGGAAGCGTTATAAACGGGCTTTGGAGGCCTAACCCGTTAGTGTGTATCCACCCATTATGTAACCCTATTACTATAAATACAGGGCTACGGGGTTCCGTAGCCGCCATGGTTTACAACAATTTCAGATTTTTATTTCCGTAATTTACAAGAAAATCATATTGAGAACTTTAGATCCGAATTCGTTTTCATGCCTAATATTTGGATCGGGTTTTCATTGACAGCCCGATCCAATACCCATCTTTCTCTGGGAAAATATCCCGCAACCAAACAAGGCCTCAGGTGTTGCTTTCAGCCCATTAAATGCTTATAAAGAATCTTGATGGGCTTTTAGCTGCATCGTGGGCTCCCATTCACCACACATCTGGCCTGCTACGATCCAAAAATGTCAACTAAGCCAGCGCTAAATACATGGTATAGATGCATTTAACCGTGCCGATTTAATGAGCCGGTTAACCAGTAAAGCCCTCCGTCCAGCGACTTTCGTGTCACCCCCGCCAGCCTGTAAGTCTCACTCGTGGTAACCTGCTGTAGCCGGTAAGATCCCGCTTCGTGTGGCGATTAGAGATAGGGCACGCTCCTTTCTCCGGTGCCGCTCGCTTGCTTCCAAGCCTCCAAACTTTTCCTCATACTCCTCTCCATCGACGCGATCAGATCGTCGGAGATCGTCGCGAGCCTTCAGGTATAAAAAATCATATCTTTTTCCTTTTTATCGATTTTATTTTATTTATTCTGTTTGCTTGATCTGTTTCGCGAAGGATCTAGCTTTGGATTGCCTTCGGAAGATGCGTGTAGGCCTAAATCTATCTATGAAGTTTTGTTTTTTTCTTCTAAAATATGTAATGCAATGGACTTATTAATACAAATCGTGATGCTGTTTTGGTCCCCTGAGATTCATTTTGTAATGGAATTTTAGATTTTTGGTGAAGGTTGAGTCAAATGGCAGGAAGAGGAATCAACCAGCTTCTGAGAAGGAAGTTCAATTTTCAGCCCTCGGTGAGTCTTTTGACATTTCCTTTTCCTTTTTTAATTCCTAATTTCTGGCATCGTGTAATTGCTCAATGGCAGATGAGACTGGCCTCTTTTAGGGAACATGCTCTTCCTAATATTAGGTGATTTTAGAGATCCAATTGAATTTTGTGATCAGATTGGCTCTGTGTTTCAGTTATTAGTCTGCCAGCTATATTTCTTCTTAAACTATAATGCTTCTTATCATGTTTGTATTTGAGCATGGATGTGTCTTTTAAGAGGCAAGCGATTATCCCATGACCTTCTGTTTTCTCCCGTAGAATGAAGCAGAATTATGTTAGCTGGATATGTACGTCAAGTGCTACTCCCAAATGGCTTTAAAGTTTGGTTACCGAAATCATCTAATGGCATATATTGTATTCACGTATTTTTAGCTTATAAGCTACGCTTTTTTTCACATTCCCTTCATTTAGTTATACTGAATTCACTTCTCTCTATTAGGTAGTTATGTTTATTATTATTGTTTCTTTAGGTCGAATTGGAGAGTATATGATTAAATCATGATATATTCTTTTAGAGTGGTCACCTTGCACTTTCTCATAATTTTAGTTAAATGGTCTATGGTATGATTCGTTTTGTTTCTTTCTCTTCGTATTTGTGGACCAAATGTATGGTTGTTATGTTATGTAGGCAAAGGCATAAAGCCCTTGTAGTTTTCTTAAACATGAGAAGGAAAGAACCTATTTTCAACAATGATTTCATACTAATGCAATACACGTCCTTGTCATATATCATTTTGGTTGCAAAACTCTGTGGTATGTTGCTATTCTTGTAGTGGAGCAAATGAAGCTGGCTTAATGAGTTTTGGCCAAAATATTTGGTTTATTGTTTTGTAGGTTGTCGGTCTGAAATAGCACCTAAAAACTGATTTTGTGCCCAATCTTATGCAAAATAACTTAACGATAAGGTGATAAATAGTGTTAAACAATGAGATCATGGTGGTATTTTGAAAAAAAATGAAAAATGCTATAGTACATGAACCCTAGCTAAAGGACGAAAGTTGAGAGTTGGGGGGGGGGATGCTGTTCATACCTTCCCGTCGTCCATTAGTCTGTTCTCTAGCCAAATGCCATACTTCCTTCCATATTACATATTAGAGTTTGATTTGGGAGGGGGAACGGGCCATAATTTGGTTGGTTAGATTTGGATTTGGTTCAGTAAATGTGAAGTTAAATGGGGTTGGGTTGGGTTCAAGACATGTACTTGTCATGTGATGATGTAAACAATGGCGTGATGACAAAGTATGGTTTTGTGAAAAAGCTTGGCAAGCATGAGGTTGTTAACTTTAATATTCAAAAGATATGGTAGCTTTTGATAATAGGCCAAGTACATGATGATTTCCATAAATTTAGCCAGCTGGGGTGCAACACGTCCTTTATGCTGGATAGCTGCAATGTGAGGAGAGCCGAGAATGTAATATGTTGGTTTCAACAAAAAAGAAAGATAGGAGAAAGCCAAGAGTGTTTTGGTTGAAAGGAGGGGAAGGTTAATTAATTAACATTTCAGATTTATTAACTACATGGCTATAAATAGAGTTTTTATCCCTATAGTTTCCAAGTTTTGAGAAGTTCCTCATCCCAGTGCAACGATTAAACCATCTATGAGAAATTTTACCTTATTAATACTTTTAAGTATCCTTAATCTGTTATAATTCTTACGAACATTTTGATTTTAATTTTCAAACATGTAAATTCATGAATAATAAAGCAGACCTAAGTCCTTTCTGAATCTTGGAATTTTTGTTGCTTTCACTGGATTGTGAAGTTATGAGGTAATTCATTGGAATGGGCTCATTTCAACTAATATGGGAGTGTGTTATGTAGGCTTCCATATGTGTCTTCCTAGCATGTAGAGTATGTTATAGCTGATGTATTGTATATGATAAATTCCCAGATATTTCATCATGCCATGTAAATTATGTTATAACTGATGAACTGTCTTTACACGAGGCAAGATTCTGGTTCTTGTGGATACATTGGAATCATAATAGCTTGAAAGTACATTAGACCTAATACCTTGAAAATGGGTGAGGTGATTTCTTATGGATGTTTTTGAACATATGTTTAAAGAATCAACAGGAAATTGAAATTTTAGGTATAACCTAAAGGTTACATGCATTATATATTGATTCCATTTAACTGCTTCCATGATACCATTCTTATTTTCTTAATAGATCTGTTTGATGCCAAATATTATTTATCACATGATAGTCAAAGAGTTATATATTATAGAGGTAAACAGTAAAAGTGACAATCATCAGAGTAAAATAGAAGAAATAATGTTTCTTGGTTAATACTTTGTGATTGAAGTTAGGAATACGAATTTTTTGAAAAGTTAAATTGCTTGCTATTACATAAAAAGCCAATGCATGATACAATTTTCATTTGTGATTTTTTTCCTACTATACAAGTTGGGGTGAAATGCCCAAGGGAAGAATTTTGGAAGGTCCTTAGGTAGCAATTCATTTGTAATTTATTATTAATTTTGTTTCAAAGTGGTTAATATCGCTGATACTAACAATACAAACACTATAAACATATGGCCGATGCTGATAACCTATATTTCAAGCCTTGGTTATGTGATATGCAGTTCCAAGTAAGTTTCTTTTCTTAGTTGGTATCGTAGCTTCAGTTGTATCTTCAGATTTCAAACTTATGAGGGCATTAATTTTGCATAGTTAAATACTTTGGAACTCAAGTACACTTCCTCTGTAAAAATACATCATTTAACCCTTATAATTTGGTTGTCCTTTGTTGCCTCCAAATCCTTTTGATTTGAGGGTGGTGGTTCTTTCTGATGTGGGGTACAGTTCTCTGTAATGCACTCTTTCCTTAGTTGTGCATCTTTTGTATAAAATGATGTTCATTTGCTCTTTGCACTTGCACATCATTATTTTACACGGATGTGGTGCAAAACCTACATTTCGCATTATGAACGTGTTAGGTGCTTACAAAATGCTCTACAATCTTGTTCGAAGATATCCTAGGTGGGATATAACTTGATAGGGATGAACTGTATCTGGAATATGGATGTTGTCTATGAATACCAATTAATGACAATGATTACTTATAGAATTTAACCAAATGTTGACATATTGCTTAATAGTGGAATTTGTTAGTTATGGTCTGTTTATTCATGCTCGACTTTTTTGCATCCATTCCACTATGTTTTCTGGCTGTGGCAAAGGTACTTGCCTCATGCCAAAGACGGCATAAAATATTAGATGCCAGCAGAAGCACTATGATTAACTATGATTTATACCATCATGCAGACAAGATTAATTCTTGTAACTTTTGAAATGGGCAGCATGCATTAACCACGATGAATACCTTCCACCTTTGGAAATAACATTATTTTTGCAATCTTCTAATTGAAGTAATTATTGGGCACCTGGTATATTTTGTTTTACCCTGACATAGCACTCTACACATGTAAGAAGAGTGACAACCATCAACGGAAGAGTATGGTGGTCTAGTATATTGCAAGAGATAGCTGTAAAGCATGGTAGCAGGTTGGTGAGAGTTGTGAGAAGGCAAATAGCCTGCATGTTGTAAAATTTTATTGGGTGTTGTCTGTAAAGCATGCGTAAATAATCAGCGGTGATAATATATGACCTTTAGCATAAATGTTTTTTTTCATCCATTGTCGGCCACCGATGGTATTTGGTAGCATGGTTTAAAAGCTGAGAAGAAAAGAGCAGGTCATTTGATTGCGTAAGCACCTAGGCGGTCAGTCAAGCATGAAAACCAAATTAGGCTTCCGGTCAGTTGTGATGCGAATCCAACGATCTTAATCATTGTTAACAACTAAAAAATAATCAAATATTAATTATTTTCTAATTTTCTTAACCTTCAAGTGGCTAAAGGAGAATGCTTTAAGGTGTATCATCTAAATGGATTGCTTGTGCAAGAGTGTGATAACTGATGAAATCAAAATCAAATTTACATAGTAATTTTTATTGTGCTGACGGATCTATGAAAATGGTTAAGCAACAGCCAAGTAAAGCACATGAAATTAAAAAGAGAACTTGAGAACACACTAAAAGAAAAATGGGAACAAATTACAATGCTGACAGAAAGGACAAAAGAAAAATTGAGGAAATGGAAATAAGGGAAAAGAAAGAAAGAAGGAAGATGGGAAAAAGCTTAAAAGAGATGAAAAAAGTCAATTGGCGCACAAAAATTTGGAGAAACCCATGGAGATAATTTGATGGGATTATGACTTTCAACTAGAAGAGTGATTGTCAACTTGTACAACTTTTATCAATCGAGAATTTGTGAAAAAAGATGGATTCTCATAGGAGTTTAATTTCACTCTTTTAGAATTATAAACTATGCAGTGGCACTCCTATTATAAGATCATGTCAGGGCATGTTAAACACATGGTTTGAGGCACTCCTTTTATAGGGTTTCGGCCGTTTCGTCCCGGTATCGGAGAACGGGACGAAACCGGAGGGAAGGTTCCGGTTTCGGCCGAAACCGGCCGAAACGCCAATGTTCCGACCAAAACTGGCAAAAAGAAGAAGAAAAAATAGAAAAAAATGAAGAACTGTCAAAAAGAAGAAGAAAAAGCAGAAAAAAGAGGAAGATCAATAAAAAAACTGCAGAAAAATAAAAAAAAGAAAAATAACAAGAAAAAGAAGAGGAAGAAGAAGAGGAGAGAGAAGTTACTTGAATTTACCTTGATTCGCTGCCTTTGCCTTCACCTACGTCCTATCTTTGCCTCAGAATACCTCATTTCACCGCCGCCTCCTCCGAATGCCTCCGATCTCGCCGCGTCCTTTGTATGATCTCTAGGTTGAAATGAGAGGATGCGGTTGAAGCACGAGAGATACTGATGTAAATATCTGCTATTCACATTGCAAATTTTGCTAAACATAGTTTTGGGTTTTACAAGTTTGCCATTCTCTCAACATTTTAATAGAAAACTAGTAAATAAATGCAATATTTTTAGCAAAATGTGGAGTGTGAGTAGCATCACTAAGTAGAGTGGAGTCTCCACTAATACCTACTGCGCACACTACACATTTTGCAAAACAATATTGCACTCCACCTTGTTACACATACTACACATTTTGTTAAAAACTTAAAATATTGCATTACACTAGTGTTTTGCACATTTATTTACATTTATTTATAAAATCCAGGAACTTACAGAAAAATTATTGTATGCAATGTATATAGTATATAAGTATTTAAAGTATCTTCGAAACCAAAACGATATCTGAAACGAAACTGCCGAAACTCCCGATACGGACGAAACCGAAACTTGCTTCCGAAACCATCGAAACGGGCGATACCGATACCGATACCTAAATTTTGAGAAGAGTGATACCGAGACCGAAACCGAGACCTAAAACCTTGGTTAAACACTTGTGCCTAACACATCATGTGTGTTGTTCAAAATTAGGTTCATATCGAGATGACATGTCCTTTGTAAAAAACTCTTGTGCCTAACCCATACCTTTCTCCTTATTATCAATATGATCAATTATAGTCACACGCTCATATTTTGGAAATACCGAAACAAAGAATTACACATGCAAACTACCAGAATGGTTTATAAATCTTAGTCTTCCATTATTTTTGATTGAAAAAGTAGGGGTGACCATTTCCGTGCAACATAGATTGTAATTTATATTGTACAACTATAGGATAATGCAAGTTTGACTGAAATTTAATAATGTTATCGTTACACTTTGTGAACATACACCTCTCTAAGATATGTACAATTAGAAGATGAGTGAGAAACCGGATAGCTTAAGTAGCCCTAACCGAAGCAGCAAGTTTGATGAACCCTCTTTATCAAAAAGCATAAGTGCCTAGGTGGCCGTTTTTAAAACATTGTTTGGTAGATATGACATCTATTTTGGTGCTTTGTTGTCTATGTCTATCATTTAATTTTGGGAATATGTCTTCCTAATGTAAAAATGCATAAAATCTACATTATAAACTTGGTTTCGGTCTTGGTATCGGCTGGTTGTTTTAGGCATAGGTATCCGACTGTATTGAAAGTATTTGGCGATACGTATTAGAAGGGTTGGACTTTAGGTATTAACTGCCTTATCTCAACATTACAATTAGTTGCAAGTCGATCTTTATCCCTGGGAATGCTTAATTATCCATAAATGATTTCTGTCATCCAAGATTATCTTCTTTTTTTTTCTAACCACACCATCAACGGGTCATCTTCCTGAATTGTCTTCAAGAATTATCTAAAGCAATTAGTTCAACTTCAGTTTCTTTTTGTTTCAGAATTAGATGTGCAAGTCTTGCATTGTTGTTGAAATGGCCTAATATTTTCTTGCCGAACTTACTTTCACTTGGTGCCAACGAAAATGGGGTTGGTTTTATTCCTTCTATAAATCCTATCCAAAATGGCTGATATGTTTCATGGCTAGATATTTTTTCGAAATTGATTTTGATAGTTAAATGAGATATTTTTGGATCATTATACAAACTAAAATACAAATTCATATTTTAGTAAATTCAAACCTTCTTCTACAAGTTGTTAATAGTTAAGATCGGGGTATCAGCTAATTTTGGATGGATTAATTTTGGATGGATCATATTTCCATGCTTGAAATATGATACACTATGATCAATATGATAGAGGTTGAGATTTCAAACTTCGGTAAAATTATTAGGATGTCAAACGAAGCAGATGATTATGCTTTTCTGTTTATTCAATTTAGTAAAAACCAATAAACGTGATATAAAAGATGAAAATGGATGTTAAAGATTTTTATTTAAACTTTCATGGATTTCTACCTGAACAGATCATGTTTTAAAGAGAGTTAACTGATGAATTATGAGGGGTTTTTATGAGGAGGAGATGATAGGGAAAGATTAAAAGCCTACTTCATCAGTAATGCTTTCGTCAATTTTAAATTTGTAGTACCACTAGCTTATAATTCACAGAAAATGCTAGTAATTAAAGAAGTATGGTAAATAAATAATGCAAAATACTCTATTGGAATGATTTCTGAGGATAAATGACCCGCTGATCATTGAGGAAAAAACATAGGAACTTATAGAGTATGCAATAACACAAGTACATGACTATACTGAAGCTCGTCATAGTTCCCATACACAATGCCTAGTCAGTTAAGCTGCCGAGACATGGTCTACAGAATACAAGAACTAGATATTGAGAACACTCCCCGTTTCATATTATATGCAGGCTCGTGTTTTGACATAGAAATATCATTAAATATGCAAAGAGTGTATGTACTTGTCCCTTTAATGAGTTTTAAATTATAAAAAGATGGAAGCTGATTTGATCATCTCTCCTGCATGTCACAATCTCTTTCATTTAAGTGCAGGCATCATTTTTTTTTGAGCAAATTCTGTTGTTTTGAGCTAATATATTCTCTCTTGAATATGCAGGCATCATTTTTTTCGAAGCAGGAACAGGAAGCTGCTGCATCTGCTGGTGTGAAGTCTGTAAGAGTGTTAGCACTTCTTGGAGCAGGTGTGTCCGGAATTTTAAGCTTCTCTACCATAGCATCAGCTGATGAAGCAGAGCATGGTCTAGCATGCCCCAGCTATCCTTGGCCTCACAAAGGCATTCTTAGTTCATATGATCACGCATCGTAAGTACTAGACCATCATTATCATTAGTGATTTTTTTATTGGTCATCATTTGTAATTCTAGATATCAAACACTCATCAATTATATGGAACATATTAATTTTCCCACGGAAACCATGTTAATTGTTCTTGATAAAAAATTTGCTTATTTTTATTATGGAATAAAATTAATTGATACTTTCAGAAGCATGAGCTTTTCTTTCCGCTTCAGTATCATAAAAGTCTGCTAAATGTCAAATGTATTTTATTTCAAAAAGGCTTTGTATATTATTGCATGCTGCTATTAGTTTCCATTGGAGAATAGTTCTTTGCTTGTTAGTAATATTAAAAGTTTCTTTAAAAAATATTTAACTTCACTGACATTTCAATTTATAACTGACGGGAGCAGGATTCGACGTGGTCATCAAGTATACCAACAAGTTTGTGCTTCTTGCCATTCAATGTCACTAATCTCATATCGAGACCTTGTTGGTGTGGCATACACCGAAGAAGAGACAAAGGCCATGGCTGCTGAAATTGAGGTGGTTGATGGTCCTAATGACGAAGGTGAGATGTTCACTCGTCCTGGTAAATTAAGTGATCGGTTCCCTCAGCCATATGCAAATGAACAAGCTGCAAGATTTGCGAATGGTGGGGCATATCCTCCAGACCTAAGCCTGATAACAAAGGTAATACCGCGAGCAAGAACTTTGTTTGCCTGCATTTTCTTCTCTTGCTGGTAACTGGTTCCTAGTATAACTTTTCCTCCTCTTTCTTATTTTACCATTAGGCTCGACACAGTGGACAGAACTATGTGTTTGCTCTTCTCACTGGCTACCGTGATCCTCCTGCTGGCGTTTCGGTAACATTTTGTCTTAGATTCAAAATATAACATTTGCCTTAAATCTATTGACATCCGCAAGTTATTTACACCATTCCATTGCCACATGCATCTTTTCATAGATGTATATGTGTTATAAATGCAAAACAAACACTTAAGAAAAAGAATAAAGCAAACATCAAACCATGCATGATAAGAATTCTGTGTTAGCTAATGTGACTTATGAAATATTTATTTTATTTGTACTATTGTGTGTGTAAATAATCACATTTGGCATGCCCTGTCAATTGACCCGAATAAAGATTCACTGCTATGAATATGTGATTCCATTATTTGCCTCATGATTCTCATGTTATCTCAGTTTTTTCATGCAGAAGTTGGTACTTATGTATACTGATAACGATTAATTGTTTATTAATGCTTTCCATTTTGAAATAGAATGATTATTGTATTAATTTGCACTAGAAAAGAATTCTCGTGGTGAATATTGGCATAAATTTGCTGGTACACACATAATGTACTGGAATTTTAATGCAACAAAATTGTGATATAAATGGATTATGTCGATTGTAATTCAGTAACGCGCAACTTTATCACTGTGCTATTTGGTTGGTTGTTAGGCATATCTTTTAATGACCTACTCTAAGAACACAATTTGTTGTCATTTGGTCCCGTTAGAGCTATTTTTGACATTGTCAGTTGGGTTTGCTTTGTCAATGGGGTCACTCTTCTGTTATCTTTTTAGCCATGCCATCAACGATCAGCATTGTGCCATTGACTTTGTTTAAATCTTGCCTCTAAATCAACCAAATTCTTTTCAGCTGCCAATTTTATATTCTCAGTATGCCAATTTTTAAGATTGCAATTGCCAATTCTGTTTGTCTCATATCTCCTCTTTGGCACCTACCTCTCTCTCTATTTCAACACCTACCGAAAATCTCCTTCATTGGCTCATGCATTCAGTTCTCGCTCAAATCTTTTCTTTCAAATCTTTTCTGATAACTCAGAGTTTATCCAAATTTGGAAATGAAGCATGACATATCCCTTCATCAGTTTAAAGTCTGCTGCTTTAAACTGGGAGCTAAACTGAATGTATATAGGTTTGACTTTATTCATACCCCGATCATTTATCCGATTATGGGTTCAGATATGGATAATTTTGGGAAACGAAATTCTAATCCAGTAGAAACATATATTGATGCTTGTATGAAGCAGATATGGACAATGATCATATCTGGTGCAAATGTTTACATATACCATTGGATATTGACATTGGCCACATATGTTGCATAGTCGGCTTAGGTGTTGCCATAACCCAGGTAGAGAAACACAAAATGGTTTTTGTTTCATTCTTCGTTTATTTATTAAAGGTTTTGTGGGCCATGAGAAAAGGAATGGACAGAAGAATAGCTAATACATACCTTACTGTTATCTTGTCAGGGTTTGGTTTGACTAGTGGATATGGTTAATACATAATATGAATATATAGGTAACTACTGACTTGTTACCAAGCGGTACTATATGTAAAGAAGCAGAGCGAATGGATTCTCCTTTAGTCAGAGTCTCACAGCTTGGCATGACTGTGACGATAGTAGTATGTAAGCAAGAGATGAAGCATACCGAAACCAGCCCTAGCTGAACCATCTTTCTTTGATCTTTTGGAATCGGCCAAGTGATAAGTTTTTTAATTCCTTGACCCATTCCGGGGTATGTTGGTTATTTGAATCCGGAGTTGGAGTTTTTCTTTAATTCTTAGTCCTGATTTGTCCCCAAATCCAAAAGTGATTTTAATTCTGGACCTGACTGGGTGTGATATGTTGGTCTATATCCACATCCATGACTGTGCGTTTATATTGGATAATATCCCAACATGGTTGAAGAAGGTGTTAGGCCCCTCTAGGCATTAGCCCCGGTATCTAGCCACATAGGTGGCGCGAAGATTAAAAAAGAAAAATGAGAGTTGCTTTCTCAATCTTTGTGAGGTGAAGGCTATTGCCACAGGGGTGGCAAGATGATGTGGGTGACAAAAGCAGCGAGATGTGGATCACCTAATTTTGGCACCTGGGTCCCAAGTTGGGTTACCTAGGGCCGACTCTGCCCAGACCACTTTTTACAACAACGGATCCTAGTGTTAAGCTATGTCATCGAAAGTAGATGCTATAGTGATCTTGCACTTAGAATCGAAGTCATTGTTCTCATCTGTCCCAACAATGATGGATTGCATAATATATAATTAATTTGGTATAATAGTAGTTAATATGTTAAAACTGATTAAATTTACCCACTTACGCCCCCAAATTATCCATTTATATTTAGTGTTAAATATGTGCATTTATTCACACACATAGGCTGATTAGGACACATTCGACTGGACCAAACATGCGGATCTAATACATACAAATATAAAATTAGGCAATCCAAATAAGAAATCCATTCCATTGGGTGTGATATAAAATGTTTAAACTAACTACAAACATAATTACAAATGATTTCGATTTGTTTTAATCATGTAAAACATGATCGTAAAATCAACGTTTCAGGAGTCTTATAAAATTGGCTAATTTGTTGTTACTTGATGTCTTCACAAAACATATCCAAATCATTTGTAGGTTTATTAATAGATAGTTAAATGTGTTACATCTAACATAATGGATTTTCTATTTGTGTTATCCAATTTTAGAGTCGGTTGGATCCGAATGTTCGCTTTTTCCTCAATTATATCTATCCACATCTCAAAACTTGGCCGACACACCACGGTAAAAGAGCGATATTGTTAATAGCTCTGGTAGCCTAACAGCCTAACAGAATGGATTTTCTATTTGTGTCATCCAATTTTAACTTTGAGTGGGTCGGATCCGCATGTTCGCTTTTTCCTCAATTATATCTATCCAAATCTCAAAACTTGGCCAACACACCACGGTAAAAGAGCGATATGGCTTTGTTTATAGCTCCAGTAGCCCGTGCCTCTTATTAGTTACTCTAATTCAATGTAGATTTTATCTCATGAAAAAGTGGTTTTATTCCCCTGGTAACCCAGCTGGTTTCTTGCATTGTTTCTATGTACCTACTTTTCTTCAGGGATTTTTTTTTTTGAGAATCCATGCCTGACCTCTGGTTGTTTAATGTATACCAGGGAGCATAAACAATCCCTTCAACCAACCTTGTTGCTCTTAATTGTTTTTATGTTGTACCCCTGGACTCTGGGGGAGTTAGTGCTCCCAAATATTCTCATGTATTCATTCACATGTAAGAATTAATGTATGCTATTGATGAAATCTTTATGCCGGTTGCTGTGGTAGTTGTATTTACTGGACTGTCACCTTACGTGTCTTGGAACCAATATTATATTTCCTCCTTGACACTGTTACTCGTATTTTGTTCAAATTCTTGACATCAACATGTATACTGTACTAATTAGGACATGTGAATTATTTCCACTACATAAGGTTTTTCTGCTCTTTACTCTGCTGACATGTTCGAGGTATTATTTGATTGGACAAATGCAGATTCGAGAAGGACTGCACTACAATCCATACTTTCCTGGTGGTGCAATAGCTATGCCCAAAATGCTTATTGATGGTGCTGTAGAGTATGAAGATGGCACCCCTGCAACTGAAGCTCAGGTATTTGTTATCAAAAAGAGTAGTTTTTATTATATTACATCTTGTCATCACCATTATAATTTCTCCTATTATCACCCCATGCCTTATTTATGAAAGAGTTTTAGCTTTGTGACTGCGTTCTGCGCCCTGCTCTTAATCCCTTGACAAATTCATGTGATTCCTCAGATTCTTTGCTTATGCTACTATAGATGTTTTGCCATGAAGTCTGAAACCCAGTTGGCTGATATAGTGACATAACTGTGTTTACTTGCAATTTGAGCTCATGCTACTAGAGTTACTGCAGCCAAGAATCAAGATTCATAATCACTTGGAATATAGTAAAGTTCCTGACACCTAGTGTTGTCTTGTAGCAATGCAATGGCAAAGCACATATGAAATTAGTCCAATATTATGGTCCATGCAGGTACTTCGCAAAGCTAGTTTCTATGAGTGACATTTTCTTTCATTGTTGATGTAGATGGGTAAGGACGTAGTTTCATTTTTAACATGGGCAGCAGAGCCTGAGATGGAAGAGCGTAAGCTGGTAAGGATTGACCTGGCAGGCGTCGTTATCCTACCATCACGGTTGTTTTCCTTTCTTATAAAATAGCAACCGATTTTTTAAGTTATTTTCCGTTTATCCTTTGTCAGATGGGGTTCAAATGGATCTTCGTACTATCACTGGCTCTCCTCCAGGCTGCTTATTACCGTCGTATGCGATGGTCTGTTCTCAAATCGCGCAAGCTGGTGGTTGACGTTGTTAACTGATCTGCTCATCTTGATTGTATCCTTGGAATATTTCTTCCTGTGTCGATAGGACGACAATAATGAGTTATGAATGATTGTACATCGCCGATGGGATGGACCTTCATCTCGAATCTCTTTTGTTTTTTTTTTGCGCTTCTTTTTTCTTTTAATTTTTTTTTGGGGGAAGCATGATTTCTTTCAAGTACAATTTTGGGTATGTTTAAAAAGGCTAGTCTTAGCCTTCAAACAGACTTGTTCATGCTGTTGTGTAATAATCTATTTCTTGGCAGCTGCTTGTTCATGTTATTTGGGGATTTAGTAAGTCGGCTATGGATCTAAAGCCTTTTATATTGTGCTTTTGCTGTACAGCGATTTTGTGCATGTTAGTGATTGTGAGAGTTTATACCCGCCTTTAAAGTGATGGCCATTGTTAAAGAATTGGTCAGCCTTTGTTCTCCTTTGTGGTCTTTCTTTATATTGTTGCGTTGCATTTGATGTTTGTCAGCACAGTTTGAGTCTGATGGTCGCCTTACTGTTAGGGTTTTGTCTTCACCGAATCTTAGTTTAGTTTATTCTCTTAACCCAATCGCGTCACGCAACGAACATGTTTGTGTAGTTTATTCTCTTCGCTGAATCTTAGTTTAGGGTTGTCATTGTAGCCAAAATAAGGGTTAGGGTTAGGGTTAGGGTTGGTCACGATTGGTGACTTGGTGTCGTCGTGAAACTTAAGCATCCGGGTGTAGATCGCCTTGTCATAGCCTCGCTTGAACTGGCCGGACATGGTTGCTCGGAGAGGGAGAGGATGGTTAGGAAATGAGTGCCTATAATACAATTATTGTATTTAACACATCTTGTTCGAAACGATAGTATGCAATTTGGTATTCTTTATTTATTAACTTATATGAATATGTGCTTGATTACATTAAATATAATGATTACATTCATAAAGTTCTTTGGTTGTGTGAGATTACTAGGATCATAATGAGATCATGATAATGAGGCCTAATCATTTAAGCATAATCTAGAAAGTTTCTGATCGTAAGAATTATCAAGACGGGACATCAATATTCCGATAAGATCAATGTATGCTGATCTTTAGCGTTGTGATTTAGCGTTGTGATGGTAATGATTGATCTTATAAATATACGTTGGGGAGATATTATAAGATTGCATATATTTACCTATTGGGGAATACGTTCAAAGAATAACTCGTCAAGAAGCTTCTAAATGGTAACGTACTCTTATTATCAATAGAAGATATGTAGTGACGGCTGGTACATGTTAGTTTTTAAACCTGAGACATGCTAAGAAACAATGCACGTGAACAGTTATACTTTGATATTTATTGATCAAAGGCATTTGATCGTTGCTAAATATTCACGGGGTATATTCAGAAACATGCGAAGGAAGGTGGCGGTCAAGAAGAGATTCGTCTCATCTGTCATGGGAGGTTAGAGTCGCAAGTAGTTAATAAGCAACCATAGTAAATCCTTGGCCAAGGTAGGATGAATAAACTTATACAAAGCGATAAATTAGATCCACATTAATTAAGATTTTGCGTTATCAATTGAAGGTATTAATGTGTTAACAGCGCGTGATACTTTACCATGCCTTAAACATCTTGGTTACATATTTTTACTAAGAGAATGAATTGTACGGTGGCTGTTACTCACAATCCTATTTTTGTTTGGAGAAGATCATAGTCTCACGCCAACTAACTAATATTTTTTAAATGAGTGATCTTCACACGTAGCAAGCGTCATTGTTGTATTTGTAATGGTATCGTAGAGTACGATTCGTCACAGTCAAAATAAGATCCAGGCTTTTAGAATCTCATAGAGATGATTGACTCATTACGATAAATGAAGGAGAAATAATTAAGTATAAGCAGTTGGACCGCCCTAGATAGTAAATAAAACACTAGAGTGGGAGATGAATGATATCCTTCAAATAATAAAAATCCATCTAAGAAATTAATTTGAGCTTTACGCGCTAATGTTTATATGAAAGTGATACGACCCTCCCCGGATAGGCCAAGACCGAACGGCCCAGGCCTGTGTTGCAAGCCCACAGCCCTGAGGAGAGCAAGCCAAGCAATGAGGCCCCTACGAAGACTCAGAGTCGGGCCGGCCTCAGACCAGGGCGGACACCACCATTGCCCATGTCAGCAAGAGTTAACTGTTTCCCTTAAAGTGTCTCCCTTAATCACCATTAAGGGGCCCCATTACGCCGACCTTCATGACCCATGAATGCACCATCAAAGTGGTGGATCTTTGGGACGAAGGAAGGGGATGTTGAGGAGACGTGGCCAGGGAAGACTCATGTAAAGCGACTCGAGGTACAACGTACAAAGGGATCACTCCTGGATACCCAAAACACTGAGGTATTCCTCTCATATGACCTTGTCTTCCACCCTATATTTCTCCTCCATAGCTCGGCCCGAGGACTTGCGTATCGGCCTCTTCGTGAGCCATACCGATCCCACCGAGCTTCCATCAGACCCGTTTTGACTTAGGCATCGGAGGGGACTTGGTCGGAACCAAGATCCGACCCCCTGACGAGCTTTCTCGTCTATTCAGGTCAAGCAGATCCAGCCGCGCCGAGGCTACCCTTCGGCGCCCAGCTAGATCGTAGCCGAGCACGCTCGCTTCCGAGTCCGTTCGTCTACACCCCAAAGGAGGTCGTCGCCTTGCCGAGGAATCCCTTCGGCACATCGACACGCGGACCCGCATGCTTTTCTCCAAAGCCGAATGAGCCGAATCATGCTCATGGAGGCCGCACATGATCCCCACGAGCGTGTTGACCTCCGGCCCTCCAGTCAACACTTCCGTGGTGAGAAAACACCCTGAAACATCTGGTGCCATCTGTGGGAATCAAACAAGCACACACATCAAACAACCACACCCGAGATGATGTGGCCATGCACCTCTAGACACAGGAGTGCAGCGACGGCAATGTCAACGTCGGGGCCGACCAATAATCGCCTAGGCAAGACCACCACCGCCCAACGCCCATCCCGAGTAGAGGGGCCGGGCGCGCCGCAGGCAGAGCCAATGGAGATAGATCGCATAGGAACCCCGAGCTATCCCCAGCCCATCTATTTCTCCAAAGAAGACCTGAAGGAGGCCAAGCCACCACATGACGAAGCATTGGTCGTCTCGGCTGTCATTAGCACCGCTTTGGTCCGACGGCTGCTCGTCGACACCGGAAGCTCGTGCGACATCTTATTCATGTCAACTATAGAGAGAATGGGGTTACGAGCCGAAGACTTGGAGCCTTCTCTAGGCTCGTGATAGGCTTCACGGGCCACTCCACACCCATCGTCAGGATGATCCTAATGGGTTTTGAGGGACACTTAAGGCACATTTCTATGCCCGTCCTACGTCGGACGGACGATATAGACAAAAAGAAAAGCAGCGGAAAAGAAATTGTTAAACTGTTTAACGAAAATCCCTAAGGATTTCAAGACCCTAGCCAGGATCTCTACTATCTTGAGGTGGATCTGACCACCCCAAGATAGATCTAAGCTACTGCAATATAATAAATGAAATGCTTAATTAAACTACATACCCGAAACTTTGCTTGCATCGGAAAAATGTATCGAACTGCATCCCGAGCCGCTTCTCGTCCAGAGTTGAACCGCTGCGCGAACCACACAGCGTCCCGAGGCAAGCAACCCCCTTGTCGCTGAGCCAACCACGTGACGAAGAAAGTTTCACCTTCAGCGAATCCTTCGTCAAGACTCTGGATCGAATCCGAGCCCCCTCGCGGCTTTGTTAAAGCCCTTCAGTAGCAAGGGAGAAATATAGGGAGACGAAAAAATTTATTTTAAGCTTAGATCCGTGCGAGCTCCAAATCTTTTGGGAGCTGCTTAGATCTAGAGCTTGGGACGAGTATTGCGAAGGGCGGCATGCCCCTATTGATATAGGTGGCTGACCCCTTCCCTTTACACCATTTTCGATGTGGGACTAATAAACTTGGAGTAAAAATTCAAGTTAGTTTGCCTTAAAGAAAGGCCAAATTTCAATGAATTTTAACTCCCTCATCGTTGAAATTTCCATTTGATACAACCTATCAAATCGAAGAGCACTGAACAGTGAATGCATATGAAAAACGGCGAGTCATTCCGAGTCCGTTTGACCCCTTAAACGTGTGTCCAAAAATCAGCCCAAATGAAATTTTCACAAAAAATTACTACCGCCAAAATACTGCCCGCAACCCTAGGCTGGGTAGGGCCCACCCGCAGCATGCAGGTGGATCTGGGGCTAGGCGCCCGCCCCAGCCCGCCCACTGGGTAGGCTAGACCCGCCCAGGGTCAGGTAGGTCGGGCGCTTGCCCATGCGGGCGGGCCCGACTCGCCCAGCCTTGGGCGGGCGGGCCCGCCCCTGTGTCGGGCTCCCAGGCCCAACACGGGCCTGGGCACCCAGCCCAATTGGGCTGGTGCACCCAGTCCGCTTGGGACTGGGCTGGGGCTGTTTTTGGGTTTCTTAGCTCAATTTGAGTCCGAATTTAATGCCGTTCGAACCTGGATTTAGACCGGGACGATCCCGTCATTCAGGTAACCAATTCTACGCGTTTATTATATTAAATATGTACGTAAACATTTTACGACACATTTAATTCTATTTTAGATCACATGCAAAATTCCCACATCCTATATAAAATCTCCCACTAGCACTCAGAATCATTTATCCCGAATGCAGGAGCTAACTGCAAACTCTTTGCAGTTTCTATCCCTTGCATCAAATGCACATTCTCCCTAATTTCTACCTATTACTTGACGAAGGTCACACTCTATGTGAGACCTTACAGCCTGACCCTACTACAGGTGGGGTTTGAAGCCCCAGATGGCAGTAACCGCGAGCAGCATGTACCGTCCTTGTTTCAGTATCATACTTATATGGTTAATTCATTGACATGAGTATTGTCGGGACCACCCTGACTGTGTTTGTGATGAGTACCACAGTTTTAGTCTCTTCGTCAAAACTATGCCGTTTAATTCAAGCCTAGGGTATGGTCAAACTGTCAACCATAATACCTCGAAGCGGGTTACTCTCCATCGATCTTTAGTCAAATAATGTTGGACATCTTCCAATATACTCTGGCCAGAGTTTTTACTAAAGATCATACTAACACTACGACACTAACTCACATTGACCAGGAGAGACGAATCCTATCTTGGTCATTACTCTCCTCGCATGTTTCAAATGCCACCCAACCAAAGACCTTTCAACAAGGCTCACCCGAGGCTAGATAGTGATCTAAGTAACACTGTTCACGCACAGGTTTGTACAATGACCTCAAGTCAAAAGACCAACTTAGCCTATCATCATTAAGAGTTATCATTGACAGATTGGTCAATCATAACCATATGATAACTCTTCTTGGGTCGTTCAGTGAACTCATTCTCCAATGAGCATGTCTTGTCTTTGACTTCGCCAATTCGAACGATCATGAGATCATCGTCATTGCTACATGGTGAAGACTAAGACACAATGGTCTATCCGATTTTCGATATCCTTTTCTCGAAACATCTACGACCGCAAATCTTTTTAGACTTATGCTACTAACGGTCAAGCACTTCTTCTTGATCGAGATCTTCATCTCGATACATGTTTGACCTTGCATTAAGTCTCTGGACTTTATCGAAGTTTCTAATGATTACAACATTTCTATTAACTTAGATAAATACTTACCAAACAGCTTACTGTTATTTTGAACAAGATGTCTGTATATACACATGGATGAATTTTCCTCGAGGGTATACCCATCTCTCAACATCTCACACTTGCACTCGAGCCCATTTATCCCGGTATCTCATACCGTATTTACACATAAGTCTTTCCAGACTTCATGTGGTAGAGCCTTCATGAGTAGATCTGCTAAAACATCTACTGTATAGACTTAAATGGTTTCTATGTTTATCTTAGACCACATATTTGAATCTCATCCAAATAATTCACTCGGTCTCTTGGAATCCATAATTAATTTCTTGACTTGATCTCATCCAACTCGTCGTACCTTACGAGAATAATCCATAATAAGTTTTACTGTTCATTTAGACTGTTCATAATCATTTTGATAAAGTGTCAAACTCTTTGACCACTTTGTCAAACCATATGTTCAGGCTCCTTGTTGCATCACATGCTTTTATTCGCTCCCATTGACCTTGAAAACTCTCGGGCCGATTCTTATAAGTTCGTTCTTCTAAATTCTATTTAAAAACAGACTATACATGAATGCTCCAGTTTTCATGGTCATCATGAGCATTAACATTGAGTTCAGTCCAAGTAGATCTGTACACATCTACTGGTGAGACAGTTTCATCATAATCCGTTATATGAGTTAGGATGATAACCATTCTCAATCAACATAAGTTGCACTTCACTATTTTCTCTCTGCCCCAATCTTCTATCTTGAAGATTTACTTGCAGCCAATAAGAAACACTTTCTTTGGGCTTGTAAACTAAAGTCCATACTTTATCTACGTGCATGGACCTTTTCTGATTGCATCAAGCCATTAATCAGAGTCCCTACCCCGAATTGCATCCTGAAAGTTGTCTAGGACATCATCGACTATGATGTATAACTCAAGTCTTCGTCTCACGAGACTCGAGTAATCCTTTAACTTCCTAACGATTGATTTAATGAATATCTTATTGATAAGGTCCTCATAGAACCTTATCAAAACCTAGGCATTACTATTTGGGACTTAACTTAGAGGGAGAATTGTAACTCAGAGTCACATGCCATTCATCACACCATGTCTAACAAAGTGCAATTCATGCTCTCTAACACACCGATGTGTTAAGAGACTTGACCTGAGGGCAAATCACATTTTCTTTTTAATATACGCAAGATTAATTCAGCTAAGTATTCGACTTTTTGATCTGATCGAAGCAGTTCAAACACTTCTGTCATTGTGTTATTTTATTAGGCTTGTGTTTCATCAAGAACACGTGTTGTAATAAAATAAGTATAACTTTTCTAGGTTAATTTAGACTTGGGTGTGAATACATCAGTATGTACAAGACGTGAGTTCTCCAACTTATTCTCCCACAGTCTCACAGAAGGTGTTGGTCAATTATACATTTGATACTCGCAAGTGTCTATTGACTTCATAATACGAGAGGTCAGACCCCTCTTTATGTGACTTGTAAAGCTTAGTCTCTTTGGTACGACCTAGTCTATTTTGCCTTATAAGTTTTGTTATTATCTTGCGTATTCATGTATTAACATTTAATACATTATCGTTATACAAATTACTCACATAAAACGTTGCTTCAGAAGCAAGGTGACGACATTCGTCAAAAATGTGTTTGACGTCCTATATGGTCCAAGAAATAACAATTGTTCCTTTTTCCAACACGTAGACAATCTATTTCTTTTGTATAACGGTTGTCCTAAAACCGTGACATCAAATATGTCACATTTTCAGTATCTCCTACTTATGCCTTTACCAATGATAAATAAAACTATCTTTCTTAATTGACTTTCCTTAGTGCCTTCTTCCTTTTCTAAATCTCATTTAGATATTATGCGTTTCAACAAAATAATAGCCATGCAAACATCTCATGTATCCAAATGCTTAAGCTTTGCAACCTTGAGTGTGCTCAACAAGTTGCTCGTCTCAAGATCCGGTTGGATACATAGTCTTGCACCGTTCATGCACTCATCTTCAATTCGAACAATTTGATCGAAGTTTCGAAGTTTGCGGATCGAAACCGTTTTCCATACAATCTTGAGTGTGCTCAACAAATCGTATGGAGAAACATGCTTTGAACATCAGTATGTTCAAGCTGCCCCTCACAGAGGCGAGTGACAGGTAGCGTGCATTTATTTTGTTGGACGTAGAGCTTAATGAAATCATTGTCCTTAAGCGTGTGCTTAAGAAGGTCATTTTAATGTCAATGCGAACATAGTTTAGTCTATCAATTAGAATTTAAGTTGATATTCCATTAACCAATCATTTGGACCAGTTAACTTATACTCTTAGGATATTATGTTTTGATTCCATCGGTAAACATAGAACTATCCTAATTTAACATATGTTCAATATTAAATATAGATAAAATGGCTTATATCTAACTATATCCTCCCACTATTTTAGCGATCATTTTAAGCCATTATAATGAACGATTAATTAAATTAAATTAATGTGAAAGAGATCCAACCTCCTGAGCCTCACAACCTTGAGTGTGTTTAACAAATTGCTTGACTCTGCGATTGGTAGATGAATCTTCATCAATCATTTCATATATGATTCTTTTATTGGTTTTTACCCCTAACCACTTATGATCATGAGTGTGCTCATCTAAATCACAATGACTAGTCTAGTCAGACCCTTGTTTTCGTGTCTAGCTTAACTTACACCGACGCTCGGTGTATTCATGACACGACGGTTTGTGTCAAGTCTAGACTACATCTCATGTATTAAGAAGTTGGTTTACATAAAGGGTCTATGTCATAGGTTGAGTGTGCTCAACAACTATAACAAAGAACCTATAGTTGCCAACCTCTAAAAAAGTAGGGCTACGGCTAATCTTGAAAAAGATTTTTAATGTAATTGACTTAGATATAATCGACGATATCATCATAATCGATATCATCATAATCATAATTCGCATCCTTGCAGTCCAACGAAACACGGCCAGGGAATTGACTAGGCCAGCATTACTTATCCCCAGTCTAGCTAGGGTGATCCAACAAACTTAGCCAAGCACATTGACCAGATCATGGTCCATTGAAGGAAACTTATTATTCATATGTGCCCCGTACGATTATTAATGGCTTCATTAAAACTAGTTAATCCTATCAACTAGTTGAATCCTAAAATTCGAAATTATTAGAATTGGTTAATAACTTTTATTAAGTCCTTATCAACTATAAGGAATGATTTTTTATGGTGCTATCCTAATCGTGTATTAGGCATTAAAAACAATTTTAAATCATAGCTAAGCAATCCAAAATTATCTTATAATTATTAGACAACTTTTAATGGATAATCTAAAAGGGTTTTCTTGTGTTATCAAAGAAGGAATAAGAATAACATAACTATTAGAACTAACAACTTAATTAAATCATATGAAATTAAATGTAGGCAATAATCAATAATTATCACATAATTATTTCATGTTTCAGTCAAACATAACATGCAACTTTAAAATATATCACATAAATTTTAAGCATAATTCAAAACATACAAAATTTTATTTGACCAAATTTTAAAGCTTCATGTTCAAAAAGTATCATATAATTTTATTACATGAATATATGTTAAAAATTATCAAATTAAGATTAGCATGCTAAAATTTTTTTATCATATAAAATTTAAAGAAGCTAAAATCTTGTTTGTTCCATTTTTAACAATTATCACATAAAGTTAAGAACAAATCTTATATGTATTTAAAAAACATACTTGCATTTATAAATATTGCAGTTCTTAGATCTGAAGTAGACCTATAGCTCTGATACCACTAATGGGTTTTGAGGGACCCTTAGGGCATATTTCTATGCCCCTCCTACGTCGGACGGATGGAGGCAAAAAGAAAAGCAGCGGAAAAGAAATCGTTAAACTATTTAACGAAAAGCTCTAAGGATTTCAAGATCTAGTCATGATCTCTACTATCTTGAGGTGGATCTGACCACCCCAAGATAGATCTAAGCCACTGTATTATAATAAATGAAATGCTTAATTAAACTACATACCCAGAACTTTCCTTGCACCGGCAAAGTGTACCGAAGCGCGTCCCGAGCCGCTCCTCGTCCTGAACTGCTTCGCGAACCGCACCACGTCCCGAGGCGAGCAACCCCCTTGTCCCTGAGCCATCCACGTACCGAAGAAAGTTTCACCTTGAGTGGATCCTTTGCCAAGACTCCGGATCGAATTCGAGCCCCTTCGTGGCTTTGCTAAACCCTTCAGTAGCAAGGGAGAAATATAGGGAGAAGAAAAAATTTATTTTAAGATTAGATCCGTGCGTGCTCCAAACCTTTTGGGAGCCGCTCAGATCTAGAGCTTGTGACGAGTATTGAGGAGGAGGCCGACCCCTATTTGTATAGGCGACTGACCCCTTCCCTTACTCCACTTCCGATGTGGGACTAATAAACTTGGAGTAAAAATTCAAGTTAGTTTGCCTTAAAGAAAGGCCAAACTTCAATGAATTTTAACTCCCTCACCGTTGAGCTTCGCATTTGATACAACCTATCAAATCGAAGAGCGCTAAACGGTGAACGCATAGGAAAAATGGCGAGCCATTCCGAGTCTATTTGACCCCTCAAACATGTGTCCAAAGATCAGCCCAAATGAAATTTTCGCAAAAAACTGCAGCCGCTAAAATACTGCCCATAACCCAAGGCTGGGTGGGGCCCACCCACAGCCTGCGGGCGGATCTAGGGATGGACGCCCACCCCAGCCTGCCCGCTGGGCAGGCTAGACCGGTCCAGGGTCGGGCGGGTCGGGCACCCACCCAGGGTCGGGCGGGTCGGGCGCCAACCCATGTGGGTGGGCCCGACCCGTCCAGCCTTGGGCGGGTGGGACCGCCCCTGGGTCGGGCACCCAGGCCCAAAACGGGCCTGGGCACCCAGCCCAGTTGGGCTGGTGTGCCCAGTCCGCTTGGGACTGGGCTGGGGCTTTTTTTGGGTTTCTTGGCTCAATTTGAGTCCAAATTTGACGCCGTTTGAACCAGGATTTAGATCGGGACGATCCCGTCATCCAGTAACCATTTCTACGTGTTTATTATATTAAATATGTACATAAACATTTTACAACACATTTAATTCTCTTTTACATCACATGCAAAATTTCCACATCCTATATAAAATCTCCCACTAGCACTCAGAATCATTTCTCCCGAATGCAGGAGCTAACTGCAAACTCTTAGCAGTTTCTATCCCTTGCATCAAATGCACATTCTTCCTAATTTCTACCTATTACTTGACGAAGGTCGCATTCTGTGTGAGACCCTACAGCCTGACCCTACTACAGGTGGGGCTCGAAGCCCCAGATGGCAGTAACCGCGAGCAGCAGCTGCCGTCCCTTTTTCAGTATCATACTTACGTGGTTAACTAATTGACATGAGTATTGTCAGGACCACCCTGACTGTATCTGTGATGAATACCATAGTTTTAGTCTCTTTGTCAAAACTATGCCATTTAATTCAAGACTAGGGTACGGTCAAACTGTCAACCACAATAGCTCGAAGCGGGTTAGTCTCCATCGATCTTTAGTCAAATAATGTTGGACATCTTCCAACATACTCTGGCTAGAGTTTTCACTAAAGATCGAACTAACACTATTGCATAACCCCCATTGACCAGGAGAGACGAATCATATCTTGGTCATTACTCTCCTCGCACGTTTCAAATGTCACCCAACTAAAGACCTTTCAACGGGGCTCACCCGAGTCTAGATCAGTTATCTAAGTAATACCGTTCATGCACAGGTTCGTGATTGCACGCGAGGGCGTGCACGATCCAAGTAGGATGCACACACCCTCCTCCCAAGAGAAGGAGTGTCCAATGCAATATAAACCCGTGAGTACGAGATCGAATCTACAGAGACAACTCGTTTCACAATCACAATCTCGTTTGGTTAAGGAATGCTAAAGGTGTTGTTACAACCAACTAAAATAACAAGTGTAGTGTGAGGGAGTGTGATGGTAACACGGTCGAGCCAAACTCAAGGTAGTTAGGGTGGAGACCAAAGTGTGGAGCTAAGCAAGCAAGGAGAGGTGTGTGGAATGGGATGTCATTAGGGTCGTGGGTTAATTAGCAATAGGTTCGTCCCAAATGAATCAACCCTCACATCCATTTCAAAGTATGCGGGGTTTGTGCACATATGTAATGCAATTAAGGCACACCGCCGTTCTACGGCCCCACCAAGGGTAATGCACGATTTATTCGTGTGTTGATTAGTGGGTTGAAATCCCTAACTTAAGCTCGTGAATCGATTCTTGCATCCGTGTCAATAGGATGCACGAAACGTGCACGTAGGTATGACCCTTAAGGCACACCACTGTTTTACGGCCCCACCAAGGGTAGTGCATGGTTCAATCAAATCTAGGGCACAACCCATCAATCAACACTACTAGCATCCATTTCATGGCATGCTAGGTCTATTAAATGCAAGAGATGAGCAATTACTAGTCAACCACACAAGCCATAATTAACCCAATTCCACACACCATTGGCTCTAGGCTATCATAATGAAAACAAGATGATAAAAATTAATAGATATTCATTACAAGTCATTAAGCAAACAATTATCCAATGAATCTCACTTTCATTCAACAATCATTTGTAAACATTCATACAAAGCAACAGAAACCAAATGATGCAAGAGAGGGGAAGAAATCACCAAATAGAACCCTAAAACCCCAAGCTTTCCCCTTCATTGCTCCTCCTCCAAGCTCTCCTAGCCTCCAATGGACTCCAAGCCCTAGCCCTAGCCTTTTGGGAAGAATATGGGGCTCTCCTAGCCCCAATGGAACAGTAAATGGCCGAATACCCTTGCTGGAAATCGAACAGCGGCACACAATCCTCATTTTCGCATCTGGGTATGAGATTAGGGCTTGCGCGTCGGGTTTTTGGTCGCCCGAGCCACCCGAAATTAAAGTGCATGCTTGGGCTCGTCTGGAGGCGGGGCCAGGTCGGATCTCGGCCCAGTTTTCGCCCGCCTGCTCTCATTCAGCAGGCAGGCCATTGGCCCGCATCAAATAGCGGGGGAGATCCCCGCATTCAACAAGCGGGCCGCCCGCACTAATTCAAAGGAGCAGCATCCTGGCGCCGCGTGATTGCGCCACGTGGCGCCCCATTTTAAATTCTCTTTTCCACCATTTTAATTGCTTTTCTCCTCCAAATAATTCACCAAAAATACCTAGAAATCCTAGAAAAATCCCAGAAAATTCCGAAAAATTCCCAATACTCCCAGGAGTACCTAAAAAATAAGGGAAGGAGAAATTAGTCCATATGAAGATAAAATAAATATAATGGCTATCATAAAACAATATTGACCTCCATTAATCCATATAAATTATTCATATGCTCAAATAATTCCCAAAAAATGTCGATATGATCACAATGATGGCAGGAGCATATGAAAAATGCTAGGAAACCAATATGGATGATAAAATCTATAATTTGTGCATAGAATGAGAATAAGCCCTAAATGTGATATACAAAGTGAACATACACTTAAGAGGGCAAGATTAAGCCTACTCTTTAGCACAAAATAAGGATAGTTAGGGGTATAAATGTACACTTTTCACTACGAATCACACCCCCAACTAGCATTTTGCTAGTCCCTAGCAAAATAAGCGATAAATTCGGACTAAATGAAAAACATGCACCAAACTTAAGATATCATTATGGCATACTCCACTTGTTATTTCCAAGTGAAGCCAATATACACAATGTATGAAATTAAATAACAAATGACATTCTCCTTAATCCAATTCAAAGAAAAGTGAAGTAATAAGCACCGTATCACACATATTGGGATATAGCAGAAATGGCAAAGTTTCCAATTTTCAAGAAATGGCCAAAACAAAAGAAATTTCCTCTAAGTTGTGGGAGATGAGATTGCATCTCTCATGTTGCTTATTCTTTCATTTATTCATTCATTTTTTTCTTTTTCTTTTCTTTTTCTCTCTTTTTTTATTCTATTTGTTTTTAGTATGTTTATGTATATGTTTTGCATCCATGCAATAATGCTATGAAATGCAAACACCGCCACCTTTGCATACACGCGATAATGCTATATAGGCAAAGGAATGGAATGATCCCCTAAATCTCATCTTTGGCGTCCTCCCCAATGTTTCGTGGAGCACCGGCTACTCAATTTGATTAGAAGAAACATTCATTTATTATAACTCTCTTTCTCATTCTAAACACAAGTTATCAACTCATCCACCCACTCATTAGGAGAAAACAAAACATAAACCATTGGTCACACCCAATCCAATCAAAAACTAAGCCATTCATCTCAATTCATGCAATCACTTTCACCAAACTATTCTCAAATTAGTTCAAAGAGAGTATCACGACATATAAAATATTTTCATACATGGCATATTAACATTTGACTCCAAAATGGAAAAGAAATTAAAACATGCCAATCAAACATCTATGAAGTTGATACCAAAATAATAATCCGAAAAATTGCATGGCATTAAGCATGTAGGGACTAAGCAAAAGAAATGAGATGGAGGCAAGGATGGAGGCACAAAAAATATATGCTCAAAAAGAATGAATGTTGATGACGACGAATGAGAATTTTTATTAACATCAAAATTTTCAAAACTACCCAAAACTAGCATCCAACTTCATAGTTCACTTCCCCCAACTAGAAATGAGCATTGTCCTCAATGATTGAAGTGAAACTAGATATTATTCAACAATGCTAGAGGGAAAACATGCATACTAAAGCAAACATGCAAAACCAAACTAAATTTTTATTTTTTTCTTTATTTACATTAAGGAAAGGAAAGGCTACACCTTAGCAAAAGGCTATGTAATGGTGGAGGCATCTGCTCTAACATCTCCTTTCGTTCCTCAGCCAGATGCTTTGGAAACGAAGCTCCTCCAGCTTCCTTGGATTCGAGCAACACAGCTTCCAGCATCTCCCTAGAATATGCTCCTGTGTCCTGCGAGAGACAAGCTGTGTCAATCCAAGGAAAATAAGTAAGACTTTCAATGAAGAAAGTCCAAATAGGGTCGTCTTAATAAAAATGAGAATATAAATATGTATAACGAAAATCTAAATCTAAAATGTATGGAAATGAAGCTTGAGATTCAGAAATGAAGGGAAATGTGTGATGAGAACTTTCCTGAATGTCGATGATATCGCCTGGCTGATGCGAATCCTCAGGAGGAGGGTGAAATGGCTGCAGGGGCAAGTGTGGAGAAGAAGGCAGCACAGGCTCAATGTAGATCATCTCGCAGTCACTGTCGCTTGCTGCATCCACGCCATCGAAAGTAATGGCCTCTGCAGTCATCCCTGGACTTTGTGGTCCAGCCTAAATATACTCGTCCTAGATGATGAGCTGATGCGTGTCCTTAGGTATCTGAAGTGATGGCTGCTGAACCGAATCTATAGGGAGGGAGGGCTCGGGCTCCAAAGTAGTCTGTAGGTTGTATCCCATGCATTCATCCTCCTCAATACCACCATAGTAAACCATCTCAGTAGTCCATCCAAGATGCTCACACACCTCCAGTTGTGGTAGTGGATCAGATAGGCAATGTGACTCAGGCACTCCGATGTCATCTATCTCACTCTCGCCTGGACACATCTCCATCTCGTCAACACCACCAACCTAACGAAACTGCATCGTGTCTCCAACATGGGTGACACACTCCATCATCCTTCTCCTCCTGATCCTCAATATGTAATCTCTCATTGTCTTGTACCTGGCTCTCTTGCAACCCATCATCCTGCTCTGCTAGGTATCCCACGGGGTTACAACAAAAAAGCCCAAAGGTGGCTCCTCAGACTGGCACTGGACCTGCTGCTTTGCATCCTGAAGTGGAACCGGGGACTGGCCATCATCCTTCTCCTCCTGATCCTCAATATGTAATCTCTCATTGTCCTGTACCTGGCTCTCTTGCAACCCATCATCCTGCTCTGCTAGGTATCCCACGGGGTCACAACAAAAAAGCCCAAAGGTGGCTCCTCAGACTGGCACTGGACCTGCTGCTTTGCATCCTGAAGTGGAACCGGGGACTGGCCATCATCCTCATATCCAAGTGACGGCTCTTCAGAAGGCACAGTCTGCTCTCACTCTGTAAGGTCCCTCAGGTACAACCATGCATCCTCTGTCGTGTATGCAAAGAAATCTCTACTGCTGCTCATCTGCACAAAGTCCCGTGCCGACGGCTGCAACCCTGTGTAGATAATCCGAAGAAGGTCCTCTGCGCTGAAAGCATGGCATGGACACCCATGCAATAAACTATCGAACCTCTCTAAAACCTGACAGTAGGTCTCACCATCAAATTGGATAAAGCTCGCCATGTGTTGCTCAAATGCCTAGCGCATCTGTATCCGATTCCTGTAATAAATAGGAAAGAAAGCTCGAAGGAAATCAGTCTAAAAAGAAAGCCAAGTAGAAAAAGAATCTCGAGGATAAGAATCAAACCAAATCTTAGAATCATCTCTCAATGTATGTGGGAACACTTTAAAATAAACAAAATCTGCATAACTGTTCTCATCAAACAAATCCACAAACCCTTTTTACACCGGTTTTCAAACTTTTGCATAAATGAACTAGGATTTTCCAACCCAATACCGTGAAGGAACGGTGGTTGTTGGGAATCCTCCACATAAGCATCGCTAAATTTTGAAAATGAATCCATAAGAAAATTTTTTTATTTACAAAAGATTTTTAAAATAAAAGAAAGAAAGAAAGAAAAATGACTCAAAAAAGTATAAAATAAACAACAAAAAAGACTCAACACTACGCTGGAAGTACCATACCTAAAGTGTCCAAGACCAACCAAAAATGTGAATGTGAAAACCGTTGTCCCTGGCAACGACGCCAAATGGTTGCAACCGAGGGCGTGCACGATCCAAGTAGGATGCACATGCCCTCCTCCCAAGAGAAGGAGTGTCCAATGCAATATAAACCCGTGAGTACGGGGTCAAATCCACAGAGACAACTCGTTTCAAAATCACAATCCGATTGGTTAAGGAATGATAAAGTTGTTGGTACAACAAATTAAACTAACAAGTGCAGTGTGAGGGAGTGTGATTGTAACACGGTCAATCCAAACCCAAGGTAGGTAGGGTGGAGACCAATGTGTGGAGCTAAGCAAGCAAGGAGAAGTGTGTGGAATGGAATGTTATTAGGATCGTGGGTTGATTAGCAATAGGTTCGTCCCAAATGAATCAACCCTCGCATCCATTTCAAGGTATGCGGGGTTGTGCACATAGGTAATGCCCTTAAGACACACCGCCGTTCTACGGCCCCACTAAGGGTAATGCACTATTCATTCGTATGTTGATTAGTGGGTTGAAATCCATAACTTAAGCTCGTGAATCGATCCTTGCATATGTGTCAATAGGATGCACGAAACGTGCACATAGGTGTGACCCTTAAGGCACACCACCGTTTTACGGCCCCACCAAAGGTAGCGCATGGTTCAATCAAATCTAGGGCACAACCCATCAATCAACACTACTATCATCCATTTCATGGCATGCTAGGTCTATTAAATTCAAGAGATGAGAAATTACTATTCAACCACACAAGCCATAATTAACCCAATTTCACTCACCATTGGCTCTAGGCCATCATAATGAAAACAAGATGATAAACATTAATAGATATTCATTACAAGCCATTAAGCAAATAATTATCTAATGAATCTCACTTTCATTCCACAATCATTCACAAACATTCATACAAAGCAATAGAAACCAAACGATATAAGAGGGGAAGAAATCACCAAATAGAACCCCAAAAACCCAAGCTTTCCCCTTCATTGCTCCTCCTCCAAGCTCTCCTAGCCTCCAATGGCCTCCAAGACCTAGCCCTAGCCTTTGGGGAAGAAGATGGGGCTCTCCTAGCCCCAATGGAACAATAAATGGCCAAATACCCTTGCTGGAAATCGAACAGCAGCACATAACCCTCAATTTCACATCCGGGTATGAGATTAGGGCTTGCGGGTCGGGTTTTGGGCGCCCGACCCACCTGAACTTAAAGCGCACATGCTTGGGCTCATCTGGAGGCGGGGCCGGGTCGAATCCTGGCTGAGTTTTTGCCTGCCCGCCTGCATTCAGCGGGCAAGCCATTGGCCCGCACCAAATAGCGGGGGAGAGCCCCGCATTCAAGCAAGCGGGCCGCCAGAACTAATTCAAAGAGCCGCAGCTTGGCTCCACGTGGCATCGCGTGATTACGCCATGTGGCGCCCCATTTTAAATTCTCTTTCCCCCCATTTTAATTGCTTTTCTCCTCCAAATAATTCACCAAATATACTTAGAAATCCTAGAAATATCCCAGAAAATTCTGGAAAATCTCCAAGACTCCCAGGAGTACCTGAAAAATAGAAGAAGAAGAAGAAATTAGTCCATATGAAGATAAAATAAATATAATGGCTATCATAAAACAATATTGACCTCCATTAATCCAAATAAATTATTCACATGCTCAAATAATTCCCAAAAAACGGCGATATGATCACAATGATGGCAGGAGCATATGAAAAATGCTAGGAAGCCAATATGGAGGATACAATCTATAATTTGTGTAAAGAATGAGAATAAGCCCTAAATGTGATATACAAAGTGAACATACACTTAAGAGGGCAAGATTAAGCCTAATCTTTAGCACAAAATAGGGGTAGTTAGGGGATATAAATATACACTTTTCACTACGAATCAGTTCGTACAATGACCTCAAGTCAAAGACCAACTTGCCTATCATCACTAAGAGTTACCATTGACAGATTGGTCAATCATAACCATATGATAACTCTTGTTTGGTCGTTCAGTGAACTCATTCTCCAACGAGCACCTCTGTCTTGTCTTCGACTTCGTCAAGTCAAACGATCATGAGATCATCGTCATCGCTACACGGTGAAGACTAAGACACAATGGTCTATACGATGTTTTGATATCCTTTTCTCGAAACATCTACGACCATGAACCTTTTTATACTTATGCTACTAATGGTCAATCACTTCTCCATGATCGAGATCCTCATCTCGATACATGTTGACCTTGCATTAAGTATCAAGACTTTACCTAAGTTTCTAATGATTACAACATTTCTATTAACTTAGATAAATACTTACCAAACAGCTTACTGCTATTTTGAACAAGATGTCTGTATAGATACACATGGATGAATTTGCCTCGAGGGCATACCCATCTCTCAACAAATCCGCCTCCATGTCATGCTCGGAGAGCCGCCCGACTCGACCACCCCGATGATAGAGTTTGTGGCACTGAGGATCAGATCAGCATACAACAGGATCATCGATCGACCGCTCCTCAACACGACAGGGGCAGTGGTCTCAACCCTCCACCAGATGGTCAAGTTCCGGACCCCAAAAGGGGTCGAAAAAATTAGAGGCGACCCGACAAAGCCAAAGGTCTGCTACCAGCTAACCGACACAGAGTGCGACGAGGGGCACACCAACCCAATGGACCTCCTTGACCAAAGGTACGGCCCGAGACCTGCTTCCATGGAAGAGCCGGAACTCATTGCCGTCACAGACATTGACGGTAGGTTCATCTCCATCGGTTTGGAACTCGACCCGATCCTGAGGGGCGAATTGATCAGATGCTTGGAAGCCAACTTGGACATCTTCGCCTGGTTGCCTAACGACATAGTGGGCATGGACCCCCAAGTAATCACTCACTTAGCAAGTGGCGACCCCAATTTTAAGCCAGTTAGGCAGAAGAAGAGAAACTTGGGCGGCGAAAAGATGAGGGCGGCTTCCGAGGAGGTAGAGCACCTGCTTGACGCAGGCTTCATCTAAGAAGTCTGGTACCTGAAGTGGCTGGCCAACGTTGTGATGGTGAAAAAGCCCAGTAGCAAGTGGTGAATGTGCGTGGACTTCACCAATCTCAACAAGGGTTGCCCCAAAGACAGCTACCCGCTGCCCCGCATCAACCATCTTGTAGACAACACATCAGGCTATGAGATGCTCAGCTTCATGGACGCATTCTTCGGGTATAATCAGGTTCAAATGGACCCGAAGGACGAAGAGAAGACATCATTCATCAACGACCGAGGGACCTTCTGTTTCAAGAAGATAGCTTTCGGCCTGAAGAATGCGTGGGCGACTTACCAAAGGATGGTCAACGACGTGTTCGACTCCCAAATAGGGAGGAACCTCGAGGTCTACGTGGACGACATGATGGTCAAGTCCAAGGACCCCGCTGACCATGTTACCGACCTGCACGAGACTTTCAAGCGGCTACGAAGACATAACATCAGACTTAACCTTACTAAATGCACATTCGGGGTGAGGTCCGAAAAATTCCTGGGCTTCATGATCACCAATTGTGGCATTGAAGCTAATCCCGACAAGATCGAGCTCTGGTCAACATGAGGGAGCAAGCGACGATCAAGGAGCTGTAGAGGCTGAATGTGCAGATCGCTGTCTTAGGGCGCTTCCTGTCCAAGTCCCCGAAGAGATCCATCCCCTTCTTCAGGACCCTAAGAAAGGCTCTTGTCGAACCCGTCGAGAAGAGTAATGCCATGGAATGAGACGAGAGCTGCATTCAGGCGTTTGCCGAGCTGAAAGAATACCTTCGCAGTCCCCCACTCCTCTCTAAACCCAGGGAAGGGGAACCGCTGAGTCTTTACATAGCCAGTACCGGAGAGGCGGTGAGCTCGGTACTGATCAAGGAAGACGACGGGGTGCAAAAGCCGGTGTACTATACCAGTCGGATCCTAAGGGATGCGGAAGGATGGTACAGCCTCATGGAGAAACTCGCCTACGCCCTTGTGCTCTCGACACGATGAATCCACCCCTACTTCCAAGCCCACACGATCCTGGTCCTAACCGACTCCCAGCTCGATCGGAACCTTAAGAGGTTCGATCGGATGGGGAGGATGTTGAACTGAGGAGTGGAGTTGAGCAAAGTTTGACCTCCGATATAAGTCGCGGATGACTATCAAGGGACAAGCATTGGCGGATTTCATCGCTGAATGCACCATTAATGAAGGAGCGCCTCTCGAGGAGACATGCCCGGACATGGTAACACCTCAACCTTTGCTTTCCTTTTGGCTGACGTCGTTCTTACCAATCAACCAGGGGACAAAGCTGCATGGGTAGTCCACGTAGACGGTTTGATGACCCAGTCGGGGAGTGGGGCCGGCATCGTCATCCAGTCCCCTGACGGGAACACCATCGAGTAAGCACTCCAATTCGAGTTTCCAGCCACCAATAACGTGGCCGAGTACGTGGCTGCCATCAATGGCCTAAAGCTAGCCCGGGTACTCGGAGCAGAATCCGTACGCCTCCTCAGCGACTCCAAACTCATCATCAACTAGTTGCAAGAAGGTTATGAGGCTCGAGAAGAGGCGATGCAACGTTACCTGGCCTCGGCCGAGACCGAGCAATCCAGGTTCAAACACGTCGAGACCCTCCATCTACCACGATCAGAGTACGCCAACGCGGACGCCCTATTGAAGCTGGCTTCCTCTTCCCTTAGGGAGTTGGGTCGTGCCATCTACATCGAGAACCTCTAGACCCCCCAGTATAGAGGTAAATAGCTGATGGCCATCGACACAGAGCCCACCTAGATGGATCCGATCGTGCGGTACCTATCCGATGGAGAGGTCCTGACAAACATAGATGAACGTCGAGCGCTGGAGCGAAAGGCCCTCCGGTACGTGCTCCATGAGGGAGTGCTCTACAGAAGACGCTAGACGAAAACCAACATCCTCCCCTACCTCAAGTGTCTCGGTGTAATGCCCATATGTGTGATATACGCCCGTATGTGTGATATACTATATGAGTGTCTGTGTATAGTAATTTTGTTGTGTGCATAGTAATTTCCTACAAATGGATATATGGTTGACTATAACATGATTTGGATGTATAAGTGAATACATGTGATTGTATTGGATACGGTGTAGTGAGTGTTATTATTGCTTATTAGTAGTGCTAGTAAGCCTATTATTGATAGGATTATTATTGTTGTGCTAGTATGATATTGGTATTAGTGAATGATATTGGTATTATTATAGTTGTTATTGTTATTGGTATTATTATTGTTGTTGTTGTCATTAGTATTACTATTGTTGTTAGTGTTGATGTTGATGTTATTGTTATTATTGTTTAGGCCGTAAGTTAATTTTAGTGGCTAGAGTTGGTTGAGCTTACTTTTTATTTGTGTTGAGCTTATCAGTTGGGCTTGGATTTTTAGTATGGGAATAAGAGAGAGTTTTTATTTTTTTGAGGATGGCAAACTTGTAAATAAAGGGGATTCTAGAAAATGTAGATATTTATTTCTTTTCTCTAATCTTCTACATTCTTCTCTCCTTTCTTTTCTTTTCTTTTCTTTTCTTTTCATCCTCCCTCCATCTTCCTCCATAAAGGGCCGAAATTTTTGTAGCAGCCAAAAAAAAGGAAAGAGAAAAAAAAGAAAGAAATAAAGAAAGAGGTTTAAAGGAAAAGAGAAAGGAAAGGAAAGAAGGAAAGGAAAGAAGAAAAGGAAAGAAGGAGCCATCCAATTTTAATGAGGTAGGATCCCTTAATTTGTGCATGAAATGTTAATTTAGGAATGTTGGTGGATTTGCTACACTAATTAGTTAAGAAAAAGTTAACATTTTTAGTAAAGATCAAGGTGAAAGCAACTCATTTTCTTAAGTAGAAATCTCCACTTGTGTATTTAATTTTAAATTGGCAATGATGTGTTGATTGTAGAACTAATTAATGAGAAAAATTATAGTTCCATTTGAAACCCTAATGCAAGATGGAATTTTATTTAATCACAATGTCACATATGTGCCAAAGGTGATATCTTTAATGATATTGTTAAGTAAAGTTAGCAACTTGCTTTAGAAATATTGCACATTTGTTATAAAGGTGGACTCTTTCTTATGTAACATGTCATTTTTGTGCCAAAGTTGTAACCTTTCATAGTTTCCTTCACTAAAGCTAGCCTTTTTATTACACCATGTAAATGACAAGTGGATTCTCACTAATTAGGACTCTATTGGAACCAAAGCCCAAGATTATTTAAAATATTAAATAGAATGGTATTGATTTCATGCAAGTCCCATTAAATTTCATGAAGATTGTATCTTGTGGCGTGTGTTGGCTTTTCATTTAAATGCTTGCATTTGGGTTACTAGAATGGCCAAATTTTACATGTTGGTAGTTATTTAAGCCTACAATTAAATTAAAGTTAGTAGCCTTAATTTTACATTCTTGGTGTACATTTGTCCAAGCTTGTATGTTCATGGGAAATATGTTGAATGAAGGATGGCTATTGATGCTTCATGGGAAATATGTTCAAGTTGCAAGGAATCTTTCATGTGGTAATGTGAATGTTTGGAGAATAGTGGTAGTTAACGGAGTATGGCTTATGTCTCATAATGGTGTGATATGGAGAATGTTTCAAGTTGTTACATAATGGAGAAAGATGGGAGTTGTATGCTGGAAGGTTCATGTGGGTGGAGGATTGGTTTATGATACTTTCTAATTTTTTTAAGTCCACAATAGTGCATTGCATGCATGTTGCTTGCTAATTTTATACACTAATGTTCATGTTGTTGAGTTTCTTAATGACAATAAAGCCCATGTTGCTTACGAATCTCTAATTTGATAATGATTTATGTTATGGGCTAGTCCTTTCATTTTAAAGCATGTTACTCCTTGTTGTCCCTTCTGTGTTCACTCTATTGATGCATGCTATCCTCGTAGTTTCAATGTAGATCGCATTCTTTGATATGGTAGTTCACATCTTTAACATTGTACGTTAGTTTGGTTGACTTAAACGTTATTAAATGACTAAGTCCTCTTAAATGAGGGTGACATGGGGTTGGGGGAACCGAAGTAGTAGGTGGACATGAGGGATGGACCGGTTGTTGTGGTTTGCACTCCTGACGTAGCCCAAGAGGTGGGGAGTGGCGGATATAAGGAGGATTGTGGAAAGGGCTCCTTTGTTAACAGCATTGCACACTTGGCTTAGTCCATGGCATGTCTGGGGGAGTTCCAGTCCCACCCCAACTGGGGGAGGGAGGCCCAGTCCCAAAAGGGTCCTACCCACTACCAGGGTCCAAAACGCTAACTGATACTCTTATTAATTATATTTTCCGTTGTAATTAGGGTGATGGACTTGATTATAACTTAGTTGTAATTTTTCTCATTTGTATCTTTATCGGTTGATTATAACTTAGTTGTAATTTTTCTCATTTGTATCTTTATCGGTTGTCTATTGTTCTTGTAGCACTTAGTATCATATGTCATGCCTTACACCTTACTTATTGCACGTGCACCCCCTTACTCACACCTGTAGAATTTCTCACTTCCTTCTTTGTCTGATGCATACGTGGTTCTTTCCATACATTGTGTTATAGTGTGATAATGACAACATACACAAATTAATATTTACATGCACGAGTTGGGTTTCCTACGTGGACACGCTTTGACGTGCTCCAATTTGTGGTTTTAGGTTTATGGAGCTGGATGCAGGGTGATGGAGTTAGAGTTTGGGTTGAGGAGTTTGGGTTGTGAGTTTGGTAATAAGGGGAGAGGATGAGAGACTTGTACTCTTGGGGTTTGTTTTGGGTAGAATGAGATATTGTATATAATGGATGTAATAGACATATGTGATGAATAAAAATCAGAGTTTCTCTTTAGTTTAGTTGTCTCGGGGTTGGTACAGTGTTATCTATGGTTCTCTCTGTGAGTTTTGTGCTGTGTTGTTGGTTTGTTCTTGGAAACTTTATAAGTACTACCCCAGCAGTGCGCACTGGCCTATAGTTTTGTTTTGTATTTTTCCTTCTCTATTCCTTCATAACACTCGCTTCCGGGTATCCTGGAGAGCGGAGCGTTACAATTTGGTGGCCCATGCAGGCCACCGCACTGCGGCTGTGTAAGGGTAGTGCGTGTAGTGTTTCTAGAGTGGTTTAGTCTTAAGGTGGGTAGGAGTCTTGCCTCAATATAGAGTTCTGATGTGAGAAGCCAAGGTGTGGAGTCCCTGAGGATAGACATGGTTAGTTGGTTGGATGCATATATGTGTGTGTATGTATGTGGTTATGTGTTTGCATGGATATACAAGTATTGTGTGCCAGTTGTCGAGTATATCTGTGTGCCATTCTCATGTGTGTATTTGTAGCTATACATATATGTATATGCTGCTACCTTAGTTACTCGTGTGACTATATGTCGGTATGGGATATTATACGTATATGTGTTAGTTTATGGTTGCACAATCAGATGTATCAGATGTATGTGCAGTAGAGTGATTGTAATGATTTAGATGTATGTAGTAAGTGAGTGTATATATATAGTGTGATATATATATATATATATATATATATATATATATATATATATATATATATATATATATATATATATATATATATATATGGGTAAAGTGTTCCTAGGGTGACTCCTTAGATTAAATCTAAGGAGTCGCCCCCATTTTCTCCAATCTCCCACATTTTTTTGAATTTTTTTTCTTGGGATTGTTGTTCACCTCATGGATGATCAACATACCAAAAATTAAGTCAATTTAATACTTTTAGAGCCCCCATCTACCCCTTGCAACTTTATGGGGTTTTCAACACGTTTTCAGACCGTTGAAGTTGCAAGGGGTAGATGGGGGCTTTTAAAGTATTAGAATGACTTGATTTTTGGTATGTTGATCATCCATGATATAACCAACAATCCTATGAAAAATAAAATCCAAAAAAATTGTGGGAGATGGGAGAAAACGGGGGCGACTCCTTAGATTTAATCTAAGGAGTCACCCTAGGAACACTTTACCATATATATATATATATATATATATATATATATATATATATATATATATATATATATATATATATATATATATAGTATGATATATAGCCCGTATGTGTGGATCCAGTGATCTATGTGTCCCACACATGTATGAGGGGGCACGTTCTTGGCATGTGCATATATTATGCTTGTCTATCCATTTGTGTGTGCATGTGTGGTACTACATGTGATAAGTACATATGGATATCTGTGATTACACAAGCTAGTGTGTTTGTGTGGGTAACTATACGATTGGATGGATATATGTGCATGTGGTTGTTGCTGTATAGCCATCTACTACGGGGTGTGTACATCATTGGTACATGTTTATGTTGGTATTGGTATGTTAGGAAAATTATGGATAGAGGGTGTTATGTATATAGTGATATGTGTGCTTATAGTAAAGCATATGTGTAAGGCGGTATGATTTGTATAATAGCGTGTATGGGTGTATACCCATGCATGAGTAGATATGTGCTTAGTTATGTATATCTGCTTACATAGTATGGATACGAGCGCCTTATCTTTAGTAGTAGGGATATAGTGTTGTATCGTGTTGCATGCTCCTATGTGATGATGTATATTTGTGTATGTTTGAATGTAACTTAGGAGACATACATGGTTGTATGTCTACGTCCATGTATAGATATGTATATGTAGTAGTGTATTAGCCCTGTGTAGAGTATCATGTTTCTGTATGCTTGTGTGTATGTACATACGATACATGTGATTATGTTTGCATAGATATGAGGTAGGTGTGTAATAATGATAGCATGGACATACATGTAAATGTGTATACATGTATGAGTATTCGTACGTGTATAACTATTTGATATGTGTAGGTGTATGCATATGAGTATGCCTTGCTTTTGTTATGGTGTATGTATGCCTGGGGTATAGTGACCTTAATGTCTAAGTCTGTCCATCCTTAAGTTGACCCTTAGTTAGGAAGTCCGAGGACGGACTTTAGTTTTAAGGTGGGTAGATTGTAATGCCCATATGTGTGATATACGTCCATATGTGTGATATACTATATGAGTGTGTGTGTATAGTAATTTTGTTGTGTGCATAGTAATTTCCTACGTAAATGGCTATATGGTTGACTATAACATGATTTGGATGTATAAGTGAATACATGTGATTGTATTGGATACGGTGTAGTGAGTGTTATTATTGCTTAGTAGTAGTGCTAGTAAGCCTATTATTGTTAGGATTATTATTGTTGTGCTAGTATGATATTGGTATTAGTGAATGATATTGGTATTATTATAGTTGTTGTTGTTGTTATTTACTATTATTATTGTTATTGTTGTCATTAGTATTACTATTGTTGTTAGTGTTGATGATGTTGTTATTATTGTTATTATTGTTATTATTGTTTGGGCCCTAAGTTAATTTTATTGGCTAGAGTTGGTTGAGCTTACCTTTTATTTGTATTGGGCTTATTAGTTGGGCTTGGATTTTTAGTATGGGAATAAGAGAGAGTTTTTATTTTTTTTGAGGATGGCAAACTTGTAAATAAAGGGGATTCTAGAAGATGTAGCTATTTATTTCATTTCTCTAATCTTCTACATTCTTCTCTCCTTTCTTTTCTTTTTTTTTCATTTCATTTCTTTTTTGTTTTCATCCTCCCTCCATCTTCCTCCATAAAGGGCCGAAATTTTTGTAGCAGCCAAAAAAAGGAAAGAGAAAAAAAGGAAAGAAAGAAAGAAAGAAAGCAAGCAAGAGGGTTAAAGGAAAAGAGAAATGAAAGGAAAGAAGAAAAGGAAAGAAGGAGCCATCCAATTTTAATGAGGTTGGATCCCTTAATTTGTGCATGAAATGTTAATTTAGGAATGTTGGTGGATTTGCTACACTAATTAGCTCAGAAAAAGTTGACATTTTAGTAAAGATCAAGGTGAAAGCAACTCATTTGCTTAAGTAGGAATCTCCACTTCTGTATTTAATTTTAAATTGGCAATGATGTGTTGATTGTAGAACTAATTAATGGAAAAATTATAGTTCCATTTGAAACCCTAATGCAAGATGGAATTTTATTTAATCACAATGTCACATATGTGCCAAAGGTGATATCTTTAATGGTATTGTTAAGTAAAGTTAGCAACTTGCTTTAGAAATATTGCACATTTGTTATAAAGGTGGACTCTTTCTTATGTAACATGTCATTTTTGTACCAAAGTTGTAACCTTTCATAGTTTACTTCACTAAAGCTAGCTTTTTTATTACACCATGTAAATGACAAGTGGATTCTCACTAATTAGGACTCTATTGGAACCAAAGCCCAAGATTATTTAACATACTAAATAGAATAGTATTGATTTCATGCAAGTCCCATTAAATTTCATGAAGATTGTATCTTGTGGCGTGTGTTGGCTTTTCATTTAAATGCTTGCATTTGGGTTACTAGAATGGCCAAATTTTACATGTTGGTAGTTATTTAAGCCTGCAATTAAATTAAAGTTAGTAGCTTTAATTTTACATTCTTGGTGTACATTTGTCCAAGCTTGTATGTTCATGGGAAATATTTTGAATGAAGGATGGCTATTGATGCTTCATGGGAAATATGTTCAAGTTGCAAGGAATCTTTCATGTGGTTATGTGAATGTTTGGTGGTATGGGTTATGTTTCATAATGGTGTGATATGAAGAATGTTTCAAGTTGTTACGTAATGGAGAAAGATGGGAGTTGTATGTTGGGGGGTTCATGTGGGTGGAGGATTGGTTTATGATACTTTCTAATTTTTTTATGTCCACAATAATGCATTGTGTTGCATGCTAAGAATGCATGTCGCTTGCTAATTTTATATACTAATGTTCACGTTGTTTAGTTTCTTAATGACAATAAAGCCCATGTTGCTTACGAATCTCTAATTTGATAATGATTTATGTTATGGGCTAGTCCTTCCATTTTAAAGCATGTCACTTCTTGTTGTCCCTTCGGTGTTCACTCTATTGATGCATTCTATCCTCGTAGTTTCAATGTAGATCGCATTCTTTGATATGGTAGTTCACATCTTTAACATTGTACGTTAGTTTGGTTGACTTAAACGTTATTAAATGACTAAGTCCTCTTAAATGAGGGTGACATGGGGAGAACCGAAGTAGTAGATGGACATGAGGGATGGACCGGTTGTTGTGGTTTGCACTCCTGACGTAGCCCAAGAGGCGGGGAGTGGCGGATATAAGGAGGATTATGGAAAGGGCTCCTTTGTTAACAACATTGCACGCTTGGCTTAGTCCATAACATGTCTGATGGAGTTCCAGTCCCACCCCAACTGGAGGAGGGAGGTCCAGTCCCAAAAGGATCATACCCACTACATAGGTTCCAAAACGGTAACTGGTACTCTTATAAATTATATTTTCTGTTGTAATTAGGGTGATGGACTTGATTATAACTTAGTTGTAATTTTTCTCATTTGTATCTTTATTGGTTGTCTCTTGTACTTGTAGCACTTAATATCATATGTCATGCCTTGCACCTTACTTGTTGCACGGGCACCCCCTTACTCACACCTGTGGAATTTCTCACTTCCTTCTTTGTCTGATGCATATGCGGTTCTTTCCATACGTTGTGTTATGGTGTGATAATGACAACATCCCCAAATTAATATTTACATGCACGAGTTGGGTTTCCTATGTGGACACGCTTTGACGTGCTCCAATTTGTGGTTTCAGGTTTATGGAGCTGGATGCAGGGTGATGGAGTTAGAGTTTGGGTTGAGGAGTTTGGGTTGTTAGTTTGGTAATGAGGGGAGAGGGTGAGAGACTTGTACTCTTGGGGTTTATTTTGGGTAGAATGAGATATTGTATATAATGGATGTAATAGACATATGTGATGAATAAAGATCAGAGTTTCTCTTTAGTTTAGTTGTCTCGGGGTTGGTACATCGTTATTTATGGTTCTCTCTATGAGTTTTATGCTGTGATGTTGGTTTGTTCTTGGAAACTTTACAGGTACGACCCCAGCACTGTGCAGTGGTCTGAAGTTTTCCTTTGTATTTTTCCTTCTCTATTCCTTCGTAACACTCACTTCCGGGTATCCTGGGGAGCGGGACGTTACACTCGGGCCGCAGTAGGCGGACTACGTCATCCAGGAGATCCACGAAGGGATCTGCAAAAATCACCACGGGGGCAAGACGGTCACCATGAAAATCTTAAGGCAAGGATACTACTGGCCGACCTTGGTCAACGACGCAATCGTGTACGTCCAGAAGTGTCCGGAATGCCAGAGGTTTGCAAGGCTCGGCTCATTACCACAGGGGGAGCTCGTACTGATAATCAGCCACGTCCACTTCGCTAATTAGGGCCTGGACATCCTTGGTCCCTTCACCTCTGGGAAAGGGCAGTGGAAATTCCTAGAGGAAGTTCCTAATTATGGCGGTGGATTACTTCACCAAGTGGATCGAAGCCGAACCACTGGCCACCATAACCTGGAAGGAGGCGAAGAGCTTCGTATGGAACTCCATAATCTCCAGGTTCGGGATACCTAGGTCCATCATCACCGACAATGGGAAGCAGTTCGATTCCACAGCGCTCAAAGATTTCTGCCCAGATTTGAAGATCAAGCTCTTGTTTGCCTCCGTGGCGCATCCTCAGACTAATGGAATGGCCGAAGCCGCTAACAAGTGCATCATCAAACCACTCTGCAAGAAGGTGATAGAAGAGCATGAAAAATGGCTAGAGGAACTTCCTGGGATACTCTGGTCATACCGGACAACGCATAAACAGGCCACGGGAGAGATCCCCTTCATGCTCGCCTACGGCACCGAGGCGGTGGTGACCGTTGAGGTGGTCGAGGAGTCCCTCCGCCTCAAACACTTTAACGAAGAGAAAAAATCCGAAGGCTAAGAGCTCAATTTAGAGCTCGTGGACGAGCGACGAGACCAAGCCCTGGCCTCAATCGTCCGAAAAAAAACAACGGGTGGCTCGCTGCTACAACTCCCAGGTCAGAGAAGAAGTTTCAACCAAGGAAATCTGGTCCTCAGGAAAGCAATCTTCAACCGGGAAGTCGCCCGTAAGGGAAAGCTTGCTGCTAAATGGAAAGGGCCATATAAGTTCACCGAGGTCCTTGGCTCCGTAACATACCAGCTCGCTACCCCAGGAGGGAAGGCCCTGACTCACACCTGGAATGCAGAACACCTCCGCAAGCACTATCAGTGAGTGTGTACAACGTTTCTCCCCCAATCCAAGTGAACGTATTGAAAGGAGAAAGCGATCATGAATGAAGGGCTCTTTCTGCATCTAGTCGCTCCTTAAGCCTAGCTAGTGACAAACCTCCCAGTAGAACATATCGTCGGGTTGACTATAAGGCTGACGGGCAACTCCACCAGCAGGTCGATTACCGGCTCGGCCAAAAGGCTGGGGGCAACTCTTCCAGCAGGCCGATCACCGAATCGACCGTAAGCCTGGGGGCAACTCCCCCAGTAGGCCGATCTATCGACCGACCCTAAGGCTGGGGGTAACTCCCCCAGCAAGCGGATCACCGGACTGACCAAAAGGCTGGGGGAAACTGTCCTAACAGGCCGATCAGTGGATCAACCTTAAGGCTGGGGCAACTCTCCCAGCAGGTCGATCTACCAAGACCGTAAGGCTGGGGGCAACTCCCCCATCAGGTCGATCATCGGACCGACCATAAGGATGGGGGCAACTCCCCAGCAGGCCAGTCCATCGATCACCTGTAAGCCTGGGGGTAGCTCCCCAGCTCACTGACTGATCCAACCGACCGTAAGGCTTGGGGCAACTCCCCCAGCAGGCCGGTCCATCGATCGACTGTAAGCCTGGGGGTAGCCCCCCAGCGGGCCAACCGACCCGATCTACTGTAAGGCTGGGAGCAACTCCCCCAACAGGCAGATCAACCGATCGACCATAAGGTTTGTCCCCCCTCTGCAGGCCGAACATCCATCGACCGAAAACATGAGGGCATTTTTCTGGGCATCTGCCTGGCAGACCGATCACCAAGTGAGTTGATGCGATTCTCCCAACCCCGGCCGCTCACCAGGATTGGGAGAGGGGGCACATCACCACAACGCAAAAGAGAGAAGCGTTTTAAGAAAACAAAAAGGGTATATTACAAAACCAGTGAAACGCCAAAAGTCATGTATAGAGTGACAAAATAAAAAAGAGGAAAAGCTAATAAGTTAAGCCCCTCCTCCCTTCTGGGCGGCCGGAGCAACCGTAGGAGCTCACCCAGCCGATCGATACCCTCGGGGCAGTCGGCATCAACCTCCTCCTTACCCTCAGAATCCATCCGGAGCTCCTTAAACAGAATCCCGAAAAGCGGGAACCTCTGTTGAATCTTGGACCGACAACGGGCGGACCCCCTCTTAAATGCCTTGTACATCGCACCGTCGACGAAGGACATGGCATACTCATCCATGGCCTCCTTGGTGATTCGCCTGGGATCCACCGCTTCCAGCTCCTAAATCCAGGCCTCGAGGACGGTAACTTGGCACAGGTGCTCCACCCGTTCTTTCTCGCTCTCCCAGGAGCCTGTGTTGAACCTGGCCAGGAGAACTCGCTCCCTCTCCTTCACCGCCTCCAGGAGACCTCGAGCTTCGTGACATCAGCCACCTCTGTCGGACCATCGACCTCTCTCACCTCGGTGACCTTCTCGAACTCAGTGATCCTATCCTCGACCTTTGACTTCTCGACCAGCACCAAAGCCCTCTCCATGTCCAACCTCTCCAGGTCGACCGAGAGCTCGGCAATTTGGGTCTCCAACAACCTGACGAACACCTCGGCCTCCTGGGCCACCTTGTCAGCACCCTCCCCATATGTTGACTTCTAGGCATGACCAGCCCTTGCATCCGAGAGCGCCATGAATTGGTGCCTCATTGAAAGGCCAATCGAGGAAAACTGCATCAAAGGGAAGAGACAAGTTAGAGGCCCTTACAAAAAGTGAAGCGCGTTGCCACGTAAGACCTTACCTGCTGGCTGGCGTGTATCACGAAGGCCACGAATCGGTTGCCCCTCACCCCATCCAACATGGATTGGTCTTAGGACAGGCAACAATTCTCAGCCAACCGAGCCGATACCCCATAGTCAGAGAAGACGGACTCCTTCAGCCCCACTGGAAAGCGAGGACTGAGTAACCCCTCCCCGGACCGCGGCATATCAGCCTCGACAGACCTAAACGCACCCAAAGACCGCTCGTAATCCTCTGGGAGCGACCCTGAGTGGTTAGGTGAGGGGCCGCCCCAAGGCCATGCATCCTTCGACTGTCAAGGCTGGACGGAAGCCTCTAAGGGAGGAGCACCCCCCGGTTACAACAAGGACCTGGGCTTTCTTCTGCTCGACCCCTCCCTGAGCTGGTGGTGCTGGCCCCCTGGTCTGCTTCGAGCCCACTCCAGAGGACCCGACGGGTGGCTTCCTCCGGACCTCCAAAACGTAATCCCCCCTCCGCAGGTTGGGATTTGGCACAGTGGCCGGAATAGATGGCTGAGAAGGGCCCTGCCCAAACCTGCTTACACAGAAGGACAAGATAAGAAGACGACCTTACTTGAGCAGGATCCGTTCGGTAAACCCTCCGAACTCAGGATTCCGAGAAGACTCACCGATAGGCCACACAGTCTTTCGCAGGATATGATCTGAGAAGAGGACGTCGATCTTCCAGTTGGCAATGGAGATGGCTAACAAGGTGTTGATCGCCTTGGCCTCAGCATCGGTGAGACCCCCCAACTCGAGGGTCAGCAAGCTCGTTTCCCCCCATCGGACCGGAAAATCCATCTCTGAGGGTAAGCCCACGAAGACGTACTAACCCTTCCAATGCTTCACGAAAGTCGACAACCCCAACACCAGGCTCTTCCTCGGACGAGCACTGATATAGAGCCAGGCTCTCGACTTGTGGTGGCTCATGCGGAAAAATTGGGCGAAAAGGCGAAGGGTCGGCTCTATCCTGTTGAGCGAGCAGAGAACAATGAACCCCACCAAAGACCCGATGACATTAGGACAGAGCTGGCATAGTGCTAGTCCATAAACCTTCAGAAGCATGACGACGAAGGGGTGGAGAGGAAATCGCAACTCGAATCGGAAGCTCTGTTTATACACCCCAACTTCACAAGGGCCCGGGAAGCAGACCCTCTCGTCGTCTCAGGGGCCCGGGCAAAACACCAGGGGGGAGATGGTATTTGGAATGCAATGCACCGATTGCAGAGGCACAACCCACCGACGGCCACTCCATCACCTGGAGGGCACCCTGGAGAGTTCGTCCCCATGGCGATGGATCTCCATGACAGACCCTCGGGGCTGAACGGGTGCGGCGGCGGCAACAACCTGCGCCAGAAGTAGAAGAGGAGGACGGCATAATGCAGAGTAAAGAAAATTTGGGGCAAGCACATGGGATGGGATGAGAAGAAGAAGGCGTCGGAAGAGCAGAACCTTCATCCGCAAGGCAACCGCCACCCTTTATACCGCTCCTCCGATGCCCTTCGCCACATCACATGCCATCCACCTGTGCACACGCGTCGACATCCTGCGAGGCGTGGCGCTTTGAACTCCGCTTCCAGGGGTAAGCGAATTTCAAACCGTGCAGCGCTATGTTGACTTTCATTTAATGGCATTGTCTCGGCTGACGCGCTTGTCAAATCCACACGAATCACATCACTCGAACCGTACCGTCAGAATCTGAACGGTCCAAGCGATGTGGCAATTGATACGACCCTCCCTGGATGGGCTAAGACCGAACGTCCCAGGCCAGTGTTGCAAGCCCATAGCCCTGTGCAGAGCGAGCCAAGCGATGAGGCCCCCACGAAGACTCAGAGTCGGGCCGGCCTCAGACCAAGGCAGATGCCACCACAGGCCCACGTCAGCAGGAGTTAACCGCTCCCATTGAAGCGCCTCCCTTAATCACCATTAAGGGGCCCCATTACGTCCACCTTCATGACTCATGAATGCGCCATCAAATTGGTGGATCGTCAGGGCGAAGGAAAAGGATGTTGAGGAGACGTGGCCAGGGAAGACTCCTATAAAGCGACTCGAGGTATAACGTATAAATGGATCACTTTCTGGATACCCAAAACACTGAGGTATTCCTCTCATACGACCTTGTCTTCCACTCTGTATTTCTCCTCCACAGCTCGGCCTGAGGACTCGTGTATCGGCCTCCCCGTGAGCCATACCGATCCCACGGAGCATCCATCAGACCCGTTTTGACTTAGGCATCAGAGGGGACTTGGTCAGAACCAAAGTCCGACCCCCCCGACGAGCTTTCTCGTTTATTCAGGTCAAGCAGATCCAGCCGCGCCGAGGCTACCCTTTGGCGCCCAGCTAGACCGCAGCCGAGCACGATCGCTTTCGAGTCCGTTCGTCTACACCCCAAAGGAGGTCGTCGCCATGCATTATGAGTTATCCCGGTGTCATAACAAAACTTGGTAAAAAATTCATCCTCAAATTCTCCTCCATGATCACTACGGATAGTGATAATGGTGGCTCTTTAACGCGCGGACCCGCATGTTTTTTGCCAAAGCCGAACGAGCCGAATCCCACTCCTGGAGGTCGCACGTGATCCCCACGAGCGCGTTGACCTCCGGCCCTCCAGTCAACCCTTCAGTGGTATGAAAACACTCTGAAACAGAAAGCAATAGCTGGTATCTTCTCACACTGATGAACATTTTTGACGGGAAATGATAATTGATATATAGTTCAGCATGTAGAATTATGAAGCACACAATCATGATTCGTACGTAATTTTCACCAAGCATGCATCTTGAGCATTTGGAATTTCTTCATCTGCTCCGAATTGAAAGCCTCTGCCGCTGACAAAACCTCCAACGTGGCAAAAAAAGTGAAAACAATTACGTTCAACATGCTTTGCACTCGAGTGAAACTGATGACAATGATATTCAAATTCAAATGAATAAGTTTTAAAGTATGATTAAAAAAATTGAAAAATCTCCATAATGAGTAGACAGTTGCTAGTGCTTCTTCCTTCTTGACCCCATAAAGCCGCAAAGATCTACCTTGTAATTCTACATGCATGACGTCCCCTTAGATCGACATCACTTTCCAATTTCTTAAAAAAAGGTCTGAGGTGCTTCTATTCAATGGTCAATTAAAAATAATCCTTAAAAAAAGGTCTGCAAGCAACTAGAAAGAGACCAGTCCACCAGACCTAAACCCTCTCACTCTTACAATTCTTTGAAGCCACCGGTCGAAGTATAATCACGGACATTTACACACAATTTCCTTAGAGCTATTCAAAACATAGTTCGCTGCAGGATTTATTTTTTTATTTTAAAGTTTTTTTTAAAGAAATGTCCATAAGATAAGCCCAATAAAGTGATCTAATAATTTTTTTGGTAAAAAGTGATTTAATGCATGCATCGGTTAGGATGTGGGCTTTTAATGTGTAGAGACATGTTGGGCTTTCTGTTATAATGATGTGCTAAATCAGAAATCCTAAGGGCATAAGGACTGTTTGCTTATAAATATCGTGGTTATGGTCCCCACTTCACATGAGCAAAGAGCTCTCTTCTGCATCCCATCGACAGAGTAGAGCCAGTGAAAAGCTTAATGATTTATCTCGAAAATTCGTGTAAATCTGGAAGGCCAACCACACAGATCTAAATGTTTTGGCGATGTGGATTTAGGTAAGCTTCCACATTAAAGTTTTAGATTATTTCTTATTGATTTGACATGATTAATCTAGATTATTAGCAATGATATTCGTAACCAAAATTTAGATCAGTTCCAATAAGTGGTATCAGAGCCTCATCATGTTAGATCTATGATATCACAATTTTTGAGTAAGTTTAGGAACAAAAATCAGTTTTTCAGTTTTTTGTTTATTTTTCTGACTTTTTAAAGACAGAAATAAATACAAACTGGCCGTCGGCCGTCGGTCGTCGGACCGCCACAGCAGCATCAGGCCGAGGAGGGGGGTGCAGGGGTCACCGCCGTCGCCAAACTCATTTAGGATTTTCTCTTTAAAAAAGAGGAAAACAATAAGAGGGGCGGCAGTTGTCCGTTGCCGGACCCCAAGAGGGACGACAACCATCAGCAGCTAACCCCATCGACTTGGCCAGCAGGGGACATCGGCGACCGAAACTGCCGCCAAACTCATTAGGGTTTTTCTCTTAATAAAAAATTTTATATTAGAGGGACAGCAGCTGTTGGCCATTGGACCCCTGCAGAAACAAGGGGGCGGCGGCGACCACAACCACTGTTGCTCCAAACCCTAAATTAGGGTTTTTAGCATAGTGGGCATGCACACTAGCATTTTTAATAAAATTAATAAAATCTTTTTTTAAAGCCTAGCGGACTGAAGCCCACGACAACACAGTGGGCTGAAGCCTGCGATAGTCTGCGGGTTGAAGCCCGCAACGAATCGTCATAAATTTTTTTAAAATGAGCTATATGTTGGGTGTTTTAACTCAAATTTAAATACCCTATTGTATATATTTTTTCCTCAAGAATATATTTTTTCCTTAAGAATATATTTTTGTGTTAAAATTTTTTCCTCAAGAATAAATGGAATAAATGGAATAAATGGCCTATTGTATATATTTTTTCCTCAAGAATATATTTTTTCCTTAAGAATATTTTTGTGTTAAAATTTTGGTTGTAACTTAATTCAAAATTTTGACATGACTGATTATATATTTCGAAATAAATTAATTAAAACAATAACTCACCAAAGTGGACTCTCTTATGAAATTGTTTTATTTCGAAATATAAAAGGTTGTGAGCATACTTTTGTATGAAATTTTGCCTTAAATTTGGATTTAAATAAAACTGGAAATAAAAGGTGTATTGTATATTTCCTCTTAAGGACAGTTTTTGTATCATTATTGCTACAATTAAAATTCATAATTTTCATGGATAAGAATATATGTTGAAGTGTTATAAATCAACTATTGAGGGGAGAGCCCTCAGGTCTATATTTATAGGCAATGGGGAGAATACAAGATGTGTTTACAATGATATGGGCCTATCTCTAGGATAGCCCAGAATCTCACCCAACTACGGTTAAATACCCGTTCACAACACTCCCCCTTATCCAGCCATAGGTGTGGACTTTGCTCGTGAATGCTTCAGGATTCTGAGCGTAGAAGAGTCTCACATGGGGTGGATACTTCAGGATCCTGAGTTGGTGAGATTTGCCTCGTTAAAACCTTTAGATATGGAAAACCCAGTGGGAAAAACCATAGTTAAGGAAAAAGAGTGCAAACGCTCTTTAACTCCCCTTGATTTGTACATGTGACTCTGCTCATGAATACTTCTGGATTCTGAGCGTCACAGAGGGTGGATACTTCAGGATCCAGAGTTGATTTGATTTGCCTCGTTAAAACCTTTGGCTATGGAAAACCCAGTGGGAAAAACCATAGCTAAGGGAAAAGAGTACAAATTCTGTCAACTCCCCCTGATCTGTAAAAGCTCTTAGGCTTTCAAATCTCGTAGGCTTATATCATCACTCCTATTTACAATATTCCGAAAATGTACAAAGATTACAAATTTTATCACCATTAAGCAGCTGCTGAGTCCAGAAACTCTGGAGAGGTGAGCTAAGTTTCGTTGCCTCTGATGTGGTCTTCAGACTATATGGTCAGCTCCACAGAACCAGCCTCTATCCCAGTCGTCACCGGGATGTGATGTACCACCAGGCGCCCTCAAATACACCATTGGTGTGATTCTGGAATGGTGAGGATCTCGGAATTGATAGGATGATGTTGCCTTCATAAGTTGCTTTGCATATTTGCAGTAGATGGCCATCCCACTGTGGGTACCCATTCTGTGATTTATTAGTATAGGGACCGGACCTGTAACCTGCATTTGCACAAACATTGGAGGATGCTACTATAATTTGTAAGTCCAAATCTTTCGACCCTTGGAGGAAGCGCAGAAGGCTTGACTCCGGTCTAATGGCCCTAGTGAGGTGCCAACTATCTCTGGCTAATGAGTTAACTGCAACTGCTATATCGGGACGCGTGCAATTTAGCCAGGAGTGCATGATTGCACTTAGATAAGGGACTTTAGGACCAGTTATATCCTCCCCCTCTTCCAGCGATCGGAAGGGTTCTTTTTATACATCCAGTAAGTTAACCACCGTAGGTGTACTTTGGATGACAATGGTCCTGTTAATTTCTCCAACGCACTTCTGGGCGTTTGTAACAGGATTCTATGAGCCATGACTTTATATTTGCCTAGGTCTTTTCATGTTCAAAGGTCAGGCTTGTACATGTAGTTCGGTTTTCTCTTCAGGAGATCCGATGAGATTTTAGTTGTCTCCAACTATGATCTCTAATCCTGTTCTTTGCACAGATGCAAAGACAACCTTCAGTAGGAATCATTGACTTGTCAAGTGATTCTCTTGGTTGTACATTTATTTGTTATACTTATATTTCTTCATTTGAATAGACGTCTCAAAATCTATTCAGGCATTTTAAGGAAATGTGGAAATTATCTTTACAAGATATCCACGAAGGTATGCCGTCACAACATCCAATAACGACATATCCAAAATTTTCATTCGCCAAATCGTAAGGTATTCGCTTTTGATAACTTAGGGAGACTGATGCATCATTTATGAGACATGCTCATTTGAATTTGTTCGATCCCTAGTTTCAGCGAAATTTTCATTGGGATATAGGTTGTACCGTATAGCATACGATTTTGTATTTATTTTTCTTATGCTTGCAATACTTTGTTTTATCCACAGGTTTGACACCTTTTGGTGTCTGGACTTCAGGTCCGAACATTTCACGTTTCATAAGTGAGTCCAGCTCATCTTTTATTGCCACGTTCCACGTTTGGCCAATCTCTACGTTTGCCTTCTAGCAATGGAGTGTGGAACGATAATTTATAAACATAATCGCCATTGCGATGTATATGGCAATATGATACGTGAATACATTGTCGACAATTTATGTTCTATCTGTCCAACACCTCCCCAGTACGTACAACATTTACTTAATTTCACTTTTTCCCGGCAATTCCTCTGCAGTGGATTCCGGGAAGGGTGATGGTGTGGACAGGAGCTCATTGTCCTGTGGTAGTATTGTCTTAAGGTCTCCAGGAGTTTCTTGTCATAGGAGCCTGGTGGTCTGCCTCTTTTCTGTTGAGGATCAGCCACTTCTGCTGCTGGTGGATTGCATCCATTCTCGGGGATGTCAATCCTAGCTGGAGTTTTTGCAGCAGGGATGTGTGATCTGACAATCTTCTGGTTGTCAATAAATGATTCAGGTAATTGGTAGACAGTGTTCTGTATGTGGAGGATATTTGGGATCTCATCTACACATTGTATTGTTACCGGATCATAGTGGGTCAAACTTTTTGTATCCCACGTTATAATTTTCTTCGTGCCAGATTTTCTAGTATCTGGGCATATTTTTGGGAAACTCGTCTCATCGAAATCGCAGTCTTCAAGATGTGCCTTAGATGCGTCCCCCGTTTGGGGTTCTAGGTATCTTATAAGTGAGGGTGAGTCAAACCCTGCATGGATACCTAGGCGACGTTGAGTACCGTTTTGGTCCTCTTTGGTGGTGCAATGGGGATTTAAGACTGTGCGACCGAAGATCCTCAGATGAGAAATGTTCAGTGGAATTCCATATGCAAATTGCATTGGAGTCTCTGACCTCCAGAGGGTCTTATTTTCATTTACGATGCAGCATGCAGAGTTTGCATGTCCCCATGCATCCATAGGCAATCGGGATTTAATGGACGTTCAGTCCATTGGAGTCTACTTTTCAGTGACTCTGCCGACCCATTTTGGGTATGAACATGCGGCACTTGTATGTTCATTTTCAATTCCCGTTGATTGGCAGTACCCTTGAAAAGACTGGGAGGTATATTTCCCAACATTAACCAGACTTATTTACAACATTTTATTGTCTGGGAAATGTGCCCGCAACATTTTTATTTTTGTGCCAATAGCTTTGGAAAAGCTAAGTTGCGGGTCTGTAGTAGACACACGTACGAATATTCTGAGGATGCATTTATCAGTACAGTGAAGTACTGAAATAGCCTACTAGGGGTGGTGGATTTTATCCACATCTATCTCCTTGTATTCTTTTTGAGGAAGCGTGGAGATTCTTTTTCAACTTATCGTGGAGATGGCCTTGCAATTAGTTTTCCCTTATAGTAAGGGATGCGAGGGATTTTTTCCCTTCTGAAGAATCTTCTGGTTCTTCAAGTCATACCCATAGGATAAGATGCGATGCATCATCACAAATCCAGGGTGGCCAAGTCCATCATGCTGGAGTAAAAACTCGGCTGATGTCGGGCACTTCAGGTGCTCCGTTTAATTCTGCTTCCTTTCTCCGAATCTTCGTATGGTGGAGGCCTATAAGGCTCTCAAAACGTTCAAGTGTGGATTTTACTCCTTTTTCTTGAGACGTTGCATGCGGTAATTTTTTTTTTCATTTACATTTGCTGTTTCCAAGTGGAATCCGTTGAAACGGATGTCCTTGAAACTTAGAAAGTTTCTTTTGGAATTCGGAGGGATTAGTGCATCCTTTTTGTGTCGTTTGGGGGCAACAGTGTTGCATTCCCTGGATCTTCAATATAGCCCTGGTATTGGGCTTTGTATTGAAAAAGATCGTACGTGTTTATTGTCTACTAATTATTTATGAGAGCAGTTTCATCTATTGAAAGATGAATCGTTAGGCACATGAATATTCAGATAAACATTTTCATTTATTGTTTACTAAACATTTTCATTCAGAACAAATTTCATAATTAAAATGCTCTCATAAATTATTCTCAAAACAAATTGCTAAGATAAAAATAAAGGCTAATCAAGCAAGTCATCATTTTCGAAGTTGTCAACTGAAAACTTGACTGGAGCATCAGAGGTCATCAGGTTTGTTTCAGCTTTATTTTTCTTGTTCTCTTTATACAAATCCTGGAGGTGCTGCGAAGTTCGGCACATTTTGGACCAGTGGCTTTTCATGCCACAATTATGGCACTGGTCTTCCCATTCCCTCTTGGGTGGGGGTGAATCATTTTTGTCATTTCTGTGCCACGTGAACTTCCACTTACTTTCATTATATCGCTGCTGCTGTACATGGCCCTTGGCATTTTTCTGTTTGACCCCCTTTTGTGGTCTTTCTTTTCTTTTATTATCTCTCTTCTTTTTGAAGGAAGAGGAATGGTGAGCTTCTGGTAGGGGGGCAGTGCCGAGAGGGCGCATATTGTGAGTGGCGAGAAGAAGCTCTCTGTTTTGCTCAGCCATGAGTAAACATGACAGCAGCACAGAATACTTAGTGAACCTGTGTTCACGGTATTGCTGCATGAGTATCACATCTTTTTCATGGAAGGACGTATACGTCTTTTCCAGCATGCGATCTTCTGAGACATTCTCACCACACAACTTTAGGTGTGAGGTGATGCTAAAAAGTGCTGAGTTGTACTCAGCAATGGACTTAAAGTCCTGTAGTCTCATGTTCTCCCACTCATATCGTGCCCTTGGGAGTATAACATCTTTATGATGTTTATACCTGTCCTCAAGGGCAGTCCATAGCTCAAGTGGATCTTTGACCGTAAGGTATTCAGCCTTTAAGGTCTTGTCCACATGTCGACGAATATAGATGATGGCTTGCGCCATCTCTATATCGCTAACATTTTCTTTTTCAGTCACAGCAGCGATGAGGGACTTTGCCCGCAGGTGAAACTTTACATCTAGCTGCCAGCTTAGATAGTTTCTACCTGATGCTTCCAGTACTTCGAAATTAATGCTTGCAATATTAGCCATTTATCTAGCAGAGCACAAACATGCATGAATTAATAATTAATCAGGGAAAACATTTTCATGCGGAGGCAATATTTAACGAAAAACTAAATGTGTGGATCGGCCAGTCCCACAAGAAAGAGTCCAAAAGTCCACAGTCCAAATTATACAAATTTGCAGCTTTAAAAATGAAAATACAACTTTGGAAACCCCGTGGGTCCCATATGATATCTCCATCTTCAAGCGTGGCCTCCGTCTTCATGGAAGTTGGTCTTCTTTCTTTGACATTTACATAAATTCCTCACTACAATTTCTCTCAGAAATAAAAGAAAAGTGCGGGAAATAAACTGTGGGACTAAACGGCCGATCCAAAAACCACATTTAGCAATTCATGCAGAAATATTGTGCTCATCAACATTTTCATCAGACATTTTCATCACAGGCATCGCAGGCATTTAATATTCGCAGAGATGGATAAATAATTTAAACACTTAATAATTATTGGACCACTGGGCAACATCATACACCGTTAGGTTAGGTTACTAACGGCAGAGCGGTCGGAGGATCTTCCTAATTATTAAGTTTTAAATACAATGCACAACCACGCATATAATATCCAACAGAATATACCAGAGATGCAAAGCATGTAAATATGATTTTTACAGAAAAAATCATTACAATGCAAAGGTTGTAAAGTAAATGGGTTTAATCAATTAAATTGATTAAGAGCCCAAAATAAACATTTTCTTTGTCAGAGGAAAAAGTTTTCCTCATCATCCCAAAAGCCCCCCCAAGAATCCCCAAAAAGTCCTCGCCTGTCCGATATTTGTCCCGTAATTTACCGTGATTTTTCACGAATATTTTGCCCTTAAATCCCCCTTTTAAATTAATTTTTAGGCTAGCAAGTAGCCTTTTAAGGTTTGTTAATAGCCTTTGCCTCCCCCATTTTTTTTCTCAGATAAAACAGCCTGCGGGCCTGAAGCCCGCAGTCGGCCTATGGGCTTCAGGCCCATAGACTTTTTTTAATAAGAAAAATCGGCATGTGGGCCTGAAGCCCACAGCCGGCCTGTGGGCTTCAGGCCCACAGGCTTTTTTTTGAATAAAAAAAGGAATTGGCCTGTGGGCCTGAAGCCCACAGCCGGCCTGTGGGCTTCATGCTCACAGGATCCTTTTTTTTAAATTACCCGTTTAGGGTTTGGGGGGGCGACGCCGCCGCCGCCCCCTGCAGGGGGGACGCGGCCGCCGGGGACGCCCCGGTCTTTGATTTATCTTCCGAAGCCTCTTACCATCAGTGTCTGCTCCTTATCAAGTTCACCATCTTCATCCTTCTCAGCTTAGACGTCTAGTGCTTTGGAAGTCTTGATCTCGGATTTCTCACTAGTTTCACTACTATGACTTTGGGACGAAATAAGCTTGGCAGTGCCCTCAGGATCTTCCTTACTTGCTCCAGACTTGAGTATAGCATTCCAAGAGAGCTAAACTTGTAGACGATGTCTGTGAACCTCGCAAATATCTCTTTGATGGACTCTGTGGGAAGCATATGGAAGCTTTCATATTCTGTGCTCAACAAGGCGAGTCTGGACTCCTTTACCTACGATGTTCCCTCATGTGTCACCTCCAGCATGTGCCAAATTTGCTGCGCAGTTAGACATTGAGAGATACAGTTAAATTCAGCTTTATCCAAAAGCAGATAAGTGCATTCATAGCTCTACCATTCAGTTAATATTGTTTTCTATCAGCATCATCCTATTTATCTTCAGGTTTTAGAATTTCAGTGTCTTCAATTTTAATAGTGGGGGTCTATATCCTTTTTCAACTATGTTCCACACATCATAATCAATAGACACTAAATAAATTTTCATCCTAGCTTTCCAATAAGCAAAATCAACACCATTAAACTTAGGGGATCGGGAGATGGACTGGCCTTCAGTAAAGGCTGAAACAGATATATTCGTGGTTTTCTTGTTTAAATCCTCTAACCGGCTCCGATACCACTTGTTGGATCAAGATCTAAGTCTAGAGGGGGGTGAATAGGCTTATAAAAAATCTTCAGCACAATCAATCGGCCACAGAGTAAAATAAGTGCAAATAAGACAATCGCAGAGTGTACGAGAGATTTAACTTGGTTCAGTCGTCCCAACGACCTACTCCAGCCCCAAAGAAAATAACAGATTAAATAGTATCAATGGTACAACTATAAAGAGCTAAGAGCCCCAACTCTACGCTCACCAAGTTCAATACCGCACTCACCAAAGTGCCAAACACTATAAATCTAGTAATGCTCTCTCTTGACTAGCCCTGACTAGTCAAGTCCCCAAAAACGAATGTTTTATCACCCTACAAAGATCAACACACCAAGTACACAAACGTAAAGAGATATAGAGTTCAGAAAGCTAAGTCCGTGTCGGTGTTGTCGCCTCTGTCGATCAGCACGTGGTCAGCTACTCTCTGACAATATGTACTCTCTTATGTCTCGTCCAGCAACCCAAAGATTCAATGACTTCCCTTGATCTGCAAGCAAAAGTTGGGGGTAGATGTTCTCGGCCAGCAGAGCTTGGGTGTGCGAAGCCTCTCGGTCAGCAAGGCTTGTGTGTGTGGGATTGGCTTGGTCATCAACACTTTGGCACGGGATGATGGCTCCTTGGTTGGCATGGTGCAGATGCGGAAGCAAGCTACGGTCGACAAGCTGCCTGGTGTGTGAGTTGCCTCGGTCAGCAAGGCAGATTTGCAGGGAGAGCCTCGGTCATCAATGGCCCAATGCAGTGAGTCCCTTCGGTCGGCAAGCACTTGTTGCGGCAGTCATCAAATCTTGTTGCGTGAGTTGTGAAACGCAACTCGAAGGGATTCCGTCTTCTCAATAGCAAGCTAATGGGTCTCCAAAGTGAGAGGATGATATTGGTAATGGGATTTGGCCTTGGAGTTGCGTGGGGTTTGAGAAATTATGCTTGGTGCTTATGGCTATGGGAGAAAGAAGAACCTTGCTTGTAGCTTGGGACGTAGGCTAGGGTTTGCTCTTTGTTTTGGCTGCATGGGATGATCTTTTTTTATGAGGGTTTAAATAGGAGATGTGGAGAAATGTTTGGCTTAAATTACATCCCATGATAATAGGGATTTAAAAGTGATTTGTATATGAATTGAATTTGAGTATTTACGAGCTTTCCCCTCCTCAAAACAATTAGCACACACATCAAAATGCTCACACACGTTTGTTATCATCAAACACGAAGTCATCGATCGTTGTATCCAACACTGGACGTACCCAGGTTGTGGGGAACCGTGATAAAAATCTCTATGTTTGCGATTGTTGTTTACTTGCACATTATTTCCGCTACTTATCTTTATTATTGTAAGTATTTGTTGATTAAGATTGATATTAGGTAATTCTATATTAATCTTTGGGAGATGTCTAGAGGTAAAGTTTTTTTCCGAAAACACTATTCACCCCCCTCTAGTGTTCTCTTTGTCATCTCAAGTCCCAACACTTGGTATCAGAGCGAGGTTACAAGATGGCATCAACAAGAAGACAACTTCTACATATCTTCAATGGCTTAAATTATGATGATTGGAAAAGAAGGATGAAAGTATACATTCAATCCAAAGACTGATAATAACTAACATGCCAAATATTCCTTTGGGCCGATTTATAATTTACATGTAAAACTGAATAATTATCATGTTTTTATCACCACAAATGCACATATAATTATGTTAAATATTTAATCTTTCTTTGGACCAATAAATATTCACATTAAGTATATGCACAAAAACTTTTATATTTTGAAATAAAATTAATTTCCTCAAGAGAGTCTACTTTGGTGGGTTTTTGTTTCAATTAATTTACTTCATGTTGTGAACGGGTATTTAACCGTAGTTGGGTGAGATTCTGGGCTATCCTAGAGATAGGCCCATATCATTGTAAACCCATCTTGTATTCTCCCCATTGCCTATAAATATAGACCTGAGGGCTCTCCCCTCAATAGTTGATTTATAACACGTTATCAGCACGACTCTAAAAATTTTCTTTTCCACAAAATTTTCTTTCCATTCATTGCGAAGGGGAAGGCGATGGCGAGACGGGAGATCCACGAGCGCGGTGCAAGGCTTCCTCCATCGAGCGTCGTCATACGCGTAGGGCTTCGAGCAACCGTCGCTATATCCGGAGGACGGATATAGAGGTAAAAACACTAAAAATGATATTTTTAATCATACGTATGATTACTCCTCCCCTAGATCTCGCAAGATCGATATGGGGATTATTTGTCGCCTTGAAAACGACGGACTTTTCATCCCAAAAACTCAATTTTTAGGGTCAAAACCCTAATTTTGATCCCTCCGGCGGCTAGCCGTCGCCGGAAAACCCCCCCACCTCACCGGAAACCCGTCCCCCCCCACCTTGGCCGCCTCCCCCTGTAGGGGGGGCGGCCCCCGCCGCCGCCCCTGCAGGGGGCGGCGGCCTCGGGTGGGGGGGGGGGGAGGCGGCCAAGGTGGGGGGGGACGGGTTTCCGGTGAGGTGGGGGGGGTTTTCCGGCGACGGCTAGCCGCCGGAGGGATCAAAATTAGGGGTTTGACCCTAAAATTTGAGTTTTTGGGATGAAAAGTCCGTCGTTTTCAAGGCGACAAATAATCCCCATATCGATCTTGCGAGATCTAGGGGAGGAGTAATCATATGTATGATTAAAAATATCATTTTTAGTGTTTTACCTCTATATCCGTCCTCCGGATATAGCGACGGTTGCTCGAAGCCCTACGCGTATGACGACGCTCGATGGAGGAAGCCTTGCACCGCGCTCGTGGATCTCCCGTCTCGCCTTCGCCTTCGCCTTCGCAACGAACGGAAAGAAAATTTTGTGGAAAAGAAAATTTTTAGAGTCGTGCTGATAACGTGTTATAAATCAACTATTGAGGGGAGAGCCCTCAGGTCTATATTTATAGGCAATGGGGAGAATACAAGATGGGTTTACAATGATATGGGCCTATCTCTAGGATAGCCCAGAATCTCACCCAACTACGGTTAAATACCCGTTCACAACATGAAGTAAATTAATTGAAACAAAAACCCACCAAAGTAGACTCTCTTGAGGAAATTAATTTTATTTCAAAATATAAAAGTTTTTGTGCATATACTTAATGTGAATATTTATTGGTCCAAAGAAAGATTAAATATTTAACATAATTATATGTGCATTTGTGGTGATAAAAACATGATAATTATTCAGTTTTACATGTAAATTATAAATCGGCCCAAAGGAATATTTGGCATGTTAGTTATTATCAGTCTTTGGATTGAATGTATACTTTCATCCTTCTTTTCCAATCATCATAATTTAAGCCATTGAAGATATGTAGAAGTTGTCTTCTTGTTGATGCCATCTTGTAACCTCGCTCTGATACCAAGTGTTGGGACTTGAGATGACAAAGAGAACACTAGAGGGGGGTGAATAGTGTTTTCGGAAAAAAACTTTACCTCTAGACATCTCCCAAAGATTAATATAGAATTACCTAATATCAATCTTAATCAACAAATACTTACAATAATAAAGATAAGTAGCGGAAATAATGTGCAAGTAAACAACAATCGCAAACATAGAGATTTTTATCACGGTTCCCCACAACCTGGGTACGTCCAGTGTTGGATACAACGATCGATGACTTCGTGTTTGATGATAACAAACGTGTGTGAGCATTTTGATGTGTGTGCTAATTGTTTTGAGGAGGGGAAAGCTCGTAAATACTCAAATTCAATTCATATACAAATCACTTTTAAATCCCTATTATCATGGGATGTAATTTAAGCCAAACATTTCTCCACATCTCCTATTTAAACCCTCATAAAAAAAGATCATCCCATGCAGCCAAAACAAAGAGCAAACCCTAGCCTACGTCCCAAGCTGCAAGCAAGGTTCTTCTTTCTCCCATAGCCATAAGCACCAAGCATAATTTCTCAAACCCCACGCAACTCCAAGGCCAAATCCCATTACCAATATCATCCTCTCACTTTGGAGACCCATTAGCTTGCTATTGAGAAGACGGAATCCCTTCGAGTTGCGTTTCACAACTCACGCAACAAGATTTGATGACTGCCGCAACAAGTGCTTGCCGACTGAAGGGACTCACTGCATTGGGCCATTGATGACCGAGGCTCTCCCTGCAAATCTGCCTTGCTGACCGAGGCAACTCACACACCAGGCAGCTTGTCGACCGTAGCTTGCTTCCGCATCTGCACCATGCCAACCAAGGAGCCATCATCCCGTGCCAAAGTGTTGATGACCAAGCCAATCCCACACACACAAGCCTTGCTGACCGAGAGGCTTCGCACACCCAAGCTCTGCTGGCCGAGAACATCTACCCCCCAACTATTGCTTGCAGATCAAGGGAAGTCATTGAATCTTTGGGTTGCTGGACGAGACATAAGAGAGTACATATTGTCAGAGAGTAGCTGACCACGTGCTGATCGACAGAGGCGACAACACCGACACGGACTTAGCTTTCTGAACTCTATATCTCTTTACGTTTGTGTACTTGGTGTGTTGATCTTTGTAGGGTGATAAAACATTCGTTTTTGGGGACTTGACTAGTCAGGGCTAGTCAAGAGAGAGCATTACTAGATTTATAGTGTTTGGCACTTTGGTGAGTGCGGTATTGAACTTGGTGAGCGTAGAGTTGGGGCTCTTAGCTCTTTATAGTTGTACCATTGATACTATTTAATCTGTTATTTTCTTTGGGGCTGGAGTAGGTCGTTGGGACGACTGAACCAAGTTAAATCTCTCGTACACTCTGCGATTGTCTTATTTGCACTTATTTTACTCTGTGGCCGATTGATTGTGCTGAAGATTTTTTATAAGCCTATTCACCCCCCTCTAGACTTAGATCTTGATCCAACAAGTGGTATCGGAGCCGGTTAGAGGATTTAAACAAGAAAACCACGAATATATCTGTTTCAGCCTTTACTGAAGGCCAGTCCATCTCCCGATCCCCTAAGTTTAATGGTGTTGATTTTGCTTATTGGAAAGCTAGGATGAAAATTTATTTAGTGTCTATTGATTATGATGTGTGGAACATAGTTAAAAAAGGATATAGACCCCCACTATTAAAATTGAAGACACTGAAATTCTAAAACCTGAAGATAAATAGGATGATGCTGATAGAAAACAATATTAACTGAATGGTAGAGCTATGAATGCACTTATCTGCTTTTGGATAAAGCTGAATTTAACTGTATCTCTCAATGTCTAACTGCGCAGCAAATTTAGCACATGCTGGAGGAGACACATGAGGGAACATCGTAGGTAAAGGAGTCCAGACTCGCCTTGTTGAGCACAGAATATGAAAGCTTCCATATGCTTCCCACAGAGTCCATCAAAGAGATATTTGCGAGGTTCACAGACATCGTCTACAAGTTTAGCTCTCTTGGAATGCTATACTCAAGTCTGGAGCAAGTAAGGAAGATACTGAGGGCACTGCCAAGCTTATTTCGTCCCAAAGTCATAGTAGTGAAACTAGTGAGAAATCCGAGATCAAGACTTCCAAAGCACTAGACGTCTAAGCTGAGAAGGATGAAGATGGTGAACTTGATAAGGAGCAGACACTGATGGTAAGAGGCTTCGGAAGATAAATCAAAGACCGGGCAGGAAAGAGCTGAAATGTCAAAAAGGTTTAATCGTTCTAATAAATCTAATCATGCTAAAAATTCTTCTGAACAGAATACTACTGATAAAATTCATTGTTTTAAATGCAGGAAGCATGTACACTTCATGAGGAATTGCCCACAAGAAAACAATACCACTGCAGAGAAGAAAGGAAAATCTTTGGCAGTAACGTAGGACGAGGATAACGAGGATGAGACACATGAGGAGACTGTCCACTCCTCACTCTGCTTGATGGGAGAGCATGATGAGGTAAAAACATATACTAAATCTGAACTTCTAAATATTTGTGAACAAATGAAAGATGAAATTGATGATTTAGAATCTACTGTAGATTGCTTTAGAAATGCTAACTACAAACTGCAGCAAGAAAATTATGACATGTCATTGGAAGTTGATAAACTGAAAGCTAAAATTAATACATATAAAGCTTCCATTGATGTGTTAAAAAAGGAAAAGTCTAGCATGCATGAAAAAGCTGAACGCCAAAAATGTCCCACATTTATAAAAGAAAATAAAATGCTTAAAGAAAAAGTTATATAACTAGAAAAGAAGATGGGAAATTTTAAAAAGAATGAGGACGAAAACAAAAAGGCTTTTATCAGTAAATTTACCATGCTTGTCAATGAAAACATGTATTTGAAATCTATAGTATCTGATCTTGAACTAACCATTAAAAATTTGGAGTTGGAAAGCAATCATTAGACATCATTCTTAGAAATCAGACACATGGCAACAATAGGCGTGGTTTGGGCTATGGAAATAAAATTGATGAAAGGCCAAGAATTAATAAAAAGATTCAAAAAGAAACTGGTGTAGGAAGAAGTGTTTTTCCTAAATGCTATACGTGTGGTGGTGTTGGTCATGCATATTACAATTGCAAATACAGGAACAAGAATATTAAATTCAAACAAATTTGGGTTCCAAAAGGTACAGTGACTAACACCTGTTGACCTATTTGGATTCCTAGGTCACATGTATCTTGTTCTCCTTATGTGTAGGTACATGTCATGGCTAAGGGAAAACAGTGTGAGTGGTACTTAGTCTCTGGCTACTCAAGGCACATGACAGGTGATAGCGAAAAGTTCCTTAGCCTTTTAAAACATGAAGAAGAAAGTGTTATTTTAGGGGACAACGGAAGATGCAAGGTAATTGGTAAAGGTGTTGTAGGTAACGACACCTTTCAGCTTACAGATGTCATATGGATGGAGAATCTTATGCACAACCTCATTTCTATTAGTCGGCTCTGCGACAAAGGTATGAAAGTGGAATTTGATTCAAAATTTTGTAGAATTATTGATAGTTCCATATGAGATGTAATAATTACAGCAAATAGAAAGAATAATGTTTATACTATTATGATTGAAGAACTAACTATTTCTAAATGCTTTCTTGTCAGGGAAGAAGATGCCATACTATGGCACAGAAGATTAGCACATGCAAGGATGGGATTGCTAAAGAGGCTTGAAAATAAAAATCTAGTAAGAGGACTATCACATCAGAACTACGAGAATGGTAAGTTATGTGTGGCATGCACAAAAGGTACGCAAACTAGATCTACATTTTCTAGCATTAAAGAAGTTGCCACTGATGGGAACACCCCTAAGTGGTTTTGATGATGAGCACACCAAATGATATTAGTGTACTACCTACCTACATCTAAAGTATGTATATGCATTGATCAGTTATTCTATATCCATGAAGTTCAAATGCAGACTTAGAAGCCATGATCAGAAGTCTACTTACGAGCCAAGAAATGAAGCATATGATGGCTCAACAATACGAAGCATATGAAGACTTAAGATCAAGATAAGATGGCTCAAGTCAAAGATCGAAGAACGAGAGCTAAAGATGTGTGTATTAGTAAGTTGGGTATTTAGAATGTAAAAGCAAAATGAATATTCTACACACACACACACACAAAATGATTTTCGAAAATGTTTTTAAACTTGTTTTAAGCTTAGTTGAGAGCATACTTTTCATAAAAGCTAAGTTTCAGCGTGTAGTCAACTACAAACACCCAGTAGTTCTCTACCATGATTTCTGCCTTCTCCCTGAAAGATACTCTGGGAGTCGACTACCAATATGAGGGAGTCGACTACCAGTGTAACAGATTTTCTCAGAAACTACTCTGGGAGTCGACTACCAACCTTAGGGAGTCGACTACCAGCTGTGCGATTTGACTTCCTTGATTGCCTCTCCCATTTATTATTTGCTTGATTTTTGGGCTGAAGTCAAATCATTTTGAAATTCAAAATCCTCTCTTAAACTCTATAAATAGAGAACCATATGAGAACATTTTTTCTAAGAAAATCATTCTTGAGCAAAGCTATAATTCTCTCAAAAAGTTCTCAAAGTTCTCAAGCTCTCAAAGTTCTTCAGCTTTTCTAAAGGCTAAGTTTTTAATTCTTTTGTGCTTAATTTCGCAATTATTTTCTCTGATCATTTCTAGCCTTTATAACTTGGTTTGATCTCCAAAGCTCATAGCTTTTCTTCTTGAGATTCAAACATCAAGTTTTTCTTTTTGATCTTTGTGTTCTTAACTTTTATATTTCTTTCAAAGATCAAAATCTTGATCATTGATCTCTAAAGCCCAAGTGCATATTTTAGAAGATCATTTTCAAGACACCCTTTTTTGAATTACTTGTTTTTGATCTCCAAAGCTAAAAGCTTTTTATATTGAGATTCAAAATACAAGTCTTTCTTTTTAATCTTTGTGTTTTATAATTATATTCTTTCAAAGATTAAAAAGACTTGATCTTCGATCTCTAAAAGCCCAAGTGCATATTTTTAGAAGATCAATTTTCAAGATAACTCCTTTGATCAAATTTGTGCTCATCTATATCATTTAATTTGATCAAGAGTTTTCCGATTTTCTTTAAGCCACATATACACAAATATATTCTTTTGGCTTTAGGAAATCTTGTAATTAATTTCATATTTGTTGCAAGTCTTTGAAGAAGACTTTAAATTCTAAATTCCCGTGTTATAAGGGAATAGTAGAAATCCTAGACAAGTCTAGGTGTTGTGATTGGAAATCCTGGTAGGGATACTAGGTGGTTGGAAATCCTGGTCAAGGCTAGGTCGTTGGAAATCCTAACGAGTGGAGTTAGGTACTTGTATTGCCAAGGCAATAGTGGAAAATCTCGTACCGGATTGGTCGGGGACTGGACGTACCCGGGTTGCGGGGAACCAGGATAAAAATCCTTGTGTCTGCGATTGCTTTTCTGTGTCTTATTATTTATCTCTGCGAGAAATTTTTTATTTACTTTATATCTATATAATTCCTTGTTCATTTGCGTATTACAAAGATCATACTTTTAATTCCGCTGTGTAAAGATCTCTTTGTAAAGATCTCTTATCTGATTGTAATTTTATCTCTTTCATATTATTTGTGAGATTATTTTGTTGATTAAGAACCAAGCGTAGATAACTCTACTTGGATTCTTAGGCAACATTAGAAGGTTTTTAATTGTGCTAATCAACGAACGAAAAAGTTTAATATTTGAACAACACTATTCAACCCCCCCTTCTAGTGTTGTTTGCCATCCACAGGATCCAACACTTGGTATCAGAGCAAGGTCAAAGTGATGGCATCAACAAACGTCTGCAACACTCATATTCCTCCGATCTTCAATGGCAACTTTTATTCTCAATGGAGAAGGAGAATGGAGATCTTCTTGGAAGCACAAGATCTAAAATACAGGAGATTTCTTAAAGAACCATATGAGATTCCAACCATGCCGCAAACACAATGGAATCCGGATCAAGAAGAAGCCTACTTCAGAAACATAAAGGTAATACATCTAATTTATATTGGTTTAACTGATAAGATGTTAGATCTTGTAGAAGAGGCAGATACCGCGCACCAAATCCTCAACATATTGGACGAGAGATTCGGATCTAATTCAAATTTGATTCAATCACCCGTGGAGACAATCAAATCCAATGTTAAAAAGTATGGAAAGGAGATTGTTGAAGATGAATGGGTTTTTGACACCACCAACACCAACGAAGAAGAGAGCAAATTTAACGAAGAAGAGAACGATTCAAAGTCGGATGACTCAAGTGATGAAGAAGAGGAAGAGCAACCCACAAATCATATGTGCATGATGGATTATCAAGACAATAAGGAAAAGGTATGGGAATCTAGTTCTGATGATGAAAATGATTTTGACATTGCTAGTGCATATGAAAACTTGTATAGAGAATTCGAAAGATTGAATAAGAAATACAAAAGTTTAAATAAAAATTACAATGCTTTGCATGATGACCATGATGATTTATCTAAGAAACAAGGTAGCTTATCAGATGTTTATAATGATTTGAAAAATGACTGTAGTAATATTTCATTACATAATCATAATTCCTTGAAGGCAAAATATGATGCATTATTGATTGATCATGATTTATTGAAAAATGAACATGCTTTGTATGTTTCATGTTTAAATGATAAGATAGATTCACTTGCAAATATTATTGCTTCTAGTCGTATAAAGCATGAAGAATTAGTGGCAAAATTTGATTGTATCAAAAATAGTTCTATTTCTTCTTGTTCTTATGCTCCTAGAAATATTGTTGATAGATCTACTCATGCTCAAGCTTCTACATCTAAAGATATGAGTAGAAATGTAAATGTTGTACATGCCAATGTTAAAAAGTATGCTTTTATGTATGGTAAAAATGCTAGATACAATAATGCACATCATGCTTCACATGATCCACATGATGCATACAATAAACATCATGTTATATCCCATAACATGGCATACAAAAATGTTATACACAATGCACATCAAAGATCACATTTTGTACACAAACCTCATAATGTACACAATGTTAGAAATAATATGATATGGGTGCCTAAACACTTAGGCTTGCATGATAAAAATATTTATGTTCATAATTTGATTAGAAGCATGCATGGATTTTACAATGATTCATTTGTTCATGAAAAGTCAAATCCAAATAGGATCTGGGTTCCTAATGGATAGTTTTGCCTGAACCTTTGATTACGGGTATCCATGTGCTTACCTGATTATTCTGTTGATACCCTTGTATAGAATGATGAAATACATTTTTTTGAAACTACCATGCTTATGTATTCATGCATATAATTTCTTCTTGTTGATATTCGAACTATAAAATAGAATCAATTATAGTTGAATATAATGTTATATTCTTTGATGAAGGAATTAAATATGATTTATGACTAACCCCAAGGACCCTAAAAATTACGGGTATCAAAAAAAATATTATTTTCAGGTAATACTTACAAATTGGAGCCAACCCCTTCAACGCCTTGATTTTCAAAGAATGTCACTCAAAGAAGGAGATTGACATTTGATATGCTCATTTGTAGGTGGAGCTAAAAGTTGGAACTATGAAATTTTATTCAGACTTGTAGTCACATGCATCATGTTTATTATTCTGACACGTGATATTTTCAACACTTGGTAACATATGTACTAGATTTAATTGATGACATAAAAAGTTTAATTTTTTTAAACATAAGAGATCGTATAAATGATATATGTTATCACATACTTATGGCACATCATCTCTAGTATACGAATTACTATGCTATGCTACTGTGTCACACAAATTGATTAATTTATGGATTTATTTCCGTGTGCCTCATTATTATATCTTGTTTGAATAAAATAGTTAGTTTGACATAATTGAGCCAACTCTTTATTGAATATCAATTAATCGTTAGATATTATTGCTCAATTGTAATATTTGATGCATCTCAATGCTCATACTATTATTTAGATATCCATTTCAATACCGGGTGATATCTTGGATATTTTTTGTCACACCTTGTTAATATATAAAAAATTATTAATTGATGTATATTTGATGATTTATTTTTTGTCATACTTATAGAAATCATCACAATTCAATATATTTGATGTCAATATTATTTATTATGCATTTGATAAGTTGGAATATGGTGTAATAAAATTATGGACTAATGATCATGACATATTCCTAAAATGCTAAGACATGCATATGGTGATATATGACATCCATGAAAATATTTTGAGTTAAGCTTATTTTGTGACATCTTGTGCTATAAATCTTTTGGAGTTCATCTTAGTCACATATATGCTTGATTACATTTATGATTGACATGCTCATACATCTATCGTAATGCTTACTTTCAGATACAATGTCATAAAAATTCATGATAGAATTATTCTTTAAATGACACAACATGTTCACATTTCACTTGTTCACATTTCTTGCTTATGCAATTCATTTTGTGAAATATGACCATTGATAACATATGAATCCATGCCTATTATTTTTTATCTATACGTGGTATTGATATAACACTTGGTATCATACTTTCTATTAAAATCAATGCTTGGATATTTATTTATGACTCAAAAGATTTAAAAAAAATTGCTATTGAGTCATCCTAAATGAATAATATTCCATTTGTTCATGTATAGCAAAAGATTGTATTATACTTGGTTGTTATGCATTATCTATGCGTGATATTTGATTTTATTCATCATTAATATGTTTTATATTAAAAATTGTATATTTGAATTAAATATGCTCATTGACTACAATAGTTGTTTTTTATTCTATGCTTAAATGTTGCTTATTAATGCCGCAAGAATAACACCTCCATAAGATTAATGCATTATTATATGAGGAGTAAGTATGATTTATTTTAATTCATGCTTCAATCCATGCTAAATTGAAATATATGCATAAAGGGGATATTGAGACATTTTTTGAATAAATTGAATATTGCATGCTATGAATGTTTTAGACATGCTATTTATTAAATATCTCTTTCACATGGTATGCATATTATTCTCTCTATGTAATTTTTTCTTTCACACTTGGTGTCACGAATATTTTTAACACTTAGATTATATTCATGTCACACCTTTTTGATGTGACAAAGGGGAGAAAAGTACAATGCATATAAAATCATGTTTCATGGTAAAATGATATTGTTCCACACTTGAAAAAGAAATATAATATGAATATGTACACATCTCTTCTTATTGCTAACCAACCTTAATGCAGGGGGAGTAACCTCTACATAACAATCATGCTCATGCATTTCTGCAGGGGGAGCGTAAGTTATTTTTGCTGTCATATTATATTTTCAATATTTTATATCATTTGTTGTCATCACCAAATGATGTCAGTGGTTTTGATGGTTGATCTTTGATGGAATATTTTATGTCATCTTTTTGAATGATGACAAGGGGGAGAAAAAGACTGAAATGCAAAAATGATATTGATTATGCTGACCGGCTTTGATGCAGGAGGAGTACTGAATCTAAGCAGGGGGAGTAAGTGATTCTATTGTATCATAATTATTTAACTAACTTCATTTTTCATTTGGGTGTCATCATCAAAAAGGGGGAGAGTGATGGGAACACCCCTAAGTGGGTTTGTTGATGAGAACACCAAATGATATTAGTGTACTACCTACCTACATCTAAAGTATGTATATGCATTGATCAGTTATTCTATATCCATGAAGTTCAAATGCAGACTTAGAAGCCATGATCAAAAGTCTACTTATGAGCCAAGAAATGAAGCATATGATGGCTCAACAATACGAAGCATATGAAGACTTAAGATCAAGATAAGATGGCTCAAGTCAAAGATCGAAGAACGAGAGCTAAAGATGTGTGTAGTAGTAAGTTGTGTATTTAGAATGTAAAAGCCAAATGAATATTCTACACACACACAAAATGATTTTCGAAAATGTTTTTAAACTTGTTTTAAACTTAGTTGAGAGCATACTTTTCATAAAAGCTAAGTTTCAGCGTGTAGTCAACTACAAACACCCAGTGGTTCTCTACCATGATTTCTGCCTTCTCCCTGAAAGATACTCTGGGAGTCGACTACCAATATGAGGGAGTCGACTACCAGTGTAACAGATTTTCTCAGAAACTATTCTGGGAGTCGACTACCAACATTAGGGAGTCGACTACTAGCTGTGCAATTTGACTTCCTTGATTGCCTCTCCCATTTATTATTTGCTTGATTTTTGGGCTGAAGTCAAATCATTTTGAAATTCAAAATCCTCTCTTAAACTCTATAAATATAGAACCATATGAGAACATTTTTTCTAAGAAAATCATTCTTGAGCAAAGCTATAATTCTCTCAAAAAGTTCTTAAAGTTCTCAAGCTCTCAAAGTTCTTTAGTTTTTCTAAAGGCTAAGTTTTTAATTCTTTTGTGCTTAATTTCGCAATTATTTTCTCTGATCATTTCTAGCCTTTATAACTTGGTTTGATCTCCAAAGCTCATAGCTTTTCTTCTTGAGATTCAAACATCAAGTTTTTCTTTTTGATCTTTGTGTTCTTAACTTTTATATTTCATTCAAAGATCAAAATCTTGATCATTGATCTCTAAAGCCCAAGTGCATATTTTAGAAGATCATTTTCAAGACACCCTTTTTTGAATTACTTGTTTTTGATCTCCAAAGCTAAAAGCTTTTTATATTGAGATTCAAAATACAAGTCTTTCTTTTTAATCTTTGTGTTTTATAATTATATTCTTTCAAAGATTAAAAAGACTTGATCTTCGATCTCTAAAAGCCCAAGTGCATATTTTTAGAAGATCAATTTTCAAGATAACTCCTTTGATCAAATTTGTGCTCATCTATATCATTTAATTTGATCAAGAGTTTTCCGATTTTCTTTAAGCCACATATACACAAATATATTCTTTTGGCTTTAGGAAATCTTGTAATTAATTTCATATCTGTTGCAAGTCTTTGAAGAAGACGTTGAATTGTAAATTCCCGTGTTATAAGGGAATAGTAGAAATCCTAGACAAGTCTAGGTGTTGTGATTGGAAATCCTGGTAGGGATACTAGGTGGTTGGAAATCCTGGTCAAGGCTAGGTCGTTGGAAATCCTAACGAGTGGAGTTAGGTACTTGTATTGCCAAGGCAATAATAGAAAATCTCGTACCGGATTGGTCGGGGACTGGACGTACCCGGGTTGCGGGGAACCAGGATAAAAATCCTTGTGTCTGCGATTGATTTTCTGTGTCTTATTATTTATCTCTGCGAGCAATTTTTTATTTACTTTATATCTTTATAATTCCTTGTTCATTTGCGTATTACAAAGATCATACTTTTAATTCCGCTGTGTAAAGATCTCTTTGTAAAGATCTCTTATCTGATTGTAATCTTATCTCTTTCATATTATTTGTGAGATTATTTTGTTGATTAAGAACCAAGCGTAGATCACTCTACTTGGATTCTTAGGCAACATTAGAAGGTTTTTAATTGTGCTAATCAACGAACGAAAAAGTTTAATATTTGAACAATACTACTCAACCCCCCTTCTAGTGTTGTTTGCCATCCACAGGATCCAACAACCACCATATGCATATTGGAATTAGTGCATATGGATTATTTGGACCCACAGACATTGCTAGCCTACGAGTTAAAAATTTTTGTTTAGTATTGGTTGATGATTACTTTAGGTACACATGGGTTTACTTCCTAGCCAAAAAATTAGACTCGTTTGAAAATTTTCAAAATTTTTGTATACAAGTTTCTAATGAGAAAATTACTTCCATTATTAAAATTAGAAGGGATCATGGAGGTGAGTTTGAAAATGTAGGTTTTGAAAACTTGTCTTGAAAAAGGAATCTTGCATGAATTCTATTCTCTAGAATACCCCAACAAAATGGAGTGGTCAAGAGAAAGAATCGAACATTAAAAGAAATGGCTAGGAGTATGAAAATGAATATAGCTCGCCTATGTCTTTTTGAGCTGATGCCATTAGTACTGCTTGCTATGTGTGCAATAGAGTTATGATTAGACCATTTATGAACAAAACTTCTTATGAACTATGGCATGTCAACACTCCAAACATTTCTTACTTTAAAGTTTTTAGATGCAGGTGCTATATACTAAATACTGGAGATCAACTTGTCACATTTGAATCCAAATCAGATGAGGGAGTGTTCATGGGATATTCAACGAGGAGCGGAGCATACATGATATATAATAAACACACCCATACTATTATTGAATCTATTCATGTTAAATTTGATGAATCTGAAATAGGATCTTTGGATTGAAGGGAGAACAAAGAAGAGGAAAATGTACCATAAGAAAGCAGACCAAGGAACAACGAAGAGCAACCTGAAAGCCAAGAGGAAATTGGCACACAAGAAATTTAGGAAGACGTAGTTACCAAAGGAGAGCTAAGATTTAGTCCAAATCACCCATTAGACTTGATTATCGGTGAGCCTACGACATGTATACGTACTCGTTCATGTTTTAAAAATCTTTGCGCTCTATGTATTTATGGAGATTTTATTTCTGAAATAGAGCCTAAAATATAGAAACTACATTAGACGAAGAAAATTGGGTATTGGCCATCAAGATGAATTGAACCAACTTGGTAGAAATAATGTTTGGAAATCAGTACCAAGACCTGCTGATTATCCTGTAGTTGGCACAAAATGGGTGTTTAAAAATAAACATGATGAATCTGGTAATGTCATTAGAAACAAGGCAAGATTGGTAGCTAAAGGTTATAATCAAATTGGAGGAATTGATGTGGATGAAACTTTTGCTCCAGTTGCTAGGTTAGAGTCAATTAGATTCTTGCTACTTTTTGCAAGTTATAAAGGGCTCAAACGGAAACAAATGGATGTAAAATGTGCTTTTCTAAATGGCTACCTAAAAGAAGATGTATTTGTCGAACAAACCCTAGGTTTTGAAAGTCATAATTTTCCACACCATATTTACAAATTAGAAAGAGCTTTGTATGATCTTAAGCAAGCTCCATGAGCCTGGTACGACCGTCTTAGCACATATTTGTTGGAAAATGATTTTAAAAAGGGTAGTGCAGACAATACAATATTTTTGTTGCATGAATCTGATGATTTTCTCATTGTGAAAATATATATTGATGACATTATTTATGGTACTACTAATGATCTTCTAGGTCAAAAGTTTGAGAAAGTCATGTAGGATCAATTTGAGATGAGCCTTGTGGGAGAGTTGAAATACTTTTTGGGGTTCCAAGTAAAGCAAGGAAAGGAATGTATCTTCATATCCCAAACCAAATACATCAAGGAGATTCTGAAAAGGTTCGGGATGGAGAAGTCTAAAGGAATCGGAACTCCAATGAGTCCATATGTGAAAATGGACAAAGATGAACAAGGAGTCGCCATGGACCAAAAGCTTTATCGAGGTATGATTGGTTCCTTGTTATACTTGACTGCTTCTAGGCCTGATATAATGTTTGCTGTATGCTTGTGTGCACGCTTTCAAGCCAACCCAAAAGTGTCTCATTTAAAAGCCATTAGTGGATCTTTAGGTACCTAAGTAATACACCTACTTTAGGCCTTTGGTATCCCTCTGGTGGTAATTTTGATTTAATAGGTTATCAGATGTAGAGTATGCGGGAAGTTTAACTGATAGAAAGAGCACTAGTGGCACATGTTTCATGGTAGGACACTCTCTAATTTCATGGTCTAGCCGTAAGCAAAATAGTGTTGCACTTTCCACTACTGAAGCAGAGTATATTGCCTTAGGGAGTTTCTGTGCCCAAGTATTGTGGATGATGCAAACATTATCTGACTACAGACTAACTCTTAAAAAAGTCCCTCTTAGATGTGATAGCAAGAGTGCCATATATCTCTCTAGCAATCCCATACACCACTCTCGTACTAAACACTTTGACGTATGACATCACTTTCTTAGAAATCATCTCACTAAAGAGGATGTGTCTGTAGAGTTCATTCCCACTGAATCATAACTTGTAGACATTTTCACAAAACCTTTAGATGAAGATCGTTTTGTCGTCTTTGTATAAAATTGGTAATAATTGATAAAAACTAGTATAAGATTTCTTGCTTTCTGCATGCTTGATTTGGTTTTTCCTTTGTGTGCTAGTTTTTGCTTGTTAGGAGGATTTATTTCATTAAAACAAAAAAATGAAAAATACAACAAGCTATAAAAATGGTGTTAATTGTGCATTCTTCTTTTGGATCATTTAATTGGTATTTATGAATAATGTTCATATCCATGTAGAAATTGATGTATTATTGTTATGGCTACATGTGCATGTTTGACTATCCAAATAACAATGAAATGTTCAATGATTTGAATAATTTGATTGCTACACCTACACTTTCACTTCCACAAGTATTAAATGTTTTTGTACATACGGAGTCATCTTTCATGAAATATTGGAAAGTGAATGTAGGAGGATAAATTAACTGAAATTCTATGGGATATGATGTGTCTTGCCTTGGATAAAAAAATAGAGCTCAAAAGAATTGAATTTAAACTATATATATACATACATATATATACATAGAGGATGGATCACATGACCCCCCAAAATAACCCCTATCAAAAATCCTATGCCCCCATTTTTTCAAAAGATCCGAACCGTTCATCTTGATCTCCACCCTCTAAATACCTGACCCACCAATTTTCAACTCGATCCCATGTGTTTTACCCATTCATCAACCATCCGCAAAAGTTCTGTTCATGCGAAACCGTTAGATTTGGGTCGGATGGATGACCGGACAAAACAAATGGGATCTGGTTGAAAATTGGTGGATCAAGTATTTAGAGGGTGGAGATCAAGATGAATGGTTCGGATCTTTCGAAAAATGGGGGGCATAGGATTTTTGATAGGGGGGTTTTTTGGGGGTTATTTTTGGGGGTCATTTGATCCCTCCTCATATACATATATATACATATATACATATATATACATATATACATATATATACATATATATACATATATACATATATATACATATATACATATATACATATATACATATATACATATATATACATATATACATATATACATATATACATATCTATACATATATACATATCTATACATATATACATATATACATATCTATACATATATACATATGTATATGTATATATGTATATGTATATATATATATGTATATATATATATATATATATATATATATATATATATATATAAAAGAGAAAAGAGCTCCGTATGAAAAATGAATACGATTCATGGCATCAATACAACCCACGAGTATCCAACATATGCTTTAAGAGTAAAATTTTACCGTTGGTGTTCTACTCGTCAAGCAATACCACCCCACATCTAAGAGTCCTCATAGGCTATGTTTTGGGTGTGGTAACTTGAACTCATTTTTAATGAGGCGGGAAAAATCAATTCTAAATGATGTCATGTTACAAGGAAAAGTGGTTTGGCTTTGGTGGGGGTTTTGAGAGTTCTCCCTATGTACTTTAATATTTAATCATCACACTTACACAGTGGTGTAGAAGTGTTTGTTATGATTTTTATTGGACTTGGCTTGGTTACTCTACGATTATTTGCATGCAAGTGTTTGTTGTAATTGATAATGCTCATGTTTTTGCATGTAATATGACTTTGACTTCGTGAATACACTTTTGATGATAACAAAAGGGGGGAATATTTTTGTTGGGGAAGATTTGAATGTTAATGTGCTTAGTTCAAGGGGAAGCATGACTGTAGGGGGAGCATGCATATAGTTTGAACATAATTGTACATCACTTTGCACATCATTGTATCATATCCCCCATCATCACATTGCATACACACATCACGATGACATTATTTAGATGCTTATTGCTCAAATCTTATATATGGTTTATCATCATCAAAAGGAGGAGATTGTTGGATACAATGATCGATGATTTCGTGTTTGATGATAACAAATGTGAGTGAGCATTTTGATGTGTGTGCTAAGTGTTTTCAGGAGTGAAAAGCTCGTAAATACTCAAAAGGAGACTTGGTCAAAGTGATGGAGAAAATTACTATACATATTTAATGAAGACTTGGTCAAGAGATGGAGTGATAAGGAAGCAATCTCAATTAAATCAATTAATGACTATTTCAAATCCAATTCAAATACAAATCACTTTTAAATACCAATTATCATGGGATGTAGTTTGAGCCAAACCTTTCTCCACATCCCCTATTTAAACCCTCATCAAAAGAGATCATCCCATGCGGCCAAACAAAGAGCAAACCCTAGCCTACATCCCAAGCCACAAGCAATGTTCTTCTTTCTCCGATAGCCGCAAGCACCAAGCACAATTTCTCAAACCCCACGCATCTCCAAGGCCAAACCCCATTGCCAATATCATCCTCTCACTTTGGAGACCCATTAGCTTGCTGTTGAGAAGAAGGAATCCCTTTGAGTTGCGTTTCACAACTCACGCAACAAGATTTGATGACTGCCACAACAAGTGCTTGCCGATCGAAGGGACTCACTGCATTGGGCCATTGATGACTGAGGCTCTCCCTACAAATCTGCCTTGCTGACCGAGACAACTCATGCACCAAGCAGCTTGTCGATCGTAGCTTGCTCCCCCATCTGCACCGTGCCAACCAAGGAGCCATCATCCCGTGCCAAAGTGTTGCTGACCAAGCCAATCTCCCACACACTAGCCTTGCTGACTGAGAGGCTTCGCGCACCAAAGCTCTGATAGCCGAGAACCTCTTCTCCCTCAACTATTTCTTGCATATCAAAGGGATTCTCTGAATCTTTGGGTTGCTGGCGGAGACATAAGAGAGTACATATTGTCAGAGAGTAGCTGACCACGTGCTGATCGACAGAGGCAACAACACCTTTTTTAACTAAACTTTCTGAACTCTATATCTCTTTACATTTATGTACTTGGTGTATTGATCTTTGTAGGGTGATAAAACATTCGTTTTAGGGACTTGACTAGTTGAGGCTAGTTAAGAGAGAACGTTTACTAGATTTATAGTGTTTGGCACTTTGGTGAGTGCGGTACTAAACTTGGTGAGCGTAGAGTTAGGGCTCATAGCTATTTATAGTTGTACCCTTGAAACTATTTAATCTAGTGCTTTGGGGCTGGAGTAGGTCGATAGGACAACCGAACCAGTGTAAATATCTCGTGCACTCTGTGATTGTCTTATTTGCACTTACTTTACTCTTTGGCTGATTGATTGTGCTGAATATTGTCTGTGTTATCTCGAAGATTTTTTATTAGCCTATTCACCCCCCTCTTGGCTTAGATCCCGATCCAGCAAGTCCCCGAATCTCTGTCGAGCTTTGATGTACACCATTTTTGGTAAATTGTAGAAACCACCTCACCTTCAATGAGGATTTTTCCTTGCCTCACAAACGGAGGTGACTCACCACCTAGCTTCCAACTAGGATTTACAAACCCTCACCTACAATAAGGAAATCCCTCTTACAAATACACAAGTAAGAGATACTTACAACCTTTGAAGATTTACAAATACATATAGCCATTTGATGAAGCCCTTGTGTATGTGATTGCTATAGGAGTGGATTTGATCTCAAAAAATGTAGAACTTTTATAAACATGGAGATCAAAAAATAAACTTGGTTTAAATCTCTTTAAAATATAACTTCAAAATAGAGATTAAAATAAGTTTTAATGAAATCACAAAACTCTTATAGCCAATATATATGTGTGTGAATATCGTGGCTAAAAGAAATTGAAATCCTTTTGATCAAATAACATATTGAATGTTACAACATAAACTTGATTAAAAGAAATAACTTGAAATTGATTCTCTAAAGTATTAGCACTTGGGCTTTATAGAGATCAATATTCAAGACTTGATCTTTGAAAAAATATAAGTGAGAAAACACAAATATCAAAAAGAAAACTTGAAGTTTGAATCTCTAAAATAAAAGCTTTAAGCTTTGGAGATCAAACAAGTTAGTGTTAGGCTAATAAAATAAATAGAATTAGTAAAGAATTTTCATTACAAAAATTAGAATAAGGCCTAAGAGGACTTTCAAAAAAGTGAGAGAGGTTTGAAAGCTTTTGAGTAATAGAATCATTTTGAAATGAATAATTTTTTCTGTCTAAAAACCTCTGAAAACTTGGCTATTTATATAGTAAAAAATAGCTTAAAATCAGCTCAAAATCAGCCCAAAAAATCTTCTCAAACGGCTAGTTAAATCCAACTTTCTAAAAATGCTGAAAGTTGATACAAATAGTAGGCTATTTGCCTAGATAGTCGGCTATCTACCCAGATAGGCGGCTATTTTCCTAGATTGTCGGCTATTTAAAAACCTGAGAGTTTTGGGTAAAAATCTGACTGCAAATAGTCGGCTATCTGTTTCAGATAGTTAGCTATTTCCTAAACTTGAATTTTTCTTCATAAAAATACTTTGAAAATATTTATAATTAATTATATACTAATTTAAAACATTTTAAAAATATTTTTAAATTATTTTTGGAATATCTTAAGTGTGTGTGGGCTTTATCAAGAGCTTTGACATTCTAACGACTTACACTAAGACAAAATTCTAATTTTGCATTTATCTTGGATTCATTTGTTTTGGCTTCATTTGTCTTGGCTTCATTTAGCTTTTGTTCTCCAATACCCTTGAGAATAATTTTCCACACATGCTCCTAGCTTTCATCTTTTGAATCCATGCTTCATGCTTGTATGCCTTCTTTGATTTTACTTCATATGCTTTATCACCATCATTGTGTGATCATCCATACTTTATCACCTATATTAAAAATGCATTTTCTACATACAAAATTAATGAAAATATTAGTACCATAATATGTTGCTTATCATCAGAATAACCACGTGGTGGAGACTCAATATCCAACATTCTCCATCTTTTTGATGACGCCAACATATTGCATAAAAAATAAAAAATATGCAATATAGTGCTATGATATGCTATTATATTCTCTCTTCCCCTTTGGCATCAGTAAAAATATAAAAACAAATTAAATATAAAACCCAAAATTGTTTTTAATACATGTCTCTCTCATGGAGTATATGTGACTCAATATCAACATGGTATAATGCCAAGAGAAATATATCAAGTGCTAATGAAAAAATACATCTTATGCAACAAAGCACTAACACTAAGTGTTAAAAAAATACTTTTTTTTAATAAAAGAAAATTTTGTTACATAGGCTCCCCCTCAAAGTTTGCAGCATTGAAGTTGGGTCTCCCCCTTAATACATGCATATATCTTGAGATTCATAGGGGATTTACTCTACTAATCCCTTATAATTTTTGTACCTGGAAATCAAACAAATAATATTGGTACCTTTTCTTTGTGGGGTCCATGAGATTAGTCACACATAATAAGCTCAATTAAAGAAATCAATTAAATAATTTTCAATATGCCTTAAATTTGAGTATCTTAAAAATATACAATAAGCAAATATACTCATCATTATTGGGTTCATGCAAGATCACCCAATAGGAACCCAAACTCATTTAGGATTTGATTTCCTAGCATACAAAGAATTTCGGATTATGCATATTCATCACAATATTGTGGATATATGCATTTTTATTAATCAAACTCAAATTCTTTGGAACCCAACACATATTATCATGTAATTTACGCATGGACATAGAATTATTCTTAGCATATGGATGCATAGTCACATGATTAGTAGAATCTAACTTATGAATGGAACTATTAGAAACGTTGGATTTCACCAATTTATTGCATACAAACTTACCATACATGGAAACATATTTATTTCTAACAACATTATCATGCATATTCTTTTTAAGCTCACGGTCATGTAGCCTTCTTTTACTCCACATTTTCACCTCTTAAGATCCAGAAAATCTCCAATAATTACCAGAAAAATATATGAAGTATAATTAAGCTATGTAGATGATATTTTGTGCATAGAAAAATGATTGGCTCACAATAATGGTAATATTCATAAAATGAATGTATCGGAGCCAAATATTCATTGGTTATACACAAAACAGATGAATTTGAGGGGAAATATATACAATATTCAATCATAATCAAACGGCATGTGGTATTCAAAATGATTTCTAAAATTTAATAGTCCTAGGCTAAAGCAAGAGAGTACTGGAACACAAGAATAAGAAATAAAAATTACAGAGTCGTTGAATGAGTGTGCCTTCATGCAAGAATCAAACCCTCGACCTCTCACAAGGAAGGATGGGAAACATCACTAAGCCAATTGGTTGGGATAAACACACAAATTTTTTAATATATTGGCTATTGTACCTGCTTCCATAAATGCGGAGTCCTATTGACCATCAAGTCCTCTATTACTTCGTTCATGCGCCACAACCTCATATATGTTATGAAGTGCTTTCTACAGTAGACCGCATGCCTTTATTTGTGGGGAAAGAGTTCATACAATGGTGTGATACATAGTTTATGTAGGATACAAACTCCTAATCTGATACAGAATAGGATATGCCCTACATGGGCCTACATAATACCATTCATAACGCTCCCCCTTATCCATCCATTAGTGTGAACTCATACTCATGAATACTTTGGGATTCTGAGTATTGTGTGAGTATCACTAGGAGTGGATACTTCGTGATCCAAAGTTAATGTGATTTGCCTTATTAAAACCATTGGCAATGGAAAATCTAGTGGGAAAAAAATCTTAGGTAAGGAAAAAAGTACAATTCTCATTTAACTCCCATTGATCTGTACAAGCTTTAAGTTAGATCTCTTAGTCGCCTCATACCAATCTTTTGTACAAATTTTCGAAAAGTGGATGTAGGAAGAGTCTTAGTGAACATATCAGCCAACTTTTCACTAGATTATCTTGCTTCACGTCGATCTTGCGATTCTTTTGCAGCTTATATGTCCAGAAGAAACTTAGAGAGATGTGCTTTGTCATATCATCTTTGATGTAACCTCCTTGTAGCTGGGCTATATAGGCAGCCTTTTCTTCAAACATAGTGGTTGACTCAAGGTTACCAGTCTTCAATCCGTTCGTCACTAGAATGTGTTGCACAACTGAGCGTAACCAAACACACTCTCTGCTTACTTCATGGATGGTGAGAATTATGAATTATCGGATGAGGTTGCTGTCATAGATTTCTTAACAGATTTTTAGGAGATGGCTGTCCCGCCATAGTTAAACATGTACCTAGTTTGTGACTTCTCATTATGGGGGTCGGACTTGTAATCTGCATTTGCCTAGCCAATAAGCATAGATGATGATTCTTTCTTATAATATAAGCCCAAATCTATGGACCCTTGGAGGTAGCACAGAAGAAGCTTAACTCCAGTTTAGTGGCGCTTTGTAGGCACATCACTATATTTGGCTAGTAGATTTACTACAAATGCTATATCGGGACATATGCAGTTAGCCAGAAAAGAAGTGCTTCAATTGCATATAGATAAGGGACTTCGGGACCTAGAATATCATCCACCTCTTCCAGCAGATAGAAGGGATATTTATGTATATCCAATGAAGGTAGTACAATAGGTGTATTTAGTGGATGATATTGGTCCATAAGAAATTTTTGTAATAATTTCTTGGCTATGTGGTTTTATGTAACATGATGCAATCTTTCAGATGTTCAATATGTAAGCTAAGATATAATTTCGTTTTTCCTATGTCTTTCATTTCGAATTATTTTATCATGCTTTCAGATATCTCAGTTATCTCTTCAGGAGATCCACTGAGATTTAAAAGATTGCAATGATTATAAATCATGTTCTATTTGGTCTTATAAAGATGCAATGTCAGACTTCATTATTATGGAATCCTTGTTATACGAGGAATTCACTGAGTCTGTTATACCATATTCTTTTCGATTGTTTAAGACCATATAATGATCTTTGTAGCTTAACAGAATAGACGTCACGTGGACTATCTTTGAAATTTTTTGGCAACTAAAAGCCATCAGGAAGTTTCATATAAATCTCTTTATCAACATTTCCGTATAGATATGTAGTCTAACAATCATTAGTGGCATATCTAATCCTTCCTTTGTTGTTAAACTTATTAGAAATCGGAAAGTGATCGCATCCATCATCGGGGAGTATGTTTCTTCATAGTCATTACTCGGTATTTGGAAAAATCCCAAAGCTACAAGCCGTGCATTGCACTGTACGATCTCATTATTTGCATTTATTTTTTGACAAATACACATCTATATCCCATAGATTTGACACATTTTGGTGTTTGGACTACTAGTCCAAATACTTCACGTTTCTTAAGCAAATTTATCTCTGCTTCTACTGTCTCATTCCACTTTGGCCAATCATCTCTATGTTAGCATTCAGCAATGGATATCCTCATTGCTTTTAGCGATGTGAATGTCAATATAGAATGTGAAGTTATCATCGATGATTGCGCTTTTTCTGTCCAACACTTCCCTAATACATAGAAAGTTTAATGATATTTAAGTTTCTCCCAGATTCTCATCTTCTTGGGGTTCTAGAAGTGGTGAATGTATGGACATGAGCTCATTTTCTTGTGCTGGTATTGTCTCAGGACCTCCAAAAGTTTCTCTCTTTCTAGGAATTTTATCATTGGAGCCTAGTGGGCTGTCTCTTTGCAGTTGAGGAACAGCCACCTCTTCTGCTTATGAATTGCATCCATTCTCAGGGATATCGATCCTAACTGGAGTGTTAGTAGCAGGAATGTGTGATTTGACAATTTTGTTATTATCAGTAAATGGATCCAGTAACCAAGGTACAATGTTCTGAATGTGGAGGATCTTCAAGATCTCATCTTCACATTTCCTAGTTCTCGAATCATGGTGCGACAATGCTTTTTTGTCCCACAAGATAGTCTGTAAGGCATCAGACTTTGCTGAATCTGAGGTTAGTTTAGGAAATTTCGTCTCATCAAATTCACAGTCTTTAAGATGTGCCTTGAAAGCGTCCCCTGTTTAGGGTTCTAGGTATCTAATAATCGAGAATGAATTAAACCCTACGTAGATTCCTAGATGACGTCGATGACCCATTTTTGTCCTTTATAGAGGTGCTATGGGGATGTAGATTGCGCAACCAAAAATCCTCAAATGAGAGATATTTGGTGGTGTTCTGTATGCAAGTTGAATCGGAGAGTAACTCTGACTCTCAAAGGGTCCAAGTCTAATTAATGAAGCAGCATGCAAGATTGCATGTCTCCATGCAGTCACCGACAACTGGGATTTCATTAACAGTGGAAGAACAATCCATTGGAGTCTTTTAATAATTGACTCAGCTAACCCATTTTGGGTGTGAACATAAGGTACCTGATGTTCAACTTCTATCTAAGTTGCTAGGCAGTAATCTTGAAATGACTGGGAGATGAATTCCTCAGCATTATCTAGACAAAATTTCTTAATTTGGTTGTTTGAAAAATGCGCCCGCAATTTTATGATTTGTGCCAATAGTTTTCGAAAATCTAAATTGCGGGTGTATAGTAGACACACATACAACCATTTTGAGGATGTATCTATCAGTACCATGAAGTACCGAAAAGGCCCGCTAGGGAGATGGATTGTCCACATATATCTCCGTGTATTCTTTAGAGGAAGTTTGGAGATTCATTATCTACTTTTAATAGAGATGGTCTTGTAATAATTTTTCCTTATAACAATGGATACAAAGAAACTCATCCTTTTGAAGAATATTTAGGTTATTTAGATTATATCCGTATGATTGGGATATGATGTGATGCATCATTACCGATCCAGGGTGACTAAGTCTATCATGCCAAAGTAAAAACTTGGATTTTTTCAGGCACTTTAGGTGCTCCGTTAAATTTGCTTACTCTTTCCAAATTGTTGAATGATAGAGACCTGATGAGAGCCCCTTAAATTGCTCAAGTAGGGATTTGCATCCATTTTCTTGATATGTTACATACAAATATTCTTTATTATGATTACTGTCAGTTTCTAAGTCGAATCTATTTTGGCAGATGTCCTTGAAACTTAGTAAATTTCTTTTTGAATTCAGAGAGAATAGTGCATCCTTTATTTTTATTCGTGTATCATTTGGGAGCAACATAGTTGCATTATCTGATCCTTCAATTATATTGGACATCCCTGATATAGTATTCACATGGCTATCATATGGTATTATTCTATGGAAATAGCATTTATTTTGAAGGATTGTATGTGTAGAGGCACTATCTACTTGGGAACATGAGAACAATCCATCTAGTCAAAGATGAAACATATAAGAATATAACAGTGAATGCAAAGCATAACTAGTTTATTTAATGGAAAGAAAACCATACATAGTTATTTCAATGCATTTGTAATGCTAAAAAAATTCGTCATGACAATTTTATTCTAGTAATGATAGATAACGGCAATCAATCGAACAAGTCATCTTTATCAAAATTTGCAGATGTGAAGAGCTTGGTAGTAATTGGTGGCTACCAGATTTGTCCCAGTTTTCGTCTTTAAGCTTTCTTGGTACAAATCCTGAACGTTCCACAGAGTTCTGCACACTTTAGACCAGTGTCGAGTCATGCCACAACAATGTCACTGTCCTTCCAAATCCTTCTTTGGAGGGGTGCTTGATTTTTGTTATTTTCGTTCCTTCTACAAGTGAACTTCCTCTTATCTGTATTTTTGTTATTCTGATGATTGTGTTCTCTGGCCTACTTCTTGTTTGGTCCCCTCTTTTGGGATTTCCCTTTTCTTTTATTCTTCTGCTTGGAAGATGAATTATGAGCTTCTGGAAGAGGGGCTGGGCAAGTCGGGTGCATGATATAAAGTGGCTAAAGGAAGCTCTCTATTTTGTTCAGCCATTAGGAGGTATGCAAGCAGCTTTAAATATTTAGTGAACTTTTGTTCATGGTATTGCTGCATAAGGATTGCATCTTTTTAGTGAAAAGACGTGTAAGTCTTTTCTAGCATGCGATTATCTGTGACTTCTTCAAAACACAACTTGAGGTGTGAGGTGATACTGAACAGTGCTAAGTTGTACTCAGCCACGGATTTAAAATCCGACAGACTCGGATTTTCCTACTCATAATGAGCCCTTGGGATAATAACATTTTTTATGTTTATATCGTTCCTCAAGAGTAGTCCATAGATCAGTGGATCTTCAACAGTAAGGTATTCAGCCTTTGGGGTCTTGTCTACATTGCAACGAAAATAGATTATTGCTTTTGCTTTGGCTATATTTGTCCCTTTATTTTATTTTGTCATTGTGGCACTAACGGATTGTGCTCGCAAATGGAATTTTACATACAATTTCCAGTTAAGGTAGTTCTTTCCAAATGCGTCCAAGATTTCAAAATCAACGCTAGTGATTTTAGCCATTTATCTAGAAAAGTACAACTGCATAAATATGAATTAATTTATGAAACTATAAGATATTTCATGCAGAAGCAATTTCAAAGTGAATATGCTAATTGTGTGGATCGGTAAGTCACATCAAATAAATAAAGTCCACAGTCCAAATAAAACAGTCCCTTTTTACAAAAATGAAAAATTACAACTTTGGAAATCACGCGGGTCCTAAAGAATCTTCTTCATCGGGGGTGGCCTCCGTCGGTCTTGGGCATTACATTATATTTCTCATTTCATTTTTCTCTCATATAAAAATAAAAGTGTAGGAAAATAAAAGTGGGACTAAGGCCGATCCAAAACAACAATATTGATATTCGTGTAGAAATTGTGCTCAAAACATTTTCATCACATCACATATTAGACATATAAATTCACATGATATGAAAATTCAAATATTTTATGCTTTAATTGGACCGCGAGGCAACATCGTATACCATTAGGTTATGTAGCTAATGACAGAGAGGTCATTAGATCCTCATAATTATTAAACAAATGCTTTCAAAAATAAGCCAAATATATCTGAGAAGCATGTCAAATAATATGTTATATATAACATATAAATATGATCCTAAAATAGGCATCAAAATTGCAACTTATGCTGGAAAATAAAAGTATAGACATTGGTAATGTGGTCTAGCTCAGGAAAAATTTGAAAAGCTGGGTAATACGCCATTATATATTTTATTTATTTTCTATCACATCCCCCATTTTTTTCTTTTTCTTTCTTTTTTTCTTCTTTTTTTGTTTGGGGGCCGAGGCCCGCAACAAGGAGCTGTGGGCTTCGGCCCGCGAGTCACTTTTTTCGTTTGGAGGCAGGGCCCCGCAGACCTTGCTGCGGGCTTCGGTCTGCTAGTCACTTCTTTTTTTGTTTCGGGGCCGCTTCGGCCCGCAAAATATTTCTCTCTCATTTTTAGTAGTGGGCCGAGGTCCGTAGCAAGGTTTGCGGGCTTCGGCCCGCAAACATTTCTCCTTTTTTTGTTGTGGGCCAAGGCCCGCAGTAAGGACTGCGGGCTTCCGACTATAACAAAAGGAAATTTTATTTCCCAGTAACGGCCTGTATCTTTCCAATACATTTAAATTAAGTATTTAAAGTAATTTCATTTTAATTGTATTTTATAATGGTTTGTTAGGAGTCTTAAACTGATTTCAAAATTTCTTATAAAAATATTTTGAAGTACCAGACTAGTTATGGAGTATTTTAGTAAAATCGGATTTCGTCAAATACCTCTAAAAGATCGGATAAAAATTCATTTTCAGATATTGCAGTTTTGGGTCAATGAATTTATTTTCTATACAAACGTTTTCAAAACGATTTCAAACTTCTGCAGTAGCATCCTATGATCATTTAGGGCTCCCCACATTAATTTCATAATTTTCTGATATCGTTTCAATAGAGAACCCGCAAACCCGCTTTCTAAACGTTTTGGCCAAAAACTAGTATCCTCGTAGCCCAAACCCTGGAACGGTCTTCGTATTCACGATCCTCGTGACGATACGATCCCGTGGGTATGTTTTCGTAATTTTTCGGACACGTTTACTAGTAGGGACATTTTCGTAATTTCGTTTTGTGTTTTTACTAATTACTTTGGCTAATGGGGTTTTAACTATTTTTATTTACCTTAATTATCTTCTTAATTACCCTAGCTAATCACCCTAACCCAACCCGTATCACCCTCATCCCCATCTAACCCCCACCCACTTTGTTAGCTCAAACCCCTACCCAATTCACCCATCTACCCTATTTCTCTAAACCTATAAATACTAACCCCCACCACCCAGTCTCTCCTACCCTCATCTCCCTCAGCCCACACTAACCCAGGGTATTTTTAAACCCGTAGCCTCTCTCCCCCACCGTAACTCTCTCTCTCCCGATCTCTCAGCCTCACCCCGCACCTCACCTCCGGCGGGCTTGACCGCCGTGTGCCCCGCCCTCGACCGCCGTGCGGGGACCGCCCCCATCCTTCATCACCCCGAGAGATCCGCCTCCGCCTCCGCCGCGAGCTCCTCTCCCAACCGCCGCTCCACCGGTCGCCGTCGACTGCCCCGCGACCCCCCGATACTGCCGCTGCCCTCTTCCCCTCTCGACGGCGATTCCGACGGCCTGCCCGTGCTTCCCGACCAGCAGGAGGCCCCCGCCGCCGCCTCAGACCCGCCCCCGACCTTCGCCCTCCGCCGTGTCGACCCGCTCCGACCACCGCCTGAGACCCCCCGCTGCGCCACCCTCCCTCGACGTTGCTGCCCTTCGCCACCGCCGCCGTACCGCCTTGCCCCGCCACCTTTCCGCCTCGGTCGCCGCCCCGCTCGCCGCCGAGCCCCCCTCCGCCGCTGTCGCCTCTCTCTCTCCCCGCATGCAACGACGACGTCGCTGCGTAGGTAAATTTCGAAATGGCAAACTTGTAAATATGCCGAAAAGTCGTATTTTCGTATTTTATATTAATTAATAAATGGGTTTTAAGGTTATAAATCCATAAGTAAATATATAGGACCCAGAAAAATGTGCGACTACCTCTAGAAAATCAGAAATGACATGCTGGACCCAATGGCGCTAGTTTCGTCTCAATCCGACGCTTAGTTTTTCCAGAATTAATTTTTAAGCCTATAAGTTAAATCCGTTATTTTCATTCAAAAATCCGTATCTTCTTAGTTTTACGTAAACTAACACTTGAGAAAAATATATGTGATAATACTCTCCGAGACGGTCATTTTGACACCTCATTTGCAACATTCCGATGTAGATTGCATCCAGAATAAATTGTGGAATAAATACGTCACTAATTGAAAAATAGTTTTTAAATAGTTTTTGAGCTTTTAAAAATCCTAAAAATTACTATAATCTTCAGAAAAATATTCCTTCTTGCAGTAAAATTATTTTCACCATATATAGTCTATATAAAATTTTAGAACCGTTTTTGACACCGTTTCAATCAGTTTTAAAAATCAAAACGATCAGATGATTTAAATAAAAATGTAGCGTTCTTTACCCGAGTATTTTTGTGATTGCAGGTACCAATCTTCGTGCACCAGCTCTTCTAGCTCCAATCTCGTCTTGCCACGACGAGCTCGATAAAGTAAGTCACGACAAATTCTAAGTTTAGAAAACTAGTCTACTGTGCTTGCATGAACTTGTGACACTTCACCACTTATAGCCTCGAACGGCTATTTGACTTGAACCAAACTAGAGAACTAAAATGAAAGTAATCTACCAAAGATTACTTTGCCAACTTTCAACTTGGGTAAATTGTGTGCTAGCCACACTACCACGTGCTCAAAGCACGGAAGTAACAGCTTTTGGTGTTGGACTTGTCTTTATCCTACTTGCTGGTTTTCAATGAGGAAGTCAACCAGTTGACCTGGTGTGACTAACATGTGGAACATCCTGTGGAACAATCTTGTGAAGAACTTGTACTTGACACGTCACTGGGGTATTGGGGTAACTCACAGTTGCGAGAGTACGGGAGTGACTAGAGTTCGATCTTCCTGTCCTGTCGCCTGTGTTTCGGCGCCCTGTCCTGCTGCCTGCGTTTCGGCAAACCATCCTGCTGCCTGGGTATCGACATTCGTCTGGGTAGCACCCAGGCAAGAGACGAACTGAACGGTCACATATTGTACTCTCCGACTTGAGTCACGTAGTTCTAGTGTAACTTGCACAGTTACTTTCTTTACAGTACATGCACTTTACTTTCCTTGCCAGTACAGTCACCGCACTTTACTTGCCGTACTTTTACTTTCTACACTTGTACAGACACTGCACCATACTTTACTTTCGCTTTGGTCTTCTTTGTCATACTTGTACAGTACCTCTCTTTCTTTATTTAGAATTGTTGTGACTTACCTACGGTTCCATCTTCGTGGCACCGCAGACAACGTACATATGGAAGCAGATGCTCTTGAGTTAATAGCGCCAGACTTCGACCATGAGACCGCAGCTTCCAGAGCTATTTTAAGTCGTGTACTTTCTTTCTTTCTTTTATCATTGTTGGAACATTTGTACGGTTCGGATTGTAATATTTGGACACTATTTGGGTATTTTTGTACATCTCTGCATCGTGGCTATTTTGACTTCATTGGTTAACTGCAGAACCTGCGCAAATATCAAATAAGTAACGGGCCCCCGAGAGCGGGTCGTTACAAGTTTGGTGGCCCTACGCAGGTCCTCGCTAACTACCTCGTGAACATTATAGCAAGATCAGGATGTACAATACAAAATACTCAAATTGAACTCTCGAGTACTGGTTGTCTCGAGTGTTCACCTGTATTGGATATACGGGTAAAGTGTCCTTATTACCATCTTCATTAGGTCTTCCTTACTTCCTTTGAACTCTTAACCCTTGCTTAGGAATTCGTGTTCCATTCTTGATTATACCTCTCTAGTACCCTCTTTTGCTAGCAGTTATAGTGATTTTTCGTTGGTTGGATTATCTACCCACTTCATCACCTTTCCTTCAGTTGATGATGGCACGCATTTAAATAATCAGCTTCCTTCAATGGACCATGATACCGGTCAATGTGCTTGGCTAAAGTCTGTTGGATCAACCTGGCTAGACTGGGCATAAGTGATCCTGGCTTAGCCACTTCCATGGCCGTGTCTGCTGGACCGCAAGGATGTGAATCGTGATTATGTAATGCCATCGATCTTCATCACTAGCACCCCTTTCTTTAGCTAGTGATAGCCTTCCGATTATTCTACAATTCTTCCTAATCGCTTTTAGTTCGTCTGAACTTTAGCTACGTTTATTCTAAGGAGGGTAGCATTCGATTTTCGATCACCAGAAGTCAAATTCGACAACGGAAGCGAATCGAAGGACGCTCATAAGTATTGGAGGATAGTGCTGGTGATTTGAGACGAGCCAAACCTGACGTGTAAGTGTAGGCTGTTTGCATCTTTTGAACTCGTATTTCTCTTCTAGCCCCTACTTCTATCTTGTACCCGATTTTCTCTCTCCAAGGGTTTGATTTCATTTCCCACCGACCACCTTCCTCCCCCCTCTTTATTTCGTTTGTCCGTTTCCCCCCTCGAGACTCGTGCCCGCCGAACCCTACCCTACCTAACCCCGACTTTCGGTACCCCTCCCCCCGTTTTTAACCCCGCTCCTTCCTCCGCAAGCCACCCCGTGGCTTCCCTCAGACATCACCCCCCTCCTCCTCCCGGCCTCTTCCCCAAGCGAGCTCGATCGGACCCCGCATCGCCACTCCGATCTCCGATCCGCCAGCCTCACCCGAAGATCCGCCAGCTTCCACTTCGCTCCATCCCGTAGGCCCTAGCTCCCTGCCATGGATCGACAGCCAGTCGTAGCGCTCGCCGCCGTGGATCGCCAGCCGCCGATGGCCCACCAACGACCTTGGGGTCTGTTGGGCTTAGCAGCAACCCTTGCCGCCACCCTTGCTTTGGCCGTGTGGTCGGGATATTGGGAACCCGCCGCCATTGGTATCATTGGGAGCTCCTTTTTCTGGTTCTTCCCCCTTGAGCTGCCTAGCTTCGATTGCTTCTTAGGGGCGCTCCTTAATGTATTTGGGTTCGTGAGTTTTTGGTCATTAAATTTCTTAGGGCTGATGGTGTTAGCCGTAGATATCGAATAATGGTATTGGGAAGCAGTATCCTTAGGATTTGGTATTGGATTCCTTTTGGCCTTAGGTGTTGAGATGAGATGCCAGTCTTGTGCTCTCATTTGGAGGACAGCTTTGATGATGGCTTACTGTTGGATGTTGTGGAGATTGCTGGAAGCAGTGGTGACAATGATCTTGATCCTTGAGAGTTGGCCTTATATCTGCCTTTTGGTAACGATCTGGATATTGGATTGTAATTTAGTAGCATGGCAGATGAAGTCTTTGGTGCTCTTCTGGTTACGTTGTAACAGCTTGCATGCATTTGGATTAGTCCTCACGCTTTTGTATGCTATGGCGATGATTTACATGATTGAGACCATGTAATCATCATTTATAGACGTTCTGTCCTTATCTTTGGTGTACTTGCTTCTGACTTGTCACCTTATGTCCCAAGTTCGGTCAGATGTCATCATCGTCCTCATTATCATTTCCGAGTAATGCCATTATTTTATGTTTTGCCTGCTTGGTAAATCGGAAGTAGCTATGGTGATAATATATATTAGTCACATCCCTTATTTTCTTACCACATTTCATGTTATTTACAACCTGATTTACTAGGTTACTATTTTTCTATCATTTATTTGTTTGAGCTTCTTCATAAAATCAATTATTTTCAAAAGAGATTTTTAAATTCCGAGGACGGAATTATTTTTAAGGAGGGTAGAATGTAACGGCATGTATCTTTCCAATACATTTAAATTAAGTATTTAAAGTAATTTCATTTTAATTGTATTTTATAATGGTTTGTTAGGAGTCTTAAACTGATTTCAAAATTTCTTATAAAAATATTTTGAAGTACCAGACTAGTTATGGAGTATTTTAGTAAAATCGGATTTCGTCAAATACCTCTAAAAGATCGGATAAAAATTCATTTTCAGATATTGCAGTTTTGGGTCAATGAATTTATTTTCTATACAAACGTTTTCAAAACGATTTCAAACTTCTGCAGTAGCATCCTATGATCATTTAGGGCTCCCCACATTAATTTCATAATTTTCTGATATCGTTTCAATAGAGAACCCGCAAACCCGCTTTCTAAACGTTTTGGCCAAAAACTAGTATCCTCGTAGCCCAAACCCTGGAACGGTCTTCGTATTCACGATCCTCGTGACGATACGATCCCGTGGGTATGTTTTCGTAATTTTTCGGACACGTTTACTAGTAGGGACATTTTCGTAATTTCGTTTTGTGTTTTTACTAATTACTTTGGCTAATGGGGTTTTAACTATTTTTATTTACCTTAATTATCTTCTTAATTACCCTAGCTAATCACCCTAACCCAACCCGTATCACCCTCATCCCCATCTAACCCCCACCCACTTTGTTAGCTCAAACCCCTACCCAATTCACCCATCTACCCTATTTCTCTAAACCTATAAATACTAACCCCCACCACCCAGTCTCTCCTACCCTCATCTCCCTCAGCCCACACTAACCCAGGGTATTTTTAAACCCGTAGCCTCTCTCCCCCACCGTAACTCTCTCTCTCCCGATCTCTCAGCCTCACCCCGCACCTCACCTCCGGCGGGCTTGACCGCCGTGTGCCCCGCCCTCGACCGCCGTGCGGCGACCGCCCCCATCCTTCATCACCCCGAGAGATCCGCCTCCGCCTCCGCCGCGAGCTCCTCTCCCAACCGCCGCTCCACCGGTCGCCGTCGACTGCCCCGCGACCCCCCGATACTGCCGCTGCCCTCTTCCCCTCTCGACGGCGATTCCGACGGCCTGCCCGTGCTTCCCGACCAGCAGGAGGCCCCCGCCGCCGCCTCAGACCCGCCCCCGACCTTCGCCCTCCGCCGTGTCGACCCGCTCCGACCACCGCCTGAGACCCCCCGCTGCGCCACCCTCCCTCGACGTTGCTGCCCTTCGCCACCGCCGCCGTACCGCCTTGCCCCGCCACCTTTCCGCCTCGGTCGCCGCCCCGCTCGCCGCCGAGCCCCCCCTCCGCCGCTGTCGCCTCTCTCTCTCTCCCCGCATGCAACGACGACGTCGCTGCGTAGGTAAATTTCGAAATGGCAAACTTGTAAATATGCCGAAAAGTCGTATTTTCGTATTTTATATTAATTAATAAATGGGTTTTAAGGTTATAAATCCATAAGTAAATATATAGGACCCAGAAAAATGTGCGACTACCTCTAGAAAATCAGAAATGACATTCTGGACCCAATGGCGCTAGTTTCGTCTCAATCCGACGCTTAGTTTTTCCAGAATTAATTTTTAAGCCTATAAGTTAAATCCGTTATTTTCATTCAAAAATCCGTATCTTCTTAGTTTTACGTAAACTAACACTTGAGAAAAATATATGTGATAATACTCTCCGAGACGGTCATTTTGACACCTCATTTGTAACATTCCGATGTAGATTGCATCCAGAATAAATTGTGGAATAAATACGTCACTAATTGAAAAATAGTTTTTAAATAGTTTTTGAGCTTTTAAAAATCCTAAAAATTACTATAATCTTCAGAAAAATATTCCTTCTTGCAGTAAAATTATTTTCACCATATATAGTCTATATAAAATTTTAGAACCGTTTTCGACACCGTTTCAATCAGTTTTAAAAATCAAAACGATCAGATGATTTAAATAGAAATGTAGCGTTCTTTAACCAAGTATTTTTGTGATTGCAGGTACCAATCTTCGTGCACCAGCTCTTCTAGCTCCAATCTCGTCTTGCCACGACGAGCTCGATAAAGTAAGTCACGACAAATTCTAAGTTTAGAAAACTAGTCTACTGTGCTTGCATGAACTTGTGACACTTCACCACTTATAGCCTCGAACGGCTATTTGACTTGAACCAAACTAGAGAACTAAAATGAAAGTAATCTACCAAAGATTACTTTGCCAACTTTCAACTTGGGTAAATTGTGTGCTAGCCACACTACCACGTGCTCAAAGCACGGAAGTAACAGCTTTTGGTGTTGGACTTGTCTTTATCCTACTTGCTGGTTTTCAATGAGGAAGTCAACCAGTTGACCTGGTGTGACTAACATGTGGAACATCCTGTGGAACAATCTTGTGAAGAACTTGTACTTGACACGTCACTGGGGTATTGGGGTAACTCACAGTTGCGAGAGTACGGGAGTGACTAGAGTTCGATCTTCCTGTCCTGTCGCCTGTGTTTCGGCGCCCTGTCCTGCTGCCTGCGTTTCGGCAAACCATCCTGCTGCCTGGGTATCGGCATTCGTCTGGGTAGCACCCAGGCAAGAGACGAACTGAACGGTCACATATTGTACTCTCCGACTTGAGTCACGTAGTTCTAGTGTAACTTGCACAGTTACTTTCTTTACAGTACATGCACTTTACTTTCCTTGCCAGTACAGTCACCGCACTTTACTTTCCGTACTTTTACTTTCTACACTTGTACAGACACTGCACCGTACTTTACTTTCACTTTGGTCTGCTTTGTCATACTTGTACAGTACCTCTCTTTCTTTATTTAGAATTGTTGTGACTTACCTACGGTTCCATCTTCGTGGCACCGCAGACGACGTACATATGGAAGCAGATGCTCTTGAGTTAATAGCGCCAGACTTCGACCATGAGACCGCAGCTTCCAGAGCTATTTTAAGTCGTGTACTTTCTTTCTTTCTTTTATCATTGTTGGAACATTTGTACGGTTCGGATTGTAATATTTGGACACTATTTGGGTATTTTTGTACATCTCTGCATCGTGGCTATTTTGACTTCACTGGTTAACTGCAGAACCTGCGCAAATATCAAATAAGTAACGGGCCCCCGAGAGCGGGTCGTTACAAGTTTGGTGGCCCTACGCAGGTCCTCGCTAACTACCTCGTGAACATTATAGCAAGATCAGGATGTACAATACAAAATACTCAAATTGAACTCGAGTACTGGTTGTCTCGAGTGTTCACCTGTATTGGATATACGGGTAAAGTGTCCTTATTACCATCTTCATTAGGTCTTCCTTACTTCCTTTGAACTCTTAACCCTTGCTTAGGAATTCGTGTTCCATTCTTGATTATACCTCTCTAGTACCCTCTTTTGCTAGCAGTTATAGTGATTTTTCGTTGGTTGGATTATCTACCCACTTCATCACCTTTCCTTCAGTTGATGATGGCACGCATTTAAATGATCAGCTTCCTTCAATGGACCATGATACCGGTCAATGTGCTTGGCTAAAGTCTGTTGGATCAACCTGGCTAGACTGGGCATAAGTGATCCTGGCTTAGCCACTTCCCTGGCCGTGTCCTGCTGGACCGCAAGGATGTGAATCGTGATTATGTAACGCCATCGATCTTCATCACTAGCACCCCTTTCTTTAGCTAGTGATAGCCTTCCGATTATTCTACAATTCTTCCTAATCGCTTTTAGTTCGTCTGAACTTTAGCTACGTTTATTCTAAGGAGGGTAGCATTCGATTTTCGATCACCAGAAGTCAAATTCGACAACGGAAGCGAATCGAAGGACGCTCAGAAGTATTGGAGGATAGTGCTGGTGATTTGAGACGAGCCAAACCTGACGTGTAAGTGTAGGCTGTTTGCATCTTTTGAACTCGTATTTCTCTTCTAGCCCCTACTTATATCTTGTACCCGATTTTCTCTCTCCAAGGGTTTGATTTCATTTCCCACCGACCACCTTCCTCCCCCCTCTTTATTTCGTTTGTCCGTTTCCCCCCTCGAGACTCGTGCCCGCCGAACCCTACCCTACCTAACCCCGACTTTCGGTGCCCCTCCCCCCGTTTTAACCCCGCTCCTTCCTCCGCAAGCCACCCCGTGGCTTCCCTCAGACATCACCCCCCCTCCTCCTCCCGGCCTCTTCCCCAAGCGAGCTCGATCGGACCCCGCATCGCCACTCCGATCTCCGATCCGCCAGCCTCACCCGAAGATCCGCCAGCTTCCACTTCGCTCCATCCCGTAGGCCCTAGCTCCCTGCCATGGATCGACAGCCAGTCGTAGCGCTCGCCGCCGTGGATCGCCAGCCGCCGATGGCCCACCAACGACCTTGGGGTCTGTTGGGCTTAGCAGCAACCCTTGCCGCCACCCTTGCTTTGGCCGTGTGGTCGGGATATTGGGAACCCGCCGCCATTGGTATCATTGGGAGCTCCTTTTTCTGGTTCTTCCCCCTTGAGCTGCCCAGCTTCGATTGCTTCTTAGGGGCGCTCCTTAATGTTTTTGGGTTCGTGAGTTTTTGGTCATTAAATTGCTTAGGGCTGATGGTGTTAGCCGTAGATATCGAATAATGGTATTGGGAAGCAGTATCCTTAGGATTTGGTATTGGATTCCTTTTGGCCTTAGGTGTTGAGATGAGATGCCAGTCTTGTGCTCTCATTTGGAGGACAGCTTTGATGATGGCTTACTGTTGGATGTTGTGGAGATTGCTGGAAGCAGTGGTGACAATGATCTTGATCCTTGAGAGTTGGACTTATATCTGCCTTTTGGTAACGATCTGGATATTGGATTGTAATTTAGTAGCATGGCAGATGAAGTCTTTGGTGCTCTGCTGGTTACGTTGTAACAGCTTGCATGCATTTGGATTAGTCCTCACGCTTTTGTATGCTATGGCGATGATTTACATGATTGAGACCATGTAATCATCATTTATAGACGTTCTGTCCTTATCTTTGGTGTACTTGCTTCTGACTTGTCACCTTATGTCCCAAGTTCGGTCAGATGTCATCATCGTCCTCATTATCATTTCCGAGTAATGCCATTATTTTATGTTTTGCCTGCTTGGTAAATCGGAAGTAGCTATGGTGATAATATATATTAGTCACATCCCTTATTTTCTTACCACATTTCATGTTATTTACAACCTGATTTACTAGGTTACTATTTTTCTATCATTTATTTGTTTGAGCTTCTTCATAAAATCAATTATTTTCAAAAGAGATTTTTAAATTCCGAGGACGGAATTATTTTTAAGGAGGGTAGAATGTAACGGCATGTATCTTTCCAATACATTTAAATTAAGTATTTAAAGTAATTTCATTTTAATTGTATTTTATAATGGTTTGTTAGGAGTCTTAAACTGATTTCAAAATTTCTTATAAAAATATTTTGAAGTACCAGACTAGTTATGGAGTATTTTAGTAAAATCGGATTTCGTCAAATACCTCTAAAAGATCGGATAAAAATTCATTTTCAGATATTGCAGTTTTGGGTCAATGAATTTATTTTCTATACAAACGTTTTCAAAACGATTTCAAACTTCTGCAGTAGCATCCTATGATCATTTAGGGCTCCCCACATTAATTTCATAATTTTCTGATATCGTTTCAATAGAGAACCCGCAAACCCGCTTTCTAAACGTTTTGGCCAAAAACTAGTATCCTCGTAGCCCAAACCCTGGAACGGTCTTCGTATTCACGATCCTCGTGACGATACGATCCCGTGGGTATGTTTTCGTAATTTTTCGGACACGTTTACTAGTAGGGACATTTTCGTAATTTCGTTTTGTGTTTTTACTAATTACTTTGGCTAATGGGGTTTTAACTATTTTTATTTACCTTAATTATCTTCTTAATTACCCTAGCTAATCACCCTAACCCAACCCGTATCACCCTCATCCCCATCTAACCCCCACCCACTTTGTTAGCTCAAACCCCTACCCAATTCACCCATCTACCCTATTTCTCTAAACCTATAAATACTAACCCCCACCACCCAGTCTCTCCTACCCTCATCTCCCTCAGCCCACACTAACCCAGGGTATTTTTAAACCCGTAGCCTCTCTCCCCCACCGTAACTCTCTCTCTCCCGATCTCTCAGCCTCACCCCGCACCTCACCTCCGGCGGGCTTGACCGCCGTGTGCCCCGCCCTCGACCGCCGTGCGGCGACCGCCCCCATCCTTCATCACCCCGAGAGATCCGCCTCCGCCTCCGCCGCGAGCTCCTCTCCCAACCGCCGCTCCACCGGTCGCCGTCGACTGCCCCGCGACCCCCCGATACTGCCGCTGCCCTCTTCCCCTCTCGACGGCGATTCCGACGGCCTGCCCGTGCTTCCCGACCAGCAGGAGGCCCCCGCCGCCGCCTCAGACCCGCCCCCGACCTTCGCCCTCCGCCGTGTCGACCCGCTCCGACCACCGCCTGAGACCCCCCGCTGCGCCACCCTCCCTCGACGTTGCTGCCCTTCGCCACCGCCGCCGTACCGCCTTGCCCCGCCACCTTTCCGCCTCGGTCGCCGCCCCGCTCGCCGCCGAGCCCCCCTCCGCCGCTGTCGCCTCTCTCTCTCCCCGCATGCAACGACGACGTCGCTGCGTAGGTAAATTTCGAAATGGCAAACTTGTAAATATGCCGAAAAGTCGTATTTTCGTATTTTATATTAATTAATAAATGGGTTTTAAGGTTATAAATCCATAAGTAAATATATAGGACCCAGAAAAATGTGCGACTACCTCTAGAAAATCAGAAATGACATTCTGGACCCAATGGCGCTAGTTTCGTCTCAATCCGACGCTTAGTTTTTCCAGAATTAATTTTTAAGCCTATAAGTTAAATCCGTTATTTTCATTCAAAAATCCGTATCTTCTTAGTTTTACGTAAACTAACACTAGAGAAAAATATATGTGATAATACTCTCCGAGACGGTCATTTTGACACCTCATTTGTAACATTCCGATGTAGATTGCATCCAGAATAAATTGTGGAATAAATACGTCACTAATTGAAAAATAGTTTTTAAATAGTTTTTGAGCTTTTAAAAATCCTAAAAATTACTATAATCTTCAGAAAAATATTCCTTCTTGCAGTAAAATTATTTTCACCATATATAGTCTATATAAAATTTTAGAACCGTTTTTGACACCGTTTCAATCAGTTTTAAAAATCAAAACGATCAGATGATTTAAATAAAAATGTAGCGTTCTTTACCCGAGTATTTTTGTGATTGCAGGTACCAATCTTCGTGCACCAGCTCTTCTAGCTCCAATCTCGTCTTGCCACGGCGAGCTCGATAAAGTAAGTCACGACAGATTCAAAGTTTAGAAAACTAGTCTACTGTGCTTGCATGAACTTGTGACACTTCACCACTTATAGCCTCGAACGGCTATTTGACTTGAACCAAACTAGAGAACTAAAATGAAAGTAATCTACCAAAGATTACTTTGCCAACTTTCAACTTGGGTAAATTGTGTGCTAGCCACACTACCACGTGCTCAAAGCACGGAAGTAACAGCTTTTGGTGTTGGACTTGTCTTTATCCTACTTGCTGGTTTTCAATGAGGAAGTCAACCAGTTGACCTGGTGTGACTAACATGTGGAACATCCTGTGGAACAATCTTGTGAAGAACTTGTACTTGACACGTCACTGGGGTATTGGGGTAACTCACAGTTGCGAGAGTACGGGAGTGACTAGAGTTCGATCTTCCTGTCCTGTCGCCTGTGTTTCGGCGCCCTGTCCTGCTGCCTGCGTTTCGGCAAACCATCCTGCTGCCTGGGTACCGGCATTCGTCTGGGTAGCACCCAGGCAAGAGACGAACTGAACGGTCACATATTGTACTCTCCGACTTGAGTCACGTAGTTCTAGTGTAACTTGCACAGTTACTTTCTTTACAGTACATGCACTTTACTTTCCTTGCCAGTACAGTCACCACACTTTACTTGCCGTACTTTTACTTTCTACACTTGTACAGACACTGCACCGTACTTTACTTTCGCTTTGGTCTGCTTTGTCATACTTGTACAGTACATCTCTTTCTTTATTTAGAATTGTTGTGACTTACCTACGGTTCCATCTTCGTGGCACCGCAGACAACGTACATATGGAAGCAGATGCTCTTGAGTTAATAGCGCCAGACTTCGACCATGAGACCGCAGCTTCCAGAGCTATTTTAAGTCGTGTACTTTCTTTCTTTCTTTTATCATTGTTGGAACATTTGTACGGTTCGGATTGTAATATTTGGACACTATTTGGGTATTTTTGTACATCTCTGCATCGTGGCTATTTTGACTTCACTAGTTAACTGCAGAACCTGCGCAAATATCAAATAAGTAACGGGCCCTCGAGAGCGGGTCGTTACATTCCCTCTCACTCAGATGATGTGGGTGGGGCTTGGGGCTGATTTGCCGTCGCCTCCGGGTCGACAGCCGATGGTCGCCACATTCTCCTCCATTTTTTTGAAGTTGAACTTGGTCTCTTGCCAACATTCTGACTAGTGTGGTCCTAACTAGGGATGGTAGTAATGACCTGACACGACCGGCCCGACCCGGCTTTGACCCGGCCCGACGCGACTTGCAGACGGGTCGGTTCAAGCTTAGGCTTTGTATGCGCCCCGGCCCGCCCCGATAAACTATAGAGGTTCTTAAAAACTTACTATTTTGATGCGGACCATGCAGTCAGGCAATAACACATAACTCATATTCTGTTCCAATGTTCTTCCAATTGGGCCAATTCCCAATCCCAAATAACCAAATAAATCACAATTCTCCTAATTCCCAAATAAAACTTTTATTTGGGATTCATAAGGATGACAGTAATGACCTGACCCGACTGGCCCGACCCGGTTTTAGTAAGAAATTACCCGCACCACTCCGGCCCGAGACCCGCCCCGTCCCGGCCTGTAGATGGATCGGTACAAGCTTGGATAGTTAAATACCCGTCCCGACCCGCAATATTGCCATTCCTAGTCCCAACTCTGCCATCTGTTAGTCACGATCTTGGTTTGTGGGCAGCTGCAGCTTTGGGCCTTGCTTTCACTGGGCCGAATACTTTATGGGTGCTTGCCTATGAACTGGATTCGAACCACATCTTAAACAAATTTTATATTACCTCAACTGAATCGGGCTACAACTTCAACAATCCCCATGAAACCAACACTTTTCGTTCTTGACATGGGTGCCTGTGAAACTGGACTCGAGCTGCAACTTTATCAGACAAGCATGAATTAGATACCAACCAAATCCCCTCTTTAAAGAAAAGCTGCTACTCAAATCTACTCAGATGGAATTCACGCTAAATAACCTTATAAACTTCTCAACGGTTACCCTCCATTTCCTTTTTGTTCCTTGACTCTTCATCCCTCGTGTCTCCTTAAAACTAAAAAAAAGCTAGATTGCTAATCTCACCGACAGACCCCCAAAGTCCAAGTTCTTGAGTAGCAGTGAAGAAATCTACTCGGTTGCAAGTCACCGGTCGGCAGTCGGTTGGGCCTCAAATCCAAACACAATCGACTTTTCACATCTTTATCTTTTTATTTATTTTATTTTATTTTTGAAAAAGAAACTTTTCCACACTTTTGGCCATACCATTGACAATACTCTTGGGATTATATTTTACCATTTTCCAAAAATATTATAGTGCACTTTGAAAATAACAGAAAGCTAAACTGAACTTTATTTTTCCTAAAATATGACCTTAAGTCGTTTCAAGATTGATAAATTTTTTAAAACGTTGGTAGTGATATATTGAGCCGGGGCCTGTCGGAGCTGGGTTTCAACCAGACCTGGCCGTGGGGGTCTCATGCATACAAGTTCAAAAGTTATAGATGTCCTCAGAAAGTACTCGAGAGCAACTAGGGAGGTCAGCCTTATCAAGGTGTTAGCACGGCTCTTTCAAGTTAGTCTGCTTTCACCGATTCTGGTCGGCAAGCATCCAGCAGGGACGACCTCCACAAGATTAGCTCCATATCGCTAGCAAGGGCAACTTTAAAGAGGTCTGATCCTTCAGACATCAGCAACTCCACAAGGATAACCTCCGTGAGGTTGGCTCCTTGCCATCAAGGTTCATACAAAGATGACCTCCACATGGTCAGCCCTTTCAGCAGCTACGCTCTATAAGAGTGACATCCACAAGGTCGGCTCCTTTAGCAGCTGTTTCAGAGTGTTTTCTCACTACAAAGCGTTGACCGTGGAGAACCCGGTCAACGTGGTCAAGGGGCCCGCTTTGGGTCCCTCGGGGGCTTCGAATCGGTGCAGAAGGGGCGAGGGGAAGCCTCAGCCCTGGTTGAGACGCTCGGCCTCGGACAGACGAGCGCGTCCTCGGAGATAGGACGACGAGGGGAAGCCTCGGTCGTCCGGCTAGATGCGTGTTCGGCGAAGGGCGAGGGGAAGCCTCGGCCCGGGTTGAGACGCTCGGCCTCGGTGGTTTGCGCTTGGCTTCGGCGATCGGACGACGAGGGGAAGCCTCAATCGTCCGGCAGGTTGCGTGGTCGGCGAGGGGCGAGGGGGAGCCTCGGCCCGTTGATCAGCTGTCCACCTGTGTAGACGAGAACGCTCGTCAGGGGGCCGGACCTTGGTTCCGGCCAAATCCCCTCCGATGCCTAAGTCAGACAGAGATCTGAGAAAGGAGGCCCGGCGGAGACGGTCCGACTCGTGATGAGATCGTAACGGCGTCTCTCGGCGCGAGCGGGGGAGGAAGGAGATGAATTGGGGGAACGAGGTCGTTGATGGAGTACCTTAGGTTTTGTTACCTCAGATGCGGTCCTTTTCTTCGTCGTCCTCCTAGCCCTTTTGTAGAGCTCCCGGCGTGATTGCCTCTGGCCCACGTCCCACGCCTGCCCTCGATCGTGCCCCATCAATCCGGCCCCTCGCCGCCGCTCTCTTCGCCCTTCCAGCACCTCCCCATTACCGCCATTTAGTGGTCGCGCATTCGGGGGAACGGTTTTCGCAGGAGTGGGCGAGTGACTTAGCGGGTTATCGGGGCCGAGTCGGATCGACATTCGAGAAGATCCCTTACAGGGCCTTTGCTGAATGGGCTTGAGGATGCAGATGGGCTCTCGACCAGTAGTCGGGCTCCTGGGCTCGTGTCTTTTGGGGTCTCGGTCAAATAGGCGTAACAATTGCCCCCATCGGTCGAGTTGATTAGCTTCGGCCTGTTCGGCTCGGTCGATGTGACTCCTGCCGATTTTGACAAGCTCGCCAGTCGATGCCGACTCATTTATTAGTCGTCATCATGAGTGGGCCCGTTCGATATTTTTAAGGCGCGGGCTCCGAAGCGCCATTGGTCCTCTGATGCCGCCACGTGTGGCTGCAAATTTACCCCCATCGTTCGCGGGGCCGTCTTCAATCGAGAAGCTGAGGGGTTCGGGCGCCGCCATCGGTGGGATCGATCGGCCTCGGCTAGCTTGGTATAACCGCTACGCCTCCTGGGGTTCCGAGTGGCGCTTCAGCCGAGGCGTGGTCATAAATGTAGGTCATGATGAGGCGGATCGATTGGACTTCCCCTGGCGCCGATTTCGAAACGCCGCCAGTTCTTCGAAGCCTGCCGCGCGTTCTTGTCAGCCGCTTCGAATTCGCCCCTGCGCCCAGTATATAAGATCCTCAGCCGCGTTGATCTCCCCTCCACCCTTGCTCCTCCCGGTATTCAAAGCTTTCCGCAACTCGGAGTTTCCCGTCGCCTTCGCTTTCTTGCCTTCTCTGAACTAGTCGAAAAAGGTAATTCCTCTCTCGCTTTCATCTCATGGCTGCTCTTAGGATAGGCGGTTCTGGTCAAAGGGCGAGGGATCCTCCGGAGTCCAGGCGGGGCGAGCCCCGGCTAGGGGAATCAGGTTCCCCCGCCGGGAGTCGTTCTCTTCAAGATAAGGGGAAGGGGAAACTTTTTCCAGACTACGCCCGTGATGACGTGGCGTCGGCTGCCGTGCGGCTTAATGTGCCCCCGGTTGTCCTCCGTACGCCGTCGAGGACTCCTCCTTCGGTGGCCGCGGAGATCCGGGAAAGATATCTCTGCTTCCCATACGAGGTTCGAGTTCCATTTGTCGACGAGCGGATTTGCCTTCTGAGGAGTAATGAGGTCGGCGCCTACGTCGAGATGTTCCGCCTGGGTCTTCGCTTCCCGCTCCATCCCTTCTTCATCCAGGTCATGGAACATCTCACGGTGTCCCTGTGTCAGTTCACCCCGTGTTCGATCGCGGTACTGACGGGCTTCGTAACGCTCTGCTGTACCCGTGGTCTGGAGCCGTCTCTCCCCATTCTCTTCCACTTTTACCAGGTCCAGACGGTCAGTCCGGGGTCATGGCTGCTACTCCGAGCCCGTTCGAGGAGGGAATGCCTGATCGGGTTGCCCCGCTGGTCAGGGGATTGGAACTCGGATTATGTCTTCGTGGTCTTCTTGGGTGAGGCCCAGATTTTGACAAGTTGGGGAGCGTCTGTCCAACCTCGCCCGCCACTAGCCCTTTCGGATGTTGATCAGGCAGCCGTCGTGACGCTGTCGGCTCTTCCTTTGGAATCGAAGTCCATCTGGCCTTTGTTGGATGACCTACTCCTGAAGGCCATCTTGTGGTCCCCGGGTAGGTCGCTTTTTCCTCCTCGGACTGCCCTGCGACTCATCCTGATTTCGGTTTCCTTTGCAGGGATGGCAGGCCGCGAGTTCGTCCGTGACGTCGATGAGCTGATCCGTCGTGGAGCTGCTCGGAGCCGAGGCAGTACCTCCGGAAGGGCGCCTCGACAGACCGTTGAGGAGGAGGTGCGCCGAGCCGAGCCCTCCGTGGGCAAGGTAGTTGAGGAGGATGTGCGCCGAGCCGAGCCCTCCGTGGGCAAGGTAGTGGCCGTGCCTCCTGCCTCTTCTTCTGGCGATCCCCTCCCCGGGGGCATAGTAAAGGCCGGACCTGCCCCACCAGCCCGAGAGGCAGGGGGTAATGACGGGTCCGGTGTAGTCCCCCTCGCCCTCGGAGCGTCCCCTCCCGTCCCCGAGAGTGGAGATGGGGCAAGGCGGAAGCGCTCTCCTCCGGCGCTCGTGGTGCCTCACGGAGGGAAGAAGAGGAAGGAGGATGCGGAGCCCTCCAGCCCGGCCAGTTCTGTGCCTCCTGCAGGCACCACCGGGGATCTTCAGGTGACTCTGACAACCACCCCCATCGCAGCGTCCCCGCTTCCGTCCCCGGGAATCGGAGCGCTATTGGCGAGCCATATGGCTTCCCTCGATGTTGCCCCCGGGAGTTCGGTGTTCGCCGACCGAGCCCTAGCCCAGCAGGTGGCCGAGAGCTCCGTCTTCCCTCGGGACCGCAGCACCCTCGAGAAGATTCCCGCCGACATGGTGTCGGATTCTTTGGTTTGGGCCCTTCAACAGGTTCGGCCCTCTCGCAGTCCTTTCTTTCCCTTCACTCCCTTTTTAGCTCATGTCCCGTTTTTCAGGGGTCGACGCTCGCCGTGGAGCTGCAGCGGCGAGCCATCCTCCTGAGGAAGCTGGAGGAGTCCACCATGAAGGCTCAGGAGCGGACCGGGGCGGCCGAGGTGGCCATGATGGAGGCCCAGATGGAGTCTCGGCGCCTCAACCTCCGTGTGGCCGCGTTGGAGGGACAAGTGGGTTACCTCCAAGGAAAGCTGGAGGATGCTCATCAGTCGGCTGAGGAGGCGGCGGAGTCGTTCCGCCTGGAGAGGGAGGAGCTTCAGAGGGAACTGTCGGATCGGCGCCAAGTGATGCGGCTTGCAGAGGAGGTGGAGAAGGGCGTCGTCGAGACCCTGGGGATGAGGATCCTCGAGGTCCTCAGGGTGGCCTTCGGTAAGTACGAAGACCTCATCGCCCCTCGGATCGTCGAAGTCGTCCAGTCTTCCTTCCGGGAATGTGCGGAGCGTGTCCGGCAGGCCCCTCCGTCGGTCGATCCCCCACGCTCCGAGCAGGGCGAAGTGCCCGAGGATGTGTCCTCCCGAGCTCGGGCTCCCTAAGCAGTTCCTCCCGGCCTTATCCTCAAATTTTTCAGCATCCGCTTCGCTTTGGGCCAGTCTACTTGAAATGGATCCCTGGCCCCAGCTGTCTCCTTCGGCTTCGTCGATGGCTCCGTGGCCAATAATTGCTGGTTGCATGGCTGCTAGCTTGGGCTACCTACTTTGGGTCTTTTGTCAACCAATTTTGCTCTGTCGATGTCGATCTGGCTTCTGTAGGGTGTTTTCTTCGCCTCGATCCCCTGTAAATAAGACACATTTTTGTACTCTGGTTAACTATTATAAAAGAAATTGACTTACTCGGACTTCTCGTGTACTTTGCGTTGTCGCCTTGTTCTTGGCCTAGGACTGGTCGACGTTGGCGTTGGCTGGGGGGGATTCTCCCCAGACTTATGGGTGTGAGAGTCGGTCGGCGAAGGCAAAAGCTCCTCGGCTTAGGACCGGTCGGCGTCCGTGTCTCGGGGGAGTTGCCCCCAGACTTATGAGCACGAGAGTCGGTCGGCGAGGGTAAAGCTCCTCGGCTTAGGACCGGTCGGCGTCCGTGCTTGCTGGGGGAACTGTCCCAGGCTTATGGGCGCGGAAGTCGGTCTGCGAGGGCCAAGCTCCTCGGCTTAGAACCGGTCGGCATTCGCGCTGGCTGGGGGGATCGCCCCCAGACTTATGAGCGCAGGAGTCGGTCGGCGAGGGCAAAGCTCCTCGGCTTAGGACCGGTCGGCATCCGTGCCTGCTGGGGAAATTGCCCCCAGTCTTATGAGCGCAGGAGTCAATCGGCGAGGACACAGCTCCCCTTCCTCCTCCAGTGAGGCGGCGGTCCCCAGTCTCTTGCGCTATTGGTGACATGTCAATTCCGTCGGGGATTTAAGAAAAGACCAAAAAGGGAATGCATTTGTACTCTCAAGAGTCCTGTCGGACCGGTACATTTGGAGGAAAGGAATAAGAAATGAAACTAGACAGAGGGACGTAAACCTAGATAGCTCCCTCTTACTAGGCTGCAACCGGGGGGAGAGACATCGCCCGCTCACTCTATGATACGGAGGGGACCTTGGACGGTGTTGATCTTCTTCCCCTTGTCTGGCTGCATGGAGGTCCCTTCTCCGTGGGCCGGCTCGTCGGCCTGGTTCCTGGCGTGCCCCCGGCTCATCAGCTTCTCAATGTCCTTCTTCAAATGCCAGCAGTCTTCGGTGTCATGACCATCGTCCTTATGGTACTTGCAGTACTTCTCCCTGTTCTTCCCACCTCTTCTAGCCTTCGGTGGGGGGCGATCAGCTCGCTCTTCCTTCTGTACTTGGGCGAGGACGGCGTCTGGGGTGGTATCCCTCGCACTTTCTCCCCGCTGCCTGTTCCTCGGCCTCTTCTCGGTCCGGTATCCTTCGGGGCTGACTCGTCCGCCGTCGCCGCGCTTGGTCCCTCGAGTGGCTTTTCCTGCGTCCTCGGCCAAGGCCTCCTCGGTCAGCATGAAGCGTTCGGCCCTCGCCATGTCCCGGGGAGGTCCCTTGGGGGATCGTTGTGTAGGGACTTCTTGAGGCCTCGGTGGCGAAGCCCTTTCTTAAGGGCCGTCTGGACCACCAGGTCGGGAGGGTTGTTCACGTTCAGCCTTTCCGCATTGAAGCGGCGCATGAACTGTCGGAACGGCTCGGCCGGGCCTTGCACCACGTTGAACAGATGTTCAGCACCAGGTTTGATCAGCCTCCCCGCCATGAACTGTTTGCAGAACAACTGGGTGAGTTGCTCGAAGCTGTCGATGGAGCGGCCGGGCAGGCTGTGGTACCAGGTCCTTGCCGCTCCCCTGAGAGTAGAATAGAAGCCCCGGTAAAGCAGGTCATCGTCAGCTCCCTGGAAGGCCATGTCCCCCTCGTAGTCCATCACGTGGTGTCCCGGGTCCCCTATTCCGTCGTACTTCCCCAGCACTGGGATCCTGAATCGAGAGGGGACCCGTGCGTCGGTTATTCTCCGTGATAAGGGGCACCGGTCTCCGTGGATCCCCCCAGGGATGCGGTATTCGCCTGCCTCTGGCTCGATCGAGGGTGGAGGAAGCACAGGCGTCGGCAGGGCTGGCTCTGCGACCCTCGCCACGCTTGGGGTTGGGCTGACCCGACGTTCCCGACTCCTCCTGCGGGAGCTCCTGCTCCACCGCGATCGGTCTCTTGAGTGGTGTCGTTCGCTTCTCCTGCGACGGGACGACCGTGACCGACGAGATGATGCCGTCATCGATTCGCCCTCCGTCCCTTCGGTTTCTCTTCGGCTCCTTTCACGATAAGGGGAGGAGGCGCGTGACCTCGCCTGACGAGAGCCGTGCAGCGTGAATCGACGCTCCGTGTTCGGTTTCAGGGTCCCGTGGTCGTCGACCACGGCAGACCGCAAGTGCGGGGGACCCCCCGCCCATCGATGGCTATCGTCCAACGTGCCTCCGTTGGACGGCGCAGGGCCGACGAGCTGCTGCACCGTCACGACCAATGTCTGGAGGCTCGCGTTGGTCTCCTGAGCCAGGGCGCGGAGCTGTCCCTGCGTGGCCAGTTCTGAGCCGCCGGTCTCTTCGGTTGAGAGGGCGGGGTGGTCGCCGACGGGCATGTCCTCGGGGTTGCCGTTTGATGCGACATTCCCTTCCTCCGAGATGGGGGGCATGCGCTTCCTTCCATTGCTGGCTCGTGCCATTGTTGGTGTGGTTTGTTACTTCGTGGGACGGTTTTCGTTCCCACAGACGGCGCCAGATGTTTCAGAGTGTTTTCTCACTACAAAGCGTTGACCGTGGAGAACCCGGTCAACGTGGTCAAGGGGCCCGCTTTGGGTCCCTCGGGGGCTTCGAATCGGTGCAGAAGGGGCAAGGGGAAGCCTCGGCCCTGGTTGAGACGCTCGGCCTCGGACAGACGATCGCGTCCTCGGAGATAGGACGACGAGGGGAAGCCTCGGTCGTCCGGCTAGATGCGTGTTCGGCGAAGGGCGAGGGGAAGCCTCGGCCTGGGTCGAGACGCTCGGCCTCGGTGGTTTGCGCTTGGCTTCGGCGATCGGATGACGAGGGGAAGCCTCAATCGTCCGGCAGGTTGCGTGGTCGGCGAGGGGCGAGCGGGAGCCTCGGCCCGTTGATCAGCTGTCCACCTGCGTAGACGAGAACGCTCGTCAGGGGGCCGGACCTTGGTTCCGGCCAAATCCTCTCCAATGCCTAAGTCAGACAGAGATCTGAGAAAGGAGGCCCAGCGGAGACGGTCCGACTCGTGATGAGATCGTAACGGTGTCTCTCGGCGCGAGCGGGGGAGGAAGGAGATGAATTGGGGGAACGAGGTCGTTGATGGAGTACCTTAGGTTTTGTTACCTCAGATGCGGTCCTTTTCTTCGTCGTCCTCCTAGCCCTTTTGTAGAGCTCCCGGCGTGATTGCCTCTGGCCCACGTCCCACGCCTGCCCTCGATCGTGCCCCATCAATCCGCCCCCTCGCCGCCGCTCTCTTCGCCCTTCCAGCACCTCCCCATTACCGCCATTTAGTGGTCGCGCATTCGGGGGAACAGTTTTCGCAGGAGTGGGCGAGTGACTTAGCGGGTTATCGGGGCCGGGTCGGATCGACATTCGAGAAGATCCCTTACAGGGCCTTTGCTGAATGGGCTTGAGGATGCAGATGGGATCTCGACCAGTAGTCGGGCTCCTGGGCTCGTGTCTTTTGGGGTCTCGGTCAAATAGGAGTAACAGCAGCTACACTCTACAGGGGCGACCTCCATTGGGTCAGCTCTTTCAGTAGCCATTCTCCACAGAAATGACCTTCATATGGTTGGCTACCCGACAGCAACAACTTTGCAAGGATGACCTCCACGAGATTATCTCCTTAGCATTATGGCTCTTCAGGACGACGTCAAGGACACACACCCGAGGTCGGCTCATTTGGCCGCATCGTCCAAGAGTATGCCCGCTTGATTAGCTTCTATAAATACCATGCGTGATCTTCGGTGATCCCCTCTCCAGCAAAAAATCGTCCAGATTCATCCAACCACGTAGCAAGCAAGCATGCTTAATTTTATAGTCTGCGGGTTTACTTCCTTATTCATTCACCGCACAATCTGAGGAATTAGTTACACGTCGAAGATTATGGATCTCCAAAACTCCTGCTGATGTGGCATAACCAAAACTCAGCCTATAAGTATATGGGATCAGTGATGTGTCATAATATTCCACATTTTATCTATATGTTTACACGTCAAAATGTTTGCTTAAATCCCGATTTTATTCGCTTTTACGCTAATAACCGGAACTATTTGACTTTAAGAGCGTTTGTTTGCATTTCAGGGAATATCGAGCAATTCGGAGTATATTGGGGAAGATGGACAGACACCAAAACCGGAGCACCAGTGGTGCCGCATTTGACGACTCAAAAGCTGCTGGGGAGAAATGGGGGAACAAGAAAGAAGAAGCAAAGGAGCCAAGAAAAGGAGGAAGAAAGGAGGGCAATTAAAGGAGAAGAGAAGAGTTTCCTAGATCGCTCGGCCAAGCGCATCATGCGCTCGGCCGAGCTGAGACACCAAAGGGATAGGCCGAGCTTTCAAAGGAGTGCTCGGACGAGCAACTTGACCCACTCGACCGAGCGACTAAGTCGCTCGCCCGAGCCAGCTGTCAGGAGAGCTCCTATTTTTGCCCTTCAAATCTCTGGAGTGTTGGAGCTTAAAGCGCTCGGTCGAGAGAGGTTTCACTTGACCGAGCGGTGCTTGGTCCCCCTGAGCGAGATAGATTCCTCAAAGAACCACTTGGCTGAGTGCCCGCCCCTCAGTGTGACCAGCTGGAAACACCAAGAGGGCGCTCGGTCGAGCGTTCCATGCGCTCGACCGAGCGTTATGTCGGGAGATCGCTTTTTAGGGGGTATCTAGGGGTTTTGGGGGGAGGCTATAAATAGGACTGTTGAGCAATCATTTGGGGAGGCCTTTTTTTTAGCACCTTTCTCTTATTTTCTATCTTTGGGGATGATTTTCAGAGGTTAGGCTATGCCCTAGGCCCCCTCTTGGATGTTTATGTGCCGGATCTTCATTAGATAAGTATTCTTCGTTGTTAATTCTCTGTTGTTATCTTTCTTATGTATTTTGCTGTTTGAATCCTTTATTGCTTTCATTTTACTTGCTTATGATGTTAAATCTTGTTGTCCCCATCTCTTGTGTAATGATTTAGTAGATTTATTGCTAGGATTAGGGAAGAACCCTAGGATTCTAGGGTTAGGGTGATGGGTTAACCTTAGTTGGACGAATCTAGGATTGCTCTATGGTAGTTTGGATAAGGGGTTTTGGGTGATTAGCATTTGGATCTGAGTATCGCGAAGGCGGCTCCATATCCTAAGGAGAATCCCCACGAATCTGATTGGGGTTTAGCGACCATCTTCTAGGGCTCATGACCACGAGCGTGACTCGTGCGCTAGGGTCGATTACTAAACCCCGATCCGCTAGTCGGTGACTACGAGAGTAGCCCGACTGCCTGAACCAACCGTAGAGTGGTATCCTATTCCGTAGATCATGAGAGAGAATATGGATTTGTGGTATGGGAACCAAGTGTCGAGCGTAATGCACGCGTCCCCATGCAAAGCCGATTGCAAAAGCACGGCTGCGCATGTGGAGGCATTAGACGAGCGTGACGACGAAAGTCAAGGGCTTGTTTCCATCTCTGGATGTGACACTCCTATCCGCATTCGTCGTTCGATGAAGGGATCCTTGACCTGTTATCCAAACCTGAAAGCCCTAGTGGGGATTCCCGACACCCTATTGATCTTTCTCTCCATTGTTTTCTCTTTGTTCTTTTTGTTCTCTTTTTGTGTGGAGTCTTTGGTCGTTCCTTGTTGATCGTGACACCCTCGCTTTCCACTTCCATCGCCATTACAACCTCCTTCGTAATCCATCTCTACCAATAAATTCGAAGTCCAATCAACCTAGGAATCGATAGTTAGTGTGACAACTGCCTCCCTGTGGATTCGACCCCAAACTCATCAGAAATATATTGCTCTGACACCCTTCACTTGGGGGGTGATGGTGTGCATTACCCTTTTTTGGGGGTGCGCATCCTTGTAGAACAACAAAATAGCGCCGTTACCGGGGAGGCATTCCGCCATACTATCTATTTATCACAATTAGGTTGTTAGACTTCGAATAAAAACAAAAATTTATAAAAAGAAACAAAAAGAGATTTTTCCCTACCACTCGCTATATTATTATCTTTATCTCCTTGTACCACTGATATCTTTTCTAGGTTGTTTGTTTTGACTATTCAGGTACAATGGAGCAATTTCGGGATCATTCAGGCGAATATTATTCGGTACAATATGAGGCTCCAATGGAAGAATACAGATATTATCCACAGGACCCATATTATCAGATGGATGGATATGACCACTACTTAGAGTGCTATGCCTACTGCGAGTCTTGTGACGTGGAGGGACACATGCCTTACGAAAGTCGCGTCTGTCTCTTAAGTCCGGACCATCCCATCAATTTGGTACTCGTGCAGATAGAGGAGAGCAGAGCAATTCTTAATTTTCGACATGAAGAAACCTGTGCCAAGCTGAAGGAGGCCCTCGATCAACTACAACACACGGTCGATGATATCAGCAGGACTCCTCCATCTCATGAACCTGAGGGAGAGAATGAGGACACATTCTAGGGCATATTGAGTAGCATTGTGGACGAAGTTTGGTCTACTGGTCCAATGAAGCTAGTTGCAGGTAATCCTTCCAAGCGTAAATTTCACAATTTTATTACTCATCGCATCTCTTCTGCAGGTATCATTGATGATGGAGTTCACGCTCGAGTTGAGGGGGACAAGATATATTTTTATACCGTAGAAAAGATGCCTGAGCCCATAGTGTCACCTGCACCTGCCGTTGAGAGTGCCAAGCCATGTCATCCGGCGACTCGAGTTCTAGGACGGAAACGAAGACATAGGCGTAAAAAGGAGAAGATGAAATTTACTGGCTCGAGCCCGACCCGTCCAGCGGGCGGGTCAGAACACGCCTGCACAGTGTGGGCGGGTGCTGGACTGAGCCCACCTGCACAGCGGGCGGGTTTGACTCGCCCGCCTAGTGCGGGCAGGTGCGGGTTCGACCCGCTGGTGGGTCCGGGTTATGGGAAAACCCTAGAGTTATTACGACGGCTGCAATTTTAACTGAATTTGTGACTTTTTGCTCAACTTTGAGCAATTGTTTGAGGGGCCAAACGAAGTCGAAATTCGTCTCTGTTTGTTCATATGCATTCACCATTCAAAGCTCTTCGAATTGATATGTTGTAACACTTCCGAATCCCAACGGTGAGAGAGAAATAGTTGGTTGAAATTGAGCCTTAGTGTAAGGCAAAACTAATCCCAATTTTCTCCACCAATTAATTCTCATATCTATTAATCCTACATCGCTCGTGAGACGAGCAAGGGGGTCTGGCCTCCTATAAAAATAAGGGTCGACACCACTTGGAAAAATTGCACCAAGTCTCTGAATCGAGTAGCTCCGAAAAGTTTTTGAGCACGCTCGATTCAAGACGAAAAATTATTCTTTCCTTCTCTACTTTTTCGATTCCTTCGTTCACATCCTAGCAAGACGATGAGGAGGATTGGATGCGATCCGAAGTCTAAGACGCAGATCGCTCTCAAAGTGAAACTTTCTTCGGCGGTTGATTGACACGGAGGCGTGGTGTCGGCTCGCTTCGGGTAGAGTAGTTTAGAGGTGCGGAGGCGACTAGCTTCGAGGGAGGCCAAAGTCCGTTGCTGAAAACAACTCTTTGATTTTTGCGGAGGCAAAGTTCCGGGTATGTATTTTATTGCATTTTATTTATTTAATTGCAGTAGTTTAGATCTATTTTGGGGCTGGTCAAACCCACCCCAAGATAGTAGATATCCTGGCTAGGGTCTTTGATATTCTTAGGGTACATTATTAAATAGTTTAATAATTATTTTTCCGCAGGTATTTTAATTCTTTTGTCCGTCCGACGTAGGACGTGCGCATAATTATGCCCTAAGGGTCCCCTAAAAGCCAACATTTATGATCGTTGAACATTCATATCAATACTTTCATTTTGTTAATCATCTCATAGAGATTAAATAGAATTATTTATTGTGTAAGATTAGTGAAAATTTAGCCATGATTAAATTAATGAATTCTTGCTTTATTCTTAAAAGCTCATTAATTTTGGCACAATCATTTATTTATTGATTTTTAGTGGGTTTCTTCTCTAGCGAAAGAGTCGTTAGGCTAATTATATGGACCCAACTTAATTGTGGGTAGCAAATGCTTAAGGAGTTTCATTTTAGGTTGTTTTGTTATTGGATAACAGATGCTCTAAGCACATGACTGAAAACCTAGATTGCTTAACTCAATCCAAATGAAGGATGGTGGTACTGTCACATTTAGATATAATAAAAAGGAAAAGATAGTTGGCATTGGTAATGTCAGTGAAAATCTGAACTTTTAATAGAAGACATTAATTTAGTTTATGGTCTTAAGCATAATTTGCTTAGTAGTACTCTATTATGTGATAGAGGCTATAATGTTGTTTTTACTATTGATTCATGCTTAACATATGATGAGGTCATGCAACATGTGTTAATTAGAGGTAGACGTAGAGATGATATCTACACTTTATGCCTATGCAATTATGATTCAAAAGTATATTTAGTTGCATTATTATGTGACCCTCTTCTTTGGCATAGAAGATTTGATCATGTAAACATTAAGAAAATAAATAAGATATGTAGGAAGGATTTGGTAAACGGTTTACTAAAAACTCATTTTAAATTAGAAAAGATTTGTGAATCTTGTCAACCTGGCAAGTTGCATGATTGAACCAGAAAACGCATAAAGGCACGCCTTCCACTCCCAAGCGTAGGAGCGTCAATGCAATAAAAAATAACCGGTGAGTACCAGGTCGGATCACATGGACAAGTCGTTCTAAATTCACAAAATTTGATCGGCAAAGAAAAATAAAGCGTGTTACAACCAACTCGCTAACGTGAAATGGAAGTGAGAAAAAGTGTGGTGAATCTAAATTCCTAACCTAAGTAAGTAGGGTTGAGAGTCAAATGGGGATTTAGGATAGCTAAGCGAGGAGCATGGGTTGTGGGTTCACCAATGTTGGTTTTAATCAAGCTCAAATTATCCACATATAACTCAATTGATCATCCGGCTAAGAAAACTCAATCGAAAAATTTAGCATTAAAGAACATAACAATTTGCAATAAGATTGGATGCATCATCATATCATTAATCAAATATGAACAAGGTCTCTTCTCAAAGTGTGCCCTCTCGAGACTTAACCAATGAAATTGTGCCCTAACAATTCATCCAACATTAACATGATAATAGGCAAGAAGTAATTAGAACTAAAATTAACAACCAACCATCATGAATCACAACCCAAGCATTCAATACTACTCAATCATCTTGAAAAGGATGGAAATTTTATACAAAATTATCCCCAAATTCAATACAAAAGAGAGATGCAAAATTACAAAAGAGGGAGGAAGGATTTCACCCAAGAATTCTTCCAAATGAACCCTTGCTTCCACCCATTTGCTTCTCCTCCAAGCTTTCCCATTCACCTATGGCCTCCATGCCCTAAAAAATCAAAGAGAGAAGAGGAAGTGGCTGAAAAACAACCCCAAACCCTCCTAAAACAAGTTCCAGCCATATCGGGTCTGCAGGGACTAGTTCGGGTCGAATTTCGCACTAAAACCTCGCACAAACCCGCAAAAGAGCCACCCTTAAGCATTGCGGGTCGGGCGTGCCCGCGCCCGACCCGCGGGCGCTAACCGCCCGCAAAAATGCAGCAGGGGGGCCGGGCATGCGCAGCGCTCGTGCCCGCCCGCCGGCAAGCACTCGCGCTGCGCGTGCCCGTTGGGCGTTCTGCGTCAGTTGTTTAATTAATTAATTTATTTATATTAAGAACACAGCGGCCCGCAGCTGTGTGTGGGCTGCGAGATTAGGCCGGCTAGTGGGCCGGTCCAAAAGCTCTTATATATATATATATATTTACTTTTTATTTTCCAAAATTCCCAGAAATGCCTCTCTTGCTCCAATAATTCTCCATAAATAGCTCCAATCTCCAAAAAAATCTGAAAAAATTTGAAAAAATCCAGAAAAAATCCAAAAAAATTCCAGGAGTACCTGAAAAATAAGAGGAGTAAAATTAGCTCATAGAAATCGCATTTTATGTATAAAAAGAGATTAGGCGTTAATAATCCACGATATCACGAAAACACACATATCAACGCCAAAATAAACACAATATACACATAAAATGCCCAGAAATGGGGGGATATGCAATTTATATCCCGAATCACACCCCCAACTAGCCTTTTGCTAGTCCCTAGCAAAATATGCGATAAATTTTGATTGAAATGAAAACATGCACCAAACTCACAATATCCTCATGGCATACCCCAAATGATATTTCCAAATGATTTCAAAGCCAATATACCAAATGTATGAAAGAAAACAACAAATGACATTCTCCTCGATCCAATTCAAAGAAAAGTGAAGTAATAAGCACCGTATCGCATTTATCGGGTTATATCACAAATGACAAAGTTTCTAATTTTCATAGAAATGGCCAAACAAAATAAATTTCCTCTAAGTTGTGGGAGATGAGATTGCATCACTCATGTTGCTTATTCTTTCATTTATTGATTAATTTTTCTTTTCTTTTCTTTTTTCCTTCTTTTTTGTATTCTTTTTTTGGATGTTTATGTTTTACATTCACGCAATAACGATATGAAATGCAAACACCGCCTCCTTTTGCATACACGCGATAACGCTATATAGGCAAAGGGATGGAATGATCCCCTAAATCTTATCTTTGGCGTCCTTCCCAATGTTTCGTGGAGCACCGGCTACTCGATTTGATTAGAAAAATCATTCGCCTATATTAACTCTATTTCTCATTCCAAACATGAATTATTAACTCATCCACCCACTCCTTAAGAGGAAAACAAAACATGCACCATATGCCCACACCCAATCCAATTAAAAACTAAGACGTTCATCCCAAATCATGCAATCACTTACACCAAACTATTCCCAAATTATTTCAAGAGATATCACGACGTATAAAATAGCTTCATACATGGCATATTAGCATTTGACTCCAAATTGGAAAAGAAATTAAAACGTGCAAATCAAACATCGAAGAAGTTGATACCAAAATAATAGTCCGAAAAAATTGCATGGCATTAAGCATGTAGGGACTACGCATAAAGCCAGCGGCATAGGGACAAGGAGGACAAATTTGATATGCAATAAAGAGCAATGGGTGATAGCAAAATGGAGGTATCTCAAAAAATATTTAAGCTAACATCAAAATCCTAACAATCTTAAAGATTCTAACACTCTCTCCCTAACTTAAAATAAACATTGTCCTCAATGTTGGGATAGTATTAGATCTCAGTACAAGATCCTAAAAAAGAAACAAAAGCATACGAAAGAACCAAAATAAAACATTTATTTATTTACACTATTGGAAAGAACACACCGTGGAAAAAGGCGGATCTTGAATGTATAACTGTGGAGGAAGTTGATCTATCAGCTCCTTTTGCTCCTCCGCCAGCTGCTTTGGAGCAAGGCCTCCACCGGCCTCCTTGGATTCCAGCAATGCAACTCCCAGCGTCCCCTTGGGATAATATGTGTCATGCGAAAGATGAGCTGCATCAATCCAAGCCATGTCCTCATGCCCTACAAAAGCATTCCAAAATGGGTCGTCAAAACAAATAAAAGAATGTAAATGCAATTGACGACAATCTGAAGCAAATGTATATAGAAGTGAAAATTTGGGTTCGGAAATGCTAGGTAGGAGATGTTGGAAACTTTCCTGTAAAATGTCGCTAGGTGTGGCATGATACTCGGCCTCAGGAGGAGGGGAAACGGCTGCAGAAGAAAATCTGGAGGAGACGACGGCTCAGGCTCAACTCGCTATCAGAAAGTGTAGGCTCCACAGAACTCCCGAGACTATGAAGTGTATCCTGAAAATCTCCATAAATGATGGTCTGGTGCGTATCCTGATGTGAAGGGTATATAAGCTGCTACACTGAAGTAGAGGGAAGGTCTGGCTCGTGCTCCGTCATTGTCTGTAAACTCACTCCCTCGCCAAAATCATCATCATCATCATCATCAAAGAAAACTCTCTCAGCAGTTTGCCCCATGCACTCGTACACCTGAAAATGGGCGGATGTAGTAGGTAGGAAACAAAACTCAGGCTCTCGAATATAATCCATATCGCTCGTGCCTTCACAAGCATCCACCACAACATCACCACAAATATAAAAATGCATCGTGTCCTCATCGTGGTCGACACGTGTAACGACTGGTTTTCATGTATCTGGATTATTTATATTATATATATGTTTTGGTGGATTTTCTCCTCATGTGTGGTTTTCGTCTCCGTAGCTTCGTTTTCGATCGTTTCGTCGTGAATTTCTAACTTCTTCCTTAGAATCATTGATCTTGGAGTAAGTCACTCTTGACAAACTTCAAATCGCTCATATTTTAGAGTTAGAGTGATCCTAGAAGCCGTAGGAATCTTTCCAAAGCTTCGCGCTTCGATTCGGCACTTTTAGTGCACTTTAGTTGGTTCAAGAAGGGGGACCAACCGACTAGATGGAGATCTAGTCAGTCAGGAACTCTACTGGAACCGACTAGTTCATTGAATCAATTGTACAGGAGTTACTGTTTACTTTTAGTCGGTCTAAGAACAACCACCGACCGACTAGATGTGAAACTAGTCGGTCAGAACTTGCTCTCAGACCGACTAGTTCCTTTGATACATTTTACCTGAGTTACTGTTTATCGTTAGTCGGTCCAAGAACAACCACCGACCGACTCGGTTGCAAACTAGTCTATCAGCCATTGTTCTTTAACCGACTAATTCCTTGACCATTTCGATAACCTGGGTTACTGTTTGGTGTTAGTCGGTCACAGTTAATCGACCGACCGACTAGTTCTTAAACTAGTCGGTCAGCCACTCTTCTTTGACCGACTAATGACCCCAGAAACCCTAATTTTTGGGCACCCGCCAGGTCGTTTTCTATTTAAACCCCACTTCGTTTCTTTTCTTTCTTTCTCTTCTCCTGACCTCTTTCCTTCCCCCTTGACCTCTGATCTTCCCCAACCTTCCCCTAGACATTCCTCCTTCATCAAGAGTCTCTCTCCCTCTCCATTTTGGCCGGCCACCACCTCTAGGTCGTCGGAAAACCCCCAAAAATCCCCAAAACCCCATTTCTCCAGATTTTCTCCCCATTTCCAGATCTGAACCGTAGGTTCCCCGGATCGTTTCTTCCGTCGCCGTGCTTGCTCGGCATCGTTCTTCCGCTAACGATTCGGTAATAACTCGACCCTATAATATACTTTTAACCCATATGTGATTTTTGTTAAACCCTAATAAAAACTAGGTTGGATGTTGTTCTAATATTGTTTTGCCATGGCAGCGATCTTATCTCCGTAGTTAGCATTCGTGTGACGGCCTCGTTGATCGTCATCCTCGATGCTAGGCAAGTGAAACTTGCCACTTAGGATTTTAGGCCATGTCTTAGGCCATTTGCTTGTTGTAGGCGTAAAAGAGACTAGGCGACAAAATGATACTCGCCTAGGCGCAATTTCAGGAACTAGCTTGACAACGAAGCTAGATCCGACAATTATTGTTGCACAATATCATGTCATGTTTAATTTCAATTAACGGTACGCGAATTAATTGTCATGTCATTGCATTCTTTAAGTGTTTCCGTGATTGCGTAGCTCTGATACACCTAGTGAATTGATTGAGGCTAGGCACCTACTTTTAGCAGGCACAACCCTACGCCAAATTGTGAACCTGATAACAAGCTCTTGTGCGGGGCAACCCTGGCTCATTTACTGAGCATCGTGTACAGGGACTCTGGCTTGTTTACGTGTGGGATGGGGTAAGGGTTAAGCGGCCATTCAACTGGGAGTATGCCCGATCAGCAACTTCAGTTGTAAGGCGTAAACTCTGGGTTCTGGGGTAGTGTTAAGCAGCCAATCAGTGTGAATGTCAAACAGTTCAGCTGTAAGGCGTAAACATCTACAAATAACTTGAAATCGTGACTAGTGAAAAGATTGAGATTGTTAGTAGCTTGGCTACTCTTGACATGCCCTGAAAATTGTTCTCTTGTACTTATTGTTTCACCATGTCTAACTTGTTCACTCATACCATAACTGCCATGTCATGCATGCTATAACTGCTAGGTTGTTAGTTTGCCTTCCTTTTCAGTTTCCTTGCCCAAGTCTTTTAGACTTGCTGACATGTGCCCGTTTACTCTTTTGGGTGACACATGTTAGATCCTGAGCCTGAGTTCATTGTTGAGGACGAGGTGTTTGCGGACGCCGAGCCCGAGCCTGTGTTTGACGAGGACTTCGTGGACACGGGCGATCAGTCGTAGAGACTGTTTGTGTTGTTGTTTAGACTGTTTAGTTGTCGGTGCGTGGCACCAATACTCTGTTTATGTTGTCCCTTTTGTTGGCCTTGTTCTGGGCCTTTAGACTCTTTCTTTTAGCCTGGTGGCTTTTTTGGATGTTGAACTTAATTTTAATGTTGGACAAATTCTGAGATTTGAGGTTTTATTTCTGTCGCTCCTTGTGTTATTATTGTTGTGTATTGATTCCCTGGATTTGGTTTTGGATGATGAGCAAACATAAATAATGTATACTAACTTATTTGTGAGCGCAGTCATGGAGATCGTCGCCAAAAGAATACGAACATCAAAAGCGACGCCTCAAGACTTCTCAATACGCGTGATCGTGTGACTGGAGCTTCGTTGAAGCTCAAGGAGTTTTATTGAAGTCAAGAATGAAGATTGAAGCTTTGAAGACGGCTCGTAAGGTTTAATTTATAGTCTTCTAGCTTCATAGATTAGAATGTTAAGCCTTGAGTAGGACTTACATTATATACTTCATTTCGCTCATATCTTAGAGCTAGGATATTCATAGAAGCCATTAGAAACTTTCCCGAAGCCTATCGTTTCTTCCCTCAGCTTCGAGTGCATGTTAGTTGGTTCATGAAGAGTCACCAACCGACTAGATGACGATCTAGTCGGTCGGAAACTCTACTTGAACCGACTAGTTTGCCTCTCTTTATTCAGCTCTTTCTATGACTACAGTTAGTCGGTCAAAGAAGAGTCACCGACCGACTAGATGACGATCTAGTTAGTCAGTAATCCTTCTTAGACCGACTAGTTGTGTACAATAATTTTCAGCCTGAGCTACTGTTTCGAGTTAGTCGGTCAAAGAACGTTTACCGACCGACTAGTTGAGAAACTAGTCGGTCAGCATTTGTTCTTAAACCGACTAAGTCAACTTGAAGTCTGCCTATTCTATTTCGACGTTAGTCGGTCAAAGATCATTCACCGACCGACTAGTTGTGAAACTAATCGGTCGACAAGTCTTCTTAGACCGACTAGTTGTCTTTGCCTGGAACTTCGACTTTTGGCTGTTCTTCCATTAGTCGGTCTACGTTGATTGACCGATCGACTAGTTGATGAACTAGTCGGTCGGTGGTTGTTCTTTGACCGACTAGTTGGGTTCAGAAAAGAGCCGTTGGGAACTTTTCCAACACGATTTTCCTTGCCGCTATAAATACAAACTTGATACGTTTGAGGAAAGGTTGAAGGTCCATTTTACAAGCAATATCAGACCTAAGAGAAGAGCTCTCCCAAGCTAATTCAAAGCTCTCTCTCCCTCACAAGAATCTCTCCCTTCACTCTTTGAGCCATCTTCCTCAAGAGAGATTCTCTCCATTGTGAGCATCTCAAGCCAAGAGCTCGATTCTAGTCACCATACTCCACCCTAGGCTTCCATTGCTGGTCATCTTCTTGAAGCTAGGGTTTGGTGGCATCATCTTCCTCAAAATCCCTCCTTGCCCTAATTTGGTAAGATTTACTCAAGGCATAGGATTTTGTAGGTAAGTGTTTATTTCATTTCATATTTGAATTGTAAGTTTCACTCTCGGTTGTGAGAGTGTGGTTGTGATCCCGGGTTGTAGCAGTCACAAATTACTTTGTGTATGATTTGACTTGTGAAGGTTTTTCACAAGTACTTCATAGTGGAAATCTTGAGTTAGGGTTGCTAACTCAAGTATCCGGAGGGGATCCGGGTGGTTGGGACGTAGGATCACCGGGAACAAGTCGGGGAGACTTGGGTGGATCCGAACCTAGTAATATTGTTTGTTTGCGTATGTTTTAATTCTTGTTGATAGTTGTTTAATTCTGCATTGTCGTTTGTTTCTTGCACAATAATTAGGAATAACTATCTTGATTATTTTAAGTACTATTCACCCCCCTCTAGTACGTGTGCAGTAGTTTAGCAGGGCACTACAATTGGTATCAGAGCCAAGGTCAAAGCTATGACGAACAACGACTACAACGTCTTCAAGGATCGCCATGGAGCTTCTTCAGTTTTGGAAGGGCAATCCTCAACTCGGCCTCCCTCCTTCAACGGTACCAACTACGGGTATTGGAAATGCCGAATGGAAACGTTCCTTTGGAGCGCTTCACTTTGGAGAGCCACGATGAAGGAGTACATCGAGCCCGAAGAAGAAGATTTCGTAAAATGGACTCCCGCGGAGGTCGCCGCGGAGGTAAGTAATGCCAAGGCAATGAATGCCTTGCAATGCACATTGGAGCCCGAAGACTTCAATAAGATATGCACATGTAAGAGTGCATATCAAATTTGGAACTCCCTCCTCATATTACATGAAGGGACGAGTCGGGTAAGAGATTCTAAACTCGTTGTCGTGAACAAAGATTACGAATTATTTCATATGTTGCCGGGTGAAAAGATGAAAGAGTACTATGCTCGATTCGTCGACATCACAAACGAGTTGGAAGCTCTTGGGAAGACCTACACCCAAAAGGAGAAAGTCTCGAAGATAATCGATGGACTTCCTTCTTGTTGGGAGAAGCGTTCCTTCGCCATCGAGGAAGGTAATGACATGAAAACCTATACCGTTGTTCAACTAATGGGTACTTTAATGTCATACGAGGTTCGTAAGGATAGCAAGCTCATGATGAAAGAAAAGATGAAGTCGTACTTAAAGCAAGACGAGCCTAAGAAAAAGGCAATTGCATACAAGGCCGCTCCATCTACCGATGATGATGAATCGGAAGAAGAATCGAAAGAAGAATTGGACATGGAAACTCTAGCCAAAATGGCAAAGGAGTTCTACTTATGCTTCTGAAAAGGTAACTTTAGAAATAAATCTAAAGTTAGTTCGACTAATGCTTCTACTCCCGTGTGTTATAAATGCAATAAGCCAGGACATATCAAGCCAGATTGTCCTCTCTACAAACACAAGGGGAAATGGAAGGCATCCAAGCGCGACAAGTCAAGAAAGCACAAGAAAGGGCTTGTCGGCACTTTCACCGACTCCGATTCCTCAAGTGGAGAGTCGGACGATGAAAAAGTGGAGAAAGCACACACGTGCTTCATGGGCAAAGAGGATCGTGATGAAGCGACTTCCTCCGATGAAAGCGAGGATGGAAGCGAGGATGAAGGCGAAGAGGTAACCAATGATCAACATAGAGTAGCCAATGAACAACTTTGGAATAAAGTTTCTAATTTGGCTACTAGGTTTAATAAGACTAAAAATGAATTAGATAGTCTTAAAAACTCGCCTAAGCCTTGCATTGTCAACAACGACACCGTTGTTGAAGAGTTGAGAAATGAGATTATAAATCTCAAATCTCAACTTGAGCATGTTCAAATCGAGGATTCGGATGAATATGTGATATCGGATTTGACGTCTCAAATCTCAACTTTGAGTATTGAGAATAAAAATCTCAAGCCACGTGTTTGTGCACTCGCATCGCAAGTGTCAACTTTGGATGCTTCTTTGCATTCTCTCACCGAGAAGCATGAGAGCACATTAGGCCAAATTCATGAATTCAACAAAGGTAAGGGCAAGTTGGATAATATCCTAAATGACTTTCCTCCGGCCAACCATCACATTGGTTTGGGGTATAAGATGGGAGATTCATCCAAATCGTCCGCCACCTTTGTTAGGCCATCTTCCGATGCTTCTACTAGTGGAAGTAAACACTTCATGGGTAGTTCTTCTACCAATGGTGCTTCCGCTAGGAACACATCCCCATTTGGAAAGAAACCCAATTTGGGTGGACCTCCAAAGAAGGGTCATGCTTTCATGTATACCATGCCACGTAGGAACACACATCCTACCCCACATGTTAGAACGTATGATGATTTCTATGCTCCACATCCACGAGCACGTGCACACCATGTGAGACACACTCATGCACGTGTTCCTCCACATTCATATGCTCATCCTCATTCTCATATGAATAATTATCATCATGCACCATTGCATCGCATGCCATATGCTTACCCACGACATGCATCACATAGAAATCAACAACATGAGCATGTTCCGAATAGGATTAGGACTCCCAAGACATACACCATTTGGGGTCCGAAGAACACAAACACGCATAATAAGAATTTGTATGTGCAATCGTTTATAAATGATATTATGTTGAATGATGATTATGTTGGGAAATCACGGTCCTCGTGGACTTGGTTTCCGAAGGGTTAGTTTCCTTTGACCCTTCATTGCTTGGTACCATAAGTTTAATTTCATTTTTATGGGTACCAAAGCAATAGTGGTAAGAATGGGTTACATTTAATTTGAATTTAGTTCATTAAATTTATTGCCTAACCCATAGGATCCAAAAATATTTTTGGTTACCAAAATGATTTTCTTTAGGTTAAATCCACCATGAGATACCAACCCTACCAACTCCGTGATTTACAAGGATTTTCATTCGATTGGAGTTGATGGTGCTTAAATGTTGCACCAATGTAGGGGGAGCTTAATGTTGTAAGTATTTTCATACTTTTGATTCACATTGGTATCCATTGGTAGATTATATTACAATTGGTATCATTTTGCTTCATTTTGTATGCTAGATTAATGTATGCCATTGTCCTATGATGTTCTATCTATTTTTGGCGTAACATTTTTGCATGATACATTTGATATGCACATCGGATTATTTTTGTCTCTGATGTTGATTTCGTCGTTCGACGATTTTATGGATTAAATAGAATTCTTTCTATGGAAACATAGAATTGTTTTCCATGCATTCTATTGATTTTGGAGAGTATGTTCCAAAACTCAATAAGTGAAATTGATTTGAGTCTTGATGACTTCGTATTTCGATTTTCGCCTATGGTTTGATGATTTCGGTTTTCGATTTTCGCCTATGGCTTGGTGATTTCGTTTTCCGATTTTCGCCGATGGTTTTATGATTTCGGTTTTTCGGTTTTCGACTTTGGTCTCTTTGGCACGCTTTGTTTTTATTCGGTATTTTACATTTGATATTTTGCATTGGTGTCATTTTGGACCGTGGTCGTATTCTTCGACTCCCGTGCTTTATTTTTTTGGCCATTGCTTTTGTCGTTGATCTCCTCCCGCTCTTTTTGCTAATGCCAAAGGGGGAGAGATATAATAATGACAATGTGCTAATTAATAATTCAAAGGAATTTACCATGAATCTAAGTTGATGTGTTAGATTCAGGGGGAGTGAAGATATAAAATGGATTTAGATCCTATATGTGCAATAGTAGGATTCATATTTTATATTTCCCTCGCTGCTTGATGCATATGAATATTATTGAATATGGAACTAACGTGTCATCAATGCAGGGGGAGTAAGTAAATTTCAATTGAATCATTATTATTATTATTTATGTTGGTTTGTCATCACCAAAAAGGGGGAGAATGTTGTGTATTGATTCTCCGGATTTGGTTTTAGATGATGAGCAAACATAAATAATGTATACTAACTTATTTGTGAGCGCAGTTATGGAGATCGTCGCCAAAAGAATACGAACATCAAAAGCGACGCCTCAAGACTTCTCAATACGCGTGATCGTGTGCCTGGAGCTTCGTTGAAGCTCAAGGAGTTTTATTGAAGTCAAGAATGAAGATTGAAGCTTTGAAGACGGCTCGTAAGGTTTAATTTATAGTCTTCTAGCTTCATAGATTAGAATGTTAAGCCTTGAGTAGGACTTACATTATATACTTCATTTCGCTCATATCTTAGAGCTAGGATATTCATAGAAGCCATTAAAAACTTTCCCGAAGCCTATCGTTTCTTCCCTCGGCTTCGAGTGAATGTTAGTTGGTTCATGAAGAGTCACCAACCGACTAGATGACGATCTAGTCGGTCGGAAACTCTACTTGAACCGACTAGTTTGCCTCTCTTTATTCAGCTCTTTCTATGACTACAGTTAGTCGGTCAAAGAAGAGTCACCGACCGACTAGATGACGATCTAGTCGGTCAGTAATCCTTCTTAGACCGACTAGTTGTGTACAATCATTTTCAGCCTGAGCTACTGTTTCGAGTTAGTCGGTCAAAGAACGTTTACCGACCGACTAGTTGAGAAACTAGTCGGTCAGCATTTGTTCTTAAACCGACGAAGTCAACTTGAAGTCTGCCTATTCTATTTCGACGTTAGTCGGTCAAAGATCATTCACCGACCGACTAGTTGTGAAACTAATCGGTCGACAAGTCTTCTTAGACCGACTAGTTGTCTTTGACTGGAACTTCGACTTTTGGCTGTTCTTCCATTAGTCGGTCTACATTGATTGACCGATCGACTAGTTGATAAACTAGTCGGTCGGTGGTTGTTCTTTGACCGACTAGTTGGGTTCAGAAAAGAGCCGTTGGGAACTTTTCCAACACGATTTTCCTTGCCTCTATAAATACAAACTTGATACGTTTGAGGAAAGGTTGAAGGTCCATTTTACAAGCAATTTCAGACCTAAGAGAAGAGCTCTCCCAAGCTAATTCAAAGCTCTCTCTCCCTCACAAGAATCTCTCCCTTCACTCTTTAAGCCATCTTCCTCAAGAGAGATTCTCTCCATTGTGAGCATCTCAAGCCAAGAGCTCGATTCTAGTCACCATACTCCACCCTAGGCTTCCATTGCTGGTCATCTTCTTGAAGCTAGGGTTTGGTGGCATCATCTTCCTCAAAATCCCTCCTTGCCCTAATTTGGTAAGATTTACTCAAGGCATAGGATTTTGTAGGTAAGTGTTTATTTCATTTCATATTTGAATTGTAAGTTTCACTCTCGGTTGTGAGAGTGTGGTTGTGATCCCGGGTTGTGGGAGTCACAAATTACTTTGTGTATGATTTGACTTGTGAAGGTTTTTCACAAGTACTTCATAGTGGAAATCTTGAGTTAGGGTTGCTAACTCAAGTATCCGGAGGGGATCCGGGTGGTTGGGACGTAGGATCACCGGGAACAAGTCGGGGAGACTTGGGTGGATCCGAACCCAGTAATATTGTTTGTTTGCGTATGTTTTAATTCTTGTTGATAGTTGTTTAATTCCGCATTGTCGTTTGTTTCTTGCACAATAATTAGGAATAACTATCTTGATTATTTTAAGTACTATTCACCCCCCCTCTAGTACGTGTGCAGTAGCTTAGCAGGGCACTACAATTATTGTTGTTCTGCTCGTGGTTACATGGACCTGCTTATGTTCTATTGACGCTTATCGGGTCTGGGGCTTCACAGCTCCACTCCCGTGCGGACCTTTTCACGTCTCGCCTCCATTTTAGGGAAGCGGGGCGTGACAGGTTTTGTTGGTGGCCCATGCAGGTCCATTCTGTAGCTGCAAATTGTCGGAATAACGATAATAATATTAGAATGTCCAATAAACTGAGTTCGACATCCGAGTCATAAGCTATGAGTCTAATTTGTTTCGTTTTCTGTGTCATTAGATGGCAGGAAGGCGATTCACCCGTGGTGGTGGTAGTGGTGCGCCCCCTCATGACGAGGAGCCTGAGCACATATAGTTTTTTCCGGAGGAGCGACCCTGGCGATCCTAAAGGCGGCGGCGGACCTACAGACGGCGGCAGCGGACCTACGGAGGCAGCAACTAGGCATGGTGGGCCTGGTTCAAAGGACATCTCGGGACACACTAAGGGAATCGTGGATCCTGTGGGCGGTTCGCCTGCGTCCAATCTGGGGCAGGGCGACTCAGATCCGGCGGGTGGCGATGGATCTATTCCGGCGGGTGGCAAAGGTTCTGATCCATTCAGAGCGGCTGTGAAGCGATCTACTGCGCCTAATGGTAGATCTAATAGGGGCGCGAATTCTGATGGAGATGGATGGCATCTGGTACGAAGGAGGAAGATGGACCGAGTAAATCGACAGTTCAACAACCAAAGTCTGAGGGGGGCTTTGGCACCTACTCGTGGCTTCGGCGCTAATCACAAAGGAACTCGACCTCCGGGGGTTCCTAAGGCTTCCTCGCGGGATGATGGACATGTATTTGCTAAAATGCCTGCGAGAGCTAGTCCAACCATTTTAATTGATCCCTCTGCGACCAAACGCTCTTGGTCAGATGTGTGCTCTAATAGGCGCAAATATGGGGAGGCTATGTGGATGAGCTTCGTTCCCCCCAAAGTAAGAGATGATGGTTCCTTGGTTGCCAGAATCTCTTCTACGCTCCTGGATAAAGGTAGCGAGCAATGGAAATTCACAATTGTTGGGTATGTCCTGGGGGATGTTCCCTCCTTTGGACAGATTCAGGCTTGGCTGGATCGACTTTGGAAACCTCGACAAAGGATTCAAGTTTTTAGCAGGGACAACAGGTTCTTTTATTTCAAATTTGAGACTAAGGAGGAATGTGACAGGGTGCTCAATGGTGGACCATGGTTGTTTGATGGGCGTCTGGTTGTCCTAAAGTTGTGGAGCCCGACAATCCGACATGACAGAGATATCCTTACCTCCGTCCCTGTCTGGATGCAATTGCATGGGGTTCCATTAAATATGTGGAACTTGGAGGCTTTTAATATTCTAACTTCTGTTGTTGGAACTCCTCTATGCTTAGATCGTGCTATGGCAAAGCTTGAGCGGATCACTTATGCAAGGTGTTTGGTTGAGGTGGAGGCGGGGAAGCCGTTGCCCAAACAAATTAATGTTGAATTGGATGATGGATCTATGGTCTCTATTGACGCTATTTTTGAATGTGAACCTCCTCGCTGCTCTCGATGTGTTTGCTTTGGCCATTCAGATGCTCAGTGCCCAACTTTCTCCAAACAATCTCCTATTGTTGATAAGGGGAAAAGCATCATCCAGACCGGCTCACCATCGGCGGATGTTGCATTAGTAGGGGAATGCTCTGGTTGTGCAAGTCAGGATCAAACCTCAAATCTGAGGAACCCTTGTCTTGTGAAAGTCAAGAGATTAAGTCTCTTCCTGAAATTGGTGGTCTCACTAAACTACAAGAAGAAATCTTCTCCTAGTGTTACCCCTGAGGATGGCGGCAAGAGGCAGGCCATGGGGATCCCGAAGCCCCCGGATCTTACAATTGGGGGAAGCAAGGAGGATCAATGCGTTGATCCTGGTGATTGTGAGGCCAACATTGCTGCGGAACTTTTGAACCATTTCCCATCTCTTCTGGAGGATGATATTTGTGGGATGGATGACATTCCGAGTGAAATTGTCTTTGACAACCCAGACTGGGAAGCTGAGTATTCTGAAATATTGCAAGAGGGGGCATCTACAGCAAACAAAATACAGCGAAGCTCCTCCCACGGAGATACTGGCAAGAGCGGGGCAGGGATCCGTAAAAGCGCTAGGCTGAAGGAGGGTGGCCTACTGCGGCAGGTAACCAAAAATTAGTTGTTATCTATGTCTATTCTACTCTGGAATACTCGTGGATTAAATAACCCTGTTAGGAGGAGGGATCTGAATGCTCTTCTTACCGAAGTTCGTCCATCTGCTGTTGTTTTGTTGGAGACCAAGTTGAAGAATGAGAGTCTACATGCTAAATCCATTCTCCCTAGGCTGTGGGCCTCTATTGATAATTTCAATATCTGTAGAGGAGGTCGCATTTTGATGGGGTTTGATCCTAAAGTGTGGCAGGCAGACGTTATTGCAAGGTCCTCACAACACATTTCTGTCAATTGTGTAAATTTGGGGGGTTTTTTCCTTTGTTCTGACTGGGGTGTATGGAGCTAATACAAGCTTGGAACGTCGAACCCTTTGGACCACTCTAATGGGAGAGGCGGCTAATTATCAGAATAAGGCTTGGCTTGTTGGAGGAGATTTTAACTGTGCTCTTTATGCATCTGACAAAATTGGGGGGCGCAAACTGGAGGAGACAATGCTAAATGATTTTGCTGACTGCGTTGAAACTTGCTGCCTCTAGGACCTTAAAAGCACTGGTCATCGCCTGAGTTGGACCAACAAGCGGGTTGGGACAGGACACATTGCGGCTCAAATTGATAGGGCAATGTGTAATGCAAGCTGGATAGATACTCTGCCAGATTCTAATGCACATTTTGCTGATAAGCGTACCAGCGATCATTCTCCTATTATTGTCAGGCTTCATGTTCAGGTAACCCCAAACCCGAAGCCCTTTAAATACTTCAATCATTGGGCTCGTATTACAGGATATAAGGAGCTGGTCGATACTTTTTGGAACCGGTATTATGGGTCTGCCAATCTCCATGCTATCTCCTTGAAATTGCGGCGCCTAAAACCTATCTTGAGGCAATGGGGGCAGGGAGCATCAGGTGAATTCTAGGATTATTGAATGCCGCAGCAAGCTCCAGAAGATTCAATCCGAACCTATTTTTCATTCATCTATTAACATGCAACAGCAAGACCACATTCTTTCAAATGAATTGGCCGGACTCTTGGGTCTTGAGGAGGAGATGTTCCGCCAGAAAAGCAGGCAGGATTGGCTAAATTTGGGTGATAGTAACACAAAGTTCTTTTACAATGCGATGCGGGCTAGGCATTGTCACAACAACTTAATGCACCTTGTTGATGCTAATGGTGCCCAAGTCAAATCTTATGATGAGCTTAAAGTTGATGCAGTTAAGTATTTTGAAGATTTATATACTCAATGTGACTACTGGAGAGTCTTTCCAAAAATGGCCCCGAAAAGGAAAATTACAATGGAGGCAGCTAATTGGATGCAGCGAAGGGTTACTGCGAATGAAATTAAAGAGGCAGTTTTTCAGATTGGCCCAGATAAATCGCCTGGGCCTGATGGGTTCAATGGGTTCTTCTTCCAGCATCATTGGAACCTAATCGGGGAAGAGGTTACTTTAGCTATAAAGGCTTTTTTCAGGACTTCCACCCTTCCAATTCATATTAATCACACCTTTCTAACCTTAATCCCTAAATCTGCCACTGCTTCCAGCTTGGGAGATTACAGACCGATTGCCTGTTGCAATGTACTCTACAAGATTATTAGCAAGGTCATTTGCAATAGATTGAGGGTGGTGGTGCATGAGCTTATTTCCCCTAATCAATCAGCTTTTCTAAAGGGCAGGCTTTTATCTGACAGCGCCCTCTTGGCTCATGAGCAAATTAGGGACTTCAGCAACCCTATGGGCTCCAGGGTGTGCTTAAAATTGGACCTCCAGAAGGCATTCGATAGTGTTAACAGGGAGTTTATTTACTTTATTCTTCATCAGATGGGCTTCGGGAGCACCTTCATCTCCTGGATAAGGGAATGTATCTCATCACCTACTTTCTCTGTGATGGTTAATGGCTCGCCTGCTGGCTACTTTCAGGGGAACAGAGGTATTAGGCAAGGCGACCCTCTCTCCCCTTATTTATTTGTTATCATTATGGAATCTTTCTCCCTGTTGCTTGAAAAATCTATCGCCAAGGGTACTATTCAACCAATGCGACGTGCTGGCTCTATCTCTCACCTCCTTTTTGCGGATGACTTGCTACTGTTCTGTCGTGCTTCCTTCAAATCTATGGATGTGCTTAAAGATCTCCTGGGAAACTTTGCTAATCTAACAGGTCTCAGGGTTAATTGGAATAAAAGTTCCGCGATTTTTAGTAAAGGTACCAAAAATGCAAGTGCTCTTTCTACTCATATTGGAGTTAAGCAGGTATCTAGTTTCACTACCTACTTGGGGTTGCCCCTTTCCTCAAAATACCCAAAGGCTAGTTTATACTCCAGGCTCCTTGACAGGTGCAAAAACAGACTTCTTGGTTGGTCCTCTTCCATGCTCTCCATTGCTGGGAGGATTGAGTTGGTAAGAACAGTAATATATGGCATGATTACCTTCTGGTCCCAGGTCTACAAAATTCCTGCTACTATTATTCGATCTCTAACCTCGTTGTGCAGAAGATTTATTTGGGGGTCGTCAATTTCGTGGGCTTGGCAGGATTCATGCAAACCAAAATGTGAGGGAGGCATTGGTCTCAGGTTACTCTCTGAGCTCAATCTGGCCTCTGGAATTAAGCTTACATGGAGACTGCTTCAGGGGAAGGGTTTATGGCCAGATTACATGCGACGGAAATACAAAAATGTAGATTGCTTCTTTGAAACTAAAGGTAGCCCAACTGAATCAGGTACTTGGAAATTCCTTCTAAACTGTAGGAAATTTTCTCAAAGGTTGATTAAAAGAAAAGTCCGGAATGGTGAGGCCACCTTGTTTTGGCATGATAACTGGCTTCCATGTGGACCCCTCAAGAACCAATTTGATATACCTGCTGGTGCTAGTAGTCTGAAGGTCTGTGATTACTGGAATGGATCTAGTTGGAAGGAGGGAATCATACCCCAGGACATCAAACCTTTGCTGCAGCAATGCAAGCCTACTACGGGGCCTGACCAATGGGACTGGATACCAGGTCCGGATTTTCACTTTAAATCCGCCTGGGAGGGTGCTCGAGTACATGGCAATGTGTTCCCTTATTACAAACTTGTTTGGTACCCGAATTGTGTTCCTAAATGGTCCCTAAATCTTCTTCGGGCTTTCAAAGGGAAGCTACTGACTAGGGACACTCTTATTCGCAGGGGTTATTCTACTGCCGCTACTTGTGTACTTTGTGACGACGGGGATGAGACTCTAAGCCATCTGTTCTTTGCCTGTCCTTTCTCGAGATACATCATAAGTAGGACTCTGTTAAAACTTGGGAAGGCCGGCCCTAGTGATCTTGCTCTTGATTCTGTGGGGAACTACTTCTTGGCCGAATTTGGCGGCAAGAGATCTCTCCATCAGCTCGCAAAGGCAACTCTTGCGGCGGGGGTGTTGCACATTTGGCGTGAACGAAACGGACGCATCTTCAACAAATCTAAGAAGCTAAAGACTTTGGTCTTCGACAATATTGAATCTGATGTGCGAATCGCTATGAGGCTTCTTGATGAACCGGAGGATGGAGAAACGGCTACTGCTATGGACAATTGGGGTATTTGGGATAATGGTTAGATGGGGAACATTTGCTTGTGCTTGTGCCCTATTGTATTACCTGTGGTTGGGTTTTGTACTATTTTTGCAGGTCCTATTTATGTTAGTAGAGGTTGACGACGCTTGTGTCCGCTCCCCTCTCTTCCATAGATGGGCACCTCGTTGTAACTTTGTACTATTTTATATATAGATTTCTACTTTTCATATATATATATATATATATATACACCACTACTATAGTTTCACAATACATAGTCATTCAAATACATGCAAATAGTTCATCGTATATTCACATCACGTACGGTCCTATAACTGTATTTACGACACGCCACATATATCATAGTCATCAATGCCTATAACTAAGCACATACTTACCCGTGCATGGTGCACACCCATACACGCTAACATTTCATTTACGCATACCATTCATACCATTATATTACTAGCACATCTATGCACCTAGTTTAGCTAGCACACAAGCAGGTCCTTAGTAAATAACTATACCACAAGACCAACGCCTATAACTATATACTGGCGTAGCGACCCACAATTATGTGCGTAACTCAACCAGGCACAAACACTTCTATCACTATACATACATCAAGCATTGCTATATTCAAACTACAACCATACATTCAATATACTTAGAGTATACCCACTCAAGCTTGAGTGAGACTCAATACACATATTAGAATATTCTATATACGTAACACGCAATTCATACCTATACCAATACCACTCCCATATATATACATCTACCAATACAACCATATACATTCCATAAATCAATCACACTTAATATTTAGTCAGATAACACCCCCATAGTTCAATCTAATTATATACCATAATAATAACATTACAGACATCAGCACCCACATATTTATAATACCCTCTCTAGTACAAACATTCACCGTATAGTCACACGTAAATAATGTATATATTCACACCATAGCCTACTACCTATAATTAGTATACTAACACATTCACACATACATAATTAAGATGTGCAATAGTCGTGTATACCTCACGGTATGCACGCATGCAACATCCCGAAAAGCAAGCAATACCAATCAAAATTATACTCCTACTACCATATGTATATCACCTATATACTCAGGCAACAAAACATAACTACTTACGTCTAAACACAATACATACCCACATACGAGCACACACTCATACGTGCTAACATATAGATCACATAATAGGCCTACCCTCTTAACCATACGTACTCTAATTATTATCACTACTAACATACACATAGCTTTACCAATCATTTTATTTCAACCATTACAAGTATCTCTTACTACATACACAGCTCAGATATGTCAACGCTAACTCTTATATACACAGGCAACCCTAGTATAGTATAGCTATCCACACAAAATCTATAACTGCTAACACCCAACAACTTCATACTATCACGAATAACTCCGAGTATATATATATATCACACAATAGGCAAACACCAATATACTATGGGAATTCTCATTCAAGCCCACGTACACAACTTAGGTACGTGCACCACGACAACCTCACAAGGGTCCAAGGGTCTACTAACAACTAAGAGTTGACACAGACATTGAAGGACCCTAAGGCCTAAGCAATAAAGAGAGGTCGAGAGCGTGACGAGAGAAGGATCGATAAGCACGAGTTCAGATAGGACGAATACAAGGAGACAGCTTGGTTAGACGAAACATTGACTCAATGGTGATGTTTAGGTTGAGGGAAAAGGGAGATGTAGTGATGCTTATATAGGAGGGGAAAAAGAAAATGTGGTAAGTAGCACAAGCTAAAATACGTGAAATCTGAAAACTGTTGTTCTTCAAAATTAAAATCCTCGTCTGAAAAGAAATATTTGGGGATCGATAAAACGAGTTGTTCAAAATAAGTTTGAGTCGAATATTCATGATAAGGGGAAATGTTTTATTGGCTTATCGCAAATCATCAAGAGAAGGAAGTAAAATCATTTACACGAATATTAAGGACATGGTTTAGAAAATTATATATGTCAGCAATTTAATATAATGTTGTCAAAAAGTTTTGGGAAGTCAAAGAATGAAATCAGGTAACGGAAGAATTTAAACTCATGCTTTCAAAACTTTTAGGCTATGGAGAAATTTAAAATGATCGGTTTGAAACTACTTTTAGAGAACCCGGGTTTGCCAAAAATGAGAAACTGATTTACACAGGGTTCTTAATATACGAGCACAACAGGTCTGGTACGGATATAAAAATAATTGAAAGTATGTATGGTGCACGGAAAAATAATATTAACTTAGTAGTAGAATTATCGAAATCGATAGCAAAGCTTTAAAACCAAACTATGGAAGGCCCAGAGTAGGAAATGGTCATGAAATAGTAATTTTACAAAGTCTGAAATAAAGAAAACGATGAGCATAACATTGACTTGCGGAAAGCTGAAATCCCAAGTGACTTGAAAAGTATATGAATGGCACAAATCAGGAGAGAAAATTATAAATCGAATTGGGCAATATAAAAGTACGGTTCAGAATTAAATTAATATATGAAAGGAAGTATATATTTTCATAGGTACGAGAGTGTAGGCTGAAAAAGTATTATAAACTATTATTCAAAAATTTCGACAAAAATTTAAAAAGAATTTAAATCAACGAGGAGTACAAAGATAAGTATATTTATATAAAAATTTTGAACAAATTTAATCTTAGGGAAAGAGGAAATCGAAAAATACTTTCAGAAGATTCAGGTTTGTAATGGAGAGGGTCGAAAATTGACGACGATCGTCATGAGGCGATCTCGTGAATCGAGGCAAGTAAATTGGTCGGATGATCAAATCATACATACGCCTAGGATATGATCAGGAAAGTCTACGGAAACTCCTACGGTCGACCAACTAAAGATTAGGAACTAGGCGCTAAGACCTTCTAAGGAGCTAGACGGAAACGAAATGCGTTCAGCTTGGTCCAAAATCGATGAACCCAAGCGAACGAAAAAAGGAAATTCTAAAAGTCTAATATGGTCAGGGGTAGACATGAACCACTAAGGTAACTCCTACGACGATTAAATCAATTGCTGATAGGGAACCTAACTAACAATCAGAGGCCTCTAACCAGCAAACACAGACGTCTAGCTAAGTCTTCTTACCACCTAGTGTCCTAAGAAAACAACTAAACTCGGGGCTTATGACTCGGATGTTGCGATTTATTTAATGGACATTCTGTTATTATCGTTGTTCCGCTAATTCGAAATTGCAAGACTGGACCTGCATGGGCCACCAACAAAACCTGTCACGCCCCGCTTCCCAAAAATATGGAGGCGAAGCGTGAGAAGGTCCGCTCAGACTTGAAGCTACAAAGCTGCAAGTCCGATAAGCGTCAATCAAATTTAAAACTGTAGGTCCTTGCAACGCGAGCGAAACAAGATAATAATAATGAAATGAGACAAAAGAATAATATCAGAATATCCATAAATATAAATTCCAACATCGCAGAAAATCCACCAGGCTAAAAGAAAAAGAGACTAAAGGCCCAAACATGGCCAACAAAAGTACAAGTACAAACGACGGTGCTACGCACCAATAACTAACAAAAGGCCTAAAACAAAATAAAGCTCAACAAAGACTCAAAGAATGGTCACCGGTGTCCACCAAAATCCTCCTGGCAATCATGGACTCAGACTCAGCGTCAGCAAAACACCACGTACTCAACAACGGTCTCTGGCTCAGGGTCTAACATGTGACACCCAAAAGAGCAAGGGGCACATGTCAGCAAGTCTACAAGAGACTTGTGCAAGGAAACTGAAGGTAGGTAAAAGTAAAGCAACCTAGCAGTTCTAGCATGATGCAATGACATGGCAGTTAAAGTAATGAGTGCAACAGGTAAGGTAAAGTAAAGTAAAGTACGAGCATGGCATTTAAACATGGCATGGATGACAAGTATTGCATGAATCATTCACAAGACAAGTACAAGACAAGAAAAGTAAGCACCTCGTGCACAGGGATTCCGCCTTTTGGCTAGAGTGGCTGCACGGCCAGCTCCTAGCTCAAGTGATCGTTTATCCCTACCCCTCCACGTGTATCGAGCCAGGGCCTTACCCCCGAACGGTAATGCTCGCTTCTGGATCACGAGCCAGGAAGTGTTTTTAACAAGTATGGCATAGGGGTGCACCTAGCTGGTCCAGGGAACCCGGGCATTGGCTTTTGACCAACACATGAGGCCCGTTTCCCCCGGAAGTAGTTTTCAAGGAGTACAAGTTTTGTAGCGTGTGCTACGAATGCAACAATCAACTGGGATGACATGTAAGATGCGATGCATGACAGTTAAAAGTGCATACAGATAAGGAAAGTAAACGTGACAGTTTAGTATGCATGAACAACAAGTTTAAAGAGTTGGATCTAGCTTCGTTGTCAAGCTAGATCAATTAGGTGACAGATCTAGTTTCGTTGTCAAACTAGATCAAGTAGGCGTCTAGCCAGCTATCATTTCACTGACTAGTCTCTTTTACGCTAGGAATAAGGAAGTGGCCTAAAAACATGGCCCTACACAAGAGTTGGCAAGTTTCACTTGCCTGCAAGCACGACGTCTGAGCACACCGTCCAATGAGTCCAAAATCACAATTATCCTACGTGCACAAGTCCACCGGCCTAAAGTCCATATTATTAATCTTGATTAGTGAATTTAAAACATTTAAAATACTTTAAAAATACTGATTTTAGTCTTGATTAGCATGCAATTGGGTTGGGGGTCCTAGGGGTGCAAAGCGTTACCTCAACACGACGCGAAAGCTACACCGGCGTCGGGTAGCGACGCCGGGGGTTGGAATAAAAGATCGCGCTCCAAGTCCAGATTCCAATTAGATTCCTCGCTGGAAATTTCAGAGCAATCAACCGGGGCGACGATTCCAGATTCCAAAGCTCGCACGTGCGACGACGGGCTACGACGTGTGACGACGTCGAATGCGGAAAGTCGTCGAAGAGAACACACCTAGGTGGGGCCCACAGTAGTCCTAGGGACCTTTGGGGGACCCACAATAACTCTGGAGAACTTGGGGGGCCCACGGTGGCAAGCGATGCGACGGGTGCGGGGTTGCGACGTATGGCCATCGGTCGTACTCAGCCAAATGCGTGGATCTCCATCGGTCGCTACGGGGGAACGGCTTGGTGCAGCGCTTGGGGTCGGTGCAGGCCTTGGTGCGGGGGGTTTGGTCGGTCGCTGCGGGCGATCGGGTCGGTCGCTGCGGGCGACAATGCGTTGCAACGTTTGCAAACGTTGCAACGAAGCGGCGAGCGCACGGTGCGGGCGGGCGCCTCGGTCAGGTGCGGAGCGATGCAGGCGACAGCTGCGGGGGCTTGCAGCGATGCGGGGAGCGGCGATGGTGGGCGATAGCTCTCGGTCTGACCGAGAGCTTCTCTCGGCCGGGCACGGGAGATGCGGAGCGACGGTTGCAGCGGAGCGGGCGGGGCTTGGTGCGGGTGGAGCTGCCGGTCAGACCGAGGGAACGGGGTGAAATTCATCGGTCGTGCGCATGCGACGGATGCGACGTTGCGACGAATCGTCGCAACGTCAATTCTGAGTTTTGGAAGAGGCTAGGGCTATTTTCTTGCGAAAATAGGTCTTCCTAGGGGTTGTTTATATAGTGTAGATGGGTTGACTTGGTCTAGGGCTAAATCTAATTGGATTAGAAGTTTAAAATAATTTAAAATTTAAATCTCAACTTCTCCAACTCACCCAAGGATTTGACTTGGTCCAAATGAGCTGGAAATTGGCTCAAAAATTCTTTAAAACGTTTTAAACTCAAATAAATTTTTTTTGGCATAAAATAATTTATAAATTAATTATTAAAAATAATATAAAACTTGTTAAAAATATTAAAGTGGTCAAATGAACTCCAAAAATTATAAAATAAATATCGGGGTGATCGTGATGACGAATTTGAGCTAACTAAGAAGACGGATCTCAAATTCGACGTCGGACGACGAAACTAAAAATAGAAACGTCTCCCGTCAAGAGTGAGAATCGTCACGTCTCATCGAGTAAGTTTAAATTGTGGAAAAACGACTCGAGGTGTGTCGTTCCAGGGTAGTGCCACTATTTACTACTCTCAAAGACGTTCACAACGGCATATCACACTAAAGTGTTCACAAACAAACAAAGTCTAAGACGAACACGTGCACGGTCAAAAGCACGTGCACGAACAATGTACAACGAAAAGTGGTCGTTACACGTGGTCTCGGTGCATCTTGGTTGCAACTCTTGCTCGTTGGTGGTTTGTGGACATGAGCTTTACGCTGATTTCAGTGTCCACGACATCATCAACTATGATGCGGTCCTTGGGATGGATTGGCTTGCGAGCTTCTATGTTACGATCGACTGTCGGAGGAAGAAGGTGGTGTTCGAGATTCCCGGACATCCTGTCTTTGAGTTCATCCAGGGTAGCAGCTCGCTTGGTCCTGTCAGATTTCGGGCCAGGCCGGTGGAGATTGTGGCTATGCAGATGGAGCTAGAGAGGCCAGCGGTTGTGCGGGACTTTGATGACGTCTTCCCCGAGGAGATGTCTGGATTGCCACCTGATCGAGCTCTAGAATTTTCTATTGATCTTATTCCGGGAGCGCAGCCGATTTCGAAGGCGCCATATCGTATGGCACCCGCTGAGTTGGAGGAATTGCGGAAGCAGCTGGATGAGCTTTTGCAGAAGGGTTATATCAATCCTAGCGTGTCTCCGTGGGGAGCACCGGTGCTGCTGGTGAAGAAGAAGGATGGTTCGTGTCGCATGTGCGTGGACTATCAGGAGTTGAATGCGGTGACCGTGAAGAATCGTTACCTGTTGCCTCGCATCGATGATATTTTTGATAAGCTTGGAGGTTCGAGGGTGTTTTCGAAGTTGGATCTGAGGAGTGGTTATCATCAGTTGAAGGTGAAGAAGGAAGATGTTCCAAAGACAACATTCAGGACGAAGTATGGACACTACGAGTTTGTGGTTATGCCTTTCGGTGTAACCAATGCACCCGCAGTTTTCATGAATCGGATGAACCTGATTTTCTACGACTTTTTGGATAGGTTTGTCGTTATCTTTATTGACGACTTTCTGATCTATTCTAAGTCGGAGAAGGAGCATGCATCGCACTTGAGGACGGTGTTGGAGATTTTAAGGAAGCATCGGCTGTATGCTAAGTTTTCGAAGTGCGAGTTTTGGCTAGACAGGGTTGCTTTTCTCGGGCATGTGGTGACTGGAGATGGTATTTCAGTGGATCCCGAGAAGATCAGGGCCATCAGAGAGTGGCTTGTTCCACAGTCAGCGTCTGAGATTCGGAGTTTCCTTGAACTTGCTGGTTACTATCGGTGCTTCATTAAGGACTTTTCCCGTATTGCTGAGCCGATGACCAGATTGACGCGGAAGGATGTACCTTTTGTTTGGTCGGGTGATTGTGAGAATGCCGTTGGTGTTCTGAGGGAGAGATTGACGACTGCCCATATTCTTGTTGTGCCTGATCATAGCGGTGGATTTGAGATCTTTTACGATGCTTCTGGCAAGGGTCTCGGTTGTGTGTTGCATCAGCACGGGCATGTAGTGGCTTATGCTTCGCGTCAGCTCAAGATTCATGAGAAGAATTACCCGACGCATGATTTGGAGTTGGCCGCTGTCGTGTTTGCGCTCAAGATTTGGAGGCACTTCCTGCTGAGTGAGCAAGTGAAGATCTTCATCGATCACAAAAGCTTGAAGTATATTTTTACTCAGAAGGAGCTCAACATGCGACATCGTAGATGGTTGGAGCTCATGGTGGATTATGAGATTGATTTACAGTATCACCCTGGCAAGGTGAATGTGGTTCCTGATGTGCTGAGTAGGCTTCCAGCGGTGATGATGTTGACTTCACGGTGGAGATTGCAGCAGGATCTTTGCGAGTCTGGTGTGGAGATTGTTCTTCCTGGGGAGGCTTCTTCGTTGATGAGTATGCAGATTCAGTCGACGATTGTGGATCGGATCAAAGCTGGCCAGGCTGGAGATCCGAAGCTGGTGAAGATTCGGGAGCAGGTGGAAGCCGGTCTGCGGACTGACTTCTTGGTTCATGAGGATGGCTCGATGAGGTTTGGAGCTAGGTTGTGTGTGCCAGCTGGGGATATTAGAGAGGATTTGCTGGTTGAGGCACATAGTTCGCCGTATTCTGTGCATCCTGGTGGGACCAAGACATACCAGGATCTTCGTCTGAATTTTTGGTGGCATGGTATGAAGAGGAGCATGGCTCGGAGTGTGGCTAAGTGCTTGGTTTACCAGCAAGTGAAGGCGGAGCATCAGCGTACGGCAGGGTTGCTACAACCGCTTCCGATTCCAGAGTGGAAATGGCAACACATCACTATGGATTTCGTGCCTGGACTACCTCGGAGTCCGAAGCAGAATGACGTATTTGGGTGATCGTAGATCGATTGACTAAATCCGCGCACTTTATTCCATTTCGAATAGGACAGTCCACTGAGGCGCTAGTGAGGAGATATATGGAGGTAAATTCTTTTACTCTCCGTTTTATTTCCTTTTCCTAGTTTATATAGTGATGTGACGTGAATCGTGCAGGAGGTTATGCGACTTCACGGAGTCCCCGTGAGTATCGTGTCGGACAGAGACACGAGGTTCACATCTCAGTTCTGGCAGAGTTTGCAGAAGAGTTTGGGTACGCGTCTGAGTTTCAGCACGGCATACCATCCGCAGACGGATGGCCAGTCCGAGAGGACGATTCAGATCTTGGAAGACATGCTGAGGGCGTGCATGTTGGATTTCAAGGGTTCGTGGGAGGACCATCTACATCTGGTGGAGTTTTCCTATAACAACAGCTTCCAGGCGAGTATTGGCATGGCGCCTTTTGCCGCTCTTTATGGGAGGAAATGTCGATCGCCATTGAGTTGGGATGACATTGGTGATCGGGAGCTGTTGGGACCTGAGATTATTGTGGAGGCCATGGATGTTGTCAGGAACATTCGGGAGAGGTTGAGGATTGCTCAGGACCGTTTTAAGCATTGGGCGGATGCTAAATGGCGTCCTTTGGAGATTCAGCCGGGTGACCATGTGTTCTTGAAGATTTCCCCGAATCGTGGTGTGATTCGCTTTGGGAAACGAGGGAAGTTGAGCCCGCGATACATTGGACCATTTGACATTCTGGAGAGGGTTGGCGATGTAGCCTACCGCTTAGCCTTGCCGCCATCTTTAGAAGGAGTTCACAATGTTTTCCATGTGTCGTAGCTTCGTCGATACATTAGCGATCCATCTCATGCTGTGGATTTCTCAAAGATTACCGTTCGCCCTGATATGACGTATGACCAGCAGCCAGTGCGGATTCTGGATAGGCATCAGAAGTCACTTCGAAACAAGGTTGTCAATCTTGTGAGGGTGATGTGGCGACACGGCTCGCCAGGAGAGTCTACTTGGGAGAATGAGGATGAGATGCGAGAGCGCTACCCACTTTTGTTTTCGGACACGTGAGTGTTGGGAAATTCCGAGGACGGAATTCTTCTTAAGTTGGGGAGGATGTAACGACTGGTTTTCATGTATCTGGATTATTTATATTATATATATATATGTTTTGGTGGATTTTCTCCTCATGTGTGGTTTTCGTCTCCGTAGCTTCGTTTTCGATCGTTTCGTCGTGAATTTCTTACTTCTTCCTTAGAATCATTGATCTTGGAGTAAGTCACTCTTGACGAACTTCAAATTGCTCATATTTTAAAGTTAGAGTGATCCTAGAAGCCGTAGGAATCTTCCCGAAGCTTCGCGCTTCGATTCAGCACTTTTAGTGCACTTTAGTTGGTTCAAGAAAGGGGACCAACCGACTAGATGGAGATCTAGTCGGTCAGGAACTCTACTGGAACCGACTAGTTCATTAAATCAATTGTACATGAGTTACTGTTTACTTTTAGTCGGTCTAAGAACAACCACCGACCGACTAGATGTGAAACTAGTCGGTCAGAACTTGCTCTCAGACCGACTAGTTCCTTTGATACATTTTACCTGAGTTACTGTTTATCGTTAGTCGGTCCAAGAACAACCACCGACCGACTAGGTTGCAAACTAGTCGGTCAGCCATTGTTCTTTAACCGACTAATTCCTTGACCATTTCGATAACCTGGGTTACTGTTTGGTGTTAGTCGGTCACAGTTAATCGACCGACCGACTAGTTCTTAAACTAGTCGGTCAGCCACTCTTCTTTGACCGACTAATGACCCCAGAAACCCTAATTTTCGGGCAGCCGCCAGGTCGTTTTCTATTTAAACCCCACTTCGTTTCTTTTCTTTCTTTCTCTTCTCCTGACCTATTTTCTTCCCCCTTGACCTCTGATCTTCCCCAACCTTCCCCTAGACATTCCTCCTTCATCAAGAGTCTCTCTCCCTCTCCATTTTGGCCGGCCACCACCTCTAGGTCACCGGAAAACCCCCAAAAATCCCCAAAACCCCATTTCTCCAGATTTTCTCCCCATTTCCAGATCTGAACCGTAGGTTCCCCGGATCATTTCTTCCGTCGCCGTGCTTGCTCGGCATCGTTCTTCCGCTAACGATTCGGTAATAACTCGACCCTATAATATACTTTTAACCCATATGTGATTTTTGTTAAACCCTAATAAAAACTAGGTTGGATGTTATTCTAATATTGTTTTGCCATGGCAGCGATCTCATCTCCGTAGTTAGCATTCGTGTGACGGCCTCGTTGATCGTCATCCTCGGTGCTAGGAAAGTGAAACTTGCCACTTAAGGTTTTTAGGCCATGTCTTAGGCCATTTGCTTGTTGTATGCGTAAAAGAGACTAGGCGACGAAATGATACTCGCCTAGGCGCAATTTCAGGAACTAGCTTGACAACGAAGCTAGATCCGACAATTATCATGTTGCACAATACCATGTCATGTTTAATTTCAATTAACGGTACGCGAATTAATTGTCATGTCATTGCATTCTTTAAGTGTTCCCGTGATTGCGTAGCTCCGCTACACCTAGTGAATTGATTGAGGCTAGGCACCTGCTTTTAGCAGGCACAACCCTACACCAAATTGTGAACCTGATAACAAGCTCTTGTGCGGGGCAACCCTGGCTCATTTACTGAGCATCGTGTACAGGGACCCTGGCTTGTTTATGTGTGGGATGGGGTAAGGGTTAAGCGGCCATTCAACTGGGAGTATGCCCGATCAGCAACTTCAGTTGTAAGGCGTAAACTCTGGGTTCTGGGGTAGTGTTAAGCGGCCAATCAGTGTGAATGTCAAACAGTTCAGCTGTAAGGCGTAAACATCTACAAATAACTTGAAATCATGACTAGTGAAAAGATTGAGATTGTTAGTAGCTTGGCTACTCTTGACATGCCCTGAAAATTGTTCTCTTGTACTTATTGTTTCACCATGTCTTACTTGTGCACTCATACCATAACTGCCATGTCATGCATGCTATAACTGCTAGGTTGTTAGTTTGCCTTCCTTTTCAGTTTCCTTGCCCAAGTCTTTTAGACTTGCTGACATGTGCCCCTTTACTCTTTTGGGTGACACATGTTAAATCCTGAGCCTGAGTTCATTGTTGAGGACGAGGTGTTTGTGGACGCCGAGCCCGAGCCTGTGTTTGACGAGGACTTTGTGGACACATGCGATCAGTCGTAGAGACTGTTTGTGTTGTTGTTTAGACTGTTTATTTGTCGGTGCAGGGCACCTATACTCTGTTTATGTTGTCCCTTTGTTAGCCTTGTTCTGGGCCTTTAGACTCTTTCTTTTAGCCTGGTGACTTTTCTAGATGTTGAACTTAATTTTAATGTTGGAAAAATTCTGAGATTTGAGGTTTTATTTCTGTCGCTCCTTGTGTTATTATTATTGTTCTGCTCGTGGTTACAGGGACCTGCTTATGTTCTATTGACGCTTATCGGGTCTGGGGCTTCAAAGCTCCACTCCCGTGCGGACCTTTTCACGTCTCGCCTCCATTTTAGGGAAGCGGGGCGTGACAACACGCACTCCATCATCCATCTCCTCCATCTCATCCAAATGTATATGCTCAAATTCCTCTACTTGGCCCTAATGCACCCTCTTCACAGGTTTCTCTTGGTATTCCATAGGGTCGCATTGGAATGAGCCCTTAGCTGGCTCCTCAGGCTGGTCCTGGACATGCTGGACTGTCTCCTCATACTCTGCTAGGTCCCTCAGGTAATACCATGTATCCTCGGTCGGATAATCAAAGAATTCTCCACCACAGCTAAGTTGCACGAAGTCTCGCCCAGATGTCGATAATCCCGTATAAAATATCTGCAGTAGATGATCCTCGTGAAAGCTCTGGTGTGGGCACGCAAGCACCAAATCATTGAACCTCTGCCAAGCCTGATGGTAGGCCTCCCATTTAGCTTGGATAAAGCTCGCTATATGCTGCTCCATGGCCTGTCGCCCATGTACCTACCCCAAGAAAATAGGTAAAAACACTCGGAGAAATTCAGCCTGAAATGACAACCAAGTAAAATGTGAGTCAAGAGACAACGAATCAAACCAAAGTCAAGCATCATCTTGTAAAGAAGAGGGAAAAATCTAAAGTATATGCAATCATTATAAATGTTTCCACCAAGACATGAAAATATCCAATCTTTAAACTTTTTGAAATGTAAATGAGGGTTCTCCCACTCCGAACCATGAACGCATGGCGGGAGTGGGATATCCTCCAAATTAGTTTCGGAAAAATCTGAAAATGATGCCATTTTGTTGTTAAAAAAATTTCTCAAGATAAACAACCAAAAGACTCAATAAGTGGAAAATAGATAAAATGAAAAGACACAACACTAAGAGATAGAAGTATCACACAAAAACTTTCAAAATCAATCAAAAATGCAAATAACAGAAACCATTGTCGCCGGCAGCGGCGCCAATTGATTGAATCAGAAAACGCGCAAAGGCACGCCTTCCACTCTCAAGTGTAGGAGCGTCAATACAATAAAAAATAACCGGTGAGTACCGGGTCAGATCACAGGGACAAGTCGTTCTGCATTCACAAAATTTGATCGGCAAAGAAAAATAATGCGTGTTTCAACCAACTTGCTAACGTGAAATGGAAGTGAGAAAAAGTGTGGTGAATCTAAATTCCTAACCTAAGTAAGTAGGGTTAGAGAGTCAAATGGGGATTTATGATAGCTAGGCGAGGAGCATGGGTTGTGGGTTCACTAATGTTGGTGTTAATCAAGCTCAAATTACCCACATATAACTCAATTAATCATCCGGCTAAGGAAACTCAATCGGAAAATTTAGCATTAAAGAATACAATAATTTGCAATAAGATTAGATGCATCATCATAGTACTAATCAAATATGAACATGGTCTCTTCTCAAAGTGTGCCCTCTCGGGACTTAACCAATGAAATTGTGCCCTAAAAATTCATCTAACATTAACATGATAATATGCAAGAGGTAATTAGAACTAAAATTAACAACCAACCATCATAAATCACAACCCAAGCATTCAACACTATTCAATCATCATGAAAAAGATAGAAATTTTATACAAAATTATCCCCAAATTCAATACAAAAGAGAGATGCAAAATTACAAAAGAGGGAGGAAGGATTTCACCTAAGAACTCTCCCAAATGAACCCTTGCTTCCATCCATTTGCTCCTCCTCCAAGCTTTCCCATTCACCCATGGCCTCCATGCCCTAAAAAATCAAAGAGAGAAGAAGAAGTGGCCGAAAACGGACACAAAACCCCCTAAAAACGAGTTCTAGCCATATCGGGTCTGCAGGGACGAGTTCGGGTCGAATTTCACACTAAAACCCTCACAAATCCGTAAAAGAGCCACCCTTAAGCATTGTGGGCCGCGCTCGACCTGCGGGCACTAACCGCCCGCAAAAATGCAGCAGGATGGGCCAGGCACGCGCAGCGCGCGTGCCCGCTGGGCGTTCTGCGTTAGTTGCTTTATTTTTTATTAAGAACATAGCGGCCCGCAGGTGTGTGCGGGCCGCGAGATTGGGCCAGCCAGCGGGCCGGCCCAAAGGCTCTTATATATTTTTTTTACTTTTTATTTTCCGAAATTCCCGGAAATGCCTCTCTTGCACCAATAATTCTCCAAAAATAGCTCCAATCTCCAAAAAAATCTGGAAAAATTTCAGAAAATCCAGAAAAATCTCAGGAGTACCTGAAAAATAAGAGAAGTAAAATTAGCTCATAGAAATCGCATTTTATGTATAAAAAGATATTATACGTTAATAATCCACGATATCACGAAAACACACGTATCAACGCGAAAATAAACACAATATACACATAAATGCCCAGAAATGGGGGGAAAAATGCAATTTATATCCCGAATCATTGCGTAAAAGCACCTTTAAGAGCATATGAGCACTTAACTCTAGGAGACTATTATAACTCCTCCATATGGATTTGATTCGTTCTTCAAGAGTTTCCTCTCTTAGTGGTAGCAAATATGCATTGGTTATCATTGATGATTATTCACGTTTTACGTTGGTTTTGTTTTTAAAATTAAAAATAATTAATTTAATGAATTTACAATATTTTTCAAACGTATTCAAAGATCTTTTTCAACTAAAATTATTTCTATTATATCAGATCATGGAGGTGTGTTTGAAAATGAACGTTTTCAAAAAATTTACGATAAGCACGTAGTTACACACACATTTTCTTTTCCCAAAGCTTCTCAATAAAATGGAATAGTTGAAAGGAAAAATAGAACACTCAAGAGTGCATGCACAATGTTGTCTGAGAGTAACCTTCCAAAGTATTTTTGGGCGGAAGCTATTTCCACCGCGTGCTATGTACAAAAGAGAGTTTTGATTAGAACACCTTTTCAAAAGATTACATATGAATTGTTATACCAAAAATTTCTCGTAGTATCTTATTTTCGTGTCTTTGGTTGTAAATTTTATATTCTTAACATCAAAGATAATCTAGATAAGTTTGACTCCAAAGCAGATAAAGACATATTTATCGGATATTCTTTGCATCCTAATGCATATAGAGTTTACAATAATAGAATTCTGAAACTCAACATGTTATTTTTGATGAATCATTTAGTACTATATGTCATGCTACCTTTGATGATGAAGACATTGTTGCACAACCACACATTAATGATCACCCTTCTAGTTCATTGCCTAGAGCATTTTCACAAGCTACACATCACCCACATAAACATAAATGATTGGTAGTATCAGTGACGATGTTAGAACTAGATCTCAGATTCAACATATGATTCATGTTGCTTTTGTTTCTAACGTTGAACCAAAGAAAGTTAAAAATGCTTTTGTAGATGAAGCTTGGATAGAAGCAATGAAAGAAGAGCTAGTCCAATTTGAAAGAAACAAAGTTTGGGAGTTAGTTTACCATGTCATTGGCACCAAGTGGGTGTACCGAAACAAAGTGGATGAGGACGGCAACGTGTTAATAAATAAAGCAAGGCTTGAAGCTCAAGGGTATTGCCAAGAAGAAGGTATTGATTTGACAAAACCTTTGCACCCGTAGCTAGGCAAGAATCTATTAGAATGCTACTTGCTTTTGCATGTCATTTGAATTTTACTTTATACCAAATGGATGTAAAAAGTGCCTTCTTTAATAGATATATTAAGGAAGAGATATCTGTTGAACAACCACCGAGGTTTGTTCACGAAAAATAAAATGATCAAGTTTATAAACTTAGAAAAAACATTATGTGGTTTGAAACAAGCTCCAAGAGCTTGGTATGAAAGATTAAGAAAGTTCTTAATCGATTCTGTTACGCCCCGCTTCCCAAAAATGTGGAGGCGAGACGTGAGAAGGTCCGCACAAACTTGAAGCTGTGAAGCTCCAAGTCTGATAAGCGTATAAAAACACTTATTATGGCAAGTCCTTGCAAAGCGAAACGAAACAACAATGATAATAAGGAAATGAGACGACATTTTATTGAATCTCCAAATGTCCATAAACAAATTACAATATCGCAGAAAAGCCACCAGGCTAGAAGAAAAGGGTCTAAGGCCCAAACATGGCCAACAAAGTATAACATACATACAAGGGTGCCACGCACCGACAACTAACATGAATCCTAAAACATAAAGGGAAGCTCAACTAGTCACCGGTGTCCACAAGACTCCTCCTCAGCAAACACAACGTCCTCAGCAACAAGCTCTGGCTCGGCAACTAACATGCGACACCCAAAGAGAAAGGGGCACATGTCAGCAAGTCTGAAAAGACTTGAGCAAGGAAACTGAAAGGAAGGTAAACTAGCAACCTAGCAGTTTTAGTATGCATGACATGGCAGTTATAACATGAGTGCACAAGTAAGACATGGTGAACAATAAGTACAAGAGAACAATTTCGGGACAAGACAAGAGTAGCCAAGCTACTAACAATCTCAATCATTTCACTATTCACGTTTCACTGTTGTTTGTAGATGTTTACGCCCTTCAGCTGAATGGTACAACATTCACGCTGATCGGCACTAAACACTACCCCACCCCAGAGTTTACGCCTTACAACTGCAGTTGCTGATCAGGCAGACTCCCAGTTGAATGGCCGCTTAACTCTTACCCCATCCCACACGTAAACAAGCCAGGGTCCCTGCACATGAGCCCAGCAAGTGAGCCAGGGTTGCCCCACACGGGAGCTTGTTTTCCAAGTTAACAATTCAATATCGAGCGTTGGGGTTAGCAACTCATTATGCTCGCTTTTGGTCATGAGCTAGGAAACACAAGTATGGCGTAGGGGACACCTAGACTCAATATCGAGCGTTGGGGTTAGCAACTCATTATGCTCGCTTTTGGTCACGAGCCAGGAACTATCAGTTTTGTAGCGTGAGCTACACATTCACGATGAACAATCGATGTATGCAATGTCATGAACAGATATTCGCGTACCGTTAATTGTATTTAAACGTGACAGGCAAAATGCAATGACATGAACAATATTCGCGTACCGTTAATTGTAATTAAACATGACATACACGCATGATAAGGGTGACGGACCAAGCTTCGTTGTCAAGCTAGGCCAATGGCGTCTAGACGGCTATCCTTTCACCGTATAGTCTCTTTTACGCTAAAACAAGGAAATGGCCTAAGACATGGCCCAAATCAAGAGATGCAAGTTTCACTTGCCTAGCACCGGGGATGACGATCACGAAGGTTCGTCTCACGGATGCTAAACTACGGGGAAATCGCTGTTATGGGGAGACAACCATCAAAACAACATTCATTCATTAGGGTTTCATAAAAATACAAATAGGTTATGAAAACATCAAGAGATCGATTTCTTACCGAGAGGAGGCGGAAGAAACACTCCGGAGAACCTAGGGACCAGATCTGGAAACGAATGGAGAAGTTTGGAGAACTAGGGTTTTTGGGGGATTTGATGGAGTTTTGGGGAAGATGAGAGGTATGATGAGTTGATGGAGGGTTTAGATGATGGATCTTGGGCTTGGAATGAAGGAATAAGGGTTTGAGGAAGATGGGGGCTCAATGGGGGAGAATTTAGGGTTTTAGGTCGTGAGGGATGAGAAGAAAACGTTTGGGAGGGGTTTAAATAGGATGGGCTGGAGGCTGCCCAGAAATTAGGGTTTTAACACAGATTAGTCGGTCAAAGAGCAACCACTGACCGACTAGTTTGGAAACTAGTCGGTCGGTTGACCAACGCAGACCGACTAAGTGTAAAAAGTAACTCCTATACAGAATTAGGTTTTAGATTTAGTCGGTCAAAGAACAACTGCTGACCGACTAGTTTCTCATTTAGTCGGTCGACGAACGTTCTTAGACCGACTAAGAATGAACAGTACTCGACTGCACAGAAGAACTAAGAATTAGTCGGTCAGAGTACAAAACTTAACCGACTAGTTTGACAACTAGTCGGTCGAAAGATGAACTTAGACCGACTAAACAGATACAGTAACTCCTGAATTATAATCAAAGCCCACTAGTCGGTCCATTAAGGATTGCCGACCGACTAGATTGAAATCTAGTCGGTTGGTTCTCCTTCTTGAACCAACTAACGTGCACGAAAAGTATCGATTCGAAGCGCGAAGCTTCGGGAAGATTTCTATGGCTTCTAGGATCGATTTATACTCTAAGATATGGGCGATTTGAAGCTCGTCACGAATGACTTACTCCGAAATCGACGATCGAAGGAAGAAGCTAGAAAATCACGACGAAACGATCGAAAGTGAAAGCTATGGCGACGAAAACCACACATCCAAGGAGAAAATCCACCAAGCATGTATTTTAATATAGATAATCCAATTACACGAAAACCAGTCGTTACAGATTCGGGCTGTAATGTAGGTTAAGTTAATACAACATTGTTTATTAAAAGAATTGAAAATGATATTATCTTGATTCAAATTTATGTGGATGACCTTATTTTTGGTTCTACTAATGAAGCTTTTTGTCAAGAATTTGACATTCTTATGTAGGAGGAATTTGAAATGAGCCATATGGACGAGCTCAATTTCTTTTTAGTTTGCAAATAAAGCAAGGGAAGGAGGGGACTTTCATTCACCAAACGAAGTATGCCAAGGATTTGTGCAATAGATTTGGGATGGAAAGTGGTTCGAGAAAAGACACTCCAATGGCAACCTCCATCTCGTTGGACAAGAATGAGAATGGTATGAAAGTGGATCAAAGAACATATCGAGGTATGATTGGATCCCTACTATATTTAACTTCTAGTCGACCTGATATTATGCTTAGTGTATGCTTATGTGCTGGATTCTAGGCAGACCCTACAGAATCTCATCTTAAGCAGTAAAACACATTTTTATGTATTTTAAGACCACATCGGATATGGCATTTTTATCCAAAAGCTAGCACACTAGAATTAATTTCCTATAGTGATTCAGATTATGCTTATTCCAAAATCATTAGAAAAAGCACTAGTGGAACTTGTCACTTCCTTGGACATTCCATAGTTTCGTGGTAACAAGAAGCAAAATTCGGTTTCACTTTCTACTACCAAGGGAAATTATATTGCTGACAGGCTTGCACGTGCTCAAGTTCTTTGGATGAAACAAGCCTTAGTTGATTATGGTGTTAAGTGTCATACTATTATGATTTATTGTGACGATAAGAGTGCAATCAATCTTACTAAGAATTCTGTGTTGCATCCTATGACCAAACACATTGACATTAGACATAGGTTTATTGATGATCATTACACCAAGAAGGATATAGAACTTAAATATATTCCTGCTGATCATCAAGTAGCTGCCATTCTCACTAAGCCTCTCAAGAGTGAATCTTTCATTAAATTGAGGAAAAAGCATTGGTATCCTTAGTGAGAAGGGGCTAAAGTGATTTTATTCATGTCATATATTATATCATGCATACTTCTTTATTATTGGTTATTGCTAACTCTCTATGTCAGCTTTTTGATTATATCAAAAGGGGGAGAGGGATGTAAGTGTGATGATCAAGGAGAATCATGGCAAGAGGAATGCCATGTGACTCATTAAGGTAACTTATTAAGGTAACTCATTTTTTATGTATGAAAAATGGAAAATAAGGTATACTTTACTCTTCTTTTATGACACATTGTCGCACACCCACATTGTGACATCTTGATTAAAAATTATGAATATATATGATTCATAGTACTTATCTCTAACTAGCATGTACTACATTAAGGAGAGTAACATTTCCATAGCAATCATGCATTTGTGTAGGGGAGTAAGTATCTAATTTTTGTAATTTCATAATTTTTTATCAAATTGTTTACCACCATCAAAGGGGGAGATTGTTAGTGATTGCAACACTCCTAAGTGGGGTTTGATGATTAAGCAAACAAATAGTGTTACTAATCATGTTTTAAGTTAATTTGTGAGTGTATGTCATTAACGTCAACAAATGATCAAACTTGGAACTTACATTGGAGATCAATTGCCCTATTTAAAGACTCATGAGCAATGCAAGAATTCAAAGACAATGAACTCAAGATTAAAAAAATGCATCTAGATCACTAATATAAGTGAGTGGTGTATTTTATTTCAATTTTTATCTTAGAATGTTTAAGTCATTAGATGAAACTTGCACACATACACCAAATGATGTTTTATAAACATAACAAATGTTTTAGAAAAGATTTAAAATTATTTTGAATGAAGTTCATGAAGTTTTCATTAATTAAAAACCCCCATATCAGAATTAGAGTCGACTATTTTTGGATTACAGTCGAATGTTTTGAAATGGGAGAATAGTTCTAAACTCTGGACCCTAAAGTAGTGGATCACAGTACTACTGGGATTCGACCGTAGTGTTGGTGGGAGTCGACTACTAGCATAACGGGAGTCGACTACCGCTAGGAAAAACATAGCCCTGACTTTTGCAGAGTGCTATCGATTTTTTAGTTGTTGGGGGCATTTTCGTCCAAAATTTCCAATGGATTTTCAAGGGTTATTTATCATGGTTAGGATGAAATTTTTTGGTACCGAGTATGGAATATTTTTTGAGATTTAGAAACTATAATTTCATTTTCAAGCTCTCAACTTCAAGCCCTAATTTTCAGATTTGAACTTATAAAGCTTTTAAGTACTAGGTTGTTTTGATTTGAATCTCAATAAGTTTTCTCTTAATTCTTTGAGATTCTAATCAAATTTCTTCTTGATCTCTCAAAGCTTTATTCTTAAGATTCTTTGAGATCAAAAGTTTTATTCCACAGCCACTTGATTATACAAAAGCTTCATCCATTGCCTATAGGATCTTGTAAGAGCAATTACATCCTCAAGAAAGGTTTGTAACACTACAAGTGTAAAGGTCAATTGGTAAGTTGGTTCTTGTTTTTGAGTTGTTATAAAATCCTCTTTGAAAAAGAGTTTGTGTTAATTTTGGAAACCATAGCAAGTGAAGCTAGGTAATTGTACTGGAAGACCCAGCAAGTGGAGATAGGCAAGTGTATTGAAAGCCCTCTTGGTGAGGCATTTGTTCTCTTGTTGAAGAGAGTTGGTTAGTAACAATCCCAACAAGAGGTTGGGGACTGGAGTAGCCCTAGGGAGGGTAAACTAGGATAATTCTCATGTGTTTATGATTGTTGTGTGCCTCTCTACATTGGTTGCATTTGTGATCAATATTCCGATATGCTTCATTTTATTTCAAGTAATTAGATTTTGTTGATTAAGCTCTTCTGTATGTAACTCTATCAAGTAGCTTAGGTTAAATTAGAGGGGTTAATTTTAATTTTCACATGGGATTTACAAAACACTAATCACACCCGTCTAATGTTTAGTCTGCTATCTACAAAATCCAACATTGGTATTAGAGCATTAGTTGAATTGATATCATCAACAAAGATGGCACATGGTCAAAGTTTTGTTTCTCCACTCATTTTTGATGGAACTAATTTTTCTATTTTGGGAAGGAAAATGGAGATATATTTGGAACCCGAGAATCATGAATATGAAACATTCCTTCAAGACTTGTATATGGTTCCAACCACTCCAAGGGTTTCATGGACCAATGAACAAAAGGGAACTTGTTTGATGAACGCCAAGTTAATGTGTACCATTTGTTCTTATTTAACAAATGATATTTTTAGTGAACTTTTAGGAGTTAGCACAGCTCAATAAATCTTGAGAATGTTGGAGGACAAATATGAAGATCAACCTATGAGGAGAGCATTACCCAAGGAATGTGAAGAAGAGATATTCACAAATGAAATATGATTGATGACTAATCAGGTTGACAACAACGAGGTAAATGACTCAGACTCAGATAATGATTGTTGTTTTTTGGTGATTCAAATCGAGGAGACTTCATTTCCAGGCTACTCGGTCAGGCAGCAGCCTGCTCGGTCATGCAGCAGCCTGCTCAGTCGAGCAGCTCGCTGCTCGGTTGAGCAGCTTGTTGCCCGGGTCGATAGAGCGCTGGGAAGTTTTTTTGGGAGTAGAATTCCCAGTAGTACTCGGCCCGAGTAGCTTTGCTACTCGGCCGAGTTGGTTTTGTCTCGGTCCGAGTAGTCTTGATACTCGACCGAGTGTATCTGGCATGGCATCAGCGGATACAGTTGTTTTTCGCTGTTCGACCGAGTAGCAGGCTAACTCGGTCAAGCAGCCCTTGGGCCCGGACGCGACCAGCGACGACCTGGATCTGTTTTCATCCGCCGTTTCACTTGGGTTTTGTTTTAAACCATCGATGCTTAGGGTTAATTAGTGTAGCCGACATTTTGGGATTGGTTTTTGGTGTTGGTTGTTCTTGAGAGAGCTTCTTGCTTCACATTGGATTTTGGGAGAGGTTTTTATGGCTCGTGTTCTTAAGAGAAAGGTGAGATTTTTCCTTCTCTCCTCTTTCATTGGTTTCTTCCTCTTGAGTGGATTCGTGAGGGCTTGCTCCGTTTGGCAAGTTATTACTCACGTGTGAGGGAGCGATTTGTAACCCTAATTGTTTGGACCTCTCTACTAGTGGAATCATCTCGGATTGGATTGCTGGACGTAGGTTGTTTACAACCGAACCAGGGTAAATTCTTTTGTGTTTGCAGTTGATTTAATTGTTGCTGTGATTCGTTTGCTACTTTCTATTGCAAGGTCATTTGGGAATTTTGTTGGGACTTTGAGATTAGATTTTGCTAGCCCGATATTCCTGATCAGTTTATTAGGGTTGGTTTTTCGCATTGATCTCAAGGCATTTCCGGATTTTTGTCCAACAAGTGGTATCAGAGCTTGTGGTTTCATAGCAAAGGAAGTTAGTAGCGAAAGAAAGATGGTGTCTTTGGCAACATTGAACATTGAGAAGTTCACCGACCGGAATGATTTCTAGATATGGCAGACGAAGGTGAAGAATGTTCTTATACATACGGGGTATTACCAGATCGTATTCGATGTCTCGAATATCGATAAGGAGGTGACTGCATCCGCTAGGGCAGAGATGGAGAGGAAGGCGTACAGCGCGATTCAGTTGTCGTTATTAAATAATGTTTTGAGGGAAGTCCTGGATGAGGCGACGGCATATATTATGTGGAAGAAGATTGAGGGACTCTATATGAAGAAGTCTTTTACGAGTCGCCTATACTTGCTTCAGCAGTTGTATACTCTCAAGATGAAGTTGGGTTCAGCAGTGAAGGATCACATGGATGAATTGAACAGGATTGTGCTAGAGTTGCGTGGTATGGATGTGAAGATTGAAGATGAGCAACAAGCGGTTATCTTGTTGTGTTCATTGCCTGAAGAGTATAACCAGTTTGTTTGGTCGATGATTTACAACCGGACTACTCTCACCGTGGAAGAGGTGAAGGCGGCACTTCACACGGAGCAACTATGTGGCAAGGTTCAAGGTAGAGATCATGTGAGTAACCGCGAGGAGGCATTGCATGTGAGAGGTCGACAGGAAAGGAGAGGAGGCTTCAGGAAGAATAATGATCACTCCAAGTCGAGACATTCGCAGGATAGATTTGCGAACATCACATGCTACAATTGCCACAAGAAGGGTCATTATTCAAGTCATTGTCCTATCAAGAATAGGAAGAAAGGAAAGGAAACCGAGAAGGATTTTGGTTCGGCATCTTTGGGGATTGATGGTGAGCAGGTTCATGATGAAGGTAGAGATACCGAGATTTTTGCTGCGGGGATTGCAGGTGATGCCAATATGGCATGGCTCATGGACAGTGGATGCTCATATTATGAATCCTCATAGGAGTTGGTTCGCTACATACCGTTCCAAGCAAGATGGAGGCTCAATCCTCATGGGGAACAACACAGTGTGTAAAACTGCGGATATTGGAACCGTTCGGATAAAGATGCATGACGGCATAGTGCGTACACTTGCCGATGTGAGGCATGTCCTGGATTTGCGGAAGAGCCTAATCTCCATAGGCGTGTTGGACAATGTTGGATGTAAGTCGGTCTTTGAAAAAGACCAACTTCGTGTTTCCAAAGGAGCCATGGTTGCGATGAAGGGAAAGGAGGTTGGAAACCTATATGCCATTCAAGGTACCACAATTGAAGGCGAAGAAGACGTAAGCACTTCGAGCACAGTTTCTAGAGATTTGGCCAAGTTGTGGCAGTACCGTTTGGGTCATCCATGTGACAAAACGCTTGATGTACTCCGAAGAAGAAAGTTGATTGAAGCCTCGAATGAGAGTGTTGAATTCTACGAATCCTGTGTGTATGGTGACGTGCGTTTATATTTCATATATTTGCGCACGTTTTCTTCCATGTTTTTCCGTTATTTACAGCCGTCTTATATTTGTTTTCTCGTATTTTCTTGTTTTCTTTCACTTTTCCGTGTTTTCATATTTTGCAGGAGTTTACTGGCATATGTGACATAAAACGACGATATCGTGAGTCCCCGGAGCAACGGGAGGAGTCATGCGTGATCCAGGGGTCAAACGACGATGATATCATCTTTCAGCCCCTCACCCGATCGGTTGGTCATCTTCAACCGATCGGGTGATGAACGCGTGCACCACCCGGACGCAGCTTGGAGCTCACAAGAAGTCACCTGGTCAGTTCATAGGCCGGTTCAAAAGCCCAAAGTCTCTGGATTTTTATTGTGATTGCCAACCGATCGGGTGACCTTCACCCGATCGGTTCATCTGTAGCCGAATCTCCAGAGCCAAGACACGGTCAGCTCAACCGGCCTCCTCACCCAACGGCACCAAGATCCAACCGGTCACATTCGTTAGTCAACCGACCGGGTGAAGATGACCGGGTGAAGTCCTGCATTGCGCTGTAAATGAGTGAAGCAGATCACCCGATCGGTTGACTTGTCAACCGATCGGGTGATATCATTTTCTATATATAGAACCCCTAGGTTTTCCAGAAACGGAGTTGGTTATTTTTTACTGTTTTCTTCATTTTATGACGGCTGTAATTTCCCAGTTTTTGTAAGTTTTCAGATCTTTGTCAAACTTTAGTATTATCTTAATTGCTTTACTACCATTGCATTTCTATTATCTGATTATGATTTTTACGGTCGATTTTTGTTTAGATCGATTTTTACAAAATATGTGTGAGTAGTTCCCGAATCTGGGATTTTGGTGGAAACCCTTTCGTGGGCTCTCCCCGATGCATCCATAGGGCCAGGAAATCGATAGTGATTAGGAATCTACCAGTTACGCGGGGTGTTTTATTGTCATCGGTGGAAAAAAGACCGCCTTTGACCGTTCGGCCAAGGGGGAATAAACTTGGCGGTTGACTCCCTAGCCATAGCTCACGCCCTTAGCGTAGACGTCGAATCCTAGCTCGCGGGAGCGGCAGGATGAGACGTTGGGAGTTAACGTTGCGAGCTTAGTGCTCCCGGAGTCGATCAGTGTTAATGGACACGGGAGTGCCCACTGATCGAACCCGGGAAGTCCAGCATATCATCCTGGGCATCAACTGGAATATCGGGCCCATGGGACCCCGGTACCACTTTCAGAGGCAACGTCTCACCAATAGACCCTAATTTCGATCGCTATCCTACCCGTAGGCCGTATCGGCGAGAATCGCACGATAGGGTGGAAGCCAGAGTCCCGTGTTTTTACTTTATATTGTTTATCCCCTGCATCCTATTTTTCGTGACAACCCATCATCCGATTCGGGCTAGATCGCCAATGGGGTGAATTTGGCCCTTCTTGACACAAGCACATCCACGCCTCCCTGAGTTCAACCCCCAAGCCACACTACAACACCGAGCACTTGCGGTTACAAATATTTAAATCTCACGCCCTCAATCATATTATTGCACATGTCTATCATAGCCAAAGCCGGGGGGCGTCAAGCTTTATGGTGCCGTTGCCGGGGAGGCAACGTGCTTGTTATTTTAGGATTTCATGAACCCTTGTATCTAGCTCTCATCCCTACCTCGCGATAATTTTCGCATTCTTCTTTTTCCTTTTTATCTTCTTATTTTTATTTTTATTTTTTATCTTATCTGTTTCTTTCCCACTTTTTGCTTCACGGGTGTTTGTTATTTTTCATGCGCAGGAGTTCAAGAAGTCTCGACGACTTGATCCCCATTGATCCAGAGATAAACGCCACCCTAAGGTGTTTGGCCACCGAGAAGCGAAGAAGAGAGGATCCTGAAACCATGGGGAGAACACCTCACCTCACAAGTCCCTGCTGGAGTACTCGAGGCCTTCCATCGAGTCCACCTCCGCCATCCATCCTCCAGCTATTACGGCACAAAGCTTTGAGCTTAAGATGTCTTTGGTGACGTGGATCCAGCAGGATCAATTTTCGGGTGCGTCCATGGAGAGCCCCATTGAACATTTGGACTCCTTCTTAGAGAAATGTGACACCTTCTGGATAAACGGTGTCACTACTGAGGCGATCCGACTGAAGCTGTTTCCCTTCTCTCTACGAGATAAGGCCAAGCTGTGGCTTAGGAGAAAGGACCCGAACACATTCAACACCTGGGAGAAGCTCTCAAATGCTTTCCTGACGAAGTTCTTTCCTCCGGGGAAGACCATGAAGCTGAGGAGTGAGATCTCCTCCTTCTCCCAGGCTAGCCACGAGTCCTTGCATGAAGCTTGGACGAGATACAAGGAGATGCAGCGAAGATGTCCCCACCATGCCTCCCCAAGTGGCAGATCATAAATCTGTTCTATTATGGGTTGAGGGACGATTTGAAATCTTCCATGGACGCCGCGGCTGGAGGGTCTTTCATGTCAAGAAGCGAAGAAGATACCGGACAGATTCTAGAAAACATGGAATCCAACAATGAGCAGTGGTGTGATGAGAGAGCCACACCTAGATCTGGGGGTATTCACAGGGTCGAGGACATCGACAAATTATTCAGCAAGTTTGACTTGCTGTCGACCCAGATATACCCACTAATGGTAGGAGCCGGTGGTGCCGGTACACAACATATAGCTGCGGTGGAAGCTGAAGTCTCTGGAGACTTCGACGGTGGTGACATCTCACCTCCGTTGGACCAGGCGAGCGCACTATTCTACAATCCTACGGGAAATGTGCCATACCCTCCACGGACTAACTCCAACCCGGCCTACTCTTCAAACAACCGGAATCATCCGAACCTTAGTTACCGGGCACCATATCAGCAGCCGACTCAGCAGCAACAATAACAGATATATCAGCCGGCTAGGCCCCATCAGCAGTTTCAGCAGTAGTAATTTCAACAGCAACAACCTCCGCAACAATATCAGTAATACACTCCAAGGAATCAGCAGCCCACTCAGCAACAATATGGTCAGCAGAGGGCCATCTCTCCGGTTGAGTCCATCTTGACTCAATACATCACCAACCACGAGAAGATAAATCTGAAGCTGGAGATGGGACAAAGAGTCCTCACTGATCAGGTGACCCAGCTGGGGTTGCAAGTGGCGAACCTTCAGAGACCGCAGAATCTTTTACCGCCACAGCCTGAGGTAAACCCGAGGGGGGTGAATCAAACCTTAGCGCTCACGCATGAGCATGAGAACGTATCCGCTATCGTCTTGAGGAGCGGAACGCAAATCACCACACGAGTGCCCCCCCCAAAGGACCGGAAGCACCGTTGGTCGTGGAACGACCGATTGAAAAATTAAATGACGACGGTGCTTCATCTCCAAAGCCAACTACTCCAGAGGGAGTCCATGGAGAGGAGAAGAAAAAGGATGAGAAAGGGAACCTCAGAGTGTTTAAGCCCGTTGTGCCTTTTCCACAACGGCTTGCCCAAGCTAAGATTGATGAGAAGTATGTCAAATTCTTTGCCATGGTGAAAGATCTGAGCTTACAAATCTCCTTCCTCGAGGCCATCGAGACAATTCCCTAATATGCCAAATTTCTAAAGGACTTGGTGACACGGAGATCCAGAAAGGAGAAGGTTGTACTAATGGCGGAGTGCAGCGCCCTCATTCAGCGCACAAATCCACCCAAGCTCAAAGACCCAGGAAGTTTCTCCATCCCTTGCTCTATTGGGGAAGTGCGAATCCAGAGGGCGCTCGTCGATCTAGGAGCGAGCGTCAGCTTAATGCCCCTATCGCTATACAGAAGAATAGTGATGGGAGACTTGGAGCCCACCGGCATGACATTACAGCTTGCCGACCATTCGGTGAAGTACCCGGTGGGAGTAGTAGACGACCTCCCCGTTGATGTGAGTGGAATACAAGTACCGGTGGATTTTATGGTGATGGACATGCCGGAAGACATGCATACCCCCATTATCCTTGGACGACCCTTTATGGCAACCGACGGTGTGCTAATAGACGTGAAGAATGGGAAGCTTTCCCTCAACGTCAGCCAAGAAAAGGTCAAATTTGACTTGGGGTTGTCGATGAAGCACCCCGATCCTCTGGATGATCCTAGTATCAATGTGCTGAAGTTGGAAGAGGAGAGAGCTGTGGAGGCAAGCTCCTGGGAAATTCTCTCGAGAAATCCCCCGACCACTTAGGAGACCTTGAAGAGCAAGTTGGCTCCACAAAGAATGAAGTTGCTGATGAGGTGGTCGCGCGACATGCGATCCCTCCCGGATTCCCAAAAGCTCCTCCCACGAGGAGAAAAGGCAAAGAGCCCATGGGGCTCACCTGGGATGAGGTCCGAATCCTCAAACGAGTGGCGGTGGATGCCAATATGAAGGAGAAGCCCCCGGACCCTATCAACAAAGGGAGAGTCGTCGAACAAGTTATCTTGTCGCCACCGACTACAACAGAGGGAGAAGCTGAAGCGATGCTTGACTTTAGGCATCATCTGTATCGCCCACCTTGAACATCATCAACGGGCGTCGAGCCAACGACGTTAAACAAAGGCGCTTCATGGGAGGCAACCCATGCTCTAAACTTTTGTTTCAATTTTTAGGATTATTTTTTTAACTTTATTTTATCTATTTTTATAAATGAATCCAGCCGCAAGAACTTCCGTGGTGGAACTTAGGCGATTTGTGGGTTTTTGCAGAAAACAAGGCCCCAACCGATCGGTTGATAACTCAACCGATCGATTGGGATGTATCAGGTAGATGCTGTGTCTGCCACTAAATGAACCGACTAGGTGAGGAAAGAAGAGACCGGTTGGCAGACCGGGTGACCTGGGGTAAACTCTCGGGAAAATTTCAAAGTTTGTCAACCGATCGGGTGACAAGAAGCAAGACCGGTTGAGGGACCGGTTGAGAAACTCTAAACTCTCGAAAAAATGTGTGGAGCGGTCAACCGATCGGTTGACATGTCAACCAACTGGTTCACCTGTAGCAACTCTTCAGCCAAAATTTTCGACCACTAAGTCAACCGATCGGGTGACAACTCACCCGACCGGTTCGACTTAAACCCTATAAATACCCCCCCCCCCCCCGACCCACCCGTTCACATCCCCTCGCCTGATCATGTTTTCTCACCGTTGTTTCGCCTCCCACCCTATCCCAACGGCCAAAAAATTCTCTCCCACGTCCTCCACTCCTCCATTAGTCTCTCTCTCCACCTCCCCCTTCCATCTCTCCATCTCTTTCTCTCTATCCCTCTCCTATTTCGCAATTTTCTGGCCCTAATCCACAATATCCACCCCTACTTTCGAATTTTTGCTGAAGAAGAGTGTCGCGGCTCCACACTTCTCCCATTGCACGGCATTGGGTCAACTACAAGCTACGAACTCGAATCTTTGCTGGGTAACTTCGCTCTACTTCTCAAATTTCAATTTTTACCCTAGATATTTAATTTGCTTGATTGTTCGTGTGTGTGCACTTCGATAGTATTTTACACTCATTTGCATCACTCACACGCACACATGGCCCGGGATAGAGATAAGGGGAAGGGTATCTTGCGGGAGGAGGAACCGTCTCGAAAGAGACGGAAACAAACATGTACTCCTCCCCACACACGTGAACTGACACTAGCCCCTCCCCCACCTGTTATCCCCCCTGTGGACCCCATGTTGGGCCCGCATGGGTACCTATTTAGGAACCAAGAGCACAAAGACTTTTATCATAGACTTGATGCTCGGGGGCATCTTTTGACCAAGTTCGCCCACGCCCAATCGCTTATCGACCTCGGTGTCTTCACCGAGGTCGAGACTCTTTTTGCTAACTTAGGTTGGTTGGCCTTCCTGAATGCCTCTACGATATCCTACCCGTCACTCACCCTAGAGTTTCTTTCTACACTTGTTTGTGAGTCGGGGTCGACCGTCATCTTCCGGGTGCGTAACAAAACTATCCGCACCAACCTGAATACCATCAACAATATATTTGGTTTCCCCATTCTTGGGGAAGACGCAATCCGACACTACGGATACCAGCCCGAATTTGATGTCGATCAATTTTGGTTCCGCCTCACCCTTCTCCATCGCTATGCCCGAGGTAAGGCCAAGGCCTCCTCCATCATCCATCCCATATTTCGTCTGGCCCATAGGATCATATCCTCTGCATTTTCCCTAGGGACGAGTCAGGCACCATGACTATCCCTGATCTTTTTATTCTCTGGGCCATGACTTTCCCTTTCGTTCGAGACGATGATGGGATTAGCTTTAGAGTCCCTACTGTCCCTGTCCATGCCATCGATTGGCTTGTTTACAAGCTTCTCGAGATTAGCAGGGCCGTGAAGGGCAAGATCTGTTGTGGGGGCATTATCACTATTATTGCTTCTTTCCCGCAGTTTAACATTCCATCCCCCAAAATCTTCCTACTGCCGCAGGACCCTCACGTCTAGATCTTGACGTCCTGCGGCACATTCATATGATTAAGCCCCGCCCCGATGGTCGCTTCAACTTCAATTACGGCCACCCCCAGCTCCTTACACCATTCTCCCCAAACCCGCTCGCATGACCATAGCTTTAGTGGGTGATTGGACTTTTCCGCCTGATCCCGACTATCTAGCGGGGTTGCGACTTCCTTTCCTTCCCCAAGACGCACGCAGACCACCGTCTCCTGCCGCCCACTTAGGCGAGCATGATATACCTGCGTCCAGGGGAGACATCGGGGCTGGCTCGAGTCACCCTGTTTCTGCTCCTGGCCCTATCCCTTCAGTGAGCCTTTCTCAAGCCACCTTAGGCCTTCTGTCCAGTGCCAGCATGACCACTACCACCGGCATTACTTCCACCTCACATCTGGGCGCCACTTCCGCTTCACGTCAGTCCACTTCCTTTGGTCGCCGCCAGGTCTCTGACCGTCTTGCTCTCGAGAGGGAGGTCGCAGCCCTCCGTGATCTTGCCACGTCCTTTGCCCCCTCGGACCCATCACCGTCCTCCTTTCTCACTCACCCACGCTTCCTCGCACTTGAGAGGAACGTGGCCGCCATCCGTCGCCTTCTCACTCACCTCCATGGACCACCACCACCCACACCACCACCCTCACCACCACCTTCACCACCTCGACGATCCTCACCTCCCCCGTCACATTCTTCTCCTCCACCCTCACACACATCCTCACCTCCATCACCTCCCCCATCCCATACATCCCCACCTCCTTCACCCCCACCTAGGCGATCATCTCCCCCACCCACACCTATTCCTCCACCTCTTTCCCCACTTCTCCGCACACCACACGTCTCTCCCGACCACACTTCCACACCCTCTTCCGAGAAGGGCGAGGACTCGCCTTCTCCTGATTTTTGATTTCACTTTGTTTTTGACCTCCCCCTTGCATATCTCTGCACTTTCACGATCATATCTCATTGCTAGCATTGTCATGTCTAGCTTGGGGGAAGTCTATTTTGCTGTGTTATCGTGTTTTGTTTTTTTTTGTGAGCTTGTTTCATTTGTCGTGTCGTATCATTTTCTTTCTTTCTTTTTCAATTTTTATGTCGTGTGGTTTGATTTTGATTTTTCTTTATTTTCAGTTTCGTATCTGTGTTTTCCATGTTTTTCATTTCTTTTTTTGTCAGTGCGTACCCCTCCCATTTTCATTGTCCTCCCATACTCACTCTTATTGCATTGAAGGTAATGCAAGCTTCAGCTTGGGGGAGTCGCACTTTGTGCGTCATTTGAGTCTTTCTTTTTCGTTTTTGTGTCGTTTTCATCGTGTTTTAAAATTTTCTTTTCTTCTTTTTATCTCCTTCTCCTAGAAATGAACCCTATATGATGAATTGCCACGAAATCTCACACACGCCTAGCATGGCATCGATAATCACATTCACTAACCCTAGGATATCGAGTCCTCTTGCATTTCATGCCTCATGGGTCCACTTAGCTTTTTGTGAGTCGTGTGTCGTGCCTAACTGTTTGGTGTACTTCTGCTTTGTGATTTTACTGTATATACCTGTCCAGGAATGACCCCTAGATTATCACGCTTCGATATGAATAATGCGGTATTTGCTTCTCTTGTCTGTTTCTGTATGCATGATTATATATATCGTATGCTTCATTTCGCATGTGTCGGGATTCCACAGTTAGGACTAGGATAACCCATTTAGCCTAAGCTCTAATTAGCGAGAATAGTTTCCTTTGCCCAAGTGTTTAGATTCCAATTTCTTTTTTTGTTTTACTTGGTGCAAATCCCCTCGTCGTGCACCGTTCTCCCACTTGGGAGAGTACACATGTGTATATCCAAAAAACCCAAAAATCCAAAAAGAAAAGAGAAAAGAAAAGAAAAGCCCAAAAAAGGGGAAATGAAAAGAAAGAAAAATTGTATAGCCAAAAATCCAAAAAAAATATACAAATACCCAAAGCCAAAAAAGATTCCCGTGTGAATATTTTCCTACTTGCCGAGAATAAAGGAAAGGCGAGAATTTTCACCGAGTGATCTACTCCACATCATCTCAACCCCCATCGTTTTCGAAAACACTTGGCTTAGGAACTTTTTAGCTATTATCTAGGCTATAGTGTGGTGATTTCCTTAACCCTAGTTGTGGAGTCCCTGACGCATGATATGTTTCGATTCTCTCTCTATTCTCATGCATGCTTGAACTACATATATTCACCGCTTAATTCGAATCGAAGCGATATTTGGGTCATTTCTTGGATTTGTGTATATCGAGCTTTATTGCACATCGTAGATAGTGACACGGACTTCTAGCGCACGACCACACTCATTCGCGCTTCACGCGTGGGCCCACGGAACTTGTCTGGATTCGTATTCCTTGGTTTAGTGATGTGATTTGGCGTTTGCTTGCTTGGTGTGTCGTTTTTGCTTTTGTTGGCCCTGACGGGTGATCTAGGATATAGAGTTTTCTTTTTCTCTCTTTCTCTCTATTTTCCCTCTCCGAGCTCCTACTCTCACTCGTCTTCCTCGAGGACGAGGAAGAGTTCAGCTTGGGGGATTTTGACGTGCGTTTATATTTCATATATTTGCGCACGTTTTCTTCCGTGTTTTTCCGTTATTTACCGCCGTCTTATATTCGTTTTCTCGTATTTTCTTGTTTTCTTTCACTTTTCCATGTTTTCCGTATTTTGCAGGAGTTTACTGGCATAGGGGACATAAAACGACGATATCGTGAGTCCCCGGAGCAACGGGAGGAGTCACGCGTGATCCAGGGGGTCAAACGACGATGATATCATCTTTCAGCCCCTCACCCGATCGGTTGGTCATCTTCAACCGATCGGGTGATGCACGCGTGCACCACCCGGACGCAGCTTGGAGCTCACAAGAAGTCACCCGGTCAGTTCGTAGGCCGGTTCAAAAGACCAAAGTCTCTGGATTTTTATTGTGATTGCCAACCAATCTCCAGAGCCAAGACACGGTCAGCTCAACCGGCCTCCTCACCCGACGGCACCAAGATCCAACCGGTCACATTCGTATGTTAACCGACCGGGTGAAGATGATCGGGTGAAGTCCTGCAGTGCGCTGTAAATGAGTGAAGCAGATCACCCGATCGGTTGACTTGTCAACCGATCGGGTGATATCATTTTCTATATATAGAACCCCTAGGTTTTCCAGAAACGGAGTTGGTTATTTTTTACTGTTTTCTTCATTTTGTGACGGCTGTAATTTCCCAGTTTTTGTAAGTTTTCAGATCTTTGTCAAACTTTAGTATTATCTTAATTTCTTTACTACCATTTCATTTCTATTGTATGATTATGATTTTTACGGTCGATTTCTGTTTAGATCGCTTTTTACTAAATATGTGTGAGTAGTTCCCGAATCTGGGATTTGGGTGGAAACCCCTTCGTGGGCTCTCCCCGATGCATCCATAGGGCTAGGAAATCGATAGGGATTAGGAATCTACCGGTTACGCGGGGTGTTTTATTGTCATCGACGGAAAAAAGACCGCATTTGACCGTTGGGCCAAGGGGGAATAAACTTGGCGGTTGACTCCCTAGCCATAGCTCGAGCCCTTAGCGTAGACGTCGAAGCCTAGCGCGTGGGAGCGTCAAGATGAGACGTTGGGAGTTATCGTTGCGAGCTTAGTGCTCCCGGAGTCGATCAGTGTTAATGGACACTGGAGCGCCCACTGATCGAACCCGGAAAGTCCGGCGTATCATCCTGGGCATCGACCAGAATATCGGGCCCATGGGACCCCGGTACCACTTTCAGAGGCAACGTCTCACCAATAGACCCTAATTCCGATCGCTATCCTACCCGTAGGCCGTATCGGCAAGAATCACACGATAGGGTGGAAGCCAGAGTCCCGGGTTTTTACTTTATATTGTTTATCCCATGTGTCCTATTTTTCATGACAACCCATCATCCGATTCGGGCTAGATCGCCCATGGGGTGAATTTGACCCTTCTTGACACAAGCACATCCACGCCACCCTGAGTTCGACCCCCAAGCCACACTACAACACCGTGCGCTTGCGGTTACAAATATTTAAATCTCACGCCCCCAATCATATTATTGCACACGTCTGGCATAGCCAAAGCCGGGGGGTGTCATATGGTAAGAAGACAAAGCTACAGTTTAACACGGGGAAGCATACTAGCAAAGGACCACTTGACTATGTACACACCGATGTGTGGGGACCGTGCCCGGAGCCGTCAAGAGGGAGAGCTAAGTATTTTGTCTTGTTTATTGATGATTACTCTCGCAAAGTTTGGATGTATCTAATGAAGTCAAAAGACCAAACTTTTGACATGTTTAGAGAGTGGAAGACCATGGTGGAGAAGCAAACCGGAAGGCACGTGAAGGTGCTTAGATCTGACAATGGAGGTGAGTTTACCTCGAGGGAGTTTGGAAATTTCTGCAAACTCCATGGGATCCGCAGACACTTTAGTACACCTGGTGATCCGCAGTCTAATGGTGTGGTGGAGCGGATGAATAGAACATTGTTGGAGAGAGTGCAGTGTTTGAGGCACTCATCCAAGTTGGCGAAGGAATTCTAGGGAGAGATACTCTCGATTGATGTGCACATTGTAAACAGAGTTCCTTCTGTAGCGATGGGCTACAAGATCCCTGAGGAGATGTGGAGTGGTGAAGCTGGTGATTATTCGTACTTGCGCATTATGGGTTGCCCGGCTTATGTACATGAGAGGGGCGACAAGTTGGATCCAAGAGCAAAGAAGTGTGTCTTCCTTGGATTTGGCCACGGCGTCAAAGGATATCGTTTGTGGGATCTAGAGGGTCAGAAAGTGATAGTGAGCCGACATGTTACTTTTGATGAGGATGTAATGCTTAGGGCAAAGCATTCTCACTCAAAAGAGGACACATCTGCATAGGAGACTTTATCGGAGAAAGTTAGTCTTCCGGTCCAGCCCACTCAGCGACCAGGCAAAGAATTGATGGTCGATGCTCCAGTTGTGGGAGATGATGAGGTCTATGCTGAGGACCATGTGCACACACCCAGTACATCTCAGGTACACGTTGACACTTATGTAGGTGATGACGGAACACGGAGATCGAAGAGGGTGAAGAAAGCACCAGAAAGATTGGGCTCATGGGATTATACAGGATATTCTTTCGATGATATGGCATTGTATGCACTCAACCTAGAGCACGAGGATCCAGTGACATATGATGGAGCCATAGTCTCAAGAGATGCCGCTCAGTGGCAAGGAGCTATGGAGGAGGAGATGGAGTCTCTTCATCAGAACGACACTTGGGATTTGGTGCCGTTACCTAGCGAGAAGCGTGCTATTGGTTGTCATTGAATATACAAGGTCAAGGAAAGTTCAGCTCAAGATGGGAACAACGTCAGGTATAAGGCATGGTTGGTGGCCAAGGGATTTGCACAACGGAAGGGTGAATACTACAACGAAATATTTTCACCGGTTGTGCGACACACGTCCATTCGTGTGTTATTGACGCTAGTTGCTAGCATGAACATGGAGTTGGAGCAACTAGATGTGAAAACCACTTTTCTACATGGAGACCTCGATGGGGAAATTTATATGTAGCAGCCTGAGGGGTTCAGAGTTGAAGGGAAACAGACCTTGGTGTGCAGGTTGAAGAAATCGTTGTACATGTTGAAGCAGTCACCCAGGCAGTGGTACAAATGATTTGATAGCTTCATGATTAGAGTAGGCTTCGAAAGGAGAATCAAGGATCAATGTGTGTATGTTCGCACACTGGAGAATGGCCCGAGGATTTACTTGTTGCTCTATGTGGATGATATGCTAATTGCTTCTAATAGCATGTCGGAGGTGAAGAAGCTGAAGGAGAAGCTAGGGCAAGAATTCAACATGAAGGATTTGGGGCCCGCTAAGAAGATTCTCAGAATGGAGATTGTTCGAGATCGAAAGAAGCATGAGCTCAGATTGTCACAGAAGGGGTATATTCAGAAGGTACTAGCCCGGCTTGGGATGGATAGTGCGAAGCCCGTGACAACACCTTTGGGAGCTCATTTTCTGCTGTCGGCGAGTCAGTCGCCAAGCACCAATGAGGAGAAGACTTACATGTCTCAGGTGCCATATGCAAGTGCAGTAGGAAGCTTGATGTATGCGATGGTTTGCATACGTCCAGATATTGCACAGGCCGTTTGAGTGGTTAGTAGGTATATGGCTAATCCTGGCAAGGAGCATTGGCAGGCCGTCAAGTGGATTCTTAGATATCTGCGAGGCACAGCGAGTGTCGGGATCCTCTATGGGAGAGGAGACAGAAAGGTGCTGACAGGTTACTGCGATAGCGACTACGCAGGTGATAGAGACAGTCGGCGATCTACCACGGGGTATGTGTTTAGTTTGGGCACTGCCGCGGTATTGTGGAGGTCAGTCCTACAGTCTGTGGTTGCGCTATCAAGCACAGAGGCCGAGCTGATTGCAGCGGTGGAAGCTGTGAAGGAGGCCAAGTATTTGAGATGTCTGCTTAGAGATTTGGGGGTGTCACAGAGTTCGTCACATGTGCATTGTGACAGCTAGAGTGTCATTCATCTGGCGAAGCACCAGGCATACAGTTCGAGGATGAAGCATATTGAGGTGCGTGATTCCTTCCTTGAGTTGGAGAAGAAGGAGATAGAGCTTCAGAAGATCCCGACTGATTTGAACCCCGCAGACATGTTTACCAAGCCAGTTTCCACCGTCAAGCTCCAGGTTTGCTTGGAGCTGATTTCTCTTTTGGCTTAGGTGGCGCCAGAGGGCGCGATTTCCGAGATGATGATGATCCTAGAGAGAGGGTGATGGTGCGCAGCGTGAAGATGCCAGAGTCAGTGGTGATGAGATTTGAATCAAGGTAGAGTGTTGTTTTTTGGTGATTCAAATCGAGGAGACTTCATTTCCAGGCTACTCGGTCAGGCAGCAGCCTGCTCGGTCGAGCAGCTCGCTGCTCAGTCAAGCAGCTTGTTGCCCGGGTCGACAGAGCGCTGGGAAGTTTTTTTGGGAGCAGAATTCCCAGTAGTACTCGGCCCGAGTAGCTTTGCTACTCGGTCGAGTTGGTTTTGTCTCGGTCCGAGTAGTCTTGATACTTGACCGAGTGTATCTGGCATGGCATCAGCGGATACGGTTGTTTTTCGCTGCTCGACCGAGTAGCAGGCTGACTCGGTCAAGCATCCCTTGGGCCCGCATGCGACCAGCGACGGCCTGGATCTGTTTTCATCCGCCGTTTCACTTGGGTTTTGTTTTAAACCATCGATGCTTAGGGTTAATTAGTGTAGCCGACATTTTGGGATTGGTTTTTGGTGTTGGTTGTTCTTGAGAGAGCTTCTTGCTTCACAATGGATTTTGGGAGAGGTTTTTAGGGCTCGTGTTCTTGAGAGAAAGGTGAGATTTTTCCTTCTCTCCTCTTTCATTGGTTTCTTCCTCTTGAGTGGATTCGTGAGGGCTTGCTCCGTTTGGCAAGTTATTACTCACGTGTGAGGGAGCGATTTGTAACTCTAATTGTTTGGACCTCTCTACTAGTGGAATCGTCTCGGATTGGATTGCTGGACGTAGGTTGTTTACAATCGAACCAGGGTAAATTCTTTTGTGTATGCGGTTGATTTAATTGTTGCTGTGATTCGTTTTTTACTTTCTATTGCAAGGTCATTTGGGAATTTTGTTGGGACTTTGAGATTAGATTTTGCTAGCATTTTGCTAGCCCGATATTCCTGATCAATTTATTACTGTTGGTTTTTCGCATTGATCTCAAGGCGTTTTCGTATTTTTTCCCAACAATGATGATTTTAATTTAGAAGATGCCTATAAGAAACTATATTATGAATTCTAGAAGTTGAATAAGAAAATAAAAAGTTAGATAAAGCTTTTAAATTGTTGAATGAGGACCATAATAAACTCAAAATCAAGCATAATATTTTATTGCATGACTTTGATGAATTGAAGAATGATAGTAGCAATAATTATTCATCATGTGACGATCTTGCTAGTTTAAGACTTAAATATGATGTATTATTGTGTGATTGTAATTCAGCATGCCATGTATGTTTCTTGCATTAATGATATGTAAGAAATGATTGCAAATGGTTTGTGTACGAGTAAACTTAAGCATGAGGAGTTAGTTCTTAAGCTTGATTTGTTTAAGAAAAATCCAAATGCTAAATTAGAGGGATTAACTTTAATTTGCGCATTGATCATTTACAAAACACTAAACCAACACCCCCCCTCTAGTGTTTAGTCTGCTATCTACATGATCATACACTTTGATATCCCGACTTTAGTATCGAAACTAGCAAATCGTCTGCTTGTCCTTTGTTAGGGTTGAATTTCCGTTGATATTTGTTGGCATTAGTGGCACTATATCTGGAGAGCTCAGTTTGTGGAATCTGTATTGTTTTTGAGCTGTTTGAGCAAATTGTTGAACAAAATGTTGAACATTTTGTTGAACACGGGATCTAGAATAATTGTTCGTATACAGAAACGTTGTTTGGTATCTCAGATCTGATTTGTAGCCTAGAATATCGGAGGTTCCTGATTTGATTGATTCCAGATATGGTGAGATTTTTATACTCATTCTTACCCGAATTCGTTCCTTAATTAATGAAGGTTTGTTGAGAATATTTGGGAATCTGGTTAGTTCCTAAATTGATGGGAGAGAATATTTGTTGATATTTATTGGTTCTATTTATCAGAAATAGATCCTTATTCTATGGGCAAAATATTCGCATGTGATTTGTTTTAATCTTTTTACCCGAAATAGATTCGGTGGTTCCTTGAATATGGGATTCCTTACCCAAAGTGATCCCAGAAATATTGGTGGATATTTAGCATTAAAGAGGAAGTTATTTACCCGGATATAGTGGTTACAAAATCTGGTTGGTCTCATAACTGAATGATATATGCGGTTGAATATATGTGCAGTTGAAGGTATTTTTATCTGAATGATTTCAGATCTTGCTGTATTGTTTAGATCTTCTCCAGAGACTCTGTTGGATGCTGAGATTTGCTGATGATGTGGTTGAAGGTATTAATCTGCAGATATGGTATGAGAGATCTCGTCTGGTGACAATGTTGGATGATATGTTGAACGTTATGATACAACATAAAGTCCAACATGCTGTGTCAAGAGGCTGGAATCGAATGACGTCTTCAGTGGTTATTAAAGGTGGATTCCTCATATCTCCCTTCAGATTCTTCTAAGATTTCTGGTATATGTAGCTATTATTATGGGCGAGCTGAAGATATATTTGGAAGCTTTTATTCTCTCGGAATTTGTTATAGAATCGGTTGGAGAGAATCTCGCCCACTTATTGTTGTTGCTATCTTTAGAAGATTTGGCGGAATTATTTCCTAGCTGGTTCCGTTAATGGTGGGCGCCCAATCTTCTGAGATTTAATTGAGCTATCTTCCTTAACTACTCCACGATTTGAGGGGGAGACGGGTTGTTAAGGTTGCGGAGATTGGCGGCTAGGGTGTGTACTTTTTACGAAAGTTTTTGAAGAACTCCGGGAGGAGGCCGACGGCTACGCACGTAGGATCAAGCGAGTTGATCTAGTCGGTTGTGCAAGGGGAGCCTGCTGGCAAGGGGAGCTTGCTAAGGATACTTCACGGGGTTGATTGCGATCACCCCTCACGGTTTGTATTAAGGGGGAGGGTGTTCTTCCTTAGAGAAGTGTGATTGTTAGAGTTTGTATTCTCTGATTATTATAGTGGAGTATTCTTATTTTCTGGGCGTGGCCCCGCAGATGTAGGTGTGCGCACCGAACTGCGAAACCAAGTCTCGTGTGTCGTTGCTTGATTCTTGTGTTTTCTCTTTATGTTTATTTTGATTATTCCCACGTACTGAAAACTACAATTGGTATCGGAGCAGGTCACCTGAGTAACTTTGTTTTCAAAGAAGGTGTGATCTTGAGTTTCAGTACGTGAATCATGGCTACACGAGAAGGTGCCTCCGTTGTTCGTCCTCCATTGCTCATTGGTACAAATTACACTTACTGGAAGTCTCGGATGCGTGTATTCATTAAGTCCATTGATGAGAAGGCCTGGATCGCTGTCAGTGAAGGATGGACACCGCCAACCGAAATCGACGAAGATGGCGAAGAACACCTCAAGTCGGCAAGAGACTGGAGTCGGGTTGAAGAACATGCGGCCTTGTGCAATTCTAAAGCAATTAATGCTATTTTTTCCGCTGTCGACGAAGAGCAATTCAAATTAATCTCTACGTGTGAGTATGCAAAGGAAGCGTGGGATATACTGCAGAATATTCATGAAGGAACCAGTACGGTAAGAGCATCTAAACTTCAAATGCTCGCATCTCAATTTGAAAATCTCAGGATGAATGATGATGAGACTGTGGCTGAGTTCAATGGGAGACTGCGTGATATATCTAATCAGGCATTTCAATTGGGGAAGAAGTACTCTCAAAAGAAGTTGGTTGAAAAAACTTTGAGATCCCTACCCGATAAGTTCTCTGCGAAGATTGCGGCCATTGAAGAAGTGAGGAACACATCCACTTTGAGATTGGATGAACTCATGGGATCTCTTCAGACCTATGAAATGAATCTGAAGCCGAACCACAGGGATAAAGGGGTGGCTTTAAAGGTTGAAGTCAGTAAAACATCTAAGTCTGAAAATGACTCGGATATTGATGATGACATTGATCTGCTGACTAAGAATCTCAACAGAATGATGAGGAAGATAAGTAACAAGGGACAGAATTACAGATCTGCCAACAAGGAATCAAGACAGTATCTTCCTGCAGCTGGAAAGACAATCAGTCATCCCACACAGAGGTATGAGCCAAAGAGTAAGGGTAAAGGAATACAATGCAGGGAGTGCGAAGGTTTCGGTCATATACAGGCCGAATGTGCTAATACCCTCAAGAAGAAAAAGGGGAAATCATTAGCTAGTACCTGGAGTGATGAAGATTCAGAAGGAAGTTCTGGAAATGAAGACAACACCAGCAACTATGTGGCTTTTCCGGCTATTCTTGATGATCAATCTGATGGGTACACCCCTAGCTGTGTTGGACTTAATGTTGCAACAGCTGGTATAACATTAGAGAACAAAACTGCAAATGTCGGAAAGAATGTTACAACATTATGTACAACATCATGTACAACATCATGTACAACATCTACAACCGAATCAGATTCTGAAGCTGACAGCGATGAGGAAGTTAGTAACAATGATATCCGAAAAGCATACCAGATGATGTTTGAGAAGTGGGTGCAAATCTGCAATATCAATAAAGTCTTGAAGGTGGAGAATGAAAGACTGAAGAAAGAGAAGGAGGAGGTCAAAATCGAATGTCTGAAAGCTGAGGGAAACTGCAGAGAATTGGAAAGAAACTTCAGAAATGTTCTTCTCAGGGCAGAGAAAGCTGAATGCACATTGAAGAAGTGGAATTCTGGAAAAGCAAAGCTGGATGATATCTTAAACATGGGGAAGATTTCTGGAGATCGCACCGGAGTGGGATTCAATAGAGGAGCTTTTTATAATGTGTCTGCTGAAAGAAGAGATCAAGTTACCAAAGAACTTGAAAGAATGGGTCAACACAATGGCCATGATCAAAAGAAGAGGCAGATTAGAGGCATAAAAGGTGGTTATTCTGTGTGCAGTTACTGCAAGATCAAAGGCCATACTGAGAGAAACTGCTTCAGCCGCATGCGACATTGGTCAGAAGGAAGAAATGTTAGACACCCTGATATGAAGATGAAGAAGCAATGGGTCAGAAAGTCTGAATTATACAGCAAGAACACTACAACTTCAAAGAAAACTCTTCATGTTGTGACTAATGTTGTAACATTAGATACAACACAGAACAATGTTGCTGCAGATGTTATGACAGCAGACTCGACATCTCCCCTCGATAATCACTGTGAGCAATCTATGCCAAAGTCTCATGAATCTTCCTCCAGAATCATTAGAGTGCTATCTCGCCGTTCTGCTCACTGCTCTTCCTCCGCCGGTGCCAATGGATCTTCGCATGTACCTTCTGACAACACCGTCGATGTTTTCAATTCTCCAACTACTTTTCGGCCCCTCAGAGCTCGACTTCTACCCTGGACATCATTTCATTCGTCACCCTACTGTCAGATGTGAGGTATTTGTTCTTCCCCCTTTTCCGCTGCACCTGAGGATTTTTTTTCTAATAAGAGAACCAGAAAGGGGGAGAATAATTTTTTAAGTCATGAGGCTAACTGAAATGTATTAGAGTCATGAGGACATACCTTTTCTGATTTTTGGATGTCTCTTCTGAGATGATCTATGCTTGGGTTGTTCTAGTAAGGGGGAGAATGAGGTTTGGATTATTGTGGCTCAAAGGGGGAGAATGTGTGCTTGGTTGGTGCCTGCTTTGGGTTGTGCCACATAATGCCAAAGGGGGAGATTGTTAGGGTTGAATTTCCGTTGATATTTGTTGGCATTAGTGGCACTATATCTGGAGAGCTTAGTTTGTGGAATCTGTATTGTTTTTGAGCTGTTTGAGCAAATTGTTGAACAAAATGTTGAACATTTTGTTGAACACGGGATCTAGAATAATTGTTCGTATACAGAAACGCTGTTTGGTATCTCAGATCTGATTTGTAGCCTAGAATATCGGAGGTTCTTGATTTGATTGATTCCAGATATGGTGAGATTTTTATACTCATTCTTACCCGAATTCGTTCCTTAATTAATGAAGGTTTGTTGAGAATATTTGGGAATCTGGTTAGTTCCTAAATTGATGGGAGAGAATATTTGTTGAGATTTATTGGTTCTATTTATCAGAAATAGATCCTTATTCTATGGGCAAAATATTCGCATGTGATTTGTTTTAATCTTTTTAACCGAAATAGATTCGGTGGTTCCTTGAATATGGGATTCCTTACCCAAAGTGATCCCAGAAATATTGGTGGATATTTAGCATTAAAGAGGAAGTTATTTACCCGGATATAGTGGTTACAAAATCTGGTTGGTCTCATAACTGAATGATATGTGCGGTTGAATATATGTGCAGTTGAAGGTATTTTTATCTGAATGATTTCAGATCTTGCTGTATTATTTAGATCTTCTCCAGAGACTCTGTTGGATGCTGAGATTTGCTGATGATGTGGTTGAAGGTATTAATCTGCAGATATGGTATGAGAGATCTCGTCTGGTGACAATGTTGGATGATATGTTGAACGTTATGATACAACATAAAGTCCAACATGCTGTGTCAAGAGGCTGGAATCGAATGACGTCTTCAGTGGTTATTAAAGGTGGATTCCTCATATCTCCCTTCAGATTCTTCTAAGATTTCTGGTATATGTAGCTATTATTATGGGCGAGCTGAAGATATATTTGGAAGCTTTTATTCTCTCGGAATTTGTTATAGAATCGGTTGGAGAGAATCTCGCCCACTTATTGTTGTTGCTATCTTTAGAAGATTTGGCGGAATTATTTCCTAGCTGGTTCCGTTAATGGTGGGCGCCCAATCTTCTGAGATTTAATTGAGCTATCTTCCTTAACTACTCCACGATTTGAGGGGGAGACGGGTTGTTAAGGTTGCGGAGATTGGCGGCTAGGGTGTGTACTTTTTACGAAAGTTTTTGAAGAACTCCGGGAGGAGGCCGACGGCTACGCACGTAGGATCAAGCGAGTTGATCTAGTTGGTTGTGCAAGGGGAGCTTGCTGGCAAGGGGAGCTTGCTAAGGATACTTCACGGGGTTGATTGCGATCACCCCTCACGGTTTGTATTAAGGGGGGGGGGGGGGGGGGTGTTCTTCCTTAGAGAAGTGTGATTGTTAGAGTTTGTATTCTCTGATTATTATAGTGGAGTATTCTTATTTTCTGGGCGTGACCCCGCAGATGTAGGTGTGCGCACCGAACTGCGAAACCAAGTCTCGTGTGTCGTTGCTTGATTCTTGTGTTTTCTCTTTATGTTTATTTTGATTATTCCCACGTACTGAAAACTACATCCTTGAATCGTCGATTCTCGGTCCGTCGCGTAACAGGTAGTTTTAGAAGCTTGCGGTGAGCTTGATTATTCAACACACACACCTGATCACGCCAATAATTTGGAAGCCAACCTCACACATAGATCTACACGTTATTAGTCCTCATATGTTTTGACTTATGGTAGGTTATATGGTAGGCATTTATGTGGACAAGAAGTCAAAACGTTAGCTAGCATCAGAATTTTCAACCAAAAGCAAGACTGAACGTAGGCATTATGGAGGAAATGAGTGTTTGAAAAGAACAACCAATAGATGCCTACAATGCCAAGTGCTCATAAAAAATTGGCAGGAACATCCAAAGGTGACTTTTTTCGGGGAGCCTAACAGGAAGCCACCAAACTTTGCGACCTCGTTTGTCAACATCACGCTTACATACCTTCAGAGGACTTTTAACACACCCACCACCAAGTTGTATATAAACCCCTACGGGCTTGTATTGGCTAGCACGAGCATTGGCAAAGATGGGTGCCAACAAGAGACGTTTCCTCTCCGTCGTTCTTCTTGCTTTGTTTGCTCTGATGTCCTGCTTGTGGTCAGTCGAGGGGTCGAGGCCGGTGAGCGGCGGCCGAGGAGGCTCGGAGTGGGGTTTTGCGATGGCGAGAGCATACTCTGGGCCGAGCAGAAGAGGCCCCGGCCACCGATTGTAGATGTGATTGATTTCAAGTGCTTGCAGAGAGTTGTAGGGTAGCTTCATAATCCACTCGTACTTCTTTTTTGTCAACATGATGTCTTCTCTCCTCAAACTGTGCAGTTTATTATTATTTCTTTTTGACAAATAATGTTATGTACTTCTCAAGCCATAATATTCATGGATAGAGGCCTGTTTGAAAGATGTCTACGTGTTACGGCAAAATCTGGATCTTACTCGATTGTAGTATATATCCACACAAATTGTCAAACTGAAAGATAGCCGTCCACTGTTTCTTTTATACCTGAGCTGATCCGTACCTAATACTTGTAGATATGCTAGAAATAATCCGTGCACACAGTGCACGGAGCCAAAAAAACACCTCACACGAACCGGATGCGGTGCAAGTGCACAAACGAAAAGGAGCGATAAGTGTGTGTTTATGTGTCGGTATCGTCGAGGGGTAAAAGGATGAATGCAAAGACCTTGGGGGTTATGGTGGAAAAATCCCCTAGAGCAAACATATGTAAATAAGTGAGATTGGTTAGTGATTTTTTGTGAGGGTTTTGCCGTAGGTAGGTGTCATCTCATGTGACGATCTGACATTGACACATGAGACAAACATGCCACGGAACACAAACCTAATCTATTTAATAATAGATAATTAACAACTCCAGACGTGTACGAAAAGATATTCCAGCAAACCAAGGTGGCCATCTGAACGAAGATATTCCAGGGCCTTTTTAATTTAAAAATATGTATTACCTGTAAAGTTATTGGTTTGGCCCGGCAAAAATTTGCACGTGACGATTAGCATCGGTAATGGATAATTTTCCTTGGTCGTCATGAGCTTTTGGTACGGTAACGGGATTTTTGAGATATATTAAAATAACGGAGTACAAAGTTTAATCGGGATGAATTTTTTGCATGGATAAGTAGAAGAAATAGACGTAAACTCGTTAGAATATGAAAGTAAAACATTCGTCGTAGCATTCGCCGTACGGTTTCCCATCTCGCTAGAATATGGAACCATTCCAATCTCGCTATGTACACAATCTATGGTTTCCCATCATTATCCATTTTGGACCGACAGGGTGGTCCTTAGAATTCAAGAAAATGTGACTCATCAAAAGGAATTTTCAATTACCCAAACGAAGTAGGTGCTTTTTTGACATGCTCGCAGCTAACTTGAATAGGATTTTCCATAATTTGGGTAGAGGCTACACAAAAAACTTTCATCAGATAAGAGATTTTTATCGCATTTGGACAAGTACCTCACATGCAAATTTAGCGAGGTTTTGTTTTTGTTTTCCCTCAAGGAGGGTGTTGACGCAGAAAACTCGCACGCCACTGGATGTAAGGATGCCACACCAATAGAGAGCTCGGACAGGGTTTCACCGGGCCAAGATGCTCTTTTGCTACCTATCTGAAACATAGAGAAGAATAGATCTGAAGGGATGGCATCAGGTTCGCCTCCGATGCTTAAGTTATTTCCAAGGAGGATGAAGGAGGATAAGGTTTCAGCGTTCGTGTGTGCGTACCTGGAATTACATTGATCATGTGTATTTATAAGCTGAGGGTTTGGTTACGCCACGTCAATGGGAGTTATGGAGATCCCGGATCTTTGGCGTGTAACCGATTCGTCAGATTGCGTGGTATAACACATAAGAAAGGGTGCCAGCAGTCTTCCAAATTAAGCACGCCTGCTTGCTACTCGGTTGGATGAATTTGGACGATTTATCGCTAGAGAGGGGATCACTGAAGATCACATAAGGTGACCATGGAAGCTGAGCTATCAGACTGGCAGACACTTAGATGTTGTAACCGAGGGAGAAGACCTCAGGTGTTTGCCGCTGAGATCGTCCTGAAGAGCCATACTGTTAAGAAGATGACCTTGACGTGTGTTTATATTTTAAATATTCACGCACGTCTTCTCCGTCGTTTTCCGTCGTTTTTCGTTGTTTCGTATCCGTTCCTTTGTGTTTTTAGTTGCTTTTTTACTTTCGTTGTGTTTGTGTGCATTTGCAGGACATTGCTAGCGCATGGGACATATACGGCCAACTTCATGAGTCATTGGATCAACGAGAGGTGTCGCACGAGATTCCGAGAGCCATTCGTCAAGGAAAAACCATGTATCAGCTCTCAACCGATCAGGTAGAACAACCACCCGATCGGTTCATGCGGCTGTTTCAGTCCTGAGGAAGAGACAAATCACCCGATCGGTTCAGTGATCGGGTGGATGTAAAACATAACACAGTTTTGAAGGCCAAAGATCACCCGGTCGGTTGACTTGTCAACCGACCAGGTCACCTATAGCTGCTGTTTATCAAGCTCGAGAAATCGAAGACTCACCCGATCGGTTCAGTGATCGGATGAGATTTATCATAGTCGAAGACTAATCTTTCCTTCGCCTCACCCGATCGGGTGAAGTTTCAACCGATTGGGTGAATGACTATTTTTGTCTTCTTCTGGGAATATTCCATGGCATCTTGCCCACTTGTATAAATATGGATAGGTTTTTCCAGAAACGAGTCCCCATTTTAAAGCTGTTTTAAGGGATTTTTTGCTGCTCTGAATTAAACTCTAATTGTAAGTTCTTTGATCGTTCTTATATTCTGATATTGCATTTATACTTCTATTTGTTAGGGTAAATAATCGCATGATTTCCATTCTTATGGCTATATACTATTTTATTGCATTTCATACCATGTATAGTGAGTAGTTCTTCAATCTGGGACATTGGTGGAAGCCCCTTCGTGGGTTCTTCCTAGAACGGCTATAGGACTAGGGATCCGATTGGATCTAGGGATTTTGATGGTTACGCGGGGGCGTTTCATTGTCATCTACGGGAGAAAGACCGACTTTGACCGTTGGGCCAAGAGGAAATAAAACGGGAGTTTAATTCTCTAGCCACAGCTCACCCCTAGCGTAGACATTGAGTCCTTGCACGTAGAAACAGCTTGGATGAAATGTCGGGAGAAATCGTTGCGAGCTTAGTGCTCCTGGAGTTGGGTGATGTTGGACATGGGAATGCCCACCGTCTGAACCCGGGTAGACCTAGCGTATCATCCTGGGGATCGACCGGAATATCGGGCCCATGGGAGACTAGGTACCACTATTAGAGGCAACGTCTCACCGCCAAACCCTAGCATTCGATTACATTCCTATCCTTCGACCATAATAGTGAGAACCCATGATTAGGGAGGAAGCCAAAGTCCTAGGTTACCTTTTTACCTTTCACATCTTTTCTCTTAGCTTACAATCGTGACAACAACCAGAGAATAGGCTAGCTCATCCACCGGGTGATCCGGTTCCCGAATGTTTACGAGTGCAACACACGCCTCCCCGTGATCGATCCCCAAGTCACACTTCGACACCGTGCGCTTGCGGTTTACAAATTCTAATTCTAGTATCCCGTCCCGATTTGCGTGCCAAACGGACGGGAGGTCAAGCTTTATGGCGCCGTTGCCAAGGAGGTAACGTACTTGTTACATTTAGGACCTTGTTATCCTTGAGACTAGGTCACATCCTCACCTCGTGATCATTTTCACGTTCTACACCCTTTTTAATTTTGCATGGACATATTGTACATATTCGTTGTAGAGGTTGGTAGACTATGTCTCCATACCGCCGTCGACATTCTTATCTCTCCATTCCTACAACTTGTGCTATTAATGTGTTCTCTATTGTTACAGTCCCCTTTCTCTCCTTTTCATACAGGTTTTCTACTCTATAGCAAGAATGTCGTGTGCTGTTTCAGGTGATATCTGGGCACATACACACCATGCCAGCTATTTGATCCAGTGTCTCGCAAAATCTCTAAGCACCCCGAGCATCCAATACTTCCTGTCAGCTGCAGTGGAAAATCAAAAGAGGAATCATGATATTCAGCAGCATCCCGACACGACAGTTTTTTCCATTCTGATGATGCGATGCTATTTGACATACCCAATACCGACTTCAGTGAGGGTGATCTACGCATTGATAGGGAGATTTATCTGAAGGATCATCTGGCAGGACTTGTCGAGTGCCATAAGAAGGAGTGTATCCTTTCCTTGCAGTCCTCTGCAGAGCACCCTGGAGTTTGGGACCATGATGGAATTGGAGGTAGTGGTGTAGAGCTATCTACTATTGAGACTTCCTTTCATGTTGAAGCTTTTCTACCAGATAGTTATCATACATCTAAGATGGAACCAGAGCCTTCCTCCAAGGTCTCCTCACCACCTTGCAAGGCTTCGCCCCGCGAACCCACGGTTGAAAGTGAAGTTCTGGATGTTGGCATCCCGGAGACCCGGAAAGAGGCTCTTTCATTGGAGGATGCACAGTTTGAAAAATATGACCACACGAAGTCGAGATGAAGGAGTTACCTCCGGGATTGAGGTATGAATATTTGGGGAAGGATTCAACGCAGCCGATCATCGGGGCTTTGCTCGCATAAGATATTGCTTGAAAATGAGAAAGCCACCTTCATTGAGCCACAACGAAGATTGAACCCCATTATAATGGAAGTAGTTAAGAAGGAGATTGTTAGACTTCTCCGGGCCGGGATTATCTACCATATTTTCGACAGTCGTTGGGTTAGCCCGGTACATGTTGTGCCCAAGAAGGGAGGAATGACAGTCATTGAAAAATAAGCTTATACCTATAAGGACAGTCATCGGATATCGGATGAGCATCGATTATCGGTAATTAAACAAAGCCACGAGAAAAGATCATTATCCTCTCTCTTTTATTGATCAAATGCTCGAAAGACTGGCCAAGCACAACTATTTTTGCTTCATGGATGGATACTCCGGCTTCCTGCAAATTCCCATCCACCATGATGACCAAGAGAAGACCACTATTACATGTCCGTTTGAGACATATGCTTATAGGAGGATGTCGTTTAGGCTTTGCAACGCCTTAACCACCTTTCAAAGATTGATGTCCGTAATTTTCTCCGATTTCTCCCGGGACATAATGGAGGTCTTCATGGATGATTTTTCCGATTATGGAACGGAGTTCGACTCGTGTCTCCATAACCTGGCTAAAGTCCTGCAAAGATGCCAAGATAAAGGGCTAGTTTTAAATTGGGAGAAGTGCCACTTTATGGTACAAGAAGGAGTCGTGTTGGGGCACATTATCTCTTCAAGAGGGATTGAGGTGGACAAAGAAAAGGTCGATGTCATCGAAAAGATTCCGCCTCTACTTAACCTTCGGGGAGTCTGTGGTTTCTTAGGGCATGCGGGATTCTACCGCTGGTTTATAAAGGATTTCTCTAAAATTTCTAGGCCCTTGACTCAACTCCTCGTGAAGGACACACCTTTCTTCTTCAATGACAAGTGTATGGACGCTTTCTGCCTCTTGAAGCAAGCCCTTATTTCCACACCTGTGATTCAACCGCCCGACTGGAGTGTACCATTCGAATTGATGTGCGACGCTAGCGACTATGCAGTTGGGGCCGTCTTGGGGCAAAGGAAAGACACAAATTTGCACGTCATTTACTATACAAGCAAGACCCTCGACGAGGCTCAAAGGAACTATACGACGACGGAAAAGGAATTGCTAGCCATCATCCATGCCATGAATAAGTTCAGGTTGTATCTTTTGGGTGCTAAGGTTATCGTACACACCGATCATGCCGTCCTCAAGTACCTTTTCAGCAAGAAGTAGGTCAAGCCGTGCCTCATAAGGTGGATTCTCCTCCTCGAGGAATTTGACTTGGAAATCAAGGACTTGAAAGGGGCGGAGAATGTCATCGTCGACCATCTATCTAGGTTATCTACCTTCGACCCAGATGCCACTCCTATTGATGACTCACTTCCTGATGATCATCTTTTCTCTATTTCTTCTGTTTCGACTCCGTGGTATGCCGACATCGCCAACTATCTCACGTGTGCCATTGTACCCCATAATGTAAGCTATCAGCAAAAAAAGAAATTCTTTCACGAAGTTCAGAAATTCTATTGGGATAACCATTATCTATATAAGACTTGCAATGATGGGGTGATACGGAGGTGTATTCCTGAAACGGAGGCGACCTCCATTATTTCTTATTGCCATGGTCAACAATGCGGACACTTATGCATATGTCCAGGCCTGCGACAAGTGCCAAAGGACGGAAAACGTATCCAAGAGAAACGAAATGCCACAGCATTACATCCTGGAAGTTGAGATCTTCGATGTATGGGGAATCGACTTCATGGGGCCGTTTCCATCTTCCTCTGGTAACCAGTACATCTTGGTGGCCGTGGACTATGTATCCAAGTGGGTGGAGGTAACAGCTAGTCCCACCAATGATTCGCGGGTAGTGGCCAAATTCTTGAAAAACAACATCTTCCCGAGATTCGGTGTGACTCGAGTCCTAATTAGCAATGGAGGGAGCCACTTCATAGAGAAGAAATTTGAAGCCCTTTTGAAGAAGTACATAGTGCAGCATCGAATCGGGCATGCTTATCATCCACAAACTAGCGGCCAGGTGGAAGTCTCGAACCGATAGATAAAGAGCATCCTAGAGAAGACAGCAGCTAGCTCTAGGAAGGATTGGTCATCCAAGCTTTCAGAAGCGCTCTGGGCCTACCGAACTGCATTTAAGACTCCGATCGGCACGACCCCTTATCGACTTGTCTACGGAAAGGCATGTCATTTGCCTGTGGAATTGGAACATAAGGTATTTTGGGCAGTCAGGAATGTGAGCTTCAATGCCAAAGATGTGGGGAGCCACCGACAACTCCAGCTTAATGAACTGGATGAGATACTGGATGAGATCCGGCTCAACGCATACGAAAATGCCCGGATCTACAAAGAGAAATTGAAGCGGTGGCACGACAGGCGAATCTTGAAGAAAAAATTCAAGGAAGGAGACTTAGTTCTCCTATTTAATTCAAGACTGAGGCTTTTTCCCGGAAAGCTCAAGTCTAGGTGGTCGGGACCCTTCCGTGTCACCAAGGTCTTCCCACATGGAGCCATTGAGATCATGAGAAGAGAAGAACCCTTTAAGGTCAATAGGCAGTGCTTAAAACACTATACGATCATCGAGCATGCAATCTCTCCGGTCGAAAACTCAATGACCGACAGCTCCGCTGCAAATCCTCCGGATCTGCATTGAACACGAATTGAGGAGTCGAGCTGCCAACTATAACCAAGCGCTTCATGTGAGGCAACCCTTGTTCTAACCCTTACTCGCTTCAATAAGATTGATTGGTATATGTTAGTATAAATTTACAGCTCGGGGGTCCTTGTTTCGACACTTAGCAAATTTTTGAAATTTTGTGCAGGATTGTGAAGGGACAGCTTTGGTTCTGTGGAAGAATCACCCGATCGGGTGACACGACCGGCGAGTGGGTGGTTGATCAGGTCATATTTTCCAGCAACCTGGGGAACTTTCTGAGAGTCGGTCACCCGATCGGGTGAACTCCTACCCGATCGGGTGACCTGTAGCTTCATTTCTCAATTGGAACACACCCGATGCAGTGACCCGATCGGATGGACTCTACCCGATCGGCTCGCTACATCCCAATAAAGCCAACCATCTTTCCCAAACGACCCATTTCGAAGAAAAAAAGGGAACCCAACAACCAAACACCAAATTTGCCTTCCACCACAATTTCTTGAAACCAAATCAACCCATAACCATTACCCAACACCATGAACACCATCTACCCCCCATCTCCTACTATTAAGCCCTACATCCAAATTCCCCAAAACCCTAACCCTTCCAACCCATATTCCCCCAAACCCAAAAACCAAACCGTTCCATCTGAGAAATGAGGCGACGGGCTCTCCGCATTTCGCCAAGTCATTTACAGGGGTACATCTAGCTTGGAGTTGCATCATTGCTTGGTAATTTCATTCCAAGCTTTATATTTCTATTCTCATCTGCAATGTCTTGATTTTGTGTTTGCGTCCTACATCTGCTTTATCATCATCCTTGACACCATCCTCATCATTCCTTGGCATTAATCCATCATCTGATGAACAATCCGCACGTCTGCACGCCCTTCTTCCTCGTCCCATGCGACCTACCCTTTTCGCTGATCGCCCCACGCTCGAATCTTTAGGACTTTTGAGGGGCGTCAACAAACTTTTTGACTCGGTGCGATTTCCTACTTCGTGCTTATGCCTCAACCCATCGGAAACTTACCCTCGAGTTCCTTTCTTCACTCGAAGTGTACGATTGGAGATTCCTTTCCGCGCCTTTAATGCCGACTTTACCATGATTTTTGCCGAGCTAAATAATTCACTGAATTTCCCTCACTCCGATCATTATGTTGAATGTTTCATTCATGATCGGTCTGATATCTATTCCTACTTTCGGGACGATGGCATTTGGTAATGATTCACCCGCTATCCCACCTTTCCAATGGAGGCACTCGCCTCATACATTACACACCCATGTTACCGCTACGCCCACTGTCTCTTTGCCAACACCATATTTTTCCGCATGGATACTTCCACGGTGTCTAGGGACGAGATTTTCTTTCTATATGCCATGTCTCACGACAGGATCCGTAGACATGACCCATTACCTATCAACACCGCCCATTGAATAATCCATGAGCTTTTACCTGTTTGCCGTGCAACTTCCGAATCTATTTGTTGTGGTGGGATTATCACTCTAATTGTCAGTCATGTTTTGAGGCTACCATCTGACCTCCAAATTTTACCGGGTAGGACCCGCATCGATCATGACTACATGATCGATATTGGAATGCTCACTCATTTTGTTCACGAATGTGCAATTTATCTTTATGGGCCTGACAATATTCCTTTTGCCGTCCTCCCACCTTCATCTCTTGAGCGAATCCCCATTCGCACTTCCCATTTACCATGGAAATTCTATCCCGATCCATGGTATACTACCCTAGTAAATCTTCCACCCTTGGATCCTCCCGATTGGCACCCATATGCCGGTTCACCTGGTACCATCCCAATCCACCACGATCCACCGATCAATCTCGATCCACCTGTGATCCAGCCTGTTGACCCTCCTTCTCCTGTCGACACACATTCTCCATCGTCCTCACCATCATATTTCGTCCACTATTCACCTCCCAATTCACCATCTCTCTACAATTCCTTTGATAGCCGCTCGGACTGATTCTCCCATGTTTATGGTCGTGGCTTGTGTGTTTACCATGTGTTTGGTGTGTGTGTGTGTGTGTGTGTGTGTGTCTTTTGTCTAGTTGGTTTCGGTCTTTATTTTCTTTATTTTTCTAAGTCTCGTTTTTCGAAGTTTTTCTTGTTTTTCTGTTTCTTTGTATGTGTTATGAGCGTACTTCCCTCTCATCTTTCTTTGCCCTCCCGCACTTCATACTATTGCATTGAGGGCAATGCAAAGTTCAGCTTGGGTGAGTCGTACTATGTGCGTTAGTCGTGTCTTTTTCGCCGTTTTTGAGTCGTTTTCGTCGTGTTTTTCTTTCTTTTTCTTTTTTGCCTTCCATCCTTTTATCCTCTCTTTCCTAGAGATGACCCCGCATGATGAAACTACCACTAAACCCCACACACACACACTTAGCTAAGCTACGACACCTATCTTCACTAACCCTAGGACGCCGAGTTCTGCTACATTTTATGCTCCATGGGTTCACTTCGCCTTTTGTGTTGAGCTGTGTGCTGTGACTAGCTAGTTGGTGTGCTTCCGGGTCGTGATTTTGTTTTATATGCACATCCATGGATGACCCATAGACTATCATGGTTCAATTCCGAATGTGCGGTATATTGCTTCTACTTTCTGCTTCATTATGCATGAATCATACTATATATGTACTCTTCAAATCGCATGTGTCGGGACTCTACCGATAGGACTAGGATAACCCATGTTGCTTACGCTCTGATCCGCGACAAAACACCTTTTGCCAAGTGTTTAGAATTCGAATTCTTTTTTGTTTTGCTTGGTATAAATCTCCTTGTTGTGTACATTACTTCCACTTGGGAGAGTACACAATTTTGTCACATACTAGCGCATCGTTCTCTCGCTTTTGGAGAATGCACATTTTCCTACTTCAAAAAAAAGGAGAGAGAAAGGATTTGTAAAGACAAAATCCAAAAATATATACAAAAATCCAAAATCCAAAAAAATCCTGTTGTAAATATTACTCCTACCGTCGTGAATAAAGGGAAGGCGAGAATTTTCACCAAGTGCTCTCCTCCAGACCTACTCAACCCCTTTCGTTTTCGAACTCACTTGGCATAGGAGCTTTCTAGCGAGCATCTCGGCAATCGTGCGAAGATTTCCTAGTTTCTAGCGGTAGAGTCCCTAACACATGACATGTTTCTATTCTTACTCTATTCTCATGCATGCTTGAACTATTATTCACCGCTAACTCAAACTGATTCGATATTTGGGTCATTCCATGGATATGTGTATATGGAGCTTCATTACATAATTTAGATGGTTACACCGTTTGCTAGCTCATCACCACACTCACTCGCACTTCATCGCATAAACCCACAACACTAGTAGAAACTCGTAATCCCGGGCTTAGTGAAATGCTTCTCGCGTACTTGCTTAGTGTGTTGTGTTTGTTTCTGTTGGCTCCGACAGGTAATCTAGGATGCTTTTTTCTTTCTTTTTTGTTTCACTCTTTCTATTTTCTTCCATTGGGCTTCTATTCTCACTCGTCTTCCTTGAGGATGAGTAAGGGTTCAGCTTGGGGGATTTTGACTTGCGTTTATATTTTATATATTCACGCACGTCTTCTCCGTCGTTTCCTGTCGTTTTTCGTTGTTTCGTTTCCGTTCCTTTGTGTTTTTAGTTCCTTTTTACTTTCATTGTGTTTGTGTGCATTTGCAGGAAATTGCTAGCGCAGGGGACATATACGGCCAACATCATGAGTCCCTGAAGCAACGGGAGGTGTCGTACGAGAATCTGAGAGCCATTCGTCAAGGAAAAACCATGTATCAGCTCTCAACCGATCGGGTAGAACAGCCACCCGATCGGTTCATGCGGCTGTATAGTCCTGCGGAGGAGACAGATCCACCCGATTGGTTCAGTGATTGTGTGGATGTAAAACAGAACGCAGTTTTGAAGGCTAAAGCTCACCCGGTCGGTTGACTTGTCAACCGATCAGGTCACCTGTAGCTATTGTTTCCCAAGCTCGAGAAATCGAAGACTCACCCGATCGGTTCAGTGATCGGGTGAGATTTATCAGAGCCGAAGACTAATCTTTCAGTTGTTTCACCCGATCGGGTGAAGTTTCAACCGATCGGGTGAATGTCTATTTTGTCTTTTTCTGGGAATATTCCCTGGCATCTTGCCCACTTGTATAAATAGGGCTAGGGTTTCCCAAAAACGAGATCCCCATTTTAAGCTGTTTTAAGGGATTTTTGGCTGCTCTGAATTAAACTCTAATTGTAAGTTTTTTGATCGTTCTTATATTCTGATATTGCGTTTATACTTCTATTTGCTAGGGAAAACAATCGCATGGTTTCCATTCTTATGGCTATATCCTATTTTATTGCATTTCATACCATGTATAGTGAGTAGTTCTTCAATCAGAGACATTGATGGAAGCTCCTTCGTGGGTTCTTCCTAGAACGGTCATAGGACTAGGGATCCGATTGGATCTAGGGATTTTGATGGTTACGCAGGGACGTTTCATTGTCATCGGTGGGAGAAAGACCGCCTTTAACCGACGGGCCAAGAGAAAATAAAATGGGAGTTTGATCTCTAGCCACAGCTCACCCCCTAGTGTAGACATTGAGTACTTGCACGTGGGAACGGCTTGGATGAAATGTCGGGAGAAATCGTTGCGAGCTTATAGTGCTCCTGGAGTCGGGTGGTGTGGGACATGGGAATGTCCACCGTCCGAACCCAGGTAGACCTAGCGTATCATCCTGTGGATCGACCGGAATATCGGGCCCATGGGACGCTAGGTACCACTATTAGAGGTAACGTCTCACCGCCAAACCCTAGCATTCGATTACATTCCTATCCTTCGACCGTAATAGTGAGAACCCATGATTAGGGACGAAGCCAAAGTCCTAGGTTACCTTTTTACCTTTCACATCTTTTCTGTTAGCTTACAATCGTGACAATAACCAGAGAATAGGCTAGCTCATCCACTGGGTGATCCGGTTCCCGAATGTTTACGAGTGCAACACATGCCTCCTCGTGATCGACCCCCAAGCCACACTTCGACACCGTGCGCTTGCAGTTTACAAATTCTAATTCCAATATCCCCATCCTGATTTCATGCCAAACGGACGGGAGGTCAGACCTCGTGGAGGTTTTCCTCGCATGGTTGTTACTGTCTGGAAGCTGACCTCGTGGAGGTTCTTCCCATGGAGAGTATCTATTGAAGGGGCCGATCTGATGAATGTTGCCCTTGTAGAGTATAACTGTTGAAGGAGCCGACCTCATGAAGGTCGTCCTTGTGGAGTGTATCTGCTGAAAGAGCTGAACTCGTGGAAGTCTTCCTTGTACGACCGTGATGGCAAGGAGCCGACCTTGTGGAGGTCATCCTTATAGAGTTGTCGCTGTTTGAAGAAGCCGACCTTATGGAGGCCACCCTTGCTAGAGATAAGGAGCCAATCTCGTGGAGGTCGTCCTTGGTGGATACTTGTCGACATGAGTCAGAGAGGACAGACCTACTTAGAAGAGCAGTGCTAGCTCCTTGGTCTGGCTGACCTCCCCATTTCTCTCGAGTAATATATGAGGACATCAACAGCTTTCGAAGACACGGTGGGCCCCATCGACAGGTCTGGCTGGACCCTGGCTGCAGCAGGCCCCAGTACAAAGTATCATTAAAATGGCACCTCGTCTTCTGGCTTGACACTGTCGACCTGAACCGACATCCAAGGTCAGACATGGAGAGGCGAGGAGACGAAAGCTACAAAGTTGAGGAACACCAACCAATCGCATACCACTGGACCAATTCTTCTAGAATGTGGTGTCTAATGGCAGCACCTAAGGAAGAGAAAGAGTCTATCATGTCAGCTAATGCAATCACTTGTCCCTCGGGATGTGATGGGGCAGAGCCGACATGACCCACATTTATTGTGGGACTTGAGATGACATGCCCAGTTCTAAAAGAGACACTGACGTGGTAGAGGCTGATTGGAAGGATGCAATACATGTGATAGTTTCTCAACGTGTGATTTTGAATGGTTGATTAATGATGTGGCAGACTTTGATTTGTAGGCGGTATAATGAGCAGAAGTTGGCTAGTGAAGATCGAACGACTGTGGTTGGCACCCGCCTAGCATGTTTTGATCAGATGGTCACTATCGTCTCCCATCGGTTCTTGCCTAGGATACGTTAGAAGGCAGAGGAAGCAATCTATTTTCCATACGCGTGCTTGCTTTCTTGCCTTCTTTCTACTTTGTTTGAGTGATCCGAACCTTGATGCTTTCTCCGAAGATCATGTTAGATACCACTAATTCATATGCCACTTCTTCACCACCATTAGAGGGTATATCACCTCTCGTTGAAGCCTCCGCTAGCCATCCCCATGAGTGAATGGGGAAGAGCAAAGTGGAGTCTAATCCAGGAGGTCAGATAAGTTTGCATTTGTGGCAATGAAACTACTGACCTGCCATGATACCCAAACCACGGGGCTACACCACCTGCCATTGTAACTTAACCAAACGCCCCAACAATGTCTATCCCACCTTTGGTGGTCCTCATCAATTTAAATGAAGAGGCCGATTCCAACGGCGGTGCATTGGCTGTGCGTTTGAGGAAGAGGAATGGAAAACACAATATCGGTGATGGTGTAGCTATCGAGCTACCTCATGGGGGCCTACCGAGCTCCCGTCAAAAAGCTCAAGGTGACGGCTCCCGAGCAGATGTCGAGCTCACCACTCCCTGAAGTGGGATAGGTTGAGGATTCCTAGCCCGATGGGGGGCTCGAGGCCTGAGAGCGAGCAAAGGGTGGTGCTGATCTAGGAGGTATTGATTGGATACATAGTAAGGGAGATCAGGAGGGAGACTAGTCTTCTTGAGCTGGAGATCAATGAGTTTACCTTGGCCCTCAAGCGCGTAAGTCATGTATGCCTCATTGCAGCTATTGATCTTATTGCTTAGCTTCCTATAATCCCTTTTTCCTTGGTTTACTACTTTAGGGCCAAGAAAAGTTGTGTCGTTTCTCCCACAGCCATTCTCTTTAGAGGGAATATGCTTAGTATCTTACTGAAGGGATCACTGTTGACACGAGAATGCACACACCAAAAAAGGTATGCACACCCTCACCCCCAAGTGCAAGTGTGTCAGAGCAATATAATCCTGATGAGTTCGGAGTCGAATCCACAGGGAGGCAGTGCTATACTACTTATCGATTCCTAGGTTGGTTAAGCTTCGGGTTTTATTGTGGAGGTGGATTGTGGAAAGTCATAATGGCGATGGATCTGAAGGTCGAGGGTGTCACAATCAACAAAACACAACCAAAGACTCTACACAAAAGAAAACAAATAAAACAGAGAAAACAAATAGGAGAAAGATCACTAGAGCATCGGTATCCCCACTACTGCTTCAGGCATGAAATGAATTTCATACATATTTAGTAGTTGAATCGTCTTAAATATAAATCGATCTTATAAAGGGATCTTTACTTGGTGCCACTCTTATGGATCACCACATAATTTGTATAGAAGTGTAACAAACGACTCTAGAATTGGTGCTACTCTCGTAGATCACCTCTACTAGGATGACGATGTTACAACCCTATTTAGGTGTGTAGGGAGTTCTTGGGCTCAATGCCACTATCATAGACCCCCCGTGTTCATTGAAATCCCATCACTCCTAGTGATAGATTATTCACAACCGAACTCGAAGGCTCATCAATTCTAGCTATGTTTAGCGGTGCCAATCTCTTAGATCATTATCGATGCCACTCTCATGGATCATCTCGCTAAGATCAAGATCCGGTGCTAATTTCTTGGATCACCATCACTATCAAAGATTACGTCCTAACAATAGGGTTCAAACTAATCCTAGCAATGAATCTACTCAATCATAGCTGTTAAGTCCAAAAATGACCGAGACAGTTGTCAAGCTGACGTGGGCCCTCTGCCTTGAGACGGAGTCTCATTAACGAGTGAAGTGGGACCCTAGGTTGGAAGAACCTGGGTCGAGTGATGGAAGTAGATGATGATGCCGTGCTCGATCGACCCTCGGACATCTGTTATGTCGATCGTTCGAGGCTGGGAAGCTCGGAAGAGACCCTCGCAGGAGATATCAACTCGTCGATCTACATCACAAAGAGACGTTAGGGGGGTCGGATCTGGGTCCCGATCCAAATCCCCTCGGATGCTTAAGTTAGTGTAGGAACTTAAGGATGAGAGGGAGCTTGAAGCAGTTGAGATCGACCCACGGAGGATCGCCTTAGATCTATCATTGCAAGCTCGATAATATAAGAAATATCAGCTGAGAAAGTAGAGTTCTATATCTTAAATCTCGTACCTTGAGAATTGGAACCTTTACGGTATTTATATACATCTGGTGTCTCTCCAATGACGTTGGACAGAGAACGGTCACCCGTTATGGTGCCACGATCTCCCCCCTTTAATAGGAGTGAACGTTGCCCACGTTCCCACTAATTACGAGCTCATTTTTAATCCCATGTTCGAGTGAGGGGAACACAACAGTCGACTGGCCAATGGGCTTTGACCGAGTCGATATCAGGCTTCTCTTATGGACCTAGTTGGCCTTAGTCATCCATCAGTCAAGTCATCTCGAGTGCCGACCCAATGATTCAACAATGGCCCCCGTTGCACGACCTTAAAGGATCTGCTATTGAAATCAAGCATCGACGTTACATCGCATTAATGGGACACGGCAGTCGAGAAAATATCACTCAAGTTACAGGCACCAAAATGCCCGCCTCACTGATTCAGATGATATGCTGGTTCGAAATCCAAGACGCTCAAAGCCTTTGGATCTTCGTTGTGTGTTTCATCAAGTGGTTATCGCCTTGCCTATATAGGATGGTTCTAGTGACAGAATTCGAAGATACCTTCTTTATCTTCCGTGATTTAGATTTTCCTTCGTTGAGAGATGTAATGACCTGATTTCGTAGTGCACGTAGTTTCGTAATCAAACAAGTTCAAAATTGAGTAAATGATTTTCTTCTATTTTTTCGTAACTCAAATCTAAAAATGGACTTCATTTTCATGGTCCTCGCAACGATACGAACCCGTGACATTATTTTCATAATTTTTCAGAGGCGTATGTGAAAACGATAATTTAATAATAATTTAATATAAAACAAAAAAACAAAAAAATAAGAAGAGGAGCAGCCCACATTTTCACGTGGGAGCTCATTTTTCAAATTTCACAACCAACCTCTCAATGAGGTTTGAATTATATTCACCCAAAATTAATACTATATTTAATACAATTTTGTTGTATGATAATGAACTCAAGAGAGAGAGAGAGAGAGAATTTCATTGCTAAGAAATAAGTCACCATAGCTAAGAGCCATGGTGCTCTATTTATATATCTCATAGTGGGGAGGCCAAAAGCCTCTAGGAGACCAAGGGTCCCCATTACTCTAAGTAATGGGGGCCTAATGAATGGGTAATGAAGGAGGGGAGGCCAAAGGCCTCCCTCATTCATAACACTCCCCCTTACACATTCATCACTTCGGTCTCAGCTACTGAGGCAAGGGGTGGATACTTCTGGATCCAGAGTAAGTGTGTTTGCCTCGTTAAAACCTTAGCTGTGGAAAACCCAGTGGGAAAACCCAACAGCTTAAGGAAAAAGAGTGCAACCCACATGTTACTCCCCCTGATCCGTACAAGCTTCAGGCTTGCAGGTCTTTCAACTGTCGCATACCAATGTTCTTTACAAGCTTTACAAAAGTACATTTAGGCAATGCCTTAGTAAAAAGATCAGCTAAGTTGTTGCATGACTGGATCTGTCGAACTTCAATCTGCTTGTCGTTCTTCTGCTCGTGCGTCCAGAAAAACTTGGGAGAAATGTGTTTTGTCCTGTCGCCTTTGATGTAGCCCTTCTGAAGCTGAGCAATGCATGCGGCGTTGTCTTCGAATAGGGCAGTAGGCTCCAGATCACTGGTCTTCAGGCCAGTGGATTGGAGGATGTGTTGGACGACGGAGCGTAGCCAAAAACATTCTTTGCTCGCCTCATGGATCGCGATGAGCTCTGCATGGTTGGAAGATGTAGCAGTAGTGGTTTGTTTTACCGATCTCCAAGAGATAGCAGTGCCTCCGTAGGTAAATACAAAACCTGTTTGAGATTTTGCCGTGTGCGGATTAGAGAGATAACCTGCATCAGCATAACCAAACAATATGGGGGAGGCACCTCTCTGGTAGTAAAGTCCAAGATCAATGGAACCCTGAAGGTATCGCAGAAGATGCTTTACTCCGTTCCAGTGGCGCTTTGTGGGCGCAGCACTGTGTCTGGCTAGTAGATTAACTGTAAACGCTATATCGGGACGCGTACAGTTAGCCATATATAGAAGTGCTCCAATGGCACTGAGGTAGGGTACTTCAGGACCCAGTATCTCCTCCCCCTCTTCCAGTGGCCGGAAGGGGTCCTTATGTACATCTAGTGATCTTACGACCATAGGAGTACCTAAAGGATGACATTTATCCATATGAAACTTGCGTAGAAGTTTCTTTGTATAATTAGATTGGTGTAATAGGATTCCACCTCTTAGGTGTTCTATCTGTAAGCCAAGACAATACTTTGTTTTGCCTAGGTCTTTCATTTCAAAAGTATGTTTAAGGCTTTCAGATATCTCTTTGATCTCTGCAGGAGATCCTATGAGATTTAAGTCATCTACATATACAGCTATGATGACAAATCCTGTTCCTGTTCTTTTGATAAAGATACACGGGCAGACTTCGTTATTCGTGAATCCTTGCTGTGCAAGAAAATCACTTAGTCTGTTATACCACATCTTGCCCGATTGTTTTAGACCATATAATGATCTATGTAGCCTTACAGAGAATACGTCCCGAGGTATCTCTTTCATCTCTGGGGGTAGATTAAACCCATCAGGAAGTCTCATATAGATATTTTTATCTATATCGCCATATAGATATGCAGTCACAACGTCCATGAGCTGCATTTCTAGGCTTTCCAGAGAAGTTAGGCTGATTAAAAATCGGAAGGTGATCGAATCCATGACCGGGGAATACGTATCTTCGTAATCAATCCCCGGTCTTTGGGAAAATCCCTGGGCTACAAGGCGTGCCTTATAGCGAACGATCACATTATTTTCATCTCTTTTTCTTATGAGAACCCACTTATATCCCACAGGTTTTACACCTACTGGTGTTTGGACTACTGGTCCAAAGACTTTGCGTTTCAAGAGTGAGTCCAGCTCTACTCTTATTGCCGCGTCCCACTTTGGCCAATCATCTCTGCGTTTACATTCCGCTAGAGATCGTGGTTCGACGTCATAGTCATATTCAGTGACGTGAACGGCAATATCGAACGCAAAATCGTCGTCGACGACTATGCTATTTCTGTCCAGTACTTCTCCAGTACGTACAAAATTTAATGATGTTTCTCCTATTGTTTCCTCTGCTGGGGAAATCAGGAGGGGAGAAGTAGCTGGTCTGAGCTCAGCATCCTGTGGAGGGATAATCTTAGTATCGCCAGGAGTCTTCCTCTTTCGAGGAACTTTATCTTTTGAACCTGGTGGGCGTCCTCTTTTCATTTGAGGTACAACCAATTCTGCTGCCGGTGGGCTTCATCCATCTATGGGGATGTCAATCCTAGCTGGCGTATTGGCAGCATGGACTTGTGAACGGAAAATCTTCTGGTTGTCCGTGAATTTATCCGGTAAAGATGTACTGTATTCTGGATGTGAAGGATCTTCAGGATCTCATCTTCACACAGATTAGTACGCGGATCATATAGGGACAAAGACTTCTGGTCCCAACTAATGGTCTCAGAAGCTTCTGGCTTCTTAGACTGTGTGCCCAGTTTTGGAAAAAATTTCTCATTAAATTCACAGTCTGCAAAACGTGCCTTGAATGCGTCACCCGTCAGGGGTTCAAGGTATCTGATAATAGAGGGCGAATCAAACCCAATATATATACCTAGACGACGCTGAGGACCCATTTTGGTCCTCTGCGGTGGTGCTATTTGGACATATACCGCACAACCAAACACTCTCAAATGAGAGATATCTGGAGGTGCACCATATGCTAGTTGCATCGGGGATAAAGTATGACCTCCAGAGGGTCTTATCCTAATAAGTGATGCGGCATGTAAAATAGCATGCCCCCAAGCATCCACAGGCAACTGGGATTGCATAAGCAATGGACGTGCAATCCATTGGAGTCTCTTTATAAGGGACTCAGCTAATCCGTTTTGGGTGTGAACATGTGCTACAGGATGTTCAGCTTCAATACCCGTTGCCCGGCAATAGTCTTCGAAGACTTGTGAAGTAAATTCTCCCGCATTATCAAGACGTAGTTTCTTGATTTGGTTATCGGGGAAATGAGCACGCAACCTTATTATTTGTGCCAATAGCTTTGGAAAAGCTAGGTTGCGGGTGGACAAGAGGCACACATAAGACCATTTGGTCGATGCATCAATCAGTACCATGAAGTACCGAAATGGGCCACTTGCGGGGTGAATAGGCCCGCAATTATCACCATGAATTCTCTCAAGGAAGCCAGGAGACTCTAATCCCACTTTCAGGAGGGATGGTCTCGTTATAAGTTTTCCCTTGAAACAAGGGAGACATGGAAATTCACCCTTTTGAAGAATCTTCAGGTTCTTCAATTTGTGTCCACGGGATTCAGAGATGATGCGTAGCATCATTACTGTTCCAGGGTGACCAAGTCTATTGTGCCAGAGTTTGAACTCTGGCAGTGATTGGCACGTCTGGAGCTCAGTCATATTGGCTTCTATTGGTTGAATGTATGTTTGGTAGAGACCCGACGGGAGTCCCTTGAATCATTCGCAGATGATCTTCCGGTCATCTTTCTGACGAGTTACATACAGATATTCTACCGTATTTTCATCTCTGGTTTCTAAGTGATATCCGTTTAAACGGAAATCCTTGAAACTTACGAGATTCCTATTTGATTTAGGAGAGAATAATGCATTTTTTATTTGAAGTCTTGTGTTATTTGGGAGCAATATAATTGCTTCACCAGATCCTTCGATTATTTGGGACAGTCCTGAAATTGTGATAACAGGACCGTCATATTTATTTAAGCTATTAAAATAGCAATGATCGCGAAGGATTGTGTGTGTTGAGGCACTGTCCACTAGGCACTCAGACATCATCTATATAAGCAAAAAACGAAAATTTATTTGAGCGAAAATGTAAACATTCATTCGAAAATAAAAGTTCGTACTTAAGCAAATAAAGATGAAGATACATTGAATTCTAAAAAGCATAGATAAATGATGGTGCTCAATCGAGAAGGTCGTCGTTCTCGAAGTCTTTAGCAGTAAAGACTGTTGGCGGCTGTACACCTGCCAAGTTTGTTTCAGGTCGAGACTTCTGGCTCGCCTGGTATAGATCCTGTAGGTGGCGAGGAGTGCGGCAGTTTCTGGACCAATGGCCAGTCATGCCGCATCTATGGCATTTGTCCTCCCAGGTCTTCTTTGGAAGTGACACATGCTTAGTGTCCTTTCGCTTCCAAGTGAAGTTTCTTTTCCTTTTATTGTTTTTGTTTGTCTGGGGAGCTGCACCTCTTGGTTGCTTCATTACCGCTTTCCCTTTAGTATTTTTAGTCTTCCTCTTGTTTTTCCACTTCTGGGGAGAAACGTGGTGGGCTTCAGGGATAGGGGCAGTGCCAGCTGGACGTAAATTATGAGTTGCTAGCAGTAAATCTCGATTCTGCTCTGCTCTAAGTAGGCATGAGATCAGATCGGAGAATCTCGTGAAGTTGCGTTCACGATACTGCTGCATGAGGATTGCATCTTTCTCATGAAACGAGGTAAATGTTTTTTCCAACATGCGCTGTTCTGTCACTTCTTCACCGCACAACTTCAGGCGTGAGGTGATGTTATGAAGTGCAGAATTATACTCAGCGACGGACTTATAGTCCTGAAGTCGGAGGTTTTCCCACTCATAACTGGCACGGGGTAATATAACATCAATTTGATGTTTATACCGTGCTTCCAGTGCTGTCCACAGGTCCTTCGGGTCCTCAACCGTTAAGTATTCGGCCTTTAAGGTCCGATCTATATGCTTCCTAATGTAGATTATGGCTTTCGCCTTATCTACATCGGATACAGTGGTTGTGGGGCTGCTGCTAGCTGTAGCAGAAGCTTCGGCCGCTGCTGGGGCCGAGGAAGGAGCCAAAATGGACCCAAGGAGGGCCATTGAACGCAAGTGGAACTTCAGGTCCACTCGCCAACTCAGGTAATTTGTCCCTGCAGAATCGAGGACCTCGAAATCGACGCTTGCCAAATTTTCCATTTATCTACGTATTTTAAAATGAGCATGAATTAATTAAAATTCAAAAATTCATGCATAAAGAAATAAACAAGTAAAAATGCGGGGATCGGCCAGATACCCAAAATAGTACACAGTCCAAAGTTCGTTTAAAGTCCATAATAGAAAAAAAAATAATACAACTTTGGAAACCCAAACTGAACTGGGTCCCTATATCTCCGTCTTCATATGCTGTTGCATCGAGCTTTGGCTTACACAGTCATGAATCGACTCCTTGCGGTCCAGCGGACGCGGCCAGAAAATTGACTAAGCCAGGACCACTTGTTACCCAGTCAAGCTAGGTTGGTCCAGCAAACTTAGCCAAGCACATTGACCGACATCATGATCCATTGAAGGAGTTTTCATCAATTCTATGTGCTGTTGCATCGAGCTTTGGCTTTAAAATACAAATTTCCTCACTTACAAATTCTCTCAAAAGAAAATAAAAGTGCAAGGAAAGTAAATAGGTATACAATGGCCGATCCCGAAAAACACATTTTTACTGATTTAAACATCCACGCAGTTCTAAATATGCTACGGGCATAAAAGTAAACAACCACGCATATATCTCAAGCAAAACATATGGTAAGGGAAACTAGAAAATATAAATATCTTGTAGACCACGTGGAAACGTCATACACCGTTAGGTTAGTTGACTAACGGCAGAGCGGTCTCAGGATCTTTAAGATAATTATATTTTGAAAAATAGAGTCCTAGTAAACCATAGATTATAATATGCAAGAGGGATGTTTAAAACAATTTGTCAACATGGAATATATAAATTATTAACATAGAGGATAGTCCCTTTTAAGTAATTGGCTTCAGGCCATTATTTAGTGGGCAAAAATAATAACCGTTAAGTAATTGGGGCTGCAGGCCCAATTAATTTATTTAGTTATTGATAGGCACAAGTGGGAAACAGAGGTGCTATGAGTATACACAACTGCCCCCGATAACGTGTATTACAGAATGTTCTACACGTTATGGATTCCAGTGCATGGAGGTATCTTTCAGATTATCTAGTGGTGTACATCTGATTTATTTGTAAAATTAATTGGATAGTTGTATTTAGACTTTTATCAGCTATAAATGGACATACCCATACATAGCTGGCAAATAGAGATTTTGGTGACTCATGTTATACCACACTGTGGGTACTCTTGATATAGACGATGGGATAGAAGTGATGGTCCAAATCCACTTATTGAATCAAAGGATTAGGTAAACTGCCTGACTCTTAATCCCGTCTGGGCTTATTAGCTAAGTATACATTACCAAAAGCAAAACATCAAGATGTTCCATCTATTCCTCCCACTGACCGGAAGCAGAAGGAGCCCCCCGGCGTTTAGGGCGGAGGGGACAGAGGCATATAACATAAAAAGTTGTTTAATAATCATGCAAGGGGTCAAGTGTGTCTGCTGTTAAACATTCTTTGAAATGTGATATTTATATTAACAGAAATCATATCTATATAGTAACAGTGATAGACACTATCCCTATTATATTTGCATAGGGACAGCATCATCGCATCCTCTGTTCACGTGTAGTTTCTGCTAATACAAGACTACATGCATGTTTGGTGGCACACTGGTCATACCGTATGGGGGGATTATCCGAATTTATATTGATGATTTCAATTACACTCACGGTTTAGTTCTATTCAATCAAATATCTGTCTTTCTTTCTTTTTGTAATAAAAGAAACGCCAATCTAGATGGAAGTAGTATCCCCATCTACTCTAATTTCATGGTTGATTGATCAAAATTATTAATTTTCAAGCAGACCTGGTAATACAAAGCTTAAATCACTACAAAACTAATCACATAATTAATAAATCCAAATCATCGAATGAATTCAGGTCTTCACAAATAAATTCAAGATTTAAGGACTATGACAGAGATTAACAAACATTTTGTGTCTTAGACAACTGTCTATTCTCGGTATTTTACGAAAACGTTATATGCCTCAAGAAAAGCTATGTAAAATTATAGCTAATAATATTGTGTAAGTATCTACGGGATCGAAAAAGTTACCTTTAGATCAAAGATCTATGGACGATCGTAATAAGATTAATCCGTAGATAGAAATCCCGCTCCCAAACGCCTAGAAAACGCCGCAACGAAAGACCGCAATGGATCGCCGCAACAATAATTAGATTCCTTCGCGTAGGAGGTTGATTTAGAGGGGATTTGGAATTATTTTAGTGGCTCAAAATTTGTAGAAGACACGTGCTGATAACGTGTTGTATGATAATGAACTCAAGAGAGAGAGAGAGAGAGAATTTCATTGCTAAGAAATAAGTCACCATCGCTAAGAGCCATGGTGCTCTATTTATATATCTCATAGTGGGAAGGCCAAAAGCCTCTAGGAGACCAAGGGTCCCCATTACTCTAAGTAATGGGGGCCTAATGAATGGGTAATGAAGGAGGGGAGGCCAAAGGCCTCCCTCATTCATAAAAAATTTATCATATTCATGATCTAATTAACTTATATAAACCCCCTCTCATCACTCACCCAGCAGAGATAACATCCCCAAACCCACGGCAAGCGGCATCACAAGCCGTGACCCCTCGCCATCGAGACAGCCCCTGCCGCACCTACACACGTCAAGATTCCACCGAGCCCAGCCCCTTGCCCAAGCCAAAGACCCGTAGCTCAGACAGTCAGCCCCTGCCCGAGCTCGCCACGGCAACCCCCGGTGACAACCGGCCCTCCTCCGACGCCTCGTCCTCTGTCAAAAACCGTTGCACGCTGCAAGCCACAGTCGTCCGTTCGAGTCTCCTCAATGAGCTCCTCTATGCTTCAGCCACCACCACGACCCCACGACATCCACTCTTGCTGCCCGTCTTCCGAGCACAAGCTTCGACCACCCTCCCCCTTCAAACTTCGACCACCCTCTGAGGACCACGGTGTAATGCTCCCCTGTTTCTCCATCTGGTTCTGGTGAGCAACGAGCACCCTTGTGACTCTTCCTCCGCTAGCATCCCCGAGCCGCCAACCATTCGATGAAATGCCCCAATATTGAAGATCTCTCTCCGAGCTCCGCCACCACCTCCGGCGACTGCCACCCCCTTGCCGAAGCCGACGTGCTCTTCCACTATGACGTTAATCTGCAAAATACGCGTTCGAAGCGGTAGGTTGTCTAAGCTGAAAGTTTGATTAAAAATGCAATAGTTTACGTCTGTAATTAAATTAAGTGTAGGTTATTGTAGTTTGCAAGATATGAATCTAATTCATTGTAAATTATGGGTTTAAGTTGTGAGATTGGGTTAGTGCGATGTGTTATGGGTTAAACTAGGGCTGTTGACGAACGAGCTTGAACGAGCTTGAACAGGTAGCTTGGTTTTGTTCATGAACAAAATCCATGTTCAAGCTCTGTTCGTTTACTAACCGAGCTCTAAAAACCTGTTCAAGCTTGTTCGTTAAGCTTACCGAATGAACGTAAATAGACGTAAACGAACATTTACCGAGCTTGTTCACGAGTAGTTAATCGAACGTTCTGTTCGTTAACAAGACTTATCGAGCTTGTTCGTGAACATGTTCAGGAACATGTTCGTGAACACACAATCAATTTTGTTCATGAACAGATTTTCAATCAAACAAACGAACGTCAATTTTTTAATTAGGAATAATAATATTTAAACATAATTGCCAATGACTAAATCAATTAAATAAAAGGATTAAATATTTGCAGGACAAAAACAAATAAATCCGACATAATAGCTACATAGATCCCATTACAAGCAACCATTCCAGGCATAATAAAAAATATAGTATTTGTCTAAATTTACTATTTTCGATACATGTTCATTCACGAACACTTAACGATCTTGTTCATGAACATCACTTAACGAGCTTGTTCACGAATACTTAACGAGCTTGTTCATGAACATAAATGAACGAACACAGTTATGTTCAAGCTCTGTTCGTTTACTAACCGAGCTCTAAAAATCTGTTTAAGCTTGTTCATTAAGCTTCCTAAACGAACGTAAACGAACATGTACCGAGCTTGTTCACGAGTAGTTCGTCGAACGTTCTGTTCGTCAACAGCCCTAGGTTAAACTGTGAGATTATATTCTTGTTAATATTTCATATGCTAGTTTTAACTTAATAACATGAATAATATGTCCCATAACCTGTTGCTTATACCTCTTATATGTAATATGTTACTTATATAATGTATATTTATAGCCATAATGATCATGTCACATTTAACGAATCAATTATTAACCTGGTATTATTAGATATCCCATTACTTATATATCAGTGTTATTGCTAAATGGCTAATAGAAATATTAATTATCCGTGGGGAGGAACTGGGGTTAATTTCATGTTATATTCAAATGGATGAATATAATTTCCAGAACCTGTAATGACATGGAATTAGTCTTCATCTATTTATTACTTATTTCATTTTTCAGCTATGGACCTAAACATCCATGTACATCCATGAATCTACTGAAATAATTAACCATCCATGTGCTCTTTGCTTCCATTACCGTGACATAATTCATATCTCAGTGTCTAACCTCTAATTAAACATAGCCTGTAATGAAGCCTCTAATTAAACACACCATGTAATTGATGGAAATTGAATTCCACCCTAAGTGATTTTGATGATGAGCACACCAAATGAAGTTAGTGTACTAACTACACTACAGTTAAGTGTGCAGATTACGCAGCCCTATACAACTCCAAAGAAGTGCAATCTACACTCACTTAGCAAATACAAGGACGAACGTTGCTAGCTTGATGATGAAGCTCAAGCTCAAATGGAATAGAAGCTCATGAGAAGCTCGCATCTACATCATCAGTTGATCAAGCTTCCGAAGACGTGTCCTAGTCTACAGTGTGTGAGTTGTGTCCTTCTCAGGGTTATGTTAAAGCCAAAAGTATAGATAACACACACACAAATGATTTCGAAGTTAAAATATTTAAATACTTTTAAAAATCATTTTCAAAATTATTGAGAGCTTTTGCTAGGCACTTTTCTTTTTGGTAGTTAAACTCCATTACACCCTGGCGCTAACTACATGTCTCATTAACTGTGTCTCAGAAGAAACTCCACTGGGAGTCGACTACCAAGGACTGGGAGTCGACTACCAGCTGAGAATTATTTTCTCCTGAAACACACTGAGAATCGACTACCAATCCTAGGGAGTCGACTACCAGATGTCGAAATTCAACATTTGACCTGACTTTTGACATCTCTCTAATTTATTGCTCACATGGTTCTCGGGGCAAAAGTCAAACGAATTTGAATTTTGAATTCTCCATTTTTACCCTATAAATAGAGGACTATTTCTTTGAGAGAATACACACAATACTTGAATTCAAATTCTCTCTTGCGCAAAAGTTCTAAACGATCTCAAATTCTCAGCTCTCATTTTTTCTTAGCCGAATCTGTTTTTACATTCTTGATCTCGTATTTCTTTAAGATATTATTTTCTGAAGATCAACTTTTATTTGGCTATTTGTTTTCAAAATCCATATTCTTTATTCTCTAATTTTATTTGAAAGAATTTTTAAAAACATTGATTTAGATCACAAAGACTTTATTCGTATCTTTGTGTGATCTAAAATCTTATTCTATCAATCCACAAATACACATAGTTGTCTATTACTATTGGCTATAGAATTTGGGTGTAAATCCAAACGCCACCAAACATTGTGGCCAGTTGGAAATTGATTTTCACTTTGTGTTTGCACTTTGTTGTGAGGGTGTTGGAAACCCTAGACAAGTCTAGGTGTTGTGATTGGAAATCCTGGTCAAGGCTAGGTGTGTGGAAAAATCCTAACGAGTGAAATTAGATGCTTGTATTTGCCAAGGCAGATAGTGGAAATCTCGTACCGGATTGGTCGGGGACTGGACGTACCCAAGGTTGTGGAGAACCAGGATAAAAACCCTTGTGTTTGTGTTTGCACTCTCTGTGATTGTTTGTCTCTGTTTTTTTATCTTGATTCATTGAATATTACTTTTGTAACTTATTCATAATATATTGCAAGATCAGTTTTTATATCTGCTTCTCTCTTATATTTCTGTGTAATTCTTTATATCTTCATTAAGTATTTATTTAACTGAGCTGTGCATAATATCCCTCTGGGAGTCGACTACTGTTCATAGGGAGTCGACTACCAGAAGTGTTTTATCTCTGATTTGTTTTTGAAGATTACTTAAGTTGATTAAGAACCAAGCGTAGATCACTCTACTTGGTTTCTTAGGCAACATTAAAAGGATTTGAATTGTGCTAATATATTACGAACGAAAAAGAATAATTTCATACAACACTATTCAACCCCCCTTCTAGTGTTGTTTGCCATCCACATGATCCAACAGTTGGTATCAGAGCAATGTCAAAGCGATGTCATCAACAAATGTCTGCAACACTCATACTCATCCAATCTTTGACGGCAATTTTTATTGCCAATGGAGAATGAGAATGGAGATCTTCTTGGAAGCACAAGATTTGAATTATTCAAGATCTCTCAGAGAATCTTATGAGATTCCAACCATTCCTCAAACAAAATGGAATTCAGATCAAGAGAAAGCCTATTTCAACAACATAAAGGTAATGCATTTACTTTACACTGGCTTAACTGATCAAATGCTAGATCTGGTAGAAAACGCAGAAAACGACACCAAATCTTAAACCTGTTGGACGAAAGATTCGGATCAAGATGTAATGAGATCCAAACACTCATGAAGACACCTCAAGCCAACGATGAAGAACTTTCAGAAGAAGTATGCATGCTGGCTTGTCAGAACGACAAGAATGAGATAAGTGATTCTAGTTCCGATGAAGAAAATGAATTTGATATTGCAAGCGCATATGAAAATCTTTATAGAGAATATGAACATTTGTCAAAGAAGCACAAAACTTTAGACAAAAAGCACAAGACTCTACTTAATAATGTGAAACAAAATACTCTTGTTTATAGCAAAGATGCCAAGCATAATCACTGTGAAAAGTCCTACTACAAAGTCCCTCGTCACAATCATGTCACACACAATGCACATCCCATGCATGGTTCTAATAGTTTTGCCAATAATACAATTTGGGTACCAAAACATTGAAGCAAGCATGAAAAGAATATTTATGTTTCCACCATGTTAGAAATTGCACATAGAAAATCAAATTCAAATCGAATCTGGGTTCCTAATGAATGATCCTCCCATATGTGCATTTATTAGGGTATCAGCATGCTTCATGTATATTCCTTTGATACCCAACATTTAAGACTATACATAATGATAGAAATTTTCCTCCCTAACAAATCGGACCCAATCATAAGTGGGTACCAAACGTGTCAAAATTATCCTCTTTCAGGACATATGGATAATGGATAGCAGATACTCTGCATACATGACATGGAACACACAACGACTTAGCGCTCTAAAAATATATGACAGCGGGCCCGTGACATTTGGCGACAACAAGAAAGGTAAAATTATCGGAATAGGCAACATCGGCAGTCCTTCAAAATTACTCATCAAAGACGTAAGCTTGGTAAATGGGCTAAAGCATAATTTTATGAGCATAAGCCAATTATGCGACAAAGGTATGAAGGTTCTCTTTACACTTGACTCTTATTTAGTATACGACAAGGATATGAAAAACATTCTTGTTAAAGGTAAGCGAGTAGAAAATATCTATGTACTTAAATTAAATGAATGTAACTCAAATCTATGTTTGGTTGTTTCAACAAATGACCCATTGTTGTGGCATAAACGCTTTGGTCATGTGAACATCAAAAACATGTATAAGATTTCTAGGAAAGAGTTAGTGCAAGGACTTCCCAAAATAAATTTTAAATTAGATAAAATATGCGATTCATGTCAATTCAGCAAAATGCAAAAGAGTTCATTTAAGAATATTGGAGCCCTCAGTTCAAACAGGCCACTTGAACTACTTCATATGGACTTGTTTAGCCCAACTAGAACTCCATCTCTTTGTCACTCTAAATACGTATGTGTCATAGTTGATGATTATACTCGATATACGTGGGTATTATTCTTAACCCATAAGAATGACGCCTTCCGTGAATTCGAAATATTTTTCAAAAGAATTGAACGTTTATACTCTTTGAAAGTTATTTCCTTAAGAAGTGATCACGGCGGCGAATTTGAAAATGAACATTTTAAACAATTTTGTGAAGAACGAGGTATTTCTCATACTTTTGCTTTTCCTAGAGCTGCTCCTCAAAATGGGGTAGTTGAAAGGAAAAATAGAACACTCTAAGAGTGTGCACGAACAATGTTGTGTGAAAGCAATCTTCCAAAAAGTTTTTGGTCGGAAGCTGTAGCAACCGCGTGCTATATACAAAACAAAGTTTTAATTAGAAAACCTTTTGAAAAGACACATTACAAATTGTTGCTCTAACGAATTCCAAAAGTATCTTATTTCAGAGTTTTTGGTTGTAAATGCTATATTCTGAATACTAAAGATAACTTAGATAAATTTGACTCCAAAGCGGATGAATGCATATTTATCGGTTATTCTTTATGTAGTAAAGCTTATAGAATTTACAATAAAAGTTCCGAAATTATTGTTGAAACTTTACATGTAACATTTGATGAATCTCTTTCTCATAATGCTCATAATGATGATGATAACATATTCACTGCACCTACCTTCAACAATGAACCAATCACTGTTAACAACACTTCTAGTTCTTTGCCAAAATCTTTTCCTGAAGTCACACATCACCCACACACAAGTCATAGGTGATATTGATGCAGGAATTAGAACTAGATCTCAAATAGAACACTTGACACTTGTTGCATTTGATTCTAACATTGAGCCGAAAAAGGTAGAAGAAGCTTTTGCAGATGAAGCATGGATTGAAGCCATGCAAGAAGAACTTCTACAATTTGAGCGCAATCAAGTATGAGAGTTAGTACCTAGACCAGAAGATCGTCCAGTTATCGGCACTAAATGGGTGTATCGAAACAAACTAGACGAAGATGGAAATATGGTAAGAAATAAAGCAAGGTTGGTAGCACAAAGATACTCACAAGACGAAGGTATAGATTTCGATGAAACTTTCGCTCCTGTTGCTACATTAGAATCTATTAGGATACTACTTGCATTTGCATCATATAAAAACTTTAAATTATACCAAATGGATGTAAAAAGCGCATTCCTGAATGGATACATAAAGGAGGAAGTCTACGTTGAACAACCTCCCAGATTTGAACATGATAAGAAAATAGAATATGTGTACAAGTTAAACAAAGCCTTGTATGGCCTAAAACAAGCTCCAAGAGCTTGGTATGAAAGATTAAGAAAATTCTTAATTGACTCAGGCTACATCATTGGAAAGATAGATACCACTTTATTTGTTAAGAAAATTCATGATGATATTATTCTTATCCAAATTTACATAGACGACATCATTTTCGGATCTACTAATGAAGATCTTTGTCAAGAGTTTGCTAAGTTAATGCAGGAAGAATTTGAAATGCGCCACATTGGGGAGCTCACATACTTTCTCGGATTGCAAATCAAACAAGGAAAAGAAGGAACCTTTATTCATCAAACAAAGTATGCCAAAGACTTGATCAAAAGGTTCGGGATGGAAACTGCATCAGGAAAGAACATACCGATGGCAACATCCACTTCTTTAGACAAAGAGGAAGCCGGTAAAAAGGTCGATCAGAAAACATATCGAGGTATGGTCGGGTCATTACTTTATTTAACCGCTAGCCGACCTGACATTATGTTTAGTGTTTGTGCATTTGCTAGATTTCAATGTGATCCTAGAGAATCACATCTTAAAACGGTAAAATACATATTTAGATATCTTAAAACCACTTCTGACTTTCCCTTGTTTCGTGGTTTAGCAAAAAGCAAAGTTCAGTTTCACTATCAACCACTGAGGCAGAGTATATAGCTGTCGAACTTCGTAGAGTGATGGAAATTGTTTTATTGTTGGAGAATTGGGTATTGTTGGAGAAAAAGAATTATGTAAGGATTAATTGTTTTATGTCATTTTTTTGTTGATGACAAGGGGAAGAAAGCTTTGAAATGCAAAAATGAATGTATTGTATGAATGTATTGTTTTGCTAACGTCTTCGATACAAGGGGAGAACCGCATCAAAGTAGGGGGAGTAAGTTTATTTTCATGTCATATTATTATGTCACCTTACTTCATTTTTCATTTAGGTGTCATTATCAAAAAAGGGGAGAGTGATGGAAATTGAATTCCAACCCAAGTGATTTTGATGATGCGCATACCAAATGAAGTTAGTGTACTAACTACACTACAGTTAAGTGTGTAGATTACGCAGCCCTATACAACTCCAAAGAAGCGCAATCTACTCTCACTTAGCAAAGACAAGGACGAACGTTGTTAGCTTGATGATGAAGCTCAAGCTCAAATGGAATAGAAGCTCATGAGAAGCTCGCATCTACATCATTAGTTGATCAAGATTTCGAAGACGTGTCCTAGTCTACAGTGTGTGAGTTGTGTCCTTAGGGTTATGTTAAAGCCAAAAGTATAGATAACACACACACAAATGATTTCGAAGTTAAAATATGTTAAATACTTTTAAAAATCATTTTCAAAATTATTGAGAGCTTTTGCTAGTCACTTTTATTTTTCGTAGTTAAACTCCATTACACCCTGGAGCTAACTACATGTCTCACTAGCTGTGTCTTAGAAGAAACTCCACTGGGAGTTGACTACCAAGGACTGAGAGTTGACTACCAGCTGAGAATTATTTTCTCCTGAAACACACTGGGAGTCGACTACCAATCCTAGAGAGTCGACTACCAGCTGTCGAAATTCAACGTTTGACCTGACTTTTGACATATATCTAATTTATTGCTCCCATGATTCTCGGGGCAAAAGTCAAACGAATTTGAATTTTGAATTCTCCATTTTTACCTATAAATAGAGGACTATTTCTTTGAGAGAATACACACAATACTGGAATTTAAATTCTCTCTTGAGCAAAAGTTCTAAACGATCTCAAATTCTCAGCTCTCATTTTTTCTTAGCCAAATCTGTTTTTACATTCTTGATCTTGTATTTCTATAAGATATTATTTTCTGAAGATTAACTTTTATTTGGCTATTTGTTTTCAAAATCCATATTCTTTATTCTCTAATTTTATTTGAAAGGATTTTGAAAAACTTTGATTTAGATCACAAAGACTTTATTCGTATCTTTGTGTGATCTAAAATCTTATTCTATCAAGCCACGAATACACATAGTTGTCTATTACTATTGGCTATAGAATTTGGGTGTAAATCCAAACGCCACCAAACATTGTGGCGAGTTGGATAATGATTTTCACTTTGTGTTTGCCCTTTGTTGTCAGGGTGTTGGAAACCCTAAACAACTCTAGGTGTTGTGATTGGAAATCCTGGTCAAGGCTAGGTGTGTGGGAAAATCCTAACGAGTGAAGTTAGGTGCTTGTATTTGACAAGGAAGATAGTGGAAATCTCGTACCGGATTGGTCGGGGACTGGACGTACCCAAGGTTGTGGGGAACCAGGATAAAAACCCTTGTGTTTGCGTTTGCACTCTCTGTGAATGTTTGTCTCTGTTTATTTATCTTGATTCATTGAATATTACTTTTGTAACTTATTCATAATATATTGTAAGATCAATTTTTATATCTGCTTCTCTCTTATATTTCTGTGTAATTCTTTATATCTTCATTAAGTATTTATTTAACTGAGCTGTGCATAATATCCATCTAGGAGTCGACTACTGTTCATAGGTTATCGACTACCAGAAGCGTTTTATCTGATTTGTTTTTGAAGATTACTTAAATTGATTTAGAACCAAGCGTAGATCACTCTACTTGGTTTCTTAGGAAACATTAGAAGGATTTGAATTGTGCTAATCTATTACGAACGAAAAAGTATAATTTCATACAACACTATTTAACCCCCCTTCTAGTGTTGTTTGCCATCCACATGATCCAACAGTAATGAAATAGTGGTTCTCTCCATGTATAAAGTTTAAAAACATAACCATTATTTGCTTCCCTATGTGAGTGGTGGTTAAAACATAACCATTATTTAAACATATACTATGCCAAGCAAGAAGTTTTAAATAATATTGAGTTAGGCCATGTAAGTTCCTCATTCAAAAGTGTTGCGGATGATGTTGTGTCTTCTGATATCTCTTTTAATTTTTGTTTGTCATTCTTGTTTCTGTAATAATCAGGTACAATTACTTCTTGATGTTGTCAGTAAATTTTAACCAAGTATATAACTAAGCTTTAATTTACTATAAACTGAGTGCTTTCATACCCTCTCAAGCTTCATTTATCCCTTTCATACACTCTCAAGTTTTATTTAAACTACTAGATTAGCATTATTATACCGTAGTACTATCATTATCTACTTAATGCAAGTTTTTGTGTGATTGATCTTACTTTTGCCTATGGGATAGCCTCCATAAATACGCTTGGTTGGACATTGTAGCACTATGGTATTGAACTTACTTGAAAATGGTCCAATATGAATCATAGATAAATGTAATGAGTCCAAGGTATTAGTATTGTTAGAAGTTAATCGAAGGAGTTGAGGATTAAGAGAATATGTTGAGTATTGATTCCCCGGATTTGGTTTTGATGATGAACAAACATAAATATCGTGAACTAATTCTCTTCGAGCGCAGTTATGGAGATCGTCGCCAAGTTACTTTGTACATCTCAAGCGACGCCCCAAGACTTCTTAAAGCATGTGATCGTTGTGCCTGAAGCTTCGTTGAAGCTCAAGGAGTCATTAATGAAGTCAAGAGATTCGGATTGAAGCTTTGAAGACGGTTCGTCATGTTTATTTTATTGTCTTCTAGTTTCATAGTATAGAATGTTAAGCCTTGAGTAGGACTTACTTAACAACCTTCATAACGCTCATATCATATCTCTAGGATTGTCTTAGAAGCCCATTAGAAACTTTTCCGAAGCTTATCGCTTCATTTCACGGCTTCTTATGCATCTTAGTTGGTTCAAGAAGAAGAACCAACCGACTAGATGGTAATCTAGTCGGTTGGAAATTCTTCTTGAACCGACTAGTTCTCCTAGTTCAACTCAGCCTAGCTACTATTGACAAGTTAGTCGGTCAAAGAAGAATCACCGACCGACTAGTTGTCAAACTAGTCGGTTGGTGTCTCTTCTCAGACCGACTAGTTTTCCTTGTGAAATTCAGATTAACTTATTGTTGATCAATTAGTCGGTCCAAGAAGGTTCACCGACCGACTAGTTGTCAAACTAGTCGGTTGGTGGTTCTTCTTAGACCGACTAGTTCTCTCTCATTATTTCACTATCTTCCATGTCAACTATCTAGTCAGTCCAAGAAGGTTCACCGACCGACTAGTTGCAAAACTAATCGGTCAGTGATCCTTCTTAGACCGATTAAGCAGCTTCAGAAATAGATCCTTTGGGCGTTTAATGCCACGATTTTGCTGAACTCTTTTGTCTCTTCCTATTTAAGCTTGATCAGTTTCAATCTTGCATTAAAGGCTGCCATTATTGAGATTTAGAGAATCAAAGAGAAGAGCATTCATTCTCATTTCCAAGCTCTCTCACTTCACAAGAATCTCTCCCTTACTCTTTGAGCCCTAATTCCTCAAGAGAGATTCTCATTCATTGTGAGCTACTCAAGCTAAGAGCTTGAATCCTAGTCACCAACTTCATCCTAGCCATCTATTGCTGTTCATCTTGGTGGAGCTAGGGTTTGGTGCTATCTTCTTCCTCAAAATCCTTCTTGCCCTAAAATCTGTAAGTTTTACTCAAGGCATATGGTTTTGTGGTAAGTCTTTTATTGTTTCATTTAAATTGATATTTCAGTTTATCTCTCGGTTGTGATAGAAGATCGTGATCCCGATTTGTGGGAGTCACATTTCGATCTTTGTATGATTTGATCTTGTAGTAGTTTATACAAGAATTTCATAGTGCAAACTTGGGTTAGAGGATTCTAACTCAAGTAGCCGGAGGGGAACCGGGTGTCTGGGACGTAGGATCACCGAGAACAAGTCGGGGAGACTTGGGTGGATCCGAACCCGTTACATCGCTGGTTTGCGTTGGATGTTTATTGTTGTCTATTTTCATTCCGCATTGTTGGTTGTGTTTGCACAATAATTAGGAATTTTACCCTTAACTATTTTAAAGTACTATTCACCCCCCTTTAGTACTTGTGCAGTAGCTATCAGGGCATTACATTTGGTATCAAAGCCAAGTTCATAGCTATGTCTACCAACGACAACAAGACCGTTCGTCCACCTTCCGACTACAGCACCTTCAAGAATCGTGAAGGAGCTTCTTCAGTGATGGAAGGACACTCCTCAACTAGGCATCTTCACTTCAACGGTGCCAATTATGGGTACTGGAAATGCCGGATGGAAACCTTCCTCCGAAGCACTTCACTTTGGAGAGCCACGCTAACGGAGTATGTCGAGCCCGCTGAAGAAGACTTCACGAAGTGGACTACCGCGGAGGTCGTCGCGGAGGTGAACAATGCCAAGGCAATGAATGCCTTATAATGTGCATTGGAGCCCGAAGACTTCAACAAGATATGCACATGTAAAAGTGCATATCAAATTTGGAACCAACTCCTCATCTTGCACGAAGGAACGAGTAGGGTAAAAGACTCTAAACTCGTTGTTGCTAACAAAGAGTCTGAGTTATTTCACATGGAACATGGTGAAAGTATGAAGGAGTACGATGCTCGCTTCGTGGATATAACCAACGAGTTAGAAGCTCTTGGGAAGAACTATACCCAAAAGGAGAAAGTCGCGAAGATTATTGACGGACTTCCTTCGAGATGGGAAAAGCGTACATACGCTATCGAGGAAGGTAACGATATGAATAAATATACTGTCGTTCAACTAATGGGTATCTTAATGTCGCATGAGGTACGGAAGGACAGTAAGATAAAGATGCAAGACAAGATGAAGTCGTTCTTGAAGCAAGAAGAGCCAAAGAAAAAGGCAATTGCTTTCAAGGCCGCTTCTTCTACATCTACCGATGGTGAAGAATCAGAAGACGAGTTGGATATAGAATCCATTGCCCTTATGACAAAGAAGCTCAACCGATTCTTCCGAAAAGGTAACTTCAAGAATAAATCAAAATTTAGATCGACTAATGCCTCCGCTCCTTTGTGTTTTAAATGCAACAAGCCAGGACACATCAAGGCGGATTGTCCTCTCAACAATCAAAAGGAGAAGTGGAAGGCACTAAAGTTCGACAAGTCACGAAAGTACAAGAAAGGGTACAAGAAAGGGCTTGTCGGCACATTCACCGACTCCGAAGAGGACTCTTCAAGTGGAGAGTCGGATGATGAACAAGTGGAGCAAGCACACATGTGCTTCATGGCAAGAGAGGAACATGATCAAGAGACCTCTTCCGATGAAAGCGAGGATGAAGGCGAAGAGGTAACTATGGATGAACTTAGATTAGCTAACGAACAAATTTGGTCTAAGTATACTAAATTGGTAAATAGATATACTAAGATTAAAGATGAGCTAACTAGTCTCCAAGCCTCACCTAAGCCTATCATCATCAACAACGACACCGTTGTTGAAGGCTTGAGAAATGAGATTGTAAATCTCAAATCTCAACTTGAGCATGTTCACATTGAGGATTCAGAGGAACACGAGATAACGGATTGGATTTCTCGAAACTCAACTTTGAGTATTGAGAATGAGAATCTCAAGTCTCGTGTTTGTGAACTCACTACACACGTGTGGCCGGCGCCCCGTTTACGGTATGGGCGCGGTGTCGTTTTACCGCAAGTGCACGGTTAGTGTAGGGTGCGGGTTTATCGAACTCAGGGAGGTGGATGGCTTGAATGACTACTAGCCTCGCCTAGGTCGTGTGCTAGCTACGCGGATAATATGGGCGGAAGTGTAGAAATAAAAGAAAGAAATGAAAAAGACACGAAATGAATCCCCGCTAACACAGGCTAGAGCATTCATGACACTTGACACTTGACTTGACCCAGGGTGAGACATTGCCCCAAAAGGTGGTACCTAGCGTCCATGGCCCGATATTCAGGTCGGTGCCTAGCACGCTAGGCCTACCCGGTTCCAGACGGTGGGCATTCCCATGTCCATTAACACCTTCCGCAACCGGGAGCATTAAGGCCACAATGATATCTCCCAACACTTCGTCCAAGCCGTTCCTACGCGCGAGGACTCCATGTCTACACTAGGGGCGTGAGCTATGGCTAGGGAGTCAACCGCCAAGTTTATTCCCCCTTGGCCCGACGGTCAAAGGTGGTCTTTCTCCCGCCAATGACAATGAAACACCCCCGCGTAACCCTAATGGCCAAATAGGTCGAATGTGATTTCTAGCAATACATCGAAGCGGATCTTGACTGGACAAGCACCGGACCCCAACCCCCAACACAACTAGTGTGTTGCCGTACGAATTGGACCCAGATTGCTAGAAATCCCCATTGACCCATTTCATCGAACACATGCAATGCAACCAAGCCAAATGTAAATTTCCAAGCATCAATCCTACCCTAACCCGTATTTGGGTTCATCAAACACTACTCGATGGTGAAGAACATGATAGAAAGCAATAATAATGACAAACAAACATTCACCATCAAGCAACAAAGAAAATAACACAAAACAATAGAAAAAGAGAGAAGAAAATACTTATCTTGAGTTTGAATCTTCAATCCATTACAAGATTTATTGAGCAAAGACCTAATCTAATCTACCCTAAGCCTCCCAAGAAAGGGGCTGAAAAAGCCCTAAATAACTAGAGAGCCCCCCTCCTCAAGTCGGCCAGCCTCGTGTATTTATAGCCCCACTTCGAAACCCTAATGGTTCGGGTCCAAGCCCGCAGAAAAACCGCCACCCGATCGGTTGATGAGTCAACCGATCGGGTGAGAGCTTCGAAAATATTCAACCGGGCGCTGAGGCGAGCGGGTGGCTCTGCTGGTTCGCCAAATGAGGAATTGCAGCTACAGATGAACCGATCGGGTGATATGTCACCCGATCGGTTGGAATTACGCTCCATTTGGCCGAGAGTTCTGTCGGATTCAAACGGTCGACGAACCGGTCGGTTGAGCTGTCCGGGTCGTCTCTTGGAAAATTCCGCTACAGGTGAACCGATCGAGTGATAAGTCACCCGATCGGTTGGAATTCAGCCCAAATGACAGAGGGCTCCGTCGGTTCACCCGATCGCTGAACCGATCGGGTGAGCTGCTATTCTTCTTCAGCTGCCGCCTGGGTAGGATACGCGTGCATCAACCGATCGGGTGACTGATCCACCCGATTGGTTGAGGGCCGAGGAACATCAATCTTCATTGCTTTGACCCTCTGGATCACGCGTGACTCCTCTCGTTGCTCCAGGGACACATGATATCATCGTTTTACGCCCCAAATGCCAGCAAACTCCTGCAAAACACAAAAAAAAGGGAAAAGTGAAAGAAAACAAGAAAATACAATAAAACACGAGAAAACAAATAAAAGACGGCGGTAAATACGGAAAAACACGGAAGAAAACGCGCGTAAATATATGAAATATAAACGCATGTCAAAATCCCCCAAGCTGAACTCTTCCTCGTCCTCGAGGAAGACGAGTGAGAGTAGGATCTCGGAGGGAGAAAAAGAGAACTCTAAATCCTAAATCGCCCGTAAGGGCCAACAAAATCAAACACGCAACACTAAGCAAGCATACGACAAAACACAACACTAAACCAAGGAATGTGAGTCCAAACAAGTGTCGTGGGCCCACGCAGTGAAGCGCAAGTGAGTGTGGTCGTGTGCTAGCAGACGGTGTCGCTATCTACATTGTGCAATAAGGCTCCATATACACATACCCAAAGAAAGACCCAAATATCGATTCAATTTGAAGTTGCGGTGAATATTAGCTCAAGCATGCATGAGAAGAGTATAAGAATAGAAGCGTATCATGCATCGGGGGATCCACAGCTAGGGACAAGGAAATCACCACAATATATCCTAGATAATCGCTAGAAGGTCCCTATGCCAAGTGTTTTCGAAAACGAGGGAGGTTGAGAAGGTGTGGAGTAGAACACTCGGTGCAAATTCTCGCCTTCCCTTTATTCTCGGTAGATAGGAAAAATATTCACACACAGAAATTTTTTGGGTTTTGGGTATTCGTATTTTTTTTTTGGATTTTTGGCTATACATATTTTTTTTTCTTTTCTCTTTTCTTTTCTTTTTTGGGTTTTTCTTTTCTCTCCTTTTTTGGATTTTTGGATATTGGGATTATACATGTGTACTCTCCCAAGTGGGAGAATGGTACACGACGAGGGGATTTGCACCAAGTAAAATAAAAATGAAATCGGATTCTAAACACTTGGGCAACGGAGATATTTCTCGCTAATCAGAGCATAGGCTAAATGGGTTATCCTAGTCCTTGATTGTGGAATCCCGACACATGCGAAATGAAGCGTACGATATATATATAGCATGCAGAAGAAGCAGACAGTAGAAACAAATACCGCATATTCAGATCGAAGCATGATAATCTAAGGGTCATTCCTGGACAGGTATATAAAGTAAAATCACAAAGTAGAAGCACACCAAACAGCTAGGCATGACGCACGACTCACAAAAAGCTAAGTGGACCCGCGATGCATGAAATACAAGAGGACTCGATATCCTAGGGTTAGTGAATGTGATTATCGAAGCTGTGCAAGGTGCACATGTGATTTTCGTGGCAATTCATCATAGGGTTCATCTCTAGGAGAAAGAGATAAAAAGAAGAAAAGAAAAAGAAAAAGAAAAACACGGAGAAAAACGACTCAAATAACAAAGAAAAAGAGACAAATGACGCACGAAGTGCGACTCCCCCAAGCTGAAACTTGCATTGTCCTCAATGCAATAGTAGTGAATACGGGAGGGCAATGAAAATGGGGGGAGTTACGCACCGACACAAAAAATGAAAAACACGAAAAACACATGAGCGAAACTAAAAAATAAAGAAAAAGAAACACTCAAATAAAAGATATAAAACACGACAAAAGAACACCTAGACACAGACACACAACAACGACACACGAAAACATGAACACAAATCGATTTCCCCCAAGCTGAACATGACAATGCCAGCGAAACGATATGATCAATGTGATGCAGAAATATGCAAGGGGAAGATCAGAAAAGAAAAGAAAGAAATCAAAATGCAGGAGAGACGGTGTGCTCATTCTCCTCGGAAGAGGATGAGGGTGAAATGATAGAAGGGCACGACATAAAGGGTTATTAAGATGCAAAAGCAAACCCTAGATACGCTCCCCTCGCTAATGAGAGGAGACGCGATTATTCAAACCTAAACTAGAAAGCGGTAAATTTTTACACTACTGGATTAGGATACACCTGAGCATAGGTGGATCCATGATCTGGAGCGGGGCAGGTAGCTGCTCTAACTGCTCCTTTTGTGGCTCCGCCAGAAGCGTTGTGCCACGTGTGCCAATGGACCCAAGCAATGCACCTCCAATCATCCCTCGTAGGTGTCCACATGTGACCTGCAAAGGACGAGGTGCATTAGTCCATGGCAAGAAATTATTTCCCAAAATAAATGTATCCTAGAGATAGTCACCGGTAAATGATGGTAAATATATATGAAATGTGGCGAACACTCCCTGGAAATGGTATGCTATCCTCTGTGCTAGCGACGATCAAATCCCCGCTCTCCATGTGAAGTTGCTCTCCAGGTGGTGACACACCGCATCATACCTCAAGGGAAGTCGATCCTGTGTCCTGCGAGAGATATGGTGTGTCAAAAATATATAAGTCTAAAGGAATAGGACGTGAAAAGCGAGACTTAAAAGTGGAGTGGAAGTGAGTATGAAAATCTCCCTGAATAGGGGCAATATGCTCAAGTAGATGCTCAGCCGCAGAAGAAGTGGAGAGCGACGGTAAAGGTAGATGTGACTCGGGCTCCATGGAGTGGACCATCGTATCCAAGCCCTCATGCACATCCTCCTCGACGATATGCTCATGCTCCACCATCTGCCCGATGTCCTGAATGACATCCTCATGATTGACCACCGACCAAGGAGGAAGCTGTGACAGAGATGGCTGTGGAGGTGGATGTGGAGCGGACCCCTCGTATGTGGTCGTGGTGTCCTCGTCCTCACGCACATCCTCCTTGCCTGTATGCATAATCTCTGTAAACTCCTCAGTGCTCTCATAGGACTCATGTGGGGTATCCAAATCAAGACAAGAAATATTTCCCACAGATCCTAGATACATCTCCCCATCCTCACTATCATCATCAAAAAATGCTTCGTCATCCAAGTGGTAGTGATGGAAAAATGGGGTATCGGTATGAGATGTGTCTATGGTGGCCGATTGCATGGTGGTCTCAACCATGGAAGTGGGTATATCCTCTCCTTCATCCCCTCTCCTCGGTGTAGGCTCGATGATTGGTAGCATTAAATTTTGTAATATTTGGCCTTGGTTAAACATGGCACTTTCAAGGAGAGACACGAGGCTTGATTCTTCTTGTGTTTGTGGAGGGGTATAAGGTTGAGAAAATGGATGTGAGGTGTTTGGGCTAAGGTTGTGGGAAAATGTTTGGCCTTGGTGTAGGGGGAGGCTCTCGAGCGTAAATGGGCAATCATAATACATATGCCCCGCCATCCCACAAGTCTCACAAACCACAACCGAATAAGGATTGTATCCTCCCATCTGAGCATCGAAATTTGATCTCCACATGGTTACACCAAAGATACCTGGACAACAAAAATAAGAAAACTAGAGAGGAGCGTCAATAGTACAAGAGAATAACAAAAAGATAATATAATAGTGGGGGAAAAATTTCTTGGTTATTGAATATATTTTTTTTAAAAAAAAAAATAAAAAGAAATTTTTTTTTGTGTTTTTAGGCGTAGTCTAACGAACCCAAGCTAAGCTAATATCAAACCGAACGCCTCCCCGGCAACGGCGCCAAAAACTTGGCCGGCGCCCCGTTTACGGTATGGGCGCGGTGTCGTTTTACCGCAAGTGCACGGTTAGTGTAGGGTGCGGGTTTATCGAACTCAGGGAGGTGGATGGCTTGAATGACTACTAGCCTCGCCTAGGTCGTGTGCTAGCTACGCAGATAATATGGGCGGAAGTGTAGAAATAAAAGAAAGAAATGAAAAAGACACGAAATGAATCCCCGCTAACACGGGCTAGAGCATTCATGACACTTGACATTTGACTTGACCCAGTGTGAGACATTGCCCCAAAAGGTGGTACCTAGAGTCCATGGCCCGATATTCCGGTCGGTGCCTAGCACGCTAGGCCTACCCGGTTCCGGACGGTGGGCATTCCCATGTCCATTAACACCTTCCACAACCGGGAGCATTAAGGCCACAATGATATCTCCCAACACTTCGTCCAAGCCGTTCCCACGCGCGAGGACTCCATGTCTACACTAGGGGCGTGAGCTATGGCTAGGGAGTCAACCGCCAAGTTTATTCCCCCTTGGCCCGACGGTCAAAGGCGGTCTTTCTCCCGCCAATGACAATGAAACACCCCCGCGTAACCCTAATGGCCAAATAGGTCGAATGTGCTTTCTAGCAATACATCGAAGCGGATCTTGACTGGACAATCACCGGACCCCAACCCCCAACACAACTAGTGTGTTGCCGTACGAATTGGACCCAGATTGCTAGAAATCCACATTGACCCATTTCATCGAACACATGCCATGCAACCAAGCCAAATGTAAATTTCCAAGCATCAATCCTACCCTAACCCGTATTAGGGTTCATCAAACACTACTCGATGGTGAAGAACATGATAGAAAGCAATAATAATGACAAACATGTTGGGAATTGGCGGTCCCTTAGGGCACAAAAACTCTAGTCCCGTCCTAAGTCGGACAGAACATAGACAGAAAAACAATAGCAGCGGAAGAAAAACTATGTTAACTAATTAACATGCAATTAAAAACAATTTTTAACTTAGCCCTAAGGTCCAAGACCCTATGCCAAGATCTATGCCGACTTGGGATGGATCTGACCATCCCAAGAAGGATCTAGCCTACTGCGATTGAACTAAACTAATGCTAATAAAATACTTTAACCACATACCCGGAATCTCAGCCCTGGAGCAGGCGAGATGTTCCGCGCCGTCTTCCGAGCTGCTCCCGTCCCACGCCGAGCCGCTCCTTGAACCGCTCCCCGAATCGCTCCTCGAACCGCACCGCATCCCGAGGCGATCAATCCCCGTGCCGCCGAGCCAACCACGCGCCGAAGAAAGTTTCTCGCGAGTGAAAACTCCGCCTAGATTTCGGATCCAGAATCCGAACTCCTTTGTGGCTTTGCTAGAGCCCGCAGGAGTAAGGCAGAAATTTAGGGAGAAGAGAAATATTAATTTAAGCTTAGATCCAAGCGTGCTCCAACATTTACGAGAGCCGCTCAGATCTAGAGCTTGGGACGAGTTTTGAGAAAGGGGGGAGACCCCTATTTATATAGGCGGCAGACTCTCCCCTTTTCTCAAAATCCGATGTGGGACTAAACAATGAGTTAATTAAAATCAAGTTAGTTTGCACTTCACAAAGTGCAAACTTCCGTGAATTTTAACTCACTCACCGTTGAGCTTCAGGATTGATACAACCTATCAATACGACAAGCGTTCAACGGTGAACGCATAGGAAAAAACCGTTCGTCAATCGGAGTTCGTTTGACCCTCCAATTGAGTGTCCAAAGATAAGCCTACGGCTAGTTTTTCGCAAAAACCAGCCGTCAAATCTGCCATCAAACCTAGGGTTCAGCACCCTAAGGTGGGACCCAACCTGTGGGTCCCACAGCCTCAAAAAACTGACTGGGCGCCCAAACCCAGACCTGGGCACGGGCGCCCAAGTCTGGGCGCGGGCGCCCAGGCGCCAGCCAGGCGCCAGGCGCCAGGCGCCAGGCGCCAGGCGCCCTGGCGGGCGCCTGGGCCGGGCCAGGCGCCCGGCCCAGAACACCTGGGCGCCCAGCGCCCAGGCGTCCTGGGCCGCCTGGGCCCAGGCCCAGGCGCACAGCGCCTGGGCCTGTGCCCAGGCGCCCGGGGCCAGGGCCTGGGCCGGGCGCCCAGGCCCAGGCGGGTCTGGGCGCCCAGGCCCAGGCCGGCATGGGCTTGACTGGGTCTGGCCAGCAGGCCAGACCAGATCCAGACTAAGCTGGTCTGCCTGGTCTGGCCTGATCTGATCCTTTGGGCTGTTTTGAGCATAACTTGATCATCTGGTGTCCGATTTGGACGCCGTTCGAACCTGGGTCTAGACCGGGACATTCTCGTCTTACCCGTGAACTTTTCCTTGCGTTTATATTATTAAATATTGTATTAAACAATTTAATACACATTTAATCGCTTTTGCATCAAATGCAAAATAGTCCCTATCTAAGCTTAAATTATCATATTGCATCAATGCAATTATCTCTTCTTTTGCATCAAATGCAAATATTCTCCCTAACTAATGTCACGCCCCGCTTTCCTAATATGGAAGGCGAGACGTAAGGAGGTCCGCTCAGACGTGGAGCTGTGAAGCTGCAGTCTGATAAGCGTCTGTAAATTTTTTGTTAATAGTAGCAGGTCCTTGCATTACGACGAAACAACAACAACAATAAAGCAGATAAAAAGTACCCACCAACAACGTCCAACAAATATTACAACATCAGAGAATAGTCACAGATGTACAAGTCTGAACAATAGGCCTAAAGCATGGCCGAAACATAAACATAGAGATATATAGGTGTTACACACCGAAACCTAACAGCAACTACTAAAGCAGCAACAACTAAAAGAAGTCTCTAGGTGAGACTAGGACTGGTCACCAGTGTCCTCGAACTCGGTCTCAGCAGGGACCTCAAACTCAGCGTCAACGAACTGGTCGTCCGCTACTACCTGCTCTGTATCAAAGTCTGACATGTGACACCCAAAGAGAAAAGGGCACATGTCAGCAAAAGTCTCACTAGAAAGGCGGAGAACTTTTGTGCAAGGATACAAATATAGAAAAGCGACTAACAGTTCTAACATGATGAAATGGCATGACATTTAAGAATGCAACATTTAAATGAACAAAATAATAAAAATCTAGCACGTTGTAGCAGAAAGCTGCAATTCACTATTTCACGATTCACGAATCACTGTTTTATCACTTTGTGCACAGTGTTTCCGTCTTTTGGCTGAAGTGGCTGTACGGGCTCACTTCTACGCTCAAGCGATCGTTTAACCCTACCCCTCCACGTGTATATGGACTGGCGCCCATCTTTTGGATCACGAGCCAGGAAGTGTTATTGGCATAGGGTTGTGCCCGCAAAGCAGGTGCCTAGCCTCAATAGCAATAACATTTGTAGCGTGTGCTACTCAATCACGATGAACATAAAATGCATGCAATGACATGGCAATGAGCAGATAAATTGCGTACCGTTAATTGAAATTAAACATGAGATGACAGCATGAATGAAAGCAGGTAAAGTGTCGGATCTAGTTTCGTTGTCAAACTAGATCAAATAGGGCGTCTAGGCGACTATCATTTCACCGCCTAGTCTCTTTTACACAATTTTACAAATTGGCCTAAAACATGGCCTAAATAATTACTGGCAAGTATCACTTGCCTGTTTCCAGTGGTATCGGCTGTCCTGGTTCGAGCGTTACGTTACGGTGAGTCCGGTTCGCTGTTTTGGTTAAACAAATCACTGAATTAGATCTATTGCGAAATACGTGCAATATTAAAATAACGCCCGAATTGGGTTCGCCTAATTTTATCGGGTTCACTGGCTAGGGTGGTGTTTATATTGTGTTACAACAACATGACGTGTCTTATATTATTCTTGTTTTATTACCCTAACATTATTCTTACTCTTTCTTTATTATTAATGTTTAACATGGCTATTACTCTAGGCTGTCACCTATTTTTTTATATCAATCCTATAAGGCTAAGTCTCCCCTCCTAATGTCAACTAACCCCACCTACTTACTATTATTAACTAGGCTATCACCCTTTGTAATTTCATACCTATAAAAAAAAACAAGGCTGCAACTTCTTACTCATTTTATTTTATTTTTATTAAAACAACATCTTTCATTATCTATCTGTCTCCCTTTCTTACTCTCTTTATTACTTAATATGGCCATCACTTCCTCTGTCACTTCCCCACTTAATTCTTTCAATAGGACTGTCTCCCTATCCTTCTCTTTATTAGGTTAACCTTCTCTTTATTCATTTCTCTCTAACATTCTGACTTTGCCTCTTTCATTTCCTATTCAATTTTAAATATAACCCAAGGCTATCACTTTCTCCCCTTCATTTTGTTTCTCCTGTTCTTTCATTTCGTTTTTTTTGCCTAAATACTTGCAGGCAACCAAGCGAATGGGACTCTTGCAAAAATCAAAGGGGAGAGAGCAGATCTCACCTACGCGACAACGGGGAGGATGGAGGGCGGTCGGCCGGCGGTTCACGGCTCCAGGCGGGCGGTGCTCCAGGCGGATTCCGGCGGCGGCGCAGCGCAACCACGGCGGCGGCTCACAGGCGAGCGGCGCGCGCGTGCGTGGGTTGAGGGTGGGGGTCGGCCAAGGAGGAAGAAGAAGATAGAGGGTTTGAAGGGTTTGCTGTTTTGATTTGGTGGAATGGGTTTGTTTAAATTACAGATTTGAAGTTTGATTTCTGAGTTTTGAATCTGAAATTCTTTGTTGGATCTGAGATTTTGATTTTCAGATTGGGTTTCAGTTTGGGTGGTCAATTGAGGGGCTGATTTCAAATTTGGGCTTGAGAAATTGGGTGGCTGATTTGTAGGATTTGTAATCTGGAAATAATTAATAGATTAGGAAAAATGTGGTTTGGTTTTGATGGATGATTTGTTTGTAAGGAGAATTCATTTGCTGTAGGATGCGTTTGCAGAATGATGAAGGTGGAGTTTCTGGGTTTCAGCAAGTTTGGCAGAGGAGATTACGAGTTTAAGAAGTTGAGCAGGGGAACACCTTTTCCCATTGTCAAACCAGACATTAATATGATTATGATAGAATTTATTACCATCTTTAGACTAAGGGTAGAGACGTATTGTTTTGCTCAAACGAAAACAAAGAGAAAGCCAACTTGATTTCAGAAGCTGTATCAGGTTGTTTAAAACGTGTGTGTTGTCGTGTAGGATAGGTTTAAGGTAAATACGTAATTAAGTAAATTTTAATAAGTCATCATTAAAAATGAAAGTCATCATTAAAAATGAAAAAATAATTAGTGAGATTAATTAAAGTAATTAAGATTTGCAATTGGTAAATCGTATTTCGTAGAATAATTAAGTTAAATCATTTTTAGTTAAAACTTGATGGTAAATATTGACGACACGGTAAAACGAAAATAGTGACGCGCCCGCGTCGATACGTACGGACGAAAAAGTAACTGGATAACAGAAATAAAATACTGGCACGCCCAAATGAAAACGCGCCTAAAGATACTGGCCGTTACATTCTATCCACCTTAGGAAAAATTCCGTCCTCGGAATTCTCATCAATTAAGGAGCAGAAAACAAATATGGATAACGCTCTCGTATCTCATCTTCTCGCTCCCAGGTAGACTCTCCTGGCGAGTCACGACGCCACATCACTCTGACTAGGTCAACAGTCTTGTTCCTGAAGACTTTCTGACGTCGATCTAGGATCTCCACTGGTTGCTGTTCGTACGTCAGATCTGGTCGAACGGTGATCTCTGAGTAGTCCACAGCGTGAGAAGGGTCGCTGATATAACGACGGAGCTGGGACACATGAAAGACGTCATGAACTCCCTCCAAGGACGGTGGCAAAGCTAAGCGATAAGCTACTTCTCCAACTCGCTCTAGCACATCGAATGGTCCAATATATCTTGGACTAAGCTTGCCTCTCTTCCCAAATCGAATCACTCCTCGATTTGGTGAGATCTTCAGAAACACATGATCTCCCGGATGAAACTCCAGAGGTCGCCGTTTAGCATCTGCCCAATGCTTGTAACGGTCCTGGGCGATCCGAATCTTGTCTCTGATATCTCGCACAACATTAACTGCTTCCACTATCATCTCTGGTCCCAAGAGTTCTCTATCACCTACGTCGTCCCAATTCAGTGGCGATCGACATTTTCTCCCATAGAGAGCAGCAAATGGCGACATGCCAATGCTCGCCTGATAGCTGTTGTTGTAGGAAAACTCCACTAAGTGCAGATGATCCTCCCACGAACCCTTGAGATCCAACATGCAAGCTCTCAACATATCCTCCAAGATCTGAATAGTGCGCTCCGACTGTCCATCCGTCTGCGGGTGATACGCAGTACTGAATTTCAGACTGGTACCCAAATTGGTCTGCAGACTCTTCCAGAACTGAGATGTGAATCGCGTATCACGATCTGATACAATGCTCACAGGGACTCCATGTAAGCGCACGATCTCCTACACGACATAATTCACATCACGACTAGTACTAGAAGGAAATTATAAAGGTACGAGTTAGGTCATTACCTCCATATACTTCCTTGCTAATATCTCCGTGGATTGCCCAACTCGGAAAGGTATAAAGTGCGCGGACTTGGTCAATAGATCAACGATGACCCAGATCGCGTCGTTCTGCTTGGTGCTCCGAGGTAAGCCAGTCACGAAGTCCATCGTGATGTGCTGCCACTTCCATTCTGGAATTGGCAGAGGTTGCAATAGTCCAGCAGTGTGATGATGTTCAGCCTTCACTTGCTGACACACGAGGCACTTGGCAACGCTCCGTGCCACACTTCTCTTCATCCCATGCCACCAGAAATTCTGTTGAAGATCCTTGTACATCTTAGTACCTCCAGGATGAATAGAATAAGGCGAACTGTGAGCCTCATTCATCAACTCTTCTCTGATATCTCCCGCAGGTACGCAGATCCTACTACCATATCTCAAAGATCCATCCGCGTGAATCAGAAAATCTGTTCGAAGCCCTGCTTCGACTTGCTCTCTGATCTTCTTCAACTTAGCATCTTCCGCTTGAGCAGTCTTGATTCGATCCACAATCGTCGATTGAATCTGCATGTTCATCAATGACGATGTGACTCCCGGTAGAACGGCTTCAACATTCATCCTTCGCAGATCCTGCTGCAATCTCCACTGAGATGTGAGAATCATCACTTCGGGCAGGCGACTCAAAGCATCCGGTACGACATTCACCTTCCCTGGATGATACTGAAGATCGATGTCGTAGTCTGCCATCAATTCCAACCATCTACGCTGTCTCATATTTAGTTCCTTCTGGGTGAATATATATTTCAAACTTTTGTGATCAGTGAAGATTTTCACTTTCTCACTCAGTAAGAAATGTCGCCAGATCTTTAGTGCAAAGATGACAGCGGCTAGCTCCAAATCATGGGTCAGATAATTCTTCTCATGGACCTTCAATTGTCGCGAAGCATAAGCGACCACATGATTGTGCTGGTGCAGAACGCATCCAAGTCCCTTGCCTGATGCGTCGCAGAAAATCTCGAAGCCTCCGCTTCGGTCCGGAATAGCTAAGACTGGTGCAGATGTCAGTCTCTCCTTCAAAGTAGAAAAGGCTTGCTCACACGAGTCTGACCAACTGAACTTAACATCCTTCCTTGTCAATCTCGTCATCGGCTCAGCTATCCTCGAGAAATCCTTGATAAATCTGCGGTAGTATCCAGCCAATCCAAGGAAACTCCTGATGTCCGATGCCGATCGAGGTGTAGGCCATTCACTAACTGCTTTGACCTTCTCCGGATCCACCGAGATTCCAGCTCCCGATACTACATGCCCAAGAAATGCAATTCTATCCAGCCAGAATTCGCATTTGCTGTACTTGGCATACAGTCTATGGTGACGGAGCGTCTCCAACACTATCTTCAAATGTTCTGCATGCTCTTCCTCGCTCTTCGAGTACACCAAGATGTCGTCTATGAAAATCACCACGAACTTGTCGAGGAAGTCGTAAAAGATAAGGTTCATGAGATTCATGAACACAGCAGGAGCGTTGGTCACACCGAATGGCATGACAACGAACTCGTAATGCCCGTACTTAGTCCGAAAAGCGGTCTTGAGCACATCTTCCTTCTTGACTCTGACTTGATGGTATCCGCTCCGGAGATCTAACTTCAAAAATACCTTCGATCCACCAAGCTGATCGAAGATATCATCAATGCGAGGCAGCGGGTACTTGTTCTTCACTGTGATCTGATTCAACTCCCGATAATCAATACACATTCTCCTCGAGCCATCTTTCTTCTTCACTAGCAAGACGGGTGCACCACAGGGAGATACGCTGGGATGAATGAAACCCTTCTGTAGTAGCTCATCCAACTGCTTCCTCAACTCTTCTAGTTCTGCATGAGCCATACGGTACGGCGCCTTCGAAATTGGTTGAGCTCCTGGCATAAGGTCGATGCCGAACTCCAATGCTCGATCGGGCGGCAGTCCAGAAATGTCTTCAGGGAAGACGTCTTCGAAATCTCGCACTACTGCAGGCTTCTCTGGCTCAGCAATCATAGATGCAATGGTCAATCGGTAAGGCTGGGCTCGAAACTTGACAGGTCCAAGCGAACATCCTCCGCCGACAAATTCGAACACTGGATGGTCGGGAATTTCGAACACCACTTTCTTTCGGTGACAGTCGATCGTGGCATAAAAAGCTCCTAACCAATCAATGCCAAGAATAGCATCAAAGTTGGATAGGTCGTGGACGATGAAATTAGCATATAATTCGTGTCCACTAATCACCAACGGGCATGGTCTACATCCCAGTGCAACCTTCACTACACCATTCCCAGTTGTAATGTTCCAACACTTGGGAAGTGTATACGTGGGTATCGAGTGTTTGACTACGAACTTCCGAGATAGGATGCACATGGAAGCTCCAGAATCGAACAGAGTCAAGGCCGGGTGAGATGAAACTAAGATGACACCTAAGGGTAATATGCAACTAAATTAACATGGATATAACTAATCAAATATAATGCATAAATAAGGAAGACTAGTATAGAAGTTACCTGCAATAACTCTGTCCTCAGTCTCTGCCTCCACTGCAGTCATCGTGAAGGCTTGCCTCTTAGGCTGAACGGCCTGCTGGAAAGCCTGCTTCTGGGGAATGAGAGGCGCTCCACGTCCAGCAGCTACTGGAGCTCTTTGTTGCTGAACTCCAACTGGTGCCTTCCACGGTTGCTTAGCACTCGGGCAATCCTTCAATGCATGCGTAGCGTCACCACAAACCAAGCACTGGCCCAGAAGCCTCCTGCACTGCTCCTTCACATGACCAGTCTTGCCGCAATGACTGCACGTCTTCTGACTAGGCCCACCTGGCCTCTTAAACTGCACGGACTGATTAGGCTTGAACCCAGGCCTAACCACAGCTCTGGCCTGCTCCATAGGCCTCCTTCCAGTACCTGAATACTGCCCTCTCTTCTGATTGGCAATCAGCTCCTGTCTCTTGGCAGCTATCAACAACTTCTGGTAAGAGTCTAAGTCCGAAGAGGAAATCAGACTCTGCAGCTCCAAAGATAAACCCTGTAAGAATCTCTGAGCTCGATCGTCAGCAGTCTCCACCATCTTCGGTGTAAAGCGACTCAGTCTCATGAACTCTTGATGGTACTGATCCACCGTCAGATTTCCCTGCTTCAGATTGATGAAATGCTGCATCAGCTCCCTCCTGGCAGCTCGAGGGAAATACTCATCATTAAATCTCGCCTTGAAAGTGGCCCAGGGGATAGGTTTCACCAACAGCTGCTCTTCTGACTCCCACCAACTGCGGGCATTGTCCTTCAGTTGCTTCTTCACTAAGTCAACCCATCCAGTCGGGTTAACCTTCGAGAGAAGCAGGTTATCCTCTGTGTTCTTCATCCATTCATCTGCAGCTAATGATCCTTCTGACCCAGTAAAATATGACGGGCCCAGCTCCCGAAATTGCTTTGCTCCCGGCTCGAAGCGAGGGGCATTCAGAAGCATGCCCTGCTGAACCTGCATCATCTGATGCATCATCCTCATCATCTCAGCCGTGGTGGGTTCTCTATCAGCATCCGCAACACGTCCTGTTCCACCACCAGCTCCAGGTCCACTACCAGCTCCTCGGGTAATGCGTCTACCGGCCATCTAAGACAAGGAAATGTTCAGATTAGACTTAATCATGACTCGAATGTTATGAATATTTAAATGGATGTTGTTATCATCATTGTTGTTCCGATATTTCGCAGATGCAAAGAGATGACCTGCATGGGCCACCACTAAAACATGTCACGCCCCGCTTTCCTAATATGGAAGGCGAGACGTAAGGAGGTCCGCTCAGACGTGGAGCTGTGAAGCTGCAGTCTGATAAGCGTCTGTAAATTTTTTGTTAATAGTAGCAGGTCCTTGCATTACGACGAAACAACAACAACAATAAAGAAGATAAAAAGTACCCACCAACAACGTCCAACAAATATTACAACATCAGAGAATAGTCACAGATGTACAAGTCTGAACAATAGGCCTAAAGCATGGCCGAAACATAAACATAGAGATATATAGGTGTTACACACCGAAACCTAACAGCAACTACTAAAGCAGCAACAACTAAAAGAAGTCTCTAGGTGAGACTAGGACTGGTCACCAGTGTCCTCGAACTCGGTCTCAGCAGGGACCTCAAACTCAGCGTCAACGAACTGGTCGTCCGCTACTACCTGCTCTGTATCAAAGTCTGACATGTGACACCCAAAGAGAAAAGGGCACATGTCAGCAAAAGTCTCACTAGAAAGGCGGAGAACTTTTGTGCAAGGATACAAATATAGAAAAGCGACTAACAGTTCTAACATGATGAAATGGCATGACATTTAAGAATGCAACATTTAAATGAACAAAATAATAAAAATCTAGCACGTTGTAGCAGAAAGCTGCAATTCACTATTTCACGATTCACGAATCACTGTTTTATCACTTTGTGCACAGTGTTTCCGTCTTTTGGCTGAAGTGGCTGTACGGGCTCACTTCTACGCTCAAGCGATCGTTTAACCCTACCCCTCCACGTGTATATGGACTGGCGCCCATCTTCTGGATCACGAGCCAGGAAGTGTTATTGGCATAGGGTTGTGCCCGCAAAGCAGGTGCCTAGCCTCAATAGCAATAACATTTGTAGCGTGTGCTACTCAATCACGATGAACATAAAATGCATGCAATGACATGGCAATGAGCAGATAAATTGCGTACCGTTAATTGAAATTAAACATGAGATGACAGCATGAAGGAAAGCAGGTAAAGTGTCGGATCTAGTTTCGTTGTCAAACTAGATCAAATAGGGCGTCTAGGCGACTATCATTTCACCGCCTAGTCTCTTTTACACAATTTTACAAATTGGCCTAAAACATGGCCTAAATAATTACTGGCAAGTATCACTTGCCTGTTTCCAGTGGTATCGGCTGTCCTGGTTCGAGCGTTACGTTACGGTGAGTCCGGTTCGCTGTTTTGGTTAAACAAATCACTGAATTAGATCTATTGCGAAATACGTGCAATATTAAAATAACGCCCGAATTGGGTTCGCCTAATTTTATCGGGTTCACTGGCTAGGGTGGTGTTTATATTGTGTTACAACAACATGACGTGTCTTATGTTATTCTTGTTTTATTACCCTAACATTATTCTTACTCTTTCTTTATTATTAATGTTTAACATGGCTATTACTCTAGGCTGTCACCTATTTTTTTATATCAATCCTATAAGGCTAAGTCTCCCCTCCTAATGTCAACTAACCCCACCTACTTACTATTATTAACTAGGCTATCACCCTTTGTAATTTCATACCTATAAAAAAAACAAGGCTGCAACTTCTTACTCATTTTATTTTATTTTTATTAAAACAACATCTTTCATTATCTATCTGTCTCCCTTTCTTACTCTCTTTATTACTTAATATGGCCATCACTTCCTCTGTCACTTCCCCACTTAATTCTTTCAATAGGCTTGTCTCCCTATCCTTCTCTTTATTAGGCTAACCTTCTCTTTATTCATTTCTCTCTAACATTCTGACTTTGCCTCTTTCATTTCCTATTCAATTTTAAATATAACCCAAGGCTGTCACTTTCTCCCCTTCATTTCGTTTCTCCTGTTCTTTCATTTTGTTTTTTTTGCCTAAATACTTGCAGGCAACCAAGCGAATGGGACTCTTGCAAAAATCAAAGGGGAGAGAGCAGATCTCACCTACGTGACAACGGGGAGGATGGAGGGCGGTCGGCCGGCGGTTCACGGCTCCAGGCGGGCGGTGCTCCAGGCGGATTCCGGCGGCGGCGCAGCGCAACCACGGCGGCGGCTCACGGGCGAGCGGCGCGCGCGTGCGTGGGTTGAGGGTGGGGGTCGGCCAAGGAGGAAGAAGAAGATAGAGGGTTTGAAGGGTTTGCTGTTTTGATTTGGTGGAATGGGTTTGTTTAAATTACAGATCTGAAGTTTGATTTCTGAGTTTTGAATCTGAAATTCTTTGTTGGATCTGAGATTTTGATTTTCAGATTGGGTTTCAGTTTGGGTGGTCGATTGAGGGGCTGATTTCAAATTTGGGCTTGAGAAATTGGGTGGCTGATTTGTAGGATTTGTAATCTGGAAATAATTAATAGATTAGGAAAAATGTGGTTTGGTTTTGATGGATGATTTGTTTGTAAGGAGAATTCATTTGCTGTAGGATGCGTTTGCAGAATGATGAAGGTGGAGTTTCTGGGTTTCAGTAAGTTTGGCAGAGGAGATTACGAGTTTAAGAAGTTGAGCAGGGGAACACCTTTTCCCATTGTCAACCCGGACATTAATATGATTAGGATAGAATTTATTACCATCTTTAGACTAAGGGTAGAGACGTATTGTTTTGCTCAAACGAAAACAAAGAGAAAGCCAACTTGATTTCAGAAGCTGTATCAGGTTGTTTAAAACGTGTGTGTTGTCGTGTAGGATAGGGTTAAGGTAAATACGTAATTAAGTAAATTTTAATAAGTCATCATTAAAAATGAAAGTCATCATTAAAAATGAAAAAAATAATTAGTGAGATTAATTAAAGTAATTAAGATTTGTAATTAGTAAATCGTATTTCGTAGAATAATTAAGTTAAATCATTTTTAGTTAAAACTTGATGGTAAATATTGACGACACGGTAAAACGAAAATAGTGACGCGCCCGCGTCGATACGTACGGACGAAAAAGTAACTGGATAACAGAAATAAAATACTGGCACGCCAAAATGAAAACGCGCCTAAAGAAACTGGCCGTTACAACTAATTTCTACCTATTACTAGACGAAGAATCGCACTCTGTGTGAGACCCTACAGCCTGACCCTTACAACAGGTTGGGCTCGAAGCCCTATACGGCAGTGACCACGAGCAGTGGTTGCCGTCCCTGCTTCAGGAATCATCATTATGTGGTTAACTCATTGACATGAGTATTGTCGGGACCACCCTGACTGTTTCCGTGATGAATTCCGCAGTTATAGTCTCTTCGTCTTAAATATGTCGTGTAGATCAAGTCTAGGGTACGGTCAAACTGTCAACCCCAATAACTTGACTCCGGTTAGTTTCTTTCGATCTTTAGTCAATAAATGTTGGACTTCTTCCAACATACTCTGCGCAGAGTTTTTACTAAAGACCGAACTAACTCTACGACACTAACTCCCATTGACCGGGAGAGACAAATCCTCTCTTGGTCATTACTCGCCTCGTACGTTTCAAGTGACACCCAATCAAAAGACCTTTCGACAGGCATTGCCTCGAAGCTAGGTCAGTTGATATAAGTGACACCGTTCACGCACAGGTTTGTCAAAATGACCTCAAGTCAAAAGACCAACTATTCTATCATCACTCAGAGTTATCACTGACAGATTGGTCAATATAACCATATGATAACTCTAGTGGATCGTTCAGTGAACTCATTCTAATGAGCACCTGTGTCTCGTCTTCGACTTCGCCAAGTCAAGCGATCATGAGAACATCGCCACCGCTAAACGGTGAAGACTAAGACACAATGGTCTATCCGATGTTTTGATATCCTTGTCTCGGAACATCTACGACCACGAACCATTTTAGACTTATGCTACAGACGGTCAAACGTTTCTCCATGATCGAGATACTCATATCGATACCCGTTTGACCTTGCATAAAGTCTTAGGACTTTACCTAAGTTGATATCTAATGTTAACTACATTACAATATAACTTAGATAAATTATTACCAAACAGCTTACTGTTATTTCGAACAAGATGTTTGTGCTATTCACACAGGAATAAATGGCCTCGAGGGCATAATATTCCTACATCTCCCACTTGCACTCAGGCCCATTTATCTCGATATCTAATATCGTTTTTACACATAAGTTTCCCCGACTTCATGTGGTAGAGCCTTCGTGAGTGGATCTGCTAAAACCGTCTACACTATAGACTTAAGGGGTTTCTATGTTTATTTCAGACCAACCATTTGAATCTCATTCAAATAATTCATTTGGTCTGTCGGAATCCATAATATTTTATTTTACTTGGATCTTATCCAGTTTATCGTACCTTACGATAATCATTTAAATTTGTTAATGGTCATTTTAAATGGCTCATATCTATTCTTGATAAAGTATCAAACCTTTTGATTACTTTGTCAAAATGTATGTTCCATCTCTTTGATGTCTCGCATGTAATTTACACGCTCCCACTGACCTTGAAAACTATCTGGCTAATTCATATAAGTTGGTTCGTCTAAATCATATTTAGAAAAACGAACTTATAAGTGAATGCGCAAATTTTCATGGTCAACTTAAGCGTTTTACATCGGCTTTGGTCCGAGTAGATCTGTACACATCTGTTGGCGAAACCGGTTTCATCATAATCCGTTTTAAAGAAATTAGGATGAAAACCGTTCCCGTCCAACATTATTGTACTTCACTATTTTCTTTTCTGCACCAATCTTTCAACTTAAAGATTTACTTGCAGAAAGTGAGGAAACATTTTCCTTGGGCACGTAAACTAAATTCTCAAATTTATTTATGCACACGGACCTGCATCAAGTTTTAAATCGAAGTTACTACTCCGAATTTCATCCTAGAAGTTGACTAAGTCATCATCAGTTATGATGTCTAACTCGACAATCCGTCTCACGAGATTCGAGTAATAATACAACTTCCTTACGATTGATTTATTGAATATATTATTGATAATGTCCTTATAGAACATTATCAAAACCTAGGCATTACTATCTGGGACTTAACCCAGAGGGATGACTTAACTCAGAGTCACTTATTTATGGATCGCACCAAGTCTAACTAAGTGTGATTCATACCTTTTAACACTCTGATGTGTTAACAGACTTGACCTGAGAGAAAATCACATTTTCTTTTAATTACACAAGATTTTATGTAGCTAAGTATTTGACCATTCGATCTAATCGAATCAGTTTAAATACTTTCGTCATTTCGTTCTTTATTTTATCAGACTTGTGTTTCATCAAGAACACGTGTCTTAATAAAATATACGAATAACTTATTTTGGTTAATCTAGACTCGGGTACATCAGTATGTACTAGACTGAGTTCGACAACTCATTCTCCCACTGTCTCACAGATGGGTTTCGGCCATTGTATCTAAGAGGCTAAGACTCACAAGTGTCCGTAGACTTCATAATACGAGAGGTCAGACCCCTCTTTATGTGACTTGTGAAGCTTAATCTCTTGATACGGCCTAGTGTAATTTTACCATATAAGTTTGCTACTATCTTGTGTATTTATATATATTAACATTTAATATATATATATAGTTATTACAAATTACTTAACACAAAACATTGCTTCAGAAGCAAGGTGACGACATTCGTCAAAAATGTGTTAGATGTTTTTGTATAACAACTTATTCCGAAATGTGACATCAAAATATGTCACGTTTTCATTTCCTCCTACTTATGCCTCTACTAATGATAAATTAAACTAACTATCTCAATTGACTTTCCGAAGTGCCTTCTTCCTTTTCTAAATCACATTTAGATATCAACATAAATAAATAGCTATGCAAGCAACTTATGTATCCAAACGCTTGAGCTTTGCAATCTTAAGTGTAGCTCAAGAAGTTGCTTGTCTCAAGATCCGGTTGGGATACATAGTCTTGCATCGCTCATGTACTCGTATTCGACTCAAACGGTTTGATCGAATTTTCGAACGTTGCGGATCAAAATTGTTTGTCCATACAACCTTGAGGGTAGCTCGACAAGTTGTAGGGAGAAACATACTTTGAATGTCCTATATGTTCAAGCTGCCTCATATAGAGACGAGTGACATGTAGCTTTAATTTATTTGTTGGACCCAGAACTTAATGAAATCATATTTCTTAAGTCTGTTCTTTAGAAGGTCATTTAATGTCAACGAGAATATAGTTTTAATTCTATCAATTAGAATTTAACTCGATATTCAATTAATCAACTTATTGACCAGTTAACTAATTCCAATATTATCAATTGATTCTTTCGGTAAACATAGTCTTGCCCTAGTTTTAGCATATGTTCAATATTAAATATAGGTAGATTGGCTTTTATCTATCTATATCCTCCCACTATTTTTACGAACGTTTTAAAGCTTAATAACGAACGATTTAATCGAATTAAAAATTAATGGGTAAGAGTTCCAATCACCTTGAGTCTAAACAACCTTGAGTGTAGCTCAACAAGTTGATTGACTCTGCGATCGGAAGATGACTCTTCATCGATCATATCGGATATGACTCTCTTAATCGGTTTTTGCCCCTATCCATTCGTGATCATGAGTGTGCTCATCCAAATCACAATGTCTAGTCTAGTCGGACCCTTGTTTTCATGTCTAGCCTGACTTGCCCCTAAGCTCGGTGTATGCACGACACATCGGTTTGGGTCAGGTCTTAGACTACATCTTATGTATTTAAGAAGTTGGTTTCTACAAGGTTGCCATGTCACAGCTTGAGTGTATCTCAACAACTGTAACACGGGCCCTATAGTTGCTAACCCCTAAAACAAGGAGGGCTACGGCTAATCTTGAAAAAGATCATTAACGTATTTGTCTTAGATATAGTCCAGGGTGTCATACAATCATGATTCGCGACATTGCGGTCCAGCGGAACACAGCCAGGGAATTGACTAAGCCAGGATCACTACCCCTTGGACTAGCAAGGGTTGACCCAGAACTCTTAGCCAAGCACATTGACTGGATCATGGTCCATTGAATGAAGCTTGTCATTTTTGTATGTATGCCATATACTAAACAGCTTTTATTAACAACTAATTAATCCTATCAATTAGTTGCATCCTTAAATTCAAAATTTTAGGATTTGTTTAATAACTTTTATTAAGTCATTATCAACTATAAGGTTCACGTGCTACCCTAATCATTATAAGGATTTTAATAAATTTTATTAACAACGCTAGAAGCGAAGTCCTTTAATGAAAACTAATTATAACAATTAGAATTGAAAAATCATTTAAAGGACTACCCTAATCAGGAATTAGGTCTTAATATTGTTGTTAATGATTTATTAAAACATAGCATGTCATTAAAATTCAAGTAATAAATTTTAATCATTTTTAATGGCTAACCTAAAGGGTTGTCTTGTGTTATCAAATAAGGGACAAGATTAACAAGCCATTAAAATAAAGCTACACTAATTTTATCAACATAAAATGAAAGTGTATATCTATTTAACAATTAAATAAACTAAGTTTATCGCATAAACAATTTTTTTTGGACTTTTAAAATCAGTTTTAAAAATATCTTATAAATTTAAAACATTACTTTAAAAATTTTCCATGTTCAAAAATTTATCATATACAATTTTTAAACATCTAAAATATTTTAAACTTATCGCATAAATTTAAAGCCTTAAAATCAATTTTAAAATTTATCACATAAATTTAAAAACACCATTTTAAAATTTCCATGCTTAAAAAAATTTATCATATAAAAAAATTTTTAGGCATCCAAAATAAATTTAAACTTTTTAAATATTTAAAATTAGTTTTAAAATTATCACATAAATTTTAAAACGTCATTTTAAAAATTTTCATGTTCAAAAAATTTATCACATAGAATTTTGAACTTCAAAAACATTTTTAACATTATCTAATAACTTTAAAAAATTTAAAAGTATTTAAAAGGCATTAATAAGTTTAATGAAATCGCAGTACCTAGATCGACTACGCAAACCTAGGCTCCGATACCACTGTTGGGAATTGGCGGTCCCTTAGGGCACAAAAACTCTAGTCCCGTCCTAAGTCGGACAGAACATAGACAGAAAAACAATAGCAGCGGAAGAAAAACTATGTTAACTAATTAACATGCAGTTAAAAACAATTTTTAACTTAGCCCTAAGGTCCAAGACCCTATGCCAAGATCTATGCCGACTTGGGATGGATCTGACCATCCCAAGAAGGATCTAGCCTACTGCGATTAAACTAAACTAATGCTAATAAAATACTTTAACCACATACCCGGAATCTCAGCCCTGGAGCAGGCGAGATGTTCCGCGCCGTCTTCCGAGCTGCTCCCGTCCCACGCCGAGCCGCTCCTTGAACCGCTCCCCGAATCGCTCCTCGAACCGCACCGCATCCCGAGGCGATCAATCCCCGTGCCGCCGAGCCAACCACGCGCCGAAGAAAGTTTCACGCGAGTGAAACCTCCGCCTAGATTTCGGATCCAGAATCCGAACTCCTTTGTGGCTTTGCTAGAGCCCGCAGGAGTAAGGCAGAAATTTAGGGAGAAGAGAAATATTAATTTAAGCTTAGATCCGAGCGTGCTCCAACTTTTACGAGAGCCGCCCAGATCTAGAGCTTGGGACGAGTTTTGAGAAAGGGGGGAGACCCCTATTTATATAGGCGGCGGACTCTCCCCTTTTCTCAAAATCCGATGTGGGACTAAACAATGAGTTAATTAAAATCAAGTTAGTTTGCACTTCACAAAGTGCAAACTTCTGTGAATTTTAACTCACTCACCGTTGAGCTTCAGGATTGATACAACCTATCAATACGACAAGCGTTTAACGGTGAACGCATAGGAAAAAACCGTTCGTCAATCGGAGTTCGTTTGACCCTCCAATTGAGTGTCCAAAGATCAGCCTACGGCTAGTTTTTCGCAAAAACCAGCCGTCAAATCTGCCATCAAACCTAGGGTTCAGCACCCTAAGGTGGGACCCAACCTGTGGGTCCCACAGCCTCAAAAAACTGACTGGGCGCCCAAACCTAGACCTGGGCACGGGCGCCCAAGTCTGGGCGCGGGGGCGCCCAGGCGCCAGCCTGGCACTTGGCGCCTGGTGCCAGGCGCCCAGGCGGGCGCCTGGGCCGGGCCAGGCGCCCAGCCCAGAACGCCTGGGCGCCCAGCGCCCAGGCGTCCTGGGCCGCCTGGGCCCAGGCCCAGGCGCACAGCGCCTGGGCCTGTGCCCAGGCGCCCGGGGCCAGGGCCTGGGCCGGGCGCCCAGGCCCAGACGGGTCTGGGCGCCCAGGCCCAGGCTGGCTTGGGCTTGACTGGGTCTGGCCAGCAGGCCAGACCAGATCCAGACTAAGCTGGTCTGCCTGGTCTGGCCTGATCTGATCCTTTGGGCTGTTTTGAGCATAACTTGATCATCTGGTGTCCGATTTGGACGCCGTTTGAACCTGGGTCTAGACCGGGACATTCCCGTCTTACCCGTGAACTTTTCCTTGCGTTTATATTATTAAATATTGTATTAAACAATTTAATACACATTTAATCGCTTTTGCATCAAATGCAAAATAGTCCCTATCTAAGCTTAAATTATCATGTTGCATCAATGCAATTATCTCTTCTTTTGCATCAAATGCAAATATTCTCCCTAACTAATTTCTACCTATTACTAGACGAAGAATCGCACTCTGTGTGTGACCATACAGCCTGACCCTTACAACAGGTTGGGCTCGAAGCCCTATACGGCAGTGACCACGAACAATGGTTGCCGTCCCTGCTTTAGGAATCATTATTATGTGGTTAACTCATTGACATGAGTATTGTCGGGACCACCCTGACTGTTTCCGTGATGAATTCCGCAGTTATAGTCTCTTCGTCTTAAATATGTCGTGTAGATCAAGTCTAGGGTACGGTCAAACTGTCAACACCAATAACTTGACTCCGGTTAGTTTCTTTCGATCTTTAGTCAATAAATGTTGGACTTCTTCCAACATACTCTGCGCAGAGTTTTTACTAAAGACCGAACTAACTCTACGACACTAACTCCCATTGACCGGGAGGACAAATCCTCTCTTGGTCATTACTCGCCTCGTACGTTTCAAGTGACACCCAATCAAAAGACCTTTCGACAGGCATTGCCTCGAAGCTAGGTCAGTTGATATAAGTGACACCGTTCACGCACAAGTTTGTCAAAATGACCTCAAGTCAAAAGACCAACTATTCTATCATCACTCAGAGTTATCAATGACAGATTGGTCAATATAACCATATGATAACTCTAGTGGATCGTTCAGTGAACTCATTCTAATGAGCACCTGTGTCTCGTCTTCGACTTCGCCAAGTCAAGCGATCATGAGAACATCGCCACCGCTAAACGGTGAAGACTAAGACACAATGGTCCATCCGATGTTTCGATATCCTTGTCTCGGAACATCTACGACCACGAACCATTTTAGACTTATGCTACAGACGGTCAAACGTTTCTCCATGATCGAGATACTCATATCGATACCCGTTTGACCTTGCATAAAGTCTCAGGACTTTACCTAAGTTGATATCTAATGTTAACTACATTACAATATAACTTAGATAAATTATTACCAAACAGCTTACTGTTATTTCGAACAAGATGTTTGTGCTATTCACACAGGAATAAATGGCCTCGAGGGCATAATATTCCTACAAAACAAACATTCACCATCAAGCAACAAAGAAAATAACACAAAACAATAGAAAAAGAGAGAAGAAAATACTTATCTTGAGTTTGAATCTTCAATCCAATACAAGATTTATTGAGCAAAGACCTAATCTAATCTACCCTAAGCCTACCAAGAAAGGGGCTGAAAAAGCCCTAAAAACTAGAGAGCCCCCCTCCTCAAGTCGGCCAGCCTCGTGTATTTATAGCCCCACTTCGAAACCCTAATGGTTCGGGTCCAAGCCCGCAGAAAAACCGCCACCCGATCGGTTGATGAGTCAACCGATGGGTGAGAGCTTCGAAAATCTTCAACCGGGCGCTGAGGCGAGCGGGTGGCTCTGCTGGTTCGCCAAATGAGGAATTGCAGCTACAGATGAACCAATCGGGTGATATGTCACCCGATCGGTTGGAAATACGCTCCATTTGGCCGAGAGTTCTGTCGGATTCAAACGGTCGACGAACCGGTCGGTTGAGCTATCCGGGTCGTCTTTTGGAAAATTCCGCTACAGGTGAACCGATCGGGTGATAAGTCACCCGATCGGTTGGAATTCAGCCCAAATGACAGAGGGCTCCGTCGGTTCACCCGATCGCTGAACCGATCGGGTGAGCTGCTATTCTTCTTCAGCTACCGCCCGGGTAGGATACGCGTGCATCAACCGATCGGGTGACTGATCCACCCGATCGGTTGAGGGCCGAGGAACATCAATCTTCATTGCTTTGACCCTCTGGATCACGCATGACTCCTCCCGTTGCTCCAGGGACACATGATATCATCGTTTTACGCCCCAAATGCAAGCAAACTCCTGCAAAACACGAAAAATACGGAAAAGTGAAAGAAAACAAGAAAATACAAGAAAACACGAGAAAACAAATAAAAGACGGCGGTAAATACGGAAAAACACGGAAGAAAATGCGCGTAAATATATGAAATATAAACGCACGTCAACGTGTCCACTTCGGATGCTACTATACTTTCTCTCACCGAGAAGTATGAGTCCACATTAGGCCGAATTGATAAATTCAACAAAGGCAAGGACCATTTGGATAATATCCTAAATTACTTACTTCCGGCCAATTATCACATTGGTTTGGGGTATAAGAAGGGAGATTCATCCAAATCTTCCACCACCTTTGTAAGGCCATCTTCCGAAGCCTCAACTAGTGGGAGTAAACACCCCATGGGTAGTTCATCTACCAATGGTGCTTCCACTAGGTACACACCCCCGTTTGGAAAGAAACCCACTTTGGGTGGACCTCTAAAGAAGGGTCATGCATTTATGTACACCAATACTATGCCACATAGGAACACACCTCCTACTCCACATGTTCACACGTATGATGATTTCTATGCTCCACATCCACGAGCACGTGCACACCAAGTGAGACACACTCACGCACGTGGTCCTCCACATGCATATGTTCAACCACATCATTACTATATGAATGATTACCATCATGCACCATATCATATGTCGCCGCCACCATTTCATCATGTGTCGTATGCTTATCCACGTCATGCATACTCTAGGCCACTTCCTCGTAGGCCACATGCATCACGTAGAAATCAACCACATGTGTATGCTCCCAATAGGGATAGGGCTCCCAAGACATTCACTATTTGGGGCCCGAAGGACACAAGCATGCATGAAAAACAAGCATACATTAATTCTTATTTCATGAATGTAGTGGACAATGATGATTATGTTGGGAAGTCTAAGTCCAATTAGACTTGTCTTTCAAAGGTCTAATCTTTTAGGACCCAATGACCTTGGGTACCATGAAATGATATTTTTATCTTCAGGTACTCAAGAAAAAGAAAAGGAACAACAAATCAAAATTTAGCTCCAAGAATAATTGGATACTTGATAGCGGGTGTTCAAAACACATGACTGGTGAAGCTCAGTTGTTATCCGGAGTGGTGCCCATTGAAAATAGAAACCGAGTGGTCTTTGGAGGCAACGAGAGCGGAACCATCATTGGTGTTGGAAAAGTTGGTAACCCATCTAAACCCCATATAAGTGATGTTTACCTTATTAAAGGCTTAAATCACAATCTTATTTCAATAAGCCAACTTTGTGACAAGGGTTACAAAGTTAGCTTTGCGAAAGGAATGTGTCATATTTTGAGAAAAGATAATAATAATGTGTTATTCGCTGGCACATGCCATAAGGATATATATATCCTAGATATTCCAAAATCACATGAACCAATGTCTCATTGCCAACACAAGTGAACAACACTTATGGCACCGACGTTTTGGTCATGTGAACTTTAGAACACTTTTCAAACTATCCAAGTTAAACTCTATAAAAGGATTTCCTAAGCATTCCTTTCAAAATAAAAGCTTTTGTGACTCGTGTCAACGAGGCAAACTTCCAAAATCGTCATTCAAACCTAAGAAGAGCATATCCTCTAAACGGCCTCTAGAGCTTTTACATCTAGATCTTTTTGGGCCAACTAGAGTTGCTTCATTAGGGAATGCTCGATATGGACTTGTCATCGTTGATGACTTTTCTAGATTTACTTGGGTATTTTCTTTAACTAATAATGATGCTTTTAAAAACTTCACAGTATTTGTTAAGAAGGTACAAAATCTCATTGGAATCACCATTGTCACTATTCGTAGTGATTATGGAGGGGAATTTGAGAACGAGTCTTTCTCAAATTTCTGTGATGAAGTTGGTATTACTCACACCTTTTCTTTCCCTCGTGCACCCCCTCAAAATGGTGTTGTTGAGAGAAAGAATAGGACGCTAGTGGAATGTGCTCGCACAATGCTTGATGATAGCCAACTTGGCCATCAATTTTGGGCAGAAGCGGTACATACCACTTGCTATGTGTTTAATATGATACTCTTGAGGCCCGGCACCAAACAAACTTGTTATGAATTGTTGTTTGGTAGGTTGCCTCAAGTTAAACATTTTAGAGTTTTTGGTGCAAAATGTTTTATCAAAAATACGTACGGTAGTTTGGACAAATTTGATCCAAGATCCAATGAGGGGATATTTGTTGGATATTCCTCCCATAGCAAAGCCTACCGGATATACAACAAAAGAACATCAACGATCGAGGAATCTCTTCATGTTTCATTCAATGAAAATTTTGTCCCTCCTAGAATTATCAATGATGATGATTCTATGGAAGTAGTTTGTGACTCTTTTGGTAAATCTAATACTATTGATTCTGTTGATACTAACCCTACTGATGATTCTTTTGAGAATGTTCCTCGTGATCAGGGAATTTCCAAACGACTTCATACAGTTCGTGACCATCCCCATGAGCAAGTCATTGGCAACATACTAGATAGTGTTAAGACAAGATCTCAAGTCAACTTCTTCGCTCATTGTTCCTTTGCCTCTTCAGTGGAGCCAAAGAATATCAACGAGGCGTGCGAAGATAGTTCTTGGATCCTAGCCATGGAAGAGGAACTCATTCAGTTTGAGAGGAATGAGGTCTGGGAGCTAGTTCCATTGCCTTCGAAGAACCACACCGTTATAGGAACGAAGTGGATTTTCAAGAATAAGATCGACGAGAACCAAAACGTCGTCCGGAACAAAGCTCGGTTAGTTGCTTAAGGCTACAGGAAAGAAGAAGGTATAGATTTCGAGGAATCGTTTGCACCTGTAGCTAGATTAGAATCTATAGGTTTTTATTATCGTTTGCATGCCATAAAGATTTCAAACTCTTTCAAATGGATGCAAAAAGTGCGTTTTAAACGGAGATGTCGTTGAGGAAGTTTATGTTTCTCAACCTCCGGGTTTTATAAATGAAAAACTTCCAAATCATGTTTTCAAACTTAAGAAAGCACTTTATGGTTTGAGACAAGCTCCTAGAGCTTGGTATGACTGCCTAAAAACTTTCTTTTGGATTTGGGTTTCAAAATGGGTGAGGTTGATTCAACACTTTTTGTTAAGTATGCGAATCATGATATTATTTTAGTTCAAATTTATGTTGATGATATCATTTTCGATGCAACTAACTTCACTCTTTGCGAAGAGTTTTCTAATGTCATGAAGGACCAATTTGAGATGAGCCACATGGGTGAGCTCAAATATTTCTTAGGACTCCAAATTCGCCAAATGCACGATGGAATCTTCATCCACCAAACCAAGTACACGGTGGAGTTGCTAAAGCGATTTGGAATGGAGAATGCTTCTGACAAAAAGACTCCAATGAGCACTACTACACATCTTGATAAAGATACGGGCGGCAAAGATGTAGACATTCGTCTATATCGAGGTATGATAGGTAGTTTATTATATCCTACTGCAAGTAGGCCTGATATAATGTTCACCGTATGTGTTTGTGCTCGGTATCAGTCACAACCTAAGGAATCACACTTAGTAGCGGTTAAACGTATTTTCCGCTATTTAAGTTACACACTCGACTACGGATTATTTTATCCAAAGTCTAGCACGTATGGGTTAATCTCATATAGTGACGTAGATTATGCTGGATGCAAATCCGACAGGAAGAGTACTAGTGGCACTTGCCATTTTATAGGAAATTCTCTTGTCTCTTGGTTTTCCAAGAAGCAGAATTCCGTATCACTTTCAACCACCGAGGCGGAATATATTGCCACCGGTGCTGCATGTGCACAGGTTCTTTGGATGAGACACACACTTAAAGACTTCGGTATAAACTGTGATACTTACCCTATCATGGTGGACAACCTAAGTGCAATATGTCTCTCTACGAATCTGGTACACCACTCCCGTACCAAACACATAGATGTCCGTCACCATTTCCTAGATGATCATGTTGCTAAAAGGACATCATTTTAGTGTACGTTGAAACCCAGAAGCAAATCATTGATATTTTCACGAAACCACTCAAGGAAGATTCCTTTGTGCGGTTACGTCGAGAATTGGGGATTATGGGTGAATCTGAGATTTAGGATTCATATTTTTCGATAATCCTGCATGATAATGATATCTATATGCTCATGCTAGATTTGTTGTGATATTCTGGATTAATGATTGGATTTTCGATTTGCGCGTCGGATTTAAGATTTTCTGGTATTTATGGGATAGAATAAGAGCGTATGAGAGTATTTAGATGTTTCGTCCAAGTGTTCTTTGGAGAGAACTCAAAATTTCGAATTCACAAATTTTTGGACTCACTTAGTCGATCCAAGTTCATTAGCCGACCGACTAGTTTCAGTTCTAATCGGTCAGTGATTGAACTCAGACCGACTAATTCTTGCCCTATTTTTGTACTTCGCTTGCTGTTTGCATTTAGTCGGTCCAAGCTCATCGGCCGACCGACTAGATTGCATTCTAGTTGGTCAGCACTTGAACTTATACCGACTAGATCTGCAGGGGCATTTGTATCTTTTGACTCTTTAACTCGTTCTTAACCCCCCTCGCACTGATTAGATTTCATTCTAATCGGTGCGCTAGACTCTCCTAAAACCCTAACCCGCGTCTCTTCTCCTCCCTCCGCCGTGCGCTGTCGTCTGTGGCCACCGTCAGCCGGCACCGTGTCCTCTCCTCCGTCCTAGGGTCTATCCTTTCACTCTCTCTCAGTTTTTAGGGTTCGATCTCATTCGATTTCATTTCAATCCCGTTCATATTAGGGTTCTCTCTTTTCGTTCGATATCGTTCGTTTGTGTGCGGTCTCGACTCAAGCTTATGGTGAGAACACGCATCCCTATCCGTCCTACCACTCCGTCTCCCATGACTATCGAGCCTCCATCCAACCCTCCTCAACCCAAACGCCGCGCCAAAACCACTCGTCCATCCTCTTCTTCGACTCCTCTCAAGAAGATGAAGACGGCTCCCTCTAGGCCTACCGCCCGATCTTCTTCCAAGCCTCGGACCAAGCATTCGACTCAGGGCTCCTTTCGTGCTCCCACTCCTCCTGTAGGCTCCTCTGACTCTGACGCTGACTATGTCCCAGAGACAGAGGCTACCGAGCAGGCTCATACCCCTCCTCCTCGCACTTCCTCTCATCCGTCAAAGGGGAAGGCTCCCATGCCTTCGGGTGGGGTTGATATTTCTCTTTGTCGTGATGACCCATTGTGTCTTGCGACATACAACCGTTTCGAGCACTGTCCGTTGATCCTTGAGCATTTCGTCCAGTTTTCTGATTTCCCTCTGCTCACAGATCTCCTCTCTTATAGCGGCCTCCTAGATTATCTTCGCCATGATCCCAAGGCGAATCCTCATCCCTATCCCAGACTCGTCAAACTCTTTTATGCCAATCGAGTTCGGGGTGAGTATGATGACACCCACTGCATTGAGACCACTGTCTTGGGGACACCCATTGTCCTCACGACAGAGATCTTAGGGCAGTTGCTTGGTGTCTCCTCCTCTGGCTTGCTCCCCTCAGATATCTCCGTGGATGACATCCACGATCTTGACCAGTCCGTTCTTGCTGAGATGTTCCATGTCATTCCTCCCGTGATTAGCGTTCCATCAAAATCATTCAAGCCTAATGCATGGGTCCTGAACTTAATTCTGAAGTCGTGTCTTCTCCCGAAGTACGACTCCTCCAGCTTGCCCTCACAGCCATTCCTGAAGCTTATCTACGCTCTTTTCACTGGGAGCGAGATAAATTGGGCCCGCATTATCTTAGACAAGATGGATTCCTTTGAGTGTATCAGGAAGTCCACCAAGTCAGCTCATATTCCATATCCTTGCTTGTTGACTCTTGTCTTCCGTCGCTTTGGCGTTCCCCTCACTCCTGATGACCATCGTCCGTTGGGTCCACCCCTGAACGTGACTGCCGTCAAGAAGTCCCTTGCGGCCTTGCGTCATGTTCAGAGGACTACCCCTTTAGCTCCTCCTCCACCTTCACGCCCTGACATTTCTGCTTCCTTGAGCCGTCAGGAGGCTTGTATTGCATGATGTGATGAGATGCTTGCATGCATCTGCGAACATCTGGACATTGAGGTTCCTCCTACGATATCTGATGAGGATGCCATAGATGCTGCTGAGGATGAGGAGCGAGATGATTCTCTAGTTCGTGCTCCCGAGGGTACTTTTGTTGGCACTTCTTCTGCTCGTGCTCCCGAGAGCACTCCTGCTGCCACCATTCCTTCGGTGGGTACTTCTATCGCTCCAGAGATCACCACTCCGTCTGCACAGCCTGCTGCTGGTGTTGATCCTGCTTCCACCTCCTGGGCCTTCGTTAGAGGACTCTCCCATGAGCTTTTGGACGATATATCTGTTGTGAGAAAGGGGGGTTAGGATAGATGGGTGGATGTGTATTTTTGTATGTTTTTGTGATAAATTTAGATGTATGTATGGTTTGTGATACACTTCGATGTATTTTGTGACATGTGTTGTATGATGTGCACCGACCTGCTGATGGTCTATACTTATGTTGGCTGATGTATAACGTTTGTTGTATCCATATATATATATATACACACACACACACACACACACACATCGTGTTGCCGTTCATTTCTGTGTGCACATTGTATTTATGTCTCTGATGTTGACTTCTTCGCTCGACGATTATATTGATTAAATAGATTTGTTTGTATGAAAACATAGAATTGTTTTCCATGCACTAAATTAGCTAAAAATGTTGATATTGGAGAGTATGTTCCTTTACTCAATAAGTGAATTTGATTTTGTGTTTTGATGATTTCACTTTTCTCTTTTCGACTATGGTCTCGTTGGCACGCTTTGATATTCTTCGATATATTTTCCTTGGTGTCATTTGGACCGTTGTCGTATTCTTCGACTCCCGTGTTTAGATTTTTTGGTTTAGTCATGGTTGTTGTTGTCGTTGTTCTCCTCCCGCTCTTTTTGCTAATGCCAAAGGGGAGAGAATTAATAATGACTTTGAGCTAAATGATAATTTAAAGCAATTTACCGTGAATCTAATTTGATATGTTAGATTCAGGGGGGAGTGAAGATATAAAAATGGATTCCGATCCTATATTTCAATAATTGGATCATGTTTTATACTTTTCTCGTCTGCTTGATGCTTATGTTTATTATTTAATACGGAACTAACGAGTCATCAATGCAGGGGGGGTAAGTAAATTTTATTTGTATCATTATTATTGATTAATATTTATGTTGGTTTGTCATCACCAAAAAGGGGGAGAATGTTGAGTATTGATTCCCCGGATTTGGTTTTGATGATGAACAAACATAAATATCGTGAACAAATTCTCTTCGAGCGCAGTTATGGAGATCGTCGCCAAGTTACTTAGTACATCTCAAGCGACGCCCCAAGACTTCTTAAAGCGTGTGATCGTGTGCCTGAAGCTTCGTTGAAGCTCAAGGAGTCATTAATGAAGTCAAGAGATTCAGATTGAAGCTTTGAAGATGGTTCGTCATGTTTATTTTATTGTCTTCTAGCTTCATAGTATAGAATGTTAAGCCTTGAGTAGGACTTACTTAACAACCTTCATAACGCTCATATCGTATCTCTAGGATTGTCTTAGAAGCCCATTAGAAACTTTCCCGAAGCTTATCGCTTCATTTCACGGCTTCTTATGCATCTTAGTTGGTTCAAGAAGAAGAATAAGTAGGTTGGAAATCCTTCTTGAACCGACTAGTTCTCCTAGTTCAACTCAACCACGCTACTGTTGACAAGTTAGTCAGTCAAAGAAGAATCACCGACCGACTAGTTTGACAACTAGTCGGTTGGTGTCTCTTCTCAGACCGACTAGTTTTCCTTGTGAAATTCAGCTTAACTTACTGTTGATCAATTAGTCGGTCCAAGAAGGTTCACCGACCGACTAGTTGTCAAACTAGTCGGTTAGTGGTTCTTCTTAGACCGACTAGTTCTCTCTCATTATTTCACTATCTTTCCTATCAACTATCTAGTCGGTCCAAGAAGGTTCACCGACAGACTAGTTGCAAAACTAATCGGTCAGTGATCCTTCTTAGACCGATTAAGCAGCTTCAGAAATAGATCCGTTGGGCATTTAATGCCACGATTTTGCTGAACTCTTTTGTCTCTTCCTATTTAAGCTTGATCAGTTTCAAGCTTGCATTGAAGGCTGCCATTATTGAGATTTAGAGAATCGAAGAGAAGAGCATTCATTCTCATTTCCAAGCTCTCTTACTTCACAAGAATCTCTCCCTTACTCTTTGAGCCCTAATTCCTCAAGAGAGATTCTCATTCATTGTGAGCTACTCAAGCTAAGAGCTTGAATCCAAGTCACCAACTTCATCCTAGCCATCTATTGCTGTTCATCTTGGTGGAGCTAGGGTTTGGTGCTATCTTCTTCCTCAAAATCATTCTTGCCCTAAAATCAGTAAGTTTTACTCAAGGCATAGGGTTTTGTGGTAAGTGTTTTATTGTTTCATTTAAATTGATATTTCAGTTTATCTCTCGGTTGTGAGAGAAGATCGTGATCCTGGTTTGTGGGAGTCACATTTCGATCTTTGTATGATTTGATCTTGTAGTAGCTTCTACAAGAATTTCATAGCGCAAACTTGGGTTAGAGGATTCTAACTCAAGTAGCCGGAGGGGATCCGGGTGTCTGGGACGTAGGATCACCGGGAACAAGTCGGGGAGACTTGGGTGGACCCGAACCCGTTACATCGCTGGTTTGCGTTGGATGTTTATTGTTGTCTATTTTCATTCCGCATTGTTGGTTGTGTTTGCACAATAATCAGGAATTATACTCTTAACTATTTTAAAGTACTATTCACCCCCCCTCTAGTACTTGTGCAGTAGCTATCAGGGCATTACAGAATATTCTAGATAGGTCTTGCATGCAATAATGACACGTTCTTAGCTTCAATTATTAGTGCACGTTTTGACCTGTTGTAAGATATAAAAAAAATACAAATATTAAGATAAATTAATATAAAATAGTATAACTTGAAATGGGTGTTTTCTTATGTTTGCAGGTTTTGTTTCTCGTGCACGAGCACCTCTGATAGCTTTAGCTCCAGTCTCCTCTTCCCCCCGACAACCTCGAAATCAGTAAGTCACAATTAGTTAGTGTCCTCATACGAACTTAAGAACACTATTTATAGCCTCGGAACGACTATTTGCCTTGAACCAAACTAGAGAGCTAATCTAATTTGGAAACTAATCAACTACAGATTACTTTGCCAACTTTCAACTTTGGTGGTTGTAGCATACAACCATCAACTTGGGTAAATTGTGTGCTAAACAACACTACCACGTGTTCGAAGCATGGAATCGACACCTCGAAGGTTGGACTTGTCTTTATCCTCAGTTCGCTTTGGTACAGTCTATTTTGGAACGAGATTCCTATTTTCTGGTTTTCAATAAGAAAGTCAACCAGTTGCCTTGGTTTGATTAGTAACATGTGGAACATCATATGGAACATCTTGTGAAACATCCCGTATAACACTCGACACTTCACTGGGGATTTTGGGGTAACTCATAGCTTGAGAGAGTGCGTGAGTGACTGGAGTTCATCTTTCCGTCACGTCGCCTAAGTTTCGGCATCATGTCCTGCTGCCTGAGTTTCAGCAAAATACATGTACTGCTGCCTATGTTTCGACATTCGTTTGGGTAAGCTCACCCGGACAAGAGATGAACTCGATGGTCACATATTGTACTCTCCGACTTGAGTCACATATTTCTAGCGTAGCTTGCACGATCACTTCTTTGTAGCAGATGCACTTTACTTACTACACATGTGCAGTCACGGTACTTTACTTGTCGTACTTTTAGTTACAGTGGTAGCACGTTTCACTTGCTTAGCCTGCTTTACACTTGCATTACCACAGTATAGTTGTTCTCTTCTTTCAGCTCGATTTACCTTTACTACTCAGTTGTATACAGTTGTTGCTCAGTACTTTACTTTCCACTCTGGTTGATTGTACGTTGTTACCTTTTGTCATACTTGTACAATGCTTCTTTTCCATATTTAGAATTTTTGTAGCTTACCTTCGGTTCCATTTATGGCACCGACAGACGACGACCAGATCGAAGAAATTGCCCCTGAGTTTGCAGAGCCAGAGTTCAACCATGAGACCACAGCTTTCAGATTTATTTTCACTTATGTACTTTCTTTCTTTTATGTATCATTGTTGGAACATTTTGTACAGTATGGATTGTAATAAATGGATACTATTTGGGTATTTTTGTACATCTCTGCATAATGGCTATTTTCTTTTCACTGTTAATCTGCAGACCTGCAAATAAATCAAATAAGTAACGGGCCCCTGAAAGCGGGTCGTTACAAGAGAAATGGCCTCGTCTTCCGTCCCTTCTTCTGAGAGGAGCTTGGTCACCATTATGCAGAAGAACAAGGATGGGGTTATGGAGCCTGGCTTGATTGTGAATCTGAGGTCCAAAGTCAGGGCCGATCAGATCCCCAAGCTTCAGAGAAAGTAAGTCTGCCTCGATTATCAGATCCGGGCATCGTCCCGAAGACCGGGAGGTTGGGGTTTATGTTAAAGCCTTCCAACGAGGGCGTCGGTTTCCCATGCACCTCTTCATGCTGTACTTCTTGTGTACACTGAACATTTCTCTCTGCCAGTTGATTCCGAACGCCATTGGCGTATTGATGGGCTTTATAGCTTTGTGTGTGATGAAAGAGATTAAACCGTTGCTGGGATTGTTCAACCACTTCTTCTCGGTTCCTCTCCCTCAAGACTCCGGGTTGGTACTTGATAACGTCTTGTCAAGGCAGGAGATTATTGGTGGGACCGGAAAGGTGCTCTCTCTCAAGTGCAAGAGTCCGTTCAAGTAGTAAAACCTGGGAGTCCAGGTGTCGAATCCACGGGAAGAAATCTGTTGCAACCACAGTTCAAATCAAATAGAAATCTATCGGAAAGAGACTAAACACTTCAACGATGGTGACGGTGATGGTGATGTGAACACGTGAAAAATGCGAACAAAGAAGTACGTGTAAGAAAAATATCTATAAAGGGTATGCGCATGGTATGGGTTCGCTAGGGTCAACGATTCGTATTAATTTGGTTGATATGTATAACACAATGAATTCTCCTTTTGGGAGCAATTCACCGGAAAATACCTAAGATAACTCAATGAATTCTCCTTTTGGGAGCAACTCATCGGAAGATGCCCTTTTGGGGGTTCAAACACGATATTCAATGAGATCGTCGCTAAAGCTATAAAACGATATGAAACTCTCTTTTGGAGAGATCAAAACTACGGTATGAAACTCCCTTTTGAGGAGATCAAAACTCGCCCTTTTGGGGCGATCATCAACTAAATTAATTCTTTTGGAATCTAAAAAAGTCGATTTACGAACAACGATTACAATTTTAGCGACGTTTTACGGTTTAGCACAAGGAATTTCAACCAAACTAACGCAAATAATATCCCCTAACTACTCCATATCATGCACAACAGAGATTTAGCTACTCATAATATCAGAATAAACAAGATCCATAGCCAAATACATTGAATTCATAGCAAAATACGATGAAAAACACTAAAATACGGAGTTTAAGTTAAGAATTCATCACCAAATATCCTTGAAAATACATCAAAACTCTCTGGAAATAAGAAAATAGCCTCTGGAATTTTACAGAATTTTTCAGAGGGGAAATACGGCTTCTAGAGCCTCCAATACGCCCAAAATACACCCCCAATCTGCTTGAATACGCCCAAAAAACCCTAAAATACCTTTTATAAAGAGATTGCGGGTTTGGGTTGTGCTAACGGGTTTAAACCCGCACCAAAACTTACCCGAATAGATCGCAGCCGCACATCTAAGTCGGAGCAAACAAGAGCCGTTGATTATTGCGGGATTTGCCCTCGCGCTGACACGCGTCGCTTTAAAAGTCGTGCGCAAACCCGCTCCGCTGCTGCGATCCGGATCCGCTTCATCTTCATTGCTACCCGTTAGATCACGATCGTACGCACGAGATTAATCCTCATCGCTCCTCAGCTTCGATCTTCGCTCGCCCATTAGCTCGAATCCGAACCGTCCATTCGATAAGCGGGATCTCACCACACTCCGCCACGCGTCCCCGATTTCGCAGCGTTCTGCGTTCGAGCGGGCGGATCCTGGTCCGTTCGATCGAAATCGATCGGTCGAAATGATTCCGCGTCGTCTTCTAATATCAAATTGTCATCATCCGTTGGATTAATATCGGACGGCCCAGGAATGACCACGTCGCCCCCTTTGATGCTCAGAGCGGCTGTGCTTTGTTGCGTTTCTGGCCGTTGGATTGAGATCCAACGGCGCAGATAAATCCACGTAGCCCGCTTCTCTAAGCCATCTGATCTGAGCGGGAGCCGCTCCGATGCTGCCACCGCATGCGCCAAGATTCGTGCCAACTTTATTTAATTCCAATAAATGGTATTCTGCATTCAAAAATTCATAGAAATTAGCACAGAACTCAGAAAAATACAAATAAATAGTCGTTGGAATCGTGAGATCGAGACGGTGCTAAGAAAAATATAATAAGTGCAGAAATACTTCATTATTTGCTGTTTTGTGCTCAAATAGTGTGTTTTCTCTAATAAATAAATGTGTAGAAAATACGTATGAATTAGAGAACAATGTAGCATCTCATGAGCACAAAATAGGGCTAAATGGGGGGTTAAATATGTAATATTGAACCCGAATCACACCCCCCAACTAGCGATTTGCTAGTCTCTAGCAAAAATAGCGATAAATACGGACGATCAATAAAACAATAAGTTCTTTCGAATTGCTTATGGCATGGCTCAATAATACGCATTCCAACATGGTCTTGGCCATCAATATACACATCTATGAACAAAATCAATCACATGATATTTTCTCTAATTTAATATGAATAAATAACATGCAAGCATCGTTCTGCGCAAGCGAAAGTATAACACGTCGTTATATCCTAGTTTTCTTGTTTCCAAGGAATTGGCCTATCAAAATAATCATTCAAGACATGGGTATTGAAGTTGCTTAGTATATTCACCATTCTTTTCTTTTATTCGTTCCGCGTAACGCGCATCAAGCAACATTCGCAGAAAAAAAAGGTATAATTTGGATCGCTCCATCAAATGAGTGAGTTTCCGGTCAATGGCTCCCAAATCAGACGATCATAGGGCATTAGGCCAAGAAGGACCCCTCGGACTGTACTACTCGAGCCAACCAAGTTATTTATTAGTGACATACTCATTTATTCATTTTTCATCGTTCATTTGTCTTTTCATTCATTTTTCTTTTCTTTCTTTTCTTTCTTTTCTCCATCTTTTTGTAAGCAATTCAAAACCCATCAACATGAATATAAACATTAATAACAAAGGCCAAATTCCTCTTCAACTTGAAAACTATTCTTAAAAATCGTGTATACTTAAGCTTTTTCATCACATTAGCATGCATGAAATATATTCAAACTATTTCGAGATATTAATCATGGAAATTGAAAATTTTCAGGTATAGCATATTAACGGCAATTCCATGAAGGAAAAATAATCAACTCAAGCCATAAAAAATTTTCAGAACTCAATTAATGTATAATCATCCGCATTTGAGGCATATGAAGGAGTTTTAAAAGATTAGATTTGGTGATTTATTCTTCCCAAAAAAAAAATCCTAAGGTCTCATACACACCCCCCAACTAAAGATGGACATTGTCCTCAATGTCGGAAGGGGTACGAGTTTATTCAAGCAAGCAACCTAGAAAGCATATAAAAAAAACTACACTACTGGAAAGAACACACCGTGATCAAATGGCAGATCTCGAATCTTTAATTGTGGAGGAAGTTGTTCAATTTTCTCCTTGCGCTCCTCGGCGAGTAATCTTCCTCCAACGACTAAACTGGATCCCAGCAACGTAACTCCCAGCATCTCTATAAGATGTCCACATGTATCCTGCAAGAGATGAGTCACGTCAATCCATTTTAGTTTAAAAATCTTCGAAATAAAATTATTCCAAATGTAGTCATCAAAATAAGTGAAGGAAATTAAAATAAGTTGATGACTACTCCCTGAAAGATTTGCACTACTCTCTGTACGATGCTCGATCGTTGGGGAGAGGGATAAATGATTTTGGGACAAAACTGGAAGAGGGAATGGTTCTGGCTCCATGGCGATAATCTCAAAACCCTTGTCCCTAGCTGTCTCCTCCTCTCGTTCATCCAAAATTGCTAGTTCGTCCTCTCTTTCGCGCACACTTTTTGCCATGTTTATATTTTTATTCGTGTCCTCTCTCGGTATACCTGTAATAGAAGATGAACTCGTATTAGATTCTTTAAATTGAGTTTTAAAAGCATTACCTTCTTCTAAGCAAGTGGCAATCAGAGTAAGATCTTCGATGGATTTCTGAATCTGCCGACTCCGAGCAAGGAAATTCTCTTGGAATTGATGGGATGTGGCCTCCTGTGTCTGAATAGTCAGGTAAGCATCCTCTTTCAAGGATTGCAAAGGTACGTCTACGCTTTGCTCTTCTTGATCGAGGCACGAAGGCTCCGTTGAATCGCTCTCTGAAGTCTCTTCCACGGTTTCTTCGTTTTCTTGCAGAGACTCCATGTATTCCCACGCCACTGTCGGCGTCATGCTTCCCAATAATTCCTGCAGCTGCGGTTGTAGTCCATCTAGGAAGAACGCCATAAGCTCTTCATTTATGTACCCATGCTGCGGATAGCTCGATATAATGTCTGTGAACCTCCTCCAGGCCTGAAAGAAAGTTTCACAGTCAGTTTGATTAAAATTAACAATTTTGAGCTTTTCCATTCTATGTTTGTGTGCATTCGCATATCGTGCATCATAAAGATTGTTCGTGCAATAGAAGTTCATGAATTCCATTTTGAAATAAAATAAAATAAAATAATAATAAAAAAGTTTATGTACAGTAAAGTGGAAAGATCTCACCGAAGGTACTCTAAATGAAATAAACCGTAGTCACAAACCATTCCTCCCCGGCAACGGCGCCAAAAACTTGGTGGGACCGGAAAGGTGCTCTCTCTCAAGTGCAAGAGTCCGTTCAAGTAGTAAAACATGGGAGTCCAGGTGTCGAATCCACGGGAAGAAATCTGTTGCAACCACAGTTCAAATCAAATAGAAATCTATCGGAAAGAGACTAAACACTTCAACGATGGTGACGGTGATGGTGATGTGAACACGTGAAAAATGCGAACAAAGAAGTACGTGTAAGAAAAATATCTATAAAGGGTATGCGCATGGTATGGGTTCGCTAGGGTCAACGATTCGTATTAATTTGGTTGATATGTATAAAACAATGAATTCTCCTTTTGGGAGCAATTCACCGGAAAATACCTAAGATAACTCAATGAATTCTCCTTTTGGGAGCAACTCATCGGAAGATGCCCTTTTGGGGGTTCAAACACGATATTCAATGAGATCGTCGCTAAAGCTATAAAACGATATGAAACTCTCTTTTGGAGAGATCAAAACTACGGTATGAAACTCCCTTTTGAGGAGATCAAAACTCGCCCTTTTGGGGCGATCATCAACTAAATTAATTCTTTTGGAATCTAAAAAAGTCGATTTACGAACAACGATTACAATTTTAGCGACGTTTTACGGTTTAGCACAAGGAATTTCAACCAAACTAACGCAAATAATATCCCCTAACTACTCCATATCATGCACAACAGAGATTTAGCTACTCATAATATCAGAATAAACAAGATCCATAGCCAAATACATTGAATTCATAGCAAAATACGATGAAAAACACTAAAATACGGAGTTTAAGTTAAGAATTCATCACCAAATATCCTTGAAAATACATCAAAACTCTCTGGAAATAAGAAAATAGCCTCTGGAATTTTACAGAATTTTTCAGAGGGGAAATACGGCTTCTAGAGCCTCCAATACGCCCAAAATACACCCCCAATCTGCTTGAATACGCCCAAAAAACCCTAAAATACCTTTTATAAAGAGATTGCGGGTTTGGGTTGTGCTAACGGGTTTAAACCCGCACCAAAACTTACCCGAATAGATCGCAGCCGCACATCTAAGTCGGAGCAAACAAGAGCCGTTGATTATTGCGGGATTTGCCCTCGCGCTGACACGCGTCGCTTTAAAAGTCGTGCGCAAACCCGCTCCGCTGCTGCGATCCGGATCCGCTTCATCTTCATTGCTACCCGTTAGATCACGATCGTACGCACGAGATTAATCCTCATCGCTCCGCAGCTTCGATCTTCGCTCGCCCATTAGCTCGAATCCGAACCGTCCATTCGATAAGCGGGATCTCACCACACTCCGCCACGCGTCCCCGATTTCGCAGCGTTCTGCGTTCGAGCGGGCGGATCCTGGTCCGTTCGATCGAAATCGATCGGTCGAAATGATGCCGCGTCGTCTTCTAATATCAAATTGTCATCATCCGTTGGATTAATATCGGACGGCCCAGGAATGACCACGTCGCCCCCTTTGATGCTCAGAGCGGCTGTGCTTTGTTGCGTTTCTGGCCGTTGGATTGAGATCCAACGGCGCAGATAAATCCACGTAGCCCGCTTCTCTAAGCCGTCTGATCTGAGCGGGAGCCGCTCCGATGCTGCCACCGCATGCGCCAAGATTCGTGCCAACTTTATTTAATTCCAATAAATGGTATTCTGCATTCAAAAATTCATAGAAATTAGCACAGAACTCAGAAAAATACAAATAAATAGTCGTTGGAATCGTGAGATCGAGACGGTGCTAAGAAAAATATAATAAGTGCAGAAATACTTCATTATTTGCTGTTTTGTGCTCAAATAGTGTGTTTTCTCTAATAAATAAATGTGTAGAAAATACGTATGAATTAGAGAACAATGTAGCATCTCATGAGCACAAAATAGGGCTAAATGGGGGGGTTAAATATGTAATATTGAACCCGAATCAATTATTCGATGACCTTCCGACCTCTAACCTCAAGTGGAAGGAGGAGTTCGTGTTTATGGTCTTCTAGGGAGATGCAAGCTTTTGCACTGGCTGAGGTGTCTCTGACTTAAGCCCTGCCGAGGATAAACCCCTAACTAGTGAGGATCAAGAAGCCGCCGACATACTAACGAGTCTGCCAGAGAACATGAGGAAGACAAAGTGGCTGTGGTCCGACGACGTGTTGCATCGGACCGTGTGGACGAAAGGTCGGTTTCATCATGCCCGCCAACTGCTCAACCTTCGTTCTTTGAACTAACTCGTTTGTTGCTTCTGCAGGCATGGCCAGTGTGGATTATCAGGTCGATCATGCATTGAGTTAGGCAGTCGAGGCTTCCATCAGAGAGGCGGAATTTAGCATGTTGTCTTCTTGTGTGCTGACTATGGGGGGGAAAGGATGGCCCAATCGTCAGAGGATCGACGCATTGTTGAGAGGGCTGCTCAGGTGGCCCGTCTTCAGCAAAAGAAGAAGGAAAAGCTCGCCTCTGAATTCAAAGTGGTTGCGCTTGAGGGGAATAAGAGGAGTTGGCAACTTATTCTCAGTGACTCGGATCCATTTAGGTTGAATGAAGCTGCAGAGCAGGTCTCCCAGCCAGGGAGGGTTATTCCTCAAGAGGGAGATTTGGGGAAGACCCAGGTCCTACCGACTTCTTCTGCACGAGGACTCCTGGCCTTGGGGGTCTATTCCCTCCAGTAGAATTGTCTAAAGACATCCCTGATGAATTCAGTCTGATTTTGCTGGAGATTCAAACTCCCCAGGCCCCATTCGACTTCCCCATGGAGGAGCTCATTCAAATGGAGTTTTTGATGAGGCAAGAAGATTCTGCTCTCCTCGAATGCGAGACCACATCTAGCATTGCTGAAAATGCGACCATCCCACGGGACATGGCTGTCGTGTCGATTACGAGTGGCTTGCGTCGATAGCCATCCACACCAGTGTTCAGGTAATTATTGCACCATCATCCACTGTTGGTGAGGCGAGCACAAATGTTGACTATCATGTATTTGTTGCAGGATCTCGTGGCCACCGCTGCGTTGCATCGACACGCCCCGGTGGTGGCCAATCATAAGGTCACCATGGAGTCCGTCAAGTTGTCGGTGGAGAAGTCTCAGGCTGAGTTGGCCAACATTGGTCTTCTGTGCAAGTTGAGACTGGATCATATTAAGCGGCTTAAGCATGAATTATGATAGTCTCGTGAGAGATAGGCCAAGCAATCTACATTGAGAGAGCGGATGGAGAAGGCTCTGTTAGAGGAGAAGGCTAGCACGAAGGCCATAGCAGAGAGGGCGATTCAGGAGTTCAAGGATTCATTTTCCGACTTCGACGAGCTATACAAGGAAGGCTACGAGCGATGTCGATTGGAAATGAAAAATCGATTCCCTTACCTCTCTGCTGAGATCAACCAGAGAGATTGATTTCCTAATCTAATATCTTAACTAAAGAGATTTATCTAAATAAATTTTAAACCCCAAATCTTAAATAAATCTAAATGAATTTTAATAAAACTAAATACCCTAACTAAAGATTTCCCTAAATCCTAATTAACACTAATAACTTAAATAATCCCAACGTATCACATATAATTCTAACAAACTCACACAACAAAACCCCATGTGCCCCTTCACCCTCACCCCCCTCTCCTTCAAAAACCCATGCAAGACACGATAACCTCCCTTGCAACCCAAGCCTCTCATCACTTCAGCGACCAACCATCCAAACGACAGCCTCCCCACGCCAACCTCCTTGAGCCACCGACACCTCCACAAACTCTCCGACCTTTCCATCCTCCCTTCGCAAACTTCTGATGCCCTCTACCTCCAGGCCTCCACTCAGCCTCTCATGCACCAAGATGCCACCCTCTACCTCCGACCCTCCCTTCATCCGACGTCAGACTATCTTCCTCTGCTCACAGCCTTAACGCCCAAGCTGCCATCCAAAATCCCTCCTTCCCTCTTCTCTCATCGCCAGCAGCCCAAAGCCTCCGACCCTCCCTCAACTCCCCTTAAACCCATAGCAAAACCACTGATGTCTGCCTCGCAGCCACGAACCACCAATACCGCCTACCAAAACTAGACGCAGCGACCCTGCATGCAATGAAAACCTCACAGTCATCTACTTCCTATGCCCACACCCACAACTCCGGTGACCTTCAAAGCAGACACCACTACCAGGCCTTCCCTCCGACAGCCACCAACAACTCCCCTACCAACATCTCCTGCCTTCCTCCTCTTTTCCGTCATGCGTCCACATCGACGACGACGTCGCCGCAGTCACACGCCGCTACCAACTACAACAACCCCGCGAGCAACGACAGTCCCTCAAACCACCGTCGCTGCACCACCTGGACGTCGCCCACATCGCCGTTGCCAGACCTCCGGTCCCTCTGCAACCACACCGTCGCCACTCCCACCTGCAACCATGGCGACAGCAAAGACACGTGAAACTGTAAGTCTTTTGCATGCGTTAGTATTAATGACCCATGTTATACGAAATGTTATATATAAATAAATGTGTATTATTAATTTACAGTTTATAATGTATATAAATACAATTATCTTATAATAATGAATGGTATATTACATTATATTATATAAAACAGTTTATAATACATATAAATTTTTTTGAAAGGTATAATACATATCTATATTATAAAAGAGGGATGTTATCAAGAGAAATTGGATAAGAGATATTGGACATGAGAAATTGGATAAGAGATATCTATATTATAAAAGAGGGGTGTTATCAAGAGAAATTGGATAAGAGATATTTGACAAGATAAATTGGATAAGAGATATCTATATTATAAGAGAGGGATGTTATCAAGAGAAATTGGATAAGAGATATCTATATTATAAAAGAGGGATGTTATCAAGAGAAATTGGATAAGAGATATTGGACAAGAGAAATTGGATAAGAGATATCTATATTATAAGAGAGGGATGTTATCGAGAGAAATTGGATAAGAGATATTGGACAAGAGAAATTGGATAAGAGATATCTATATTATAAGAGAGGGATGTTATCGAGAGAAATTGGATAAGAGATATTGGACAAGAGAAATTGGATAAGAGATATCTATATTATAAGAGAGGGATGTTATCAAGAGAAATTGGATAAGAGATATTGGACAAGAGAAATTGGATAAGAGATATCTATATTATAAGAGCGGGATGTTATCAAGAGAAATTGGATAAGAGATATTGGACAAGAGAAATTGGATAAGAGATATCTATATTATAAGAGAGGGATGTTATCAAGAGAAATTGGATAAGAGATATCTATATTATAAAAGTGTGATGTTATCAAGAGAAATTGGATAAGAGATATTGGACAAGAGAAATTGGATAAGAGATATCTATATTATAAAAGAGGGATGTTATCAAGAGAAATTGGATAAGAGATATTGGACATGAGAAATTGGATAAGAGATATCTATATTATAAAAGAGGGATGTTATCAAGAGAAATTGGATAAGAGATATTTGACAAGATAAATTGGATAAGAGATATCTATATTATAAAAGAGGGATGTTATCAAGAGAAATTGGATAAGAGATATTGCACAAGAGAAATTGGGTAAGAGATATCTATATTATAAGAGAGGAATGTTATCAAGAGAAATTGGATACGAGATATCTATATTACAAACGAGAGATGTTATCAATAGAAATTAGATAAGAGATATTGGACAAGAGAAATTGGATAAGAGATATCTATTATATAAAAGACGGATGTTATCAAGAGAACTTGATAAGAGAATTTGGACATGAGAAATTGGATAAGAGAATTTGGATATCTATTATATAAAACAGGGAAATTGGATAAGAGATAATATAAGAGAGGAGATTTTGAGGGATAAAAGAGGAGGTGGGGAATTTTGCACTTACAACCCCGGTTTTTGTATTTTTGCCCATGGACCCTCCCCACACACCCACCCACACTTTTTATTCTCACCCCTTCCGACCATTTTTTTCCAGTTCTTTGAAGATTTTGAATCTTATCCTACTAGGATAAAGCTTTGTCCTACGTGGCAAGTTTGTCCTAGGTGGTAATGACAATTTTGGGGTGACTTAAATTTTGGGGGAAAAGTTAAATTTGGGGGGAAACTTGAAATTTTGTGGGAAAACTTGAAATTTGGGGTTACTTGAAATTTGTGGGGGAGAAAAACTCAGCCATTAAATAAACCGTGCCCTATGGGCACAGGTAATGACTAGTACATACACACACACACACACACACACACACACACACACACACACACACACACACACACACACACACACACATATACATACATACACACACACACATATATATATACATACACACACACATGTGTGTGTGTGTGTGTGTGTGTGTGTGTGTGTGTGTGTATGTACGTACACACACACACACACACACATATATGTATGTATGTATATATATATGTGTGTGTATGTATGTGTATATATATGTGTGTGTGTGTGTATATATAAGTTAGTTAGTTTTATATAACAGTATATACATATCTATGTTAGTATAAAACAGTGAGTAAATATGAACAATATGTTATTTTGTAACATATTAGATAAGAAGTGCATAAATAATAATTTTATATCATTGTTTAGATCGATAATATAAATCCATTGACGCAGAAAACTCACGCCTCACGTTACGATCGCCTGGACACCCAACATCGTCTCGAGGCAAGTATTTTATCGTAAATGAATATAAGATGAACTGTTCAGATCTTGTGCTAAAATCTTATTCCAGTGTGTATGTCAACATTAGCAAGCGAATTGTATGTTTCTATAATGCTGGCTGCCTCATGCTTAATAATAATTAAATGGACACGTTATATTAATGTTTCTATGTTTGGAACAATTTATTCTATACCTGCTATCAAATTGAACTATTCTAGACTGAGAGTAGGGCATAACTCTCGGGGCACATAAGTGATACCATCGATTACAGATGAGATGAAACCTAGTCGAAGACTAGACAGACACTTTGGGGTGGGGTTGGTTCATGTAGTAGTGTCTGTAAATGTGGCTTGAATATATTACTGCTACATCCATACCACACTTATGGAGGCAAGCATTTTGGCCATTTTCCAGGTTCGGAATGACAAGAAGCGTCACGGTAAATCCCCGATGATAGGGTGTGTCGAGAATATTTTACCTACTCGGACATGAGCTTAGTCACTAACACAGAAAACTAAAATACTCAAATTGCAAACTATCATGATCTCGTGAAAATGCAAATCATATATTAATTTTTCAGCATGCTCATATTTTAAGTTATGCACTTTCTCTCTTAAATGTGCCCTGACGTTCTTCTGTTTCTTTTTCTAAGTTAATACCTTTATTAATTTAAAAATCTTGTCAAGCTATCGCTAACATATATTTCAAATGAATTTATGAAATATATGTTAGGTTCAGAGACAGAGTACACCGAGGACCCCGCTTTTGAGGATCCAAACCTGGAGGTAGACCCCATAGAACAGAGTTACGAAGATGCTGAGATCCTCCCTGCTGAAGACTAGAACATTGATGCAGTCTTCATTTATTTTTCTATATCTATTGTTTACAGGTGTGTGGCATTCGGAAATAAATTGTACGGCCATGCTACGCCCTAATTTGTTTGTGTACTTTGCCTTTAAACTCTGGAATAAAAGTTGTAATAAATATATATACTGATTCTGAGATTTCGCATGCAAGGACCTGATTGATAAAAACAAAATGCTTATTGTGCTTAAATCAAAGAAGAACGGAAAAAAGTACTTCTTCTTTGCTTTAAGCACATGCGGACCCGTTCACATTCTCGATTTCAAATACAATGGGAAGTGGGGCGTGACATGAATTTTTTAACGTACGACTTTCTGGGAGATGCAAATTCCTTTCTTATGGTAATATCTTTTAAATTCACTTTAGAACATGAAAGTAATTTACTTGAGGTTTTGAGAACCTATATGGGGCCATTGGTTGGTCCATTGCTAATATTAAACGTTAACGTATAAGCCCCCTTAATTGTATGCATCATATATATTTGGAGGACAATGCCAACCCCACTAGAAAAATACAACGTATGTTAAACCCAATTTTAAAAGAAGTGGTTAACGGCGAAGTCCTTAAATTGCTAGATGCGGGTATCATATACACAATCTTTGATAGTAGGTGGGTTTACCCAACCCAAGTAGTGCTCAAAAAGTCTAGCCTCATGGTGGTAAAGAACGATAATGACGAGCTTGTTCCCGTTAGGACTACCATCGGATGGTGCAGGAGCATTGACTTTAGGAAACTTAACTCAACAAACCCGGAATGACCAGTTCCCACCCTCCTTTCTTGACCAAACATCAAAGAGAGTGGCTGGACATGAGTATTATTGCTTCCTGATGGCTACTCTGGATATTATCAAATAGAAATTGCCCTAGATGACTAAGAGAAAACCACTTTCACTTGTGCTTTCGGCACTTTTGCATTCCAAAGAATGCCCTTTGGTCGAAGTAATGCCCTCGCGACTTCCCAAAGATGCATGCTTAGCATGTTAGCTGATATGGTTGAGAAAATTGTGGATGTATTCATGGATAATTTTTCAGTATATGATAGCTCATTTTATGACTGTTTATTTAACTTAGCACTTATTCTTGACAGGTGCATAGAGAAGAACTTCCTGCTGAATTTGGAGAAGTGTTACTTCTTGACTACCGAGTGCCTTGTCCTTGGTCATTTAGTCTCTAGAGAGGTCATTTAGTCTCCAGAGAGGTCATTTAGTCTCCAAGGAGGGCATTTAGGTAAACAAGGCCAAGGTGGAAGTTATTGAAAAAATACAGTGTCCCAAATTCGTGAGGGACATCAGATCTTTTCTTGGCCATACCGATTTTTATAGGCGATTTATTAAAGAATTTATCGCTATTTCTCGCACTCTGTGCAATTTGTTGACCAAAAACACCGAATTTATTTGGACAACTGAGTGTCAACATTTATTTAAATCTTTAAAGAAATTACTGACCTCTGCATCTATTTTACATGTTCGCGATTGGACCTTGCCTTTTGAGATCATGTGTGATGCCAACAACAATGCTGTTAGCACAGTGATAGGACATCAAAGGGGTAAACTCCCAATGGTGATCTACTACGTTAGTAAAACCTTGAAGAAGCTCAAAGAAACTACAATAGAAAAGGCGTTTCTAGCTGAAGTATTTGCCCTGGAGTAATTCAGAAGCTACATATTGGGATCCTCTGTCTTGATTTACACCGATCATTCTTCTTTAAAGTATTTCTTATCTAAGAAAGATGCTAACCTAAGACTAATACATTGGATTTTATTATTGCAAGCGTTTAAGGTTCAGATCAAGGATAAAAAGGGTATGGAGAACCTAGTATCCCACCATCTCTCACGATCGACGCTCGATCCTGAGCCAGCTAGCACCACTTTGGACGGCTCCCTTCCTGATGAGCATCTTTTTAGTGTCTCCGCCTTACTATGGTATGTCGATATTGTAAATTAATTAGAAAATGTTAATACTATGATTCTTGGTCTTTATAAGACTTTAAAAGATTTAAGCATGATGTATAGTTCTTTATTTTTGATGATCCTTATCTCTACAAATATTGTAATAACCAAATAATTAGGAGATGCATTCCTGATCATGAAGTAGAAATAGTAATTAAATTTTGTCATGATGGGGTATACGGGGGGACATTTCTCAAGGAACAAAACTATTACAAAAATTATTCAATGTGGCCTTTATTGGCCAACAATGTTTAAGGACACATATGGATATTGCAAATCATGTTGTACCTGGCAACAGTTAGGAGCCATGACTATGAGAAACATGATGCCATTGAACCCCATATTGGAAATATAGATATTTGATTATTGGGTAATTGATTTCATGAGACCTTTCCCACCATCATTTGGACATGCCTTCATTTTAGTTGTTATTGACTATATTTCTAAATGGGTTGAATCTTTTTCTTGCCGGACCAATGATATTCCAATTGTGCTTATATTCTTGAATAAGAACATTTTTGCAAGATTTGGAGTGACCAAGACCATTGTGAGTGATGTGCAACAGCTTATTTGCCAACTTGATTAAAAGGTCTGGGGTCATACAAAAGGTTTCTACTCTGTACGATCCCCAAACCAATGGCCAATAGGAATTCGCAAATAGAAAAATCAAAGGCATCCTCCAAAAGACAGTGCATCCATCAATAGAAGATTGGATCTTGAGGTTGTATGAAGCTTTGTGGGCGTACAGGACGGACTACAAGAGTATTACCGGGATGTCTCCGTACACACTTGTTTTTGGAAACTTTTGTCATTTGCCTGTAGAGTTAGAGCATAAGTCTTATTAGACGGTTAAAAATTTTAATTTTGATATCGACTCGTCTCTTATCTCTAGCATGTCACAACTTTTGTAGCTAGAGGAATTGTGAAGAGAAGCTTACGACAATGCAAATTGGCCAAGGAGAGGATGAAATCCATGCACGACAAGATGATTCTGAGGTGGAAATTCCTACTGGGTCAAAAAGTCCTCCTCTACAACTCAAGACGTCATATATTCTCGAGAAAGCTTCGCTCCAAGTGGTTTGGCCCCTTCACAGTTAAAGAAGTATATTCACATGGAGCTGTTATGCTATTGAATGAGAAGAACATGAGTGAGTTCAAGGTGAATGGCCAATGCCTCAAGCATTTTCATAAAAATTGGATAAAGGACACATGCAGCATGGAGCTCACGTACTCACTTTGGGTGGAACATAAATTGGTGTGTTCTTTCCAAACTATACTTTTAGTAGTAGTGGTAGTAGTTTGTGTGTATATAGAGTTTATGCTTGATTTCTTTATTTTTAATAAGTCTACTACGCTTTCTTACATAGAGGAAAATGTTCATTTTAAGCTGGGGGTGTAGTTTTGCTAGAATTGAATTTTATTTGCATTTTCTTTAATGCATATACGTATACAAAAACATAGAAGAATTTTTCAAAAAATTTCAAAAACGTGCATCTATATAAGTAGAATAAATGTGAAAGTCATGTTTTGTTAGCAAAATCAATTTTATAGCCTCATGTAGTGAACATTTTCCTGATATTGATGAAATGATCATATCCTTGAAATTTCTCATAGTTTGATTAATGATGTTACCCATATACATGGGAATACAACCTGACATGATTTTCATGAATTTAGTTCATATGTTCATGACATCATATCTCATTTAGGCATCATTTAGTGTTATGCAACTGTTTGTCATGCAAGCGTTATTATGGACGTGATCATTTTGAGTAAATTATAAATTAATAAGAGGTTGGCCAAACACATACGCAAAGTTCATCATTGGTGAGTGGTTGAGAAGTTTGCTTAAACATGCCCTCATTATTCAAAAAAAGTTTGCTTAAACATGCCCTCATTATTCAAAAAACCTAAATAAAAAATAAGAGAAATAAATAAAGTGCACGTTCTTCCAACTCCAATTGAGTAGCTGGGTCCTCGTGCCTCAAGAAGCATTGGTGTTCACGTCGAAAAATTGAGTATGGACGAGTGCACAATAAAAATAAATGAATTTAAATGATTCGAGCCGTTAAGTCCGAGGGGTCCTTTTTGGCCAAATATCCTAAGACTGTCCAGTTCAGGAGCTATTGACCTAAAGCTCGTTAAACAAATCTATTTAAGTTCCAACACACACACGCACGTGCATACACACACACACACATACACAATAAGAATACGATTTGATCACGTGGTATGTTAGTTCAAAATCATAAGTTGACTATAGTGCTGTTTTTGCAGGTCTTAGAAGATTTAGCAACCCAGGATAATTGATTGCATAAGGTTGTATCATGCTAGATGTGTGCAAACTAAGAAAGTATCATGAAAATTAAGCAATATCATGAAAATCTATGGAAATTGTTCGAATTTGTTATGAAATGATATTCTTGACCCATAATAAGATAATTGGGTGGAGTATGATGTGCTTGTGATTTCTGAACTTGTTCAAAGAAGCAAATCGCTAGTTCGTACGTTTGGTTTTATGCTATTTCCATGTGCTTTCATGTTCAATTGAACTCTAAATTATACATTTCCGGGTTATTCAATAGATTCTATAGTTCACTATGTTTTGGGGAATTTTTAAGAATTTTATGAGAACTTTAGAATGATTAATTTTCAGGTTTAAATATTGAAGATGGACTGCACAGACATGATCAGACATATGGAATTATGCTTTCAGACGTCTGGGTGAAGCTGATACTCAGATACGCAAATTTCAGCTTCCCCAGAGTCTAATGCATATAACCCAGACGTCTGATTATTCGACTCCAGCCGTCTGGTCGTGTTTCTTCAGCAGTCTGTGGCAATGGGTGTAATTATTTTCAAAACTCTGGAACTGGCATCAACTGTAGCTAGACGTCTGATGTACACTACCCAAACGTCTGATTCAAGCTCTACACGCCTGACAACCACACTCCAGACGGTTGTCAGACTCATCCACTTATTAAAGCTTCAGAGCCACCAGACGACTGACGAACACATCCAGACTGTTGACTGCAGCACATCCACGCAACTATCAAGCCATGCTCCAGATGCCAGATAACCCCACGCCAGATGTTTGATAGCAAGTTTTTCAAGCGACTATCTCCAAGTATTCAACCACATGGGCAGCCTACTTTAAATGGCTTATGAGCTTAAGCTGGTAATTTCTGAAGCGATCTCGCCCAGTTTGCATCCAATCGACCCAAACCCACAACTAGGGCTTTTAGCTTTTGATCCCTTGCTCATAGATCAGAGGATAGAAATTTGTAGGGGTTTAATAGCTATAATTACCCCTATCTCATTAGGAGTGGGGATCATCTCTTCATTATTTTCTAATCTAGGTTTTGGGGGTTTGATTTGAGGAAGGAGACGCATGAGAATTCAGTTAGAGGCTTTTTGTAAAGGAGCTATTTGGTGACAAAATCCTAAACTTTCCCCATTTATTTGATACTTTTCTCATTGTATTTGATATAGATGATGATTTTTGCAATGGAAATTGTTGTCTTTTTCATCATGTTTGGCTAAAGCATTGTGATGTGTGATGTGGTGTAATTAGGGTTAGTGTCTAGCATTGATTTGGGTTTTCTTAATGCATCTAATGTGTGTAATGCTTGGATGATTAATATCTATTTTGCTTCTCTCTTTTATTGATCCAAAAGACTATATTTGAGAGTTGGATCATCCCAAAAGGATGTACCATTATTATCACTATGAAATCTATCATTTGGGCATATACCCATTAGCTATTGTGCTTAACCCACAAAAAGGAATCATTTGATGATGTTAACCTAGAAGGTTCATCATTGAGTTATAGAATTGAAATTAAATCAAGCTAGACACACACCCAAACGAACCCACAGCACACAAACACCTCTATGATTGATTTCTCTATGTACACCTTTTGTTCAGTTAATATTAGGATAATCATATTAGTTGAAACAATCCCTAAATCATTCAACCACCATCTAAAAGTGTCAATTCCCTCGCCAATTACGTGCTCTTACGAATTTTGAGTTGTGATAATTGCAACAGTTCTCCCCGTGGAATACGACTCCAGACTCACTGGATTTATTACTTCTTGATCTCCTGCAATTGGGATAGCACATTGTTGAGGCAAGCACTAAGCTGGTTGTTCATTTGTGGTAATTAGTTTTCCCTTGATAAAACAGGATAATAGGACGCATAATATAGTATGCTATATTAGCAAAGTCTTAAATGATGAGAGCTAAACAATAGTTGAAAGGATACTTATACAATGGTTATATAAGCTCAAAGGCTTGTTTTGTACTTGTAAATGAAGTACTTGTGTTGATAGATCAACACCTAAACCTTAGAAATCTAAACTGATAATGGTGGCTGCTCAGTTATGGGGTAGAGCTAAAGGAACATGTGACCAGCTGTGTCACCTACCCTACCATCAAACGGGCACATATTGGTGGACTTTATAGCAAAGTGTATATTTCTGAAGAGTGAAGAAGGTGATGTCTCCAAAGAGACTGAAGCAACTGAGAAGGAATAAAACCCTAACCTTGGTGGTCTTTAAAGTAAATAAATCATCTAACCAGTCAACTAGGGGGGGTAGACATCGTCCCAACTAGCTTCACTAATTAATGAAGTAATAAAGTATGCATTTTGTTTTAAATTCAAATCTTTTAACATTGAAATAAACGTTTAAAGAAATCCTGGCAGGATTTGCTGAGCCAAGGCACTGTCAAAGATGGCATTATATGTGACTCATAAATTGGGTTGAACTATTTTTATAAAGCACTGAGCCCAAGCTGGAAGGCTCAAAGAAAAGATGATGCAAACATCATAGTGGCGACATGGACATGTATGATCAAGGAATACTAGGAATCGGAAACCCTTCATAAGTTAAAGAGAGGGTGAAAGATTGCAATGAACGACTCGAAAGTTCAAGTTGAATGAGGGGAGCCTGCTGCATTGATTTTTCCAATGTTCCAGGCAAAATGTAGTATTTGTTGAGGCAAATTCAAGACAGGGTATGCAGTACATAGGAACAAGTTTTTTTATTGGTTAACGATGCTGAAGTTGTAAACAGAATGGTCATGAAAGCTGCAAAATTCTGACTCTGGGCGCTCGCAAAATGTCAATTCAAAAGTCTTTACTTGCGTAACAAAATTCATGCCAGCATGTCACCGACATGAAATCTTCAATCCAAGCCTCGTCATCGGGTTGAAATGATGAAACTCAACTCCTCGTGACCTTCGCAAACAAACTGAAAAGTTGTCAAACCTCTCGGTGCAAAGATCACCACAAGACTCGTCAGCTGGCAACAAGCAGTGCCATAGTAGCTGTTATATATATTTCGCATGATGGCGAGAAGGAAGAACATGTTCATAGGCGTGACGATAGCATTGCCTGCATCTGTTCAGATTGTGCAGACTCGAGGCTGCTGCGGCCCATTTCAGGCAAGCCCATAGAATCGGCTAATATCGCTGGCGTGGGTGCCTGCAGGGATGAGCGAAAGTGCGTGGAATTGAATACCTTGAAGCAGAAGTTGCCTGCGGGTTCGAGCAGCAAAGGCACCGGTCATCGTTAGCTGTCATGTTTGTGTGTTCGGTTGAGTTGTTGCTATGTATCCATTTATGAGCTTATGTGTTTGCCGACGGAACAATATACACGCATAAATCTCTCAAGTAGAACTAATTGAGAGCATGTGGTTTTGTAGCGGAAAATAATTTTAGTTATGCAATAGCATATCGTTGTTCTTCATTATCTATAGATAAGGTGGAAAGTAGTTTACTTAATGACTTGATTGCAGTATGTCGATTATGTAGAACTAATTGAGAGCTTATGTGTCCATTTATGAGCTTATGTGTTTGCCGACGGAACAATATACACGCATAAATCTCTCAAGTAGAACTAATTGAGAGCATGTGGTTTTGTAGCGGAAAATAATTTTAGTTATGCAATAGCATATCGTTGTTCTTCATTATCTATAGATAAGGTGGAAAGTAGTTTACTTAATGACTTGATTGCAGTATGTCGATTATGTAGAACTAATTGAGAGCTTATGTGTCCATTTATGAGCTTATGTGTTTGCCGACGGAACAATATACACGCATAAATCTCTCAAGTAGAACTAATTGAGAGCATGTGGTTTTGTAGCGGAAAATAATTTTAGTTATGCAATAGCATATCGTTGTTCTTCATTATCTATAGATAAGGTGGAAAGTAGTTTACTTAATGACTTGATTGCAGTATGTCGATTATGTAGAACTAATTGAGAGCTTATGTGTCCATTTATGAGCTTATGTGTTTGCCGACGGAACAATATACACGCATAAATCTCTCAAGTAGAACTAATTGAGAGCATGTGGTTTTGTAGCGGAAAATAATTTTAGTTATGCAATAGCATATCGTTGTTCTTCATTATCTATAGATAAGGTGGAAAGTAGTTTACTTAATGACTTGATTGCAGTATGTCGATTATGTAGAACTAATTGAGAGCTTATGTGTCCATTTATGAGCTTATGTGTTTGCCGACGGAACAATATACACGCATAAATCTCTCAAGTAGAACTAATTGAGAGCATGTGGTTTTGTAGCGGAAAATAATTTTAGTTATGCAATAGCATATCGTTGTTCTTCATTATCTATAGATAAGGTGGAAAGTAGTTTACTTAATGACTTGATTGCAGTATGTCGATTATGTAGAACTAATTGAGAGCTTATGTGTCCATTTATGAGCTTATGTGTTTGCCGACGGAACAATATACACGCATAAATCTCTCAAGTAGAACTAATTGAGAGCATGTGGTTTTGTAGCGGAAAATAATTTTAGTTATGCAATAGCATATCGTTGTTCTTCATTATCTATAGATAAGGTGGAAAGTAGTTTACTTAATGACTTGATTGCAGTATGTCGATTATGTAGAACTAATTGAGAGCTTATGTGTCCATTTATGAGCTTATGTGTTTGCCGACGGAACAATATACACGCATAAATCTCTCAAGTAGAACTAATTGAGAGCATGTGGTTTTGTAGCGGAAAATAATTTTAGTTATGCAATAGCATATCGTTGTTCTTCATTATCTATAGATAAGGTGGAAAGTAGTTTACTTAATGACTTGATTGCAGTATGTCGATTATGTAGCGCCCGGCTGCAACATAAGCAATTTCTGTATGATGCGAATGCATTTGTGCACGAAATATGGATCATGCGTTCTTTCCATGATATAATCATTATTGAAAAATGTGATACAAAACATCCCAAGTATAATCTAGGATAAACGAAGATTTTTAGGAAGCCAAAATAATGATTTTCTAAAGACTCATATTTTATCACAACTCAAACAGATGAACGGTACGGCCCAGACCACTATATTTTTGGGATTTTTCAACAGCAGCATCAGAGTATAGTGCGGCAGGTATGTGTCACGGACGTCACGTCATCGCCTACGTGGTTCTTATTTGGCACATGAGGTGGCATCCTTCTAGAGTATTCTAAGGGTATGCTTGTAAATAATTGTATTTAGGATGTTCCTAGATATTCTTTTGTATTCATTAAAAGGGGGAATTTTAGAGAAGGTTTTAGAGATGCTTCCTAGCCATTGGATCTTGGAAGACTCTAGAAGCCCAATCTCTACCATTGGTTGTGTTTACAGGTGTTTTCTCTCCACAAGATCGTTGACCAGGGGTTGAGCAGTCAACGTGGTCAAGGGGCCGGTTGTGGTCCCTTGGGTGCGCCAAGCACACGTGCACTCAGTGCTGGTCGGAGATGGAGTCGGGGTTGAGCGCCGAATCCGAGCGGGGCGTCGGCTCTTGGTTGAAGCAGAGCGGAGGGAAAGCCTCGGCTCAGTTTCGATGGGCTCGGCCTCGGTCGAACGAGTGTCGAGGGGTAGCCTCGGCGCCTCGGTCGAACGAGTGTCGAGGGGTAGCCTCGACGCCTCGGTCAGCTTCTTCCTGAACAGACGAAAAACTCGTCAGGGTGTCCGGACCTTGGTTTTGGCCGTATCCCCTCCGATGCCTAAGTCAGATCAGGGTCTGAAGGGTACTCGGCGGGATAGGCACGACTCGAGAGGTGAGTAATACGTTGACCCACGGCGCGAGCAGGGGGAGGGAAGAGGAATGGCGGAAGACCAAGGTCGTTAATGGTATACAGTCCGCCCCGACTCTTGTCCTCGAGACCCGTCCCCGCGATCTCGCATGCCAGCGTCATGGAGGAGCCGATTGCGGGTTATGGGCCTTCTGGCCTTACGCTCCGGGGGAGTGGTCTCTTCCGGGGATCGTGGGCTAGCCATGAGCGTGTCGAATCGTGGATGGTTCGAGTCCTCAGGGGCCTCATCGATCGGGCCGCATTCTTTTCATGGGCCTCGTCTGTAGGGGCCCACCCTTGCTAGCAGGCTTCCGGATCGCGGGCTTCTAGCCTTTGGGCTCCAGCCACAATGGTCGTATCAATTGCCCCCATCGGTCGTGTCAATCCGTCTCTGCTGGTTCGGCTCGGCCGATGTGACTCCTGTCGATCTTGACAGGCGTTCCAGTCGAGGCTGGTTCATTTAATGGAGACCATCATGAGGCGGCCCGTTCAAATCCCCAGGGGTGCACATTTCGAGGCGTCGTTAGTTCCCGGATGCCGCCACGTGCCCTGCGCGTTCATCCTCGCCACTCGAGGGGTTGTCTTTTGGGAAAGAGTCGTATTAAAGGAGAGCAGCCACCCATCGGGCGAGGGTCTACCCTTTCCAATCGTCTATCCTTCTTTCTTCTCTTCTTTCGTCAGGCTGAATCCCATCCGAGTTTGATCTCATGTCGTCCTCCTCCGTCGTTGGTTTGAACTGCCCGGAGAACGTTGTTCATCCCGACCCGTCCTGTGGATCCGTCTCGACGGTTCGCTGCCATGGGGGCGAGCTTTCGGGGGTGCCCCCCGAGGTTCTTGGGTGTCCTTCGTCCATCTGTGCCACCTCTATCGGGAATATGCGTACCAGCTATCTTCTTCCCCCATACTCTACCCGGGCCCCTGAATCCGACAAGCGGATCTGCTTTCACAGGCCTCGGGAGGTCGGGGTATATGAAAAGTGTTTTCGGTTCGGGCTTCGGTTCCCTCTCCACCCTTATATTACCGAGTTTCTGCGAGCCCATAGGGTGGCCTTAAGCCAATTCTGCCCCAACGCCTTTGGGCTCATTGTTGGGTTTATCGTTCTTTGCATGCTGAAGGAGGTGGTTCCCTCCCTCCAACTCTTTGCCCAATTCTACCGTCTGAGTCATCATCAGTCAGGGGCCTGGATTTACATAAGTGCTCGGCCGAAGATGAGCCTGGTGTTGGGGCTGCCGAGCTCCTTGAAGCTCTGGAAGGGTGAATAAGTCTTCGTCGTTTTCCCGTCGGATGTGGACTTCCCTTCCCAATGGAGCAGCGTTAGCACGCTGGCCCTTGAGCTGGGCGACCCTACCGACGCCGAGCTCGAGGCGGTGAATGCCCTGCTGGCGATCCCCGAGAAGGACCGGTGAATCGACGTTCTTTTTGATGATCTTAACTTGCGGAAGACCACTTGGCCCAATGGTGAGTCCTGTTGACGTCTGCCGTTTGGAGGAGCTGAGGCATGGGGCTATCCTGGCCAGTTCTGACCCTTTCCTCTGTCCTCTTTGTAGGTGGATCACCCCCGACTCCTCTCCAGCCCCTCCCCCGGTCACAGTCCCTGAGCCCGCCCCGCGTAGGAGGGATCATGTGTTAGAGGTCCGAAAGAAACAGCCGCCTCCCGGCGTGGGTTCCAAAAGAACGAGGGGGGCAAGCCCCATCCTCTCCCTTGCCGGGAGTCTCACAGAAGGCTCGTCCCCAAGTCAAGAAGGTTGGCGTTCCACCGCCAGAGGGTCGGGCTCCGCCCTCCTCAGTTGAGGTCTTCTGGCCGTGGACCGGGCCGTCATCGCCGCCACATAACCCCCTCCCTGAGGTTTACGAGCGGTACCTGGGAGCGTTCCACTCAGTTCCTGTTGATTTGCCTCAGTCGGGCGAGGGCATTCTCCGACCTCGCTTCCCCGTGGGGCCGGGGGAGTCGGTATTTGCTAACTGCGGAGTGGCGGCCCGGCTCGCCGAGAACTGCTGCCTTCCCCCGGACCAAGCTGCGTTGGATGGGGTCAAGGGCGACCGCCTAGCCGCCTTCGTGGTCCAGGCCGTTCAACAGGTGAGGCATCTTTGCATACCTCGTTTCTGATATCCATATTTCATCATGTCTTTTGGTGCAGTTGTCCCCGGTGGGGCTTTCGTTAAGGCGCCAATTCGAGGCCCTATATCAGGCCAAGGCTGATGCGATGCGGTCCGTCGAGGCCGAGGGGGTCGAGGGCGATGCTAGCCTACCGGCCGAGGCACGCATCAAGTCCCTGGAAACCCGGATAGCTGAGCTCTCCTCCGCTTTAGAGGAATCAGATCAGGAGAGGGCCTTGGACTAGGTTGGGAAGTCTAAGGCCGAGGACCGGATTGCCGAGCTTATGGAGGCAGCCGAGGCGCACACCGAAGCTGGTGAGGGCCCTACCCCTGTTGTTACAGCTGACTCCCTGGAGCTCTCTAGCCTTCTGGAAGCGACGGAGGAGAGAGAGAGAGATCTCCTCGTCCAACTTGACGCGAGATCCAGGGAGGTCGAGGTAGAGCGGGCGGAGCATCAGTGCGGGGTTGCCATCATTGAAGATCGGATCCGAGAGCTGGAGGCGGTGAACCCCAATTAGATTGCTTAGGATGCTGTGGAGGAGTACGCCCTTTCTTTTGCGGCCCCGGCTATGTCCGAGGCGTTCGAGAAGGGGTTTGCCCGCTGCAAATCCGAGATCCAGAAGAGGTTTCCACTCTCGGGGATCGCTTTCGAGGAGCTTCAGGTGCACTCCGACGGTGAGGAAGAGACACGGGTCGGCCCCCCGTCTCCGCCGGGGGTCCCCTCGGGGCCGTCAGCAGAATGAGTGAAAGAGGGTTGTTTGCTCAGTCATTGTGTTATTGTGTAACACTCCCTTTTCCTTCCACTTTAGAAATGAAGTCTCCCTTTTCTGCCTATGACTGCTTGTCTTCCCTCTTGGTGTGTGTCCACTTTTGGGACTTGCTGGCAATGAGGTGGTCGTCCTACCGGGGACGTTACCCCTCATCCTTGCCGCATGTTTGGCCGACCGGCTGGCTGGGGGGGTGCTAGCCCTCAGGCTTACGGCCCGGTCGGCTCGTCAACATGCCCGTGGGAGTTGCCCCGGCCTTACAGTTGGTTCGGTTGGTCAGTCTGCTAGGGGTGCGACCCCGTATCTTGCGACTGACCAATGAGGCCGACCTGCTGGGGGAGCTGCCCCCAGCCTTATGGTTGGTTGGTTAAGCAACCCGCTAGGGGAGTTGCCCCAGCCTTACAGTCGGTTGGTGTCGTTCAGCCTGCTGGGAGGGCAACTCCCAGTCTGATGGCGGATCGACGGACCGACCCGCTGGGGGAGTTGCCCCCAGCCTTTTGATCGATCCACCCCCCGGCCTTCCGGGGGGATGGCCCTTGGCCTGTTAGCCGGTTGGGGGAGTCAACTCACTGAGGGCCTACCCCTGGCCTTATGATCCTCAGCTCGGGTGCTCACCTCGTGAGGTCTCCCTCGTCCCGAGTGAGTTTCCCCAGGTCGCAAAATATGAAGACGAACTGGCTCAAGCGATTTCATTTGGGTAGATGGAGGAAAAGAGATACATCCATAGGTGATCTCATTGATAATACTTGCGCAAGTGCTCGGCATTCCAGGTATGGGTGAGGACCTTTCCTTTCGAATTAGCTAGTCGATAAGTTGCGGGTCCGAGGACCTCGATGACTTTGTAGGGTCCTTCCCACTTAGCCGCCAGCTTCCCTTGCGAGTGATCTCCGAGCTGAAGGCAGCCTTTCTGAGGACTAGATCCCCTTGGCGGAAGCTCCTCCCCCTAACTCGGGAGTTGTAGTAGCATGTCACCTTCTGCTACTGGCGGATGATGGTGGCCAAGGCCTGTTCCCGTTGCTCGCATAGGATCTCTAGGCCGAGCTCCAGGCCTTCCGAGTTCCTTTCTTCGTCAAAGTGCCTTATGCGGAGGGATTCTTCGCCTACTTCGACAGGCACCATCGCCTCAGCGCCATACACGAGCATGAACGGGGTTTCGCCCGTGGCTTGTTTGTGGGTCGTTCTGTACGACCATAGTATCCCTGGGAGTTCCTCCGGCCAACTCCCCTCGGCATTCACCACTTTCTTGCGGATGGGCTCTATGATGCACTTGTTGGCGGCCTCCGCCATCCCGTTGGTCTGGGAGTGTGCCACCGAAGCGAAAAGGAGCTTGATCCTCCATTCTGCGCAGAAGTCTTTGAACCCGGCAGAGTCCAATTGCTTCCCGTTGTCTGTGACGATGGCACGGGGAATTCCAAACCTGGAGATGATGGAGTTCAATACAAAACTCTTCGCCTTCATCCATGTGATAGAGGTTCGGCCTCAATCCACTTGGTGAAGTAGTCGATTGCCACAATCAAATATTTCCTCTGTCCTCGTCCCGAAGTGAACGGTCCGAGGATGTCGAGCCCCCATTTCACGAAAGGCACGAGACTGATGATTGGAATGAGTTCCGACGGGGGGTTGAGCCGAGTTTGGTGAATCTCTGGCATTCCTGACATCTTTGGATGTACTTTGTTGCGTCGTGGACCAAGGTTGGCCAGTAATACCACTGTCTCAAGATTTTTTGGGCGATCGTCTTGCCACCGTGGTGATTTCCGCAGATCCCCTCGTGCACCTCCCGGAGGACGTAGTCAGCCTCTTGAGGTCCGAGGCATTTGAGGTAGGGAGGATATCCGTCTTCGTCCAGCGTCTTTTGTAGAGTACTCCTTCGTGGATCACGTATCGGAGTGCCTTCCGCTCCAAGGTTCGTCGTTCGTCAGGGTCCGCCGGCACTTCCCCGTGAGAGAGGTACCGAACGATTGGATCCATCCAGGTGGGATCCCCGTCGATCGCCATTACCTCCTTCTCCTCTGTGCTGGGGGACCGGAGATTCTCCACGTAGATGGTACGGCCCAACTCCCTGGTCGAGGAGGAAGCCAGTTTGGATAGAGCGTCCGCGCGGGCATTCTCCGACCGAGGGAGGTGAAGGGTCTCTGCCTTCTTGAATTTGGACAGCACGGTCTTGGCTGTGGCTAGGTAGCTCTGCATCGCCTCCTCACGTGCCTCGTAATGCCCCTGTAGTTGGTTGATGACGAGTTTCGAGTCGCTGAGGAGGCGCACGGATTCGGCCCCGAGTTCCCTGGCTAGCCTCAACCCGTTTATTGCGGCCTCGTATTCGGCCACGTTGTTGGTGGCCAGGAATTCGAACCGAAGTGTGTACTCAACGACGCTCCCCTCGGGAGACCGGATTGCGATCCCAGCTCCACTCCCCGACCGGGTTACCGACCCGTCCACATGGACTATCCAAGTGTCCCGATCCCCTGGGTGGCTAGTAAGAGCGACATTAGTCGAAAGGAAGGATAAGGGTTGGGTAGTTACCGCGGCTGAGCCTTCTCCTGAGGGGTTTCCCCCTTCTATGGTACATTCAGCGATGAAGTCTGCCAGGTCCTGCCCTTTAATGGCCATGCGCGGCTTGAACCGTAGGTCGAACTCGCTTAGTTCCACCCCCAATTCAGCATCCTTCCCATCTGATCGAATCTCTTAAGGTTTTGCTCCAGCTGGGAGTCGGTAAGGACCAATATAGTGTGGGCTTGGAAGTAAGGCCGGAGCCGACAGGCCAAGAGGACGAGGGCGTATGCCAGCTTTTCCATAGGCGTGTACCGTCCCTCCGCGTCCTTCAGGACCCGGCTGGTATAATACACTGGCCTTTGTACTCTGCCATCTTCCTTGACCAGCACCGAGCTCACCGCTTCTCCCGTGCAAGCTAGGTAAAGGCTCAACGTCTCTCCTTCCCATGGTTTGGACAGGAGCGAAGGGCTGTGGAGGCACTGCTTGAGTTCGGCGAATGCTCGGGATCAATCCTCGTCCCACGGTATCGTCTTCCTTTTGTCAGCCGGCTTCGCGATTGCTTTCCTCAGGGTCTTGAAGAATGGAAGGGACTTCTCTGCTGATTTGGATAGAAATCGCCCTAGAGCGGCGATGTGTCTGTTCAACCTCTGCAGCTCCTTAATTGTCGTCGGCTCCCGCATGTTGATCAGTGCCTCGATCTTGTCGGGGTTGTCTTTGATGCCGTGATTGGTGATCATGAACCCCAAGAACTTGCCGGATCTCACCCTAAATGTACACTTCGCGGGATTGAGCCAGATGTTATGTTTTCGCAACCGCTCGATGGTTTCCCTGAGGTCGGCGATGTGATCTTTCGGGTCCTTTGACTTGACTAGCATGTCATCGACACAGACCTCCAAGTTCCTCCTTACCTGGGAGTCAAACACCTTGTTGACCATTCTCTGGTAGTTGGCCCCAGCGCTCTTTAAACCAAAAGGCATCTTCTTGTAGCAGAAGGTCCCATTATCTGTCGTGAAGGCCGTCATCTCCTCATCCCGAGGGTCCATCTGGACTTGATTGTACCCGGAGTAGGCGTCCATGAAGCTGAGCATTTCTTACCCCGAGGCATTGTCGACGAGGTGGTCGATGCGAGGCAGCATGTAGCTGTCCTTGGGGCATGCTTTGTTGAGGTTGCTGAAGTCCACACACATTCGCCATTTCCCGTTGGGCTTCTTGACCATCACGACGTTTGATAGCCACTCTGGGTACCAGACTTCTCGGATAAAGCCGGCGTCATGAAGGCGCTCCACCTCCTCGGAGGCAGCCATCATCTTTTCGCCGCCTAGATTCCGCTTCTTCTGTCTGACTGGTTTGAAATTAAGATCGGCGTTCAGCCGATGCATAATCACCCGGGGGTCAACGCCGGGCATGTCATCGGGCGACCACGTGAAGACGTCCAGGTTCGCCTCCAAGCACTCGATTATCCTGCTTTTCAGGACCGAGTCCAGCCCCGATCCGATGGAGAGGAATCTGCCCTCGATATTTGTGACTGGGATCTGCTCATGTTCCTCTGCGGGAGTGGGTCTTGGCCTGGACCTCAAGTCAAGCGAGGCCATCGAGTTGTCAGGTCGCCCGGTGGGTTCTTCGTCTGCTACTTGGTAGCAGATTTTTAGCTTCCCTACATCGCCGTCGACTCGCTCGACCCCTCCCGGGGACTGAAACCTGATCGTTCGGTGGAGAGTCGAGACCACCATGCCAATAGCGTTGAGGAGCGGGCGGCCAATGATCCCATTGTACGTCGACCCGATCTTCAGCACCACAAACTACCGTAAGGGTCACCGAGTCGGGTGGCCCTCCGAGTGTGATCGGGAGGCGGATCGCCCCGACGATGGGTGTGGAGTGACCCGTGAAGCCCACCACGGGCCCCGAGCATGGCTTCAGGTCCCTGTCCTGCAGTCCCATCCTTTCTAGAGTCGTCATAAAGAGGATGTCGCAAGAGCTGCCAGTATCGACCAGCAGCCGCCGGACCATGGACGTGCCGATGACCACGGACATCACTAGTGCTTCGTCCGGCCGCGGCTTCTCCCTTGTCGCACCTACCCCATCAACACGGAGGGACAGCGAGGGAGTCCCGTACTCCATGTCGTTGTCTTCCTCACGGTCGGCCCGAGGCTGCCTTGGTGCCCCGACCCATAGTGTGCGCCGGGGAGCGACGATCCCTCCCTGCCGGTCTGGCAGGGGTCGACGCCCGAGGCCGGGGACGTGCCCCTCCTCCGCTGCGGAGGATGGAGCCGTGGAATTGTCGGTGTGGTTGCTTTTCATGGGTGTTAGCTCGTTCCCACAGACGGCGCCAGATGTTTACGGGTGTTTTCTCACCACAAGATCGTTGACCAGGGGTTGAGCGGTCAACGGGTCAAGGGGCCGGTTGTGGTCCCTTGGGTGCGCCAAGCACACGTGCACTCAGCGCTGGTTGGAGATGGAGTCGAGGTCAAGTGCCGAATCCGAGTGGGGCGTCGGCTCTTGGTTGAAGCAGAGCGGAGGGGAAGCCTCGGCTCGGTTTCGATGGGCTCGGCCTCGGTCGAACGAGTGTCGAAGGGTAGCCTCGGCGCCTCGGTCAGCTTCTTCCTGAACAGACGAAAAACTCGTCCGGGTGGCTGGACCTTGGTTCTGGCCGTATCCCCTCCGATGCCTAAGTCAGATCAGGGTCTGAAGGGTACTCTATGGGGTAGGCACGACTCGAGAGGAGATTGATACGCTGACCCATGGCGCGAGCAGGGGGGAGGGAAGAGGAATGGCGGAAGACCAAGGTCGTTAATGGTATACATTAGATTAGAATATCTGGGGTTCGATCCTTTGCTCCGTTGTCCCTCCGATTCTTTTATAGGGTCCCCGTCGAGATTGCCCCCCTCCACGTCGTCTCGCCGTCCGCCCCCACTCTTGTCCTCGAGACCCGTCCCTGCGATCTCGCTTGCCAGCGTCATGTGGGAGCTGATTGCGGGTTATGGGCCTTCTGGCCTTACGCTCCGGGGGAGTGGTCTCTTCCGGGGATCGTGGGGTGGCCATGAGCGTGTCGAATCGTGGATGGTTTGAGTCCTAGGGGGCTTCATCGATCGGGCCATGTTCTTTTCATGGGCCTCGTCTGTAGGGGCCCACCCTTGCTAGCAGGCTTCCGGATCGCGGGCTTCTAGCCTTTGGGCTCCAGCCACAACGGTCGTATCAGGTTGTAAGGGGGCCTCACCTATAAATAGACGCAAGGGGAGGCATTTGTAACCATCCAAGAGTGGAATCAATACTAGCAAGGCATTCTCCATGTTCTCTTGAGTTCTCTTGTGCTCTTAAGTTCTTTCTTGAGAGTGAGTGTGAGAGTTAGGCTGACTTATCCATTCTAAATAGGGGTGAGTCAGCCAAGTGTCGCACGGGATTGGGAGAATTAAGTTGCTAAACAATCCGCCCGTGATAGTTGGTATCAGAGCTTGCGGTTCGGGGAAGGATGTCAACTAGCGATGTCACAGCTAATGCTGGCGATGTTGAAATGGCAAAGAGGGCGCCTCGCAGAGAGAAGTCCATGAACATCATGTCAGCATTCAAGGCACGACTGGGCAAGGCAGAGCTCATCGTGGCTGAGGCGAAGGAGCAGTTCGAGACTATGGAGGAAAGCATCGAGGAGCTATAGTCCAGGAGGGACGAGCTTCGGGCGGAGATACTGACGGTCTTGAACTCGACCATCGACATGATCTAAAAGAGGGATGATCTATTGGAGGAAACTCTGAAGGCTCAAGTGGCGGCTCTCATGAAGGAGTTGGAAGAGCTCATGGGCGAACTCAACCAACAGACGATGGCATGTGCGAGTGGAGCTGTCGTCAGCCATCCCTTCTTGCCGAAGGTAGACGTCCCCAAGCCAAAGCCATATGGAGGTACGCGGAACGCTCAAGAACTTGATAACCTATGGAATTTGGAGAAGTATTTCGATACCATTAGGATCAAGGACGATGAATCCAAGCTCCTCACGGCTCCACTTTACCTACAAGATGTTGCTACGTTATGGTGGCGTAGAAGGTCCGAGGACATGAAGAAGGGAACGTGTACCATCAACACTTGGGAGGAGTTCAAGGTGGAACTCAAGAATCAATTCTGCCCCAAGAATGCGGAAGATGAAGCATGATGTAAACTTCGCCGCCTTACTCAGAAGGGTTCTATTCGGGATTATGTGAAGGAATTTTCAGAGTTGCTCCTTGAGATTCCCGACATGAGCAAGAAGGATTCGCTCTTTGCTTTCATGGATGGCCTCGTAGGTTGGGCTAAAATGGAGCTTCAGAGGCGGGGTGTCCAGACCCTCGCACAGGCTATGGCCATAGCAGAGTCTTTATCGAGTTCAAGAAGATGGACTCTGGCTCCGGCAAGCCAAAGGAAAAGAAGGTGAACCATGGCAAAGGAAGGGGAGAGAAAGAGAAGTAGTCCAAAGACTCCCAACCCAAGCCAAGCCAGAAGAAGGGCAAGTACACTGAGAGGTCCAAGGAGGATTGTCCGAAACTCCAATGCTACTTTTACGATGGTCCCCATAAGGCTCGAGAATGTCCTAAGAAGTCCAATCTTACAGCCTTGATCCAGAAGGAAGAAGAGAAGCAACAAAAGGAAATGTGGATGAACTCGTTACGGCTACTCAACGCCATTCATGCCAAGGTGGTTGAAGGGCCAAGAGGGCCAATGTTTGTGGAGGCGGAGATCGTGGGTAAAGTGTTCAAAGCTCTTCTTGAGACTGGTGCTTCCCACTTCTTGATTTCTGGTAGGGTGACCAGGGATTTGGGGCTTATGATGGCTAAGGAGAGAGGGGTCATCAAGGCCTTCAACTCGGAACCCACTGGTATCGTTGGCATGGCACGACAAATCATAGTGAAGATGGGAGAATGGTCGGGGCCGGTGGACATAATGGTGATCGGGATGGATGAATTTGATGCGGTCATTGGCTTGGACTTCTTAGATCGGATGAAGGCGGTGTTGGTTCCATACTCCAACACTATGTGCTTCCTTGAGGGTAAGGCTTGTACGATTCCGATACAAAGAGGGAAGGCCTTATCAAGCAAGATCCTCTCGGCTATCCAACTCTCGAAGGGGGTTTGGAGGAATGAACCTACCTTCATTACCACGGTGAAGATGGAGGAGGGCCCAACCAAAGATGAGGAGGTCCATATGGAGATCCAATCGGTCTTGGAGGAGTACCAAGACATTATGCTTGAGAAGTTACCCAGCAAGCTACCACCTAAGAGGGAGGTGGACCACAAGATCGAGCTGATGCCAGGAGCGCAACCACCAGCAATGGGACCCTATCAAATGGCTCCATCGGAGTTGGAGGAACTTCAGAAGCAGCTGAAGGACTTGCTGGATGCATGGTACATTCGGCCATAAAAAGCTCCATACGGTGCACCTGTGCTTTTCCAGAAGAAGCATGACAGATCTCTCCGATTTTGCATCGACTACCGGGCGCTCAACAAAGTCATGTTGAAGAACAAGTATCCAATACCTCTTGTGGTGGACTTGTTCGATCGGTTGGGACAAGCGAGGTACTTCACCAAGCTAGACCTCAGGTCGGGATATTATCATGTGCAGATCACCGAAGGAGACGAGCCCAAGATGGCATGCGTGATGAGGTATGGATCGTACGAATTCTTAGTCAGGACTTTTGGACTAACAATGCTTATGCGACTTTTTGCACCATGATGAACAAAGTATTGGAGCCCTTCCTGGATGCTTTGTTGTAGTATACCTTGACGACATAGTGATCTATAGTCGAGCACATGAGGCAAGTGTACGAGGCCATTCGTCGGAACGAGCTCTACGTCAAGAGGGAGAAGTGCACGTTCGCACGGGAGGAAGTTGTGTTCTTGGGACAAATCATCGGACGGGGCCAAATACGGATGGACCAAGGGAAGATTCAGCCCATCCAAGAGTGGGAACCTCCCACCAAGGTGACGGAGCTTCGGTTGTTTCTCAGGTTGGAGAACTACTACCGGAGATTCATTCGAGGATACTCGGCTATCGCAGCTCCACTGACGGACTTGCTGAAGAAGAATCGGGCTTGGGACTGGAGCACGAAGTGCCAGGAAGCGTTCGAGGGACTAAAGAGAGCGAAGACAGAGGAGCAAGTTCTTTTCCTTCCAGACTTCAGCAAGAATTATGAGGTCCACACCGATGAGAGCGTCTTCGCCATCGGATCGGAGGGGTGTTGATGCAAGATGGACACCCCATCGCCTACGAGAGTCGGAAGCTGAACGACACCGAACGGCGGTACACTGGGCAAGAGAAGGAGATGACGGTGGTGGTACATTGCTTACGATTATGGAGGCACTACTTGCTTGGCTCCAAGTTCATAGTGAAGACGGACAACGTGGCCATTAGCTACTTCCAGACACAGAAGAAGCTGTCCCCCAAACAAGAAAGATGTCAAGACTTCTTGGCAGAGTTCGACTACACATTGGAGTACAAACCGGGCTAGGCAAACTTGGTGGCGGATGCACTAAGTCAGAAGGCGAAACTTGCAGTAATGGTGAGCCGACCACAAAGTTCCTTGCTCGATCCAACAACAAAGTCCCTAGTGGAGTACGCCAAGGAAGGAAAGATTCGAAGGTTCTGGCTTGAAGACGGCTTGCTCTATGCCAAGGGATCGCGGGTGTACGTGCCATCGTTCGAAAACCTAAGACATGAAGTTATGAAGGAATGTCACGACTCTCCATGGGCAGGGCATCCCGGAGTGCATCGGACATTGACACTACTGGAGGACGCTTACTATTGGCCTCGAATGCGGGACGACATTGAGGCCTATGTGAAGACTTGTCTTGTGTGCCAACAATACAAGGTGGAGCAGAGAGCACCAACGTGACTTCTTGACCCATTGCCAATTCTGGAGACCATGGGAAGGCATTTCCATGGATTTTATCATGGGGTTACCAAAGTCTGAAGGGTACAACATCATCATGGTGGTGGTCGACAGATTCTCGAAGTACGGAATATTCATTCCAGCACCAGCAAAGTGTCCAATAGAGGAAGCAGCCACACTGTTCCTGAAGCAAATGGTTAAGTATTGGGGGCTACCAAAGACCATCGTAAGCGACAGTGATGCTTGCTTCATGGGGAGGTTTTGGTCAGAGCTCTTCAGATCGCTGGGATCTGACTTGAGCTTCTCCACCAGCTTCCACCCTCAGACGGATGGCCAGACAGAGAGGGTGAAAAGCTTACTGGAGATGCACCTGAGGCATTATATGAGTGCCAACCAGCAGGTCTGGGAAAAATTGCTGGATGTGGCACAGTTCTCGTACAACCTACAGAGGAGTGAGTCGACCAGGAAGAGTCCGTTCGAGATCGTGATGGGTCAACAGCCACTCACTCCGAACGCCATAGCTACGGGCTACAAGGGGAGTAGTCCAGCGGCCTACAAATTTGCTAAGGGATGAAAGAGCAGAATGGGATGGCGAAATCGTGCCCTAGCAAAGCCGCGAAGAGGATGAAGAAATGGACAGACAAGAAGAGGAGACACGCAGAATACCAAGTGGGGGACTTGGTACTTGTCATGCTATCTACACTGGTTCGGCATAAAGGACTGCATAAGAGCCTGATAAGGAAGTATGAAGGCCCATTTCTGATCATCAAGAAAGTGGGCAACGTCACCTACAAGGTGGAGCTTCCTCCAAACATCAAGTACCATCATGTCTTCCATGTGAGTATGTTGAAGCCATACCATGAAGACCCAGAGGACTCAAGCCGAGGAAAGTCTTCTCGTGCGTCAGCAGGAGTGCGGACAGAGTTCAACAAGGTGGCCGAGGAGATTATCGTGGATAGGGTGATTCGGGAGGCCAACAACCATCCACGGCTGGAGTACTTCATCAAATGGAAGGGCCACGGCTGGAGTACTTCGTCAAATGGAAGGGATTGCTAGAGAGCAAGAGTAGCTGGGAGCCTGCAAAAGGGCTTTGGCAATTTGGAGTCTTGATAGAGGGATTCTGCAAGGAGAAGGCCAAGCGATGAAGGCATCGCTGGAATAGGTGGGGGAGAATGTCACAGATGCCATGTCATCTACACGTCATCGCCTACGGGGCTCTTATTTGGCACATGAGATGGCATCCTTCTAGAGTATTCTAAGGGTATGCTTGTAAATAATTGTATCTAGAATGTTCCAAGATATTCTTTTGTATTCTTTAAAAGGGGGAATATTGGAGAAGGTTCTAGAGATGCTTCCTAGCCATTGGTTGTTAAGGGGCCTCACCTATAAGTAGAGGCAAGGGCCGCCCGTGACACATGCATAGTGCATGCTCATGCAAAGTGCTAGACTCGTGTGCTGCATGTGGGAAATAAGAATGCATTCACTCAAATGCCTATGAGGCACCATCGCACGAGGTGGCACCACGTGGCATAATTAATGACGAGCATCGATTAACGATCCAATAAACACGCTGAAGTAGAGCAGGCGGGGTGCATGGTTAACGAGTACGCAGTAGGTGCTGACTCAAAGTAGGATTTGGATCATCTTGATACATGGCTCCGGCCCACGAAGCTGGTAAATGAATTCTACCTGAAGAGCAAGGCCCATTGAGAATGGTAAGCATCGGCCCGATAGACCCGCGGCCCACAAGGAAGATAAATCTATACCCAGTTGATGTGCCAACTCATTTGCCTGTTGGATACTGCTAACCCCACGGGATTGGTTGGGATAACGTTATCCTTATTCCCGGAGGGGATCCCGCTATCATCAATGATGGACTATTATGTTGAAACTTGATATAATCCATCTTCTATTCCATATGGTTTTGATGTGACAATCAATATATTATTGTTTCTAACTCTATCTATGCAGATGTACAGACATAAAGCCTATTCTATTCACATTATGCATATGATCACTTTATAAGAAGTCTCTGCGAAAGAAGCTTCGCTATTCATATTAAGTTCGGATGACGTATCTTCGGAATGATGTAATTTTTATTTTTAGATAGCTTCAGGGCCTTGGTTATAACATATCATATATCCCAAAGCTCCAAATTACATAATCTTCCAACCCAATTGATCCCAAGTCAAAATTCCTATTTTTCATATTTAGTCGACTAGGATTTTTTGTAGTCGACTAAGAAAAGTTTCTTTGACTTTTGACCTGAAAATTTTCTGACAATGATCTATTCATTGACTGATCCACGTCATCATCTTCAAATAGTAAGTTTATGACCGTTTCAAAATTAGTCTGCCTACATTTTTTTAGTAGTCGACTAAATCGATTTTTTTTACGGTTTGCATCAGAACTTTCTGGACAGTTTCTATCCGTTGAAACTTCCTCCATAACTGATTCTGAGCACTATAAAAGAAGGGATACCCCCTCTATTTTTATTCACTACTTTTCCTCTTCTTTTGTTTTCATTTGTGGAAATTAAGGCTTTAATTCTCTTGGAAAAAGTTGTTTATTGTTCTCATTTGTAAGAAGAAATTCTGATCTCTTTCTTCATTTGAGAACTAAAGAACTTCAAGGGTGTTTTGCAATTCCACATCTAGAAACATTGAAGTTCTCATTTTTAACACCATCCTTTGAATTCATTCTTGAAATTCAAACCAAGGCTGTAGGTGTTTTCTTATCTCATTATTTCTTTAACAAAGTTTGAATCTCTAGTTGTAGAGATTGTACAAAGTTTGGGACACGGGGAGTGTCGCTATTTTTGTAAGTTTGTGCTTGCGGGACAAGTGATTATAGTGGATTGAAAATCTCTATAGGGAGTAGAGGACTGGAGTAGGATCAAAAGGTTCCGAACTAGGATATATCTTTGTATTGGTGATTGGTTTATTTTCAATACTTGTCATTTAAATTCTTTTCCATCTTTGCAAATTTTAGTAACGTTTTATTTGCAACAAGTTTTTATAATAGACTATTCAACCCCCCTTCTAGTGTATTTGTATATACATGCGATCCTATATTTGGTATCAGAGCAGGATTAAGATGGCAGAACATAACATGACTGCAGTTCCGCACAACTATTCATCACAATATCCAGAAGGCAACTCTCAAGTTCGTCCTCCTCTATTTGATGGTTCCAATTATTTGTACTAGAAGGTTAGAACGGAGATTCATCTCTAAAGTATGGATTATGTGTTATGGAACTTCATAAAGACAGGATATCAGAAGCCAACAACTCCCTTCTCTGATCAGACTGCCAACGACAAAACTGCAGCAACTAACAACTCAAAGGCCATGAATTCTCTATTCTGTGCCATGGATAAGAATGAGTTTAATCGAGTATCTCAGGCCAAAACTGCTAAAGATATTTGGCACATACTTGAGGTAACTCATGAAGGAACCAATAAAGTGAAGGAAACTAATATTTTCGTTTTGGTTCACAAATTTGAGTTGTTCAAGATGAAGGACAAAGAGACAATTGGAGAAATGAACACCAGGTTTACTAATATTATAAATTATTTAAATGCTCTTGGAAAAACTTACACTTCACTTGAACAGGTTCGCAAGATTCTTAAAGCCTTAACTCCAGAATGACGTCCAAAGATCACTGCAATTGAAGAGCCAACGATCTCTCAACTTTATCTGTTGAAAGTCTTGTTGGTAATATAATGGGTTTTGAAGTTCAAGTGGAAGACGATAAAGAAGAAACACATCAGAAGAAGAAAGTACTTGCTTTTAAAGCTTCATCAGATGATGAAGACTCAGAAATGGATGATGATGATGTTGCTTTCTTCACAAGGAACTTCAAGAAATTCTTAAGAAACGATAAGTATAACAATTTCAAATCTAAAAATTCTGATTTTTCTCTTTGTTTCAATTGTAATAGGCTAGGACATAAAAAGAAGGATTGTCCACTCCTTAAAGCAATGTACAAAACTTTCAACAACTACAACAATGATCATTCCAAGAAGGAAAGGAAGTTTGATAGAATGAAGAAAGCATTTGTAGCTGTAGGGATCGTATAACCCTTGTAATACTAACAACACACACTAGAGGGGGGGTGAATAGTGTAATGGTAATAAAATTGTCCAATTAAAATTTAACTTGCAAATGCGGAATTATAAATGCAAGAGGAATTAAAAGGCACAATCAATCCAAACGCAAACACAAAGTGTTACCCTGGTTTCCCAAACTTGGGTACATCCAGCCACACCAATATTCACTATAATCACACACCGAGAAGTGAATACAAATCTCACAAAGAGATACCCTACAAAGAGGATTTATGCCCTACACAAGGACCCAACCAATCCTACACAAGGATCAAGACTCCCACACAGAGAATCACTAACTCCCACTCAGAGAATTAGGGTTAGCCCTACACTAGGACACTAGAACTCCCACAAAGAGAGTTAATTCCCACAAAGAGAATTGCCTAGTCCCACAAAGAGCATGCTTAGGTGTAGAAACAAATTTCTGGGCATGCAAAGAATGAGGATTTTGCTTTTTAGCAAAAAATGAATATTCTTCATTCTTCCTCATCACCTTGTGATCTACATGCTTCTTGTTGGTGTTATTGTTGTACAAGAAAGCATGGTGATTCTTCTTAGGTGCTTTAGCAATATTTCTTGTATTTGCACCATAAGAGGAATTAGAGGTGGGTTTGGGAACCACATTTTGAATATAACCCAAACCTCCTCTATGATTTGTCGAATGTTGTTTTTTCAACAAATCGTGGAGTGAATCCCTAGAATACACAAAGCTTATGAGCTTCCGGGATTCCTCTTCACATTTCAATGTAAGCTGTTGAATGTGAGCATCTAAGCTAAGGTTTTGAGCAATGAGTTTTTCATTAGAAAGGCTCAATTCCTTAACTTGAGAGAGAAGTGTGTCTCTCTCACAAGTGTCATAAACATGCTTTTCATCATGAATTACACTTGTAATAACTAGTTCATGCATTCTACTCTTAGCAATCTTATATTTTTCTTTTAATCTATTGTAAGAGTTGATGCACTTACTAGCCTTTTCGGAGATCAAGTCAAAATTGATCTTGAGCTCCTCGTATGAGATCTTTTCTACCTCGATCTCAACAACAACATCATCATCCTTGTAAGAGCTTGATGACGACTTCTCATCCGTAGCCATGAGGCACGAATCCTCATAGGAATTGTATGCGTCAAGCCAAGCATCCAACTCTTCTTCGTTTAATCCGGAGGGAATTGGTGTAGGACTATCTATGGCTATAAAGCATGCGTGAGCATCCTCCTTTGTATCCTCTTCTTCGTTACTCGAAGTGTCCTCACTCAAATCATCAAAGGTCCCGACAAGTCCCTTCTTGTGATTTTTGGACTTGGACCTTCCTTTCCAATACTTCTTCCCTTTACCCTTGTAAGCTTCTTTGTTGAGTTTGGAAGGGCATTCGGTGGACAAGTGACCTTTTCCACTGCAAGTGTAACAAGTAGGTACCTTGTTAGAATTGGAGGCAAACTTTGACAAAGACTTACCTTGCTTGCATTTGAGGAAAGCTTTGAATTGCTCGGCAAGATCCTCAATTTCTTCTCCACTTGCATCTTCTTGCTCATCTTCTTCGCTAGGAGTTTCTCGATGGAATTTCCTCCTCCACTTGATTGGCTCCTCCTTGGCATGGAATGCAACCCCCTACTGCTTCTCAAGCTTCTCGGGCTTTGTTGGTTGAATCTCCTTCTTATGTTGAAGCTTTACTTCATACTCCATGAGATTTCCAATGCATTCCTCAACGGTATATTTGGACGTGTCATACGACTCCAAAATTACGTTGGCCTTTGGCTCCCAACGAGGTGTGAGAGAGACTAGGATCTTCTCTACATGATCCTCTTGGGAAATCGTCTTCCCGAGTCCCTCCAACGCGTTCACGATATCGGTGAACCTTGTGAACATCACCGAAATGCTTTCGCCTTCCTGCATCTTAAACATTTCATATTTAGATCTAAACATAGTTTGTTTAGATTTCTTTACCTTCGTTGTCCCTTCATGACAAATCTCCAAAGTGTGCCAAATATCATTTGCCGTTTTGCACATGGAGCTACGGTTGAACTCACTAGCTGAGAGAGCGCAATGTAATGCATTCATAGCTCTAGCATTGAACTTGATTGAGTCCTTCTCCGCCTTTGTCCTTGAAGCTGTAGGAGTAGTGGGCTTCTCAAATGGCACCTCCGTAATGTCCCATAGGTCTTGACCCTCCATGTAGATCATCATTCTGATCTTCCAACTCAGGTAGTTGGTTTCGTTGAAGAGCGGGGGTCGAACGGTTGAGTAACCTTCTTCATAAGATGCGGGAGGCGTTGAATGCCATCGTTGCAGTAAGCTTTAACCTCGCTCGGATACCAATTGTAGGGATCGTCTAACCCTTGCAATACTAACAACACACACTAGAGGGGGGGTGAATAGTGTAATGGCAATAAAATTGTCCAATTAAAATTTAACTTGCAAATGCGGAATTATAAATACAAGAGGAATTAAAAGGCACAATCAATCCAAACGCAACACAAAGTTTTACCCTGGTTCTCCAAACTTGGGTACATCCAGCCACACCAATATTCACTATAATCCCACACAGAGAAGTGAAGACAAATCTCACAAGGAGATACCCCATAAAGAGGATTTATGCCCTACACAAGGACCTAACCAATCTTACACAAGGATCAAGACTCCCACACAGATAATCACTAACTCCCACTCAGAGAATTAGGGTTAGCCCTACACTAGGACACTAGAACTCCCACAAAGAGAGTTAATTCCCACAAAGAGAATTCCCTAGTCCCACAAAGAGACAACCTCTCACAAAGAGAGAAACTCCCACAAAGAGAGTATCCTAATCCCACAACGAGAAATAGGAAAACAAATTACACCATGTAAAGTAAATACTCTTACTTATGCCTTGAGATGCTTACTCATGAATGAATGCAAGGCATGGAATAGGATCTCCAAGTGTTGGAATATGCTTGAGAGCACTTGGATTATTTCCCTTGAGCTGGACTTCAATGCATGAATGAAGATGAATGCTCAATAGAGGGAAATGAGGGAGCTTGAGAGTGGCTTATTGATCTCTTGAGATTTTCTATAGAGTCAAGAGTTATCAACTGTTTGTCAAGAGTTCTCAAGTGATGGCAGAAAACTCATATATATATGAATCCTATATCAAGCCCAAAAACCCAAAGAAACAGCCAAATGAACAAATCTGCAACGGCTAGAAACTGGGTGAAAATGACAGGATCAGTCGACTGATGATCAAAAGACAGTCGACTGATCAACGGCTAGAAAATATCCAACGGCTATAATCTGAGCCAAGATAGTTGACTGATGAAGTCAATACAGTCGACTGACAAACAGGACAGGTGCCTGTTAATCCTTCAGCAGACGACTGCTGTAGGGGATGGATCGAAACAGAGAGCTGCACTCTTTCTCCAATTCTTCGCACATGTGACTGATGTTAATACTACAGTCAACTGTCAAATAGTTAGGCGACTGTACATTCTACATTAGTCGACTACTGTATAATATGGAGAGAAGACAGAGAGATGCAGAGATTGCACTTACGCTAGACAGGCGATTGTTGGCCAAATCCCAGGCGACTGTAAGTATACATACGACTGTAAACAGATTGACAGACAATTATGCGTAAAGCTCAAGTTTGAGTCAATTGAAATGTTGACTTGAGGTGTGCATATCAGGCGACTGTAGAAGGATCTACAGGCGACTAGAAATCACGTAGTCGGCTGTGTTTCCCTCATCAGGCGACTGACGAAAAGCCAGAGACTCCAAGTGAGTCTTTGGACAGAGTGAACCTATTGGGTTGGATTTTATGATAATCCTAAGGTTCACTAAGATGGTTAAATGCATGTACATGAAAGAGCAAACCATCTAGCAAGGCATTACATTAACCCTTGACTCAAAAGAGAGAGAAAGCAATAAAGTAAATTACATGGATTACAATGCTTTCTTAAGAGTCTAAGTCGTCAATCTTGATGCCTTGATTGCTCTCCACCATCTCCAAGCTTTGGCACTCCTTGAGTCCAAACTTTGGCCCTTCTTCACATGATGTCTATCCTTACACCAAGTGATTAGTCTCCAAGAAAGATATCCTTGAAATAAACTGAGAGACTAAAACATGAGATTCATTAGCAACAACATAATGTTATGATCATCATCAAAATAAGATTGGTATGAAACACCAATACTCAATAGCAGCAACATGAGATTCTTCAGATGAAGAAGACAACAATGCAGAGAATGCTAACATGTTCTTTATGTCACAAAATGATGAAAGCGATGTAAGTACTATTGACAATGAAGAATTATTAGATGCATTTAATGATCTCTTTGTTCGTTTCAAAAGACTAAATGAACAACACAAGTCTTTGAAACAAATCAATGATGATCTTATTCTTGAACATCAAGAATTAACATCAAAATGCACTTCATTTGATGTAATAAACACTGAGAATACATCTTCTCAAATCTTGGATCTTAACAAAGAGAATGATCTTCTCAAAACTAAGAATCAAGAATTGCATGCACAGATATCCAAAATGGATAATAGTATTTCATCACTAAAGATGAAGTACGATGAGATGTCTTCTAATGTTAATAAATTTAACAAAGGCAAGACTAATCTCAATGATTTTCTTCAATTTCAATATCCAGCAAATCATAGGCAAGGATTGGAGTATTCTAATAAGAATATATCCAAACCTTCTAACACATCTTCATTTGTTGGAAAGGCAACTTTTGTAAAACCACAAAAGAAGAATCATGCGTTCATCTACACGAATATAGTAAACACTTCTACATCTTCTCCACAAAGAAATGTTTCAAACATTTCAATTGCAACTCCTAAGAAACCTAATACAATTAGTATATGGGTTCCTAAGGATACATGTTTAGATAATAGAAAATCATACATTTCTGATTATATGCAATCTATTGTTCATTCTATTAATTATTTAAGAAAGCCAAATTCTACTTGGGTTTGGCTACCTAAGATCTAATCCCAAGGACCTTAAAGAAAAAGGGTACCAATGCTTCATGTTTTATTTTTTTCAGGTACCAAGAAAAGAAAGATGGATCTTAGATAGTGGCTGTTCAAAACATATGACAGTAAACATCAAACTTCTTTCAACTATTCAATATAGAGATGGAGGCTCAGTAATCTTTGGTGATAACAACAAAGGAAGAATCATAGACATTGGAACAGTTGGAAACTCCGATCAACCTATTATTGAGAATGTACTTCTGGTTGATGGTTTGAAACATAATTTGCTTTCCATTAGTCATTATGTGATAAAGATTTTAAAATTGTTTTTGAACAACATGACTGTATCATTTATAATTCTGACATGTCTTCAATTTTATTTCGTGGCAAGCGTAAGAATAATATTTATATCTTATGCATGTCAGTTGCCACTCGTAATCACTGTTTGATTATTACATCAGACGATACATTTTTATGGCAAAAACGTTTTGGACACACTAATTTCAAAAATCTTGCACACATTTCAAAACACAAGTTAGTTATTGGAATGCCAAATATTTCATTCAATCACAAATATTTTTATGATGCTTGTCAACAAGGAAAAATGCACAAATCTTCTTTTAAATAGAAGGATATCATCTCAACAAAGAGACCTTTAGAACTCCTACACTTGGATTTATTTGGTCCTTCAAGAGTAGCCTCTCTGAATAAAAGTAGATATGCATTTGTAATTGTTGATGATTATTCACGGTACACTTGGGTTTTATTCTTACATAATAAGAATGATGCTTTTGAATAAATTTCCTTCTTCTGTAAAAAGATTCAAAAGATCAAATCCTCAAACATTATTACTATTCGTAGTGATCATGGGACAGAATTTGAGAATGAATACTTTACTAAGTTTTGTAATGAAAATGGTATTACTCACAATTTTTCCTTTCCACGTGCTACACCACAAAATGGTGTTGTAGAAAGGAAAAATAGAACTCTTCAAGAATGTACCAGAACAATGCTTTGTGATAGTAACTTACCAAAATTTTTTTGGGCAGAAGCTGTTACAACTGCTTGTTACATCTTGAACAAAGTTATTATAAGACCATTTCTAAACAAAACTTGTTTTGACTTATTGTTCGATCGTATTCCTCGAGTATCTTATGTTAAAGTGTTTGGATGTAAATGTTTCATTCTTAACACTAGATATGCACTTGACAAATTTGATTCTAAATCTGATGAAGGAATTTTTGTTGGATACTTAACACGTAGTAAAGCCTACAGAGTTTTCAAATAAAGAACTTCAGCAGTTGAAGAATCATTACATGTCACTTTTGATGAGTCCCCCTCTTCAAATTCTCGAATTATTGATGATGAAGAGAATTTATTACCTGTAATTAAATCTTTTGATACTGCTAAACTTAATGATGATGGTGCTACTAACCCTTCTGTTGAGTCTGTTTCAGATCTTCTAAAAGCATTTCCACAAGTTCCAAATCATCCATCAGATTTAATCATTGGAGACATCACAGATGGAGTGAAAACTCGCTGACAGATAGAACAAATGGCACATTGTGCATTTCTATCATCCATTGAACCAAATAACATTAAAGATGCTTGTAATGACAGTTCATGGATCATGGCTATGCAGGAAGAATCAACCAATTCCAAAGGAATGATATTTGGAAATTAGTTACTCGACCTTCAGATCATCCAGTTATTGGTACCCAGTGGGTATTCAAAAATAAGTTGGATGAATCTAGACAGGTAATAAGAAACAAGGAAAGATTGGTTGCACATGGTTATAATCAAGAAGAAGGTATTGATTATGAAGAAACCTATGCACCAGTTGCTCGCCTTGAATCTATAAGAATGTTATTATCTTATACATGTTTTAGAAATTTGAAATTATTTCAGATTGATGTTAAGAGTGCTTTTCTCACGGATATCTTAAAGAAGAAGCCTATGTTGAACAACCTCCTGGTTTCTATCATGAAAAGCTAGATAATCGTGTTTTCAAGTTAAGAAAAGCTTTATACGGTCTGAAGCAAGCACCTCATGCTTGGTATGAAAGACTTAAAAATTATCTCTTGAATTCTAGTTATTCTATTGGTAGAATTGATTCTACTTTATTTATCCAAAATATAGGTTCAGATGTAATTATTATTCAAAAATATGTTGATGATATTATATTTGGTTCTACTAATGAATCTCTTTGTCAAGATTTTTCTAACATTATGCAGAAAGAATCTGAAATGAGTCATATGGGTGAACTCACCTACTTCCTTGGTCTACAAATCAATCAAATGAAGGAAGGCATATTCATCCACCAAAGCAAGTATTCAAAAAACTCATCAACCGCTTTGGACTTGAACATTATTCAGATAATCATACTCATATAAGTACATCAACATCTCTTGATAAATATTTAAATGGTAAGGATGTTAACCAACGTCTCTATAAAGGTATAATTGGTTCTCTACTTTATTTTACGACAAGTAGACCAGATATTATGTTTTTAGTATGTTTATGTGCTCGTTTTCAATCTAATCCAAAACTTTCACATTTAACTGCTGTGAAAAGAATTATTAGATATATTAAATCTACATCTGATTATGGTCTATTCTATCCTAAAACTAGCACATATGATTTATTATCATATAGTGACGCAGATTTTGTTGGTTGTAAATCAAACTGAAAGAGTACTAGTGGCACATGTCATTTTCTTGGACATGCCTTAGTCTCTTGGTTTAGCAAAAAGCAGAACTCTGTTTCATTATCTACCACAGAGGCAGAATATATTGCCGCTGGTTTAGCATGCGCTCAAATTTTATGGATAAAACAAACTATATCAGATTATGGCATTTAGTGTTCCACATGCCCTTTTATGTGTGACAACACTAGTGTAATTAATTTATCTAAAAATCCTGTTCATCACTCAAGAACTAAACATATTGACATACGTTATCATTTTTTGGATGATCATGTTCAAAAGGGTGATATTGTATTAAAATTCATTTCCACTGAACATCAGATTGCTGATATTTTGACTAAGCTTTTGAAAGAGGAATCTTTCATTAAACTTAGAAGAAATTTGGGCATCATCAGTGAATCTGAATTTGATCTATAAGTATGTTAATTTGTTTCAGTTTTTGAGAATTTTTCTATTATTTTTTTGTCCTTATTTATTTTTAGCCGACTACATTTTTTTGTAGCCGACTAATTCTTAAAACTCATTTATCATTTACTTATAATGGCTATCTTTTCATCTTTTATTGTTTTGACCCATGTGTTATCATTTTTTATTCCATGTCATTTGAAATGCAGTATTCGAATGAGATTTAACAAAAAACAAATTTTTTTTAAAACACTTACCTACATTCTCTCGTTGCATACGGCTAGTGGCATTGGAATTTGGTCAGCCTTTATAATCTTCTCTTTGGGAAGAGGTATTGATCGCCATGTGTCTTGTTTTCATTGCATGGCCTCACCTAACCTGTCCTTTCCTCTTCCATTTGGCTTTGACTATTTTTTATTGACTTTATTTCCCTCACCCATTTTTTTGTCTTTTCCAATGTCCTTGACAAACCAACATTCACGTTTTGAATGAATAACTCAACAACTCTTTATTTAAGTTTTGTTTCATTCTTCAAGTTTTGAATGGTCATGCTCTATGATTTTTTTGTTATTTCAACCGTTTCTCTTCAGATTTTTTGTGTGTGTCTCTTCTTCTTCACGTCTGTTCAGATATCTTTTGAAAACATTCAGTTTCTGTAACCCATTCAGTTTTTGCAACTTCCTAACTTGAATCTGATTATGGCATCCATTCGGTTTCATCAACTATCTCCTCTTTCTATTTATATCAATCTCTTTCTATATTATTTTTCCTCTCCATTCCCAGATTTTTTCCATCCTCTCCAACCTTTCATCTTCTTCCTCTTTTCCTCGCCATGGCCGACCCTGAGATTCCTTCTCGTTTTCGGATGGATGCCGCTAAAGCCTGCTACTAATCCTTAAAGCCACTCGTTTTCATCCCAAATGCTTCATCTATTTTAGCATTCTATATGCCTTCAACATTTACCCCATTCTCGAAACTGTTAGCCTTCACAATATTTGGTCCATTGGAAGTAAGGTTCCATATTATCCTTCTCTTGTGAAGAAATTCTACGCGAATCTTGATACAACTGTCCATCGTGGGCAAAAACTCCTCACCACCATGGTTAAAAGCATCTCTTTTATTGTCTCCGACAATACCATTGCACGGATCATCAATCAGCCCCCTGATTTCTGTAATTCTCTCAATTTCCAGATGACCGATCCGACTATTCTCTCCAAATTGGCACCACATTTTGTCTCTTACATGTCGCCTACTCATCTTCATCCCGATGCACATCTCCTTTTAAAGAGTATCGTTCATAATCTTATGCCAAAATCAGTATCTCTAAACTACCTTAGCACCTCCATCGAACATTGTCTCTATGCTATCATGGGTGGTTTACCGATTCACTGGGCTAATGTTCTATTTTTCCCTCTCGTCAAATGTGTTTATACTCACTTCTACCTCCCTTGTTTGATCACTCTAATTCTCCGCGCCTTTTTCGTTCCCACCAAAGGAGAACATTTCCTCCAGAGTACTATTAACTTTGATTACTTCACCCTTAACAGCATGCGACTTCCGGTTCCTTCTACTCCTTCTGATTCTTACAACGATGAGGATAATGATGATGATAAGAATGATGCTGCTAATAGTGCAGCACATCAATTTCCCTCTCCCATGCCGAGTGCCACCCATGGATCTTCCAGCCGCAAGTCCCGCCCTAAGGCTGTTGCATCCAAGCCTAATGGCATTTCCCCTTCGTGTGAGACTAATACCGTGCTGCTAAGTCGTTTTTCCAACGTCGTTCAGAAGCTTACCACGGCTGTCTCTGATGGGTTTACGGGAGTTCAGTTGCAGTTTAGTGGCTATGATGTCACCTGGAAACATCACTCTGAATTGCTTGATCAAGTTCGGACCAATTGGCAATCTGTCCCAACTTATATCCTCTCTTGAGGTACTTCAGGTCTTGCCTCCGCGTCGTACTCACCCCTGTACTTCCTTCCCTGGATACTCATCATATCATCCTTAGGCCATGTGGTTGTTTAGGCTTTGATCGTGCCTTTTCCTGATGCTCTCGGCTGTCTTCAGTTCAATTTGGGTTGTTGCTTATGGGTGTACTAGTCATAACCCGTGCCCTAAGGGTACGGTTCATTTAACATATGCCCCTCCTCAAAATCTTGGATCCCTAATTTTAAATGAATAACAATAATTAAAGAGCAATAGTTATTATTTAGTACTCCCAAAAAATTTAGTTCTCTTAAAATTTGGTACCCCTAAGAGTATTTGGGTTGCTTAAAAATTTTAGTTCCTCCCAAAATAGTTCCATCCAGATTTAACTCATGCCCTAAGGGCATTGTTCATTTAAAATATTTTCGTCCTCAAAATCTTGGATTCTCTAATTTTACATGAACAATAATAATTAAATTGTAATACTTGTTATTTAGTTCCCCTAAAATTTATTTAGTTCCCACCACAAATTTTAGTTCCCCCAAAAGTTAGTGCACACAGAGTATTTAGTTCCATCCAAATGTTATTTAGTTCCCCACAAATTTTAGTTTCTCCAAACTTTAGTTTCTTTCCAAGCAATCAAGTTCCCCTAAAATTTATTTCTCCCAAAGGAAATGTTTCATTTTGGGAATATTCATGGGGTTTGCGAGCTACAAATCAGGCATACTCATGAATTCAATAAAGAAAATACATGATAAATGTGTAGAGATATATAATATATATTTGACAGATGTTAACAAATATATCAAATATCTCAAATTTTGACACTTCAATGAAAAATTAAGTAGCATGAAACCTCTCAACTAAATATGTAGCAAGAAAAATGAGATATTGGAGAGTTTATAACTTTTAAACTGAGATATGCTGCAAACTTTAAAACTCTTTAGCCGTTTGATCTTAACTTTAAAATAAACCTTCAATCGAACCCTTCTATTCAAAACTCAAGTAATAAACCTCAAAAGGTTTAAATTTTTAAGATCAGAAGTTTAAAAAGTTTTAAAGTTTTCAACATATGAATCACATGATCGAAACTTTAAAACAATTGAACACTTCTCTTCAAAATTCAAGACAACATCTGCTTCTTCTCCCTGTGCTTCTTCTCCCCGTGCTTCTTCTTCCGATCTTTGCATACATGAACACACCATACATGTAATGTACACACAACATGAACACAATAAAAGATAGAATTAACATAAGATCTAAAAATAAGATAAAAATTGAGATTAAAACTCAAGATTTAAACTTTAAAACATATCTTCAAATGTACTTCTGAACTCAAGGTTAAAATAAAAACATGCATATTCTTCCTCATAAGTTTCTTCTTCAAAATTAATATCAAAAATCAAGATTAAAAAAAATCAATTTTTGTCCTTCAAAATTAATATCAAACAATTGTAAAAATGACACACCCAACATATAAGGCAATGCTAGCATGATGCTATCAATTTTCATAATTTGCCATTTAAAATTTCAAGACACACATTCCTGAGATCTCCAATTTTTTATTTCTTAAGGCATTAAACAAAATTAGAACAAAATCCTGCAAATGCAAATGAGATAGGATATTTTTATTCAAACTCGAATCAATTTCTGAGCCACCACAAAAAATTAACCGTGCAAATGGACAAATTAGCTGGGTTAGAAACCTCAACTCATTTCTTATAAGATCATCATCATACATATCATAACTAATAATTACATCCCCAAAACCTAGAATTGAGAGAAAAGTAATACAGAATTTAAAAAAAAAATAAAGATGGATCTTTAAAACTACTCAGATGCCGTTCTTCTCCTTCCACTGCTTTTCAGCAACATTCACCTTAAGAATGTTTGGTACAGTCTTCCATTAGAGCGGGTAATTCCGGCCCGCAACATACCAAACTCCTCATTATTTTGCATCGTTCCTCGTTGTTCCTCACCGCTTTCCCAGCCAACTTTCAATCCTAATAATATAAAACAACACAACTTTAAATTTGATTCAGACACGGATCAAGAAAAGCCTAGAAAATCCAAATTAAGCATGCAAGAGTTTCACACAATAAAAATATAGAAAAATCCCACACATGTGATAATCTTTAGTTGCATTAATCATGAGTTGCACTGAATCACTCAAAAATTGCTTTAAAAGGAAAAACAAAGGCCTCAGTGGTGATTTTTTGTGTGAGAAATGGGATTTGTAGGATTTTGTGATTTGCATTTGTAGGGGAATCATCTAAAAAACCCACTCGTGAGATTTTCATTCTTTTTGTGATACATGAACATAACATACATTCGGTTCTTTCAGATAAAAAACCCACTCTGGAGTAGTTGTGATTTTTGTTGCGAGGAATCATATGAAAATACTGAAGATCGATCCCGCAAAAAATGTACAGATAAGAAAGTATGGATTTTTTTAAAACAAACCTTAGTGGCGACGTACTTGAGGAAGATAGAGAGTTAGACGGGGGTGCCGGAGAAGACGCGCAGAGCTTAGGAGCCGTCCTTGAGGAAACTGGTGATGCGGTCCATCGAGAACTAGAGGCCCGCCTTCTGCAACCACAACACCATCTTCGACATCTCCATTGACCATCGCCCCTTTTTACCGACATCCTTTGACCTCTGACAACTTCAAAAAACAGAACCCCAAACGTTAATGAATATTGCAAAAAACAACTGCCCAAATAAGAAAGTAGGGGTTAATCATAAAAAATAAATATCAATGATATGATAAGCATACAGTGGATTCACATAACAAAAATAGGGGAAAATGCACAGATTATTGATTTTTGTTGAACTTGAATCTTTCTAAAAAAAATTGGAGAAAGGCCTCAAAAAGGATGTTTAGACATTTGGAGACGTTCGGACTGAATATTTCAAAAAAAAGCATCGGTGGAGATTTTTGTTTTGTGAAATGTTAAAATAGATTAACTTAACTCAAGATCGATCCCTCAAAAAATGGAAGTAGGGATTTTTGCTGATCGCCATCGACATCCCTTTTTGCCGACCTGAGAAACACAACTTCTGTTTTTTCCTCCATTGTTCTGGTCGTATAGAGAGAGGATGTGTGTGAGATTTATGAGGACACGGATCGTCGGGTTGACACAGATCGTGAGGGGTTGATGCGGATCGCTGGCAAAGGTCACGTGGATTGCCAACTTGGCATTTGTTTGGATGGACATGATTAAAGCTTTGGTTTTGAAAATGAATGGTTCAAATTTAGTTGATGCAGAAAATGTAATTTGTGGGCGTGCTGCTAGATGAGGGATCATTTCCCAAAGCCCCCGTGTCATCATTGTCCTCCGAAGGCTCCCACATCTGGAGAGAGCCCATGTACCGAGTTTGGTAGAGATAGCCCGCTTGGTCTGCTGCACATGCACGCCTCCTCCCCCTACCACAAAACATGGTGGGCCCGTGCGTCAAATAGATGCAATTTGCTGCATTGATGTTGAGTGTGGGTGCATCGTGCATTTTGAATATGGGTGCCTTTAGCATGTGAGTCCATCTTTGCTGCATGTGGGTGCCTTTAGTATGGGTACCTTTAGGGTTCATCATTTGCTTCCATAGTGAGGTAAGTTGGTGGGCCCTCTGTGTAGAGAGGAAGTTGGGTGAAATTAATTTGTGTAAGTTGGTGGGCCCCCATGTAGAGAGGAAAGTGAGGTGAGTTTGTGTCCAGTGCATTGACCGATGAGGCATTTGTGTTATTAATTACAGCAACAATGAATTTCTCAACAATCAATCCGAAGTGACCTTGGGGTTTTCCAATGTATTCCCCTCCAAAACAAAAAGTTTCTCCCTATTTTTTTCCACAAACCTTCATCCTAGCCATCGATTTCTCAAGATTAACTCTCAGCCGTCTTTCTATCAACCCCTTTGTCCTCGTCAGCTTGTCCTAGTCAGCCCTAGGATTCAAAAATCGCTGTCAAATGTATAATAGATTTATGTTTTTATGTTTCTGTTTTGGTTTTTCATAGGCTTCAAGGCTGCTGTTGGTTTGACCTTTTCTAAGTTTCATTTTGTTGGTTGTATGTCTTGCTTAGTTAATATACTAAAGTCTGCTCTGTCATCCTATCTGTTAAATTACTTGTTGGATGTATGTTCCTTTCTCCTGTTTCAGTTACATGTGAATTTCTCTCATTTAACTTATTAGTCGACTGCGAACTTTCGTAGCCAACTAACTTTGTTTTTCCACTTTTTGTGGATGACAAAGGGGGAGAACATGAGGCATATATTCAGGGGGAGTAATCTTAATACTATATCTCTTAATTGTTTGTCATCATCAAAAAGGGGGAGAATGTTGGAACTTGGTATATTCCATCTTCTATTCCATATGTTTTTGATGTGACAATCAATATATTATTGTTACTAACTCTATCTATGCAGATGTACAAACATAAAGCCTATTCTGTTCACATTATGTATATAATCACTTTATAAGAACTCTCTGCGAAAGAAGCTTCGCAACTCATATTAAGTTCGGATGACATATCTTCGGAATGATGTAATTTTTATTTTTAGATAGCTTCAGGGTCTTGGCTATAACATATCATATATCCCTAAGCTCCAAATTACATTATCTTCCAACCCAGTTGATCCTAAGTCAAAATTCCCATTTTTTATATTTAGTCGACTAGGATTTTTCGTAGTCGACTAAGAAAAGTTTCTTTGACTTTTGACCGGAAAATTCCTGAGAAGGATCTATTCGTTGACTGATCCACGTCAGCATCTTCAAATAGTCAGTTTATGATCGTTTCAAAATTAGTCGACCTACATTTTTTCGTAGTCGCCGATTTTTTTGACCGTTTGCATCATAACTTTCTGGACAGTTTCTATCCGTTGATACTTCCCCCATAACTGATTCTGAGCACTATAAAAGGAGGGGTACCCCCTCTCTTTTCATTCACTACTTTTCCTCTTCTTTTGTTTTCATTTGTGGAAATTAAGGATTTAATTCTCTTGGGAAAAGTTGCTTATTGTTTTCATTTGTAAGAAGAAATTCTGATCTCTTTCTTCATTTGAGAACTAAAGAACTTCAAGGGTGTTTCGCAATTCCACATCTAGAAACATTGAAGTTCTCATTTTTAACACATCCTTTGAATTCATTATTGAAATTCATACCAAGGCTATATGTGTTTTCTTATCTCATTATTTCTTTAACAAAGTTTGAATCTCTAGTTGTAGAGATTGTACAAAGTTTGGGACACGAGGAGTGTCGCCAATTTTGTAAGTTTGTGCTTGCAGGGCAAGAGATTATAGTGTATTGAAAATCTCTACGAGGAGTAGATGACTGGAGTAGGATCAAAAGGATCCGAATCAGGATACATCTTTGTGTTTGTGATTGGTTTATTTTCAATACTTGTCATTTAATTTTTGTTCCATCTTTGCAAATTTTAGTAACGTTTTATTTGAAACAAGTTTTTATAATACACTATTCAACCCCCCTTCTAGTGTATTTGTGTATACAGGCGATCGTACATGTTATGCATTAGAGAAGGAAATCGTCATCTATAAAAGGAGGAGAAGATGACAACTACAAAAGGGTTCAGACACCAGAGGTATAGAATACTAGGTACTCTGACAAACTCATTCTTTCTACGCTTATATTTCTTTTTCCAAAAGCTTGAGGTAACTGAATCAAGATGATCTCCCTTGGGTCGATCTTGACAGTCATGAGCCTTTCTTAAGTCATTACTAACTTTAGCATCGGATGGGATTTGGGTCGGAACCCAGATCCGACCCCTAACGATTGTTTGTGGTGTATATGTCATTCGAGGCACGACCCACCTGAAAGGTCAAACGGTCGTCATATTTGACTATGAAATTGGTCGAGCTCGGTCAAGCTCCAACCCGAAGCTCGAAAGCCCAGCTGATGTTGGACGTGGTGTGATTTGGGGATTAGGGGATTTGGTGGGGAATTTTAGGGTTTCGGTAGAAGATTTGGGAATGAATAAGATAAATTAGGGTTCTTGGCTTCGCACCAATGATTCCAAGGCTTCGCGCCCAGGAAGAGGGGACATGTCATAGGTGGGGGAGACCTTTCATAGGTTTGGATAAATTTCTCTTTTCATTCATTCATTTTTTGATCAAAATAACAAGTCTAGTGGCCTTTATATAGGGTTACAACCCAACCCTTCTTCTAGCCCAGCCAATGTGGGACTAAACTCACTAAAAGACCAAAACTCATAAACACTCAAAATTAACTAAATACTCAAACTAAAAACTAAAATAAAATTACAAATTCTGATCCCTATCATAAAATTACAAATTCTGATCCTTATCATTCTCCTCTGCTTGAGAACTTCACCTCCTGGTGAAGGTAGGCAGAAGTAGCACACCTGCACAGAAATATGTAATCATCAGAAGTTGGAAAAGACGCACCCACGAACTCTAAAGTGTATCATGATGTAGATGGGTAGAAGCAAGTCCTTTAACACCAGCCTTCTTCGAGCCTAGTTCCACCAACCGAGGGTCCCACATCAACAGCTGACGAGGCTCCACCTCATCGAAGTAGACCAGGTCAGCCCCGATTACTGTTGACCAGAACCCAGTTGTCAATAGTTGGTGTCACCTGTGGGAAACCACAAGAGTCAACATCCACATCATCTACTCACTCTAACGATGTCTGTAATGACCACTTTTCGTTGTACTTTGTTCGTGCACATGCTTTTGACCGTGCACGTGTTTATTTTAGACTTTATTTGATTGTGAACACTTTTGTGTGATATGTCGTTGTGAACGTCTCTGAGAGTATTAAATAGTGGCACTATCTTGGAACGACACTTCTCGAGTCGTTTTCCCACAATTTAACCTTACTTGATGAGACGTGACGATTTTCACTTTTGACGGGAGACGTTTCTATTTTTAGTTTCGTCGTCCGACGTCAAAATTGAGATCCGTCCCCTTAGTTAGCTCACTTTCGTCATCACGATCACCACGATATTTATTTTATAATTTTTGGAGTTCATTTGACCACTTTTATATTTTTAACAGGTTTTATAATATTTTTAATAATTAATTTTTAAATTATTTTCGGCCAAATAAAATTTATTTGAGCTTTAAACGTATTAAAGAATTTTTGAGCCAATTTCCAGCTCATTTGGACCAGGTCAAATCCTTGGGTGAGTTGGAGAAGTTGAATTTCAAATTTTAAATATTTTTGAACTTCCAATCCTATTAGATTTAGCCCTAGACCAAGTCAACCCATCTACACTATATAAACAACCCCTAGGAAGACCTATTTTCGCAAGAAATTAACCCTAGCCTCTTCCAAAACCCAAATTTGTCGTTGCGACGATTCATCGCAACGTTGCGACGAACAGCTGCCGCACCGACCGAGAAAACCAAGCCAAATCCCCTGCTCCGACCGCTAGCCATCCCCGCTCACGCTCCGCTCCGCATCGCAGCACAGCCGCCCCTCCATTCAACCACTCCGACCGAGAGAAGCCCTCGGTCTGACCGAGGGCTTGGCCCGCATCCCCGCTCCGCATCGACCCCGCACCGTCGCCCGCTCTGTCGCCCGCATCACCCCGTGTCTGACCGAGGCGCCTGCTCGCATCGCAGCTCGCCGCTCCGTTGCAACGTTGCAAACGTTGCAACGACCCGCTCCAAGCGCCCGACCGGCCCGATCTCCTGCACCGACCGAAGGAAGCCCCCGCACCGCTGCTGCGACCGACCCCCGCTGCTACACAGCCCCGTTCCCCCGCGTCTGACCGAGCCAAGTCCCCACATTGGCTGTGTACAACCGAGAGCCATTCGTCGCAACCCCACACCCGTCGCACCACTTGCCTCCATGGGCCCCCCAAGTTCTCCAGAGGTATTGTGGGTCCCCCAAAGGTCCCTAGGACTACTGTGGGCCCCACCTAAGTACGTTCTCTTCAATGACTTTCCGCGTACGACGTTGCGACACGTCGTAGCCCGTCGTCGCACGTGCTAGCTTTGGAATCTGGAATCGTCGCTCCGGTTGATTGCTCTGAAACTTCCAGCGAGGAATCTAATTGGAATCTGGACTTGGAGCGCAATATTATTATTCCAACCCCCGGCGTCGCTACCCGACGTCGGTGTAGCTTTCGCGTCGTGTTGAGGTAACGCTTTGCACCCCTAGGACCCCCCAACCCAATTGCATGCTAACCAAGACTAAAAATCAGTATTTTTAAAGTATTTTAAATGTTTTAGCAATCACTAATCAAGATTAATAAAACGGATGTAGGCCGGTGGACTTGTGCACGTAGGAATTGTGACTTTGGACTCGTTGGACGGTGTCTCTCTGACGAGATACTTGTAGGAAAGTGAAACTTGCCAACTCTTGCTTAGGGCCATGTTTTAGGCCACTTCCTTGTTTTTAGCGTAAAAGAGACTAGTCAGTGAAATGATAGCTGGCTAGACGCCTACTTGATCTAGTTTGACAACGAAACTAGATCCGTCACCTAATTGATCTAGCTTGACAACGAAGCTAGATCCAACCCTTAAAACTTGTTGTTCATGCATACTAAACTGTCACGTTTACTTTCCTTACCTATACGCCTTACTACTTGTCTTGTCATGTCATCCATGCATTGAATGTCGCATTCGTAGCACACGCTACAATACTTGTACTTGTACTTCATTGTCTGGCTAGGTGCACCCCTAGACCAATAAGATAAAACACTTCCTGGCTCGTGTTCCAGAAGCAAGCATTCCCGTTCGGGGGTAAGGCCCTGGCTCGACACACGTGGAGGGGTAGGGATAAACGATCACTTGAGCTTAGGTGTTGGCCCGCGCAACCACTCTAGCCAAAAGGCGGAATCTCTGTGCACAAGGTGCTTACTTTCCTTGTCTTGTACTTGTCTTGTGAATGATTCATGTAATACTTGTCATCCATGCCATGCCATGCTCGTACTTTACTTTACCTGTTGCACTCATTACTTTAACTGCCATGTCATTGCATCATGCTAGAACTGCTAGGTTGCTTTACTTTTACCTACTTTAAGTTTCCTTGCACAAGTCTTCCAAACTTGCTGACATGTGCCCCTTGCTCTTTTGGGTGTCACATGTTAGACCCTGAGCTAGAGACAGTTGTTGAGGACGAGGTGGTTGCTGACACTGAGCCTACGTACGTCGAGGAGTTCGTGGACACCGGAGACCAGTTTTAGAGACTGTTGGCGTTGCTTTTGCTTTAGGTTGCTGTTAGATGTCGGTGCTTGCACCATTACTTTCTTTCTGTACTTTGTACTTTTGTTGGCCATGCTGGGGCCTCTTTTAGACTCTTTTCTTTTAGCCTGGTGGCTTTTTCTGTGATGTTGAGATTTATTATTATGGATATTCTGAGATGTTTCTTTTGTCTCTTTTGTTATTATTATCTTTGTTTCGTTTCGCGTTGCAAGGACCTGCAGTTTAAATTTGATTGACGCTTATCGGACTTGCAGCTTTGTAGCTTCAAGTCTGAGCGGACCTTCTCACGCTTCGCCTCCACGTTTTTGGGAAGCGGGGCATGACAGGTTTTGTTGGTGGCCCATGCAGGTCTAATCTTGCAATTGCGAATTAACGAAACAACGATAATAACGGAATGTCCATTAAATAAATTACAACATCTAAGTCATTAAGCTATGGAGTCTAAATTTTTGTTCGTTTTCTATGTCGTTAGATGGCGAGAAGACGACAGACCCGAGTTGTTGGCGGACCTACTCTGAAGACTTGCTATTTTTGTGGCAAGACCGGGCACATCAAGAAGCAGTGCAGAATATTTCTAGGCCGGTGTTTGAGTTGTGGTGCTGCTACTCATTCAGCGAAGGATTGTCGGCATGCAAATCAATTGCGGAAAGCATCGGAGGGAATTCCGCAGCAGGAAGCACCAGTAACCGGGCCAAGTCGGAAGGTGTGCCATCATTGTAGCAAGATTGGTCATGAGAAGAAACAGTGTAGGAAGAGGCTGGGCCAGTGCCTGATTTGTGGAGATCCTACTCATACTATGAAGGAGTGCCCGAAGTCTAAATAGCCATGGAAGGAACCAATCGCTGCACAGCCGTTACAGCAGAAAGCACCTGTGCCTACCAGTCGTGGACCAGCCCTCGTTCCACAGAAGCAGGCTTTTCAGCAGGCCATGCAGCCAAGGGAGCAGGCTTATCCGATGACGGCAGTGGAGAGCGAGACTGTGGATGAGGTTATCGCAGGTAACTCTCGACCTAGTTGTTTCTTCCCTTAGTTAGTCCTGACTTGTTAATTTATGCTTGCATATGATTGTTTGCAAAAATAGGGTTGATTGTTAGACTGGTAATTAGATTCATTGCTGAGAATTGATTTAATCGTCATAAGAGTTACCTTAGTGGTCCTTGTCTACCCCTGACCATATCAGACTTCTAGAATTCCTTTAGTCGTTCGCTTGGGATCATCGATTCCGGACCGAGCTGAGCGCATTTCATTACCACCTAGCTCCCTTAGAAAGACCTAGCGCTAAATTTCTTAAGCTTTAGTTGGGCGACCGTAGGAGTTTTCCCGTAGGTATCCTGGGCCATATCCTAGGCGTATGTATGTTTTGAACATCTGACCGCTTTCCTTGCCTCGATTCCCGAGATCGCCTCATGACAATCGTCGTCAATTTTCAAATCTCTCCATCACAAATCTTGAATCTTCTGAAAGTATTTTCTTTTTGATTTCCTCTTTCCCTAAGTTTTAAATTTGTTCAAATTTTAATATGTATATATACTTATACTTCATGCTCCTCGTTGATTTAAATTTTTAAAACTTTTGTCGAAATTTTTGAATAATAGTTTATAATGCTTCTTCCGCCTACACTTTCGTATCTATGAAAATACATTTTCCTTTCATATACTAATTTTATTCTGAACCGTACTTTTATTCAACTTGTAATTTTCCCTTCTAATTTACGCCATTCATATACCTTCCAATCACATGGGATTTCAGCTTTCAGCAAGTCGATTTTATGCTCATCGTTGTCCCTATTTTAGACTTTTGTAAAAAAAGTACTATTTCATAACCACTTCCTGATTTAGACCCCACACGAATTGATTTTAAAGACTTACTATCAATTTTGATATTTTTACGACCAAGTTATTATTATTATCTTTCCACTCACCCTATGTGCTTTTAGAAAAATTTCGAGACTAAAATGAATTTCAATTACTTTTATCCGTACCAGGTTCGTTGTGCTCGTATGCTAAGAGTTTTGTGTAAACCAGTTTTAATTTTTTTTGCACATCCTGGTTCCTCTAAAAGTAGTTCCATTATTGATCATTTTAAATTTTCTTTCCATTGCTTAAAGATTTTGAAAGCGTTTAACACGAGCTTAAATCCTTCAGTTACTTTAATTTCATTTCCAAAATTTTGCCAAAAATTATATTAAATTACCGTCGTATAATATTTTCTAAACCACGCCCTTAATATTCGTGTGAATGATTTTACTTCCTTTTGTAATGATTTTTTTAAACCAATAGACCATTTTCTCTTATTATGAATATCCGACTCAAACTTATTTAGAAACAACACGTTTTATCGATCTCCAAATATTTCTTACCAGACGAGGATTACAACTTTTGAAGTACGACAGTTTTCAAATTTTGCGTATTCCAGCTTATGACATTCTATTTCGCCATCCCATATAAGTATCGCTACATCTCCCTTTCCCCTACCCAAGCATTCACGATTGATTCGTTGTTCCACCTACCCAAGCTGTCTTTCTTTTAGTCGTCCCATCGGAATTCATGCTCACCGATCCTTCCCTCGTCATGCTTTCGACCTCCCCCCTACTGCTTAGGCTTTAGTGCACGTCAATGCCTGTGACGACCCTAAGTTGTTAGTAGGCCCTTGGACCTTGTGATGTTGTCGTAGTGCACGTACCTAAGTTGTGTACGTGGGCTTGAATGAGTGTACTCTCCCATGGTATATTAATGGTTGCTTATTATGTGTTATATATACTCGGAGTTATTCATGAGGTGTGAAGTTGGTTGCATGATAGTAGTTATAGTTTGGTATGTGGGTAGCTATACCATACTGGAGATGCCTGTGTATATGAGATTTAGTGTGGGAGTACCTAATAGGGTGCATGTAATTAGGAGATACTTATAATGGTTGAAGCAATATGCTGGTAAAGCTATGTGTATGCTAGGTGTGATAATAATAATAGGTGTTGGTACAGTAGTTATAGGTAGTAGGCTATGGTGTGAATATATATGTTCCACGTGGGTGACTATACGATGAATGCGTAGGTATTAAGGAGTGTATTATAAATATGCGTGTGATGATGTCTGTGTTATTATTATAGTATATAGAGTGATTGAACTATGTGAGTATTACTTGACTAAACATTAAGTGTGATTGACTTATGGTATGGATATGGTTGTATTGGTAGACGTATAAATATTGGAGTGGTATTGGTATAGGTATAAATGCCGCGTTACGTATATAGAATATTCTGATATGTGTATTGAGTCCCACTCAAGCTTGAGTGGGTATACTCTAAGTATATTGATGTGTATGTCTGAAGTTTGAATATAGCGATGTTTGATGTATGTATAATGATAGAAGTGTTTGTGCCTGGTTGTGTTACACACATGATTGTGGGTCGCTACACCAGTATATAGTTATAGGTGTTGGTCTTGTGGTATAGTTAACTACTAAGGACTTGCTCGTGTGAACGTATGTGTACTAGCTAAAATTAGGTGTGTAAGTGTGCTAGTTATATAATGATATGATTGGAATACGTGAATGAAAAGTTAGCGTGTATGGGTGTGCACCATGCACGGGTAAGTATGTGCTTAGTTATAGGTATTGATGACTATGGCATATGTGGCGTGTCGTAAATATAGTTATAGGACCGTACGTAATGTGAATGTATGGTGAAATATTTGAATGCATTTGAATGACTATATATATTATGAAGCTATAGTAGAGGTGAATATATATATTAAATATAGTGAAGCTTGATTTAAAATGGTATGGAGTGACTACATGTGTTGAGATGTTTGGTATTGGATAAATATTAGGGAGTTGTATACCCATATTGGTTGTGCATAGGTAGCTATCCATATGTAAAGTAATGATTGTATTTGCTAAGTGTGAGACTATCCTTATATGAGTATCTGAAATATTGTTTTGTGTTTATGTAAGTAGTAGTTATATAAGGGATGTATGCTTATATATATGATTGAAATACATGTATGAAATTGACTGACTATAATAGGTATAAGTATATGACGTATGTGAATGTATCTATATGCGTGTTGGTAGTGATAATGTTTGACTACCTAGTGCATATATAAGCACTTGTAATAGCTATACCTGGTTTGAAATATAATGTGACTTGATTGGGGTAGTTATTAGAGCGACTAGATATATTAGAAAGTCCGAGGACGGACTTTATTCTAAGGTGGGGAGGATGTAACGACCACTTTTCGTTGTACTTTGTTTGTGCACGTGCTTTTGACCGTGCACGTGTTTATTTTAGACTTTATTTGATTGTCAACACTTTTGTGTGATATGCCGTTGTGAACGTCTCTGAGAGTATTAAATAGTGGCACTATCTTGGAACAACACTTCTTGAGTCGTTTTCCCACAATTTAACCTTACTTGATGAGACGTGACGATTTTCACTTTTGACGGGAGACGTTTCTATTTTTAGTTACGTCGTCCGACGTTAAAATTGAGATCCGTCCTCTTAGTTAGCTCACTTTCGTCATCACGATCACCATGATATTTATTTTATAATTTTTGGAGTTCATTTGACCACTTTTACATTTTTAACAGGTTTTATAATATTTTTAATAATTAATTTTTAAATTATTTTCGGCCAAATAAAATTTATTTGAGCTTTAAACGTATTAAAGAATTTTTGAGCCAATTTCCAGCTCATTTGGACCAGGTCAAATCCTTGGGTGAGTTGGAGAAGTTGAATTTCAAATTTTAAATATTTTTGAACTTCCAATCCTATTAGATTTAGCCCTAGACCAAGTCAACCCATCTACACTATATAAACAACCCCTAGGAAGACCTATTTTCGCAAGAAATTAACCCTAGCCTCTTCCAAAACCCAAATTTGTCGTTGCAACGATTCGTCGCAACGTTGCGACGAACAGCTGCCGCACAGACCGAGAAAACCAAGCCAAATCCCCCGCTCCGACCGCTAGCCATCTCCGCTCACGCTCCGCTCCGCATCGCAGCACAGCCGCCCCTCCATTCAACCGCTCCGACCGAGAGAAGCCCTCGGTCTGACCGAGGGCTTGGCCCGCATCCCCGCTCCGCATCGACCCCGCACCGTCGCCCGCTCTGTCGCCCGCATCACCCCGTGTCTGACCGAGGTGCCTGCTCGCATCGCAGCTCGCCGCTCCGTTGCAACGTTGCAACGACCCGCTCCAAGCGCCCGACCGGCCCGATCTCCCGCACCGACCGAAGGAAGCCCCCGCACCGCTGCTGCGACCGACCCCCGCTGCTGCACAACCCCGTTCCCCCGCGTCTGACCGAGCCAAGTCCCCGCATTGGCTGTGTACGACCAAGAGCCATTCGTCGCAACCCCGCACCCGTCGCACCACTTGCCTCCGTGGGCCCCCCAAGTTCTCCAGAGGTATTGTGGGTCCCCCAAAGGTCCCTAGGACTACTGTGGGCCCCACCTAAGTACGTTCTCTTCGACGACTTGTCGCGTACGACGTTGCGACACGTCGTAGCCCGTTGTCGCACGTGCTAGCTTTGGAATCTGGAATCGTCGCTCCGGTTGATTGCTCTGAAACTTCCAGCGAGGAATCTAATTGGAATCTGGACTTGGAGCGTGATATTATTATTCCAACCCCCGGCGTCGCTACCCGACGCCGGTGTAGCTTTCGCGTCGTGTTGAGGTAACGCTTTGCACCCCTAGGACCCCCCAACCCAATTGCATGCTAACCAAGACTAAAAATCAGTATTTTTAAAGTATTTTAAATGTTTTAGCAATCACTAATCAAGATTAATAAAACGGATTGTAGGCCGGTGGACTTATGCACGTAGGAATTGTGACTTTGGACTCGTTAGACGGTGTCTCTCTGACGAGATACTTGCAGGCAAGTGAAACTTGCCAACTCTTGCTTAGGGCCATGTTTTAGGCCACTTCCTTGTTTTTAGCGTAAAAGAGACTAGTCAGTGAAATGATAGCTGGCTAGACGCCTACTTGATCTAGTTTGACAACGAAACTAGATCCGTCACCTAATTGATCTAGCTTGACAACGAAGCTAGATCCAACCATTAAAACTTGTTGTTCATGCATACTAAAATGTCACGTTTACTTTCCTTACCTGTACGCCTTACTACTTTTCTTGTCTTGTCATCCATGCATTGAATGTCGCATTCGTAGCACACACTACAATACTTGTACTTGTACTTCCTTGTCTGGCTAGGTGCACCCCTAGACCAACAAGATAAAAAACTTCCTGGCTCGTGTTCCAGAAGCGAGCATTCCCATTCGGGGGTAAGGCCCTGGCTCGACACACGTGAAGGGGTAGGGATAAACGATCACTTGAGCTTAGGAGTTGGCCCGCGCAGCCACTCTAGCCAAAAGGCGGAATCTCTGTGCACGAGGTGCTTACTTTCCTTGTCTTGTACTTGTCTTGTGAATGATTCATGTAATACTTGTCATCCATGCCATGCCATGCTCGTACTTTACTTTACCTGTTGCACTCATTACTTTAACTGCCATGTCATTGCATCATGCTAGAACTGCTAGGTTGCTTTACTTTTACCTACTTTAAGTTTCCTTGCACAAGTCTTCCAGACTTGCTGACATGTGCCCCTTGCTCTTTTGGGTGTCACATGTTAGACCCTGAGCCAGAGACAGTTGTTGAGGACGAGGTGGTTGCTGACACTGAGCCTACGTACGTCGAGGAGTTCGTGGACACCGGAGACCAGTTTTAGAGACTGTTGGCGTTGCTTTTGCTTTAGGTTGCTGTTAGATGTCGGTGCTTGCACCATTACTTTGTTTCTGTACTTTGTACTTTTGTTGGCCATGCTGGGGCCTCTTTTAGACTCTTTTATTTTAGCCTGGTGGCTTTTTCTGTGATGTTGAGATTTATTATTATGGATATTCTGAGATGTTTCTTTTGTCTCTTTCGTTATTATTATCTTTGTTTCGTTTCGCATTGCAAGGACCTGCAGTTTAAATTTGATTGACGCTTATCGGACTTGCAGCTTTGTAGCTTCAAGTCTGAGCGGACCTTCTCACGCTTCGCCTCCACGTTTTTGGGAAGCGGGGCGTGACAATGTCAACTCACACAACAAGTCGGGAGACAGATAGGCAAGTCCCTCCTTATGAGAACGTCTCAGCTTTTTCCAATACCGATGTCCTTGACATGATACTGGGAGGTCACCACATTTGGAGTTGTCTACCTTTCTTCAGAGTTCGTATGCTGGGAGGGTGATGACCATCGCAGTGAGAAAGAAGCGCCCGAAGGACTTGACACCCCCAATATTTTTTTCTGATGAAGATTTGGAAGGTGTGGAGCTGTTGTATGACTTTGCCATTGTCATGGGCGCCATCATCGACACGGTGGTAGTGAAAAGATTACTCGTTTACACGGGGAGTTCGTGCGACATGCTTTTCTTTAATGATGATTAGCGACACAATGCATAACTTCTTGATCTTCAGCTCCTCGGGGTTGGATGGATGTTATCTTGAGTCTTCTTTCTTGATCCCTTCCTTCGATTCTTTGTCGAACCTCTTTGCTAGGGCAGCCATCTCACATTCCCCTTCATGCTTAGAATTCGTGAACAATAGTTTCTCCGTAGGGCTTAGGAGCACATCCTCCAACACTGTTTCTTTGTTCACTTCCTCTAGAAGGTCAACGTGGTCGCAATGATCATCCTCCATAAACTCTCTCATGCCTCTCTGAAGGTCGAACTCCACCTTCTCTTTCCTGACATTGAGGGACATCTTCCATCCATTCACATCAATTAGTACCCCTACGGTGGACAAGAATGGACGACCTAAGATTATGGGTATGCGGGCATCCTCCGGCATGTCCATGATCCCGAAATCACATAGAACCATGATATCTCCAACTTTAATTGACACGTCTTTGAGGATCCCTACGGGGTACTTTATTGATTTATCGACGAGATGTACAGTCATCCTAATGGGTTTTGGTGCTCCCATCCCGAGCCTCTCGCTTATGGCCAATGCATCAATCTTACGCTTGCCCATGGGTCCCATAGCGATCTCTCAATTGTGGTGTTCCCCACATCGTAAGGGATGGAAAAGCTTCCCGGATCTTCAAGTTTTTCTACCATCTTTCTTTGGAGAATGGCACTACATTCCATTGACAACACGACCTTCTCCCTTCTTCCCCTTGTGGTTATGAGCTCTTTCAGAAACTTGGCATATGATGGAATCTCCGAGAGTGCATCAAGAAACGGGATTGTGATGTGTAATTGCTTAAACCTTCCCTTATTACTCCTCCAACTTTGCTTTCGCCAACCTCTATGGGAATGGCACCTTCGAAATCTAGAGTCTTGCATGTTCCCTTGAGGTTTCTTGATCAAACTTTCCGCTTCTTTCTCTCCATAGTCGGTGGTGCTATCTTGTCATCCCTCTCAATCTCATCTCAACACGGATGTCCACTTTAACTATAGGCTACCTCGCATTAGCTACTGGCATGATAGGGTCTTTCGTTTGATTACCACTCCTTGTGGTGATAGAGTTAACATGTCCTCGTGGACTGAGCTCTAGTTGCCTTGGTATTTGTCATTGTGGCCTATTTAGCTATGCCACCTGTGCAACTTATGGACTTTGGGCCCGTGATGAGTTGTTGGATGGATGACTAAATATAATTGTTCTTTTGTCCCTGCATCAAGATATAACTCTCAATCAGTTTTTTCCAGATTTGATTTAATAGGGGAGGGGGTGGTTGTTGGTTAGGAGTTTGAAAATTTTACGGGATTGCATATGGTTGTTGCAGCGGGAACGATGCTTGTGGATGTAATCTTCAACTCCTATATGAGAATTTTGGGTGGTTATTCCACCCCTGGTTGAACGTGTTCGAGTAGGGATTGTTGGGCTATCTTGGGTTGTTCCCGTTAAGAGCATTAGCTTGCTCTATGGCCATTCCTGGTGGCGTGGCAATGGTACATGTGCATTCTTCTCCTAGATGTTCTTGCACACCACACACTTCACAAAATACCACCGTATGTGGATTAGCAGCACCTAGTCCCAACCTAGATAGTTGTTTTGTTAATGCATCGAATTTAGCAAAGAGCATGTATACTTTGTTCATACTTACCTCCCATCTTGGGGTAGCTCCATAAGTAGTTGTTGGTGACCATGTCTTCCAACAATTTCTTGGCTTCTTCGGGAATTTTACTCATGGTTGTCGCATTAGCGGTGGCATCGGTACTCATCTTCACTTCTAGTGAGAGTCTGTTGTAGAATGACTGGATGAGGAGCCAGTCTGGCACTCCGTGATGTGGGCAGTTTCGTTGCATATCTTTTAACCTTTCTAACGCTTCGTACAACGACTCTTGGTCAAGCTGGGTGAATGATTTGATCTCATTACGCATCTTCACGGTCTTCTCTGGAGGGAAAAACTTGGTTAGAAACAGACGTGAAACATTATCCCAGGTAGCAAAAGTGTTAGGATCATGGCTTCTAAGGCGGTCCTTAGCCTTATCCCTAAGTAAAAAGGGAAAGAGTCTTAGCCTAATGGCGTCACTGGTGACGCCATTTATTTGAGTGTATCCATCTTCTGAAGAAAGATATTCAAGTGGTCTTTGGGATTCACCATCGGTGTTACTCCAAATTGATCCTACTGAATGAAACTTATCAATGACAGCTTCAATTCGAAATTGTTAGGCTCCACCGATGGCCTCAATATGCTCGATGTGGACCAATTGAAGGGCATTGAGAAGTCCATGATGTTGGAAACTCACAACTCTTCATAAGGTTTTGATGATACAAACATATTATTCTATGTGTAATAACTTTATCTATGTAGATTTTATAACTCAAACATTGCACATTCAAATAAGTCAATCATCAAAACTACATATTGCAAGAAGCATTCAAAACAAGACGAAGCATAACGATGAAATCTTGTATCTCGTAAAAAGAGATGTAATCTTTATTTTTTGTATTGCATATACTTAGAATGTAAAAGCCTTTATGATTATCTATCTTAGTTCTTTAGGGTCCGTCTTCAAAAAATAAACTAAGTGACCAAATTAGTCGATTAGTCCTTTTTCATAGTCCACTAATTTTATTCATTAATAATTATGAAAATTCCGAAAAATTTCCCAAATCCATTTTAAGGTCATCAGGATCATTATTCAATAATTTCTATGATTTTGGTTTTTAGTAGACTAATGGAAGTTGTTAGACAACCAGTCAGTTATTTAATTAGTTATCCCAACATCTATTTTTAGAAATTTAAATTCCAATTTCCAGAACTACCCACCATGGCTAATCTGACAGTTTCTATCTCTTTTGTGTCAGTCTATGCTAGTTTCTAAATGTCCTTTCATCGAAGGTTTACTTAATAGTCAAATTCCTGATTAGCAGCACAATTAGTCGACCAAGCATATGTATTAGTCGACTAATTCTGACAAAAACAATTCAATTTTTTTTTGAAAATTTAGATAGTTATTAAGCATTCGAAAACTAACTCCTTGGCATTAAAATGTAAGAACCCAGGCTATGAGGAAAACACTAGAAGGGGGTTGTATAGTGTTTATAAAATTTAACTAAGAAATTACCCCTAATTAAAATCCTAATCCAACAAAGTTGCGGAAATAAGAATTAACAACAATGAATAATGCAAACAATAAGATGTTTCAAGGGTTCGGATTACCCCAGTCAAACCCGTCTTATCGGTAATCCTACGTCTCTTCCACCCGGATACCTCCGGATACTCAAGTTAGAACCCTAACTTGAGATTTCCTTTAAATCCATTTGTAGCAACCCTACAAGTGTAATCGAACGACAATTGATGTCCTTGAATCCCACAACTTGTGATCAAGCAAACCACTCTCACAAACCGAGAGTAAATTCAAATAACGAAAGTTATGAAATTATAAAATACACTTACAATTCACCTAAACCATGACGTAGAACTTGAAAGAGCAAAGTAAAGTGAGTGTTGATCTCTTCCAAGAAGAGAGTGAAGCCCTTTCTCTTGTCACCACCAAATGTCTATAAAATATCAACTTTGATTCTAGATTAGAGAGCAAGAGAGAATGAGATTATAGGGCTTAGAGAGAATGAGAGCATGAGAGCTTGGAGATGAATTCTCGAGTTGCTAAGAGAATTACTAAGTGGCTCCAATGGAACAGTAGAAGCCCCTCTTAAAGGTTCTCCAAAACACCCAAACAGAATACCCAAAACCCCCTTTGAAATCCGCGTGGAAAAGTATAGAATTTACATTACATACAGTCGACTGGTGAGAAAACAACAGTCGATTGCTACACTGTGTTATATGGTAGGTGAGAATTCAAATGGTAACTTACCACGTAGTACAGTCGACTGATGAAGGTTAGATAGACGCCTGAAAACCATCAGGCGACTGAGAAACCTTCTGCAGGTGACCGATGCGTAAGTTATGAAAACAAAGAATACTGGGTAAACAAAGACATGCGACTGATATGGAATCCACAGGCGCCTGTGGCATGGGCAGGTGACTAGGAACCCAACTTCAGTCATCTATTGCAAAAATGTGTAACTTGCCAAAAATCAAAGTTCTGGTCACATGTTAGACATGTGACTGTAGAAGCATGTACAGGCATGTGTGCCATTGGCAGACGCCTGTAAATCCTTCTTACATCGCCTGCAGGGGCTAGTGCGAAAGTTGATAAAACATAAAAAGTTTGGACAAGATGAGACAGGCGACTGACTAACATGTTACATGCACTTGACACTAGACATGTGTATGTACTTAGTACAACAGTCGCCTGATGAAAATTAAGAACTGAAAGCCCTAAAATCAAGTCAAACAGAGTGTGCATAATAGACGCCTGTTGAACAATTCACAGTCAACTGTTTGGAGACAAGCACCTATAAATTGAACTAACGTCGCCTATTGGAAGTCTAAATTGCACAACTTAGAATAAAAGAAGTTGGAAACCTAGGAATTGATTTTTATTGACTTCCTAGGCTAGAATGAGTGAAGTGTGTGAGCTCCAACAATAATCTACCTCAAAACTACATTCTAATGAGAAAGAAAAGAGAATAAAAAAGATTACATTTGATTTAGCTTCTCTTCTTTCTCTTGAATGATCTTGAAGTCTTCTTAAAGTCTTTGAAGCTTCATTCTTTAATATTGATCACCCAATCTTCAAATTTGAGCTTTGATTGATCTTCATGGTCATCCATTGCTATTTTATCGTCATGATAAGCTTAGGCAATAGATTAACTGCATGGAGGGGATTAGTCACAAGTATTTATGTTTGCTCATCATCAAAACCAAGTAGGGAGAAGTCCAATACTCAACATTCTCCCCCTTTTTGATGATGGCAAACAAACATAAAAAAAGATAAATAATTGTGCTTAAGAATACATACTCCTCTTTCATAGATGTCAATCAAGTTAGACAATTAATATATGGATATCTAATGATCAAATTAAAGCAATAGTATGATATACACGAATGAAATGAATTCAAGTATTGGAATTTAGGATTGTTGAATCCAAATTCATTATATCTTACTCCCCCTGAATCTAAGGCAACTTCAATCTTAGATTCAAGTTTAGCTTCTAAGTAGCACAAAATTATGGTTTGTTTATTTCTCTCCACATATGGCATTATCCAAAAAGGTAGGGGTAGAAAAACAACAACGATAGTGCGAACTAAACTAAAGAACAATCACGTGAGCATAAAGAATGAGATATGTATTTAATGTGATACCAAATGTAAATCGAGAAAGCACGATGGTGTATCACACAAATACGTATCAAAACTCTTCAAAAATAAGTTGACTAGAGGAATAGAGGTCCAATAGCAACATGTATTTATGCAATTTATCTCAATATTCAATTAATAGCACAAGAAGAGACAAAATTGCACGACATTCACATGAGAGAGTAATAGAGTCAAACTGAACATCATGTGTGTGTGTGTGTGTGGAAAAGATACATGGAGGGTACAAAAAGATTTCTAACTCCACATACAAAAGTGTACGCAAAAAAACATAACCATCCAATGTGCCACATGCACTATTACTCACAAACAAACATCTATAAATAAAATTATATATCCATCACACATCACAACATCAAACACAGACTCTAAATCCTAACAAAAAATCTAGGTCCTATGGTGAGTAGTCGTCAAGAAGCATCAGTCAAGCTAAGCGACGGTAAAGTCCTCAGGAGCACTCATCTCAACCCGAAAGCCCTGGGTCTCTGGATCTGAAGAAGTCACGACAACAGTAGAAACAAAGTCATCTTGAGGATCATGAGAGGCAGGGTCAGCAGTACCAGCATAAGATGGCTCTGGAATCGGAGAGACGACAGAAGGAGGGACATTAGCATTACCAGAAGCAGTAGGATGGATATCCTGAAAGGGCTGAGCAGCATCCGACTGAAGATAATGTTGAAGGGATGCAGGGAAGGATATTCCATGGTGAATAGATCATAAAGACCAGCTACCTTCTTGTCCAACTCGACAAGAAGGGGATCAGGATAGGGTGCACCGAGGATGAAGGGATCGACGAATTAGCAGTAGGAGCAGCAGACGAAGATGGGCCAGAAGTAGACTGCCTCTTCTTTGCTGCAGTCAGCAAAACCGAAGAAGACTTCTACTTAGTCGATGCATCAAGGAGAGGGCCAAGTGGGACAAACTCAAATGCAGAAAGATCAATGCCAAAATGGCGAAAGACATGAGCAAGGACACATCCATAAGGAATATGGGAAGTGGTGGATGTGATCTTGATAAGGTCCATCCTGTCAAGTATGACACCCTGCACAGTTCACCTCCATCCCTGAGAATATCACATACATGCACTTGAGTAACTCATGGGATGGCTAGTCAGAAGATCCATACTTAGGCGGAATGTTGGACCTGACCATATGGTGGACAGCCCAACCTCTAGGAGTGAACATGGAGGACCTGACTCTAGAAATGAGGATACGAGGGACCTCATGGAACACGTTCCAAAGGACGAACTGATCTAAATCAGCAACAGAAGATATGGAAATGTCAGCTGGTAAGGATCCGGTGCAGGGAATCCTAAGAATAGTCCCTAAAAGCTTGAGGTCAAGCTTGATTGGGGTCCCCTAAACAATGGTGTCTAAAATCCCCGACTCGGTATAGTCACCGCGAATGCGGTTAGCATAGAATAATTTAACGAGCATGGGGTACGGTCTAGGGGAATCAACATGAGAATACGCAGTCATAAGCTGTGATATGTTCTCGGAATTGAAAGCATGATACGAGATGAAACGCTCTTTGAGTAGCTTAACATTGAACATCAAATTATATTTTTCCAAACACGTGTTGTCACGACACATGGGGACATATGCAGCAAGAGCAGGCTACAGAGGAGACTTAGGTGGATTTTGGCATTGTGCTTCAGCTTCGGGGTTAGCCTAGGTTTCAGAAGCATGAGGCTTAACTTGGGGTTCTTCCTCATGGGAAGTGGAGGGCAAAGCTAGGGGCTGAGTCTGAGGTGCTTGTTTGTGCCAACATTTGAGGGGAATCTCCTCACTAGACGAAGACGGTGTAGCGAGATGGGTTTTCCTCGAGGAAATTTATCTCTATGTATGTATACAAACATCTTGGTCAAAATAACAGTAAGCTGTTTGGTAAGAATTTATCTAAGTTAATTATAAAGTAGTCTTTATTAGAACTTAGGTATAGTCCTGAAAATTAATGTGAGGTCAAACATGTATCAAGATGGAGATCTCGATCATGGAGAAGTGTTTGACCGATTGTAGCATAAGTCTAAAAATGTTCTTGGTCGTGGATGTTTTGAGAAATCGATATCGACACATTAGATAGACCATTGTGTCTTAGTCTTCACCATGTAATGATGACGATGATCTCACGGTCGTTTGACTTGGCAAAGTCGAAGACGAGACACATGTGCTCATTGGAGAATGAGTTCACTGAACGATCCAACGAGAGTTATCATATGGTTAATATTGACCAATCTGTCAATGATAACTCTTAGCGATGATAGGCAAGTTGGTCATTTGACTTGAGGTCATTGTACGTACCTGTATGTGAATGGTGTCACCTAGATCACTGATCTAGCCTCGGGAAAGCCCCGTTGTAAGGCCTTTGGTTGGGTAACACTTGAAACGTGCGAGGAAAGTAATGACCATGAAAGGATTCGTCTCTCCCGTCAATGGGGAGTTAGTGTCACAGTGTTAGTTCAATATTTAGTGAAAACTTTGGTCAGAGTATGTTGGAAGAAGTGCAATGTTATTTGACTAAAGATCGATAGAGAGTAACCAAGTTCAAACTAGTAGGGTTGACAATTAACCATACCCTAGACTTGACTAAGCGACATAGTTTTGATGAAAAGACTAAAACTGCGGTATTCATTACGGACACAGTAACGGTGGTCTCGACAATACTCATGTCAATGAGTTAAACACATAATTATGATACTGAAACAAGGACGTCACATGCTGCTAGTGGTCATGTCGTCTCAGGTTTCGAGCCCCACTTGTAGTAGGGTTAGGCTGTAGGGTCTCCCACAGAGTGAGACATTCGTCAAGTAATAGGTAGAATTTAGAGAGAAAATGCATTTGATGCAAGGGACAGAAAACTGCAAAGAGTTTGCAGTTAGCTTGCGGACTCGGGATAAATGATCTTGAGTGCAAGTGGGAGATGTTGAGGGATGTATGCCCTCATTCATTTGTATTTGATGCAAATAGATTTTAATAATAGGTGTGGGAATTATGCATACGATGCAAATGGAATTAAATGTGGCTTAAAATGTTTACGTGTATATTTAATATAATAAATGCGTGTAAAGAGTTACCTGGATGACGGAATCGTCTTAGTCTAAACGCAGGTTCAAACCGCATCAAAATCAGACTCAAAATGAGCCTGAAAACCACAAAGGGGGTACACAAGTCTTTTGGGCTTAACCAGGCAATTTAGGATCGAGCCCATGCCACTTCAAGTGGCTGGGTCGAACCCAGGCACCCTGGTTGTGTACCAGACTGACTGGGCTCGACCCGGGCCGCTTGTCGCTGCAAGCTGCTTGGGTCGAGCCCAGGCCCACTGGGCTCGATCCAGGGGCGGTCTTATGGACTGCCCTTTGTTTTTTGTGGGCTAAGCCTGCTCGTATATTTGCGAGCGTGGCCCACAAGCAGCAGGCGGGGCCCACCCGCTTTGTGCGGGTGGGGCCATGCCCGCCATGCGCTGCATGCGCATGGTGATCATGCGCCAAGCTGGGCTCTTGCGCCAGCTATGTGGCTTACGCTTTAGGCCCCACGGAAAAGGTTCTAAACCTAGAGAATTTATTCCTTCTGGTAGTTGGGTCTGTGCGCAAAGCAGGTGTTTTGGCTCACTTTGGAGCCTCGTTTGAGGGGTCAAACAGACTCGAAAAGGAGTGCTGTTTTTTCCTATGTGTTTACCATTCAACCCACTTCGCAACGGTGTGTGACATCGCTCTTGAATATCTATGGTGGGAGAGATTTAATTGCTTAAACATTGCATTTGCGAAATGCATGTTTTGCACAAAGTAATATCTCTAAATACGTTTAGTCCCACATCGAAAGTGATGAGAAGGGGAGGGGTTGGCCGCCTATATAAATAGGGGCCATATCCCCTCCTTGAAACTTGCAATAAGTCTCCAAATCCGAGAAGCTCCCAAAAATTTTGAGCATGCTCGGATTAAGACTTAAATTAATTATTCCCTCTCTCCCAAAATGCTTCCTTGCTCCTAATCAGGTTCTAACAAAGCCATGAAGGAGTTCGGATTGGATCCGAAGTCTTGACGAAGGATCCACTCAAGGTGAAACTTTCTTCGACGCGTGGTTGGCTCGGCGACAGGGGTGTTGCTCGACTTTAGACGCGGTGTGATTTGAGAAGTGGTTCGACTCGGGACAAGGTGCGGCTTGGGACACGGTTCGGCTTGGAAGAAGCGGTGCGGGGCCAAAGAAATGTTGCTGAAAATGACCCTTCGTATTCTGCAAAAACGAAGTGAAAGGTATGTAGTTTAAATATTCATGTGTTTATAATTGCAAATGTTAGATAGATCAATCCTTAGAGGTTCGTCGGACCCAATCCCGGGATAGTAGAGATCTTGGATAGGGTTTTTTCTTTAGGGCTTAAACTTAAAACTGTTTTAAGTACTAATTTTCCGCTGCTTGTTGATGTGTCCATATTTTCCATGTTTTTATCGCATCATTTCATGTCGTATTTGCCTCCAAACTCCATATTTTCGTATATTATCATGCTTCTAACGCCATATTCGAGTTTTGTATAGCTTTATGGATTTTCAGGAGTTTTGGAGCGAATTGGAGATATTGTGGTACATGGACACATCCGGCACGTTCGAGACGTCATTGGCAAGGCTACATGGGAGTTCTCCGAGGTATGGAAGAAGATCTGAGGATAGAAGGAGTAGAGAGCGAGCCAAGGCTTCAATTCAATTCAGTTTCCCAGGTGACTCGACCGAGTAGCATCAGCTACTTGGCCTAGCTGACATGCAGAAAACACACAGGAAACGGTCTCACCCTACTCGATCGAGCAGACAGCCGACTCGACCCGAGTCACACCAAATAGATGATGATTTTGAGCTTTTTTCAAGGCACCCTAGCTCGACGGAGCAGCAAAGAAACTCGACCGAGCAGCTCACCTACTCGACCCGAGTCGTCAAGAAACAGAGCAGCATTTTGGAGGAAGTTCTGATCTACTGTAGCTCGACCGAGTAGGAGGGAAACTCGACCGAGTAGTCCGTATCACCCAGAAGCAGAAGCAACAGCAAGTGGATCCTGAAGCTGACTCGACCGAGCAGGCTCAGCTACTCGGTCGAGTAGTACGACGCGACCAACTTAGTTGGTGGACCTAAGTGCCCAGATTTTCTGAGATTTTTTGGGATTTCTACCCTATGTATTTAAGCACGTTTTAGCTCTATTTCAGAGAGCAACTTGGGAGAAACTTTTAGTTTAGTTTTAATTAGTGTTTTGAGATCTAGAGAGTTTGTGCCGTTACTATTTTGTGAAGACAAAGCTTGTATTTATTGTTATTTTGTGCAAGGAATTTCACTTTCTTAATTCTCTTTGGATTGCTATTGCTCCACGATGCGTTGCTAATAATTCTCTAAACTCTCTATTGATTTTGATGTTTTCTATCTCTATGATGAATTCCATTGCAACTATTGAATCTTTTATTGATATTTCTATGATGCGTGAGTAGTTCTATCTAGGGCTAATGGATTAACCCATGGATTTTAGGATTTAGATGCAAAGTTAGGTTTTTAGGGTGCGTCGGTATAAAAGAGAAGTATTTTGGTTGATCTTGCAAAGTTTGTAAGAGAACTCGTTCTGGGATCGTGCCCACGGTCGGTGGAATCGATTGGCTTAAGGAGTATCCTATAGACTTAATTAGAGAGTTAGTGGATTCAATTAGGACTCGTGACCATGCCCGGCTCGTGTCTTGATGGGATCCACCGATGAACTATATTACTAATTGACGGCTACTGCCATTGCGTCAATGAAAGCCACCAAAATACATCCAAGCTCTAACCCACGGGAGTGGCATGAGTTGAGATCATTCTGACCATGAGAGTGGCAAGCATATTGTCGATTCTTAATGCACGTATCGTGGCGCTTGTCGCGAGAGTAGGGTTAATGTGATACGTTAGATTCATGGCACTTAGAGCCATGAAGTCCAAATCTTGGATGCGACAATTCCTAATAATACCATTGTAACGTAAGAGTCTTAACCAAGCATCGACATCTGATGATCCTAGTGGTGAGTCCTAAAGCCCTAGTCTTTATTAATTGTTCACAATCCTAAACAAACAATCTCTTGAAACTGACTGCTACCTAAATTCTGAGATTTGAAAATAGCCCGAGATAATAACATCTCTACCTTCCCTGTGGGATCGATATCTTTTATACTATTACTTGACACCGTACGCTTGCGTAACATGCTGAGAATTTGCATGTGGGATACATCTAGCCCTTGGCATTTGTCATTGCTAGATGGCTTCTAGGTGTTAATTTCGGGAGCATCAAGTTTTTGGAACCGTTGCCAGAGAAGGTAACCGTGTTACTTGAGTTATTTTTCTATTGACGAATTTGTTAGCAAATCTTATCATCTCTTATCTTCCCATACTTTTTATTCTTTTATTACTTTGCTACTGACGGTATTTTTCTGAGTTCTTGTTGTGCATGAACACTTGCCTTGGGGGTCTTGACAAAGAGTTATTATTTGACCCCGAGATCGAAAAGACCACAAGAAGGCTCAGAGCAGAGAAAAGGAGTCAGACTACTAAACCTGTCACGCCCCGCTTCCCAAAACAGCGGAGGCGAAGCGTGACTAGGCCCGCTTAGGCCAGAGCTAAGGAGCCCGGACCCAATAAGCGTCTGTGTGGTACCAAAGCAAAGGTACAGGTCCCTGCTTGTTAGTACAGAACAATAAAAGTACAAGAAGGAAAGAACATCACAAATTTTATTCCAACATATCAAAGTAGCGAGTCACAACACCCGCAGGGCTACAACAGCAGAAAGGTAAATCTAATGGTACAAGCACCCAACCTAGACAAAGAAAAACATAAAGGTGCTACGCACCCAACAAAAAATAACGTCTCTGGAAACTGCAACTAGAAGTCTCTAGCTCTGATCCTCCTCAGGGTCGTACTCGGGATCGACACCCTCTGGCTCCACGTCGGCAGTCAGGCCAGTCTCCTCCACGTACTCTGGCTCAATCCCTGACGTACAGCACCAAAAGAAGGAACTGTACGTCAGGTCAGGTCTACAAGAAAGATTAGACCAAAACTAAAAGTGTACCATTTACTTACAACGTTTTACTGGTTGATTAACATGCTGAGGTTTTAACAACAGAAAGAAACACAACAGGAAAGTAAACAAGACAAGTAGTAGTCACAGGGAGTGCTATGGACTACGGGACTAGCCTACAGGTGTCAAGACAAGACGGAACACGAGAAGCTAGACAAGACCAGACAAGACAAGACACGAAAGGGTTCACGCCTGTTCGGTTCGAGGGGGATCAGTCCCTCTTGCCGCTTGCACGCTCAACCCTACCCCATAACCCCAAGAATCGTGACAAGACATGGGATCACTTGCTCTAGCTTGACAAGTGCCCAATTGCTCTCGAAGCTGTGTATCGGTACATGGGATCACCTGCTCTAGCTTGACAGGTGCCCAATTGCCCATCGGGCTGTGAACTAGTACAAGGGATCACTCGCTCTGGCTTGGCGAGTGCCCTATTGCCCAGCGGGCTGTGCAGACAGAAAGGAACAAGACACGACAAAACAGGAAGGGGTGGTACTAGGGTGTCCACAACTCACGCACACGCATGTCAATCCTATGATGTCAAAATTTGTTGTTGTTGGACTCAGATTTCGTTGTCAAATCTGAGCCGTCAAAAACGTCCCGGACGCTATCATTTCACGTCCGGTTCTCAATGATCAAGACTAATAGTTCTAGCAAAATTTAGGCCTAAACACGGCCAAGAACGCAAGTGATACACTTGCCTGTGGTGGCGAGCGCGTCGACTCCTTGGTACGTCTCGTCCAAACGTCTTGTCGGCGGAAAAGTGTCTGAAAATCGTGACACGGCGACGGTGTCAGATCACGATTCATTAATCCCTATTAGGGTTGTGTCTAGGTTATCGGGACTATCCTATCTAGTTAAAAATCACATTTTTAATATAATTGACCTAATCGACGATCTATCCTATGTGTGCATGCATAACGTCCATTCGTCGATTTCTACGGTTTGTACGATGTTTTAAAGATCAGCGGAAAATAAATTTAGTTTGATTAGGTTGCTGATTTTAATTAGGGTTTGATCATCTATTATGGGTTACTACGAATTTAGAGAACTAACCTGGAATTGTCGGTTGCACGAAGATCCAGCGTCAAATCTGGAAGCTTTACGTTGTCCGAAAATTCCTAGGCCACGGGTAGCGCAGCGAGGAATGTTAATCGCCGGTGGTGGTGAAGATCCCAGCGTCTCCCGGTGTCGTTGCTGCTGGATTTGAAATGGGAACTTCAAGCTAGGGCAAAAGAAAGGTAAATGAGAGGAGAGGGAGAGCTTTGGGGAAGATGGAGGGCGCAAGGATGGAGGAGCGAGCAAGGGAAGGACGTGGGAGGTAGGGGAACGGGTTTGGGGAAGATGGAGACTGAAAATAATCAGGAGAAATGAAGGAGAAAGCCCCGTTTAAATAAGAAAATGAAACGGCGGCTAGCACAGAATTTAGGGTTTCGGGGTCAATTAGTCGGTCAGAGAAGGGCGGTCGACCGACTAGTTTGGAAACTAGTCGGTCGGTCGTATAACTGTGACCGACTAAAACCCAAACCGAGAACAGGGTTGTTGTAAAATTTATATATTTAGTCGGTCTGTGAAGGCTCGTCGACCGACTAGTTTGCAACCTAGTCGGTCGGCCAGTGTTCATAGACCGACTAAAGGGTGAAAATGGTAAACAAGATATTTTGAAGATTAGTCGGTCAGAGAAGGATACCTAACCGACTAGTTTGTCAACTAGTCGGTCGGTTTTTGTTCTTTGACCGACTAACGGTAAACAGTAACCTGATGCGAAAAATGATCTCTGTACTTAGTCGGTCTGTGAAGAAGTGTTGACCGACTAGTTCGATAACTAGTCGGTCGGTGGTTGAACTTAGACCGACTAAGTGTAAACAGTAACTTAAGTGTAAACCGTGATCTCCGAGAAATCCACCGTGTGCGACGGATCACTGACGTACCGACGTAACTGGGATACATGGAATACGTCGTGAACCCCCACCAAAGATGGTGGCAGAGCAAGGCGGTAGGCCACTGCTCCCACACGTTCCAGCACCTCAAAAGGTCCAATAAACCTCGGGCTCAGCTTCCCTTTCTTCCCAAAACGAATAACTCCGCGATTCGGAGAAATCTTCAAGAAAACGGGATCTCCAGGCTGAAACTCCAGCGGTCTCCTCTTGGCATCAGCCCAATGCTTAAAGCGATCATGCGCAACTCTGAGCTTCTCCCTGATGTCTCTCACAATATCCACAGCTTCAACAATCATCTCTGGACCCAACAGCTCCCGATCTCCAACGTCATCCCAGCTCAGTGGCGATCGACATTTTCTCCCATATAAGGCAGCAAACGGCGCCATGCCAATGCTCGCCTGGTAGCCGTTGTTATAAGAAAATTCCACCAAATGGAGATGGTCCTCCCAAGATCCCTTCCAGTCGAGCGTACAAGCTCGCAGCATATCTTCCAGAATCTGAATAGTCCTCTCGGACTGGCCGTCGGTTTGCGGGTGGTACGCCGTGCTGAAACTCAGACTCGTACCCAAATGCTCCTGCAGACTTCTCCAGAACTGAGATGTGAACCTCGTATCTCTGTCAGACACGATGCTCACGGGACCCCGTGTAAGCGTACAATCTCCTGTACGTACATGGCCTACGTCACGACTAATCAAGAAGGAAAATTAAAGAGAATAGAAACGAAATTTTACCTCAAGATATTTCCTCCCCAAGGCTTCTGTAGACTGGCCCACTCGAAAAGGAATGAAATGCACAGACTTGGTCAACCGATCTACGATCACCCAGACTGCGTCGTTCTACCTCGGGGTCCGAGGTAAACCAATCACGAAATCGATCGTAATGTGTTGCCACTTCCACTCTGGAATAGGAAGCGGTTGCAGCAACCCAGCAGTACGATGATGCTCGGCCTTCACCTGCTGGCATACCAAACACTTGGCAACGCTCCGTGCCACACTCCTCTTCATGCCAATCCACCAGTAATTCTGTCGGAGATCCTTATACATCTTGGTGCCACCAGGATGTATAGAATAAGGCGAGCTATGAGCCTCACTCAAAAGATCCTCACGAACATCACCCGCAGGTACGCAGAGTCTGCTGCCGTACCGCAGCGAATCGTCCTCATGAATCACAAACTCCGCACGCAGTCCAGCTTCAACCTACCTCCTGATCCTCTGCAACTTCGGATCTCCTGCCTGTGCTGCCTTGATCCGATCCACAATCGTGGACTGAATCTGCAAATTCATGAAAGTATGAACCACACCAGGTAGGACAACCTCCAAATCCATCTCCTTCAGCTCCTGCTGAATCCTCCAGTCAGCAGTATGCATCATAGCAGTGGGGAGTCTACTCAAAGCGTCCGGCACAACGTTCACCTTCCCCGGATGATACTGCAAATCTATCTCGTAGTCAGCCATGAGCTCCAACCATCGTCTCTGACGCATGTTGAGCTCCTTCTGGGTGAATATGTACTTCAAGCTCTTATGATCTGTAAAAATCTTCACACACTCACCCAGCAAGAAGTGCCTCCAAATCTTAAGCGCAAAGATCACTGCTGCTAACTCCAGATCATGCGTCGGGTAATTCTTCTCATGAGTCCTCAATTGACGAGAAGCATACGCGACCACGTGGCCATGCTGATGCAAAACGCATCCCAGGCCCTTCCCCGATGCATCACAATAAACTTCAAAGCCTCCGCTCTGATACGGTACCGTCAAAACTGGTGCCGTGGTCAACCTTGCCTTCAAGATACTGAAAGCCTCCTCACAAGCATCGGACCACAGAAACTCCTCGTCCTTCCTCGTCAGCTTCGTCATCGGCTCCGCAATCCTCGAGAAATCTTTGATGAACCGCCGATAATAGCCTGCTAGGCCAAGAAAACTCCTGATGTCGGATGCTGACTGCGGAGTCGGCCAATCTCTGACTGCTCTGACCTTCTCCGGATCCACAGATATGCCATCACCAGACACAACGTGTCCCAAGAACACGACTCTGTCCAGCCAGAACTCGCACTTGCTATACTTGGCATATAACTTGTGTCGCCTCAGCGTCTCCAACACTGTCCTCAGATGATAGCTGTGCTCCTCCTCAGACTTCGAGTAAATAAGAATGTCGTCAATGAAAATAACGACAAACTTATCCAGGAAGTCATAGAAAATCAAGTTCATAAGATTCATGAACACAGCTGGAGCATTGGTCACGTCGAATGGCATCACCACAAACTCATAGTGCCCGTACTTCGTCCGGAAAGCTGTCTTCGGGACGTCATCCTTCTTAACCTTTAACTGATGGTAACCGCTCCTCAAGTCCAACTTCGAGAAAACTCTCAAACCTCCCAGCTGATCAAATATGTCGTCGATGCGCGGCAGCGGAAACATATTCTTCACGGTGACAGCATTCAATCCTCGATAGTCCACGCACATCCTGCGGGACCCATCCTTCTTCTTCACGAGCAACACTGGTGCACCCCACGGTGACACACTAGGGTGGATGAAACCCTTCTGCAATAACTCATCCAACTGCTTCCGCAGCTCCTCAAGCTCCGCGGGAGCCATCCGATACGGTGCCTTCGATATTGGCTGCGCACCCGGCATCAGATCGATACCGAACTCCAAAGCTCTGTCGGGTGGCAGACCTGAGATATCCTCTGGAAAGACGTCGTCAAAGTCTCTGACAACCGATGGTCGGTCAATCTCCAACTCCATCTGCAATGCTGCTATCACCGGCACCTCCGGCTTGGCCCAAAATCTGATGGGCCCAAGCGACATGTCTCGGCTTCGGAACTCGAACTCCGGATGACGTGGAATCCGGAAAACCACTCTCTTGCTGTGACAATCGATCGAAGCGTGGAAATATCCCAGCCAATCGATGCCAAGGACGACATCGAAATGCGACAGATCATGGACGATGAAATCTGCATATAGCTCATGTCCACTAACCACTAAAGGAATCGACCGACATCCCAGATTCACCGTCACTACTCCGTTCCCAGTAGTGATGTCCCAACACTTAGGAAGTGTGTGGGTAGGAATGTGTTGGAAGCAACGATCTAGGATCTTGGTTTGATGATGACAAATGTGTCGGTATATCTAATGTGTGTGCTCAGTTTGTTTCAGGCTTGGGAAAACAATGTATTCCCAGTATTTGGCGACATTGCTATTCGTATAGCATCTAAGGAGAAGAAGGAAGTGAGTGTGCAAAGGAGTTAGACTTGGTCAAGATGAAGTGATAAGGTGTGACCAATTCAAATCAAGGTTGGACTTGGTCCAATGAGGAATGAGAGGGACCTATTTCAAATTTCGTGGGGATTTAGTCAAATCAATTAGAAGATTTCCTAACCCTGCTCGAATTCAAAATCCCTATCAAAATACAAAATCCCTATCTCTTAGGGACTCTCCCCAAAACCCTAGCCCTAGCCTATAAAACCATATTGGAGAGTGCTACAAAAAAAACCTGCGGCAATCAAATTATTTTATTGGGGGCTACAATTTTTTTTGTGTGACGGCCGTAACACAAAATTTGAGCAACAACGTGCTGCAACTCAAAAAGGAGCCTCCTTCAAAGCATTGCATCATCTTGTTCCTATATTCCATTCACATCACCAACAGGCTCCTCCATCACGTTCTTTATCCAAGACATTATCTCCAAACGCAAAAGACCTATAAGCATCATCTCCCGAGCATCTCGAGAACACAGAGCCATACATCCTTCATCTTCAAGCACAAGGCAGCGTTCAGTTCATCGCCGACGTCCCCTGAGAGAAGCACACATCCTCGCCGTGAAAGGCCAACGTCGCCGTCGTTATAGCCCATCAAAGAATGCCGTTGTACCGTTCCATCGTCATTGGAGAAGCTGAAGTCCTCGTCTTCGTCGTCGCTACAGAAGGAGAAGTCGCCGCTGCCAAAAAGGAGTTGTCACCGTCGTTGAGAGCCCACAATCATCGCCGTTGAAGACAAGGGAGTCATCGCTGTTCCCAATGCATCAACACCATTGCTCGGTGATCGGTGTTCGTATCAGCTTCCCGCCGTTCAACGCCCTACAAGCTAGCGGAGATCTCAGTCGCCGCCAAATGAACGTCGAAGCCCACATTGGAGAGAAGAGAGATCGCCGTCTCTCACCCGATCACCGTGACGCTGCTGAACAACCCCCCGCTGTCGAAGTTCTCGCTGCACGAGGAGTTCGCCGTCGCCGTTCTCCATTGTTGCTGCACGAAGCCCGCCGACGTCGAAGCCTTACTCCGCCATCATCGTGACGAAGCCCTAGCGCTGCTGAAGTAGGAGACCGCCGCTGCTCGAAGAAGTTGGATGTCGGAGGGGAGACGTTGCCATCACCGCTGCATACCCTAACAATTACGAAGAGACGACGAACGCAGATCGTGCTGACGTGGGAGAACAATAGCCGTGAGATTGTAACGAACGAACGGCTGAGATTGTTTGCCGCACGAGAAATTGAAGCGGGCGTGACAGTTGAGCGCTGACGTGGATGGCGGATCAATTGCGAGAAACAGATCGGATGGCCAGGATCGTTTGATGAACGCGTAAATCGAAAACCCGCATCGAGACTTTGCAAGCTGACGTGGCAGGAGAGTTAATTTGAAGCTGCTTTGTGCACCGACCGAAGTTTAAAAGGATTGAATTGGATCTGCTTTGCACACCGACCGTATTATTTAAGGGAGTTGCTGAGTGCACAGCCTGCTGTTTTATTGAGGATTGAACTGAAATTGCTTTGTGCACAGACCAGCGCATATCTTGACATACAGGAGTCGGATTGAGACACCGTTTGCGTCAGATTGGAGCTGACGACGTGCTGATTGACAGAGACGCCTACACAGACACAAACTGAGCATTTCTAAACCCTAAACTCCTTTATTTGTGTCTTAGTGTAACGTTCTCTGTAGGGGAAACTTTTACCTATTTTTGTGGACTATTTTGGGACTTGTCTAGTTGACACTAGACACGTGGGACCCAGCCAGTTTGGGACTAGCTGGTAGAAAGCTTTGCTAGGATTGATAGTGAGAGGAAACACTGTGTGTGGGGTACTGAGAGTCTGGCGAGTGTAGAGACGTAGAGGGTGCTCTGAGCGTGCTCTAACTTGTGACTTTGTACCTATTGCACTATTCAATCTAGTATTTGCTTTGGGGGCTGGAGTAGGTCGTTGGGACGACCGAACCAGGGTAAATCCGCTGTGTACTCTGTGTCTGGTTTTTATTTACCCTACTACTGCTATAACTGCGTGTGCTTATTCGTGGGTTGCACGAATTATTTTTAAAAGCCTATTCACCCCCCCTCTTGGCTAGGATCCAGATCCAACAAGTGGAATCAGAGCCAGTTTAGTAGATCTAGCCTAGTTTGACCATGGACCACATTGATAGTGCTTTTGCTGAGGGTCAGTCTATTTCCCAACCACCTAGATTTAATGGAGGAGATTATGCTTACTAGAAAAATCGTATGAAAATCTATTTTATTTCTATTGATTATAAAGGTTGGCAAATTGTTTAAAAAGGATATAAATCACCTGTTATCAAAATTGAAAATACTGAGATGCCTAAACCTGATGATAAGTGGGATGATAATGATTGGAAGCTCTATTCTCTGAATGCTAAAGCTATGAATGCTCTTATTTGTGCATTAGATAAATCTAAATTCAATCGTATCTCACATTGTCTAACTACGCAGGAAATATGGCATACTTTGGAGGTGACGCACGAGGGAACGTCACATGTGAAGGAGTCTAGACTTGCACTTCTGAGCACGGAATACGAGAGATTTCGCATGCTACCATCAGAGACGATATCAGAAATGTTTGCTAGGTTCACCAACATTGTCTACAAGTCTAGTTCGCTCGGTAAGCCATATTCTAGCCTTGAGCAGGTGAGGAAGATATTAAGAGCTCTGCCAAGCTCTTTCAGGCCTAAAGTCACTGCCATCCAAGAAGCGAAAGATTTGTCACAGATGAGGGTGGAGGACTTAATAGGTAATTTAATGTCCCACGAGCTTGAATTGCAAAATATTGATGAAAGGGAGAAACCTGAGGAAAAAGAGAAAGCTACCAAGCCACTTGCTCTGAAAGCTGACGAAAGTGAAGAAGAAGATGATGACATAGCGCTAATGGTCAGAAATTTCAGAAAGTTTGTCCAGACCAAGCAAGGAAGAGCAGAAATGGCACCCAGGTTTAATCGCTCTAACTTTTTTCAGTCTTCTAAGCAAAATTATGATCAGAATACTACTAATAGAATGACTTGTTTTAAATGCAAGAAAAGAGGACATCGAATGAGGGATTGCCCACATGAGACAGCTCAGGTAGCTAAAGAAAAGGGAAAATCCAAGGTGCTTACTTGGGACATGGATAGCGAAGCTGAGAGCGAGGAGGAGGAACACGAAGCCCATGCATGCATGGCATTGATGGGAATACACAATGAGGTAACTTCTGGTAGTAAAACTGAACTCCTTACTCTTTGTAAAGAAATGCAAGATAAAATAGTAGAGCTTGAATCCACTATAGATTATTATCAAAATGAAAACTTTGAAATGCAACAATCTGAATATGAAATGTCTAAAGAGATTGAAAAACTCAAAATTGATATTGCTGCTCGTGACTCTACTATTGAAACTTTGAAAAAGGAAAAATCCAGTTTTAATGATGAAGCACCTTGTCTCTCTTGCCCTTCCTTGATGAATAATATTAGCATGCTTAAACTTGATTTGATTAAGCTCGAAACTGAAAAAGACTATGTTATTAGAGAGCTTAATGATAAATTCTGCTTGTTGGATAATGATTTTAAAAGAAAAATGGTTGAATTTGAAAAGAAGGAAGAGGAAAACAAGAGAGCTTTTATAAGTAAATGCACATTGCTTGTGGAAGAAAATAAATTGTTGAAAACCAAAGTCTCTAATCTTGAATTGGCCATTAAGAAATTCTCTACGGGAAAACAATCGTTGGACACTATTTTAGAGAATCAATTATATGGCAATAATAGAAGAGGACTTGGTTTTGGTCTGAAAAACGTTGAAAAGAAAAAATTCAAGAAATTCCACAATGCACCATCTATTGCGAAGAACTTATATGCAAAGTGCTTTACTTGTGATAGTGTAGGCCATACTTCATACTATTGTAAATTTAGGAACACTAAAATCAAGTTTAAACAAGTGTGGTTTCCTAAAACAATATTGGCTAACACTAGTGGACCTTGTTGGATTCCAAGGTCACACTTAACACCTTTCATGTGGGTGTGATGGAGTTTTGGCGAGGAGCGTTAAAGTCAATGTTTCATTCTTTTAGCTCCTTCGTCAAATAGCGACGAGAAGGTATAATTTCTATCCCTCTTTGAATTGCATTGCATACCTTCATAGATTTTTTGTGTGCTTGATTTATTTTGGTTTGTGTGCTTGCATGGATGATTTTTAATGTTTTTATTTCTGTATTTAAAAAATATTAAAAATCAAAAATAAAAAAAATGTGTGCTTATTGAATCCTCTTTTGAATCTCTTGAGTGATATTGTATGAATGATCAATTCTATCCCTTGTAGAAGTCAATTCATTATTGGTGTAGCTACATGAACATGATGTTATTCTTTTTAGTAGCCATGACATGTCTCATAAGTTTTAAACTTGACTTCTACACCTACACTTGCACTTTCACGATATTTGACTTTTTAGTACTTTTGGAGATTCTTTTGAAGAATAATGGAAAGTGAATGTAGGAATGATTAATTTCTGAAATTTTCTAAGGGATATGAAGTGTTTAGCCATGAATAAAAATTGAGCACAAAAGAATTGCAAGTGAAAAAAAAATGAAAATTGCTCCATATGAAAAATGGATACACTTCATGGCTAATACACAACCCACGAGTATCCAACTTGTGCTAAATGGGTAATCATTAGCGTTGGTGTATTTAACTCATCAAGCAATGCCACCCCGCATTTAAAAGTCCTTTTAGGCTATGTTTCGGGGTTCGGTAACTTGAACTCATCTTTGATGAGGTGGGAAAAGTCAATCCTAGTGATATTCATGAAAAATGGAAAATGTGGATTGTTTTGGTTGATTTTCTGATATTGAATCTCCTCTTGTACTTTATTGTCTATATCATTTCACTTACACAAAGGTGGAGAAGTCTTGGTATGAAATTCTATGAACTTGACTTGTCTATTATTTGGATTACTCATGCAAATTACACGCTACATCTAATAAGAACTTATTTTTGCATGGGATATTTTTGTGACTTCGTTAATCCACTTTTGGTGATTACAAAGGGGGAGAAAGAAAAGATGTTGACAACTTTATGTTGATATTATTTGTTGAAGGGGGAGCTTGACCAATACTTGAATATATGGTGAAGGAGGAGCTTGAGAGAAGGGGGAGCATGCTATTGTATTTGTTATTAGTTTGTGCATGCCATGTTGTAGTGCTTGAATATTAATCTCATGATATTCATCTCATGATTCATATTGCATTCCACCCTTTAACACACTTCACACACTCATTTCTATTGCTCAAATCTTTTATAGGTTTGTCATCACCAAAAGGGGGAGATTGTTGGAAGCAACGATCTAGGATCTTGGTTTGATGATGAAAAATGTATCGGTATATCTAATGTGTGTGCTCAGTGTGTTTCAGGCTTGGGAAAACAATGTATTCCCAGTATTTGGCGACATTGCTATTCGTATAGCATCTAAGGAGAAGAAGGAAGTGAGTGTGCAAAGGAGTAAGACTTGGTCAAGATGAAGTGATAAGGTGTGACCAATTCAAATCAAGGTTGGACTTGGTCCAATGAGGAATGAGAGGGACCTATTTCAAATTTCGTGGGGATTTAGTCAAATCAATTAGAAGATTTCCTAACCCTGCTCGAATTCAAAATCCCTATCAAAATACAAAATCCCTATCTCTTAGGGACTCTCCCCAAAACCCTAGCCCTAGCCAAAAAAACCTGCGGCAAACAAATTATTTTATTGGGGGCTACAATTTTTTTTGCGTGACGTCCGTAACACAAAATTTGAGCAACAACGTGCTGCAACTCAAAAAGGAGCCTCCTTCAAAGCATTGCATCATCTTGTTCCTATATTCCATTCACATCACCAACAGGCTCCTCCATCACGTTCTTTATCCAAGACATTATCTCCAAACGCAAAAGACCTATAAGCATCATCTCCCGAGCATCTCGAGAACACAGAGCCATACATCCTTCATCTTCAAGCACAAGGCAGCGTTCAGTTCATCGCCGACGTCCCCTGAGAGAAGCACATATCCTCGCCGTGAAAGGCCAACGTCGCCGTCGTCATAGCCCATCAAAGAACGCCGCTGTACCGTTCCATCATCATCAGAGAAGCTGAAGTCCTCGTCTTCGTCGTCGCTACAGAAGGAGAAGTCGCCGCTGCCAAAAAGGAGTTGTCGCCGTCGTTGAGAGCCCACCATCATCGCCGTCGAAGGCAAGGGAGTCATCGCTGTTCCCAACGCATCAACACCATTGCTCGGTGATCGGTGTTCGTATCAGCTTCCTGCCGTTCAACGCCCTACAAGCTAGCGGAGATCTCAGTCGCCACCAAACGAACGTCGAAGCCCACGTTGGAGAGAAGAGAGATCGCCGTCTCTCACCCGATCATCGTGCCGCTGCTGAACAACCCCCCGATGTCGAAGTTCTCGCTGCACGAGGAGTTCGCCGTCGCCGTTCTCCATTGTCACTGCACGAAGCCCGCCGACGTCGAAGCCTTACTCCGCCATCATCGTGACGAAGCCCTAGCACTGCTGAAGTAGGAGACCGCCGCTGCTCGAAGAAGTTGGATGTCGGAGGGGAGACGTTGCCATCGCCGCTGCATACCCTAACAATTACGAAGAGACGACGAACGCAGATCGTGCTGACGTGGGAGAACAATAGCCGTGAGATTGTAACGAACGAACGGCTGAGATTGTTTGCCGCACGAGAAATTGAAGCGGGCGTGACAGTTGAGCGCTGAAGTGGACGGCGGATCAATTGCGAGAAACAGATCAGATGGCCAGGATCGTTTGATGAACGCGTAAATCGAAAACCCGCATCGAGACTTTGCATGCTGACGTGGCAGGAGAGTTAATTTGAAGCTGCTTTGCGCACCGACCGAAGTTTAAAAGGATTGAATTGGATCTGCTTTGCACACCGACCGTATTATTTAAGGGAGTTGCTGAGTGCACAGCCTGCTGTTTTATTGAGGATTGAACTGAAATTGCTTTATGCACAGACCAGCGCATATCTTGACATCCAGGAGTCGGATTGAGACACTGTTTGCATCAGATTGGAGCTGACGACGTGCTGATTGACAGAGACGCCTACACAGACACAAACTGAGCATTTCTAAACCCTAAACTCCTTTATTTGTGTCTTAGTGTAACGTTTTATGTAGGGGAAACTTTTACCTATTTTTGTAGACTATTTTGGGACTTGTCTAGTTGGGACTAGACAAGTGGGACCCAGCTAGTTTGGGACTAGCTGGTAGAAAGCTTTGCTAGGATTGATAGTGAGAGGAAACACTGTGTGTGGGGTACTGAGAGTCTGGCGAGTGTAGATACGTAGAGGGTGCTCTGAGCGTGCTCTAACTTGTGACTTTGTACCTATTGCACTATTCAATCTAGTATTTGCTTTGGGGGCTGGAGTAGGTCGTTGGGACGACCGAACCAGGGTAAATCCGCTGTGTACTCTGTGTCTGGTTTTTATTTACCCTACTACTGCTATAACTGCGTGTGCTTATTCGTGGGTTGCACGAATTATTTTTAAAAGCCTATTCACCCCCCCCCCCCTCTCTAGGCTAGGATCCAGATCCAACAGAATGGAGTGCTTTGTTATGAACCTCCGGGATAAGATGCACATAGATGCACCGGAGTCAAACAAAGCCAAAGCGGGGTGAGAGAACACAAGAATGGTGCCTAAGAAAACAGGGGTCTAAGGTCAAACACTACTCTAACAAACAAACAAACAGACAACTCTAACTAGACTAACAATACAATATAGTTATGAAATGAAATGACTAGGTCAAGATGTTACCTGCAATCACCCCATCTAGCTCCTCAGTCTCTACAGCAGTCATAGTATAGGTCGGCCTCGGAGGCTGCACTTCTCGCTGGTACAGCTGTCTCTGTGGCACCAAGGGTGGTCCACGAACGGCAGGTCCTCTCTGAACCGGAGCATGTGCCCTCATCTGTAACAGTGCTGGTGCTCCAACAACAGCAGTGCGGGCTCTAGGACTGTCCTTCGTAGCATGCGAAGCATCTCCACAAAGTAGGCACAGTCCCAGCTTCCTCCGACAGTTGGTCTGAACATGTCCGGGCTTGCCGCAGAAATGGCAGGGACCCTTGCTCTGCTACTGCACTAGTGCTCCAGGTCTCTTAAATGGCACAGTCTGGACTGGCCTCATCACTGGCCTGGCAGGTGGCCAGTACTGCTCCATAGGGCGCTTTCCTCTATCCTCTGGAGTGTCAGGCAGGTGCGAAATCGTCTCATGGTTCTTCGCAGCATCAAACACCTCCCTCATAGTCGAGAAACTAGCAGAGGACATGGAAGCCTGGACCTTCAGACGAAGTCCCTGACGGAACCGCTCAGCTCGGTTCTCCTCCTTCTTCACCATGTGCGGGACAAATCGGCTCAGCATCTCAAATTCAGCCTCATACTCATCGATCGTCATGTCCCTCTGCTTCAGATCCACGAATCTGCCCATCAGCTCTCTCTTAGCTGCCTTGGTGAAGTACTTCTCCTTGAACATGTGGCGAAAAGTCTTCCACTCCACAGGCTTCTGCAGACGCCTCTCCTCAATGCGCCACCAGTTCCTCGCATTCTCCGTCAGCTGCATCTTCGCTATCTCCACTCGAGTCTCATCTGGAATCTTGGCAGAAACCAACTTCTCCTCAGTGCTCTGGATCCACTCATCGGCACCCAGAGGTCCTTCCTTCCCAGAGAAGGTCTTCGGCTGAAGCTCGTTGAACTGCTTCACTCCTGGAGCAGCTCGTGGAGCAGGCGGAGGCGGAGGTGGTGCAACAGGTGGAGCCTGGGCAGCACGCTGAGACTACTAAACCAGCTGATGCTGAACATCCAGCATCACCCTCATCACGCCCAGAAACTGACGGAACTCTCCGCCCTGGTCCTCCGGAACTCCATCGCCTAAGTTTCCCGATCGGGTAACGCGTCGTCCGGCAATCCTATTGACAGAAAGACGAAGGTTAGGCTCGTACAATATTTGAATATCAAAAGTGAATGTCCTAACTATTGAGTATTGGACTCTCCACCTTGATTTTGATGATGATCAAACACAAATCATTGTGACTAACTCTTGTGTTTGCAGTTATCTGAAAAGTCACCAATTAGATTCAAGAAGATCAAAAGTGACTACATGTGTTGATTCAAGTGGAGAACTTGGTAGATCAACAAAGGTGAAGCATTGGCTTGAAGAACTCAAAGACTACTTCAAACCTCAAGCTAATGGCATCAACAAATGAATGGAGATTCAATCCAAAGAGAAGATAGGAATGGATGAGTCAAAAGCTTCGAAGACTATGACATTCAAGTCATTCAACTAAAAGACTCAAGAATATGAAGATTTATGGAGATCATCGCCAAATTAATTTGTTCATCTCAAGCGACGTCCCACGACTTCCTCAGAACGCGTGATCGTTATGCTTGGAGCTTCGTTGAAGCTCAAGGAGTTTTTCATGAAGTCTAGGGATTCGGATTCTCCATGTTGAAGCTTTGAAGACGGTTTGTCGTGTTTACTTTTATGTCTTCTAGCTTCGGTTTAGTAGAATGTTAAGCCTTGAGTAGTACTTGCCTAGAAATCTTCATTTCTATCATATCGTATCTCTAGGATTGCCTTAGAAGCCATTAGAAACTTTCCCGTAGCTTATCGCTTCATTTCTCGGCTTCGTATGCATCTTAGTTGGTTCAAGTAGAAGAACCAACCGACTAGATGACGATCTAATCGGTTGGAAATTCTTCTTGAACCGACTAGACATCATTGCTAACTCAGCCCATTCACTGTTGACCAGTTAGTTGGTTCAAGAAGGTTGGTTAATGCATTAAAAGCCAATCTAGTCGGTTGATGATCCTTCTTAGACCGACTAGTTTCAAATCTAGTCGGTCCAAGAAGGTTCACTGACCGACTAGTTGTCAATCTAGTCGGTTGATGATCCTTCTTAGACCGACTAGTTCTTACCCAGATTTCACCATCTTCTCTGTTAACCATCTAGTCGGTCCAAGAAGGTTCACTGATCGACTAGTTGTCAATCTAGTCGGTTGATGACCCTTCTTAGACCGATTAAGCAGCTTCAGAAATAGATCCGTTGGGCATTTAATGCCACGAATTTTGTGACCGTTTTCTCTCTTCCCTATATAAGTTTGAGTGCTTCTAACCAGGGATCCAAGGCTGAAATTAAAGACATTTTCACACCTTTGAGAAGAGCCATTCAACTCCAATTCCAAGCTCTCTCATCTCACAAGAATCTCTCCCTCACTCTTTGAGCCTAATTCCTCAAGAGAGATTCTCATTCCTTGTGAGCTTCTCAAGCTAATAGCTTGAATCCAAGTCACCAACTCCTCCCTAGCCATCTATTGCTGCTCATCTTGGTGGAGCTAGGGTTTGGTGATCTCATCTTTCCTCAAAATCCATTCTTGCCCTAAATTGGTAAGTATTTCTCACAGCATAGGATTTTGTGGTAAGAAGTTTTATATTTCATTCTTTATACTTCTTAATTGTTGTATACTCACGGTGGTGAGAGGATTGGCTTGATCCCAAGTTGTGGGAGTCAAGATTTCGTTTTGCTCTCGGTTTATGCGAGTGTGCTTAGTCCCAAGTTATGGGATTAAGGTACTTTGCGTGTTCCCGGGTTGTGGGATACACAGACATCGATTGTAGGTCGACTTTACTTGTTGGAGGTTTTCCTCAAGTGGGATAAAGGAAATCTCTAGCGATAGCGACGATGAAGAGGTAACAACGGATGATCTTAAAATTGAACTTAAGCAATTATTTGATAAATATCAAAAGCTTATGCATAAATATTGTAATGCTAAGAATAAGATTGCTAGTCTCTCTAACACGTAGCACCTCTAACAATGACACCATTGTTGAGACACTCGCTATTGAGAAAGCAAGTTTGCTTATTCAAAATTGCATGTTGAGAAATGAGGTGGAGTCCCTTAAATCTCAACTTGATCGTGTTTCCATTGTGGATAGTAACGATTTTGAGATTGAAAATCTTCAATCTCAAAACACTTGTTTGGGCATTGAGAATGAGAATCTCAAATCCCAAGTGCACGAGCTCACCACACATGCATCCATCTTTAATGCACGCACCTCCTATAGTGAAGAAACTATAGATTTAGTGAGGCCATCCTCCGGTGCATCCACGAGTGGTGACTATAACAACTTGGGTAGTTCTACTACTAAGGAAACCACCACTCCTATTCCTCCATCCTATGGAAAGAAACCCACTTTGGGTGGACATCAAAGGAAGAGACATGCTTTCATGTACACAAATACACGTAGGAATGCATCCACTCCTCACATTTCTACTAATGATGGTTTTTATGTTCCACACCCACGAGCACGTGCAAACACTCATTTGAGACACTCTCATGCACGTACTCATGCTCATGCACCTTCACATGCTTATGATCACACATCACATCCACATGTGCATGCTTATTCTCATGATCATACCCATGCATACACACCTCATATTCATCCACGTATGTATGCAACACCACACCATGGATCATATGCCCATCATCATGCTTTTGCACAACACAATGTTCCTCATGCTCTTGCTAGATCTCATGCTCCTAGGCCACATGCACCACGTAGAAATCAACCTTTTGTGCATGCAACCACTAGGAAGATGATTCCCAAATCATACACTATTTGGGGTCCTAAGAATACTAGCACTCATGCTAAGGATATGTATGTGCAATCTTATATTCATAATATTATTTTGAATGATGATTATGTTGGGAAATCACGGTACTCTTGGACTTGGTTTCCGAAGGGTTAGTTTCCGTTGACCCTTCATTTGCTTGGTACCATTAGTTTATTTTCATTTTATGGGTACCAAGGCATTTGTGTTTAGAATTGGTTTATTCTTTTGTTTGGATTTTGGTCTTAGATGCTCATGTTTGTTAGAAACTTAAATTCATATTGAATTTGATTTCTATTGCATGTTTATTAGTAAATCATTGTGTTTGTGATTTTCATGTCTAAAATATTTAATATTTTCATGCAACACATGCGTTGGCTCATATTCATGTTTGATTATATGCAACATAAACATTGTGTATGATTACATTAGGATATGTGTTACAATTATTTGAATTTAGTATTTTAAATTTGTTGCCTAACTCATAGGATCCAAAAAGGTTTTTGGATACCATAATTATGTTTTCTAGGTTCAATCCACATTGGGATACCAACCCTACCAATTCTTTGATTTGCAAAGATTTTCATTCAAATGGAGTTGATGGTGCTTAAGTGATGCACCAAAGTAGGGGGAGCTTAATGTTGTAAGTGTATTCTTACATTTGGTTTCCATGTGTGTTGGATGCATGTAGATGTCACTTTGTGTTTGAGACTATCTCATGCATATTCTATGCTTGCATATTGTGTGCCTCGTATGTCATTCATGTCTATGTGTTTCACGTGTGTCAAATTCTTGACCAATGTGCATTGTGTATTCATAATCCTTACTCATGTTTATTCGAGGATTATTTATAACATGTGGCTTAAATATTTTCCTGTTAGAACTAATGCTTATTTGCATGTTTCACACACGGGACACGCTTATATTTATGTTCCACTTCACAAGCGTGCATCCCAACTTCCTACTCATGCTTCTACAACATCTTAAGAATCCCAAATCACTATCTTTTGGATTTCTAAGATTGTTTCTAGGCATGGTATGAACACACATATAGAATCGTATATTAGGAATGACATAGTCGCATGCGACTCATATTGTGTTTCATTGCTTGGGTACCATGCTTGTATGATTACTTTTTGTACCCATATTTATATGAGAGTTCGTCCTCTACTCCCAAGTTTGCTTAGTTTGTATGATTTTGAGGGAGTATGACATGTTTGATTACTATCACGACATTACATTTGGTATCAGATTAGTTGAGTTCGTCCACTACCCCCAACATCATTATATGCCATTACATTTCTCTCATATTATGTTGTGCATATAGATTAGTTGATTTCTCTAACCCTTGGTGATTTTCTATCTTGTTGATATGCCAAAGGAAAGAGAAATTTGGTTTTGAAAATTAATACTTCATGCTTTTCATGCACACTCTTTGTGGTATTACTTTTCATGCCTTCCTTCAATATGTGTTGTGCCGTGAATGTTTATTCTGTGCACATATGCATATTGAACGAGGAATCTTTCTAGCACACACTATTGTATTAGATATGTGTATTCATAATGATGTTGCTTGACTAAATCATATGCATAGGAATTATTAGTCTAGGTGTTTCTAATTTCTAATGATTGAGAATTGTTAATTCCTTATATGTATGATTTTCGTGATTATAATAACTCCCATTAATGCATGTCATGCATTTCTATTGATGAGTGTTATTTACAATTGGTAAATGTTTGGTTACTGGACTACTTGATTTTGTTCCTTAACCTATTGGATCCAAAAAGTTTTTGGATACCACCAATTGTTGTATTGTCAGATTGTTGTGCAAGATCCCTACTCTTCACACTCCTTGATTTACAAATGATGGATCAATTCAAAGGAAAGGACGGTGCATTGGAGATGCACACATATAGGAAAAGCTAAATGGTTGTAAGTATGTGTTTTGCACAATTGGTATTTTAATATATTGGTTTTGACTACCATATTTACAATTGGTATTTTAATATATTGAATTTGTGTAATATAGCATACTTCTTCATTAGCTCATTCTTGTCACACCCTCATGAAGATTGTTTGTTTATGTGACTGCCATGTTCATGTATGTCTTGTATGTCTTATTACGACTCATGTATCATGGTAGCTATAACATTCATATAATGATTTGGTTAGTTATTTATTGATATTCATATCTTTGGAACACGTTGTCATTACACATCGTATTCCTCACATGCATGCTTCTTTGTGAAGATTGTTATATGTTATGGATATGATAACTGATATGTATGACATGCTTGCTTGTTTATTAGACTGTATTAAGTATATTGATCTTAATCTTCATTGAAATTTTTTCAATTGTTTCATTTAAGGTTCATTGTTGTTTTGATTCTACCACATGTGCCTAATTCTCGTAGATGACTATGTTCATGGATTATTTAGACTATATCATGATCTGTCATACCATTCTAGTAGAATCATTCATTTCTTTATGGCATGCTATACTTCATCATGTTATACATAATTCATGCCATGTATAAGATTAATGATTTAGGATCTTTATGCATTTTTGTTCATTGTATCACCACACATCTCATACTTTTCCTATGGTATTTATGATTATCTTTATGAGACGTATTGATATGATTTGGGGTGATCAATGTATGTTACTTGTCATTTTAATTACTTCATGACTGATGTTTAGCTATAATTTTATTCAAGAGATCTTTCATGTCTATAGCTAAATCTTTCATGTATGATATTTTTCACAAGTGACATAACATTCATTCATATTAGTTAGTGATCTTCAAGCTATATTTCTCACTATGTCATCTCTCATCTCACGCTCATATTTTATGCTATTTTGATGAGATGTTAGGATGACTTGTGCTTTACACGATCACATAAGCTTTATATTGTATTTGATGATATGTATATTCTGTCATAGATATTCTTCCATGAATATATCTTGATGCACTATGACTTCTTTGATGCTACCTCCGATTATATTGTGCTTACTCAAGTTTTTTTATTCTATTTGCACAATTGGTATGCATGCATGCAATGTTCATGATAAACTTTATTCGTTTATATCCTACCTTGTGACTTTGAACGTAGACTATCTTCATGCCTTTGCTCAAAGATGCTTTGTCACATTATGCTTCATGGTGAATTCTTTGTGATAATTGAGCTAGGATGAAATCATATCTCTATTTGTTCACTTGGTTTCCTTCTCAAGTGATATCATGGTCATGACATTAAATTGCCATGCTTTGCATACTCTGTTAGACTACAATTGGTATCATCTCTACATATCATATTTACATTTGGTATCATATTTACAATTGTTAGACTATTGATTTTGGATATCATCTTTACATGCTCATGGCATTCCATGCTTATCTGTGACTCATTATGTGAGTATCTATTCTGGAATGCATGCTAGTACTATGGTTCTTTTGAACATTGTGTCATTTAGTATCCTAGTGTACTAGAATTGTGTATGCCATATGTTTTATGAAGTTACTATCTCTATTTTGGCATAACACTTTTGCATGATTGGATATGTGTGTATGCCCACATTGCACACTTCACTTAGATTTGGTATGTCTACAATTGGTATCACATGCCATTATACTTAATTTGTGTTATTATTTTATAACATAACTGTGTACACATGGCTAAGAATTTCCATAGTCATGATTGTTGCATTTTTTATGTTTGACTTAGACCTCAGTTTATTGATATTATTTATTGATCTATGTCAATGTGATGATTTTGATTCCACCATAATTTATTTAATCATGTTCATGTCATTTATCTTGCCAATTATACTATTGGTATCACAAGACAGTCTATCATAATATGCTTCATGTTATAAATTTTGTGATAATTGAGTTTGTTTGGGTATTTGACACTATTTGATCACTTGTTTTTCTTTCACAAGTGATGTCATGATTTTTGCATTGTCACTTTTCTAACACTGCTCACACTACTCTTTACAATTAGTATCTATTGTAATCTTTTATCACATATGCTTATTGCTTATCTTTTTGTGATAATTGAGGGTGATTGAGTTGTTGTTGGATATGTGCTCTTGCATTTGATATCTTTATTTCGATATCTTGTTTTTCAATTGGTAACTTTACATTAGAGAACTTTACAATTGTTATACCTTTGTGTTTTCCACTCTATTGTTGCATTTGTTATTTCTATACCCCCATATCTTTTTGTTATGACAAAGGGGGAGAGAAATAAACAAGATGTGCTTATTAAATGTTGAGTGTTAAACAATAACTTGAATCATATAGACTTTATGTTTGATCATTCATGTATATGATTCAGGGGGAGCATTGGTGATTACCTTGGTTGATATAGATTACATTATATATATGTTGGTAATCATGCTCATGTTTATGATGTGTATCACCTCATGATTTGTATTGTGTATGCATATTATTTCTGGTCATTCATGCGATATATACACAAACTCATGTGATACACACACTATTAACTGCTGAATGATGCAATTGATTATTGATATTAACTTGATTGGCATCATTACAGTGGGAGTAAGTATATTTAATGCACAATTAGTTGTTTTGTTTATATTTGGTTTGTCATCATCAAAAAGGGGGAGAATGTTGAGTATTGGACTCTCCACCTTGATTTTGATGATGATCAAACACAAATCATTGTGACTAACACTTGTGTTTGTAGTTATCTGAAAAGTCACCAATTAGATTCAAGAAGATCAAAAGTGACTACATGTGTTGATTCAAGTGGAGAACTTGGTAGATCAACAAAGGTGAAGCATTGGCTTGAAGAACTCAAAGACTACTTCAAACCTCAAGCCAATGGCATCAACAAATGATTGGAGATTCAATCCAAAGAGAAGATAGGAATGGATGAGTCAAAAGCTTCGAAGACTATGACATTCAAGTCATTCAACTAAAAGACTCAAGAACATGAAGATTTATGGAGATCATCGCCAAATTAATTTGTTCATCTCAAGCGACGTCCCACGACTTCCTCAGAACGCGTGATCGTTATGCTTGGAGCTTCGTTGAAGCTCAAGGAGTTTTTCATGAAGTCTAGGGATTCGGATTCTCCATGTTGAAGCTTTGAAGACGGTTTGTCGTGTTTACTGTTATGTCTTCTAGCTTCGGTTTAGTAGAATGTTAAGCCTTGAGTAGTACTTGCCTAGAAATCTTCATTTCTATCATATCGTATCTCTAGGATTGCCTTAGAAGCCATTAGAAACTTTCCTGTAGCTTATCGCTTCATTTCTCGGCTTCGTATGCATCTTAGTTGGTTCAAGTAGAAGAACCAACCGACTAGATGACAATCTAATCGGTTGGAAATTCTTCTTGAACCGACTAGACATCATTGCTAACTCAGCCCATTCACTGTTGACCAGTTGGTTGGTTCAAGAAGGTTGGTTAATGCATTAAAAGCCAATCTAGTCGGTTGATGATCCTTCTTAGACCGACTAGTTTCAAATCTAGTCGGTCCAAGAAGGTTCACTGACCGACTAGTTGTCAATCTAGTCGGTTGATGATCCTTCTTAGACCGACTAGTTCTTACCCAGATTTCACCATCTTCTCTGTTAACCATCTAGTCGGTCCAAGAAGGTTCACTGATCGACTAGTTGTCAATCTAGTCGGTTGATGACCCTTCTTAGACCGATTAAGCAGCTTCAGAAATAGATCCGTTGGGCATTTAATGCCACGAATTTTGTGACCGTTTTCTCTCTTCCCTATATAAGTTTGAGTGCTTCTAACCAGGGATCCAAGGCTGAAATTAAAGACATTTTCACACCTTTGAGAAGAGCCATTCAACTCCAATTCCAAGCTCTCTCATCTCACAAGAATCTCTCCCTCACTCTTTGAGCCTAATTCCTCAAGAGAGATTCTCATTCCTTGTGAGCTTCTCAAGCTAATAGCTTGAATCCAAGTCACCAACTCCTCCCTAGCCATCTATTGCTGCTCATCTTGGTGGAGCTAGGGTTTGGTGATCTCATCTTTCCTCAAAATCCATTCTTGCCCTAAATTGGTAAGTATTTCTCACAGCATAGGATTTTGTGGTAAGAAGTTTTATATTTCATTCTTTATACTTCTTAATTGTTGTATACTCACGGTGGTGAGAGGATTGGCTTGATCCCAAGTTGTGGGAGTCAAGATTTCGTTTTGCTCTCGGTTTGTGAGAGTGTGCTTAGTCCCAAGTTGTGGGATTAAGGTACTTTGCGTGTTCCCGGGTTGTGGGATACACGGACATCGATTGTAGGTTGATTGCACTTGTTGGAGGTTTTCCTCAAGTGGGCTAAAGGAAATCTCTAGCGGTTTGCTAGAGTATCCGGAGGGTATCCGGGTGTTGCTGGAGTAGGGCACCGGTAACAAGTCGGGGAGACTTGGGTGGCACCGAACCTGGGTAGATTGCTTGTTTGCATTGCATTATTGCTTGTGTGGTTGTTCATTCATTGTATTCCGCATTTGTTGGTTAATTAGGGTTTTATTTGGCGTAAATTCCTGATAATTCTATAAAAAACTATTCACCCCCCTCTACTGTTTGTTCCTCATAGCACAGGGTCACTACACTTACTCTTACTGTTCTGTACTTGCAGAAAGATGGGACGTGGACCTGCATGGGCCACCACTAAAACCACCCCTAAAACCTGTCACGCCCCGTTTCCCAAAACAGCGGAGGCGAAGCATGACTAGGCCCGCTTAGGCCAGAGCTAAGGAGCCCGGACCCAATAAGCATCTGTGTGGTACCAAGGCAAAGGTACAGGTCCCTGCATGTTAGTACAGAACAATAAAAGTACAAGAAGGAAAGAACATCACAAATTTTATTCCAACATATCAAAGTAGCGAGTCACAACGCCCACAGGGCTACAACAGCAGAAAGGTAAATCTAATAGTGCAAGCACCGAACCTAGACAAAGAAAAACATAAAGGTGCTACGCACCCAACAAAAAATAACGTCTCTGGAAACTGCAACTAGAAGTCTCTAGCTCTGATCCTCCTCAGGGTCGTACTCGGGATCGACGCCCTCTGGCTCCACGTCGGCAGTCAGGTCAGTCTCCTCCACGTACTCTGGCTCAATCCCTGACGTACAGCACCAAAAGAAGGAACTGTACGTCAGGTCAGGTCTACAAGAAAGATTAGACCAAAACTACAAGTGTACCATTTACTTACAACGTTTTACTGGTTGATTAACATGCTGAGGTTTTAACAACAGAAAGAAACAAAACAGGAAAGTAAACAAGACAAGTAGTAGTCACAGGGATTGATATGGACTACGGGACTAGCCTACAGGTGTCAAGACAAGACGGAACACGAGAAGCTAGACACGACAAGACAAGACAAGACACGAAAGGGTTCACGCCTGTTCGGTTCGAGGGGGATCAGTCCCTCTTGCCGCTTGCACGCTCAACCCTACCCCATAACCCCAAGAATCGTGACAAGAAATGGGATCACTTGCTCTAGCTTGACAAGTGCCCAATTGCTCTCTGAGCTGTGTATCGGTACATGGGATCACCTGCTCTAGCTTGACAGGTGCCCAATTGCCCATCGGGCTGTGAACTAGTACAAGGGATCACTCGCTCTGGCTTGGCGAGTGCCCTATTGCCCAGCGGGCTGTGCAGACGGAAAGGACTAAGACACGACAAAACAGGAAGGGGTGGTACTAGGGTGTCCACAACTCACGCACACGCATGTCAATCCTATGATGTCAAAATTTTTTGTTGTTGGACTCAGATTTCGTTGTCAAATCTGAGCCGTCAAAAACGTCCCGGACGCTATCATTTCACGTCCGGTTCTCAATGATCAAGACTAATAGTTCTAGCAAAATTTAGGCCTAAACACGGCCAAGAACGCAAGTGATACACTTGCCTGTGGTGGTGAGCGCGTCGACTCCCTGGTACGTCTCGTCCAAACGTCTCGTCGACGGAAAAGTGTCTGAAAATCGTGACACGGCGACAGTGTCAGATCACGATTCATTAATCCCTATTAGGGTTGTGTCTAGGTTATTGGGACTATCCTATCTAGTTAAAAATCACATTTTAAATATAATTGACCTAATCGACGATCTATCCTATGTGTGCATGCATAATGTCCATTCGTCGATTTCTACGGTTTGTACGATGTTTTAAAGATCAGTGGAAAATAAATTTAGTTTGATTAGGTTGCTGATTTTAATTAGGGTTTGATCATCTATTGTGTGGGTTACTACAAATTTTGAGAACTAACCTGGAATTGACGGTTGCACGAAGATCTGGCGTCAAATCTGGAAGCTTTACGTTGTCTGGAAATTCCTAGGCCGCGGGTAGCGCAGCGAGGAATGTTGATCGCCGATGGTGGTGAAGATCCTAGCGTCTCTCGGCGTCGTTGCTGCTGGATCTGAAATGGGAACTTCAAGCTAGGGCAAAAAGAAAGGGAAATGAGAGGAGAGGGAGAGCTTTGGGGAAGATGGAGGGCGCAAGGATGGAGGAGCGAGCAAGGGAAGGACGTGGGAGGTAGGGGAACAGGTTTGGGGAAGATGGAGACTGAAAATAATCAGGGGAAATGAAGGAGAAAGCCCCGTTTAAATAAGAAAATGAAACGACGGCTAGCACAGAATTTAGGGTTTCAGGGTCAATTAGTCGGTCAGAGAAGGGCGGTCGACCAACTAGTTTGGAAACTAGTCGATCGGTCGTATAACTGTGACTGACTAAAACCCAAACCGAGAACAAGGTTGTTGTAAAATTTATAGATTTAGTCAGTCTGTGAAGGCTCGTCGACCGACTAGTTTGCAACCTAGTCGGTCGGCCAGTGCTCATAGACCGACTAAAGGGTGAAAATGGTCAACAAGATATTTTGAAGATTAGTCGGTCAGAGAAGGATACCTAACCGACTAGTTCGTCAACTAGTCGGTCGGTTTTTGTTCTTTGACCGACTAACGGTAAACAGTAACCTGATGCAAAAAATGATCTCTGTACTTAGTCGGTCTGTGAAGAAGTGTTGACCGACTAGTTCGATAACTAGTCGGTCGGTGGTTGAACTTAGACCGACTAAGTGTAAACAGTAACTTAAGGAAAAAGCCTGACAAAAACTAGTCGGTCCATGAGGAGTTGTTGACCGACTAGATTGACATCTAGTCGGTCGGTTCCTCAACGTGAACCGGTTAATTGGCACATGAAGTCGAAAATTTGAAGCGTGAAGCTTCGGAATGGTTCCAATGAGTTCCAAAGGCGAACCTATTCTAAGATATGAGCGTAAAGAAATACAGAGAAGTAAAGAAGGAAGACGAACAATCACATATATATATAAATAATATTCACCATACAAAAACCAGCCGTTACAATTTAGATGCAAAGTTAGGCTTTTAGGGTGCGTCGGTATAAAAGAGAAGTATTTTGGTTGATCTTGCAAAGTTTGTAAGAGAACTCGTTCTGAGATCGTGCCCACGGTCGGTGGAATCGATTGGCTTAAGGAGTATCCTATAGACTTAATTAGAGAGTTAGTGGATTCAATTAGGACTCGTGACCATGCCCGGCTCGTGTCTTGATGGGATCCACCGATGAACTATATTACTAATTGACGTATACTGCCATTGCGTCAATGAAAGCCACCAAAATACATCCAAGCTCTAACCCACGAGAGTGGCATGAGTTGAGATCATTCTGACCATGAGAGTGGCAAGCATATTGTCGATTCTTAATGCACGTATCGTGGCGCTTGTCGCGAGAGCAGGGTTAATGTGATACGTTAGATTCATGGCACTTAGAGCCATGAAGTCCAAATCTTGGATGCGACAATTCCTAATAATACCATTGCAACGTAAGAGTCTTAACCAAGCATCGACATCCGATGATCCTAGTGGTGAGTCCTAAAGCCCTAGTCTTTATTAATTATTCACAATCCTAAACAAACAATCTCTTGAAACCGACTGCTACCTAAATTCTGAGATTTGAAAATAGCCCGAGATAATAACATCTCTACCTTCCCTATGGGATCGATATCTTTTATACTATTACTTGACACCGTACGCTTGCGTAACATGCTGAGAATTTGCATGTGGGATACATCTATCTCTTGGCATTTGTGCCATTTCTAGATGGCTTCTAGGTGTTAGTTTCGGGAGCATCAAGTTTTTGGAACCGTTGCCAGAGAAGGTAACCGTGTTACTTGAGTTATTTTTCTATTGACGAATTTGTTAGCAAATCTTATCATCTCTTATCTTCCCATACTTTTTATTCTTTTATTACTTTGCTACTGACGGTATTTTTCTGAGTTCTTGTTGTGCATGAACACTCGCCTTGGGGGTCTTGACAAAGAGTTATTATTTGACCCCGAGATCGAAAAGACCACAAGAAGGCTCAGAGCAGAGAAAAGGAGTCAGACTACTATAGATCCAATGGCAGAGGGTAATGCTTCTCCTCCACACAAAGGGTCCATTCTGGACTATATAAAGCCAAATTTCACGGGCGCTTCTTCTATCTTGAGGCCGCAGCTGGCAGCACGAAGTTTTGAGCTGAAGACTGGGTTGATAAATCTAATGCAGCAGGACCCCTTTCACAGGCATCCTCATGAAAACCCAACCCACCATATAGACACATTCTTAGCGAAGTGTGACACATTCCATGCCAAAGATGTGAGTGAAGATGCTATCAAGCTCAGACTATTCATATTCACTCTGAGGGACAAAGGCCATATATTGGTTGCAAGCGCATCCTTCTACTGCCTTCATGACTTGGAAGCAGTTGGCTACAGCCTTTATGAACAAGTTCTTTCCACCGACCAAAACGGTGAGGATTCGAGGAGCGATCTCAAATTTTAAGCAACTTCCCAAGGAGTCGTTGTATGATGCTTGTGAAAGATTTAAAGACCTGCATCATCAATGCCTGTACCATGGAGTTGTGGAGTGGGATCTTGTTCAGAGCTTCTATAATGGGCTCCAACCAAGCACGAAGATGATTATCGACACCTCCACTCAAGGCGCTCTCTTGTACAAGCCATCCGATGAAGCTTTATCTTTGCTGGAGCAAATGGCCGCAAATACTCAGTAGTGGAGCGACGAACGCTCATCTACTAAAGCCCCCAGGTAAAAATGGCTACCCATCTTGATAGTCTTATTGAGACTCTTTGTAAACTGGTAGCGAGGATTGAACAGAGTTTGGACGCTATTCCAACCACTTCTAGAGCTGCAGCTTATCCGACATATGAAGGCTATGCGGAGCAAGGCTATGCTCATAATGAAGGACCCTATGATGGAGCAGACATGCAAGCTGAGCAGGTACATTTTGTAGCTGGAGAGGGGAGTAATTAATGGCAACATCCGGCGGCGAGAAATCATCCCGGATTTTTTTATGGTAACCCCAATGGAGGATTGCAACCTCCACAGCAACAAAGGCCACCACCACCTCCTAATCAACAACAAGGGCCACCTCCGAAACAATATGGGTTTAGGCCATCTGGGCCTTACAGACCACCAGGGTACAACTACCGTCAACAACAATAATATGCACCGGCGGACCCAAAACCCAATCTCGAGGCAACATTGGAAACTTTGATGAGTGGGCAAGCCGAGGTTAATGCAGAGAATTCCGCTTGTTTTAAGTCTATCAATGACTACATTGATGAGCTCAAAGGCAAAATGTCCCAATTTATGAAGATGCGAGGAAAATTGCCTTCTCAGCCGGAGTCCAATCTTAGGGCCCAAGCGAATACAGTGGTTGTAGTTACCACAAGAGGAGGAAAGACTATCGACACTGTCATGGTGCCAGTTTCTAGCAATGTGAGTCGAAGGTTGTCCACTCAAGTTCAAGATGAAGGTATTTCTACTGAAAAGGACATTGAAAAGGCAACAGATGATCTCAAGGTTATTGAAGAGAGGGAGGCTTTGCCTTCAACCTTGCCTACTACCATTACGGCACCGGCGGATACTACTACTACTTCCAACAAAATAATTTCAAAGGAAACCGCTAGAGACAAGGCAAGCCAACCTCCACCTCCATATCCTCAAAGGTTGGCACTAGCAAAGATGGAGAAGAAATACGCCAAGTTCTCTGAGCTTCTCAAAGGTATCCAACTGAAAATACCCTTCATGGACGCAATTACAGAAATCTCCACATACGCTAAGTTCTTGAATGATCTTATTGTGGGGAAGTGTGGACAAGAAGAGGTGAAGATCTTGGATAATTGCACCTCAATCATTAAGAACCACCCATGTAACGGCCGGTACTCACTATTCGTTATACGGCTGTGCATATAGCAATTTCGGGTACCTGATTAGTTTTGTTGCTTTGTATGTGAGTCATGCCACTGAGTCGATAGGGCCGTAGCATCTTGGTTGCATCTTTAGCAAGCCAACCCCCGACGTGTGCCCAACTTGGAATTACTGTCGCCTTTGGAACCCGTATCCTTTGTACGCTTTTCGTGCACGTAATCTTGTTCGTACACGTATTTATTTTAGACCTTGTCTGTATCCGAACCCTATAGTGTGATATGCCGTTGTGACCCTCTCGAAGAATATTAAATTGTGGAATTAATTTGGAACGTCATTTCACGGGTCGTTCTCCCACGATTTGACTTTATTTGAAGAGACGTCGCGATTTTCACCTTTGTCGTGAGACCTTTTTATTTTTAGTTTCGTTTCTCGTCGTCGTAATTGTGATCCGTCTTCTTAGTTGTGTTTCTCTCGTCCGTGCAGTCACCCCAGTATTTATCTTACGATTTTTGGGCTTCGTCTGACCTACTTTCACTTTTGGCCCAACCTATTATATTTTTAGCCCTAAGTTTCACCTAGATTAATCCCTAATAATTCTTAATAATAATAATACTCCCTAATGTTGACTTAGTCCAGCCCATTGCCTAGCCTTGGCCGCATATAACAGGTAGGAGAGAGAGAGAGAATGAGGGTTATTAGATTTTCCTTTAATAATAAACAACATTTCATATTTCTAAAATAAACAAACCCTAACAACCCACTAGGCCACGTTTCAGCCCTCTCCCTACTTATAGTAACCTAGGTTACTTATTTTCTTTTCACAGCCAATCAAATAACCACTGCCCCCACTTTCTTTCACGCATAAACCCTAACCCGCAGCCTTCTTCTTCATTCTCAGCCCTAGCCCGCCGCTGGCGGCCCCCTCTCTTATCCCCGACCATCCTCCGACGTGCCCCTCCCCTCAGGCCGCCATTGCCCTTCGCATGTACCGCCGTGGGCCCCCGCAACCTCCGCCTGCAGCCGCACCAGGCCCCGATCTCCGGCCTCTCTCTCCACATCATCCGGCGTCCCCTCCTTAGAGCTCTCTCCGGCGAACTTGGATCCACCGACATGTGCTTCCCTAGCACGACAACAGCGCCCCTAGCCGCGCAGCGACCCCCCCAGGCACAGCAGTGCCCGCTTGCCGCCGGCACCCCACAAGACCCCCTTGCCCACTCCCTTGGCCGCGCCCTCCACGCCAACACCCCACGGCCGCCGTTGGAAGCCAGTGACCTGATCTCCGCCTCGGGCATCCCTGGTCCTCGCTGCATCAAACCAACGTGAAAGCTACCCAACGATTTAAGCTATGAGTTTCATTTACATAGGAGCAGTACCCTTTCAGTTTATAGTACATATATTTACTATATATATGAACGCATTATTATATTAGTGCATCACATGTTTCTTTAATAAGAAAATGTCAGACGAAATGTATAACAGTACCCCATCTTATAACTAATTGCCATTGTATCCAGTAAGTCTTTTGGCATCAACAGTATATGTTGTAATATTTTCTTAGGCCTAAATTATAAGAGGATGTGTGTGTGTGTGTGTGTGTGTGTGTGTGTGTGTGTGTGTGTGTAGAGCATTTTAAGGTGTTTATATAAGCTTAGTTTCAAGCCATGTTGTTAAATGAAATCTTGTAGCTTAATGTGGGAATCCACGTCGCAGGTAGACTGTGCACCACCTTTATCACTGAACACCCAAACTCACGTCGTATCGCCTCTTCGCCGTCCCCTCTCGTTGTTGGGATCTTCCGTCGGTCCCCCACCTCTCCTAGGGGTGTTTCCTCGACGTCACGATCAGTCTCTACGATGCTCAACGTCGTAGTCTTCGTGTGCGTCGACCCCTTCGTCCCCGTTCGTTGTTACGGCTTCCCCTGAGCCGTAAAACGTCTACCGATCACTTTGCTCGCTGTTTGGAATCTTGCTCATTGATCTGGTCGTTGTCCGAGAATTGGAGATCATATGAATCTATTTTGGAATCTGGACTAGGAGCGCATTCTATTATTCCAACCCCTGGCATCGCTACCCGACGCCAGTGTAGCTCTCGCGTCGTGTAAGGGTAATTTCTGAACACTTAGGACCCCCAACCCATGCATGCTAATCAAGATAAAAATCGGTATGTTAATTGTCTGGTAAATCACTAATAAAGATAATTTAATTTGGGACTGTAGGCTGGTGGATCTGAGCACATAGGTAGATTGGACTGATTGGACGGTGTTTGCAGAACGGTTGATTGCAGGCAAGTGAAACTTGCCAATTTGAACTTTAGGCCATGTTTTAGGACAATCCCTGTTTTTAGCGTAAAAGAGACTAGGCGACGAAATGATACTTGCCTAGACACAACTTTAAGATCTAGCTTGACAACGAAGCTAGATCTATCACCCTGCCATGTCATTCATGCATTATTGCATGTCACGTTTAATTTCCTTATCTGTACGCACATTAATTGTACACATGCCATGTCATGCATCCTGATGTCAATCCATGCTTGAATGTTGCATTCGTAGCACACACTACTTGTACTTGCTTGTTGAGGCTAGGCACCTGTGTTGCAGGCACAACCCTATGCCAAATACACTTCCTGGCTCGTGATCCAGAAGTGGGCTACATGTGTTGGTCAAAAGCCAATGCCCGATTACACGTGGAGGGGTAGGGTTAAACGATCACTTGAGCTTAGGAGTTGGCCCGTACAGCCACTCCAGCCAAAAGGCGTAAACTCTGTGCACGACGTGTTTACTTGACTTGTAAAATCCATGTGAATGTTTTAGTAGATTTGCTACCCATGCCATGTTATACTTGTTGCCATGTTATACTTGTTTCCATGTCATACTTGTTGCATTATCTTAATTGTTGCATCCATGCATTAAACTGCCATGTCATCGCACATTTTAGAACTGCTAGGTTGCTTTCCTTCTTTTAGTTTCCTTGCACAAGTCTCTTGTAGACTTGCTGACATGCGCCCTCGTCTCTTTTGGGTGTTGCATGTTAGTTGCTGAGCCAGAGTCCGTTGCCGAGGACGAGGTGTTTGCTGACTTTGAGCCTGGGTCCACTGTTGACGTGGAGTACGAGGACACCGGCGACCAGTCGTAGAGACTTCTTTTGGTGTTACTTTCAGCTTAGATCGTGTTAGGTTGTTGGTGCGTAGCACCATTTCTTTCTGTACATTTGATTATTTTTGTTGGCCATGTTGGGGCCTTTAGACTCTTCTTTTTAGCATGGTGGCTTTTCTGTGATGTTGGACCATATTTGTGGACATTCTGAGATTTGAATAATTATTTTATCTGTCTCTTTCTTTTATTATTATTTTTTTCTGTATCGCATTTGCAAGGACCTATACTTGGTTATTCCAGACGCTTTACAGACTAGAGCCTCACAGCTCCAAGTCTGAGCGGACTTTTCACGCCTCGCCTCCATTTTAGGGAAGCGGGTCGTGACAGTTTTTATTGGTGGCCCATGCAGGTCCACTGCAACTGTGAATTATCGGAACAACGATAATAAAAATAGAATGTCCATTAAATAAATTAAAACATCCAAATCATAAGCCTTGAGTCTAATTTTTATCGTTTCCTATGTCTTAGGTGGCTGGTAGACGTGTTACCTGAACATCTGTCTCAGCTTAGTATGGAATCCATTAGATCAGGACTTTAGTAAGACTTAATTAGACGTCTGTGCTGACTAGTTAGACGTCCCTGATTGTTAGTTAGACTCCATGCTAGAAATTGATATAGTCGTCTTAGGAGTTACCTTAGTGGTTCCTGCCTAGCTCTGACCATGATAGACTTCTAGAATTCCTCTAGTCATTCGCTTGGGTTCATCGATTTCGGGCCCAACAGAACATGATCTTGATTCTCTTAGGACCTTTCCCTGAGGTCTCTAATATATTCTAGCTCATTAGAAAGCCTTAGTGTTAAGTTTCTCTTGACCTTTAGTCAACCCGATAATTAGAACCCCCTGATTCTATAATTTTCCTGATCACTACACTTCTGTGTTACTGACCATAGAATTCCATCGTAGTTTCTTGAATCGTAATTTAGGCGCATTCATCATTTAACCACATTCTTTGCTCTCGATGCACATGATCACCACATTATGATAATCGTTGATCTTTCGAATGTCCTCCATTGCAAAGCTTGATTCTTTCAAAGTTGATTACGGTTTCCCTTGATTAAATGTTTTGCTCAGTTTAATTTTTGTTTTAAAACCCCCTTCATATATATTTAAATTCCTTACTTTTCGGTTGAGCTAAATACTTTCTTAATTTTGAAGTCGTCTTGGCATAAAAATTTTACAATCTCGAGACCATTTTCTAACCTATATCTATCGTATTTCGGTTTTAAAACCTTAGTACCGTTTTTGATAATTCAATATATCTTTCCTTCCATTTCTACACTACTAAGTCTAATATTAAAATTTTCACTTATCGCACTTACTTTTAGAATATTTTCTAAGTTAAATAGAACTTTAATATATCTTTATATGCAAGAACTATATTCACCGTGCCCATACTTCAAATTTTTTTGTATAAACCTATTTCTGTTTACAACATGATCACTGCCTTACCCTACTCATCATTTCTTCGCCTAAAAACTTTTTCCCGTGTTTTCAAATTTTACAGTCTGCTCGTTTTTCCTACAAATTTTCATAAGAATAGATTTATTTGACATCATATTTTACTCGTGACTCTCTTTCGCCTATTTAATTATTTAGAGCAATATTTTTGTCTCACCCAACCAGCTATCTCCTTATCCTCACCGTAATCTGAAGTCGCTCTTTTCGATCTTGTTCGTTACACTTTGGTTTCGGTTTCCTTTCTATTGTAGTGCTCGTCGTTGCCTGTGTCAACCTTAGCATAGTAGAGAGCCCATTGATTTTATTACGATGTCGTTATGGTGCATGTATAAGTAGAGGGTGTGGACCCGTGTGTGTGAACCCTGGCGTATCACTCACGTATGAATGTACTCCCCTGTAGTATATTAATGTTTGTCTCTTGTGTGATATATACATATTCAGTGTTATTCATGATGTATATGAAGTGGTATGGATGATATTACTTATATATGTATGGGTAGCTATAACACTTTAGGAATGTCTGTATATATATTGGAAATTGTATTGGAGTATAGACTAGTAGTGAAGGTAGTTTGAAGATACTTGTGAATGCTTGATATGTATATACATATATTAGTAAGTCAGGTGAATGTTAGGCGTAATGATAATAGGTGTACTTATAGTTAAGTGAGTAGGCCTATTATATGACCTATATGTTAGTACGTGTGAGTGTGTGCTCGTACGTAGATATGTATTGTGCTTAGACGTAAGTAGCTATGTAGTTGCTGCATGAGTATATATGTGATATACGTATGGTAGTAGGATTATAATTTTGACTGGTATTGCTTGCTTTTACGGGATGTTATGTGCATGTATACCATGAGGTATACACAATTATTGCATATCTTAACTATGTATGAAGTAAATGTGTTTGTATATTAATTATAGGTAGAAGGATATGGTGTGAATATATGTGTTACATGTGTGTGACTATACGGTGAATGCATGTATTAGGGATGGTATTATAATTATACGTGTGCTGATGTCTGTAATATTATTATGGTATATAAAGTGATTGAACTATGTGGGTGTTACCTGACAAGATATTAAGTGTGATTGACATTATGGTATGTATATGGTTATGTTGGTAGATGTGTATACATTGGAGTGGTATTGGTATAGGTATAGATACCGTGTTACGTATATAGAGTAGTCTGATATGTGTTTAAGTCTCACTCAAGCTTGAGTGGGTATACTCTAAGTATATTGTCACATATGTCTGTGGTTTGCGTGTAGTACCATGAATATAGCGATGGATGATGTATGTATAGTGATAGGATTATTTGTGCCTGGTTGTGTTACGCACATGATTGTGGGTCGCTATACCAGTATATAGTTATAGGTGTTGGTTGTGTTATAGTTATTTACTAAGGACTTTCCTGTGTGAACGTATGTGTGCTAGCTAAACTAGGTGTGTGGATGTGCTGAGTATAAGGTGGTGTGATTGGTATATATGAATGGAATGTTAGCGTGCGTGGGTGTGCACCATGCACGGGTAAGTATGTGCTTAGTTATAGGTATTGGTGACTATGGTATGAGTGGCGTGTCACGAATATAGTTATAGGACCTTATGTGATGTGAATATATGGTGAAATATTTGCATGCATTTGAATGACTGTGAAATTATAGTAGTAGTGAATGTATATTAGATATAGTAAACTTGATTTAATAATGGTATGGTGTGACTACATGTGTTGATGTGTTTGGTATTGGATGTATACTAGGAAATATTAGGGAGTAGTATACCCATGTTTGTTTTGTGCATAGGTAGTTATCTATACGTAGAGCAATGATTGTATTTGCTAGTGTGAGACTACTCTTATGTGAGTATCTGAACTATTGTTTTGTGCTAGGTAAGTAGTAGTTATATAAGGGATGTATGCATATATATATGATTGAAATACGTGTATGAATTTGACTGACTATAATAGGTATAAGTGTATAATATCGTGAATATATTTATACATGTTGGTAGTGTTAATGTTTGACTACCTAGTGCATATATAAGCACTGGTAATGACTATACCTGGTTGAATTATAGTTTGATGTGATTGGGATGGCTACTAGTCTGGCTAGAGATATATTTATAGTTAGAAAGTCCGAGGACGGACTTTATTCTAAGGTGGGTAGGATGTAACAGCCGGTACTCACTATTCGTTATACGGCTGTGCGTATAGAAATTTCGGGTACCTGATTAGTTTTGTTGCTTTAAATGTGAGTCGTGACGTTGAGTCGATAGGGCCGTAGCACCTTGGTTGCATCTTTAGCAAGCCAACCCCCGACGTGTGACCAACTTGGAATTACTGTCGCCTTTGGACCCCGTATCCTTTGTACGCTTTTCGTGCACGTAATCTTGTTCGTGCACGTATTTATTTTAAACCTTGTCTGTATCCGAACCCTATAGTGTGATATGATGTTGTGACCCTCTCGAAGAATATTAAATTGTGAAATTAATTTGAAACGTCATTTCACGGGTCGTTCTCCCACGATTTGACTTTATTTGAAGAGACGTCGCGATTTTCACCTTTGTCGTGAGACATTTTTATTTTTATTTTCGTTTCTCGTCGTCGTAATTGTGATCCGTCTTCTTAGTTGCATTTCTCTCATCCGTGCAGTCACCCCAGTATTTATCTTACGATTTTTGGGCTTCGTCTGACCTACTTTCACTTTTGGCCCAACCTATTATATTTTTAGCCCTAAGTTTCACCTAGATTAATCCCTAATAATTCTTAGTAATAATAATACTCCCTAATGTTGACTTAGCCCAGCCCATTGCCTAGCCTTAGCCGCATATAACAGGTAGGAGAGAGAGAGAGAGAGAGAGAGAGAGAATGAGGGTTATTAGATTTTCATTTAATAATAAACAACATTTCCTATTTCTAATATAAACAAACCCTAACAATTAACCCTAACAACCCACTAGGCCATGTTAAAGCCCTCTCCCTACTTATAGTAACCTAGGTTACTTATTTTCTTTTCACAGCCAATCAAAGAGCCGTAGCCCCCACTTTCTTTCACGCATAAACCCTAACCCGCCGCCTTCTTCTTCGTTCTTAGCCCTACCCGCCGTCGTCGGCCCCCTCTCTCATCCCCGACCATCCTCCGACGTGCCCCTGCCCTCAGGCCTCCGTTGCCCTTCGCTTGTGCCACCGTGGGCCCCCGCAACCTCCGCCTGCAGCCACACCAAGCCCCGATCTCCGGCCTCTCTCTCCACGCCGTCCGACGTCCCCTCCTTAGAGCTCTCTCCAGCGAACTCGGATCTGACGGCCTGTGCTTCCATGGCACGGCAGCAGCGCCCCTAGCGCGCGCAGCGACCCCCCCAGGCACAGCAGTGCCCGCTTGCCACCGGCGCCCCACAAGACCCCCTTTCCCACTCCCTTGGCCGCGCCCTCCACGCCAACACCCCACGGCCGCCGTTGGAAGCCAGTGACCTGATCTCTGCCTCGGTCATCCCTGGTCCTTGCTGCATCAAACCAACGTGAAAGCTACCCAACGATTGAAGCTGTGAGTTTCATTTACATAGGAGCAGTACCCTTTCAGTTTATAGTACATATATTTACTATATATATGAACGCATTATTATATTAGTGCATCACATGTTTCTTTAATAAGAAAATGTCAGACGAAATGTATAACAGTACCCCATCTTATAACTAATTGTCATTGTATCTAGTAAGTCTTTTGGCATCAACAGTATATGTTGTAATATTTTCTTAGGCCTAAATTATAAGTGGATGGATGTGTGTGTGTGTGTGTGTGTGTGTGTGTGTAGAGCATTTTGAGGTGTTTATATAAGCTTAGTTTCAAACCATGTTGTTAAATGAAATCTTGTAGCTTAATGTGGGAATCCACGTCGCAGGTAGACTGTGCACCGCCTTTATCACTGAACACCCAAACTCACGTGTATCGCCTCTTCGTCGTCCCCTCTCGCTGTTGGGATCTTCCGTCGGTCCCCACCTATCCTAGGGGTGTTTCCTCGACGTCACGATCAGTCTCTACGACGCTCAACGTCGTAGTCTTCGTATGCGTCGACCCATTCATCCCCGTTCATTGTTACGGCTTCCCGTGAGCCGTAAAACATCTACCGATCACTTTTCTCGCTGTTTAGAATCTTGCTCGTTGATCTGGTCGTTATCCGAGGATTGGCGATCATAGGAATCTATTTTGGAATCTGGACTAGGAGCGCGTTCTATTATTCCAACCCCTGGCGTCGCTACCCGACGCCAGTGTAGCTCTCTCGTCGTGTAAGGGTGATTTCTGAACACTTAGGACCCCCAATCCATGCATGCTAATCAAGATAAAAATCGGTATTTTAATTGTCTGGTAAATCACTAATAAAGATAATTTAATTTGGGACTGTATGCTGGTGGATCTGAGCACATAGGTAGATTGGACTGATTGGACGGTGTTTGCAGAACGGTTGATTGCAGGCAAGTGAAACTTGCCAATTTGTACTTTAGGCCATGTTTTAGGCCATTCCCCGTTTTTAGCGTAAAAGAGACTAGGCGACGAAATGATACTCGCCTAGACGCAACTTTAAAATCTAGCTTGACAACGAAGCTAGATCTGTCACCCTGCCATGTCATTCATGCATTATTGTCTGTCACGTTTAATTTCCTTATCTGTACGCACATTAATTGTACACATGCCATGTCATGCATCCTGATGTCAATCCATGCTTGAATGTTGCATTCGTAGAACACGCTACTTGTACTTGCTTGTTGAGGCTAGGCACCTGCGTTGCAGGCACAACCCTATGCCAAATACACTTCCTGGCTCGTGATCCAGAAGTGGGCTACATGTGTTGGTCAAAAGCCAATGCCCGATTACACGTGGAGGGGTAGGGTTAAACGATCACTTGAGCTTAGGAGTTGGCCCGTACAGCCACTCCATCCAAAAGGCATAAACTCTGTGCACGACGTGTTTACTTGACTTGTAAAATCCGTGTGAATGTTTTAGTAGTTTTGCTACCTATGCCATGTTATACTTGTTGCCATGTCATACTTGTTGCCATGTCATACTTGTTGCATTATCTTAATTGTTGCATCCATGCATTAAACTGCCATGTCATCGCACATTTTAGAACTGCTAGGTTGCTTTCCTTCTTTTAGTTTCCTTGCAAAAGTCTCTTGTAGACTTGCTGACATGCGCCCTTGTCTCTTTTGGGTGTCGCATGTTAGTTGCTGAGCCAGAGTCCGTTGCTGAGGACGAGGTGTTTGCTGACTTTGAGCCTGGGTCCACTGTTGACGTGGAGTACGAGGACACCGACGACCAGTCGTAGAGACTTCTTTTGGTGTTACTTTCAGCTTAGATCGTGTTAGGTTGTTGGTGCATAGCACCATTTCTTTCTGTCCGTTTGATTATTTCTGTTGGCCATGCTGGAGCCTTTAGACTCTTCTTTTTAGCCTGGTGGCTTTTCTGTGATGTTGGACCTTATTGTGAACATTCTGAGATTTGAATAATTATTTTATCTGCCTCTTTCTTTTATTATTATTTTTGTTCTGTATCGCATTTGCAAGGACCTATACTTGGTTATTCCAGACGATTTACAGACTGGAGCCTCACTGTTCCAAGTCTGAGCGGACTTTTCACGCCTCGCCTCCATTTTAGGGAAGCGGATCGTGACAATCCATTGAAGAAGTTGCCGGATCCCGGGAGTTTCACGGTGTCGTGCTCCGTTGGCGGCACCCCTATTCGTAGAGCATTGATCAATTTGGGATCGAGCATTAGTTTGATGCCACTCTTTATATTTAAAAGGCTAAATACCAGGACGGCACTTGAGCCTACCGATATGAGCATTCAATTGGCGGATCACTCTATTACTTATCCGGTAGGCATCGCACGTGACATCATCCTACAAATACCGCCCGGGCTATGCGTGCCAGTAGATTTTGTGATTATGGACATGCCGGAGAAAGGTAGTTCGCAGATCATATTGGGTCATCCATTCATGGTGATGGCTAGAGTCTTGATCGACGTCCGTGAGGGGACGTTATCTCTGAACATGGGAAATATTGATGTCCAATTCTGCTTGCAAAAGCTTATGAGGGAACACCCACCGTCGAAATACTCTAATTACCTTGATCTCTTAGAAGACGAAGCCACCTATGAACATATCATGGATGAGATTTCCAAAGATACAATGAAGATGAGCTTGGACAACGACGACGACGATGTTTACAACAAGGCGGTGGGCACCTACCTACGAGTCTTGACGAAGAGCCCCCGGACATACACTTGCACCATCAAGAACTGTCGGCTACTATCTTCTTGGTCGCTGAAGGCCGACATGGAGAGGCATGCCAACTTCCTCCGCATGGGATTATTGGAAAGCATGACTGGTGTATTTCATATGCGCCCAACATCATTCGTTGAAAATCATGAGGGAGTCGAGCTTATGACTTAAAACAAGTGCTTATCGGGAGGCAACCCGATTTTCTTTCCCTTAGTTTTTGTTTTTCTTTTTGCTTTTCTTTTCTTATTCAAAAACAAAATAAATACGTTTTTAATTCTTTAACAAATACAAAAACACAAAATTTTGTTGAGTTCTTCCTTCTACAGGTTGAACAATGAAGAGAGCGTGCCTAACGATGAAACAAAGGAGAATGAAACAAGGGAATAGCTCCTTAGAGCAATACAAGCTTGGGGGAAGAGTTCCAGGTGACTCAACTGAGTAGGTACCCTACTAGGTCGAGCTACAGAGAGCTGGAGGAGATAGGCAAAACGCGCTCTTGAAATCAAACTCGACTCGACCAAGTAGCACCATACTCGGTCGAGCTACAATCAGAGCTCCAAAAAGCTAGAGAAACGGGCAAAAAGTCTCTCTGGAAATTTATTGTGACTCGACCAAGTCGCACCCTACTCGGTCGAGTTACAGGCAGAGCCCAAAAGGGTCGAAAAAGAGCACTCTGTTTCTAATTCGACTCGATCGAGTAACTACCCTACTCGGTCGAGCTACTGGAGGAGTCCCAAAGGTGATAAAAAGGGCACTCTGGAAAGCTTAATGGACTAACCGAGTAGCTACCCTACTCTGCCGAGCTGCAGGAAGACCAAAAGAGAGCTGAAAACAACACTCTGTTTCAATTCAGCTCGACCGAGCTGAGTAAGCAGCTCGGTCGAGTACTAAGGCATAAATTCTAAACTTAAATTCCCATACTTTTAACCCTTTCTGCTCGACCGAGCAGCTATCGCTGCTCGGCCCCGAGCATCGACTTTATCAACTGGGGCCCACACACAACCAAGCTTGACTTGGTTCATTTAATTTCGACCTGACTCGGTTTAAACCCCTAATCCTAATCGAAATCAGCCCCCCAAACTCCTGAGCTAACCCTAGCCCTAACTCGACTTGACCCGACCCTGCCGCCGTCCCGTGGTCTGCTCGAGCGTCGCCGCCCATCGTCGCTCGGTTAGCCCCGCCACCCCCTTCCCTCCATCTCTCTCTCTCTCTCTCTCTCTCTCTCTCTCTCTCTCTCTCTCTCTCTCTCTCTCTCTCTCTCTCTCTCTCTCTCTCTCTCTCTCTCTCTCTCTCTCCCCCATCCCCCTCTATCTTCACCCGTCCGCCGCCCTAGCTCCGAAAACTTGCCGGAGCAGTGCCATCGGTGCCACCCAACGCCGTCAATGCATCCCACCCCCTCCCAAACCCCCAGCCCTCATGGCTCTGGCACCTCGCCGAAGCTGTGCCGCATGCGCCGCCCAAGCACACCTAGTGCTTGGGCCAAGCATCTCTATCCATCCCCCCTTTTCACCCTCTTCAACCTCTCTCTCTCTCTTCATCCCTCTCATCCCCCCATCTCCCCCAATTCTGAATCATCCCCAACCCAAATTTCTCCTATCTTCGAACCCAAAACCCGATTAATTTTCGAAATTGCCTAATACTATTTTCATATCTTACTGCAGGTACACTTGGAGCTTCTTTGAGGATTCGAGGAGCTGGGTTTGGATCAGCTTGAGGGGATCCATTGGATTCGAGGCTTCGCACGTGCACATTCCACTCTTGCTTTCACAGCGACGCTTGGATATCGGTATACTCCTTCCATTTTTATTTTTTATACCGTAGCTAGCCGTCCGCACCATTCACACGATGCTTCCTCGCCTTAGGCCGAGGAAGCCTCCACCGACGAAGAGGAAGGCCACCACTGGTCCCTTCTCTTCTCGGCTTGCACGAAGCCCTCGTCGTGCATGTTCACCCACACCAAAGCTGTACTTGGACAATTGGTCGTCCTCATCCGACTCGTCACGATCCCTTCCCCCGTGCCTCTAGCCATAGAGGCCCCACACACCACCCACACTAGTGCTCCACCCATCCCCACTACCACTCCTCCATCCAGTCCAGTTCCTCCTCCACCCACCCTGAAGATGCTCATCGTGAGCGTTTCGTCGCCATTCCCACCGCACGATCGTCCTTACCCGCTTCGCTCACATCCCCAACCTCCATCACCTCGGACTCCTACAGGGTGTCCACAGGCTTTACTAGGTCATAGGTTTTGACCGCCTCCTCGCCACCCATGCTTGCACTTACACACACACCTCACCCTCTTGGCGTTGAGCTCCATTGTCGTCAGCCCAGCAGGTGATGGCATCAGCTTCAGGCTGCTTGACTGTGACAAAGTGGTCACGCATGCCATGATCTGTGCCCACTTCCACTTTCCTGCCATCCCCGACCATACCCTTGCCTTCTCTCCAGACTACGAGCCCACTGCATTCGATGCCGAGCAGTTCTGGCATCGTATCATTGGTCTGTGAGGATATCGCCCTAGCAAGGCAAAATCCTCTTGTATCATCAACCCATGTCTCCGCTACGCCCAGCGCCACCACGCCACCACACTATTCTCCAGGCCAAAGGTCGGGACACTCTCCCTACCTGAGCTTTCCCATCTTATGGGAATGACTCGACTTCTGTGCTACCACCCGATGGTACCCTTCATCCCTTCCTACTCTCTGACACAGTGCACTGGCTATGTCACTGCCTCCTCCAGACTGCCCATGCAACTACTGATATCTGCTGCGGCAGATTTTTCACCATTTTCGCCCAGATGCTCGGCCTTCACTTCCTGCACGGCTGGCTATTCCCACTGGGCCTACACGCCTGATGTTGGATGTGCTCACCTGCATATCCATCATCAGGCGGCACGGTGAGCGTCACTAGATTTACCTTCTAGGCACCCACCGAGAGCATCACCTCTACCTACCCCTCCCTGACCTCAGCCATGTCGCCCCAGTTATGCTTGACTGGCTCACTCTTTGCATTTTTTCGATCCTCCCATCCACGTCCTTGAGCCACCCGAAGCACCAATCGTCGATGACATCGACGACTGGGTGCTCAATTCTGATGAGGACGAGCCTGACATTACTGCCCTCGTGGCAGCCCAGCCAGCCCATCCTGCACATCCACCCCACTAGGGAGCACTTCTATTCCTACTTCTATCGGTGCTCCTACCACCACCACCACCACCACCACCACCACCACCGTAGAGACCCTGGGGACTGTCTACACCTTTTCCCCCTGGTCACTACCTCTGTCTCTGTCATGCCCAGACCTAAGGGCACGGTTGTCTCTGTTGCTCCCGATCTTACTACTTCCACCTCTTTGGAGCCAGCCAGTTCTACCGCTCCCGAGCCTATCACTTCACCTATTTCGGAGCCCGTCTCTGCCAGCGCACTTTCTGCACCTGTGACCTCCTCATTTCCCTTCATACCACTCTAGGGTCCATAGTCACTCTTCCTGGCACCACTTCTGCACCAGCATCAGCAGTATTTTCTGAGAGCGTTGTGGTGTCTGTCACCACTTCTGTTGCCACGACGTCTCCCATTTCTGATACTGCTGCTCCTTCTGTCTCTGCACCGGATCTTGGATCCATTCCACTCACATCCTCTTCCTCCGAGATCCCCTCTAGACCACCCTCCCCTGACTTTCAGTTCAGATCACGGGTATCACTCTTCTGTGGGCACCCTACGAGGGTGGTTTCTAGCAGTTCACGACCACCTCTTAGCTCCCGCCCTATGGACGAACGTCTTTCTACGATGGAGACCGAGGTCGTCACCCTGAGGCATGCCTTTGACACCCTTGCGACCTTGCTCTCCTCTTTTTAGCAGTTTGTGGAGCGGGACCTCACCGCCATTCTTGATATCCTTAGGCATCAGAGTGCACCTCCTGTTTTACTTGCACCAGCTCCTCCTCCCAGGCTAAACCCTGTCTCTTCAGCCCCTCCTGCACCGTTCATTGTGCCACACGCTCAGGCTTCTGCAGGCCTGTCACTTCTTCCGTTGATTCGATTGCATCACAGTTGGAGACTTCTGTTGTCGACACACACGTTCTCATACCTGTCGACACCCCAGCTGTTACACTATCTTCTGAGCCTGCTGTCTCTTCATTGTCCTTATCGACCGACACACCTATCGAGCCTTCACCTTCTGTGCCCGATGTTCCTATCTCTGTTCCCCAGTAGTCGAACCCATTATCATCCACTCAGGGTGATGCCGCCGCTTGATCTTTACACTATTTTTGCTCAGGTTACCCCTTATTTATTTTTGTGCCCATCTGTCTCTTCGGGGCCATGTCCTTGCATAGCTTGGGGGATGACCTTTTGCATCGCCTGTATATATTCCATCATTCTACATTTGAATATATTCCACCTGCATCATTACATCATTAGCATCATATGCATGTATGTACATATTTTTGCATCTTCGGTAATAGGTCATGCATCTGCATCTGCATCTGCATTTCTTCTTTTATTTGCATAGTTTCGCTTTTATTTTTCTTTATTTTCCTTTTATTTACCACATGCCCTCCCTAGCCTCATTTTCCCTCCTTGTCAGCATGTTCTCAGTAGTGATGACACTGATGTGTTTACCTTGGGGGAAGAGCGCTATCGCTTACCATTTTACACCTTTTTTATTTTTATTTTCCACCACTTTTTCACCGTTTCATTTTTTAGCATCATATTTTCCATGTTTGGTATGCTTGCATGATTGCTTTTATTTTATTTTCTCTGCATTTCTTTTCCCATTTTGCTAGATATATTCCGAATGATGATATATCTCTTAGCCTTAGTAGCTATCATGATGTCTATTACTTTGCCATGCTACATAGAGTATTTCAGTGTCTTACTATTCATATGCCTGCATATATATTTTGTTGACGATCTCTCTATATGAATGCATGAATTGAATTGAAACTGAATGTATGCAATAGTATTTTGTATGCCTATATTGGATATGCACCAAGCTTCACGCATCTTTAGAATATCTGAAGCATCTGCCTTGTTATCTAATTCACTTCTTATTGCATGCCTGCTATTATTGTGTGCCTTACCGCATGACTTCATTATTTGTTGAAATGAATGAAAATATCTGTGCTCGCTTATGAGTTTAGTTGGATTATTATCTTACTGAACCATTGTGCACATCTTATGAGTGAACCGAGTGATTACATTATTTCTTTCTCCACATATCTTATTATTCTCTATATGTCACTTGGGTTCACCCCCCTGCAGCTACTTATACCGCATCCACTTACCAAAAATCCAAAAGAAAAAGTTAGCTTCAAAAAGCCCCAAAAAGCCAAGAAGGAGCCAAAAATATATGTATATCCTATTGCTCCTATAAAAAAAGAAACAAAAAGTTCAAAAACCAAAAAGAAAAAGAAAAATATTTCCTATATCTTATTACTTGGAGCTACACAAATACTTTGGAAAAAGCCACAAAAATTCCTTCATTATTCCTTAGATGTAATGCCTCAAGCTAAGATTGGGGGGAGAGGGGGGAGGGTGAATCCATTTGATTATACAAGTGAGTACGTCATTAAAGTGGAGTTGTGCGTATTTAGGGATATTTGATAATGCTTATACTTTGTGAAATATATTAGCAACAGATATTTTTCATGATTTGAGATGAATATATGAATGCCATGATCCTTATTCTATTCTTTGTTGCATGCTTGTATGACTCTTATGTGCTTCATTTATTTCTATTGATTGAAAAGTACATCGCCAACATGTTTATACTAAACTCTATGAATTACATGATGTGGATATGAATTGATTGCATGATTTTAGAGGATCTCTTCCTTTGTCCTTAAATGCTTGCAAGTAATATGTCTAGTTAAGATATGAAATTCTTATTAACATGTGATATATTTTCGAATTATTGTGATATGTCGCTATGGCATGAGATCTGACCGAATACTCTAGCACTCCTATCTATCTTCCATTCTTTTACTATTTTTTATTTTCATCGCCCGGTGAGCCTCGTATTCTTCCTCCTCGAGGATAAGTAAGAGGTAAGCTTGGGGGATTTTGATGTATCCTTATTTTCCATGTTTTTATCGCATCATTTCATGTCATATTCGCCTCCAAACTCCATATTTTTGTATATTATCGCGCTTCTAATGCCATATTCGAGTTTTGTATAGCTTTATGGGATTTTAAGGAGTTTGGAGCGAATTGGAGCTATTTTGGGGCATAGACACATCCGGCACGTCCTAGACATCATTGGCAAGGCTCCATGGGAGTTTACCGAGGTATGAAAGAAGATCTGAGGAGAGAATGAGAAGAGTGTGAGCCAAGGTTTCAATTCAGTTCAGTTTCCCAGGTGACTCGACTGAGTAGCATCAGCTACTTGGCGGAGCTGACACGCAGAAATCACACAGGAAACGGCCTCATCTTACTCGACCAAGAAGACAGTCGACTCGACCCGAGTCGTACCAATCAGATGATGATTTTGAGCTTTTCTCCAAGGCACCCAAGCTCGACCGAGCAGCAAAGCAACTGGACCGAACAGCTCACCTACTCGACCAGAGTCGTCAAGAAACAGAGTAGCGTTTTGGAGGAAGTTCTGATCTAATGTAGCTCAACCAAGTTGGGGGCTACTCGACCGAGTAGTTCGTATCACCCAGAAGTAGAAGCAGCAGCAAGCTGAGCCTGAAGCTGACTCGACCGAGCAGGCTCCGCTACTCAGTCGAGTAGCGCGATGTGACCAGCTTAGTTGGTGGGCCCAAGTGCCCAGATTTTCAAAGATTTTTTGGGATTTCTACCCTATGTAAATAAGCACGTTTTTAGATCTATTTTCAGAGAGCAACTTGGGAGAAATTTTTAGTTTAGTTTTAATTAATATTTTGAGATCTAAGGAGTTTGTGCCGTCGCTATTTTTGTGAAGACAAAGCTTGGATTTTTATTGTTATTTCATGTAAGGAATCTTACTTTCTTAATTCTCTTTGGATTGCTATTGCTCCACGACGCGTTGGTAACAATTCTCTAAACTCTCTATTGATTTTTATTTTTTCTATCTCCACGATGAATTCCATTGCAACTATTGAATCTTTTATTGCTATTTCTATGATGCGTGAGTAGTTCTACCTAGAGCTAATGGATTAGCCCATGGATTTTAGGATTTAGATGCAAAGTTAGTATTTTTAGGTTTCGTTGGTATAAAAGGGACGTATTTTGGTTGATCTTGAAAAGTTTGTAGGAGGACTCGTACTGAGATCGTGCCTACGGTCGGTGGAATCTATTGGCTTAAGGAGTATCCAATAGACTTAATTAGGGAGTTAGTTGATTCAATTAGGACTCGTGACCATGCCTGGCTCGTGTCTTGATGGGATCCACTGACGAACTATTTTACTAATTGACGGTTACCGCCATTGCGTCAATGAGAGCCACCAAAATATATCGAAGCTCTAACCCACGAGAGTGGCGTGAGCTGAGATCATTTTGACCATGGGAGTGGCATGAATATTGTTGATTCTGAATGCACGTATCGTGTGCGCATGTCACGAGAGCGGGGTTAATGCGATACTTTAGATTCATGGCGCTTAGAGCCATGAATTTCACATATTGGATGCGACAATCCCTAATAATGTGAATGCAACGTAAGAGTCTTAACCAAGCATCGACATCTGAAGATCCTAGTGGCGAGTCCTAAAGCCATAGTCTTTATTAATTGTTCACAATCCTAAACAAACAATCTCTTGAAACCGACTGCTACCTAAATTCTGAGATTTGAAAATAGCCTAAGACAATAGCATCTCTACCTTCACTGTGGGATCGATATCTTTTATACTATTACTTGACACTGTACGCTTGCGTAAAGTGCCAGGAATTCACATTCGCGATACATCTAGCCCTTGGCATTCGTGCCATTGCTAGTTGGCTTTTAGATGTTAGTTTCAGGAGCATCACTTGTTTGAAATCTTCGTCTGTCCGACTTAGGCCAGACGTCGATTTTATTGCCCTCAGAACCCAGAAAACCCTTCAGACGGGGCATACTCAGATTCAGCATAATGCAAAAACTCGGAAGACAGAGTTACATTCTGTGTTCAAGGTTTCTGACGGCCTTGGGTAGGAGGGGGCTTGGGAACACTAACCATAGGTTCCTTGGGAAGCTTAAGGGACTTGCCCTTGTAGGAAGAGGTCTTGGGGGGCCATTGCAAGAAATCGACGGAAATGGAAATGCTAGGGCACGATCGAAATGAAAAGAGTGAGGGATATACAAAATCAATGTCGGTGAAGGATGAGGACTCGATGAGAGGGGCTGGGGAGAGACTCGATAGCCACAGGGATGTTGAAAGACAGAGAGAAGATGAACAGAGCCCTCGTTTTCGAAAGGAGGAAGACGAGGGAATTTCAATCGGATGAGATCGAAAGAGTGGAGTGTTGGACCTGGATCAAAGCCTAGAGGGGGAGTGAATAGGCTTATAAAAATTCTCGTGCAACCCACAAGAAATCACATGTAGTTATAATCACATGCAGGGTAAACAATAAGCAATCACCGATGCACAGCAGACTTACCCTGGTTCGATCGCACCCATGACCTACGTCCAAACCCGAAAGTAAATACTATATTAATAATGTTACCTGGTACAACCTGTAGCTAGAGCACCCACTCTACACTCACTGGCTCTCAGTACATGCACTCACCAAAGTGCTCAACAAAACTAATACAAGTATATGCTTTCACTTGACTAGTCCCAACTAGCCAAGTCCCTCTTGTCTAGCACCCACCAGACAAGACACCAAACGTATAAAAAATATGGTAAAGCTTCTCCTACAGAGATCATTACTACTATACACAAATAATAGTAAAAGAGTTTAGAAAAATCTCAGTGTGTAGTCGTAGTCGTCTCTGTCAAACAGCACGGGTCGGATCTGAATCTGACAAGTGGTAGTCGTACTGTCTCTCTATCTCAGCAACTCAAGTTTGGTATTGTGTACACATTGACGGGATGTACGCATAGCAATTCTTCTTCAATTAGTTTTTTCTCCACCTTTCATTAATTTGCTTGTACAATGTTTGCGTGGAGCCTTGACATTAAGTGGCCCACTTGATTTAGTTGCATGTATTAACTCTCTCTCTCCCCAAAAACAAGTAGGGCTCTCTCCAATTAATTTATTTTCTTCTCCAAACGTGGCAGCCTGCAAGCCACAAACAAAGTGAGTGGGTGTATAAGGAAATCAAAAACCAATATTAATTCACTTCCCTTTGTGAAACACAGAGAGATGGCTTTGAGAGTGAGGTATCTCTGTGACTGAGGAGATGTTATAGTTCTGCGGCTCCTCGATGATGTCAGGCCTGCTTGGTGATGCTCATAGGTCTCTCGATGGCACGATGATTATCAATGGTCTTGTCGACGTGAGGGAAGATGAACGGCTCTAGGGTGGCTTGATCTCATCGACGGCAACAGGATATGCGTACGGGTTGGCAACATGGATTGGGGTGCAGCTTGATAGGTCATCGGCATTGATGGCTACTTTTTCCCAGCGGTCAACAGTCTCTCAGCTGCTAGGTTAATGCGGGCTCAGCAATGATGATGGCACGCGAGTCAGCAAAGGTTACGGCTGAGTGGTTGAGCGGGTCGGCAAGAGGTGATCCGTGCATGAGTTGATTCCGAACCACAACAGCAACCAAGATCTTCTCCTTCTTCACAAATGCTTGACAATTGATCTCTAAGATTACGATTGTAGATGGCAACGATCTTGAGGGCTTGGATATTTAGTTGATAGAGTTTTTGGCCTTGTGAAACTTAAGGCTAAGAGATTGTTGTGGAGGATTCTTGCAGTAAGGAGAAGAAGCTTGATGTCTTGTTTATTTGGCTGATACTTGCTCTCTCTTTGAACTTGGCTTATATAGGATAGATGACTCGGGTTTGATGGCTAGGGTTCTCAATAGGGTGCGACAAGGAGATGGTTCATCTTTGGCTTTTGCGGCAATTGGGATGAGCCAAGAGATGTGGACGGCATGGTGCAAGGATATGGAGAATCCCTTGAATCTTGGAGCAAATATTTGTAACCAACTAGAAATAGGAATATCAATGGGAATATGGATTTGGTGAGGATTTTTTTGCAACCATAATGGATTAGGAATTCAAATTGAATCCTAATTGATATGAACCAATTTAAGAGAATCTCTCATTATCATCTCACCAATTTTGACCAAGTCCAAATTGAATTTGTGCACCCATTTATCTCCATCACATTGACTTAAGAAACACTTGCGAATTTACAATCGTGCCACTCCTGAAAACACTTAGCACACACATTAGAGACTTCACACACGTTTGTCATTATCAAACAAGAGGTCTTAGATAGTTGCATCCAACAATCTCCCCTTTTGATGATGACAAACCAAATAAGATTTGCAACGAAGATCCAATATAATATGTGTGTGTAAAGTGTGATGGAGAAAGTATGCAACAATTATACCAATGAAGTTCAAGCATACAAGCATGCAACACATATAACAATGGTGTGATACAAATTAGCATGGCATGCTCGCTCCCCCTATTTTCATCTTACCCCTTTAACATATATTCACACATATAAGCATATAAGCATTAATGCATGCACCATATAAGCATTAATGCATGCACCAAATCTTCCATATTTTCTCCCCCTTTTGTTATCATCAAAAGCGTATACACGAAGTCTAGTTCATGTCACATGCAAAAATAAAGTATTATAAATCACAACTAACACTTTCATGTCATTTTTCTTAAAGTAAGCACTTCAAATTCAATGAAAAGTGTAACACAGACTTCTACACCATCGTGTAAGTGTGATGATTAAATAATTGAAGCACAAAGGAAGAAATTCTTATAGAAATCAACTAAAACCAATCCACATTTTCCAATAAGCATTAAATCACTAGGATTGATTTTCCCCACCTCATTAAAAATGAGTTCAAGGTACCACACCCCAAAAGCATAGCCTATACAGGCTCTTAGATGTGGGGGTGGCATTGCTTGACGAGTAAAATACACCAACGCTAAAGATTACCCATATAGCATATGTTGGATACGCGTGGGTAGTATACTTGTCATGAATTGTATCCATTTTACATACAAAGCAATATTCATTCTTTTTCCTTTTTTTCGTCTCATATTCAATACTTTTGTGCTCAATTTTTATCCATGGCAAATACAAATCATATTCCTTAGATTTATCAGTTATTTTCAACCTACATTCACTTTCCAACATTTCATAAAGATTCTCCAATTGTGCAACAATATTCAATACGTGTGGAAGTGAAGGAGTATGTGTAGAGATCAAGTTATTCAATTCATTAAACATGTCATGGCTATTTAGGAGTTCTAACATACGCATGTAGCTATAACAATAATACAATGATTTCTACAAGGATATGAATGACATTCAATAATACTACTTGCATGATACAAAGAGAAAAGATATTCATTAAGCACCTTTTTTTCTCTTTTTATCTTTTTCAATTTTTTTATTTTTATAAATAATAACTCAAGCAAACTAGCAAACAAATAAAAAATAGTTCAAACATGCAAAATCTATGAAGTTATGCATAAATTTCAGAGAAAAAGATATACATTCGCGTCGTCGTTTGGCTAAGAAGCTATATAATGAAAGCATTCAATCCAAAAAACTCCTCGCCAAATCTCCATCTTACCTACATGGTAGTTGCTATGTGTGACCTTGGAATCCAACAAGGTCCAATCATGTTAGCCATTAAAGTTTTTGAAACCCACACTTGTTTAAACTTTATTTTCTTGTTCCTATACTTACAATAATAAGATGTATGGCCAACACTATCACAAGTAAAGCACTGTGCACGCATATTTTTGACAATGGTAGGCACATTGTGAATTTTCTTAAATTTTGGCTTTTCAACATTTTTCAGACCAAATCCAAGTCCTCGTCTATTATTGCCATATAATTGATTTCCAAGAATGATATCTAGAGATTGTTTTCCTATTGAAAATTTCCTTAATGACAATTCTAGACTAGTGGCTTTAGATTTTAATAAAGCATTTTCATTCACAATTGAAGTGCATTTACTTATAAAATCTTTCTTATTGTCCCTTCATTCTTATTCATGGTTTTAAGCTCGTTATTTAGCATGCACCATTTATCATTAAGCTCTTTAATCGCATAATCTTTTTCAGCTTAAAGCTTAATTAAATCTTGCTTAAGCATGCTCACATTATTCAATAAAGAAGGACAAATAAGACAAATATCTTTTTCATGCAACATAGAGTTCTCTTTTTCCAACAGAGCAATGGTAGAATTACAAGCAACAAGTTTTTCTTTCAATTCATTTGTTTCATGAAACATGTCGTAATTTTATTGTTGTAGTTCACCGTTAGAATTTTCAAAAACTTCTAATGTGGATTCACGTTTTTCTAGAGTAGATTCTAGGTTTTCAATTTCATCTTGCATATCATTAATAGTACATTTTTGCTTATCAAGTTCAGCTTGCATTTCTTTACACAAATTCAGAAGATCAACTCTTTTAGTGCAAGACGTTATCTCATCATGTTTTCCCATCAAGCAGACGGAGGAGTGCACAACTTCATACTCCTTATCCTCATCCTCAGCTTCGATGTCCATGTCCCACGTTAGCACCTTGGTTTTCCTTTCTTCTCTGCAACATTATCTATTTCTTGCATGCAATGCTTCATATAATGTCCCTTCCTGCTGCATTTAAAACATATGACATGGTCAGTAGCAGTCTGCTCAGAAGATTTTTTATCAGACTTAAAGTTATTGGAACGATTAAACCTGTTTTGCATTTATGCTCTTCCTTGAGGAGTTCTGATGAATTTCCTGAAATTTCTGACCATCAGCGCCATCTCCTCATCGTCATCCTCGACATCTTCTCTAGCATAAAGAGCTAGTTGTTTTACTTATTTTTCCTTCACCTCTGGTTTATCTCTACCCTTTATATTCTACAGCTCAAGCTCATGGGATATTAAATTACCTATCAAGTCCTCCACCCTCATCTAAGATAGATCTTTCGCTTCTTGGATGGCAGTGACTTTAGGCCTGAACAAGATTGGCAGTGCCCTTAAGATTTTTCTTACCTGTTCAAGGCTAGAGTATGGCTTACCGAGGGAGCTAGACTTGTAGACAATATCTGTGAATCTTGCAAACATTGGTAGCGTGCGAAAGCCCTCGTACTCTATACTCAACAAGACAAGTCTAGACACCTTCACCTTTGGCGTTTCCTCATGCGTCACCTCCAGCGTATGCCATATTTCTTGCATGGTTAGACAATGTGAGATACGATTGAATTCAGATTTATCTAAAGAACAAATGAACGCATTCATGGCTTTATTATTCAAGGAAAATTGTTTTTTATCATTGTCATCCCAATTATCTTCAGGTTTTAACATTTCAGTATCTTGGATTTTAATCATGGGAGGACTATAACCATTTTCAACAATATTCCATATATTATAATCAACTGCTGCTAAGTAGATTTTCATTCTAGTTTTCCAATAAACATAATCTACACCATTAAATCTAGAGGGTCGTGATATGGTCGTGATATGGACTGGCCTTCAGCAAAAGCATAATCAATTGAATTCATGGTCAGTCTAGGCTAGATCCTATAACCTGTCTCTGATACCACTTGATGGACCTGGCTCTAAGCCTAGAGGGGGGTGAATATGCTTATAAAAATTCTCGTGCAACCCACAAGAAATCACATGCAGTTATAATAACATGCAGGGTAACAATAGGCAATCACAGATGCATAGTAGATTTACCCTGGTTCGGTCGTACCCACGACTTACGTCCAACCCCGAAAGCAAATACTATATTAATAATGTTACCTGGTACAGCCTATAGTTAGAGCACCCACTCTACACTCATCTGGCTCTCAGTACCTACACTCACCAAAGTGCTCAACAAAACTAATACTAGTATATTCTTTCACTTGACTAGTCCCAACTAGCCAAGTCGCTTTTGTCTAGCACCCACCAAACAAGACACCAAAAGTATCACTTATATAGTAAAGTTTCCCCTACAGAGATCGTTACTACTACACACAAATAATAGTAAAAGAGTTAAGAAAAATCTCAGTGTGTAGTCGTAGTCATCTCTGTCAATCGGCACGGGTCAGATCTGAATCTGACAAGTAGTCATCGTCCCATCTCTCTATCTCAGCAACTCAAGTTTGGTATTGCTTATACATTGACGGGATGTGCGCATAGCAATTCTTCTTCAATCAGTTTTGTCTCCACCTTTCATTAATTTTCTTGTATAATGTTTACGTGGAGCCTTGACATCAAGTGGCCCACTTGATTTAATTCTCTCTCCAAAAAACAAGTGGGGCTCTCTCCAATTGAATTTATTTTCTTCTCCAAACATGGGAACCTGCAAGCCACAAACAAAGTGAGTGGGTGTATGAGAAAATCAAAAACCAATATTAATTCACTTCCCTTTGTGAAACACAGAGAGATGGCTTTGAGAGTGAGGTATCTCCGTGACAGAGGAGATGTTATAGGTGATGCGGCTCCTCGATGATGTCAGGCCTGCTTTGTGATGCTCACGGAAACTGTTCGTTGTTGATTAATAGTTCTTCTCTTCCTCAAAGCAAGCGGCAGTGTTGAGGATGTATGGCAGCGACGAGGTCTCTCGACAGCACGATGATTATGCACGGCAGCGATGGTCTTATCGACGTGAGGGAAGATGAACGGATCCACGATGGCTTGATCTCGTCGACGGCAACAGGATGCACATACGGGTTGGCAACATGGATTAGAGTGCAGCTTGATAGGTCGTCGGTGTTGATTGCTAGTTGCTCCCAGCGGTCGGCAGTCGCTCAACGGCTAGGTTGATGCGGGCTCAGCAACGATGATGGCACGTGAGTCGGCAGAGGCTGCGGCTGAGTGGTTGAGCAGGTCGGTAAGAGGTGATCTGTGCGTGAGTTGATTCTGAACCACAACAACAACCAAGAGCTTCTTCTTCTTCACAAATGCTTGACAATTAATCTCCAAGATTACGATTTTAGATGGCAACGATCTTGAGGGCTTGGAGATTTAGTTGATAGATTTTTTGGCCGTGTACCTTGCGGCTAGGAGATTTTTGTGGAGGATTCTTGTGGCAAGGAGAAGAAGCTTGATGTCTTATTTATTTGGCCGAAACTTGCTCTCTCTTTGAACTTGGCTTATATAGGATAGATGGCTAGGGTTTGATGACTAGGGTTTTCAATAGGGTGCGGCAAGGAGATGGTTCATCTTTGGCTTTTGCGGCAATTGGGATGAGCCAAGAGATATGGATGGCATGGTGCAAGGATATGGAGTATCCCATGAATCTTGGAGCAAAGATTTGTAACCAACTAGAAATAAGAATATCAATGTGAATATAGATTTGGTGAGGATTTGTTTGCAACCATAATGGATTAGGAATTCAAATTGAATTCTAATTGATATGAACCAATTTAAGAGAATCTCTCATTATCATCTCACAAATTTCGACCAAGTCCAAATTGAATTTGTGCACCCATTTATCTCCATCACGTTGACTTAGTCAACACTTCCGAATTTACAATCGTGCCACTACTGAAAATACTTAGCACACACATTAGAAAATTCACAAACGTTTGTCATTATCAAACAAGAGGTCCTAGATAGTTGCATCCAACACGGAGGCCACGATTTATAAGTGAAGGGTCGGGAGAGATCTGGGCCGTTGGATCAAAAATAACGGCTCAAATCGTGGGCTACGTATCGCCAAACTCAGCGGACATGGAATGATGCACATCATGCAGTCACCTATCAAGTCCTAATAAAAAATGACTCAGAAAGCAGACAGGCTCCTGTAGAAGAGAATACATTCGCCTGGATTAGGACTTGTGCATGTGAAATGACTTACAGGTGCCTACTGCATAGTAAAATTTTGAAGAAATTTTGAGCCATCTCTCGGGAAAATTGGTGACAATTGGTAAGGTACCTGATGACCAAAATACAGTCGTCTAGCGGATGACCAGTCGCCTGAAAAATGACCATTAGTCACTTGTCATGCAAAAGAGTTATGAAGGCTAAAAACTGGAGATTGGGAAGTCGACTGTAGAAGAAATGGCAGTCGATTGTCATGGTTCTGAAATCTAGAACTGAGTTAGAATCAAAGATTTGAGCCTTCTCACCCTTAGACCTATACTCTAATCACTCTAATAACATAAAATAACCGTCATAAGCATATAGACTAATACACATATCAACCATATTAATCTAATCATAAAATCATCAAAAATCGCCAATAAATCTCATTGAAAAAAAATGTGAAAATATGACATATTCCACATGAGATATGGAAACGATCATATAAATTCAAAACAGGTTATAACATATGAAAATGAGCTCCTAAATTTCATATTCACCCGTAATCCCGAATTCTCCACGTAACCTTACATATGAGTCTTCTTTTAGAGGCTTAGTGAAATAGTCGACGATTTGTTTTTTGGGTTTCAATGTACTCTAAGATGAAGTCCTTCTTAGCTGTATGATCATTAATGAAATGGTGTCTCACATCTATGTATTTAATATGGGAATGGTGTTCCGGATTTTTAGACAGACATATTGCACTGTTGTTATCAACCATGATTCGATAAGTATCACAATTGATACCATAGTCTTTGAGACTGTGTCTCATCCAAAGGACTTGTGCACATGCAAGACCCACGACAATATATATTCTCTTCGGTCGTGGACAATGATATGGAGTTTTGTTTCTTGGAAAACCAAAAGAAAATGGAATTTCCTAGAAAAGGCAAGTGCCACTAGTACTTTTCCTATCGGATTTGCATCTAGGAAAATCAGCATCACTATATGAGACTAGCTCATATTTTCTAGATTTAGGATAAAGTAACCCATAATCTAGTGTTTGATTGAGGTAACGAAAAATTTATTTAACTGTAATCAAGTGTGATTCTTTAGGTCTAGCTTGATATCTAGCACAAAGGCATACTGATAACATGATATAGGGCATACTAGTAGTTAAATAAAGTAACCAACCGATAATACCTCGATATAAACAAATGTCAACATCTTTCCTGTTTTCATCCTTGTGTAGATGAGTGGCCGTACTCATGGGAGTCCTTTTACTTGAAGACGATTCCATCCTGAATCGCTTGATAAGCTCCCCGATGTACTTGGGTTGGTGTATGAAAATCACATCCTTCATTAGCCGAATTTGAAGACCTAGAAAGTAGTTGAGCTCACCCATGTGGCTCATCTCAAATTCTTCCTTCATAGATTTAGAAAATTTTTGGCAAATGTCAAAGTTAGTAGAACCAAAGATAATATCGTCTGTATAAACTTGAATAAGGAGGATGTCATTTTCATAATCTTTAATGAAAAGAGTTGAATCAACTTCAGCAATTTTAAAACCTAAATCCAAAAGAAAGGTTTTGAGTCGATCATACCAAGCTATAGGAGATTGTCTCAACCCATATAACGCTTTCTTAAGTTTGAAAACATGATTAGGAAATTTTTCATGTATAAAACCATGTGGTTGAGAAACATAAACTTTTCATCAACTATGCCACTTAAAATGCACTTTTAACATCCATTTGAAATAATTTAAAATTCTTAAGAGATGTAAAAGATAAAAGCAACCTATTAACTTCTAATCTAGCTACGGAGGCAAATGATTCTTCGAAATCAATACCTTCCTCTTGCCGGTAGCCTTGAGCTACTAATCTTGCTTTGTTCCTTGTGATGACCTCGTTTTCATCCGTATTGTTCTTGAATATCCATTTGGTCCCAATGACTTGGTGACCACTTGGAAGAGGGACGAGCTCCCAAACTTCATTTCTTTCAAATTGCATGAGCTCCTCTTTCATTGCAACGATCCACGAGCTATCTTCACACACTTCTTGGATGTTCTTTGGCTCAATGGTAGAGACAAAGGCGCAATGGGAAAACTCATCAATCCTTGACCTTGTTCGGACACCCACACCAATATCTCCAATTATTTGGTCATGTGGGTGGTCACGAACGGTCGGATACGCTTTGGGAATACCTGAATCACTTGGAACATTCTCAATATTTTCATTATTAATGTTAGTCTCAATAACATAATTAATTTTAACATTACTGATTGAATCACATAAAGCATTTACACTATCAATAACAACATGAGGAACATCAAAATCTTCATGAAATGAAACGTTAGTGATTCCTCAATCGTTGAAGAGGTTTTGTTGTATATCCTGTAGGCTTTGCTACGTGTGGAATATCCAACAAAGATTCCTTCATCGGATCTTGGCTTAAATTTGTCAAAATTACCAAACGTGTTCTTATAAAACATTTTGAACCAAAAACTCGAAAATACTTAACTTGAAGTTTTTTATCGTAAAATAGTTTAAAACATGTTTTGTTCGTTCAGGGTCTCACTAGGATCCTATTAAGCACATAACATGTCGTGTGCACCGCCTCCACCCAAAATTGAAGTCCAAGATGACTATCATAGATCATGGTGCATGCACACTCAATAAGAGTCCTATTCTTTCTCTTAACAACACCATTTTGCGGTGGTGCACAAGGAAAAGAAAAGTTGTGTGTAACCCCGTTATCATCACAAAACAAAGGAAAACGTTCATTCTCAAATTTCCCTCCATGATCACTACGAATAGTGATAATGGTGGTTCCTAAGAGATTTTGAATTTTCTTTGCAAATTTGGTAAATTCATCAAAGGCTTCATTTCTATTAGTTAAAAATAATACCCAAGTAAATAAAGAGAAGTCATCTACAATGACTAATCCATAATGATCATTTCCTAAAGATGCTACTCTAATAGGCCCAAATAGATCTAAATGAAGCAATTCTTGGGGTCTCTTAGAAGTTATGACATCTTTAAGTTTAAATGAAGATTTACGAAGATTACCTCAGTGACATGAATCACAAAAGCTTTTATTATTAAAATATATTTTCAGAAAACATTGACTAAATCATGCTTAGCTAATTTATATAAATGCTTAAAGTGAACATGCCCAAAACAGCGATGCCATAATAATTGTTCATCAGAATGAGCAACTAGGCAATGTTCAAATGATTTAGGCATACATAAAATTTAAATCTTTTTATGTCTAATGTTGGAAAATAAAACATGTGAATCATTATCAATAATACTACACAAACCCTCTCCAAAGTTAACCTAGTAACCTTTGTCACAAAGTTGACTTACAGAGATGAGGATATGAAATAAACTTTCTATTATATAGACATTATCAATTAAAGGTTTGGAGGGGTTCTTGACTTTGCCTAGTCTGATAATGGTTCCCTTTTAATCGCCTCCAAAGGTGAACGTTACACCGTCCTTGAGGCAGATTATTTCGTAGAGCAAGGAGGGATATCCCGTCATATGTTTGGAGCAACCGCTATCAAGTATCCCTTCTTTCCTTTTAGAGCTGATATTTCTTTTATTACTCTCTTTCTTGTTCTTGGGTACCTACATAGTATACCATAAGCTCATGGTACCCAAGCTTGTTAGGTCCAAGGGGATTAGCCATTTGGGAACCAAGTCCAAGTGGACTATGGCTTCCCAACATAGTTACCACTATTTATCACATCACTAAAATACGAACTAACATATGCATTCCTATCATTTGTGCTAGTGTTATTGGGACCCCAAATAGTGTATGATTTGGGAGTCTTCTTCCTAGTTGCATGCACATTAGGTTGAGGTCTATATGGTGCATGATGCTTAGGAGCATGAGGTCTAGCATATGAAGGTGGAGGAGGATGTGCACGCATCATATAAGGATCTTATGCAAAAAGTGGAGCATGCATATTATATGGTGTATATGGAGCATACATATGATGTGGTGGATATGCATGATGTGTATGAGCATATGAGTGTGTAGGAGCACGTGCATGAGTATTTCTCAAGTGTGGGTTTGCATGTGTCCGTGGGAGTGGAGCATAAAACTCATCTTGCGTGTTCACATGAGAAGTAGTAGTGTTCCTATGTGTGTGAGTGTTAGTGTACACAAAGGCATGTCCTTTCTTTTGATTTCCACCCTTAATGGGTTTCTTGTTAAAATAAGGAACGTGTGTAGTGGTGACTTTCTTGGTAGGTTTTCTACCAATAGTGTTTTTGTCACTACTAGTGGATGCACCAGAGGATGTCCTTATAAAATCTATAGTTACAGCACTATAGGAGATGCGAGATGTGGATGCATTTGCTTCCACATAACCAATTCCAACACGATGTGTGACCAGAAATTGGTTTGAAAGCAATTCATCAAATTGCCCTTTCCCTTTATTAAATCTCTTAACTTGGGAGGACATGAGCTCATATTTCTCCCTAAGGGAAGAAATATTCATGTCCAAAGTGGACAACGTGTGGTGAGCTCATGCACTTGGGTTTGAGAGAATAATTATCAATACCCAATTGTGTGTTTTGTGAAGCTAGATCAACACTATCTTTAGAAGAAACGTGATCTAATTGAGATTTGAGAAAATTCACCTCATTTCTTAAAGTTCCATTTGGAGAAACCAAATTGGCTTTCTTAAGTGTAAGTGTGTCAACAATGGTGTCAATGTTAGTGATGCATGTCATGGATGATTTACTAACATTTGATTTCTTCAAATTAGTATGTCTAAGCATAAGAGATTGATACTAAGAAAAAAAATTCTTCGTTTGCAATACGAAGTTCATCCATACCTCGAGTTCATCGTTCTCACTATCTCTTCCATGGGAGAATGTATCTTCTTGGGCCATGAAGCACATAAGTGCACTCTCACCCTTCTCATCCTCGAATTCACTTGAGGAATCTCCACTTGAGTCATCGAAAGCCCCAAAGAGTCCTTTCTTCTTATACTTCTTGAATTTGTCGAACTTGTGGTACTTCGGTGCTTTCCACTTTTCTTTGTTCCTTAGCATTGGGCAGTCCTTCTTGATGTGCCCTAGCTTGTTACACTTAAAACAATGAGAGGAGTTGTTAGTGGAATCAAATTTAGATTTGGATGGGAATTTACCTTTGCGGAAGAAGCGTTGGAACTTCTTTTCCATTAGCACCATTTCTTCCAAATCCATTTCATTCTCGGACTCATCACTACGGAGGATGAAGAGGTAGCCTTGAATGTTAACGCCTTCTTCTTTTCCTCTATTGGCCTCATCATGACTCTAATCTTTAATGGGTTCTCCCTTCTTACTTCGTAAGACATGAGAATACCGATGAGATTCACCATGGTATAGTTCTTCATGTCATTGATCTCCTCAATGGCAATAGCCATTCTTTCCCACTTTAAGGTCATTGACATGATTATCTTTCTTACCTTCTCTTGTTGTGTGTATACTTGTCTGAGAGCTTCAAGTTCATTGGTGATGTCGGTGAAGCGTTCGTACATCGTTGCAATGTTCTCACCTTCCAGCATTTGAAACATGTCGAAGTTTTGTATAGCAACATAAAACTTTGATAATTTTACCTTGTTCGTCCCCTAGTGGGTGACAACGAGATGGTTCCATATTTGATATGTACTCTTACATATGCATATCGTGTTTAACTTACCCGGATCCAATGCACAATGAAGAGCATTCATTACTTTGGCATTGTTCACCTCGGCAGACTTCTCGATGGGAGTCCATTTGTCAAAATCTTCTTCAGTGGGTTCTACGTAATCCTTATGTATGGTTCTCCAAAGAGAAGCATTCTTTAGAAACGTTTCCATCCGGCACTTCCAAAAGCCGAAATCCGTGCCATTGAAACATGGAGGACGAAACTTGATTGTCCATCGAATACAATAGAAGCACCATCAGGATCGTGATTGTTGTATGAATTAGGAGGAACATTGTTGTTGTTGGATTCCATAGATATAGTCTAGCTCCGATACCAATTGTAAGGACCATGGCTATGAGAAAAACACTAGAAGGTGGGTTGAATAGTGTTTATACAATTTAACTAAGAAATTACGCCTAATTAAAATCCTAAACCAACAAAGATGCGAAAATAAGAATTAACAACAATGAACAATGCAAATAATAAGATGTTTCAAGGGTTCAGATTACCCAAGTCAAACCCGACTTGTTCCGATAATCCTACATTCCTTCCACTCGAATACCTCTCGATACTCAAGTTAGAATACTAACTTGAGGTTTCCTTTAAACCCACTTGTAACAACCTTATAAGTGTAATCGAACAACAATCGATGTCATTGAATCCAACAACTTGGGATCAAGCAAACCACTCTCACAAATCGAGAGTGCATTCAAATAACGACAGTTATAAAATTATGAATACACTTACAATTCACCAATTCCTTGAAGTAGAACTTGAAGGAGCAAAGTGAAGTGAGTGTAGTTCTCTTCTAAGAAGAGAGTGATGCACTTTCTCTTGTCACCACCAAATGCCTAGAGGATATCAAATTTGATTCTAGGTTGGAGAACAAGAGAGAATGAAATTGGAGGGCTTAGAGAGAATGCGAGCTTGAGAGCATGAAGATGAATTCATGAGTTGCTAAGAGATGACTAAGTAGCTCCAATGGAACAGCAAAAGACCCTCTTATAGGTTCTTCAAAACCCTCAAACAGAATACCCAAAACCCCTTTGAAATTGATGTGTCCATATTTTACATCATTTTCATATCATGTTCCCATTGCATTGCATGTCACTTTCGCGTCCAAATCCCACTTTTTACAGCGATTTTGGTATTTCTGATGATATTTCGAGTTTCATAGTATATTTTGAGTTTTCAGGGATTTTGGAGCAATTTAGATGCCCGCCTGGGTATGGACATATCCGACGTGCTCATGAGCTTGTTGGCAGGGCTCTGGAGGAGTTCGTCATGTTCTCGGAGCTGTTGGAGGAGAGAAGGAAGAGAAGAAAGAGAGAGAGAGAGCAGAGAGAGAGGCCCCTGCTGCAGCACTTCAGTTTCCCAGAAAATACTCGGCCCGAGCAGCTTGCTGATCGAACCGAGCCATGACATGTTGGAGAAACAGCAGATACGGGCTGACTCGGGCCGAGCAGCTCATTTGCTCGGGCAAGCAGCTCATCTGATCGGGCGAGCAGCCGCAGATTGCATGCCCCGAGCAAACCCCGGAGCACAGCCCGAGGAATCGACCGAGTCAATCCAACTTGGGCCGAGCTGATCTACTGGCCCGGGTAAGTCCATTTCAGAGCCGAGCAACTCACCGACTCGGGCCGAGTCACTTACTCGGCCGACACTTCCTAGGGCATTTTTGGAAGATTTTTTGAACGTGCGATGCATGCGATTTGGGGCAGCTGAAGCTCGCGACTGCGGGCTCAGCGTAGAGGATTCATTCTGAGTTTTGTTTTTTTTTTGAGGATTTTTTGGAGAGCTCCGGCGATCGTTTTTTGTACGGATTTTGGGATTAATTTCTTTAGTAAACTTCTGGATCGATTATTGAAGATTAGCGTTTATTGTTCTTTTCTGGATCTGTTCTTCGTTCATTCTCGATGTAAGTTTATTTCAGCCCTAATCTCTTAATTGTTAAGATGTTTTCTTCCACGAAATCGATATTTTTGTACGTTCCGATCATCATGAGTGAGTATATCTATTTTAGGGTTGATGGGTGAACCCTAGGATTTTAGGGGGAAAATGTAGATCTGGATCCCAATGTTGAATTGGGGATTTAGGGTTGTATTCCGGTAGATCCTACTGAATCTGTAGATAACCCGTACTGAGATCATGCCCACGGTCAATGGAATCGATGTGCTTAAGGGGTATCTAGGGATTCGAATAGGAAAATCGATGGATCCAATCAAGGCACGTGACCATGCCCGACTCGTGCCCTGAAGGGATCCGTCGACGAACTATAACGCTACGTTGGCGGCTACCGCCATTGCGTCAAGCCACCGAAATACCCCGCAATTCTAACCCACGAGAGTGGTACGAATTGGGGGAATTAAGTCCCTAACCCCAATGCAATAAGGGGATCCTATCTAACATCAACCCCCAACGATCCTAGCGACGACCCCTAAAGCCCTAGTTCTTTTTATTATATTATACAGCAATAACAATCAACCCAATTCATTCTCACTCCGACCGCTATATTACTTCTAGATTTAGAAATAGACTGAGATTACCACAGACACTATCACCGTCCCTGTGGGATTCGACTATCTTTTATACTATAACTCGACACCGTCCGCTTGCGGATTGAACCCGAATTCGTAGCCTAGGAGCCATATCACGTCTGGCGATCGTGACACCGCCAGGTGGATCCTAGGTGTAGATTGCGGGCCTGTCAAGTTTTTGTCGCCGTTGCCGGGGACGGCAATAGTGTGTTTGTCTCAGTTTGTTTTTATATTGTGAAGTTTGCTAGCATTCTTACCATCCCTTACCCATCCATCATTTTTATTCTCTTTATTTATTTCGGTGCTACTGACGGTGTTTTTTCTGAGCTTTGTTGGTGCATGAACACCCACCACAAGGGGACTTCTAGAGAGTTATTGTTAGATCCTGAGATCGAAAAGACAACCCGGGCTTTAAGAGCCTCTAGCAGAAGCTCATCTTAATCAGCTCAGATGGGAGAGAATCATCCTCCTCCTCCATGCACCAGGTCCATCAGGGACCAAATGCAACCGACCTTTGGGAATAATTCCTCGGTTCTTAGACCACAGCTGACGGCGACAACCTTCGAGCTTAAGACGGGGTTGATCAATCTTACGCATCAGGATCCCTTCCATGGGCATCCTCATGAGAACCCCAACCATCACATTGACTCCTTCTTGGCCAAGTGCGATACATTCAAGGCGAAGGACGTCAATGATGATGCAGTGAAGCTGCGGCTGTTCCCGTTCACCATGAGTGACAAGGCCTCCTACTGGCTCCGAGCTCACCCTCCCAACCACTTCACTACCTGGGAGAAGCTCGCGCTCGCATTCGTGGATAAGTTTTATCTACCATCGAAGACGGTCCAGATCCGAGGGGCCATATCCAATTTCAAGCAGCTCCCCCCGGAGTCGCTTTACGAGGCTTGGGAGAGGTTTAAAGACCTCCAACATCAGTGCCCCCACCATGGGATCCAGCCTTGGGATTTAGTGTAGAGCTTCTACAATAGGCTCTAACCTAGCACTAAAATGATTATTGATGCTGCGGCGTAGGGCGCCTTATTGGATAAGTCTCCTGAGGAGGCTATTGATCTTTTGGAGCACATGGCTGCCAACACTCAGCAGTGGGGTGATGAGAGGACCGTGATCACCCGGACCCCTGAGGTCAAGGCTGCTAGTCACCTGGACTCCCACATAGAGAACCTGTGCAAGCAGGTGGCCCGTATTGAGCCGCACCTGGACTCCCTCCCAGCGGCACCCAGCACCTCCTACCATCCTGCTGAGGAGTACGTAGATCCGGGGTATATCCCTGCTGAGGGTCATTATGAGGGTGCTGAGACATCCGAGACTGTTCAGTGTGTCCAGGGAGAAGGACGGAACCAGTGGCAGCATCCGGCTGCCAGGAATCACCCAGGATTCTCATATGGAAATTCGAACGGAGGGCTGAAACCTCCGCAATTTCAGAGACCTCCTCCTCCTCGACAGCATCAGCAGAGCCAGCAGCAGGGCGGTTTTAGGCCAGCTGGGCCCTATATGCCGCCGAGATATCAATACAACCGGCCACCTCAGCAGAATTCTGCGCCGACTCCTCCAAAGTCAAATCTTGAATCTACGTTGGAGACCTTTATGAGCGGCTAGATTCGGTTCAATCAAGATACGTCGAACCAATTTAAGAGTATCAACTCTTCGCTCGACGAACTGAGGGGGTAGATGTCGCAGTTGCTAAAGAATCAGGGGAGATTACCCTCCCAGCCGGAGACCAACCCCAGAGCTCAAGCAAACGCCGTGGTTTCTGTAACCACACGAGGAGGATGTGTTACTGACCCTGTTATGGTCCCTGTACTTAGCAAAGAGAGGACCACTATTGAAGAGGTTGCTGATGACAGTGCCAGAGTTGGGGCCACTGAAGGGCCTATCGCTATTGAAGAGAAGACTGATACACCTCCCATCATGCCTGCTACTACGCCTCCACCCGCTGATGCATCTAAGGGAAAAGCCTCCAGGCCTCCTCCTCCGTACCCTCAGAGGCTCGCCCAAGCCAAGTTGGAGAATAAGTACTCCAAGTTTATGCAGTTACTGAAGGGGATTCAGCTGAATATCCCATTCATTGATGCCATCACCGAGATCCCAGTTTACGCTAAATTTCTAAAGGATCTCATCACGGGGAAGCAAAGGCCGGAAGAAATAAAGCTGTTGGAGGATTCCACCTCCATCATTAATAACCACCTCCCTCGGAAGCTGCCGGATTCGAGGAGCTTCACCGTGCCATGCTCCATCGGAGGAATGCCAATCAGCAGAGCGCTAATTGATCTAGGGGCTAGCATCAGCCTGATGCCCCTTTCTATCTTCAGAAGACTCCAGACAGGAAGCGAGCTGGAACCTACTAGCATGTCAATCTAGCTCGTCGATCACTCTATCACCTACCCAGTGGGGATAGCGAGGGACGTCATCCTCCAGATACCTCCAGGACTATGCGTCCCAGTTGATTTTATCATCATGGACATGCCGGAGGGAGGAAGCTCTCAACTAATACTCGGTCGCCCCTTCATGGCGACGGCCGGGGTGCTTATAGACGTCCGAGAAGGAACCCTCTCCCTCAATGTGGGAAATATTGAAGCTGAGTTCCGGCTGCAAAAGCCGATGAAGGAGCGTGCCCACGTAGAAGGGGCTAGTTATCTGGAGTTTCTGGAGGAGGAAGTGATTGAAGAATTTTCTGCTGAAGGGGTCATGAAGGACCTGGTCAAGGCAAGCATCGACGACGACGGTGACCCAACCTATAATAAAGCGGTCGCCGTGTACATCCAAGTATTGGATGAGGAGTTTCAACGTCGTCAAACAAATCATCTAGCATCGGAGGTCACATCTTTCATGGAGGAGAGTGTTGGAGTAAGCAGAAGTCAAACGCCGCCGAATTGCACTACCCCAAAGGATGACGCGCGACCACCAGGTGCGCCAAGTGAGAATTGATATATCATAGGGAGTCGAGCTTATGACTGAAAACGAGCGCTTATTGGGAGGCAACCCAATTTCGTAGATTTTGAAATTTCTTTCCCATTTTCTTATTTTTCTATCTTTGTTTCATATTTTTTAGGTAAAATCACAAAAATCATAAGAAATTTTGACGAGTTTGTGTTTCGTGTAGGATGGAACATCGGGGGCATGCGCATGGACATTATAAACGGAAGAAAGCCAAAGGAAGACAACGAAGTTGAAGATTTGAGAAGGAAATGAACGGGAAAAGAAGGCAAAAGGAGCTATAGAAAACTCGGACCGAGCAGCTCTGCAGCTCGATCGAGTCGAGCAGACACGGATACTTAGGCTCAGCCTGAGTGTATTCTAACTCGGCCCGAGCAGGACATGACTCGTCCCGAGCAACGTCCTGCTCGGTCGAGTTTTACAGGCTGAAGAATTTTGGAGAAAATATCACTCTGCCAACCTAGACAGAGTATTACTGACTCGGTCCGAGCAGGATATGACTCGGCCCGAGAAATGTCCTGCTCGGTCGAGTTTTACAGGGTGCTGAAGTTAGGGAGAAATCGACACTCTGTCGACCCGGGCAGAATATTATGGACTCGGCCCGAGCAGCATATGACTCGGAGAGAGTATTTCTATCGAAATTTTTGAATTGACTCGGACGAGCAGCCTAGCTCGGACCGAGTCGCGTCGTTTTATTTAAAAAATTTCTTCACTTCGACTCGGCCGAGCAGCCTAGCTGCTCGGCCCGAGTCGGGTCGGATCCTTTACCCAATACCCGACTTCTTATTAACGCGGTTAAAAAAAATTTTACCCAAAAAATTCTCACTCCCCCCTAATTCCCCCCCCCCCCCCCCCCCCCCGAGTCCCTCTCTCCTAACCCTACTCGTCCAACTCCCCCCCCCCCTTTCCCCTCCGTCTCCGCCGCCGGCTCCACCTTCTTCGCCACCGCTCGTCGGTAAGCACCCTCCCCCCTCTCTCCTCTCCTCCCCCTTCTCTATCCCCCCTCCCCGCCTCCCCTTCTTCCCCCCCCCCCCCCCCCCCCCCCCCGCCGCCCTGCGCAACGGCGGCTACCGTCGACGGCGCTGCCGCCGTCGATGGCACCAACGCCGTCGACCCCCCCATCGATCCCCCCTCTCCCTCGCTCCATCTCCAGTCATCACCCTCCCCCGACTCCCCCCCCCCAATCGTGATTTCCTCCCCATCGATGCCGACCCTGTCGACGGCACCACCGCCATCGACGGTGCTGCCGTCTGCACCCTCCCCCATCTCCGCCCGAAACCCCCCTCTTCTTCGCGACTCCAGCCATCAAAACCCCTGAAATTTCTAACCATTAGCGCCATCTCCTCGTCGTCATCATCATCTTCGCTAGCTCCAATCTGACGCAAACGATATCTCGATCCGACTCCTGGATGTCAAGTTGTAGCCCTTTGAATTTTAGTACGCAAATAGGTCTGTGCGTAAAGCAACTGCAGTTCAAACTTAATTATAGGAGGGTTGTGCGCTCAGCAATTCCCTTAAAAACCCAGCCACGTCAGAGAAAATTAATTCCGTTGATTCTATTTGTTTTTGCATGATTCCTCCGTCCACGTCAGCACACAATCTCACTTCGTCGAATTAGGGCATGCAGGCGCTCGGTGGCGTTCGACTCTCCGTCTTCGACAACGGCCAGCGACTGCTCTGAGCGGCAACTCCGATCGGTGGTGATGCTTCATCTTCAACAGCGAGCTTCGGCGACTGCACCTCAACATCGATGACGGTGGCACCTTGACGACGGCGGCCAAGAACACTCAGGCGACCCTAGGAGATCACGGCGACGAAGTCTTCAACTTCTCCGCAGCTTCGACAGCACTTCGACGATCAGCTTTGTCAGCGAGTGCTCCTATGAGCGACACAATGGTGGGTGTGACTTGAACCTAACAGCGTGGGCATGGTGCTTCACCAACGGCTACTTCGACGATGGTTGATTCTCCTTCGGCGACGACAGCTCTCAACTACTCCGGCGACTTCGACTTGCAGCGACGGCAGCGGGAGTTTTGATGACGGTGGCAAACTCCTTCTTCTTCATGACGACGGGTGTGCTTCTCAACAGTGATAGGAGGGTAGCGCTTGATCTCTGAGCAACTTGTCTTCAGCAACGGCGAGCGGGGGCTTCGTCTTCTACTTATCGGATGAATGTGTTCGACTCGAGTGCTCAGCAGCGGTGTGTTCTCCACTTTAATGGGTGAGATCTTCTCCGACTTAGGGCATGGTGGCTCGGTAGTGCTTGCATGGAGAAGTGATGATCGACTGCCAGCTCCCACTGATGATGATGATGATGATGATTTGGTGCTTGGGAGGGGCTATAGGAGATGATGGTGCTTTTTTCTCTTGGAGAGAAGCTTTGGCTTGGAACTTTAGGGTTTGACCTTCGGAGAATTTTTATGCTAGAGGGATGATGCGTGAGCTTGTTTGCGTGATGCTTATGCTAGAGAATTTTTATGCTAGAGGCTTATTTGTGTGATGCTTGGGAGAGGGCTGTTTGCATGATTTTGTTATTTTCTTGGAGAATATGGCCGCCTCTCTCTTTTGTGATGATGCCGCACGCACTCTTGTTGCAACAGATGAAAGGGGTTTTTATAAGAGGGGAGCTAGAGTTTTTGAAAGAGATATGATCAAAGAGAACCCCTAGAGTTAAGGAATTGATTTGCAATGGAGATATGATCAAAGGAAATCACTAAATTGTATTTGAGTTTGAATAGGATAAAGGTAGCCATGGGCTTTGATTTGCAATTCAAATTGGATATGGAAAAATCTTTGCAAATCTTGCTAATTGATTTCCATCTCTCTCCATGCCTAGCCCAAAAATGTGCTTCTCTCAAGTGAAAGAGTCTGTGCAAGTAATATAGATCTGGGAGTCCAGATGTCGAATCCTCGGGAGAAAATCTGTTGCAACCACAAAGCTTAAATCAAATAGAAAGTCAACGTAAAGAGACTAACCACTTTTAATGATGATGGTTTGAATGTAATTTGATCGTGGTTTTTAATACATGAACAATACGAGCAAAAGAAAGTTCCGTTTATAAAAATATCTACGAGAAGTATGCACATGGTATGGGTTCATTAGGGTCCATGATTTGTATTAGTTTGCTTGATTAAAGAAACCTCAATGAAACCTCTTTTTGAGAGCAATTCATCGGAAAATACCCTTGTGGGGATTAAAGCACAATATTGAATACGATCGTTGCTAAAGTTATAATCCTTTAAATATAAGGTATGAAACTCCCTTTTGGGGAGATCAAAACTCACCCTTGTGAGGTGATCATCAACTCAATCACGTTCTTTTGGAAGATGAAGAAGATGATTTTAAAATAAAGATTACAACCTTATCAACGTTAACAATTTAGCACAAAGTTCAACCAAGCAAATACAAATCATATCCCCTAACTACATCATACCATGCACAATGAAAATTTAGCCACACATACTGAAAATAACTAAGAATTTCATCACATTAAACATGGTTCCAAGCAATACAAGTAAATAGAGTTCAAAATACGCAATAGAGTTCAAGAATATCACCAAATACGCTCGCTTTTAGCCTAAGAAACCCCTTCTTCTTCCCCTAAAAACTCTCTGAAAAATAGCCCAGGTTGCTCTCTGTAATCTCAGGGAATTGCTGCAAAAATCCGCTCCAAAATAGCCCAAATACGCCAAGAATCCCAAGATAAAACCCTAGAATACCTTATATAAGACCATTGCGGGTTTAATAGCCTTAATGGATCCGCATCCGCTTCAATTCACGCCCAAACCCATACCCATCAGCCGACGTAAATTACAGCCGCACATCCGTGCGGGATTGAACAATGGATCGCCGCGTGGCCTTTGAGATTCACGCTCTGCTCTCTCCGCAAACGAATCTGCATCAAAATCGGGCTAAATTGAAGACAGTCCGATCGAGCGGGCGTTGCATAAGATCACGCCACGCATCCCCCCTAAAAGCGCTGCTTTCTCGTTCGCTTCAAAATCAGATCGACCGTTGGATAGCCATCCAACGGTGAAGAGCGCGCCTCGTTGTCATGCGGAGAAGCGCAGCCACAAGCGATTGAATCCGTTTGATCGTGCAGAGGATAGCTCGGATGTCGACACGTAGCAAAAGAAACCACCCGCTTTTTCAGTGTTAGGCTGTCTATGGGTCGTTGGATCTAGATCCAACGGTCCATATCGACTGTTGCTATCGTCTGTAGGATTCGAGCGGGAGTTACCGGATGGATGCCACGTGTCAGCACAGGATGGGCGCTGGCGGTATATACGCCGTATTTTCGTATTTTACGCGTATTTCTACCGTATTTCTCCATTTAAAAGGGTATTCTGCATTCAATAAATCACAGAAATTCGCATAGATCTCAGAAAAATACAAATAAGTAGTCGTTGGAATCGTGAGATCGAGACCAAGCTAGGAAAAATATAAAAAGTGTAGAAATACTCAGTTAATTGCTATTTTGTTCTCAAATCAAGTGATATCTCTAATAAATGATGATATATAAAATACGAACGTATTAGAAACAAATTAAGTATCATATGAGCACAAAATGGGGCTAAATGGGGGGTTAAATATGCAATATTCAACCCGAATCACACCACATTGACCAAATCAAATTTCTAGGTGTATAGCTCTTTGACCAAGTCCATTAGCTATGTGGATAGCAATTCCTTCACTGGTTGACTTAGTCATCACTTTGAAAATTTACCGCTTTGCCATTTCTGAAACACACTTAGCACACACGTTATATAGTTTGCACATGTTTGTCATCATCAAACTAGAGTTCCTAGATCGTTGCATCCAACAGTAGGGTCTTCACTCGATCGAGTGAATAAGTCACTCGGCTGAGTGGGCTGCTCTTTTCAGCTCCAGACTCTCTTTTTTGCGATGCTTTCTGCTTCTTCCTCTCCCGTCAGTTCCTTCCTTCCTTTGGCATTTAAGCGTTTCCCTAGAATGCTCTCCATCGCCATAGCTATCCTCCATTCATCTGGACTCTTCTCATCTTCTTCCTGTAATGAAAATCATAGCACATCGTCAGATTCTTCCTAGACTCTTGACTCTATAAACTAATAAAGATCTAAAACAAAAATGAAAGTAAAATTCAACTAAAAACTAAGATAGAACCATCGGGTTGCCTCCCGACAAGCGCTTGTTTAAGGTCTTGAGCTCGACCCAATAAGATTTAATGTTTAGGGTGTGATGTTCGGCGCATAGGAGATGCGCATGTCAAACTTTCCGAGGAGACCACTTGGGTTCAGAGATAGTGCTTGTTCTTCTTTGGTCTCCTCTCTAATGGTTGTGGAGGGTGGCTCCCCCAAGCATGAGCCCTTGGAGTCTTTGGTCTTTCACAGTGATTAGGGTATGTTTGTTGGTGGCGCTCCCTCCCTTTTCTTCACCGTAGAGAGCTTGCAGAGCTCTCTAATCCTCACGACATCAGTATCCTTCTTTTCTTCATCGGTGAGCTCGGTCACTTTCTCGATGAGAGGATCCGGCGGTTCTCCAGTCAGGGTGCCTTCTTCAAAAATACGCTCTCCATCAATGTTATCCGGGTGCAAAGCTCCAGCGTCATATGGCACGGCATCATCGATGACCTCATCAAGTAGGTGTGACAAACTTTGAGTCAAAGCCTTTCCTAGATAGATACTTTTCACTTCATCGATAAGATCTCCCGTGGAGTAGTGCTTAAGTCTTTGTCCGTCAACTTTGGATGGTCTTCTGTCATTTCCTTCTATCTCAAAAGCTCCTCCCGGATGCATGTGGCGGAGGGTGAATGGCCCCGACCACCGTGATCTCAACTTCCCGGGAAAGAGTCGGAGCCTCGAGTTGTATAGTAAGACCTTATCTCCAACCTTGAATTGCCTCACGGTAATGCGGGCATCGTGGTAGAGTTTTGTTCTTTCTTTATAGATTCTAGAGCTCTCATATGCATCCCTCTTAATCTCATCGAGCTCATTTATATCCAGAAGACGTCGCACCGCTATGCTCTTATAATCATAATTTAGGGTTTTGTTAGCTCAATAAGCGCAGTGCTCCAACTCCACAGGAAAATGGCACGCTTTCCCGTATACTAGTAGGTACGGGGTAGTGCCAATGGGAGTTCAAAAAGCCGTACGGTATGCCCATAGTGCATCGTTCAACTTCATGGACCAATCCTTTCTTGACATATCCACCGTCTTCTCTAGGATTTGCTTGATTTCCTTATTCGACACTTCCACTTGCCCGCTTGTTTGAGGGTGATAGGCTAAACCAACTCTATGATGCACTCTGTACTTCTTCAACATGGCTTCGAACTTTCTCTCTATGAAATGGCTACCTCCATCGCTTATCAGTGTTCTCGGTACTCCAAAGCGGGGTAATATGTTTTGCTTGAAAAATTTAGAGACCACTCTCGCGTCGTTGGTTGGAGTAGCAATACCTTCCACCCATTTTGAAACATAATCAACGGCCAATAGTATATATTTGTTTACCTTGCTGGATGGAAAGGGTCCCATGAAATCTACTCCCCAATAATCAAATACCTCAATCTCCAAGATAGGTTTCATCAGCATCTCATTCTGCATGGATATGTTTCCCGTCCTTTGGCATCTATCACACTTTTTGAAGAACACATGTGTGTCCTTGAACATAGTGGGCCAAAAGAATCTGCATTGCAATATTTTCGCAGTGGTTTTGGAAGCGACCGCATGTCCCCCACATGGCATGTCATGGCAATGTGAGATGATGGAAGTAGCCACTTCTTTCAAAACGCATCTCCGTATAATCCCATCCTTGCGGACTTTGAAGAGGTATGGGTCTTCCCAAAAATAGTTGCGGACTTCATGCATGAATCTCCTCTTTTGTTGTGTGGCCATGCCGTGCGGTTTAATACCGCACGCCAAATAATTCACAAAATCCGCATACCAAGGTACCTTCACGGGTCGAAAGGCGAAGAGCTTCTCGTCGGCATATATCTCATCAATAGGTAAGCTGTCGTCCTTCCCATCACGGATTAGCCTTGATAAGTGATCCGCCACAAGATTGTCCGTGCCCTTTTTGTCCCGGATCTCCAAGTAAAACTCTGTAGAAGTAGAATCCATCTTATTAGTCTAGGCTTGGCCCCCTTTTTGCTCAATAGGTACTTCAATGATGTATTCACAATCACATTTGATCCAAGAAGGTATGAACGGAACTTCTCCATAGAGTAAACCACTACCAAGAGCTCTTTTTTAGTGGTGGTGTAATTCTGTTGCGCATCGTCCAGATTCTTGCTTGCATAATATACTGCATGAAGCTTTTTATCCTTTCTTTGCCCCAATACCGCTCCAACCGCTTGATCACTACCGTCACACATTAGCTCGAAAGGAAGACTCCAATCCGGCGGTTGTATAATTGAAGCAGAATGAGCGCCTCCTTTAGTATATTGAACGCTTGCAAACAATCATCTGAAAAAACAAAGGGTGCATCTTTAGCAAGTAAAGCCGTAAGTGGTCGGGCAATTTGAGAAAAATCCTTGATAAAACGGCGATAAAACCCTGCATGACCAAGGAATCCTCTAATGCCTTTGACATTAATTGGAGGGGGTAGCTTTTCTATTACCTCAATTATAGCTTTGTCAACTTCAATTCCTCTGAATGAGACAAGATGCCCAAGAACTATTCCCTAGGTAACCATGAAATGGTATTTTTTCCAATTAAGCGTTAGATTATTCGGTTGGCATATTTTTAGAACTTTAGTTAAATTAGCCAAACATGAGTCTAATTCACTGCCATACACAGAAAATTCATCCATAAAGACTTCCATGATGTCTTCGATGTAATCGAAAAAAACGGATGTCATGCACCTTTGAAAGGTGGCAGGGGCGTTGCAAAGACCAAAGGGAATCCTACGGTAAGCATAAGTGCCATAAGGGCACGTGAAGGTGGTCTTTTCTTGGTCATCCTCATGGAGGGGAATCTGAAAGAATCCCGAATACCCATCCAAATAGCAAAAATATTTATGCTTAGCAAGACATTCTAGCATTTGGTCAATAAAGGGTAATGGGTAATGGTCCTTCTGTGTAGCTTTATTCAATTTTCTATAATCGATGCACATATGCCAACCCGTGATGGTCTGTGTCGATATAGATTCTCCCTTATCATTTTTATTACGATCATTCCTCCCTTCTTAGGGACGACAAGAACCGGGCTAACCCATCTGCTGTCAAAAATAGGATAGATGATATCGGCTTCAAGCAGTCTAAGGATCTCTTTTTTAACCACCTCCTTCATGTTGGGGTTTAACCACCTTTGAGGCTCTATGGAGGTGGCTTCAGTGTTTTCAAGATGGATCCTATGGGTACATGGCCTAGGACTAATCCCCTTGAGGTCGAAAATGCTATAGCCAAGGATATCCCTATGGCTTCTCAGGACATTTAGAAGGCTCTCAAGTTGATGGTGGCTGAGGCTAGCAATAACAATCGTAGGATTAGGCAATTTATCACCTAAAATGCATATCTTAAGTTAGGAGGTAATTGTTTTAGTTCTACCTCAGGGGGCGCTGTACTCCCTGTTTCCTTTTCCTGTGAAAACATGGTGTCCTCGGCCACATCTTCATCCACTCCCTCTTCAGAAGATAGGCTCTCACATGCCGACTCAAAATCACTGCCCGGTTAGGATAGAGTGTCAAAGTATGTGTTGGTTGACTCTGCTCCCGAATCAACTGAACCACCGCTCTCCTCTTGTTCGTGCCTATTACCGAAAGGTAAGTCAGCGTATAAACCAATGTCACAAAAGGCATCATCAAGTATACTTCCTTGAAATCGGTATCCCAAGGTAGTTCTTCACGAGCGTTGATCTCTTCGGTGCATTCTTCGATGCCTTTATTCACTGTAGGCTGAGGAACTCCGTCAACTTTAAGATATAGCTTATCATCTTTAGCATCGACTTTAATGCTGCCCTTGATCGTTCATTCCGATGATATTTGATCAATGATGAAGGTAGCAAATAGTTGCTCAAGCTGGTCCTTCATATTGATGGCAATTGGTCCTGTGGCTTTAACCTCGTCCACAAGTTCCTCCAGAAGGGGTGTAAAATTATCGGCGTATCGCGGGCTAGAGTCCGAGCTCATCTTTGCATCTTCTAGATAACATGTTAAATACCAATAGAAAAGTCTGGAAAACAACGTCAGTAACTGTGTGTACTTAATAAGAAAAATAAAATAACGTCGCCTCCCCGGTAACGGCGCCAAAAACTTGATCGCTCCCTATAACGACTGCTTTTCATGTATCTGGATTTATTATAATATAATATATGTTTTGGTGGATTTTCTCCTCATGTGTGGTTTTCGTCTCCGTAACTTTCATTTCCGATCGTTTCGTCGTGTTTTCTCGTTTCTTCTTTAGGATCGTCGATTTCGAAGCAAGTCATTCGTGACGGGCTTCATAACGGTCGTATCTTACTATTAGATCAAGCCTAGGAGTCTTAGGAATCGATCCCGGGGCCCCGCGCTCCGTATCGGAAATTTTGGTGCTTATTAGCCGGTATAAGAAGGGGCACCGACCGACTAGATGACGATCCAGTCGGTCGGAAATCCTTCTTGGACCGACTAGTTAGCTTTCTAAATTTTTCAGGAGTTACTGTTTATCGTTAGTCGGTCTAAGAACGTTGGTTGACCGACTAGGTTGCAAACTAGTCGGTCGGCAATGCTTCTTTAACCGACTAACACATCATCTAATTTTAGTATCACTTACTGTTTACTCTTAGTCGGTCTAAGAACGTTCATCGACCGACTAGATGCTAAACTAGTCGGTCAGTATTTGTTCATGGACCGACTAAATCTAAATCCTATTTTCGTTCAGAAGTTACTGTTTGCACTTAGTCGGTCTGCGTGGGCGACCGACCGACTAGTTGCCAAACTAGTCGGTCAGTGGTTGCTCTTTGACCGACTAATCTGTGTTAAAACCCTAATTTCTGGGCAGCCGCCAGCCCAACCTATTTATACCCCTCCCAAACGTTTTCTTCTTCCTCCACTCGACCCAAAACCCTAGTTTCTCCCCCATTGAGCCCCCATCTTCCTCCAAGCCCTATTCCTTCATCCCAAGCCCTAGATTCATCATCTAAACCCTCTATCCACTCATTCTACCTCTCATCTTCCCCAAAATCTCACCAAATCCCCAAATCCCCAAAATCCCCCAAAAACCCTAATTCTCCAAACTTCTCCATTTGTTTCCAGATCTGGTCCTAGGGTTCTCCGGAGTGTTTCTTCCGCTTCCTCTCGGTAAGAAATCGATCTCTTGACGTTTTTATATCCTATTTGTATTTTTATGAAACCCTAATGAAATTTCATGTTGTTTGATGTTTGTTTCCCCATAACAGCGATTTCCCCCGTAGTTTAGCATCCGCGAGACGAACCTTCGTAATCGTCATCCTCGGTGCTAGGCAAGTGAAGCTTGCCACCTAGGGTTTAGGCCATGTTTTAGGCCTTTTGCTTGTTGTAGGCGTAAAAGAGGCTAGGCGACGAAATGATACTCGCCTAGGCGCAAATTGGGGAACTAGCTTGACAACGAAGCTAGTTCCGACATATATCATGTTGCACAATTACCATGTCATGTTTACTTTCCATTAACGGTACGCGAATTAATTGTCATGTCATTGCATTCTTTAAGTGATCCCGTGATTGCGTAGCATCGCTACAATACTTGTATTCCTGGCTTGTGACCAGAAGCGAGCATAATGAGTTGCTAACCCCAACGCTCGATATTGAATTGTGAACTAAGAAACAAGCTCCCATGCGGGGCAACCCTGGCTCACTTGATGGGCTCATGTACAAGGACCCTGGCTTGTTTACGTGTGGGATGGGGTAAGGGTTAAGCGGCCAGTCAACTGGGGGTCTGCCTGATCAGCAACTGCAGTTATAAGGCGTAAACTCTGGGATGGGGTAGTGTTTAGTGCCAATCGGTGTGAATGACGTACCATTCAGCTGAAGGGCGTAAACATCTACAAAACAACGTGAAATGATTGAGATTGTTAGTAGCTTGGCTACTCTTGTCTTGTCCCGATAATTGTACTCTTGTACTTATTGTTTATCATGTCTTACTTGTGCACTCATGTTATAACTGCCATGTCATGCATACTAAAACTGCTAGGTTGCTAGTTGCCTTACTTTCTGTTTCCTTGCCCAAGTCTTTTAGACTTGCTGATATGTGCCCCTTTACTCTTTTGGGTGACACATGTTAGATCCTGAGCCTGAGTACCTTGTTGAGGACGAGGTGTTTGCTGACGCCGAACCCGAGCTTGTGTTTGACGGGGAGTACGTGGACACTAGGGACCAGTCCAAGTGTCTCCGTTGCGTTCTACTTTTGTTTAGACAGTTGTTTTGTTATCGGTGCGTAGCACCTATACCTTGTTATGTCGTTGCTTTTGTTGGCCTTGTTCTGGGCCTTTAGACTCTTTTTTTTAGCCTGGTGGCTTTTCTGGATGTTGGACTTATTTTCATGTTGGACAATTTATGAGATGTGAGATTTTATTTCAGTCTCTCCTTGTGTTATTATTGTTGTTCCGTTGTGGTTACAGGGACATGCTTACGTTTATTGACGCTTATCGGGTTTGGGGCTTCACAGCTCCACTCTCGTGCGGACCTTTTCACGTCTCGCCTCCATTTTAGGGAAGCGGGTCGTGACAGGTTTTGTTGGTGGCCCATGCAGGTCCTTCTGTAACTGCGATTATCGGAAGAGCGATAATAATATTAGAATGTCCAATAAACTAAGTTTGACGTCCGATGTCATAAGCTATGAGTCTAATCTGATTCGTTTTCTGTGTCACTAGATGGCAGGAAGACGTTTCACCCGTGGTGGGGGTAGTGGTGCGATCCCTCATGATGAGGAGCCTGAGCGGGAACCCACCAACGGTGAGATGATGCGGATGATGCTGCAGATGATGCAAGTGCAGCAGGGCGTGCTCCTGTAAGCCAGAATGCTCCACTTGCTCGAGCTGCCCGGGCTCTTCCGGATGCCCCTCGCTCTGAGCCAGGAGCGAAGCAATTTCGGGAGCTGGGTCCCGCATATTTTGATGGGTCTGAGGGCCCTCTGGCTGCCGATGAGTGGATTCGGAACATCGAGGACAATCTGAAGATGGCCAAGATCACCCCTGCTGGATGGGTTGATTTGGCGAAGAGGCAACTCAAGGATAATGCTCGGAATTGGTGGGATGCGGAAGAGAAGATGTTGGTGGAGCCGATAGCTTGGGCTACCTTCAAGGCCAGATTTGAGGGTGAGTTCTTCCCGAAAGCTGCCAGGGAAGAGATGCTGCAGCGTTTTATCGATTTGAAGCAAGGGAGCTCGTCGGTGGACCTATATCACAAAGAGTTCATGAGGCTGAGTTGGTTTGCACCAAAGATTGTGCAGGATGCTGATGAGAGGGCTCAGAGGTTCCTGCAGGGACTTGCTTCGGAGCTCCAGAGTTTTGTGACCTCTTCTGACCGGGAGTCTTATCAGAAGGTTCTAGTAGCAGCCAAGAGGCAGGAGCTGCTCGTGAACCAGAGGAGGGGGTCTATTGTTGGTGCTGGGAAGAGGCCTGTGGAACAGGCGAGAGCTGTGGTTAGACCTGGATTCAGGCCTAATCAGTCTGCTCAGTTTAAGAGGCCAGGAGGGCCTATTCTGAAGACTTGCCATTTCTGCGGCAAGCCTGGCCACATCAAGGATCAGTGTCGGAAGTTTTTGGGCCAGTGTCTGGTTTGTGGTGATGCTTCCCATGTCACGAAGGATTGTCGGCATGCGGGTCCGCTGCGGAGGGCACCTGTTGCAGCTCAGCCGTTGCAGCAGCGAGCGTCTGTTCCTGCTGGACGTGGAGCAGCTCTTGTTCCGCAGGAACAGGCTTTTCAGCAGGCTGTTCCGCCGAGGAGGCAGGCTTTTCTGATGACCGCTGCGGAGAGCGAGGCTGTGGATGAGGTTATCACAGGTAATCCTCACTCTAGCTGTCACTTTCCTAGCTGGTTTTGATTATTAGATTATGTTGTTTGCTTGAACATGGTTGTTTGCTAGACTAGGGTTTGATTATTAATTGATTGTTAGGTGTGGTTTTGGTTTGCACATTTCATGCACGAGTCCTCTTTGACTCTGGTGCATCGATGTGTATTATTTCTCGGAGCTTCGTGGAGAGGCATTCCTTGTTGACGTCCCCTCTTCCCAAGAGTTGGAATATCGTTACAGGGAATGGCGTGGTCTCGGTGCATCGTGGTTGCAATTCTTGCTTGTTGGTGGTCTGTGGACATGAGCTTTTCGCTGATTTCATTGTCCACGACATCATCAATTATGATGCAGTTCTTGGGATGGACTGGCTTGCGAGCTTCTATGCTACGATCGACTGTCGAATGAAGAAGGTGGTGTTTGAGATTCCCGGACATCCAGTATTTGAGTTCAGTCGTGGTAGCAATTCGCTTGGTCCTGTCAGATTTCGGTCCAGGCCGGTGGAGGTTGTGGCTATGCAGATGGAGTTGGAGTGGCCAGCTGTGGTGCGAGATTTTGGCGACGTCTTCCCCGAGGAGATGTCTGGTTTGCCGCCTGATCGAGCCCTAGAATTTTCTATCGATCTTGTTCCAGGTGCGCAGCCGATTTCGAAGGCGCCGTATCGTATGGCACCTGCAGAATTGGAAGAGTTGCGGAAGCAGTTGGATGAGCTTTTGCAGAAGGGTTATATTAATCCTAGTGTGTCTCCGTGGGGAGCACCGGTGCTGTTGGTGAAGAAGAAGGATGGTTCGCGTCGCATGTGCGTGGACTATCGGGAGTTGAATGCGGTGACCATTAGGAATAAATACACGTTGCCTCGCATCGATGATATTTTTGATCAGCTTGGAGGTTCGAGGATGTTTTCTAAATTGGATTTGAGGAGTGGTTACCATCAGTTGAAGGTGAAGAAGGATGATGTTCCGAAGACAGCGTTCAGGACGAAGTATGGACACTATGAGTTTGTGGTTATGCCTTTCGGCGTAACTAACGCGCCTGCAGTTTTCATGAATCTGATGAACCTGATTTTCTACGACTTTTTGGATAAGTTTGTCGTTATCTTTATTGACGACATTCTGATCTATTCGAAGTCGGAGAAAGAGCATGCCTCACACTTAATGACGGTGTTGGAGATTTTGAGGAAGCATCGTTTGTATGCTAAGTTTTCGAAGTGCGAGTTTTGGCTGGATAGAGTTGCTTTTCTTGGGCATGTGGTGACTGGGGATGGTATTTCGGTGGATCCCGAGAAGATTAGGGCCATCAGGGAGTGGCCTGTTCCGTCGTCTGCGTCTGAGATTCGGAGTTTCCTTGGACTTGCTGGTTACTATCGGCGTTTCATTAAGGACTTTTCTCGTATTGCTGAGCCGATGACCAGGTTGACGCGAAAGGAAGTTGCTTTTGTTTGGTCGGGTGATTGTGAGAGTGCTTTTGGTATTCTGAAGGAGAGGTTGACGACTGCCCCTATTCTTGTTGTGCCTGATCGCAGCGGTGGATTTGAGATCTTTTGCGATGCTTCTGGCAAGGGTCTCGATTGTGTGTTGCAGCATGGGCATGTTGTGGCGTATGCGTCTCGTCAGCTTAAGGTTCATGAGAAGAATTACCCGACGCATGATTTGGAGTTGGCTGCTGTTGTGTTTGTCTTAAGATTTGGAGGCACTTCCTGCTGAGTGAGAAAGTGAAGATTTTCACCGATCACAAAAGCTTGAAGTATATTTTCACTCAGAAGGAGCTCAACATGTGACAGCATCGATGGTTGGAGCTTATGGCAGATTATGAGATTGATTTGCAGTTTCACCCTGGCAAGGTGAATGTGGTCCCCGATGCGCTGAGTAGGCTTCCAGCGGTGATGGTTTTGACCTCGCAATGGAGATTGCAGCAGGATTTTTGCGAGTCTGGCGTGGAGATTGTTCTTCCTGGGGAGGCTTCGTCGTTGATGTACATGCAGGTACAGTCGACGATCGTGGATCGGATTAAGGCTGGCCAGGCCGAGGATACGAAGCTGGTAAAGATTCGGGAGCAGGTGGAAGCCGGTCTGCGGACTGACTTTTTGATTCATGAGGATGGCTCGCTGAGGTTTGGAGCCAGGTTGTGTGTGCCGGCTGGGGATATTAGAGAGGAGTTGATGGTGGAGGCACATAGTTCATCGTACTCTGTGCATCCTGGTGGCACCAAGATGTACCGGGATCTTCGTCTGAATTATTGGTGGCATGGTATGAAGAGGAGTGTGGCTCGGAGTGTAGCCAAGTGCTTGGTTTGCCAGCAAGTGAAGGCGGAGCATCAGCGTACGGCCGGGTTGCTACAACCGCTTCCGATTCCGGAGTGGAAGTGGCAACACATCACTATGGATTTCGTGACTGGACTACCTCGGAGTCCGAAGCAGAATGACGCGATTTGGGTGATCGTAGATCGATTGACCAAATATGCGCACTTTATTTCGTTCCGAGTGGGACAGTCCACTGAGGCGCTAGCGAGGAGATATATGGAGGTAAAATTCTTTTACACTCCGTTTTATTTCCTTCTCCTAGTTGGGATAGTGATGTAACGTGAATCGTGCAGGAAGTCGTGCGACTTCATGGAGTCCCCGTGAGTATCGTGTCGGACAGAGACACGAGGTTCACATCTCAGTTCTGGCAGAGTTTGCAGAAGAGCTTGGGTACGCGTCTGAGTTTCAGCACGGCGTACCATCCGCAGATGGATGGCCAGTCCGAGAGGACGATTCAGATTTTGGAGGACATGCTGAGGGCGTGCATGTTGGATTTCAAGGGTTCGTGGGAGGACCATCTGCATTTGGTGGAGTTCTCTTACAACAACAGCTTCCAGGCGAGTATTGGCATGGCGCCTTTCGCCGCTCTTTATGGGAGGAAATGTCGATCGCCATTGAGTTAGGATGACGTTGGTGATCGGGAACTGTTGGGACCTGAGATGATCGTGGAGGCCGTGGATATCGTCAGGAATATTCGGGAGAGGTTGAGGATTGCTCAGGACCGTTTTAAGCATTGGGCGGATGCTAAACGTCGTCCTTTGGAGTTTCAGCCGGGCGACCATGTGTTCTTGAAGATTTCCCCGAATCACGGTGTGATTCGTTTTGGGAAGCGTGGGAAGTTGAGCCCGCGATACATTGGACTGTTTGACATTTTGGAGAGGGTTGGCGAGGTAGCGTATCGCTTGGCCTTGCCGCCATCTTTGGAAGGAGTTCACAATGTTTTCCATGTGTCGTAACTTCGTCGATACATTAGCGATCCATCTCATGCTATGGATTTTTCGGAGATTACCGTTCGCCCCGATATGACGTATGACCAGCATCCAGTGCAGATTCTGGACAGGCGTCAGAAATCGCTTTGGAACAAGATTGTCAATCTTGTGAGGGTGATGTGCGACACGGCTCACCTGGAGAGTCTACTTGGGAGAATGAGGATGAGATGCGAGAGCGTTTCCCACTTTTGTTTCCGGACTCGTGAGTATTCGGAAATTCCGAGGACGGAATTTTTCTTAAGTTGGGGAGGATGTTACGACTGCTTTTCATGTATCTGGATTTATTATAATATAATATATGTTTTGGTGGATTTTCTCCTCATGTGTGGTTTTCGTCTCCGTAACTTTCATTTCCGATCGTTTCGTCGTGTTTTCTCGTTTCTTCCTTAGGATCGTCGATTTCGAAGCAAGTCATTCATGACGGGCTTCATAACGGTCGTATCTTACTATTAGATCAAGCCTAGGAGTCTTAGGAATCGATCCCGGGGCCCCGCGCTCCGTATCGGAACTTTTGGTGCTTATTAGCCGGTATAAGAAGGGGCACCGACCGACTAGATGACGATCCAGTCGGTCGGAAATCCTTCTTGGACCGACTAGTTAGCTTTCTAAATTTCTCAGGAGTTACTGTTTATCGTTAGTCGGTCTAAGAACGTTGGTTGACCGACTAGGTTGCAAACTAGTCGGTCGGCATTGCTTCTTTAACCGACTAACACATCATCTAATTTTAGTATCAGTTACTGTTTACTCTTAGTCGGTCTAAGAATGTTCATCGACCGACTAGATGCTAAACTAGTCGGTCAGTATTTGTTCATGGACCGACTAAATCTAAATCCTATTTTCGTTCAGAAGTTACTGTTTGCACTTAGTCGGTCTGCGTTGGTCGACCGACCGACTAGTTGCCAAACTAGTCGGTCAGTGGTTGCTCTTTGACCGACTAATCTGTGTTAAAACCCTAATTTCTGGGCAGCCGCCAGCCCAACCTATTTATACCCCTCCCAAACGTTTTCTTCTTCCTCCACTCGACCCAAAACCCTAGTTTCTCCCCCATTGAGCCCCCATCTTCCTCCAAGCCCTATTCCTTCATCCCAAGCCCTAGATTCATCATCTAAACCCTCCATCCACTCATTCTACCTCTCATCTTCCCCAAAATCTCACCAAATCACCAAATCCCCAAAATCCCCCAAAAACCCTAATTCTCCAAACTTCTCCATTTGTTTCCAGATCTGGTCCTAGGGTTCTCCGGAGTGTTTCTTCCGCTTCCTCTCGGTAAGAAATCGATCTCTTGACGTTTTTATATCCTATTTGTATTTTTATGAAACCCTAATGAAATTTCATGTTGTTTGATGTTTGTTTCCCCATAACAGCGATTTCCCCCGTAGTTTAGCATCCGCGAGACGAACCTTCGTAATCGTCATCCTCGGTGCTAGGCAAGTGAAGCTTGCCACCTAGGGTTTAGGCCATGTTTTAGGCCTTTTGCTTGTTGTAGGCGTAAAAGATGCTAGGCGACGAAATGATACTCGCCTAGGCGCAAATTGGGGAACTAGCTTGACAACGAAGCTAGTTCCGACATATATCGTGTTGCACAATTACCATGTCATGTTTACTTTCCATTAACGGTACGCGAATTAATTGTCATGTCATTGCATTCTTTAAGTGATCCCGTGATTACGTAGCATCGCTACAATACTTGTATTCCTGGCTTGTGACCAGAAGCGAGCATAATGAGTTGCTAACCCCAACGCTCGATATTGAATTGTGAACTAAGAAACAAGCTCCCATGCGGGGCAACCCTGGCTCACTTGATGGGCTCATGTACAGGGACCCTGGCTTGTTTACGTGTGGGATGGGGTAAGGGTTAAGCGGCCAGTCAACTGGGGGTCTGCCTGATCAGCAACTGCAGTTGTAAGGCGTAAACTCTGGGGTGGGGTAGTGTTTAGTGCCGATCGGTGTGAATGACGTACCATTCTGCTGAAGGGCGTAAACATCTACAAAACAACGTGAAATGATTGAGATTGTTAGTAGCTTTGGCTACTCTTGTCTTGTCCCGATAATTGTACTCTTGTACTTATTGTTTATCATGTCTTACTTGTGCACTCATGTTATAACTGCCATGTCATGCATACTAAAACTGCTAGGTTGCTAGTTGCCTTACTTTCTGTTTCCTTGCCCAAGTCTTTTAGACTTGCTGACATGTGCCCCTTTACTCTTTTGGGTGACACATGTTAGATCCTGAGCCTGAGTACCTTGTTGAGGACGAGGTGTTTGCTGACGCCGAGCCCGAGCTTGTGTTTGACGGGGAGTACGTGGACACTGGGGACCAGTCCTAGTGTCTTCGTTACGTTCTACTTTTGTTTAGACAGTTGTTTTGTTATCGGTGCGTAGCACCTATACCTTGTTATGTCGTTGCTTTTGTTGGCCTTGTTCTGGGCCTTTAGACTCTTTCTTTTAGCCTGGTGGCTTTTCTGGATGTTGGACTTATTTTCATGTTGGACAATTTATGAGATGTGAGATTTTATTTCAGTCTCTCCTTGTGTTATTATTGTTGTTCCGTTGTGGTTACAGGGGCCTGCTTACGTTTTATTGACGCTTATCAGGTTTGGGGCTTCACAGCTCCACTCTCGTGCGGACCTTTTCACGTCTCGCCTCCATTTTAGGGAAGCGGGTCGTGACACTCCCGGATATACATCCGGAAAACAATGTAGCGTTACCGCAAGTGCACGGTTAAGTAGCAAGCGTGTATCGAATCACAAGGAGGACTAATGATGGTACTCTACTTCAACTACTAAGCCACTGGGTGAAAAATCATTTGAGAATGGATGGTGTCACAATCGTTTGAGAATCAATGCAAATTCAATATAATAAAAATGTCTTGGGGTAGGGAATCCCCACTATGGATTTTCAAGTCATCAACGTGAGTTATGAACTACTATGCAATCAAACTTGGTTCAAGGTGAACTTGCCATAACTAATTGGAGACCGGCGCAGGCTGTCACCCTACGCAAGTCTATAGCAATCTAAACTACAGCCTCGCTGTCGCGCAAGCCTAGTCTAGACCACTAGCATTAAGATCGGTAATTACGTCCAATCCTAACTCAAGCTCACTGTCATGCAACTGGAGTCCAGATCTAAATTGTGATAGTTCATACTCATTCACCGTCGTGCAACGAGTATGAGTATAGGAGAACAATAAAAATGCTAGCTTTGGTCGCTGTCACGCACCAAATCTTGGAAATTTCTATTGTAATCCTAAATCGAATATCTAATGCTTTCCTTAGACCATGATCCTCTGTCGAACTCACGAGATCCAAGAGAAATCCATATATATCAGTAGTAAATTAATCAAGATCTAACCTTTCTAACAAGTCTAATATCATGGCAATTCAATAGATCTCACAAATCAAACATTAGATCCATAGGGTTCACCCCTTTGCCCTAGAGCAAAGGAACTACTCACAAATCATATTAGAAATAGATAGAGAAACAAGATCAACAATAGAATTCATCATGCAATCAAGATTCAATAAGAGATATAGCATAAAAATCAAAACTTGCAAGAGATCAAGACAAACCAATGTTGCAAAGAATCTTCAAATAGAAATTTTAGATCAAGTCTTCAATCTCCCGCCAATTCAAAAGCTTAACTAAAATTAAAACTAAGGAAAAATTGTTCTAAGAAGTCTATCTCGTCTCCTCTGGGGCTAGAGACAAAACTGGGCTTAAATATATGCACAAAAGAACCAAAAAATACAGACCAAACTGCCCCTGCGCCGGCAGAAACCCTAGTTTTTCCGACTGGCTGTCTACGCTACTCGGCCGAGTGGGAATCTTACTCGGCCAAGTGGTAATTCTACTCGGCTGAGTATGACAATCTACAGATCACTCCAAAAAATGGAAAAGTCGCGTTGGATTTCTTCAAAAAATTTGCCTCCACTGGGGCGAGTGGAGTTCTTACTCGGCCGAGTGGAAGTTACCACTCGGCCGAGTACATTATGGCACTCAGTCTGGTAGATGTCGTCGTGTCAGCTTTACTTGGCCGAGTAAGCTGCTTCACTCGGGTGAATGAGCTGCCTCACTCAACCGAGTGGCCTGTTTCAGAACTCCTTTCTTCTCATCCTCGCTTCCTCGTCGATTCTTTCGATGTCCTTCTACTTCCACTCATCATCCAGTGCTGTTAACTCTTCGATATGATCATGGGCGATGCTCCAGCATGTGTGCAAGTCCTCTAGGCTCCAAATTGCTCCCGATTGCTTCATATCTCCTGAATCAGACGAAAACAAGAAATAGTGAAAAGTATAGAAACATCGTCAAATAATCGTGAAAATCGCGATATGAGCAATCGAAATGGAATGCAAATATGCAGAAATAAAGTGTAAAATATGAGCCTATCAGGTTTCTTTCCAAATGAAGGTGTAGTTTGAATGGAGCTTTTCTTGGTAGTGGAACTACTCAAGAGGTTGTGGGCTCCACTCGTGGATGCACCGGAGGATGGCCTCACAAATTCTATAGTGACTCCACTATAGGATGTGAGATAGTTGGTATCACTTGCTTTTGAATAGACAAGTCCACCACGGTGATTTGCGGGGAGTTGGTTTTCAAGCAACATGTTCAATTTGTCCTTACCTTTTTTGAATCTCTCAACATTGGCGGACATGAGCTCAAATCTTTTTGTGAGTGAAGAGAAGTTGGTATCCAAGGTGGATACACGTGATGTGTGCTCGTGTACTTGGGATTTGAGAGTTAGATTTTCATTTTCCAAAAGTGTGTTTTGATATCGAAGTATTTAAATCTCAATGTCATCACAGTCAACGATATGGACTTCGTCCAATTGAGATTGGAGGGATTTAATCTCATTTCTCAAAGTATCGTTTTGAGAAAGCAAAGTGGCTTTCTCCATGACAAGTGTATCATATGAGATGTCAACATGCGGTGTGATAGACAGACATAGAGGATGTGGTAATACTAGCAAGTTTATCCTTAGCAAGCAAGTATGAATTAAACAATTTTTGATACTTATCAAAAAGGTGCTCATGAGCTAGTTTAAGGTCATCCATGGTTACCTCATCAGTGTCATTATCACTATCACTTGGAGAGTCCCTTGGAGAATTCTATTGCACCATGAAGCACATGTGCATAACTTCTTCCTTTTCCTGATCCGAGTCCTTGCTACTTGAATCATCACTAGAATCATCCCATGTCCCTACCCTTCTTCTTTTTGTTCTCCTTGTACATATTTTCCTTCTTGTATTTGGGAGCTTTAAACTTTTCTTTGTTCTTTCGCATTTGTCAATCCGTCTTGATGTTCCCTGGCTTATTAAACTTATAACAAAGAGAAGAAGTGTTTCTACTAGAATCAAATATGGCTTTGGGTTTGAAATTACCTTTACGGAAGAACCTTTGGAACTTATGGGCTATGAGTGACATGGATTTTAAGTCCATTTCTTTATCGGAATCCTCGTTGTCCGATGAGGCTTTAAATGCAATGGCCTTCTTCTTTGGCTCAGCTAAACCTCTTTGAGCTTCCCTTTGCTCTCGGTCTTCCTTCCTAACATTATAAGCCATGAGGTTGCCAATGAAGTTTTCAACGGTGTATTTGGTCATGTAATTACCTTCTTCAATGGCTATTGTCTTCTTCTCCCATTCCAGAGTGACGGCCATGATAAGCTTCCAAACTTTCTCTACCTTCTTCAATGGCTTTGTCAATCCGTCTTGATGTGCCCTGGCTTATTAAACTTATAACAAAGAGAAGAAGTGTTTCTACTAGAATCAAATATGGCTTTGGGTTTGAAATTACCTTTACGGAAGAACCTTTGGAACTTATGGGCTATGAGTGACATGGATTTTAACTCCATTTCTTTATCGGAATCCTCGTTGTCCGATGAGGCTTTAAATGCAATGGCCTTCTTCTTTGGCTCAGCTAAACCTCTTTGAGCTTCCCTTTGCTCTCGGTCTTCCTTCCTAACATTATAAGCCATGAGGTTGCCAATGAAGTTTTCAACGGTGTATTTGGTCATGTAATTACCTTCTTCAATGGCTATTGTCTTCTTCTCCCATTCCAGAGTGACGGCCATGATAAGCTTCCAAACTTTCTCTACTTGGGTATAGGTCTTCCCAAGTGCTTCAAGATCATTCACGATGTCTGTGAACCTAGCATACATGCTTGAGATCTTTTCCTTATCATACATTTGGAACATCTAAAATCTTTGAATGCATACATGAAGTTTAGATAATTTCACCTGCATGGTCTCTTCTTGTGTGACTAGGAGGTGGTTCCAAACTTGGTAGGCAGACGTGTAGTTCGACACTTTGTTGAACTCTGACATCGTCAATGCAGAAATGAGCGAGTACATCGCTTTTGCATTATTTGCTTCCGTGGTCACTTGGGCGGGGGTCGACTTGGAGAAATCTTCTTCGGGGAGATCCTCATACTCCTTTTGCACCGTTCTCCATCGTGAAATGCACTTGAGAAAGATCACCATCCGAACCTTCCAATAACCAAAATTGGATCCATTGAATAGAGGAGGCCGAACAGTGGATTGACCTTCGGCATTGGATGACGCACTATCACGATTGCTGTTGTTGTCGATGGTTGCCATAATTAGTACCTCACTCTGATACCAATTGTAGGACCTGAAACTATGGGAGAAAACAATAGAGGGGTGGTGAATAGTGTTTTATGAAGATAAAAAGGAATTTACGCCTAATTAAAATCCCTAATGCAACCAAGTGTACTGAATATATAATTGATGACAACAATTCAGAAAATGCAAACACAAACAAAGGATTAACCCTGGTTTGGATTCCCCTAAATCAAATTCCGACTCCTTGGAATCCTACTCCAGTAACCTCCTAGCAAACCCACAAGTGATTGGTATACACTAATATACCACTTGCCAAATACCGACAAGTGTAAATCCATTACAACCTTTTATCACCACTTCCCACAACCTTGGAATGGTCCACTCTAACAAACCGAGAGTAATCTCAACAAAGAAAGAGAGAGATATGAAACACTTCAATAAGTAACATATGCCGTGAATATTGACTTAATAGAATGAGGCAATGAGGTGTGTGTGTGATGTGCTCTAATTAAGAGTGCATGAGCACTTACTACTTGTCTCAAGGATGAAGCAAAGCTAGAATGAAGATGCGCTTTGAATGCCTTGAATGTTTTGGAGACAAGTGTAGGAATTAGGGTCTGAAAGCTTGTCGGAGCTTTGAATGCTATTCAATGAATAGTTAATAGTTTTAAGAGTTCTGAAATAAATGCTAACAAACCCTATATATAATGCCCAAGAATCGCACCAAAATCCCATCAAAATCATGAGCATTAAATGCATAAATCGGCTCTTAACAGGCAGAAGTCCTAGTCACCAGTCGACTGGAGAATATCTATTAGGCACCTGGTGTACTGTGCTGACAGGGTAATTAATGATGTCTAACAGCTAGTTCTAGATGCCTGAAGAAGACTTCCCAGACGCATGGTTCACTATGCAGACATCTGTCTCCAGAGCATCAGATGCATAATCAGTCAGGCACTATAGAATTAAGTTACTGGAATTTTGGTCGGAATTAAACAGATGTCTAATGGTTATCACCCAGGCGCCTGTCTCACTATGTAAACATCTGTGATGATTACTTCAGACGCCAAATCAGTCAGAATTGACAGAATGAGCTACTTGAATTTTTGCTCATGAATAGCCAGACATCTGGAGGTTATCACCCGGAGGCCTAACACATTGTGCAGACATCTAGGATAATAATATTAGATGTTGGGTCTGGGTTAGGATTTAGCCTCTATTAAATGCGTGCACGCCAAGCGTCTGGGGTCCAAGCACCATTCGCCTAGTTGAGGCTGAAAAACTCAGTTTTAGTTTTTATAAGTTCTAACCCTATGGGATTCAATGATGAATGAACTAAGGTGCTGTGTATGATATGAATATGAATCTATCAAGCCTATTCAAGACTTAACATACTACTTCAATGAGGAAATGAAAAAAATGAAAAAGTCACATATTAATCCCCTTCACTTCCTATTGAAATCCTTGAGTTCTTCTATTTGATTTCCATGAGTCCATCAATTGAATTACTCGCATCATTTGCTCAAACCATCATTGCTTTTGATATGTCTTGAATTACATTGACGATGCTTTGATTAACTACAAAATGATAGGATTAGTCACAATCAATTATGTTTGCTCATCATCAAAACCAAATTGGTGGATCTAATACTCAACAGTTTAGTGCTTATTTAATATCAGCAAAGACTCACAACATCTGGAAAAAGGTGACTAAGTATGTCGTTGAGTTCCAAATTGGTGGAGCCTTCAAGATTACAAGTCTTGCAAAAATCGTTGGCACTATTTGCATGGACACATTTTCAAGTTTGTAGGAGCTTACAATCATGCAAAGGTAATGAGTCCGAAAATGACGTTCTATTCACCATCCGTAAAGTGACATGATGAAGAAGTTCAACTTAGAGCATGAATGGCATATGTTGAAGGATGATCCAAAGTGGATGTTGGTGGGCCAAGAGAGCTCATCCAAAAGATCGAAGATCAATGAACAAGAAAATTATTCATCATCTTCAGAGCTGAGAACACCGTCTGATCCGAATACACCTACCGAGCCGAATACACCTACTTATATTGGTAATAACACTAAAGATGTGCATGTTGTAATCTGTCCCATCGGGATGAAAGATGCAAAAAGAAAAGTGAAGGGAAAGGCAAATGCACTTCCTATCATGGCAGAAGGAATGTCATATACATTCTCAAATATTGCGAAATGTGATGCCCAAAAGAGGGGTCTGGTGCATGAATTCATCAATATAAAAAGTAGGCTGGAGAATGCAATGGATAACACTGCTTGCACAAAGAAGTTAGAAATGTATTCGAAACTAATGGAGAAGGAAAAGCTATCAGCTCGAGAAGAACTTTTTTTAGAATGATTGGAAGCTGAGTTGTTTCCAAAATAGTGTTGTTCTAGCTATAAATTGTTGTATTTTAATTTCTAATTGTTCCTACCTATTGTAATTTATGTATGTTATTTGAATGAATATATTCTGGTTTTAAAAATAAACATTGCAAATTAGCCATTAAAACTAGCCGTAAAAAATATCTGATGCAAATTAGCCGTTAAAAACTAGCAGTTGCAAACTAAACGTTAAAAACTAGCAGTTGCAAGCTGACCATTAAAAACTAGCAGTTGCAAACTAACCGTTGAAAACTAGCATTTGCAAACTAGCCGTTGTCATATGGACTGTTATATATACCCTCCAAACAGCACTTTACTACAAACAAAAGTAAACTTCGAGAAACATATTTCAATTTCTTCTAATACTTCTTCTTCTTCTTCTAGCAAGTCAGATGAACTTGATGTTGCAGAAATAGCTGCCATGAGCAATTTTATGCTTAATGAGTTCCTAAGCAATCCAAGCATTTCTCTAAGCATGGATGATCCTCCACACCGTAGAGCAACCATAGATAAAGGTCGAGTGGCAGGTCATAATCGTCTTTACAGAGACTACTTCTCCAACTCATCAATTTACAAATATCATCAATTTCAGGGCAGATATCGAATGAGGAGGCATGTATGACATCGTATAGTATATGCTCTTTTTAGTCAATTCTCATACTTCCAGCAACGTGTTGATCCTTGGCATCGTATCAGTCTTTCACATTTACAAAAAATTTCTGTGGCTATACGGATGTTGGCAAATGGAGTATTAGCTGATGCAGATGACGATTATGTGCGAATAGGCAAAAACACTACTAAAATGTCTTAATAATTTTGTCAATTGTGTTGTTTTAGCTTTTGGAGAAGAGTATACGAGAAGATCAAACGTATACTCACCGACGTATAAGTGTAGGACAAGCGCTTGGCTTTCCAAGAATGTTGGGTAGTATCGATTGCATGCATTAGGAACGAAAAAATTGTCCATCGACATGGAAAGAACAATACTCACATGGGAGATCATAGATCACCTATAATCGTACTTGAAGCAGTCGTATTGTATGATACAATGATATGGCATGTGTTTTTTAGCGTTCCAAGTACGTGTAAAGATATAAATGTATTGGACCGTTTACCATTATATTGTTAAGTATTGGACTTCTTTCTACTTGGTTTTGATGATAAGCAAATATAAATACTTGTGACTAATCCCCTACTTGCAGTTAATCTATTGCCTAAGCTTATCATGAAGATCAATTAGCAATGGATGCCACTCAAGGATCAATCAAATCTCGTAAAGTCAATTGGATGATCAAAGATGAAGATAGAAGCTTCAAGAAGACTTCAAGATTATAGAAAGACGAGAGGCAAAAACAAATGTAATCTTTTTCTCTTTTCTTTCTCATTAGTATGTAGCTTAGAAGTAGAATTATGTTGGAGCATACACACACCTTCCATTCTATCGTAGGAAGCTTTAGAACTCATTTCCTAGGCCACCATTTCATAATTCACAACCATGTGAATTTTGGGCTTTCAGCAGGTGACTGATAAACGAAATACAGGCGCCTGAGATTTGTTCTCCAGTCGTCTGTTATGCACATACTTTTTAACTTGATTTTTAGGCTTTCTGTTCTTATCTTTCATCAGGCGACTATTGTACAAAGTACATGCGCCTATCCAGTTACAGGCACATGTGACTTGTTAGTCAGTCGCATGTCTCTCCTTACCCAGAATCCCCAAGTTTTGACATATTTCGCACTTGCACCGGCAGTCGATGTAAGAAGGATTTACAGGCGCCTTCCCATGACACAGTCGCCTGTATATGCCTCTACAGTCGCATGTCCCAGCTTGTCAAACTTTCCAAGTTTTGACAACTTTCGCACTTGCGCCTGCAGGCGATGTAAAAAGGATTTATCGGCGCCTGCCCATGGCACAATCGCCTGTATATGCTTCTATAGTCGATGTATTGTCTTTCCAGAACTCCTGAATTTTCACCTCTTACGTACTTAGGAATTCAGTCGCCTGTTGGTTTACAGGTGCATGTCCGACCTTCATCAGTCGCCTGTCCTACGTGGTAAGTTACCGTTTGAATTCTCACCTACCCTCTGACACAGTGCAGCAGGCGACTGTGTGTTCTTCATCAGTCGACTGTCTGGCACGTATTTTCTATCCGTTGGCTTTTTCCACACTAATTTCAAAGTGGGTTTTGGGAATTTTGCTTTAGGGTTTTAAAGAACCTATAAGAGGGTCTCTTACTATTCCATTGAGCAACACGTAGACAATCTTGCATTCGTTCCTAAGCTCAACCTCTCAAGCTCTTTCTTCCTCAACTCTCAAGCCCTAGAAATGTCATCTCTAATCTTGTCTTTCCACTTAAACCAAATCTGAGCTTCAAGCTTTGATGAAGACAAGTGCAAGTGCTTTCTCTCATCTTGGAAGAGACATCAACACACACACACACACACACACACACACACACACACACACACACACACACACACACACACACACTTGCTACTTCAAGTTCTACTTCAAGACATAGGTTCTTGTAAGTGTTTACATTTCGAATTTAATTATCTCGTATTTCGATTACACTCTCAGTTTGTGAGAGTGGGTTTGCTTGATCCCAAGTTGTAGGAGTCAAGAACATTGATCGTACATCGATTAACCTTGTAGGGTTGCTACAAGTGGGTTGAAAGGAAACCTCAAGTTAGGGTTCTAAGTTAAGTATCCGGAGGTATCCGGGTGGAAGGGACGTAGGATTACCGGGAACAAGTCGAGATTGGAACTGGGTAATTCGAACCTTTGAAACATCTCTTTGTTAGTTTGTTTCATTTTGTGTCAATTTATAATTCTGCATTTATAGTTGGTTAGGAATTTAAATTATTATAACTATCGTTTAAACTTTATAAATACTATTCAACCCCCTTCTAGTGTTTTTCTCATAGCCAGGGTTCTTACAATTGGTTTCAGAGCTCAAGTTTATAGCTATCGCATCCAACAACAACAATGTTCATACACCTCCTTCGTACAACAATCCCGATCATGATAGTGCTTTTACCGTACGAAGGTCAATCAATGGTTCATCTGTCGCGCTTCAATGACACAAATTTTGGCTATGGAAGTGCCGGATGGAAACATTCCTAAGGAGTGCTTCTCTTTGGAGAACCCTTCATAAGGATTACATTGAACCCACAGAAGAAGATTTCGACAAATGGACTCCCGCCGAGAAGTCCGCCGAGGTGAACAATGCCAAAGCAATGAACGCTCTTCATTGTGCATTGGATCCAGAAGAGTTCAATAAGATATGCACATGTAAGAGTGCATATCAAATATGGAACCATCTCGTCGTCACCCATGAGGGGACAAACAAGGTAAAATTGTCAAAGTTATATGTTGATATACAAAACTTCGACATGTTTCAAATATAGGAAGGTGAGAACATTACAACGATTTACGAACGATTCATCGACATCACCAATGAGCTTGAAGCTCTCGGTCAAGTATACACACAACAAGAGAAGGTAAGAAATATAATCATGGAAATGACCGAAAAGTGGGAAAGAATGGCTATTGCCATTGAGGAGGTCAATGACATGAAGAATTAAACCGTGGTGAGTCTCATCGGTACTCTCATGTCTTACGAGCTATGATGAATCCAACAGAGGCAAAGAAGAAGGCGTTAGCGTTCAAGGCTACCTCTTCATCATCCGATAGTGATGAATCCGAGAACGAAATTGATTTGGAAGAAATGACGCTAATGGCGAAGAAGTTCCAACGCTTCTTTCGAAAAGGTAAATTCCCTTCCAAATCTAAATTTGATTCCACTAACAACTCCTCTTCTCTTTATTTTAAGTGTAACAAGCTAGGGCACATCAAGAAGGATTGCCCAATGCTAAGGAACAAAGAAAGGTGGAAAGCATCGAAGTACCACAAGTTTGACAAATTCAAGAAGGACAAGAAGAAAGGACTCATTGGGACCTTCAATGACTCAAGTGGAGATTCCTCAAGCGAATCCGAGGATGAGAAGGGTGAGAGTGCACATATGTGCTTCATGGCGCGAGAAAATACATCCTCAGATGGAAGCGATACTGAGAACGATGAAACCGAGGTAACACTGGATGAACTTCATATTGCTAACGAAGAGTTATTTTCAAAATATCAATCTCTCATACTTAGGTTTTTTAATTTGAAGAAATTTAATGCTAATAATGCATACATGTCGTCCATCACCAACAATGACACCATTGTTGACACACTTATCCTTAAGAAAGCGAATTTGGTTTCTCAAAATGACACATTGAGAAATGAGGTGAATCTCCTCAAATCTCAATTAGATCACACTCCTTCTAAACATAATGATGATCTAATTTCATAAAACACAAAATTGGGTATTGAGAATGATTTTCTCAAAACCCAAGTGCACAATCTCACTACACGTGTGTCCACCTTGGACGCCACCATTTCTTCTTTAACATAGAAATATGAGCTCATGTCCTCCCATGTTAAGATATTTAACAAAGGGGACGGGCAATTGGATGAATTGCTTTCCAACCAATTTCCGGCCACACATTTGGTTATGTGGAAGCAAACATATCGAAATCACGCACCTCCTATAGTAGTGTAACTATAGATTTTTTGAGGACATCCTCCGATGCATCCGCTAGTAGTGACAAAAACACTATTGGTATCAAGCCTACCAAGAAAGTCACCACTACACACGTTCCTTCGTTTGATAAGAAACCCATTAAGGGTGGAAATCAAAAGAAAGGATATGCGTTTATGTACACTAACACTCACCCTCGTAGGAACACTCCTACTTCTCATATGAACACGCATGATGAATTTTATGCTCCACACCCACGGGCACGTGCAAACCCACACACGAGAAATACTCATGCACATGCTCCTACACACACTTATGTTCATGCACATCATCCTCCCATGTATGCTCATGCATATTCTTCACATCATATGCATGCTCCATATTCACCATATAATATGCTTGCACCTCATTTTGCATAAATCGTATATGTCTCATGCATATCCTCCTCCACCTTTATATGCTAGATCTCATGCTCCTAGGAAACATGCACCACATAGATCTCATCTAATATGTATGCAACTAGGAAGAGGACATCCAAAATATACACAATTTGGGGTCCCAAGAACACTAGCAAAAATGTTAGGAATGCATATGTAAATTCTTATTTTTAGTGATGTGATAAATAGTGGTAACAATGTTGGGAAGCCAAATTCCACTTGGACTTGGTTTCCAAAGGGCTAATCCCCTTGGACCCAATAAGCTTGGGTACCATTAGCTTATGGTATACTACGTATGTACCCAAGAACAAGAAAGAGAGCAATAATAGAAATATTGGCTCTAAAAGAAAAGGATGGATACTCGATAGCGGTTGCTCCAAACACATGACAGGAGATCCCTCCCTGCTCTCCGAAGTGATTCACATCAAGGACGTTGCAACGGTCACCTTTGGAGGCGATCAAAAGGGAACCATCAATGGAGTAGGTAAAGTCGATAACCCATCCAAACTTCTTATTAGCAATGTTTATTTAGTTAGTGGTTTATGTCATAACATTATCTCCATAAGTCAACTTTGTGACAAATGTTACGAGGTTAACTTTAGAGAGGGTATTTGTAATATAGTTGATAATGATTCGCATGTTTTCTTTTCTGGTATTAGGCGTAAAAATATTTATTATTTAAGCATGCATAAAACCATAGAACATTGCTTAGTTGCTAATGCAAATGAAAAACTATTATGGCATCGCCGTTTTGGCCATGTTCATTTTAAGCACTTATATAAGTTAGCTAAGCATGATCTAGTTAAAGGTTTTCCGAAGATTTATTTTAATAAGAAAATTTTTTGTGATTCATGTCAACGAGGTAAACTTCGTAAATCTTGATTTAAACTCAAAGATGGCATAACCTCTAAGAGGCCCCTAGAATTACTTCATTTAGATCTATTTGGGCCTACTAGAGTAGCATCTTTAGGAAATGCTCATTATGGATTAGTCATTGTAGATGAATTTTCAAGATTTACATGGGTATCATTTTTAATTAATAAAAATAAAGCCTTTGATGAGTTTACCAAATTTGCAAAGAAATTTCAAAATCTCTTAGGAACCATCATTATCATTATTCGTTGTGATCATGGAGGGGAATTTGAGAATGAATTTTTCTCTAAGTTTTGTGATGACAACGAGATTACTAACAATTTTTCTTTTCCTTGCCACCACCACAAAATGGTGTTGTTGAGAGAAAGAATAGGACTCTTATTGAGTGTGCACGCACCATGATCCATGATAGTCATCTTGGACTTCAATTTTGGGCGGAGGCGGTGCACATAGCATGTTATGTGCTCAATAGGATCCTAGTGAGACCCCGAACTAAGAAAACTTATTTTGAATTATTTTATGATAAAAAGCCTCAAGTTAAGTATTTTCGTGTTTTTGATTCAAAATGTTTTATAAAGAACACTATTGGTAATTTAGACAAATTTGAGCCAAGATCCGATGAAGGAATTTTTGTTGGATATTCCACATGTACCAAAGCCTACCGGATATACAACAAAACCTCTTCAACGATCGAGGAATCACTACACGTTTCATGTCATGAAGATTTTGATGTTCCCAATGTTGTCGATGATAGTGTAGATGTTTTATGTGATTCCATTAATAATGTTAAAATTAATGATTCTATTATTGAGACTAACAATGCTAATGAAAATGTTGAGAATGTTCCAAATAATCCAGGTATTTCCAAAGCTTATTCGACCGTTCGTGAACACCCACATGACCAAATAATTGGAGATATTGGTGTGGGTGTCTGATCGCGCCCGGGCGTACACCCTAAAGAGCGACCGTGTAGTTTTACCGCAAGCGCACGGTATAGCGATGAGCGGGTATCGAACACAGGGAGGACGTATGACAGTGCCTTCTCCGAACAACCTGGCTATAGGGACAGAAAAGTAGGAAATTGCCTTTCGGTGATGTTGTCACAATCGTCAAACAATGTAAAGAGATATACAATCAAATAAAGACGCCTAGGGAATAGGGAATCCCCGCTACTCACCGTATCTCGTCATTGTGATTCATCGGTTTCTCAATTGATAGGGCAGCATGTCGGATGAACTAGTTGCAACTGAATGTAAAACCTAGCTCACGCTCTCGCGTTGTTGTCGGTTTATAGCAAACCTAGGCTCGGGTCCAATCTATTGCAAACCCTAGCCTAGGCAAGCTAGCATTAGGATCAACATCATCGTTCAATCGCATCCCGAGCCCACTCTCGTGCAAACTCGGGCTACGACATAGGTTGGGATAGTTCCTACCCGTCCAATCTCTTGCAAACGGGTATCGGTATAGAATTGCAATCGAGGATCCTAGTATCGGTCCAATCTCTTGCAAACCAATACTACGGAAACTCAATTTCAACCCAATTCGGATTTATAGGGTTTCCTATCGAATTGGGATCCAATCTCTTGCAAATCCCAATCGATATGAACACCTAGCTATCCGTATTATATCAATCCCAAACTAACCCTAATAGCAATTCTAGCAATATTTCTACCAAATCATCACAAATCGGAAATTGGGCTCGTAGGGTTCATCCCCACGCCTTAAGACGTTACGACTACTCACAAATCATATCGCAAATGGAAGAACAATCAATTGAAATAGCAATAGAATTCATGGCAATATTCAAAATAGCAATAAAAATAGGATTTTTAATAGAGAGGGAGACAAACCAATGTAGCTTTCCAAGAATCCAACAAAAAATCCCTTTCTTCTCCTCTCCAATCACAAGAATCAAACTCTAAAAAGTCTAATCTAAAAAGGCTGCCAAAAGCAATAGAAAAGCTCTCTAAACTAGGTTAGAATCTGGGGTTAAATATCCCCCAAAACTGCCCAAAAATTCGTGACCAAACTGCCCCTGCGTAGCTCAAAAATCGTGATTTCCGCTACAGGCAGCGCTGCTCACTCGGCCGAGTGACAAAAGTCGCTCGGCCGAGTGATAGACCCTGATAATTTCCAGTAAGTCTGGGGTCTTGGGGGTCGTCACTTCGGGCGTCACTCGGTCGAGGGAGTTGTCGTCATTCGGCCGATGGGCTTTGTTCACTCGGGCGGACGGCAATTGCCACTTGGCCGAGTGGGGCTTCTGATGCTCAGACTGACGAAAAATAGTAAGTCGGGACTTTTTGATGGGTGTCGTCTGAGTGCCACTCGGGCGGACGGGATTTTGTCATTCGGCCGAGTCGGCTTCTGATGCTCGGCCGAGTGCACGCTTGAAGTGTGTCCGATCTGGCCGGCCGAGCGGGGTCTCGTTGGTCGGCCGAGTGACTCCTTCACTCGGCCGAGTGAGATGCTGAAGATGCCCAAATTGCGTATTTTTGCCTCCTCGTCGCTCCTACGACGTTATTTCTTCTTCCGCTCCTCTCCAATCTCAAAATACCCCTCAGGGAAGTCTTCGGTGACACTCCGGAGTGGGTGTATCTCGGAATCACTCCAAATCGCTCCAAATCTTCTGAAATACGACAAAAACAACAAATCGTGAAAAGTATCGCAATGTTGTCGATAAACCGTGAAAAACATGATTTGAGCGATCTAGATGTAATGCCCTACCAGCTACTACACAAGTACTAGAGGGGGGGGTGAATAGTACTTTAAAATAATAAGGAGTATAATTCCAAATTAAATCGCAAACAACTACCAAATCAATTTGCGGAAGCTTAAATTGAATGACAACACAAAATTAATAATGCAAACAAATGATGTTAATGGGTTCGGATCCACCCAAGTCTCCCCGACTTGTTCCCGGTGATCCTACGTCCCAACCACCCGGATCCCCTCCGGATACTTGAGTTAGAAACCCTAACTCAAGATTTCCACTATGAATATCTTGTGAAAAACCTTCACAAGATCAAATCATACATGCAATGGCAAAGTGAATCCCACAACCCGGGATCACAAACTTCTCTCACAACCGAGAGAACCAATTAGCAATATTAAAGAGTTTAAATGAAATAAACAATCTTACCACAAAATCATATACCTTGAGTTTTTCTTACCCAAATGGTGAAATGAAGGATTTGAGGAAGATGAAGTCACCAAGACCTAGCACCAAGGAAATGACCAGCAATCGGTGCCTAGGAATGATTTGGAGACTTGGATCAAGCAATAGCTTGAAGAGCTCACCAAGAACAAGCTTCTCTCTAGATCTAGAAATGAGAGAGAATGGGTTTCTTGTGAGGAAGAGAGCTTTAGATTTGAGGGAGAATAGCTATCTCTTTAGAACTCAATGAATCTCTGAATGGAAGCTCTAGCCTAGATAGAAATGACCTAGGTTCGTATTTATAGGAACCCAAAAACACAAGCTAGGTCATTCACCAACGGATAGAAATCTGTGAGAATTAGTCGGTCAAAGAACAATCACTGACCGACTAGTTCATCAACTAGTCGGTCAGTCAAACAACGTGGACCGACTAAGAGTAGATCTGAGAAGAGATAGAATTTCAGACCTAGAAATCTAGTCGGTCCAAGAAGACTTTCTGACCGACTGGTTTCACAACTAGTCGGTCAGTCAGTGAACGTAGACCGACTAAGAGGCAAAATGACTAGTCTGAATGCAAAGTGACTTAGTCGGTCCAAGAACAAAAGTTGACCGACTAAATTGTCAACTAGTCGGTCACCAAACGTTCTTAGACCGACTAACGATAAACAGTAGCTTAGGTGAAATTTAGAGTGAACAGTAAGTCACAACTAGTCGGTCAAAGAAGCATCACTGACCGACTAGTTCACAAACTAGTCGGTCGGTGAGTCAACGTAGACCGACTAACTGTAAACAGTAAAGTCCAAGAAATTAAGGAATCAAACTAGTCGGTCCAAGAACAGTTGCCGACCGACTAGATCACCATCTAGTCGGTCAGTACTTGTTCTTGTACCAACTAACATGCACATATAAATCCGAATCGAAGAGCGACGCTTCGAGGAAGTTAGAATGAACTTGTGCAAGGATCCTAGAGCTACGAAATGAGCGAAATGAAGATATAGACGTAAGATATACTCAAGGCTTAACAATCTATCAATCGAAACTAAAAGACTATAAATTAAACCTTAAAGAATGGTCTTCGAGAGCTTCGATTGAATCTTCATAACTTCCAAAGCGTCGCAAGAGCTTCAACGAAGCTTTAGGCATGAATATGAGCTTTGGGAAGTGTTGAGATGTCGCTTTGAATGTTCTCGTGAATTTGGCGACGATCTCCAAAACTGCGCTCACAAATTGTTAGTTCATGGATTATTTATGTTTGCTCATCATCAAAACCAAATCCGGGGAGTCCAATATTCAACATTCTCCCCCTTTTTGGTGATGACAAACCAACATAAATAATAATCAAAAAATAATAATTCAAATGTAAAATACTTACTCCCCCTGCATTGATGACACGTTAATTCCAAAATGAATATATATGAATTGCATCAATCAGACGAGTAAGATATATAATGAGAATCGATTTTTGAAATATCGGATTTTGAAAATCCTTATATATATCTTAACTCCCCCTGAATCTAACATATCAAACTAGATTCTTGGAAATTGAGTTAAATTTTCATTTGCGCTATTTATTATCATTATCTCTCCCCCTTTGGCATTATCCCAAAAATGGGGGGCATACAACGACAACAATTAGGAAATGAAAAATCCAACATCGGGAGTCGTAGACAATGACGATGGACCAAGTTGACACCTAGGGAAAAATGTGGAAATCAAAACAAGGTGTGCCAAAATGTCCATTATCAAAAAAATAATCAAAATCATCAAAAATACCAAATAATTATTCATTTCTTGAATAAAGAAACATACTCTTCAATATTCAATATTCTTGGTTAAATTTTTGCATGGAAAACAATTCTATATAATTATAGAAATATAATCTATTTAACCAAGTTTTTAATCGTCGAGCGACAAATTCACATTTCAAATGCATTCAACGAATATGAGAAAAAAAATGCACGACGAATAAAAGACAAAGTGAATGACGATGAACATATATATATGTAGAGACAACATGAGTACATCCAAAAAGATATCACATCGAATATATGAGGTACATCATATCAAGTGCTACATATCATCAAAAAGAAATACATCATACATCATCAACATCATCAATGTGTATCAAAATACATCAAAACAACATCATATCATAATATCCAACTCCGACATCCAGAAATCGCAAAAAAAAATACATCAAAACATCTCTCAAACCCCATCCTAACCCAAAATACTCTCACTAAGATATATCATCCAAAGCGTAGTGGAGAGTCCTCGAAACAAGCGATCACGAGGAGGTGGCAGGATCTGCAGTCTCCGTGGGTCCAGTCGACGGAGTGGACTCAGGCTCTGCAGGGAGTAGAGGTGTCTCAACAGATGGAATCGTCGGGGCAGGAGTGGAGATCTCAGCAACATGCTCAACAACGGGAATCTCAACAGCAGCATGGGTCTCGACAGAAGCAGCAGCAGTGTCAACAGCAGCAGGAGATACATGAGCAGGCTCGGAAACAGGGTCAGCAGCAGGCTCAGAAGTCTGAAGAGCTGAAGCAGAAGGCTCTGGAACACCGGTAGTGGTGCCAACTCCAGGAGCAGAAGTGGAAGTACCAGCAGCAGCAGCAGTGGCCTCATCGCCACGGGCAAAAGAAGTGACAAGCTCGTCAAGCTCCTCATCGTCCATCTCCTCGGCCTTAGACACTGAAGGAGGAAGATCAATCCCCATCATACGAGCCATACGGCAGACTACCTCCTCAGTACGAGCCAAACGGGAGTCGTGCTGACGAAGTAGGCGTACGACATCGTCCAATGTAGCAGGGGAAGAGGAGGCTGCAGCAGCTGACGGAGTAGACTGGGAAGCAGAAGCGGTAGACCTCTGCACGTGACGAAGTGCCGCTAGAGACTTCTTCACGGCCGTCGCGTTCAGAGGCGTACCCAAAGGACGCTCATCGTCAGGAGGGAGAGGGACTCGGAAATGTCGAAATACAAGAGTCAATAGGCAAGGGTATGGAATGTGCGCAGACTTATTGGTCTTGCGTATACACTCGAAAGAATCCATCTTATCGAGTATCACGCGAGCCCAATTAATCTCGCACCCCAAGAAAAGAGCGTAGATAAATTTCAAGAACGGCTGGGATGGGAGTGAAGAGGATCCATACTTAGGGAGGAGACATGACTTCAAGATCAGGTTAAGAACCCACGCATTCGGCTTGAAAGATTTTGATGGAACACCAATGAATGCAGAGGGGATAACCTGGAAAATCTCAGAAAGAATAGACTGATCCAAGGAAGAAATGTCATCGACGGAAATGTCCGAAGGGAGGAGACCACACGATGAACAACCAAGAATCTCCCCCAAGATTTCTGCCGTGAGAACTATAGGAGTTCCCAAGACAGTCGTCTCAATGGAGTGGCTGGCATCGTACTGGCCTCGAATACGATTGGCATAGAACAATTTCACTAGGCGAGTATACGGTTTGGGATTGGCCTTGGGGTCGTATCGGAGATAATCAAGAAGACCACTATAGGACAGGAGATCGGCTAGGCCAAGGAAATCAGAAAACTGGACGTAGTGCTCCAATAACATCGGGCAGTGTTCAATACGGTTGTAGGCCGCGAGACACAAAGGGTCATCGCGACACAACGATATGTCAACACCCCCCGCTGGCATTGGGCCCTTTCCCTTTGGCTGGCGAGTCCTAGGACGGAGAGGAGGAGTGGGTTCCCTAGTGACAGGCTCATCCTCAGGCACAAATTCAGTGTCGGAATCGGGAGGAGTAGCCGGAGTGTGAAGTAAGGGATTTTTGGTCTTGGATTTACGGGGCTTGACGGTCGCAGTCCTAGGCTTCTTAGGAGGAGGCGAAGATGGAGAGGCTTGGGTTGACTTGGCACGACGCTTAGGCTTCGGGGGATTCCTAGGGTCGGAAGGCCCTACGGTCATAGGAGAAGCCCCGGAAGAGGCGATAGGAATTCTTGTCTTAGCCATAGCACTACGAGCACAAGCAATCGATGATAAGATCAAAAACAACCTAGCACAAACCCTAGAAATCAGAAGAAATCCGAACACACAAACCCTAGGTTAAAACTAGAAACCCTAGGAGCTAGATGAGATAAAATCGAACCCTAGGGTAGGAATCGACCAAGGAGAGGGAGGGAGAGACCTAGGAGGTGGAGTCGACGGCGGCGGACGGCGGCGATCGACGGAGAGATGGCCGGAAGTCGAAGGGTTTCGAGTGGGGGTTTGGGGTTTTCGGGCTGGAGCAAGAGAGAATACCGACTAAAAATGATTTTAGTCGGATGAATTAGAGTATAAGTCGGTCTGGAATCAAAAAGACACAAATGCCCTAACACACTTAGTCGGTCACAGTTCAAGTACTGACCGACTAGATTACGATCTACTCGGTCGGTCAATGAGCTTGAACCGACTAAGTCGAAACAGAGGCACAGAGGGATTTTTAGGGCAAGATTTAGTCGGTCGCAGTATATTCACTGACCGACTAGTTTTCAATCTAGTCGGTCGGTAAGAGTACTGAGACCGACTAACGAAAGAAAATGATAGGAGTTAGATATAGGCTTGATCTAGTCGGTCTGAGTTCATTTGCTGACCGACTAGATGAGCATCTAGTCGGTTGACAAGTGAACTGAAACCGACTAAAAGAGTCCAAAAATTGATAATTTATTTCTCTTCACAAACCACTTGGATGAAACATCTTAACTCTCTCATTAGTCATCTAAATTACCCCATAAAACGTCGAAATCTTAAATACGACATTGAAATACGAATTTGAGCAATAAATTCGAACAAATCACATAAAATTCCCAAAAATTCAATAAATCTAGCATGAATGAAATATCGCGAAATATAATAGCATGCAAGATATTTGAATGAAATATGAATCCTATATCTCGGATTCACCCATAATCCCCAATTCTCGACGCAACCGCACAAAGGAGTCCTCCTTTAGGGGTTTCGTGAAAATATCGGCGATTTGCTTTTGGGTTTCAACGTACACTAATATGATGTCCTTTTTAGCAACATGATCATCTAAGAAATGGTGTCGGACATCTATGTGTTTCGATCGGGAATGGTGCACCGGATTCTTTGAAAGACAGATAGCACTTTGGTTATCCACCATGATAGGGCTAGTATCACAGTGAATACCAAAATCCTTCAAAGTGTGTCTCATCCAAAGAACCTGGGCACAAGCGGCACCGGCGGCAATGTATTCCGCCTCGGTGGTTGAAAGTGATACCGAATTTTGCTTCTTGGAAAACCAAGAGACAAGAGAATTTCCTAGAAAATGGCAAGTGCCACTAGTATTTTTCCTGTCGGATTTGCATCCCGCATAATCAGCGTCACTGTATGAGACTAACTCATACGTGCTAGATTTCGGATAAAGTAATCCAAAATCTAAAGTGTAACTTAAATAACGGAAAATACGCTTTACCGCTACTAAGTGAGAATCCTTAGGTTGAGACTGATAACGAGCACATATACACACGGCAAACATAATATCGGGCCTACTCGCGGTAAGATAAAGTAAACTACCTATCATACCTCGATATAGACGAATGTCTACATCTTTTCCGCCCAAATCTTTATCAAGATGCGTTGTAGTGCTCATAGGAGTCTTTTTCCCGGAGGCATTCTCCATTCCAAATCGCTTTAGCAACTCCACCGTGTACTTCGTTTGGTGGATGAAGATTGCATCGTTCAATTGGCGAATTTGGAGACCTAAGAAATATTTGAGTTCGCCCATGTGGCTCATCTCAAATTGTTCCTTCATAACATTAGAAAACTCTTCGCAAAGAGCAAAGTTAGTAGCACCGAAAATGATATCATCAACATAAATTTGAACTAATAAAATATCATTATTCGCATGCTTAATAAAAAGTGTTGAATCGGCTTCACCCATTTTAAAATTCAAATCCAAAAGAAAATTCTTTAGGCGATCATACCAAGCTCGAGGAGCTTGTCTCAACCCATAAAGAGCTTTCTTTAGTTTAAAAACATGATTTGGAAATTTTTCATTTATGAAGCCCGGAGGTTGAGAAACGTAAACTTCCTCAACGACATCTCCGTTTAAAAATGCACTTTTATCATCCATTTGAAATAATTTAAAATTCTTATGGCATGCAAAAGACAATAATAATCTAATTGATTCTAATCTAGCTATCGGAGCGAAGGATTCTTCGAAATCAATACCTTCCTCTTGTCGATAGCCTTGAGCAACTAACCGAGCTTTGTTCCGGACGACGACTTGGTTTTCGTCGGTTTTGTTCTTGAAAATCCACTTTGTCCCTATGATGGTGTGGTTCTTCGATGGCAATGGAACAAGCTCACATACCTCATTCCTCTCGAATTGAATGAGCTCCTCCTCCATGGCTAAGATCCAAGCGCTATCTTCGCATGCTTTATTAATATTCTTTGGCTCTATCGATGAGGCAAAGGCACAATTTGCGAAGTGGTGAACTTGCGATCTCGTCTTGACACTATCATAGATATTGCCAATGGCTTGCTCATGGGGATGGTCACGAACCGAATGAAGCCGTTTGGGAATACCTTGATCACTAGGAACATTCTCAACAACTTCATTAGTTGGGTTAGTCTCAATAGAATCAATAGAATCATTAGACTTAGAATTATCAAACGAATCACATAAAACATCCAAAGAATCATTGTCATTTGAAATTCTAGTTGGAACAAATCCATCATTAAATGAGACATGAAGTGACTCCTCGATCGTTGAGGTTCGTTTGTTGAATATCCGGTAGGCTTTGCTACGCGTAGAATATCCAACAAAAATCCCCTCATCGGATCTTGGATCGAATTTGTCCAAACTACCATATGTGTTCTTAATAAAACATTTCGAACCAAAAACACGAAAATGTTTAACTTGAGGCAACCTACCAAACAACAATTCATAACAAGTTTGTTTAGTGCCGGGCCTCAAAAGTATTCTATTAAACACATAGCAAGCGGTGTGTACCGCTTCCGCCCAAAATTGATGGCCAAGTTGGCTATCATCAAGCATAGTGCGAGCACACTCCACTAGCGTCCTATTCTTTCTCTCAACTACACCATTTTGAGGAGGTGCACGAGGGAAAGAGAAGGTGTGAGTAATACCAACTTCATCACAAAATGTCTCAAAAGACTCATTCTCAAATTCACCTCCATGATCACTACGAATAGTGACAATGGTGGTTCCCAAGAGATTTTGTACTTTCTTAACAAAAATTGTGAAGTTTTCAAAAGCTTCATTTTTACTACACAATGAAAATACCCAAGTAAATCTTGAATAGTCATCTACGATGACAAGTCCATACCTTGCATTTCCTAAGGAAGCTACTCTAGTTGGCCCAAATAAGTCTAGATGTAATAGCTCTAGTGGCCGTTTAGTAGAGATGCTTTTCTTAGGTTTAAATGAAGATTTAGGAAGCTTGCCACGTTGACAACAATCACAAAAACTTTTCTTTTCAAAAACAAGCTTCAGAAAACCTTTAATAGAATTTAATTTCGAAAGCTTATAAAGTGTTCCAAAGTTCACATGTCCAAAGCGTCGATGCCATAAGTGTTGTTCACTTGTGTTGGCAACGAGACATTGTTCATATGACTTAGGAAGATCCAAAATATAAATGTCTTTATGACGAGTTCCGGAAAATAATATTTTATCATTATCTTTTCTTAAAATATGACACAATCCTTTCGCAAAACTAACTTTGTAACCTTTGTCACAAAGTTGGCTTATTGAAATAAGATTATGATTTAAACCACTAACAAGATAAACATCACTAATTAAGGGTTTTGAGGGGTTACCGACTTTACCAACACCTATGATGGTTTCGCTCTCGTTGCCTCCAAATACGACGCGGTTTCCATTCGCAATGGGAACCACTCCGGAGAGCAATCGAGCGTCACCCGTCATGTGTTTTGAACACCCGCTATCGAGTATCCAATTCCCTTTGGAGCTAAATTTAAATTTGTTGCTCCTTTTCTTTTTCTTTTCCTTGAGTACCTAAAGATAGAAACTTTCATATCATGGTACCCAAGGTCATTGGGTCCAAGGGATTAGACCTTTGGAAGCCAAGTCCAATTGGACTTAGACTTCCCCACATAATTCCTACTATGCACAACATCCGAAAAATAAGCATTCATATACTCTTGTTTTTCATCCATGCTTGTGTCCTTTGGGCTCCAAATAGTGAAAATTTTGGGAGCCATCATCCTATTGGGTGCATGCATGCGACGTTGATTTCTACATGATGCATGTTGTGGATAGGCATACGGGACATGATGGAATGGTGCACGACGAGAATTATTCATATGATGAGGTGGGTGTACATATGCATGTGTGGGAACACGTGCGTGAGGGTGTCTCACATGGTGTGCACGTGCTCGAGAATGTGTTGCATAAAAATCATCATATGTGTGAGCCGGTGGAGTAGGACGTGTGTTCCTACGTGGCATGGTATTGGTGTACATGTAGGCATGCCCCTTCTTTGGAGGTCCACCCAAAGTGGGTTTCTTTCCGAAAGAGGGTGTGGACGAGGTGGAAGCACCATTGGTAGATGAACTACCAATAGAGTGTTTGCTCCCACTCGTTGAGGCTTCGGAAGTTGGCCTAACAAAAGTAGTGACCGACTTGGATGAATTTCCCATCATATACCCCAAGCCAATGTGGTGTTTGGCCGGAAGTAAATCTTTTAGGATATTATCCAAATGGCACTTACCCTTGTTGAATTTGTTGATTCGGCCCAATGTGTCCTCATATTTCTCTTTGAGAGAACGCAAAGAAGTATCCAAAGTGGATATTTGCGATGTGAGCACATAAACACGAGATTTAAGATTTTCGTTCTCAATACTCAAAGTCGAGTTTTGAGAAGTTAAATCCGCTATCTCATGTTCTTCCGCATCCTCAATGCTAACATGTTCAAGTTTAGATTTGAGATTCACAATCTCATTTCTTAACTCTTCAACAACGGTGTCGTTGTTGGTGATGATATTCTTAGGCGATGTTTGAATGCTAGCTAGGTCATCTTTTACCTTAGTATATCTATTTACTAACTTAGTGTATTTTGACCAAAGTTGAGAGTTAGCATTTCTAAGATCATCCATCGTTACCTCATCGCTTTCGTCATTACTATCATCGGAAGAGGAGGATCCTTGATCTTGCTCCTCTCTTGCCATGAAACACATGTGCGCTTGCTCCACGTGCTCATCGTCCGACTCACCGCTTGAAGAATCATCGGAGTCGGTGAAGGTAGCTCCGACAAGTCCCTTCTTGTTTCCTTTCGTGTACTTCTTGGACTTGTCATAATTTGGCGCCTTCCACTTCTCCTTTTGCTTATTGAGGGGACACTCCGCTTTCATGTGTCCTGGCTTATTGCACTTGAAACACAAAGGAGAGGAAGAGGCGTTAGAAGAACCAAATTTACCTTTGGTCTTGAAGTTACCTTTTCGGAAGAAACGGTTGAACTTCTTGGCCATGAGTGCCATGGACTCCAAGTCCAACTCGTTTTCCGAGTCTTCATCATCGGTTGATGTGGATGTGGATGGAGCGGTTTTGAAGGCAATAGCCTTTTTCTTTGGCTCGTCTTGCTTTAGATAAGACTTCATCTTTTCTTGCAATTTGAGCTTGCTATCCTTGCGTACCTCGTACGACATTAAAGTACCCATTAGTTGAACTACGGTGTACTTATTCATGTCATTACCTTCCTCGATGGCGAAGGTGCGTTTCTCCCAAAAAGAAGGAAGTCCTTCGATAAGCTTTGAGCACTTCTCCTTTTGAGTGTAGGACTTGCCGAGGGCCTCTAACTCGTTTATTATGTCAACGAAGCGGGCGTAATATTCTTTCATCTTCTCGCCCTGTTGCATATGAAACATTTCGTAATCTTTGTTTACGACTACGAGTTTAGAGTCTCTTACCCGACTCGTCCCTTCATGAAGTATGAGGAGGGAGTTCCAAATTTGATATGCACTCTTACATGTGCATATCTTATTGAAGTCCTCGGGCTCCAATGCGCATTGCAAGGCGTTCATTGCCTTGGCATTGCTTACCTCCGCGGCGACCTCCGCGGTTGTCCATTTCTCAAAGTCTTCTTCTTCGGGCTCGATGTACTCCTTCATTGTAGTCCTCCATAAGGATGCACTTCGGAGGAAGGTTTCCATCCGACATTTCCAGTACTCGTAGTTGGTACCGTTGAAGAATGGAGGCATCGTAGAGGAATGTCCTTCCATCACCGAAGATGCTCCTTCACGGTTCCTGAAGGTGTCATAGTTGGAAGGTGGACGCACGGTCTTGTTGTCGTTGGCAGACATAGCTGAGTATCCTGCTCTGATACCAAATGTAATGCCCTACCAGCTACTGCACAAGTACTAGATGAGGGGGTGAATAGTACTTTAAAATAATAAGGAGTATAATTCCAAATTAAATCGCAAACAACTACCAAATCAATTTGCGGAAGCTTAAATTGAATGACAACACAAAATTAACAATGCAAACAAATGATGTTAATGGGTTCGGATCCACCCAAGTCTCTCCGACGTGTTCCCGGTGATCCTACGTCCTAACCACCCGGATCCCCTCCGAATACTTGAGTTAGAAACCCTAACTCAAGATTTCCACTATGAATATCTTGTGAAAAACCTTCACAAGATCAAATCATACATGCAATGGCAAAGTGAATCCCACAACCCGGGATCACAAACTTCTCTCACAACCGAGAGAACCAATTAGCAATATTAAAGAGTTTAAATGAAATAAACAATCTTACCACAAAATCATATACCTTGAGTTTTTCTTACCCAAATGGTGAAATGAAGGATTTGAGGAAGATGAAGTCACCAAGACCTAGCACCAAGGAAATGACCAGCAATCGGTGCCTAGGAATGATTTGGAGACTTGGATCAAGCAATAGCTTGAAGAGCTCACCAAGAACAAGCTTCTCTCTAGATCTAGAAATGAGAGAGAATGGGTTTCTTGTGAGGAAGAGAGCTTTAGATTTGAGGGAGAATAGCTATCTCTTTAGAACTCAATGAATCTCTGAATGGAAGCTCTAGCCTAGATAGAAATGACCTAGGTTCGTATTTATAGGAACCCAAAAACACAAGTTAGGTCATTCACCAACGGATGGAAATCTGTGAGAATTAGTCGGTCAAAGAACAATCACTGACCGACTAGTTCATCAACTAGTCGGCCAGTCAAACAACGTGGACCGACTAAGAGTAGATCTGAGAAGAGATAGAATTTCAGACCTAGAAATCTAGTCGGTCCAAGAAGACTTTCTGACCGACTAGTTTCACAACTAGTCGGTCGGTCAGTGAACGTAGACCGACTAAGAGGCAAAATGACTAGTCTGAATGCAAAGTGACTTAGTCGGTCCAAGAACAAAAGTTGACCGACTAAATTGTCAACTAGTCGGTCACCAAACGTTCTTAGACCGACTAACGATAAACAGTAGCTTAGGTGAAATTTAGAGTGAACAGTAAGTCACAACTAGTCGGTCAAAGAAGCATCACTGACCGACTAGTTCACAAACTAGTCGGTCGGTGAGTCAACGTAGACCGACTAACTGTAAACAGTAAAGTCCAAGAAATTAAGGAATCAAACTAGTCGGTCCAAGAACAGTTGCCGACCGACTAGATCACCATCTAGTCGGTCAGTACTTGTTCTTGTACCAACTAACATGCACATATAAATCCGAATCGAAGCGCGACGCTTCGAGGAAGTTAGAATGAACTTGTGCAAGGATCCTAGAGCTACGAAATGAGCGAAATGAAGATATAGACGTAAGATATACTCAAGGCTTAACAATCTATCAATCGAAACTAAAAGACTATAAATTAAACCTTAAAGAATGGTCTTCGAGAGCTTCGATTGAATCTTCATAACTTCCAAAGCGTCGCAAGAGCTTCAACGAAGCTTTAGGCATGAATATGAGCTTTGGGAAGTGTTGAGATGTCGCTTTGAATGTTCTCGTGAATTTGGCGACGATCTCCAAAACTGTGCTCACAAATTGTTAGTTCATGGATTATTTATGTTTGCTCATCATCAAAACCAAATCCGGGGAGTCCAATATTCAACACTAGATGGCATGCAAACATGCGGGAAAAAAGGTGTAAAATACGGAGTGATCAAAATCCCCCAAGCTTACCTCTTACTCGTCCTCGAGGAAGATAAGTAGAAGGCGAACCCGGTGAATTTAGAAAATGAAAACGATGGAAAAACAGAAAACGAAAAATGAAGAAGAAAGAAGAAAGCGAAGAGTGAAGCTGCTAGATCATTTTTCTCAGGACGTGGGTTTTGCTTACTCATATAGCATGCATCGAATGTAAAACACATATCAAAGATTTTTATTTTGATGTCATAGTATAATAATGCAAATAGAGATGGAAACCCCAAGAATATTGATATAGCATGAAAAATGGAATAATTCTAAGATTAACATCGTCTGAATCATTTAAAGCGGTATACAATATCGCAGATCACACACTTTTCAATTGAATGCCTTCTATGAGGAGTATAAGAATATCACGCAATAGAATAGGAAGAATAGAAAAGCGTGGATTTCATTAAATGAGTACTAGGCATAGATTTCTGGATTTCGTGAAGCTAAAACAATCTCACCGAGTATAGAATATTACTTAGCCTAGGTTGTCATGCACTGTCAAGTAGTCACTCTCTCACACATCATTGGATTCTCTCCCCCAAGCTTATCTATAAGCGTGGTGGCACATACAAACTGTATTTACATTCCCCATTTCTTTTGAAGCTCCAAATGCAATAAAAAAAAGGGAAGAAAGAGAGAGTATATGAGATGGGATCGTTTATTGAGATTTTTTTTCTCTTTTCTTTTCTTTTTCTCAAATCTTTTTCTTTTCTTTTCTTTCTTTTTTTTATAATATCATATATACACAAATGATCCCAAATCAAAAGAGAGAAAAGGATATACAAGAATTTTTCTTTTTCTTTTTTGTTTTGGGAAATTTGGAGCTAGGAATTTTATAACGGGGGAAATGCCAAATATTAGAATCGCTAAGGGGAGATTCACCAATGATTTTAAAATAGAGAATTGATGTTCAAGATATGTGGAGAAAGAAATAAATATGTCTCTCAGTTCACTCTATAAGACGTGCACGACTACTTCAGCAGGGTAATCTAATCTACTCAGTTTCGATCACAAAAAAGCAAACTAATCCAGATTTATCATAGCTAACATCATTCAATCATCCTGAAGTGAAGTGTACAAGTCATGCAAATAGAAGTGATATAGGAAAAGAAAACGGTACTTCAGATATAAGCATTCAATGAGTGAATCTTGGTGTGTTTTCTACGATAGCATACATATAAATATTCAGACTCAACTAATAATAGAATTTCATCCATTTTCATACGGAAAAAGTGTGGGTTACTATCTCTAAATGCAAGGCAGATCACAGCATATGATATCAGAAATAAAAGCTAAGACATGACAAGTATAGCATGCATATAGAGAAAGCTAACTCCACGTCATCATCATCACAGAAAAGTCATCTCTAGCATGAGATGAAAGAAATAAAGATAAAAAGGGAAAATAAAACTAATTACAATGCAGCACACGAAGAAAATAAGAAAAACGCGATGCATGGTAAAAAAAAGAAAAAGTGATGAAAGTGAGTGCAAATGCGGAAAATGGCGTGAAAAAACTAAAAATAAAGGTGGTAAATCGAAAAAGCGTGAGAACTCACTCCCCCAAGCTAAAGTGCACAGTGTTCTCAATGTGCAAAGTGTGGCACACCGAGAGACGAGTAATGGTAGGGGTATGTGAGGATGCATGCATGATGAAAAAGAAATAAAAATAACAAAATGAAAATATGATGCAGACATGATACATGCAGATATAAGAGTGAATCAGATATAAGAGTGGCAAACCAAAAAGTCTCTCCCTGTCTCCCCAAAAATGATATAGAAAGATATGATCAAAATGTGGACCCAAAACAGTGAGGGGAGGGGGGTGGGCAAAAATCATCAGGACCAAGCAGAGACGGGCAGCATGACGGCAGAAATGATCAATGGCATCAAGGGTGCCTAAGAGGGTGGTGTTGCGCCGTCTCCGTCCTGAGGCGGAGGTGGAGGTGGTGGTGGCTGGGGAACAGTCTGCTGGGTGGGTGGGGGTGGGGGTGTGGGTGTAGGAGCAGGCTGGGTGGGTGGAGAAGTGGGTGTGGGTACCTGCTGGGTGGGTGTGGGTACGGTCGGTACACGAGGTAGCCGCTCGAGAATCTGAGTGAGGCAATAGTGAATGCCCGGAAGTAGGTCGAAGCGGCTGGCCATAGCAGTGATGGTGGCAGACATGGTCCTGAGGTCACCTCTGAGGGCACTCACCGCCCCCTCAAGAGCACGATTGCTCTGAAGTACAGTGTCGGGGGGAGGTGGTGCAGAGGGACGCACGTGTCTGTGCTATGCAGGACGGGGCTGCCGGACTCGGGTGGTGTAGTGGATGGGCTCAGCAGGCATGTGGAGGAAGGGTGATGTGCTCACAAGTGGGGGCCCAGCCTCAGTGCGAGGCTGGGGCGTAGGCTGGTGTGAGGTGGAAGCAGCAGCAACGGAAGTGGAATATAAAAGTGGCGACAAGGCGGCAAGAGAGGTCAGTGACACAGACGCGGGAACAGACGTCACGCCACTCTCAGAAAGTACGGCCGCGGTGGAGACAGAAGTGACAACCGCTGGGGAGGCAGTGTGGGGTCCAAAAGGCGAAATCCCAGCGGAGATCATACTGGCCATGGTCTCCACGACGGCAGCGAAAGAGGGCTCTCCGCTCTCAGCAAAAGTAGGTGGGCGCTCGGGTAGTGCGGAACAAAGGGGCTCAACGGACAGAGGGCCAGCTGTGGTGGGAGTGGTGGTAGTGGAGGCGGTCTCAGCAAGTGTACTCCCGACACCGGCAGAAGTGTGGACAGAGGTGTCGGGAGCAGCAGAAGTATCAGGCACAGGCTGAGGGGCCACGGGGTCAACGGGTGCAGCGTGTGCAGCGTGGGCCTGCTCAGCCTGCTCAGCCTCCTCGGCCTCAAGCACATAGGCGGCGGGGATTAGGAGATCCATCGCCGGAAGCCAGTCCACATGTGCTGGTGCTATCTGCGTCCGAGCTGGGCTCGGAAGGACCATGTAGTCAGCACCGTAGGGACCGTGCAACCAAACCCAGTGACGCTGGCCGTGCGGACGAAGCATCTTCATCCAGGCCATGACGTCTATAGACAGTGAAGTGGGGCCCGGAGAACGACGCAAATCGGCCGGTAGGTCCTCGCCGGTCATCAGGGCGAGCAGGGTGATCAGACCGCCGCAACATATCGGTAAGCGAGCGCCCACCGATACGATGATGCGGTCCAAAAACCAGCTCGCGATATCAATCACGACGACGGGGACCAACTCGTCACACCCCCTAGCTAGAACTCTGGGGCGCGTCATCGCATAGAGCATATAAAGCTCCGACGTGGACATCGTCCCAGGCTTATACCTCGCCAAAAAGGTAGTCGCCATAAGGCGCTGATCTATGAGGAGGCAGGGGTGGACGATGGCTGAGGCCTTGGCCCTACTAAGGTCAAAGGCAGCTGGTAAACCCGTGATCCGGGCCCAGAAAGCGTGGGAATCGAAGGAAGGTGGGGGAATGTGAGTGGGTGCGTAACCACGGTCGGCCCCGGGGATATCGGGCCACGAAAAGAATGCTCTCATCATACCGAGAGTGACCTGGCACTCCCGGTCCATAAACCTAAATGAGCATCCCTCGTCGGTCCGGGCTATAGAACTAAGCACCTCAAGTGTCGGACGGACGAAGGTGTCCGCCGACACTTGGAAAAAATCTCGCCAACCCACGTTGTCATACAACGTGAGCATCCCCTCAAGTACCCCCAGGTGTCCTAGGTCTGCAAGGTGTGCGAACCTGGAGGGTATAATCGAGCGCTGGGAAATGCGCTCAAAAACGACGCGGTGTGCGTCGTCTCGAAACGTAATCCCCAGCAGCCCGACAAGTGGAGCCGGTGGTGGCAGTGGGTCGGCAGGGAGTGGCTGTGCGGGGTGAACGGGGACTGCATGGAGTGGCTGTGCGGGGTGAACGGGGACTGCATGCTGTGGCTGTGCGGGGTGAACGGGGTCTGCAGGCTGTGGCTGTGCGAGGTGAGGTGGTGTGGGCAGAGGAGAGTCCTCCATCTCGTGGGAGGGGCCGGGCTCATCCGGCCGCTTCCGCTTGACGGAAGCTCTCCTGGTGTGTGGCCGTATCTGGGGCGGCATCGGTGCCCCGGGTGCTCACCAAAAATAGATAAAACGCGGCGTGCGAAAATAAGTGGAACGAATATACCGTAACACGCCGCGAGAGCAATATAGTGGATGTGTGCGAAGACGCCGCCTCCACGAAGCCAAAAACGCTCCCCGGAAGCTCCCCTAGGCTCCCCTAAGCTCCCCAATAAAACCTGCACATCAAACGAAGATATCAACGAATAATATTCAAAATGTATGGGGGGTTAGGGGTATAATAGATAGATTTTGAAGTTAATTTGGGCTAGGGGCTTGATTAGCACATGGATTATCAAAGAATAGGAGAAAATGGAGAAATGGGCGAAATAGGGCATACCGGAGCTCGGCCGGCGGCAAAGGAGTCGTCGGTGACTCGGGCGGTGCGGCGGCGTCGTCGGCCGGCGGTGGTCGGCCGAGCGCAGCAGCGGGCAGGGCGGTCGGGCAAGTGGAGGGGTCGTAGCGGTTGAGGGAGTCGAATAGTCACAGTGATTGGGCGTTGGAATTTTTGGGCGTTTCGAAAAACGCGCCGACCGCTGCGACTTATATAGGAAAAGTTACGACTCGGCCGAGTGACTATGTCGCTCGGCCGAGTGAACGTAACGAAAATATTTTTAAATACTCCTCCCTGCTTACAACTCGGCCGAGAGGCTTTGCCACCCTCGACCGAGTGGAAAAAGTCCATTCGGCCGAGTGGCTCAAGCTACTCGACAGTTCTCGCCCTAGGAGCGTATCAGTTTCACTCGGCCGAGTGAAGAGATATACTCGGCCGAGTGGTAATTATACTGAAATCAAGAAAAGAAACAGAGAGTTAGGTACAACAGACTTCCCTGGTTTGTGCGCCGCTCGGGCGGACAAACTTATGTGCTCGGCCGAGTGGATATTCTACTCGGCCGAGTGACCCCTGTTTTCTGTTGTTTGGCTCCGTTTGGGCTCTAATCTCTGTTTTTCTTCCTTCAGTTGATTTCTTCCTCCTCCTAAGCATCGAGCGCATTCCTGGAGCGCTCTTTGTCGCCTTGTTCATCCTCCTAAGGATAGATATCCCGTTCTCCTCTCCTGTCAAAGAAAAATAGGACCCGTTATCACGAATTTTTCAGGAAAACGACTCAAAACACTAATAAGTTCTAAAACAAAAAATAAAGAAGAAAAAAAAAGTAAAAATAAAGCGATAACCGTCGGGCTACCTCCCGACAAGCGCTCGTTTAAGGTCTTGAGCTCGACCCCCTTGGATTTTCAATTTAATGCAGGATATTGGGTGCATATGAGATGCACCCGTCGAATTTATTGGGAAGAACGCTCGGATTTGGATATTGTGGCGGCGTGTTCTTCCTCATTGCTGTAACGGCCTCTTTCCGACCGTACGTATTTTAGCGCGTAGCTATGTTTCGTGTGCGTTTTTGTGTATTTGATTTTTATTACTGCCTTCTATAGTGCAGACGCTCGACCGGACCCCGTATTCACGATCCTCTCGGAGGCGCGAGCGCCCCGGTATCTTCTTTGAAATTTTTGGACATCGTGTGAACTTTCTGCATATCTCATTAAAGTATTAACACAATTTTTAAATTTTTATTAGAAGACAAAGTTCTGTACGTTTTATTCAAAGCCATTAACTTTCCTTAAACCCCAAAACTTTAATTGGAAATCCTAACCTAATGATGCCATCATGCTGATTAGTTTTTTTGAAAATTATCAAACCCCTTGGGAATCCTAAACTGTTAGCATTCTATACTAAATGGACATCTCATGTAATCAGCCCCCTCTATCTCGTATATCTCATCCCCACGTGCGTTTCCCCCCTCCACTTCCTATAATAAGTAACCTAGGGTTCAGAAACAACCGCATAATATTTTTAGAGAACCCTTCCTCTACGCAGCCGCAACCTAAGACCTAGGGTTAGATAAATGTTTTTAGCCGCAACAAAGCACAGGGTCCTTCTTTTCTCATTTTTAATGCAAAACCTAGCCCCTAGCTTCCTCTTACTCCCATACCTCCTACCCTCTCTTCCCCGAAGAAACCCCAAACCAAAGAACCCTAGGCCTTCCCTCTTCTTCTCCACGCGCGCGAGCAACCTCCTGACGTCGACACCCCCAAACCACCAGAAAACTGCCAAAGGCCGCACTCCCTCCTCCAGCGAACCCAGTCCCCCACGGCTTTCTCCCTGAGCCATGCCGTTCATCACCGACCTCCACTCCAAACGACCCCCTCTCGGCCGCCGTCTGAACCTCCGGTGGCACCCCCGTCCTCGCCCTATCCAGACCTCTCATCCGACCAGCGAACAGAGCTCGCTGTCGCCGCCTGTCCTGATCTCCGTCCGATGCCTCTGTCGCTAGCTCTAAGTTGCCCAGACTCGCTTGCCGCGCGGGTCCCTCACCGCTGCCTTCTCCGGCGGAATCCGCACCCACACTTCCACCGCCCGAGGTTGTCACTCACCGTGCCTCCTTACTCGCCGCTCAATCCTTCTTCTGCTAGTGGCGTGAGGAAAGATGATCATGTGAGTGATTTCATAGCCTTGCAATTACTTTTCATATTAATAGGACACTTTATTATATCACATGCAACCAAGCACGTGAGTGCTTTTTCATATGTTTTTTTAATGCAAAAGAGGTGGGTACATGTACATCATTATTTTCCATGTGTGGTGCTTTACAACCAGGAAATTAACTATATAGTGAGTATATTAGTTACGCTTATATGCTAGTGATAGGTGGGTATTACAGTATGTTAACATTTTTTTATATGTTAGTAACCTAAATTAATAATTTGTTAATCTAGGATGATCTGCATGTTTAATAAACAATGTTATTTATTATTCTTTAACCAAATGTGTTGGTGGTAGCATAATACCGTTAGTCTAAGGTTAGAATAGTATATACACGGATGTATGGGTTAACATTATATTTTACACTCTGGTGATCACCCCAATAAGAACCTTTTAGCTTAGGTTATAAATCAGCATGCCTTATTGTGATTTAATATAAGTGGTGTTATATATTTGGTTAAAATAAATAATTGACTAGGTTTGTGCTTTTGTCTATTAAATCCTTACCGCATATATAATGCACCTTTCCATGCGATCACCTGGACATCCAAAAACCGTCTCAAACAGGCAAGTGTGCGAACCAGGTTAGTGCCCCAAACTCGTAGTGAACCCACACTGTAGAAAACCGAACCCTAACTAAAATCGGACAACTGTAACTAAATTTATTTTCTGCGCCTTTAAAACGTTGTTAAACAGTAGATTCGACGACTGGACTTTTGAACTGTGCACATAGGATAGAATCGTCGAATAGGACTGAACATCAAAATTGTGACTTTGACAATTAGGGTAGTCCCGACAACCTAGAAATGAACCTAAATAGGAGTTATTGAAAAACGTGACCTGACATCGTCGACATGGCGATATTTCAGACGGACTTCCGCGGACGAGACGCTTGGACGAGACGCTTCGAGAGGACGACACACTCGCCATCGCAGGCAAGTGTATCCACTTACACTTTTGGCCGTGCTTAGGCACTAGTTGGTTAGAATTGTTAACTGTGAACAAATAGAACCGGACGTGAAATGATAGCGTCCGGGACGACTCCTGACGGCTCAGACTTGACGACGAAGTCTGAGCCTGACAACAACAACTTTTGATGTTGTAGGGCTATCATGTGTGTGCGTGTGTGTGGACACCCTAGAATAACCCTTCCTGTCATGTCACGTCCCGTCCCGTCTTGCAGCTGGGCAATAGGGCACTCTCCGAGTGATCCCTTGTACTGATTCACAGCCTGCGGGCAATAGGGCACTCTCCAAGTTAGAGAGAGTGATCCCTTGTACTGATACACAGCCCGAGGGCAATAGGGCACTCTCCAAGCTAGAGAGAGTGATCCCTTGTACTGATTCTCAGCCTACGGGCAATAGGGCACTCGCCAAGCTAGAGCGAGTGATCCCTTGTACTGGTGTCTTGTCTTGTCTTGTCTTCCTTGGGGTTTGGGGTTGGGTTGAGCGTGCGCACGGTAAGAGGGTCTGATCCCCCTCGAACCGTAAGGCGTGAACCCTGTCGTGTCTCACTTGTCTTGTCTTGTCTTGTTTCCGTCACGTCCCGACTTGTCTTGACACCTGTAGGTTAGTCCCGTAGTTGGTAGCACACGCTACGACTACTACTTGTTGTGCCTTACTTTCCTGCTATGTTACTTCTGTTTGTTACTCAGTTATAACCCCAGCATGCTAATCAACCAGTAAACTGTTGTGTAATAAAACCCCAGCATGTTAATCAACCAGTAAACAGTTGTTTAAAGTTCGGTACACGTGTAGTAAAGTCTAACCCTTCTTGTAGACTTTACCTGACGTACAGTTACGTTCTCTTGGGTGCGGTACGTCAGGTGCTCAGCCAAAGTTCGTGGACGAGGCAGACTCACTGGAGTACGAGGAGCCGAGGACGTTGATCCAGAGTTCGTGCCTGACGAGGATCAGACCTTGAGGTCTTTTAGTCACCACTTTCAGAGGTTACTACTTTCAGTTTTCTTTTAGATAGTTTGTTGCCACGCTTAGGCTTCTTTTTAGACTTTGTACTTGTTGGATATTATATCTCTAATTTAATGAATGCATCTTCCTATCCGTACTTTCTGTTGTTTCGAACTATATTAATGCAAGAACCTGAAAATCTTTTAAAATGGTACCTCTACAAATGCGTATTGAGTCCGAGCTTCTCAAGCTCTGGCCTAAGTGGGCCTCGTCACGTTTCGCTTCAGTCCATTTTGGGAAGCGGGGCGTGACAGGTTTTAGTGGCGGCCCATGCAGGTCATGCACAAGTTCGGAACAATAAAAGTACCGCATTCATTTAATATCCATGTAACGACCACTTTTCGTTGTACGTTTTTCGTGCACGTGCTTTTGGCTGTGCACGTGTTTGTTTTAGACTTTGTTTGTTTGTGAACACTTTGTTCCGTTATGCCGTTGTGAACGTCTCTGAGAGTATTAAATAGTGGCACTATTTTGGAACGACGTTTCTCGAGTCGTTTTCCCACAATTTAATCTTACTCAATGAGACGTGATGATTTTCACTTTTGACGGGAGACGTTTCTATTTTTAGTTTCGTCGTTCGACGTCAAAATTGAGATCCGTCTTCTTCGTTAGCTCACTTCCGTCACCACGATCACCCCGATATTTATTTTATAATTTTTGGAGTTTATTTGACCACTTTTATATTTTTAGCAAGCTTTAAAATATTTTTTTATAATTAATTTTTATATTAATTTCGGCCAAATAAAATTTATTTGAGTTTTAAACATTTTAAAGAATTTTTGAGCCAATTTCCAGCTCATTTGGACCAAGTCAAATCCTTGGGTGAGTTGGAGAAGTTTAGATTTAAATTTTAAATTATTTTACACTTCTAATCCTATTAGATTTAGCCCTAGACCAAGTCAACCCATCTACACTATATAAACAACCTCGAGGAAGACCTATTTTCGCAAGAAAATAACCCTAGCCGCTCTGCATCGCACCCCCTCCGTTCGCCCGCTCTGACCGAGAGAAGATCTTGGTCAGACCGATCGCCAGCTCCGCATCCCCGCTCCGCACCAAGCCGCTCCGTTCGCCCGCATCGCTCCGTGTCTGACCGAGGCGCCCGCCCGCCATCGTCGAAGCCCGCAACGTTGCAACGCTTGCAACGTTGCAACGCTTTGTCACCCGCAGCGACCGACCCGATCGCCCGCAGCGACCGACCAAACCCCCCGCACCAAGGCCCCGCCGCACTGCTGCACACCCCAAGCGCTGCAACCCCCGCATCCCATGTGTCTGAATGACAGAGCTCCCCGCACCGAGGCTGTACGACCGAGAGCCAAACGTCGCAACCCCGCACCCGTCGCACCACTTGCCACCGTGGGCCCCCCAAGTTCTCCAGAAGTATTGTGGGTCCCCCAAAGGTCCCTAGGACTACTGTGGGCCCCACCTAGGTGCTTTCTCTCCGATGATTCGCCGTGCACGACGTTGCGACACGTCGTAGCCCGTCGTCGCACGTGCTAGCTTTGGAATCTGGAACCGTCGCCCCGGTTGATGCTCTGAACTTTCCAGCGAGGAAACTATATTGGAATCAGGACTTGGAGCGCGTTCTCTTATTCCAACCCCCGACGTCGCTACCCGACGCCGGTGTAGCTTTCGCGTCGTGTTGAGGTAACGCTTTGCACCCCTAGGACCCCCAACCCAATGCATGCTAATAAAGACTAAAATCAGTATTTTTAAAGTATTTTAAATGTTTTAAATTCACTAATCAAGATTAATAATATGGACTTTAGGCCGGTGGACTTGTGCACGTAGGATAATTGTGATTTTTGGACTCATTGGAGGGTGTGCTCAGACGTCGTACTTGCAGGCAAGTGAAACTTGCCAACTCTTGTGTAGGGCCATGTTTTTAGGCCACTTCCTTGTTTTCAGCGTAAAAGAGACTAGTCAGTGAAATGATAGCTGGCTAGACGCTTACTTGATCTAGTTTGACAACGAAACTAGATCTGTCACCTAATTGATCTAGCTTGACAACGAAGCTAGATCCAACCCTTTAAACTTTTTGTTCATGCATACTAAACTGTCACGTTTACTTTCCTTTACTTGTACGCCTTACTACTTGCCATGTCATGTCATCCATGCATTGAATGTCGCATTCGTAGCACACGCTACAATACTTGTACTTGTACTCCTTGTCCGGCTAGGTGCACCCCTATGCCATACTTGTTAAAAACACTTCTTGGCTCGTGATCCAGAAGCAAGCATTCCAAGTTCGGGGGTAAGGCCCTGGCTCGATACACGTGGAGGGGTAGGGATAAACGGTCGCTTGAGCTTAGGAGTGGCCTGATCAGCCCTCTAGCCAAAAGACGGAATCTCTGTGCACGATGTGCTTACTTTTCTTGTCTTGTACTTGTCTTGTGAATGATTCATGTAATACTTGTCATCCATGCCATGTTTAAATGCCATGCTCGTACTTTACTTTACTTTACCTGTTGCACTCATACTTTAACTGCCATGTCATCGCATTCATGCTAGAACTGCTAGGTTGCTTTACTTTTGCCTACTTTCAGTTTCCTTGCACAAGTCTCTTGTAGACTTGCTGACATGTGCCCCTTGCTCTTTTGGGTGTCATATGTTAGACCCTGAGCCAGAGACCGTTGCTGTGTACGTGATGAGTTGCTGACGCTGAGCCTGAGTCCATGTCTGCCTAGGAGGAGTTTTGTGGATGTCAGTGATCTTTCTTGGTGATTTTGCTGAGTTTCTTTTGTTTTAGGTTTTGTTGTTAGTTGTTGGTGCGTAGCACCTTTGTTTGTACGATGTACTTTTGTTGGCCATGTTTAGGCATTTAGGCTCTCTTTTATTTCAGCCTGGTGGCTTTTCTGCGATGTTGGAATTTATATTTATGGATATTCTGAGATTATTCTTTTGTCTCATTTCAATATTATTATCTTTGTTTCGTTCGCGTTGCAAGGACCTGCAGTTTTAAATTTGATTGACGCTTATCGGACTTGCAGCTTTGTAGCTTCAAGTCTGAGCGGACCTTCTCACGCTTCGCCTCCATATTTTTGGGAAGCGGGGCGTGACAGGTTTTGTTGGTGGCCCATGCAGGTCCAGTCTTGCAATTACGAATTAACGAAACAACGATAATAACGGAATGTCCATTAAATAAATTGCAACATCCGAGTCATAAGCCCTGAGTCTAGTCGTTTTCTTACGACACTAGGTGGTAAGAAGACTTAGTTAGACGCCTGTGCTTGCTATTTAGAGGCCCCTGATTGATAGTTAGACCCCCCTTCTAGCAATTGATTTAATCGTCATAGGAGTTACCTTAGTGGTCCTTGTCTACCTCTGACCATATTAGACTTCTAGAATTTCTTTTGGTCGTTCGTTTGGGTTCATCGATTTCGGACCAAGCTGAACGCATTTCATTACCGTCTAGCTCCTTATAAAGTCTTAGCGCTTAGTTCTTAATCTTTAGTTGGTCGACCGTAGGAGTTTCCTCGTAGATTCTCCTGATTCATATCCTAGGCGTATGTATGTTTTGATCATCGGACCAATTTCCTTGCCTCGATTCACGAGATCGCCTCATGTCGATCGTCGTCAAATTTTCGAATCTCTCCGTCACAAATCCTGAATCTTCCGAAAGCATTTTTCAACTTTCTCTTTCACTAAGTTAACCTTGTTCAAAATTTTAGTATACTTATACTTCATACTCCTTCATTGATTTAAATTCTTAAAACGTTTGTCGGAATTTTTGAATACTAGCTTATAGTATTTTCCCAGCCTATGTTTTTCGTACTTATGCAAATGCGTCGTCCCTTCATATATTAATTTTATTCTGAATCGTACCTTGATTCAACTTGTAATTTTCCCTCCTGATTTATGCCATTCATATACTTTTCAAGACACACAGAATTTCAGCTTTCAGCAAGTTGGTTTTTGCTCGTCGTTTCCGCTATTTCAGATTTTTGCAAAATTACTATTTTCATAACCACTTCCTGCTTTAGACCCTCCCTGATTTGATTTTAAAGATTTGCTATTCGATCTTGATAATTCTTATGCTAAATTACTATTATTTTCTTTCCGCTCACCACTCACGCTTTTAGAAAAATTTCTAAACCAAATTGACTTTCAACTATTTTTATATCCGTACCAGACTTGTTGTGCTCGTATATTAAGAACCTTGTGTAACTCTGTTTCTCATTTTGGCAAACCCTGGTTCTCTAAAAAGTAGTTTCAATGTTGATTATTTTAAATCTTCCATAGCCTAAAAGTTTTGAAAGCATTTAACATGAGTTTAAATTCTTCCGATACTTGATTTCATTCTTGACTTTCCAAAACTTTTGACAACATTATAATAAATCACTGACGTATAAATTTTCTAAACCACGTCTTTAATATTCGTGTAAATGATTTTTCTTCCTTTTATAAATTTTTTTAACCCAATGGACCATTTTCTCCTATTATGAATATTCGACCCAAACTCATTTTGAACAACTCGTTTATCGCTCTCCAAATATTTCTTTTCAGACGAGGATTCCAACTTTTGAAGTACAACAGTTTTCAAACTCCGCGTATTTTAGCTTATGCTACTTACCCTATTTCTTTTCCCCCTCCCATATAAGCATCACTACATCTCCCTTTTCCCTCAACCTAAACATCACCCTTGAGTCAATGTTTCGTCTAACTAAGCTGTCTCCTTGTACTCGTCCTATCTGAACTCGTGCTTATCGATCCTTCCCTCGTCACGCTTTCGCTCTCGACCTCTCTTTATTGTTTAGGCTTTAGTGCTCGTCAATGTCTGTGTCAACTCTAAGTTGTTTGTAGACCCTTGGACCTCGTGAGGTAGTCGTAGTGCACGTATCCAAGTTATGTACGTGAGCTTGAATGAGTATAACCCCATAGTATATTAATGTTTGCCTATTGTGTGATATATACGTACTTGGAGTTCTTCGTGATATTATAAAGTTATTTGTGTGTTATTATTTATAGATTTGTATGTGGTTAGCTATACCATACTAGGGATGCCTGTGTATATAAGAGTTAGCGTTGAAATATCTAAGTTGTGTATGTAGTAAGAGATACTTATAATGGTTGAAACAAAATGATTGGTAAAGCTATGTATATGCTAGGTGTGATGATAATAGGTGTGCATATAGATAAGTAAGTAGGCCTATTGAGTGACCTATATATTAGTACGTATGTGTATGTGCTCGTATGTAGGTATGTATTATGCTTAGACGTAAGTAGTTATGTTTTGTTGCCTGAGTATATAGGTGATATGCATATGATAGTAGAATTATAATTTTGATTGGTATTGCTTGCTTTGCGGGATGTTGCATGCGTGCATACCGTGAGGTATACACGACTATTGCACATCTTAATTATGTATGTGTGGATGTGTTAGTATACTAATTATAGGTAGTAGGCTATGGTGTGAATATATATGTTACATGTGTGTGACTATACGATGAATACGTATGCATGTATTAGGGAGTGTATTATAATTATACGTGTGCTGATGTCGGTATTATTATTATGGTATATAGAGTGATTGAACTATGTAAGTATTACCTGACTAAATATTAAGTGTGATTGACTTATGGCATGCATATGGTTGTATTGGTAGACATATATATAAATATTGGAGTGATATTGGTATAGGTATGAATGCCGTGTTACGTATATAGAATATTCTGATATGTGTATTGAGTCTCACTCAAGCTTGAGTGAGTATACTCTAAGTATATTGAATGAATGTTTGTAGTTTGAATATAGCAATGTTTGATGTATGTATAGTGATAGGAGTGTTTGTGCCTGGTTGTGCTACGCACATGATTGTGGGTCGCTACGCCAGTATATAGTTATAGGTGCTGGTCTTGTGGTATAGTTATTTACTAAGGACTTGTTGTGTGAACGTATGTGTACTAGCTAAAACCAGGTGTGTATGTGTGGTAGTTATATAATAATATGATTGGTGTACGTGAATGAAATGTTAGCGTGTATGGGTGTGCACCATGCACGGGTAAGTATGTGCTTAGTTATAGGTATTGATGACTATGATATATGTGGCGTGTCGTAAATACAGTTATGGGACCGTACGTGATGTGAATATATGGTTAACTATTTGCATGTATTTGAATGACTATATATTATGAAACTATAGTAGTGGTGAATATATATATATATATATATAGTGAAACTTGACTTAATTATGGTATGGTGTGACTACACGTGTTGATGGGTTTGGTGTTGGATGAATACTAGGGATTATTAGAGGGTAGTATACCCTTGATGTTTGTGCATAGGTAGCTACATATAGGTAGAGCAATGATTGTATTTGCTAAGTGTGAGATCATACTTATATGAGTACCTGAAATATTGTTTTGTGATTAGGAAGGTAGTAGTCATATGAGGGATGCATGCTTATATATATGATTGAAATACGTGTATGAGTTGACTGACTATAATAAGTATAAATATATGATGTACGTGAATATATATATACATTGGTAGTGTTAATGTTTGGCTGCCTAGTGCATACATAAGCACTTGTAATGACTATACCTGGTTGATTTATAATGTGACTTGATTGGGGTAGTTACTAGAGCGACTAGCTATATTAGAAAGTCCGAGGACGGACTTTATTCTAAGGTGGGGAGGATGTAACGACCACTTTTCGTTGTACGTTTTTCGTGCACGTGCTTTTGGCCGTGCACGTGTTTGTTTTAGACTTTGTTTGTTTGTGAACACTTTGTTGCGTTATGCCGTTGTGAACGTCTCTGAGAGTATTAAATAGTGGCACTATTTTGGAACGACGTTTCTCGAGTCGTTTTCCCACAATTTAATCTTACTCAATGAGACGTGACGATTTTCACTTTTGACCGGAGACGTTTCTATTTTTAGTTTCGTCGTCCGACGTCAAAATTGAGATCCGTCTTCTTCGTTAGCTCACTTCCGTCACCACGATCACCCCGATATTTATTTTATAATTTTTGGAGTTTATTTGACCACTTTTATATTTTTAGCAAGCTTTAAAATATTTTTTTATAATTAATTTTTATATTAATTTCGGCCAAATAAAATTTATTTGAGTTTTAAACGTTTTAAAGAATTTTTGAGCCAATTTCCAGCTCATTTGGACCAAGTCAAATCCTTGGGTGAGTTGGAGAAGTTTAGATTTAAATTTTAAATTATTTTAAACTTCTAATCCTATTAGATTTAGCCCTAGACCAAGTCAACCCATCTACACTATATAAACAACCTCGAGGAAGACCTATTTTCGTAAGAAAATAACCCTAGCCGCTCCGCATCGCACCCCCTCCGTTCGCCCGCTCTGACCGAGAGAAGATCTCGGTCAGACCGATCGCCAGCTCCGCATCCCCGCTCCGCACCAAGCCGCTCCGTTCGCCCGCATCGCTCCGTGTCTGACCGAGGCGCCCGCCCGCCATCGCCGAAGCCCGCAACGTTGCAACGCTTGCAACGTTGCAACGCTTTGTTACCCGCAGTGACCGACCCGATCGCCCGCAGCGACCGACCAAACCCCCCGCACCAAGGCCCCGCCGCACTGCTGCACACCCCAAGCGCTGCAACCCCCGCATCCCATGTGTCTGAATGACAGAGCTCCCCGCACCGAGGCTGTACGACCGAGAGCCAAACGTCGCAACCCCGCACCCGTCGCACCACTTGCCACCGTGGGCCCCCCAAGTTCTCCAGAGGTATTGTGGGTCCCCCAAAGGTCCCTAGGACTACTGTGGGCCCCACCTAGGTGCTTTCTCTCCGATGATTCACCGTGCACGACGTTGCGACACGTCGTAGCCCGTCGTCGCACGTGCTAGCTTTGGAATCTGGAACCGTCGCCCCGGTTGATGCTCTGAACTTTCCATCGAGGAAACTATATTAGAATCAGGACTTGGAGCGCGTTCTCTTATTCCAACCCCCGGCGTCGCTACCCGACGCCGGTGTAGCTTTCGCGTCGTGTTGAGGTAACGCTTTGCACCCCTAGGACCCCCAACCCAATGCATGCTAATAAAGACTAAAATCAGTATTTTTAAAGTATTTTAAATGTTTTAAATTCACTAATCAAGATTAATAATATGGACTTTAGGCCGGTGGACTTGTGCACGTAGGATAATTGTGATTTTTGGACTCATTGGAGGGTGTGCTCAGACGTCGTACTTGCAGGCAAGTGAAACTTGCCAACTCTTGTGTAGGGCCATGTTTTTAGGCCACTTCCTTGTTTTCAGCGTAAAAGAGACTAGTCAGTGAAATGATAGCTGGCTAGACGCTTACTTGATCTAGTTTGACAACGAAACTAGATCTGTCACCTAATTGATCTAGCTTGACAACGAAGCTAGATCCAACCCTTTAAACTTTTTGTTCATGCATACTAAACTGTCACGTTTACTTTCCTTTACTTGTACGCCTTACTACTTGCCATGTCATGTCATCCATGCATTGAATGTCGCATTCGTAGCACACGCTACAATACTTGTACTTGTACTCCTTGTCCGGCTAGGTGCACCCCTATGCCATACTTGTTAAAAACACTTCCTGCCTCGTGATCCAGAAGCGAGCATTCCAAGTTCGGGGGTAAGGCCCTGGCTCGATACACGTGGAGGGGTAGGAATAAACTGTCGCTTGAGCTTAGGAGTGGCCTGATCAGCCCTCTAGCCAAAAGACGGAATCTCTGTGCACGAGGTGCTTACTTTTCTTGTCTTGTAATTGTCTTGTGAATGATTCATGTAATACTTGTCATCCATGCCATGTTTAAATGCCATGCTCGTACTTTACTTTACTTTACCTGTTGCACTCATACTTTAACTGCCATGTCATCGCATTCATGCTAGAACTGCTAGGTTGCTTTACTTTTACCTACTTTCAGTTTCCTTGCACAAGTCTCTTGTAGACTTGCTGACATGTGCCCCTTGCTCTTTTGGGTGTCACATGTTAGACCCTGAGCCAGAGACCGTTGTTTTGTACGTGATGAGTTGCTGACGTTGAGCCTGAGTCCATGTCTGCCTAGGAGGAGTTTTGTGGATGTCAGTGATCTTTCTTGGTGATTTTACCGAGTTTCTTTTGTTTTAGGTTTTGTTGTTAGTTGTTGGTGCGTAGCACCTTTGTTTGTACGCTGTACTTTTGTTGGCCATGTTTAGGCATTTAGGCTCTCTTTTATTTCAGCCTGGTGGCTTTTCTGCGATGTTGGAATTTATATTTATGGATATTCTGAGATTATTCTTTTGTCTCATTTCAATATTATTATCTTTGTTTCGTTCGCGTTGCAAGGACCTGCAGTTTTAAATTTGATTGACGCTTATCGGACTTGCAGCTTTGTAGCTTCAAGTCTGAGCGGACCTTCTCACGCTTCGCCTCCATATTTTTGGGAAGCGGGGCGTGACAGGTTTTGTTGGTGGCCCATGCAGGTCCAGTCTTGCAATTGCGAATTAACGAAACAACGATAATAACGGAATGTCCATTAAATAAATTGCAACATCCGAGTCATAAGCCCTGAGTCTAGTCGTTTTCTTACGACACTAGGTGGTAAGAAGACTTAGTTAGACGCCTGTGCTTGCTATTTAGAGGCCCCTGATTGATAGTTAGACCCCCCTTCTAGCAATTGATTTAATCGTCATAGGAGTTACCTTAGTGGTCCTTGTCTACCTCTGACCATATTAGACTTCTAGAATTTCTTTTGGTCGTTCGTTTGGGTTCATCGATTTCGGACCAAGCTGAACGCATTTCATTACCGTCTAGCTCCTTATAAAGTCTTAGCGCTTAGTTCTTAATCTTTAGTTGGTCGACCGTAGGAGTTTCCTCGTAGATTCTCCTGATTCATATCCTAGGCGTATGTATGTTTTGATCATCGGACCAATTTCCTTGCCTCGATTCACGAGATCGCCTCATGTCGATCGTCGTCAAATTTTCGAATCTCTCCGTCACAAATCCTGAATCTTCCGAAAGCATTTTTCAACTTTCTCTTTCACTAAGTTAACCTTGTTCAAAATTTTAGTATACTTATACTTCATACTCCTTCATTGATTTAAATTCTTAAAACGTTTGTCGGAATTTTTGAATACTAGCTTATAGTATTTTCCCAGCCTATGTTTTTCGTACTTATGCAAATGCGTCGTCCCTTCATATATTAATTTTATTCTGAATCGTACCTTGATTCAACTTGTAATTTTCCCTCCTGATTTATGCCATTCATATACTTTTCAAGACACACAGAATTTCAGCTTTCAGCAAGTTGGTTTTTGCTCGTCGTTTCCGCTATTTCAGATTTTTGCAAAATTACTATTTTCATAACCACTTCCTGCTTTAGACCCTCCCTGATTTGATTTTAAAGATTTGCTATTCGATCTTGATAATTCTTATGCTAAATTACTATTATTTTCTTTCCGCTCACCATTCACGCTTTTAGAAAAATTTCTAAACCAAATTGACTTTCAACTATTTTTATATCCGTACCAGACTTGTTGTGCTCGTATATTAAGAACCTTGTGTAACTCTGTTTCTCATTTTGGCAAACCCTGGTTCTCTAAAAAGTAGTTTCAATGTTGATTATTTTAAATCTTCCATAGCCTAAAAGTTTTGAAAGCATTTAACATGAGTTTAAATTCTTCCGATACTTGATTTCATTCTTGACTTTCCAAAACTTTTGACAACATTATAATAAATCACTGACGTATAAATTTTCTAAACCACGTCTTTAATATTCGTGTAAATGATTTTTCTTCCTTTTATAAATTTTTTTAACCCAATGGACCATTTTCTCCTATTATGAATATTCGACCCAAACTCATTTTGAACAACTCGTTTATCGCTCTCCAAATATTTCTTTTCAGACGAGGATTCCAACTTTTGAAGTACAACAGTTTTCAAACTCCGCGTATTTTAGCTTATGCTACTTACCCTATTTCTTTTCCCCCTCCCATATAAGCATCACTACATCTCCCTTTTCCCTCAACCTAAACATCACCCTTGAGTCAATGTTTCGTCTAACCAAGCTGTCTCCTTGTACTCGTCCTATCTGAACTCGTGCTTATCGATCCTTCCCTCGTCACGCTTTCGCTCTCGACCTCTCTTTATTGTTTAGGCTTTAGTGCTCGTCAATGTCTGTGTCAACTCTAAGTTGTTTGTAGACCATTGGACCTCGTGAGGTAGTCGTAGTGCACGTACCCAAGTTATGTACGTGAGCTTGAATGAGTATAACCCCATATTATATTAATGTTTGCCTATTGTGTGATATATACGTACTTGGAGTTCTTCGTGATATTATAAAGTTATTTGTGTGTTATTATTTATAGATTTGTATGTGGTTAGCTATACCATACTAGGGATGCCTGTGTATATAAGAGTTAGCGTTGAAATATCTAAGTTGTGTATGTAGTAAGAGATACTTATAATGGTTGAAACAAAATGATTGGTAAAGCTATGTATATGCTAGGTGTGATGATAATAGGTGTGCATATAGATAAGTAAGTAGGCCTATTGAGTGACCTATATATTAGTACGTATGTGTATGTGCTCGTATGTAGGTATGTATTATGCTTAGACGTAATTAGTTATGTTTTGTTGCCTGAGTATATAGGTGATATGCATATGATAGTAGAATTATAATTTTGATTGGTATTGCTTGCTTTGCGGGATGTTGCATGCGTGCATACCGTGAGGTATACACGACTATTGCACATCTTAATTATGTATGTGTGGATGTGTTAGTATACTAATTATAGGTAGTAGGCTATGGTGTGAATATATATGTTACATGTGTGTGACTATACGATGAATACGTATGCATGTATTAGGGAGTGTATTATAATTATACGTGTGCTGATGTCGGTATTATTATTATGGTATATAGAGTGATTGAACTATGTAAGTATTACCTGACTAAATATTAAGTGTGATTGACTTATGGCATGCATATGGTTGTATTGGTAGACATATATATAAATATTGGAGTGATATTGGTATAGGTATGAATGCCGTGTTACGTATATAGAATATTCTGATATGTGTATTGAGTCTCACTCAAGCTTGAGTGAGTATACTCTAAGTATATTGAATGAATGTTTGTAGTTTGAATATAGCAATGTTTGATGTATGTATAGTGATAGGAGTGTTTGTGCCTGGTTGTGCTACGCACATGATTGTGGGTCGCTACGCCAGTATATAGTTATAGGTGATGGTCTTGTGGTATAGTTATTTACTAAGGACTTGTTGTGTGAACGTATGTGTACTAGCTAAAACCAGGTGTGTATGTGTGGTAGTTATATAATAATATGATTGGTGTACGTGAATGAAATGTTAGCGTGTATGGGTGTGCACCATGCACGGGTAAGTATGTGCTTAGTTATAGGTATTGATGACTATGATATATGTGGCGTGTCGTAAATACAGTTATAGGACCGTACGTGATGTGAATATATGGTTAACTATTTGCATGTATTTGAATGACTATATATTGTGAAACTATAGTAGTGGTGAATATATATATATATAGTGAAACTTGACTTAATTATGGTATGGTGTGACTACACGTGTTGATGTGTTTGGTGTTGGATGACTACACATGAATTCACTTCCTAGATGCTACAACCCCCAATTAAACTAATGCAATGTAGAAGTCTCAACCGAGCATCGATGTCCGACGGTCCTAGCGGCGAGTCCTACAGCCCTAATCTTTTATATTTTATTTCTTTCTTTCTTTGTGTGGAATCCCCTAGTTGCGACGTTGATTGACAAAATCTTCGTATCCATCACCATTACAACCCTCCATACTCTACATCCACCAATAAACCCGCAATTCTAACTCAACCTATGAGTAGATAGGTAGTATAGCATCGCTTCCCCGTATTCGATACCCGCTTGCCACTATACCGTGCGCTTGCGGTAAACGACATCGTTTTGGAGTTAATACCAGGTCGATCATGCTGCTCACCCTAGGACTTCTTTTGTTAGGGTTAGAATGTCTTAGATATTTTTTTGTTGAGATGATGGATGGATTTTGGATGTATTGTAACGCTAACAATAATATCAATTCACTATCCAACCGCACACATTCCCTTACATATATCTGAAGTAGATCATAGTCACCGTATAGCCATACATGTATGAAATTACTGTACGCACAACAAAATTACTATACGCACACACACAATTAGTCTTTTGGACATACTGGCATTACATGTATGGTCCATGTATGGATGGTTGGCACATTGGTTACTTTTATGTATTTTTTTGGTATAGTTGTGTGTGTGGTTGGATGGTTGTATATGTTGGTCATATACTTTCGTGTACGTGAAGTTGGCATATTTTTGTATACTCCATGTATTTTTCTCATATATATATATACACACACATTTGGATTTCCTTTCGCACATTATTCTCTAATGTGATCTCTTTTGTATATTATGTGCAATTTCTAATCTTTTTGTGCTCTTTAATATATATGTCGTGTGGTGAGACATATTGCATGATTAATGTTGATATTGGAATTCTATTCCTTTAGTCAACTAAGTTTTCTAGTTTTTGATGCGCTTTGATATATATGTGTGTGATACATCTTCATGTTTTCTTGATTTACTTTTGGCATCACATTAAATACGTATCACAGTCTTTGAACTCCCATGATTGTTTTAGTTTTATTTAGCATTATTGTTGTTGTTTTCCTACTCCCTCTTTTTGGATAATACCATAGGGAGAGAGACATAAACAAATCACAATTTTGTGCTAATTTTGTGCTAAACTTGAATCTAAGCTTTAAGTTGTCTTAGATTCAGTGGGAGTAAGATATAATGAATTTGGATCCAAAAATCCAAAAATCTAATAGTTGAATTCATTTCATTCATATTTATCATACTAATGCGTTAATTTTTTCTCTAAATGCCCATATATTTATTGACTAACTTGATTGGCATCTATGTAGGGGGAGTAAGTATTTTTAAGCACAATTATTTATCTTTTTTTATGTTTGTTTGTCATCATCAAAAAGAGGGAGAATATTGGGTATTTGACTTCTCCTTACTTGGTTTTGATGATGAACAAACATAAATACTTGTGACTAATCCCCTACTTGCAGTTAATCCATTGCCTAAGCCTATCATGAAGATCAATTAGCAATGGATGTCACTCAAGGATAAATCAAAGCTCGTAAAATCGATTGGATGATCAAAGATGAAGATAGAAGCTTCAAGAAGACTTCAAGATCATTAATTAGAAAGAAGAGAGGCAAAAACAAATGTAATCTTTTTCTCTTTTCTTTCTCATTAGTATGTAGATTAGAAGTAGAATTATGTTGGAGCTCACACACACCTTCCATTCTATCATATGAAAGCTTTAGAACTCATTTCCTAGGCCTCCATTTCACAATTCGCAAGCATGTGTATTTTGGACTTTCAACATGCGACTGATGAACGAAAAACAGGCGCATGTCTACTTACATGCACCTAAGATTTGTTCTTAAGTCGTCTGTTATGCACATAGTTTTTAACTTGATTTTTGGGCTTTCTGTTCTTATCTTTCATCAGGTGACTGTTGTACATAGTACATGCGCATGTGAGTTGTTAGTCAGTCGCTTGTCTCCCCATGCCCAGAATCCCTAAGTTTTGATATCTTTTGCACTTGCGTCTGCAGGCAATGTAAGAAGGATTTACAGGCGCCTGCCCATGGCATAATCGCATGTATATGCCTCTACAGTTGCCTGTCCCAACTTGTCAAACTTCCCAAGTTTTGACAACTTTCACACTTGCGCCTGCAGGCGATGTAAGAAGGATTTACAGGCGCCTGCCCATGGTACAGTCTCCTGTATATGCTTCTACAGTCGCATGTCCTGTCTTTCGAGAACTCCTGAGTTTTCACCACTTACGCACTTAGGAATTCAATCGCATGTAGAAGGTTTCTCAGTCGTCTGTTGGTTTATAGGCGCATGTCCGACCTTCATCAGTCGACTGTCCTACGTGGTAAGTTATCATTTGAATTCTCACATACCCTCTGACACAGTGCAGCAGGCGACTATGTGTTCTTCATCAGTCCACTGTTTGGCGCATATTCTCTATCCGTTGGCTTTTTCCACACGGATTTTAAAGAGGATTTTGGGTATTTTTCTTGATGGTTTTAGAGAACCTATAAGAGGGTCTCTTACTATTCCATTGAGCAACACTTAGACAATCTTGCATTCATTCCTAAGCTCAATCTCTCAAGCTCTCTTTTCCTCAACATTCAAGCCCTAGAAATCTCAACTCTAATCTTGTCTTCCCACTTAATCCAAATCCGAGCTTCAAGTTTTGGTGAAGACAAGCGCAAGGGCTTTCTCTCATCTTGGAAGAGACATGAACACACACACACAAACACTTGCTCCTGCAAGTTCTACTTCAAGGCATAGGTGTTTGTAAGTGTTTACATTTCGAATTTTATTATCTCGTATTTCGATTACACTCTCGGTTTGTGAGAGTGGGTTTGCTTGATCCCAAGTTGTGGGCGTCAAGGACATCAATTGTACATCGATTACACTTGTAGGGTTTCTACAAGTGGGTTTAAAGGAAACCTCAAGTTAGGGTTCTAACTTGAGTATCCGAAGGTATCCGGGTGAAAGGGACATAGGATTACCGGAAATAAGTCGGGATTGGACTTGGGTAATCCGAACCCTTCAAACTTCTCTTTGTTAGTTTGTTTCATTTTGTGTTAATTTATAATTCTGCATTTATTGTTGGTTAGGAATTTAAATTGGTATAACTATCGTTTAAATTTTATAAACACAATTCAACCCCCCTTCTAGTGTTTTCCTCATAGCCAGGGTCCTTACATATCTAACGATGTTAATGAAGATCGAGCTCCTTCTGTTCAATTTACGGTTAACAGTAACCAATTTGACCTTGGATATTACTTAACCGATGGTATCTATCCACCGTATGCTACGTTTTTCTAATCATTTCGTTTATTGGCTCAATTGCTTATTGCTAGACAAGAGTCAGCAATAAAGGATGCAGATCATGCATTTGGCATTTTACAATCAAGATTCGCAATTATTAACGGTCCAGCTCAAGTAAACCTTATAGGAAAAATAATGTGGGCTTGTATCATTTTGCACAATATGATTATGGAGGATGGACATATGTACGCTACACAAAATGAGTTGCAACAATACGATCAACTTGAGAATGTGATTACAAACTTGCAATATTCTTCTAGGTCAACCACAGACTTGGTGAGTTATATTCAGAATAGAGGTCGAAATCGTGACAAGCAACAACACTCCTAATTAAAAAATGACTTGATGGAGCATATCTGGTCATTGGAAGAAAATTTAAGTTAATTTGTATTTCAATCTATGCATGGCAAAGTAATTTTATATTTTATATTTTAGCAAGTATTTCATTTTTATGCACTTTATATTTCATTTTGAGCAATACTTATTCATGGCTATTGCAATATATGCCCAACATAGGGTTCCAATTTTAAAAATATCAAAATTGACATTTTATGCCATAATCAGACGTCTGATTCACAAGAATGAGATGTCTGATCATGAACAGACGTCTATTTCGTAAGGTCAGACGCCTAATTTCCTGGAAGCAAAAATACTCCAGCATATTAGACGTCTGGTTTTGAAACATTAGACATCTGATATGCCTGGAAACACACTTGTCTGGTGCACCAATAGTAGATCAAATGTCCGGTGGGTATCGTCCAGCGTCTGATCTACTTTATATTTGAAAAAAAATTACGGCTTCATTACCAGACGTCTGATGTCTCATGACACCAGACGTCTGGTAATCCAGCCATTGGAGGCTGATATAGCAACCATTCAACCACTGTTAAGCCCTCCATTGGGAGAGCACATGGGCTGAAGCTGACGTGGCATAGCCTCGGCCCCTGTTGGGGATGAATGGTTCAGCCTTCTATTAGGACTGCTCTTATGCACACTGACCAAATTGTTGTAATGCCCTGATAGCTACTGCACAAGTACTAGAGGGGGGTGAATAGTACTTTAAAATAATCAAGACAATTATTCCTAATTATTGTGCAAACTCAACCAACAATGCAGAATGAAAATATGACAACAAAGAAGGAAGCAATGAAAACAAACGATGCAACGGGTTCGGATCCACTCAAGTGTCCTCGACTTGTTCCCGGTGATCCTACGTCCCAAACACCCGGATCCCCTCCGGCTACTTAAGTTAGAATCCTCTAACCCAAGGTTTTGCACTATGAAATTCTTGTAGAAAACCTCTACAAGATCAAATCATACACAAAAGAAAATGTGACTCCCACAAACCGGGATCACAAACTTCTCTCACAACCAAGAGATAAACTTGCAATATCAATGTAAATATGAAATACAAACACTTACCATAAAACCCTATGCCTTGAGTAAAACTTACAGATTTTAGGGCAAGAAGGATTTTGAGGAAGAGAATGTCACCAAACCCTAGCTCCAAGAAGATGAACAGCGATCGAAGGCTAAGATGGAGTTGATGACATTGAATCAAGCTCTTGGCTTGAGTGGCTCACAATGAAGAGAATCTCTCTTGAGGAAATTAGGGCTCAAGGAGTTTGGAGAGATTCTTGTGAGAATGAGGAAGCTTTAGAAATGGAATTGAATGCTTTCTCTTTGATCTCTAAATCACAATAAATGTCAGCCTTGAATGCTATGAAGAAGCATCACAAGATTATATAGGATAGAGAGAAGAGAGAAGGAAAATTCGTAGCATTTAATGCTCCAACGGCTCTATTCTGAAGCAGTCTAATCGGTCTAAGAAGGATCACTGACCGATTAGTTTTGCAACTAGTCGGTCGGTGATTCTTCTTGGACCGACTAAGTGGTTGACAGCCAAGAAAGATAGTTCAGGAGATATAGAACTAGTCGGTCTAAGAAAACTTGCCAACCGACTAGTTTGACAACTAGTCTGTCGGTGAGTGTTCTTTGACCGACTAAGCAGTTGAAATCAATAAGCTGAAAACAAGGAGAACTAGTCAGTCTAAGAACAAATTCCAACCGACTAGTTTCACAACTAGTTGGTCGATGAATGTTCTTGGACCGACTAACTAGTTAACAGTAGCTAGGCTGGAAAATGAAAGTATAACTAGTCGGTCTAAGAAGGATTCTTAACCGACTATTTTGACAACTAGTCGGTCGGTGAACCTTCTTGGACCGACTAATTGGTCAACAGTGCCTAGGCTGAATTGAGCAAGGAGATCTAGTCGGTTCAAGACGGATTCTTAACCGACTAGATGACAATCTAGTCGGTTGGTTCTTCTTCTTGAACCAACTAAGATGCACTAGAAGCCGCGAAATGAAGCGTGAAGCTTCGGGAAAGTTTCTATGGGCTTCTATGATAATCCTAGCTCTAAGATATGAGCGTTATGAAGATTATAATGTAAGACCTACTCAAGGCTTAACATTCTATGAAAAGAAGCTAGAAGACTATAAAATAAACTAGACGAACCATCTTCAAAGCTTCAATCCGAATCTCTTGACTTCAATAATGCTCCTAGAGCTTCAACGAAGCTTCAGGCACACGATCACGCGCTTTAAGAAGTCTTGAGACGTCGCTTTTGATGTACATAGAATTTTGGCAACGATCTCCATAACTGCGCTCACAAAGAGTTAGTTCACGATATTTATGTTTGTTCATCATCAAAACCAAATCCGGGGAATCAATACTCAACATTCTCCCCCTTTTTGGTGATAACAAACCAACATAAATAATAATCAATAATAATGAGTCAAATGAAATTTACTTACTCCCCCTGCATTGATGACACGTTAATTCCATATTAAATAATAATCATACGCATCGAGCAGACGAGGAAAGTATAAAATATGAACCAAAATTTTGAAATTTAGGATCTAAATCCATTTTTATATCTTAACTCCCCCTGAATCTAACATATGAAATTTGATTCACGGTAAATTGCTTTATATTATCATTTAGCACATTGTCATTATTAATTCTCTCCCCCTTTGGCATTAGCAAAAAGAGCGGGAGGAGATCAACGACAACAACAATGGCTAAAATAAAAGCACGAGAGTCGAAGAATACTACGACGGTCCAAATGACACCAATGTAAAATAACGAAGAAAATCAAAGCGTGCCAATGAGACCATAGTCGAAAATCGAAAAATGAAATCATCAAAACTCAAATCAATTTCACGTAATGAGTTATGGAACATACTCTTCAATATCAACATTCTTAGTGAATTTAGTGCATGGAAAACAATTCTATGTTTTCATAGAAACAATTATATTTAATCAATATAATCGTCGAGCGACGAAATCAACATCAGAGACAAAAAGAATACAATGTGCACAATGAAGTAAATGGCAACACGATGTATATATATAAATAACATGGTACATCAAAAAGTATACATCCGCCAACACAAATATAAACGATCATCAAATCGGTGCACAACATACAACACATGTCTCAACAGACATCAAAACGAATATACATCAAAATGTATCATCAAAACATCCAAAAATACATCAAAAAATACATAACCACCCAACTATCCTACCCCACTCTCTCACGACAAAGTAGATCATCCAAGTGCACATGGGAGAGTCCTCCAACGCAAGCTCAGGAGGCGGAGGCAGGATCTGCAGCAGCAGCAGGCTGTGCAGGAGAGGTGGTGGTCTCGGGAACGACTAGAGTAGTAGAAGTCTCGGGAACGACTGGAGTGTCTACCGAAGGGAGGGTGGTAGCAGGAGTGCTTTCGGGAGCACTAGCAGAAGAGGTGCCAATAGACGTACCCTCAGGGGCACGAACAGGAGAAGCAACAAGCTCCTCAAGATCAGCATCGTCCATGTCCTCCTCGTCAGAAACTGTAGGAGGAACCTCAATGCCCAAGTGAGAACAGATGCAAGCAAGCATCTCCTTACAACGAGCAATGAGAGTCTCCTGACGGCTCTGAGAAGCTGAAGAGTCAGGGCGTGAAGGCGGAGGAGGAGCAGAAGGGGTAGTCCTCGGAATGTTACGCAAGGCCGCAAGAGACTTCTTGACGGCAGTCGCGTTCAGGGGAGGACCCAACGGACGCTGATCATCGGGAGGGAAAGGAACGCCAAAGTGTCGGAAAACAAGGGTCAGCAGGCAGGGATAAGGAATATGAGCTGACTTTGTGGACTTTCAGATACATTCAAAGGAGTCCATCTTATCTAAGATAATGTGGGCCTAATTTATCTCGCTCCCCATAAAAAGAGCGTAGATAAGCTTGAGAAATGGCTGGGATGGCAAGCTAGAGGAGCTGTACTTCAGTAGAAGACATGACTTCAGAATGAGATTCAGGACCCATGCATTAGGCCTGAAAGATTTCGATGGAACGCCAATCATGGCGGGAGGGATGACATGGAACATCTCAGCAAGCATGGTCTGGTCAAGATCGTGGATATTATCCATGGAGATATCAGAAGGGGGCAGGCCAGAGGATGAGACACCAATCAACTGCCCTAAAATCTCTGCCGTGAGGACAATAGGTGTCCCCAAGACAGTGGTCTCAATGCAGTGGGTGTCATCATACTCACCCCGGACTCGATTGGCATAGAACAATTTGACGAGCTGGGATAGGGATGAGGATTCGCCTTGGGATCATGGCGAAGATAGTCTAGAAGGCCGCTATAGGAGAGGAGATCTGCAAGCTGAGGAAAGTCAGAAAACTGGACGAAGTGCTCCAGAATCAATGGACAGTGCTCAATACGATTGTATGCCGGGAGACACAATGGGTCATCACGACACAACGAGATATCGACACCACCCAAAGGCATGGGAGCCTTCCCCTTAGACGGACGAGCGCTAGATCGAGGAGAGGAGTAGGAGCCTTCTCGATAGGCCTAGACTCCAGGATATAGTCATCGTCTGAGTCAGGTGGAGTGGGAGCACTGAAGGGTCCAGGAGACACAATCTTCTTCTTAGGCTGGGGCTTGGGTTGAGATGTGGCTCTAGGCTTAGAAACGACAGTCCTCTTCTTCTTGAGGGGAGGCGAGGAAGAGGAGGGAGAGGTAGGCGTACGAGTGGTTTTGGCACGATGTTTGGGTTGAGGGGGGTCGGTATGAGGAGACTCGACGGTCATGGGAGACGGAGTGGAAGGACGGATATGGATTCGTGTTCTCACCATGATATAGAGACGAGACAACACAAACGAACAAAATCGACTGAAATAGAAAACTAGGTCGAAACCCTAATACGAACCCGAAAGCAAACGATCGAAAACTAGAGGAAATCAAGCCCTAAAACTGAAAGAGATAGAGGAGATATATCCTAGGAGGAGAGATGGACGACTCCGGAGGACAGGAGATGGCCGACGGCGGCCGGGAGAGGCAGCGCACGGTGGAGGAAGTTGAGGAGTTGCGGGAGCTGAGGGTTAGGGATAAATTTCGCACCGATTAGAATGAGTTCTAATCGGTGCGGAGTAGATAAAAAACGATTGACGGAGTCAAATACAGAAAAGCCCTTGCACAACTAGTCGGTCTAAGTTCAAGTGCTGACCGACTAGAATGCAATCTAGTCTGTCGGCCAATGAGCTTGGACCGACTAAGTGCAAACAGCAAACGAAGTCAAAAATTAGAGCATGAATTAGTCGGTCTGAGTTCAATCACTGACCGACTAGAACTGAAACTAGTCGGTCAGCTAATGAACTGGGACCGACTAAAAGAGACCAAAAATTTGAGAATTTGAAATTTTGAGTTCTCTCCTAAGAACACTTGGACGAAACATCTAAATACTCTCAAACATCATTATTCTACCCCATAAAACATAGAAAATCTTAAATACGACGCACAAATCGAAAAACCAATCACAAATCCCGAATATCACAACAAATCTTAGCATGAACATATAAGAATAACATTATCATGCGGGATTAACGAAAATATGAATCCTAAATCTCGGATTCACCTATAATCCCCAATTCTCGACGTAACCGCACAAAGGAGTCTTCCTTGAGTGGTTTCGTGAAAATATCGGCAATTTGCTTCTGGGTCTCAACGTACACTAAAATGATGTCCTTTCTAGCAACATGATCATCTAGGAAATGGTGACGGACATCTATGTATTTGGAACGGGAATGGTGTACCGGATTCTTAGTGAGACATATTGCACTTTGGTTGTCCACCATGATAGGGCAAGTATCACAGTTTATACCGAAGCCTTTAAGAGTGTGTCTCATCCAAAGAACCTGAGCACACGCAGCACCGACGGCAATATATTCCGCCTCGGTGGTTGAAAGTGATACGGAATTCTGCTTCTTGGAAAACCAAGAGACAAGAAAATTTCCTATAAAATGGTAAGTTCCACTAGTACTTTTCTTGTCGGATTTGCATCCAGTATAATCTGCGTCACTATATGAGATTAACTCATATGTGCTAGACTTTGGATAATATAATTCGTAGCCGAGTGTGTAACTTAAATAATGGAAAATACGTTTTACCGCTACTAAGTGAGATTCCTTAGGTTGAGACTGATAACGAGCACATACACATACAGCAAATATAATATCAGGCCGACTGGCAGTAAGGTATAATAAACTACCTATCATACCTCGATATAGACGAATGTCTACATCTTTGCCGCCCGTATCTTTATCAAGATGTGTAGTAGTGCTCATTGGAGTCTTCTTGCCAGAAGCATTCTCCATTCCAAATCGCTTTAGCAACTCCATCGTGTACTTGGTTTGGTGGATGAAGATTCCATCGTGCATTTGGTGAATTTGGAGACCTAAGAAATATTTGAGCTCACCCATGTGGCTCATCTTAAATTGGTCCTTCATGACATTAGAAAACTCTTCGCAAAGAGTGAAGTTAGTAGTACCGAAAATGATATCATCAACATAAATTTGAACTAAAATAATATCATGATTCGCATACTTAACAAAAAGTGTAGAATCAACTTCACCCATTTTAAAACCCAAATCCAAAAGAAAGTTCTTTAGGCGGTCATACCAAGCTCTAGGAGCTTGTCTCAAACCGTAAAGTGCTTTCTTAAGTTTGAAAACGTGATTTGGAAACTTTTCATTTATAAAACCCGGATGTTGAGAAACATAAACTTCATCAATGACATCTCCGTTTAAAAACGCACTTTTTACATCCATTTGAAAGAGTTTAAAATCTTTATGGCATGCAAAAGATAACAACAACCTAATAGATTCTAATCTAGCTACAGGAGCAAAGGATTCTTCGAAGTCTATACCTTCCTCTTGCCTGTAGCCTTGAGATATTAACCGAGCTTTGTTCCAGACGACGTTTTGGTTCTCGTCGGTCTTGTTCTTGAAAATCCACTTCGTTCTTATAACGGTGTGGTTCTTCGAAGGCAATGGAACTAGCTCCCAAACCTCATTCCTCTCAAACTGAATGAGTTCCTCTTCCATGGCTAGGATCCAAGAACTATCTTCACACGCTTCGTTAATATTCTTTGGCTCTACTGAAGAGACAAAGGCACAATGAGCGAAGTAGTTGACTTGAGATCTCGTCTTGACACTATCAAGTATGTTGCCAATGACTTGCTCATTGGGATGGTCACGAACTGTATGAAGCCATTTGGGAACTGCCTGATCACTAGGATCATTCTCAAAAGAATCATCAGTAAGGTTAGTATCAATAGAATAAATAGAATTAGAATTACCAATAGAATCACATGAAACATCTATGGAGTCATCATCCTTGATAATTGCAGACGGGCCAAAATTTTCATTGAATGAAACATGAAGTGATTCCTCGATCGTTGAGGTTCTTTTGTTGTATACCCGGTAGGCTTTGCTACGTTAGGAATATTCAACAAATATCCCCTCATCGGATCTTGGATCAAATTTGTCCAAACTACCATTCGTGTTTTTGATAAAACATTTTGCACCAAAAACTCGAAAATGTTTAACTTGAGGCAATCTACCAAACAACAATTCATAACAAGTTTGTTTGGTGCCAGGCCTTAAAAGTATCCTATTAAACACATAGCAAGTGGTATGTACCGCTTTCGCCCAAAATTGATGGCCAAGTTGGCTATCATCAAGCATCGTGCGAGCACATTCCACTAGCGTCATATTCTTTCTCTCAACAACACCATTTTGAGGAGGTGCGCGAGAGAAAGAAAAGGTGTGAGTAATACCAACTTCATCACAAAAATTTGAGAAAGACTCATTCTCAAATTCCCCTCCATGATCACTACGAATAGTGACAATGGTGGTTCCAATGAGATTTTGTACTTTCTTAACAAATATTGTGAAGTTTTCAAAAACATCATTTTTATTACATAAAGAAAATACCCAAGTAAATCTAGAAAAGTCATCAACGATGACAAGTCCATATCGAGCATTCCCTAATAAAGCAACTCTTGTTGGCCCAAAAAGATCTAGATGTAAAAGCTCTAAGGGCCGTTTAGATGAAATGCTTTTCTTAGGTTTAAATGACGATTTTGGAAGTTTACCTCGTTGACACGAGTCACAAAAGCTTTTCTTTTGGAAAGTAAGCTTAGGAAATCCTTTAATAGAATTTAACTTGGATAGCATAAAAAGTGTTCCAAAGTTCAAATGACCAAAACTTCGATGACATAAGTGTTGTTCACTTGTGTTGGCAATGAAACATTGTTCATGTGATTTTGGAATATCTAGGATATAGATATCCATATGGCGTGTGCCAGAAAATAACAAATTATTATTATCTTTACTAAAAATATGACACATTCCTTTCGCAAAGCTAACTTTGTAACCTTTGTCACAAAGTTGGCTTATTGAAATGAGATTGTGATTTAAGCCTTTAAGAAGGTAAACATCACTTATTAGAGGTTTAGATGGGTTACCAACTTTACCAACACCAATGATGGTTCCACTCTCGTTGCCTCCAAAGACTACTCGGTTCACATTCTCAATGTGCACCACTCCGGAGACAATTGAGCTTCACCCGTCATGTGTTTTGAACACCCGCTATCGAGTATCCACCCAACCTTGGAGCTAAATTTGGATTTGTTGCTCCGTTTCTTTTTCTTGAGTACCTAAAGATAGAAATATCATTCCATGGTACCCAAGGTCATTGGGTCCTAAAATATTAGACCTTTGGAAGCCAAGTCCAATTGGACTTAGACTTCTCAACATAATCATCATTGTGCACGACATTCATAAAATAGGAATTCATGTATGCTTGTTTTCCATGCATGTTAGTGTTCTTCGGGCCCCAAATTTTGAATGTCTTGGGAGCCCTATTCCTATTTGGAGCATGCATACGTTGTTGATTTCTACGTGATGCATATGGCCTATGAGGAGGTGGCCTAGGAAATGCATGTCGTGGATAAGCATATGGCACATGATGAAATGGTGGTGGCGACATATGATATGGTGCATGATAGTAATCATTCATATAGTAATGATGTGGTTGAACATATGCATGTGGAGGAACACGTGCATGAGTGTGTCTCAATTGGTGTGCATGTGATCGTGGACGTGGTGCATAGAAATCATCATACGTGTGAACATGTGGAGTATGAGGTGTGTTCCTACATGGAATGGTATTGGTGTACATAAAGGCATGACCCTTCTTTGGAGGTCCACCTAAAGTGGGTTTCTTTCCAAATGGGGGTGTGTACCTAGTGGAAGTACCATTGGTTGATGAACTACCCATGGGGTGTTTACTCCCACTAGTTGAGGCATCGGAAGTTGGCCTTACAAAGGTGGTGGAAGATAAGGATGAATTTCCCATTTTATACCCCAAGCCAATACGATGATTGGCCGGAAGTAAGTCATTTAGGATATTATCCAAATGGTCCTTACCTTTATTGAATTTATTAATTCGGCCTAATGTGGACTCATACTTTTCGGTGAGAGAAAGTATAGAAGTATCCAAAGTGGACACTTGAGTTGTGAGTACACAAACATGAGACTTGAGATTCTCATTCTCAATACTCAAAGTTGAGTTTCGAGAAATCAAATCCTCTATCTCGTGTTCATCCGAATCCTCAATATGAACATGCTCAAGTTGAGATTTGAGATTTACAATCTCATTTCTCAAACCTTCAACAACGGTGTCGTTGATGATGATGATAGGCTTAGGTGAGGTTTGAAGACTAGTTAGCTCATCTTTAATCTTAGTATATCTATTTACTAGTTTAGAATACTTAGACCAAATTTGCTCGTTAGCTAATCTAAGATCATCCATTGTTACCTCATCGCCTTCATCATCACTTTCATCGGAGGAGGACTCTTGATCATGTTCCTCTTTAGCCATGAAGCACATGTGTGCTTGCTCCACTTGTTCATCATCCGACTCTCCACTTGAGGAGTCCTCTTCGGAGTCGGTGAATGTGTCGACAAGTCCTTTCTTGTACCTTTTCTTGTACTTTCGAGACTTATCGAACTTTGGCGCCTTCCATTTCTCCTTTTGTTTGTTTTGAGGACAATCCGCTTTGATGTGTCCTAGCTTGTTGCATTTAAAACACAAAGGAGCGGAGGCGTTAGTAGAACTAAATTTAGATTTGTTCTTGAAATTACCTTTCCGAAAAAATCGGTTGAACCTCTTTGCCATGAGAGCAATGGATTCCAAGTCCAACTCGTCTTCCGATTCTTCATTATCGGTAGATGTAGATGGAGCGGCCTTGAACGCAATCGCCTTTTTCTTCAGCTCATCTTGCTTCAAGTACGACTTCATCTTGTCCTGCATCTTTATTTTACTGTCCTTGCATACCTCATAGGACATCAAGGTACCCATTAGTTGAACGACAGTATATTTATTCATATCGTTACCTTCCTCGATGGCGAAGGTACGCTTTTCCCAACAAGAAGGAAGTCCGTCAATAATCTTTGAGACTTTCTCCTTTTGGGTGTAAGTCTTTCCAAGAGCCTCCAATTCATTGGTAATGTCAACGAAGCGAGCATAATACTCCTTCATCTTCTTACCCTGTTGCATATGAAATAATTCGAATTCTTTATTTACAACAGTGAGTTTGGAGTCTTTTACCCTACTCGTTCCTTCATGCAAGATGAGGAGTGAGTTCCAGATTTGATATGCACTCTTACATATGCATATCTTGTTGAAGTCTTCATGCTCCAACGCACATTGCAAGGCATTCATTGCCTTGGCATTGGTTACCTCCGCGGCGACCTCCGCGGTAGTCCACTTAGCGAAGTCTTGTTCGGCGAGCTCGACATACTCCGTCAACGTAGCTTTACATAGTGAAGTGCTCCGGAGGAACGTTTCCATCCGGCATTTCCAGTACCCATAATTGGCATCGTTGAAGTAAGGAGGCCTAGTTGAGGAGTGTCCTTCCATCACTGAAGAAGCTCCTTCACGATTCCTGAAGGTGCTATATTCTGAAGGTGGACGAACGGTCTTGTTGTTGTTGGTAGACATAGCTATGAACTTGGCTCTGATACCAAATGTAAAGCCCTGATAGCTACTGCACAAGTACTAGAGGGGGTGAATAGTACTTTAAAATAACCAAGACAATTATTCCTAATTATTGTGCAAACTCAACCAACAATGTGAAATGAAAATATGACAACAAAGAAGGAAGCAATGCAAACAAACGATGTAACGGGTTCGGATCCACCCAAGTGTCCCCGACTTGTTCCCGGTGATCCTACGTCCCAAACATCCGGATCCCCTCCGGCTACTTGAGTTAGAATCCTCTAACCCAAGGTTTTGCACTATGAAATTCTTGTAGAAAACCTCTACAAGATCAAATCATTCACAAAAGAAAATGTGACTTCCACAAACCGGGATCACAAACTTCTCTCACAACCGAGAGATAAACTTGCAATATCAATGTAAATATGAAATACAAACACTTACCACAAAACCATATGCCTTGAGTAAAACTTACAGATTTTAGGGCAAGAAGGATTTTGAGGAAGAGAATGTCACCAAACCCTAGCTCCAAGAAGATGAACAGCGATCGAAGGCTAGGAGGGAGTTGGTGACCTTGAATCAAGCTCTTGGCTTGAGTGGCTCATAATGAAGAGAATCTCTCTTGAGGAAATTAGGGCTCAAGGAGTTTGGAGAGATTCTTGTGAGAATGAGGAAGCTTTAGAAATGGAATTGAATGCTTTCTCTTTGATCTCTAAATCATAATAAATGTCAGCCTTGAATGCTATGAATAAGCATCACAAGATTATATATGATAGAGTGAAGAGAGAAGGAAAATTCGTAGCATTTAATGCTCCAACGGCTATATTCTGAAGCAGTCTAATCGGTCTAAGAAGGATCACTGATCGATTAGTTTTGCAACTAGTCGATCGGTGATTCTTCTTGGACCGACTTGTTGAGTATTGGTTTTTCATACCAATCTTATTTTGATGATGATCACAACATTATGTTGCTGCTAATGAATCTCATGTTTTAGTCTCTCAGTTTATTTCAAGGATATCTTTCTTGGAGACTAATCACTTGGTGTAAGAATGGACATCATGTGAAGAAGGGCCAAAGTTTGGACTCAAGGAGTGCCAATCTTGGAGATGATGGAGAGCTTTCAAGGCATCAAGATTGAAGACTTAGACTTTTAAAAAAGCATTGTAATCCATGTAATTTACTTTATTGCTTTCTCTCTCTTTTGAGTCTAGGGTTGATGTAATCCTTGCTAAATGGTTTGCTCATTCATGCACATGCATTTAACCATCTTAGTGAACCTTAGGATTATCATAGAATCCAACCCAATAGGTTCACTCTGTCCAAACACTCACTTGGAGTCTCTGGCTTTTCGTCAGTCGCCTGATGAGGGAAACACAGCCGACTGGGTGATTTCCAGTCGCATGTAGATTCTTCTACAGTCGCCTGATATGCACAGCACAAGTCAACATTTCAATTGACTCAAACTTGAGCTTTACGCACAGTCGCCTGTAGATCAGTTTTCAGTCGCCTGTTTATTTATAGTCGCCTGAGATTTGGCCAACAGTCGCCTGTCTAGCGGAGTGCAATCTCTGCATCTCTCTGTCTTCTCTCCATAATTTACAGTAGTCGACTGATGAAGAATGTACAGTCGTCTGACTATTTGACAGTCAACTGTAGTATTAACATCAGTTGCCTGTGCGAAGAATTGGAGAAAGAGTGCAGCTCTCTGTTTCGATCCATCCCATGCTGCAGTCATCTGCTGAAGGATTAACAGGCGCCTGTCCTGTTTGTCAGTCGACTGTATTGACTTCGTCAGTCGACTGTCCTGGCTCAGATTATAGCCATTGGATATTTTCTAGCCGTTGATCAGTCGACTGTCTTATGATCATCAATCGACTGTTCCTGTCGTTTTCACCCAGTTTCTAGCCGTTGCAGGTTTGATTTTTTGGCTGTTTCTTTGGGTTTTTGGGCTTGATATAGGATTCCTATATATATGAGTAACTTCTTGATTGATTCTTGATTACTATTGATTCTATTGAAAATCTCAAGAGATCTTTAAGCCACTCTCAAGCTCCCTCATTTCCCTCTATTGAGCATTCATCTTCCTTCATGCATTGAAGTCCAGCTCAAGGGAAATCATCCAAGTGCTCTCAAGCATATTCCAACACTTGGAGATCCTCTTTCATGCCTTGCATTCATTCATGATTAAGCAACTCAAGGCATAGGTAAGAGTATTTATTTTACAGGGTATAATTTGTTTTCCTATTTCTCTTAGTGGGATTAGGATACTCTCTTTGTGGGAGTTTCTCTCTTTGTGGGAGGTTGTCTCTTTGTGGGACTAGGGAATTCTCTTTGTGGGAATTAACTCTCTTTGTGGGAGTTCGAGTGTCCTAGTGTAGGGCTAACCCTAATTCTCTGAGTGGGAGTTAGTGATTCTCTATGTGGGAGTCTTGATCCTTGTGTAGGATTGGTTGGGTTCTTGTGTAGGGCATAAATCCTCTTTGTGGGGTATCTCCTTGTGAGATTTGTATTCACTTCTCTGTGTGGGAATATAGTGAATATTGGTGTGGCTGGATGTACCCAAGTTTGGGGAACCAGGGTAAAACTTTGTGTTTGTGTTTGGATTGATTGTGCCATTTAATTCCTCTTGCATTTATAATTTCGCATTTGCAAGTTAAATTTTATTTGGACAATTTTATTGCCATTACACTATTCACCCCCCTCTAGTGTGTGTTGTTAGTATTGCAAGGGTTAGACGATCCCTACAATTGGTATCTGAGCGAGGTTAAAGCATAGTGTAACAATGGCATTCAACGCTACTTCTGCACCTCATGAAGAAGGTCTTTCTACCGTCCGACCGCTGCTCTTCAACGGAACCAACTATCCGAGTTGGAAGATCAGGATGATGGTCTACTTAAAGAGTCACGACCTTTGGGACATAACGGAGTCACCTTTCGAGGAGCCTTCTACTCCCGTGACCTTGAGAACTAAAGCGGAGAAGGACTTGATCAAAGTCAATGCTAGGGCTATGTGTGTTCTCCATTGAGCCCTCACTCCGGATGAGTTCGATCGCATCTCCATGTGCAAATCGGCCAATAGTATTCGGCATACACTGGAGATCTCTCATGAAGTGTTACTTCAACATAAGGAAGATATTCTGTCAACCAAGCCCGAGAAGAAAAAGGGTGTTGCTCTTCATGGTGAGAAGGAGTCTTTCAAGTGGAAAAAGCAGTTCCAACAAGAAGCTCCAAGTGAAGATGAAGAAGTTCTTAGTGACGATGACTACATCGAGCTTGCCAAGCAATTCAAGAACTTCAAGGCATTCCTCAAGGACAATCAAGGTATATCTTCATCAAAGTTTGTCTCACAGTCTAACAAGTTGGTTTGTTTCAACTGTAGTGGAATAGGTCATGTGGCTACCGAATGTCCTTCCAAACCCAACATAGATTCCTATAAGGGTAAAGGGAAGAAACATTGGAAAGCTAAGTCCGAGGTCAAGAACCAAAAGAAGGGACTCATCGGCACATTTGATGATTCCGATAGGGACACATCTAATGACGAAGAAGAGGATGACAAGGAGCACGATCAAAGGTGTTTTGTTGCCTTTGATGATTCTTCATCAACTTCATCTAACTCTTGTGATGAAGAGATAGAGACGTGGCTCAACTCCAAAGAAGAAAGTTGCTTCATGGCTAATGGGGAAGAGTCTTTGTCAAGCTCAAGCGAGGAGAAAAGTGATGAAGAAACCGAGGTGGAAAAGCCATCCTATGAGGAGCTTGAATACCGCCTAAGTGTGGCCTCCAATTTGGCAAGTAAGTGCATCGATTCATATGATAAAATGAAAGCTAAACTTGATAATGCTATGAGTAGGGTGCATGAGTTAGAATCATCTAGTGTAAATATTCATGATGAAAGGCATGTTTATGACACTTGTGAGAGAGACACACTTCTCTCTCAAGTTAAGGAATTGAGCATTTCTAATGAAAATCTCATTGCTCAAAACCTTAGCTTAGATGCTCACATTCAACAACTTACGTTGAAATGTGAAGAGGAATCCCGGAAGCTCATAAGATTTGTGTATTCTAGGGATTCACTCCACGATTTTTTGGAAAAACAACATCCGGCAAATCATAGAGGAGGTTTGGATTATATTCAAAATGTGGTTCCCAAACCTACCTCTAATTCTTCTTTTGATGCAAATTCAAGAAATATTGCTAAAGCATCCAAGAAGAATCATCATGCTTTCTTGTTCAACAATAACACCAACAAGAAGCATGTAGATCACAAGGTGATGAGGAAGAATGAAGAATCTTCATTTTTTGCTAAGAAGCAAAATCATCATTCTTTACATGCTAAGAAATTTGTTTCTACACCTAAGCATGCCACATCCTTCCCTCTTGCAAAGGCAAAACCATTGCCTATGAAGTCCTTGAGATTATGGATTCCCAATAAGGGTAGTGTGCAAGAGAGAGAGATAGTTAAATAAACTCTCTAGTTAGGGATGTGATCACCTCGTGTGATTACGTTAGGAAATCAAATTTCTCTTGGGTTTGGTTACCTAATGTCTAGGTTCCTCACACATTTGCATATTGCATGGGTATTGTGCTTCTATGTTTATTTTAAGCATACCCATTGATTGTGTGTGTTTCATGATTTTGAAAATATTTTTCAAATTTATTTCTTTTCATGAAAATTGGGACCTTGGGGTTTATTGGCATGCATGCATGATCCATGTGTATGTCAATGGGGGAGTTAATATATTATATGTTTAAATTAATTTAAGACATATTTTAACTCTCATTTCGGAGGTTATTTGAGATCATTATTTATATTTGGTTATTTTGGGTCTCAAACCAAACCTCTTGTTTGTTGCCAACTTGTTTCATGTCTCATTGTTTTTGGCAATATCCTTGTGTATCTTTGAAGCTTGATTTTTCCATATCTATTGCTTTGATACACTTTTTAAGGCTCATGGCTCCATTATTTAATTGGTATTAGATCCTAGAAGTCAAAAGTTGACCATTTCTATGATTTAGGGGGAGCATGGGATAGTGAATTGATACCCACTAAATTTTTAAATTTGGTATCGTACATATCTTTCTTTTCTTGCATATTGTCACATCTTGGTTAAGATGACAAAGGGGGATATTTTTGATGTCCAGATTTTTGACGATGTCAAGGGGGAGAGATATATGTATTATGTGATCATATCTATAGGGGGAGAGATATATATACATATGCACATGGGGAGTGATATCTCTATAGGGAGTGATATATGGGATTAGATAAACCATTCATGTTTGCATGCTTTTATTCTTTGCAATTGGTTTATGTAACCTATGCCTATTATATGTCACCATGTTGTTATTGGTATTATGAGTATTTACCTTTGTGTAGCTCATTATATAATTGGTGCATATAAGTAGGGGGAGATCATTAGCTTTGTGCTTTAATTCCTTATGATTTACATAATGTGTGTCATCATCAAAAAGGGGGAGATTGTTGAGTATTGGTTTTTCATACCAATCTTATTTTGATGATGATCACAACATTATGTTGTTGCTAATGAATCTCATGTTTTAGTCTCTCAGTTTATTTCAAGGATATCTTTCTTGGAGACTAATCACTTGGTGTAAGGATGGACATCATGTGAAGAAGGGCCAAAGTTTGGACTTAAGGAGTGCCAAAGCTTGGAGATGATGGAGAGCGTTCAAGGCATCAAGATTGAAGACTTAGACTCTTAAGAAAGCATTGTAATCCATGTAATTTACTTTATTGCTTTCTCTCTCTTTTGAGTCTAGGGTTGATGTAATGCCTTGCTAGATGGTTTGCTCATTCATGCACATGCATTTAACCATCTTAGTGAACCTTAGGATTATCATAGAATCTAACCCAATAGGTTCACTCTGTCCAAAGACTCACTTGGAGTCTCTGGTTTTTCGTCAGTCGCCTGATGAGGGAAACACAGCCGACTGGGTGATTTCCAGTCGCCTATAGATCCTTCTACAGTCGCCTGATATGCACAGCTCAAGTCAACATTTCAATTGACTCAAACTTGAGCTTTACGCACAGTCGCCTGTAGATCAGTTTTCAGTCGCATGTATATTTACAGTCGCCTGAGATTTGGCCAACAGTCGCCTGTCTAGCGTAAGTGCAATCTCTGCATCTCTCTGTCTTCTCTCCATACTTTACAGTAGTCGACTGATGAAGAATGTACAGTCGCCTGACTATTTGACAGTCGACTGTAGTATTAACATCAGTCGCCTGTGCGAAGAATTGGAGAAAGAGTGCAGCTCTCTGTTTCGATCCATCCCCTGCAGCAGTCGTCTGCTGAAGGATTAACAGGCGCATGTCATGTTTGTCAGTCGACTGTATTGACTTCGTCAGTCGACTGTCATGGCTCAGATTATAGCCGTTGGATATTTTCTAGCCGTTGATCAGTCGGCTGTCTTATGATCATCAGTCGACTGTTCCTGTCAATTTCACCCAGTTTCTAGCAGTTGCAGATTTGATTTTTTGGCAGTTTCTTTGGGTTTTTGGGCTTGATATAGGATTCCTATATATATGAGTGGGCTGCCTATGCTTAAACTTCTTGATTGATTTTTAATTACTATTGATTCTATTGAAAATCTCAAGAGATCTTTAAGCCACTCTCAAGCTCCCTCATTTCCCTCTATTGAGCATTCATCTTCCTTCATGCATTGAAGTCCAGCTCAAGGGAAATCATCCAAGTGCTCTCAAGCATATTCCAACACCTGGAGATCCTCTTCCATGCCTTGCATTCATTCATGAGTAAGCATCTCAAGGCATATGTACGAGTATTTACTTTACAGGGTATAATTTGTTTTCCTATTTCTCTTAGTGGGATTAGGATACTCTCTTTGTGGGAGTTTCTCTCTTTGTGTGAGGTTGTCTCTTTGTGGGACTAGGGAATTCTCTTTGTGGGAATTAACTCTCTTTGTGGGAGTTCGAGTGTCCTAGTGTAGGGATAACCCTAATTCTCTGAGTGGGAGTTAATGATTCTCTGTGTGGGAGTCTTGATCCTTGTGTAGGATTGGTTGGGTCCTTGTGTAGGGCATAAATCCTCTTTGTGGGGTATCTCCTTGTGAGATTTGTATTCACTTCTCTGTGTGGGAATATAGTGAATATTGGTGTGGCTGGATGTACCCAAGTTTGGGGAACCAGGGAAAAACTTTGTTTTTGCGTTTGGATTGATTGTGCCATTTAATTCCTCTTGCATTTATAATTCCGTATTTGCAAGTTAAATTTTATTTGGATAATTTTATTGCCATTACACTATTCACCCCCCCCCCCCCCTCTAGTGTGTGTTGTTAGTATTGCAAGGGTTAGACGATCCCTACACGACTAAGTGGTTGACAGCCAAGAAAGATAGTTCAGGAGATATAGAACTAGTCGGTCTAAGAAGACTTGCCAACCGACTAGTTTGACAACTAGTCGGTCGGTGAGTGTTCTTTGACCGACTAAGCAGTTGAAATCAATAGGCTGAAAACAAGGAGAACTAGTCGGTCTAAGAACAAATTCCAACCGATTAGTTTCACAACTAGTCGGTCGATGAATGTTCTTGGACCGACTAACTAGTCAACAGTAGCTAGGCTGGAAAATGAAAGTATAACTAGTCGGTCTAAGAAGGATTCTTTGTAATGCCCTGCTAAGCTACTGACAAGTACTAGAGGGGGTGAATAGTACTTTAAAATAATTAAGAGGCTAATTCCTAATTACTTGCAAACTCTACCAAACAATGCGGAAATGTAAATGTTAGACAACAAAGAAACAATCGCAAACAACGATATTACTGGGTTCGGATCCACCCAAGTCTCCCCGACTTGTTCCGGTGATCCTACGTCCCAACTACTCGGATCCCCTCCGGATACTTGATAGCAACCCTAACTCAAGATTTCCACTATGAAATACTTGTGAAGAACCTTCACCAAGTCAAATCATACACAACGTAATTTGTGACTCCCACAACCCAGGATCACAAACACAACTCTCACAACCGAGAGATAAACACTTACAAAATGAAAGTAAATGAAATAGAATAGCTTACCACAAAATACCTATGCCTTGAGTATACTTACGAATTAGGGCAAGGATGATTTTGAGGAAGAAGAAGGCACCAAACCTTAGCTCCAAGATGTAGATCAGCGATGGAGAGCTATGGGGTTGTTGGTGACCTAGGATCAAGCACTTGGCTTGGAAGGCTTCACACTCAATGAATCTCTCTTTGGTAGTAAGAGTGAGGAGAGATTATTGAATGGAATGAAAGAGCTTTGAATGAGCTTGGAATGATTTCTCTTGATCTCTAAACTTGCAATAATATCAGCCTTGACTGCAATGAATGCAGCCCATCAAGTATTTATAGGATAGAGGAGAGAAAGAAAGAAATTCGAGTCATTAAATGCTCCAACGGCTCTTTTCTGAACTCAACTAGTCGGTCAAAGAACAACCACCGACCGACTAGTTCATCAACTAGTCGGTCGGTCAAATAACGTATACCGACTAATGGAAGAACAGCCAAAAGGTTGAAGCACAGACAAAAGGAACTAGTCGGTCCAAGAAGAGTAGCTGACCGACTAGTTTCACAACTAGTCGGTCGGTTACTTAACTGAGACCGACTAAGAGATAAAACTAAAGTCTGAGCACAAATTGATTTAGTCGGTCCAAGAACAAATGTTGACCGACTAATTCACCAACTAGTCGGTCTCCAAATGAGCATAGACCGACTCACGATAAACAGTAAGTTAGGTGAAAATTGGCATGTACAGTAAAGCTCAACTAGTCGGTCCAAGAAGGAAAGTTGACCGACTAGTTCATCAACTAGTCAGTCGATCAATGAACACAGACCGACTAAAGATAAACAGTAAGTTAGGCTCAAATGTGCATGTACAGGAAAAGCTCAACTAGTCGGTCACAGAAGCATCACTGACCGACTAGTTCACAAACCAGTCGGTCGGTGAGTCAACTTAGACCGACTAACTGTAAAAAGTAAAGAGCTTAGAATTGACTGACAAAAACTAGTCGGTCCAAGAAGCTTTGCCGACCGACTAGATCACCATCTAGTCGGTCAGTTCTTCTTCTTGAACCAACTAACATGCACAAGAAGTCGCGAATCGAAGCGCGAAGCTTCGGGAAAGTTTGTATGGACTTCTACTAAGATCCTAGAGCTAAGATATGAGCGTTATGAAGATTTAAACCATAAGACCTACTCAAGGCTTAACATTCTACGAAAGAAGCTTAAAGACTATAAATAAAACTTGACGATACCGTCTTCAATAGCCTCAATCGAATCTTCATGACTTCTAAAATGGTCCATAAGCTTCAACAAAGCTTTAGGCATACGATCACGTGCTTTGAGAAGTCTCGAGATGTCGCTTTGGATGTTCATATAAATTTGGCGACGATCTCCATAACTGCGCTCACAAGTTGTTAGTTCACGATATATTTATATTTGTTCATCATCCAAAACCAAATCCGGGGAGTCCAATATCCAACATTCTCCCCCTTTTTGGTGATGACAAACCAACATAAATAATAATCAACAATAATAATTCAAATGAAATTTACTTACTCCCCCTGCATTGATGACACGTTAATTCCAATTTAAACAATAATAATACGCATCAAGCAGACGAATAAAGTATATCAATGAGAATCGATTATTGAAATATCGAATACCAAAAGTTGGTTATTGAAATATCGGATTTGAAAATCCATTTATATATCTTAACTCCCCCTGAATCTAACATATCAAATTGGATTCTTGGAAAAATGCTTTAAATTATCATTAAGCACATCGTTATTATTATATCTCTCCCCCTTTGGCATAAGTAAAAAGAGCGGGAGGAGATCAATGACAACAACAATGGCTTCAAATAAAAAGCACGGGAGTCGTAGAATACGACCATGGCTCAAGTGACACCAAAGAAAAATACGAAAGAAATCAAGGCGTGTCAATGAGACCAAAGTCGAAAATCGATAAATAAAATCATCAAAACTCAAATCAATTTTACGGATTGAGTTATGGAATATACTCTCCAATATCAACATTCTTGGTTAATTTAGTGCATGGAAAACAATTCTATGTTTCCATAGAAGAAATTTCTATTAAACCAAGTTAATATCGTCGAGCGACAAAATCAAACATCAGAGACATAAAAGAAATTTTAAATTGTGCACAATAGAATGAAATTTCAACTGCGATGTATATATATATATATATATATATATATATATATATATATATAATATGAACCAGAGTACATCAAAAGTATACATCACTGACATACAAAATATCGATCCAACGATCGGGGCACACAAAACTACATCAAAATAGCACACACGACATCAGAATGTCACAAAGCATACAACATCATCAGAATACATCATCATACATCCAAAAGTATCAAAATACATCAAAATGATCATGAACCCCACTCTATCCTACCCAAACTCTCACACACTAGATGTATCACCCAAGGAGCATCGGAGAGTCCTCAAAGAAGCTCAAGAGGAAGAGGCAGGATCTGCAGTAGTAGCAGGCTCTGCAGGAGAAGTGGTGGTCACAGGAACAACTGGAATGTCAATGGGAGCAACGGCAGAAGTGGCAATCTCTGGAGCAGCAACAGTAGTGGCCTCGGGAGCACCAGTCGGAGCATCCACCGCAGGAGCGGTGGCAACAGGTGTGCTCTCGGGGGCACCAGCAGACGAAGCAGTAGCAGCATCACCAGATGTGCCCTCGGGGCACGAGTAGAAGCACGAGCAAGCTCCTCAATGTCCTCCTCATCTAACTCATCCTCGTCAGAAAAAGACGGAGGGACCTCAATATCAAGGTGACGAGCTATACGGCAGAGAATCTCCTCAGAACGAGCCTGACGAGACTCCAAATGTCGTAGAGAACGAACGAGCTCGGCAAGTGTGGAAGAGGGAGCAGCAGAGACAGAAGCAGAGGCTGACGCTGAAGGTGTCATCCGTTGAACGTGACGGAGCGTCGCAAGAGACTTCTTGACGGCCGTCGCGTTCAGGGGAGGACCAAGTGGACGCTCATCGTCAGGAGGCAATGTGACACGGAAGTGACGGAATACCAGAGTCAACAAGCACGGGAAGGGGATATGAGCCGACTTCGTGGACTTGCGAATACACTCGAAAGAGTCCATCTTATCAAGTATAATGCGAGCCCAGTTAATCGAGCTCCCCATGAAAATAGCATAAATCAACTTCAAGAAAGGCTGGGACGGTAGAGATGAGGAGCCGTACTTGGGAAGCAAGCACGACTTCAGAATCAAATTTAGGACCCAGGCGATAGGCTTGAAGGATTTGGAGGGCACGCCAATCATGGCGGGAGGAATCTCATGGAAAATCTGAGAGAGGACGACCTGATCAAGGGAGGTGATATCATCAACAGAAATGTCAGAGTGGAGGAGGCCAGATGAGGAGATACCCAAAATCTCTCCTAAGATTTCTGCTGTGAGGACTATAGGAGTCCCCAAAACAGTCGTCTCAACAGAGTGGGTCCCATCGTACTGACCCCGGATCCTATTGGCATAGAAAAGTTTTACTAGGCGAGGGTAGGGGTGAGGGTTCGCCTTCGGGTCATATCGAAGGTAATCGAGTAGACCGGAGGACGAAAGAAGATCGGCGAGGCCTAGGAAGTCACTAAACTGGACGAAATGCTCCAGAAGCAGTGGGCAGTGTTCGATACGGTTGTAAGCCGTGAGACACAGAGGGTCGTCGCGACACAACGAGATATCGACACCGCCTACCGGCATCGGAGCTTTTCCCTTAGGCTTACGGGTAGATGTACGTGGTCGGGAGCTAGACTCAGGATGGCTAGGAGGAGTGGGTTCCCTATGAGTCTCAGTTTCGGGTACGAACTCGGTATCGGAATCGGTAGGAGTATGGAAAGAAGAGCGAGATGCAAGTTCCTTGGGCATGGGCTTAGGCTTGGGCTTGGGTTGAGAACGGGGCTTCGCTTTCGTCGTCCTCTTATGCTTAAGAGGAGGCGAAGACGAAGAGGGTTCGGTAGGCTTCGAACGGCATTTCGGAGGAGGGGGGTCCGAGGGTGGCGAATCGACGGTCATGGGCGAAGGGCCAGAGGGAGTGATCGTGATACGTGTACGAGCCATAAGCGCGGAACGACACGTCGCAAGAGAGCGAATCGAAGAAACCCTAAACTCAAACCCTAGAAAATCGAAATAAGTGAAACTGAAACCCTAGCCGCTGAAAATGTAACCCTAGAGAGCAAAACCGAACCCTAGGAAGCTAGGAGAGGGAGGAGAGTCACCTAGGTGGAGAGGGCGACTGATCACTCCTTATTTTACACTTTTTTCCCGCATGTTTGCATGCCATTTAGATCGCCCAAATCATGTTTTTCACGATATATCGACAATATTGCGATGCTTTTCACGATTTGTTGTTTTTGTCGTATTTCAGGTGATTTGGAGCGATTTGGAGTGATCTCGAGATACGCCTACTCTAGAGTGTCACCGACGACCTCCCCGAGGGGTATTTTGCCATTGAAGAGGAGCGGAAGAAGAAAGAACGTCGTAGGAGCGACGAGGAGGCCAAAACAAGCTGATTGGGCATTTTTGGTGTCTCACTCAGCCGAGTGAAGGAGTCACTCGGCCGACCAGCGAGACACCGCTCGGCCGACCTGATCGAACACGTTTTATGTGTGCACTCGGCCGAGCGTCGGAAGCAACATCGGCCGAGTGACGAGACCCCGTCCGCCCAAGTGGCACTCAGACGAAGCCCATCAAAAATCGCCAACTTACTGTTTTTCGTCTGCCTGAGCTTCAGAAGATCCACTCGGCCGAGTGGAAAATGCCGACCGCCTGAGTACAGAGAAGCCGTCGGCCGAGTGACGACAACTCACTCGGCCGAGCCACTCTCGAAGTGAAGACCCCCGAAGACTGTCACGCCCCGCTTCTCATTGTACTTGGGAGCGAGGACGCGACGAAGGTCCGCATGTGCTTAAAGCAAGAAGGAGGTACTTTTTCTTTTCTATCCTCCTTGGTTTAAGCACATTACGCTTCTGTGTGATAACATCCTGCAGGTTCTTGCATGCGACTCAAACAACACAGATAAATTTTATTACAATCTTAATGTCTCAAAAATGAATACAACAAAAGGAATATAAAAGAGAGGAGGGTCATATAGCCCATACAAGTTTTGGAAGAAACAACAAGTACAAAGATGTTGCAAAGGTACGAAGCTTCTCAGCGGGGAAACTCAGCGGCAAGGCACTCCTGGTCAACCATACTTAGTCTCTAAGCAACTCCTCTGCAAACCTGTCTAATACCTGACGTATATTTCACAAGACAAGAAATATACGTCAGCGAGGGTCGCTCGGCAAGATTTAAAGCATTAAGTATAAAAGACCCTCGGCAAGGTTTTCAAAATCATTTCATGATTTCAATAATTTAAACATAACAGCGTAAGAAGCAGTGAGCATGACAAGAGTGGTGTACAAAGTAATGAACATGACAAGTGTAATGTGTACAGCAATGAGCATGGCAGGTGTATGTGTGTACAGCAATAAGCATGGCAAGAGTGATGTGTACAACAAGTAGCGTAGCGAATGTAATGTGTACAGTAGTTATCATGGCAATTGTGATGTGTACAGCAGTAACGTGACAAGTGTAGTATGTACATCAATTAACATGGCAGTTCTAAGCAAGTTGAATTAAAGTGATGACTTGGAAATTCGTAATTTCACATCCGTGGTTTCTATTCACTCCCTAGGGTTTCCGCCTTTAAGACGTGATGAGTAAGTCATTCTTCTCACGGGGGGTATAATCGTGATTGATACTAACCCACCGTATAGGTGGTGTTCTTGAAGACATGACCCCAACATACGCTTAGTAGCCGTTCAACCCTAGCCCCCACCCAAAAGTTTGCCAGAACACGAGCCAGCCTAGTCGTATTACAAGCACGAAGTTGTCAACTCACATGACACTCACGAAAGTCACGATTTCACCGCTTGGGCGCATGAACTCACAATTTCACGATTTCAAATATTCTATTCCGTCAATAAGTTCTATCAAAACTTATTCCATCCATAACCAATCAATCGAAAGAATACAAGCATGATGTGTAACGTGACATGAGGCAAAAGTAGAAATTTTTGATTCAGCATTTAAATGTAACGATGTAAAAAAAAACTGTAAATGCACACTTGCCTGAAGCGACGTGATTTTGAGTGTCCACGTGTTTGCGAAAAGAGACGCGGTTATCTGCGTCATCCAAATGTGTGACATTAAGCCATCAACCTTAAAGAAATAATAAAATATTTCCCTAGCTAGGACTGTTACACATATTTATAGTTACAGTTCCTATATTACTTAGGCTTAAGTTAACTTATTATAATGCAAAATACAGGTACTATTTTTATGGTACTGATTATCCATCAAGGAGTACTGACATCCTATCGGTTTCATTAATGGAGATGAGGTACTGTTCTTATGTGTGCTAATAGAAAGAGCCAAAACCTGTTATAACCTACTGACATAATCTTATACTACTGGTAATCCGTACTGAGGTTTACTTACTCAAGTTATAAAATAACTTACTGACCAATTTATATCAGATAGCTGCTAACAGAACGATATACATAACTAACATCATATCTAAACCACTGGTACTTTAATAACAAGTTAACAAGTAAAAGCATATTACTATACATTATAATTTTGGCTAACTAAGTACAGACAGTAGCTAGGTTATAATAATATTTAATAACTCTAAACTAGCTAACTGCATGAATTAACGTACTAACTACAAGGTCTTTATTAATATAGGACAAGCATACCGTTTTTAATTCACTTACGGGTTTGTTGCATTGTCCTCGCTTGCAGGTGATCGGGCAGCGACTACGGTGGTCGGCGGCTCAGACGGTGAAGGGGGCAAGGGCGGTTCTGAGAGAGTGTGGCAGCGGCGAGGTCCGAAAGATGCGGTTTGTCGGTGGAGGGGCTGTCGAGAGAGGCTTGGGGTCGTTGTGCGGGAAGCGCGAGGGGGTTCGAGGGGGGAGATGGGGTCGCCGGGCCCCTGGAGGGAGGCGGAGTTCTGCGACGTTGTCGGGGCGCATGTTGGGCGGATGGAGGCAGGTGGTCGGTGGGAAGCTTGGCAGACTGTCGGTATGATGGGAAAGGGAGCGGCAAGCTAGCTGGAGGCGCGGGGAGATGAGTTAATCGGAGGGAGGAGGTCGCGGTGGCGGGGTCATTGTGGGGCTGTCGAAGAGTTCGCCGGTGGGCGGAGGACTGGTCGGCGGCTTCGGCTGCTCGCGTGGCTCGACAGAAGGAAGGCGGGAGGAAGAAGATGAGGCTTCGGGCTGCTTCGAGGTGGCTGCCGGCGGAATCCTGAGCAGCGAGGCGAGGGCTAAGACTGGCGGCTCAATGGGTTCGGGAGTGGACGGAGGGAGAGGCGCTGGGCGAGGTGATCCGGTGGTGGGTGAGGTCGGACGGCACGCGTGGGAGGAAAGTCGACGGTGAGGACGTTGGTGAGTGTGGCTAAGAGTTATAGGCATAGGGTGTCTTTGTTTTAGAGGAGGTGAGGGTTGGGCTCTCAGAGTATCACATGGATTTTGTGTAGGCTGAGGAAAAATATCGGCATGGGGTGTCTTTGTAGGGAGTAAGGAGAGAGAGTGTGATTTGAAGAAAACGTGGGTCAGTTGCTATGTGATAGAGTTGCTATGTGATAGGAAGAGAGAGAGTTGTTGGGATCCATGCGTGGGTTGTGGAGAACGTGGGTTGCGTGCAAGTTGTTGTATGGGATGATGGGGACGAATCTGTTAAGATGTGGGGAGTTACTAAAATAACAGTTTATTAAATCTTTTTTTATATAAATATTAGTGGGTGAAAATATATATTTACATTTGGGACGTAAGTTGAAAGATACTTAAAAAATTTTAACAAGTAAATATATATACTATCTTATCACCTCTTTCGCCCCTTCCATGTGACGTTATTCAAAAATCATGAAGAAGGTACCAAAAATGACCGTGAAATCGTGAGGATTGATTTGGTTATGGTATTAAGCTTTATTATGGTTTATTAGGATTTTTATAAAATTAGTTAAGACATTTGGATGGATCGGTTTGGATTAGAAATGATTTATATAAGTTTCATTTTAACAATTGATTTAGGAGGAGATGATGGTTTTTAGGAGAATCGATTTGATTTAATGTGTATTAAGATGTTACTGTGATATTTCAAGATTTATTAGAAAGAGGTTTTGATTCACGAAGTCGACTAAGCGATCAAGGTCTAATTCGAAAATTCAATTTAAGATTGGATTTGATCAGTTTGATTAGGATATGATTTGATTACAAAATCAACTTAGTTACGATAATTAAGATTAGTAAGGTCCATTAGGACAAGGTTTTGATCTAGGAAAATCAATCTGGTTATGATAATTAGATTAAGTTTCGGTTTACAAAATTGATCGGGATAAATAAATCCAGTTTCATAACATTGAGTAATATTTATTCGGTCAAGATATCCTGATTAAGAAGATCGACTCTGCTAAGATTTGTTTCGGAGGATCGGCCTAATTGGGAATTGGTTAGGAGAGGTCGATTTGATTAAGACATATGATTTACTACGATCACGATCTGATTTAGAAAATTGATGTATTAGAGATTGGCTATGATTGGGATGATCTGACAAGATGTTTAGATCAGGATCAGATTGGATAATCGATTTGGTTAAGATTTGATCTGTTTTAGGAATTCAGTTCAGTTAGGAAATCGATTCGATAAAACTTGGAGTTAAGATTCAATTCGGGGAATCGATCAAATCAGGAATGATTAGGAGGGATCGATCAAGATGTGACAATTCATTCGGTTGAGATATCAGATATATTAGAATTAGGTATGATCATTCACTTCGTTAAGATATTGGTTAAGATTGGATTAGTAGGAATTACTTTAGTTAGGATTCATTTGATCATCGGTTAAGATTTGATCTGAAAGATTGATTTGATTAAGATGCGATTAGTACGATTTCCTCCCTGCAATCAGAATCATCCACCATTTAAAGAAATCAATAACGCGCTCATTAAATCGTGTGCTCAAGCTATAGACAACAACAACAACAACAATAAGATCATAAATTACTCTAATAAATCACTTTACTAATTATATACATATGAAATACGTATGTACAGAAACAGGCCGTTACATCCTACCCACCTTATAAAAATTCCGTCCTCGGAATTTAATAAAGCTAACGGGGATGTAATGACCGACAGAGTCGAAAAGAGTTTAAGATAGGCAGGGATGTGGTCGATTCAAATGGATAACATGAAGCAGAGAGATGATGACATAGATGTCACAAAGAGGATTAGGAGAATCAAAAATAAGGAAAAGTGTATGATCACAAAAAAATGTAAGGATAACTAGGAGACGTTATTATGGGTCAACCACTAAGTATTTCTATGTTTGTGATAACATCCTGCAGGTTCTTGCATGCGACTCAAACAACACAGATAAATTTTATTACAATCTTAATGTCTCAAAAATGAATACAACAAAAGGAATATAAAAGAGAGAGGGTCATATAGCCCATACAAGTTTTGGAAGAAACAACAAGTACAAAGATGTTGCAAAGGTACGAAGCTTCTCAGCGGGGAAACTCAGCGGCAAGGCACTCCTGGTCAACATACTTAGTCTCTAAGCAACTCCTCTGCAAACCTGTCTAATACCTGACGTATATTTCACAAGACAAGAAATATACGTCAGCGAGGGTCGCTCGGCAAGATTTAAAGCATTAAGTATAAAAGACCCTCGGCAAGGTTTTCAAAATCATTTCATGATTTCAATAATTTAAACATAACAGCGTAAGAAGCAGTGAGCATGACAAGAGTGGTGTACAAAGTAATGAACATGACAAGTGTAATGTGTACAGCAATGAGCATGGCAGGTGTATGTGTGTACAGCAATAAGCATGGCAAGAGTGATGTGTACAACAAGTAGCGTAGCGAATGTAATGTGTACAGTAGTTATCATGGCAATTGTGATGTGTACAGCAGTAACGTGACAAGTGTAGTATGTACATCAATTAACATGGCAGTTCTAAGCAAGTTGAATTAAAGTGATGACTTGGAAATTCGTAATTTCACATCCGTGGTTTCTATTCACTCCTAGGGTTTCCGCCTTTAAGACGTGATGAGTAAGTCATTCTTCTCACGGGGGGTATAATCGTGATTGATACTAACCCACCGTATAGGTGGTGTTCTTGAAGACATGACCCCAACATACGCTTAGTAGCCGTTCAACCCTAGCCCCACCCAAAAGTTTGCCAGAACACGAGCCAGCCTAGTCGTATTACAAGCACGAAGTTGTCAACTCACATGACACTCACGAAAGTCACGATTTCACCGCTTGGGCGCATGAACTCACAATTTCACGATTTCAAATATTCTATTCCGTCAATAAGTTCTATCAAAACTTATTCCATCCATAACCAATCAATCGAAAGAATACAAGCATGATGTGTAACGTGACATGAGGCAAAAGTAGAAATTTTTGATTCAGCATTTAAATGTAACGATGTAAAAAAAAACTGTAAATGCACACTTGCCTGAAGCGACGTGATTTTGAGTGTCCACGTGTTTGCGAAAAGAGACGCGGTTATCTGCGTCATCCAAATGTGTGACATTAAGCCATCAACCTTAAAGAAATAATAAAATATTTCCCTAGCTAGGACTGTTACACATATTTATAGTTACAGTTCCTATATTACTTAGGCTTAAGTTAACTTATTATAATGCAAAATAAGGTACTATTTTTATGGTACTGATTATCCATCAAGGAGTACTGACATCCTATCGGTTTCATTAATGGAGATGAGGTACTGTTCTTATGTGTGCTAATAGAAAGAGCCAAAACCTGTTATAACCTACTGACATAATCTTATACTACTGGTAATCCGTACTGAGGTTTACTTACTCAAGTTATAAAATAACTTACTGACCAATTTATATCAGATAGCTGCTAACAGAACGATATACATAACTAACATCATATCTAAACCACTGGTACTTTAATAACAAGTTAACAAGTAAAAGCATATTACTATACATTATAATTTGGCTAACTAAGTACAGACAGTAGCTAGGTTATAATAATATTTAATAACTCTAAACTAGCTAACTGCATGAATTAACGTACTAACTACAAGGTCTTTATTAATATAGGACAAGCATACCGTTTTTAATTCACTTACGGGTTTGTTGCATTGTCCTCGCTTGCAGGTGATCGGGGCAGCGACTACGGTGGTCGGCGGCTCAGACGGTGAAGGGGGCAAGGCGGTTCTGAGAGAGTGTGGCAGCGGCGAGGTCCGAAAGATGCGGTTTGTCGGTGGAGGGGCTGTCGAGAGAGGCTTGGGGTCGTTGTGCGGGAAGCGCGAGGGGGTTCGAGGGGGAGATGGGGTCGCCGGGCCCTGGAGGGAGGCGGAGTTCTGCGACGTTGTCGGGGCGCATGTTGGGCGGATGGAGGCAGGTGGTCGGTGGGAAGCTTGGCAGACTGTCGGTATGATGGGAAAGGGAGCGGCAAGCTAGCTGGAGGCGCGGGGAGATGAGTTAATCGGAGGGAGGAGGTCGCGGTGGCGGGGTCATTGTGGGGCTGTCGAAGAGTTCGCCGGTGGGCGGAGGACTGGTCGGCGGCTTCGGCTGCTCGCGTGGCTCGACAGAAGGAAGGCGGGAGGAAGAAGATGAGGCTTCGGGCTGCTTCGAGGTGGCTGCCGGCGGAATCCTGAGCAGCGAGGCGAGGGCTAAGACTGGCGGCTCAATGGGTTCGGGAGTGGACGGAGGGAGAGGCGCTGGGCGAGGTGATCCGGTGGTGGGTGAGGTCGGACGGCACGCGTGGGAGGAAAGTCGACGGTGAGGACGTTGGTGAGTGTGGCTAAGAGTTATAGGCATAGGGTGTCTTTGTTTTAGAGGAGGTGAGGGTTGGGCTCTCAGAGTATCACATGGATTTTGTGTAGGCTGAGGAAAAATATCGGCATGGGTGTCTTTGTAGGGAGTAAGGAGAGAGAGTGTGATTTGAAGAAAACGTGGGTCAGTTGCTATGTGATAGAGTTGCTATGTGATAGGAAGAGAGAGAGTTGTTGGGATCCATGCGTGGGTTGTGGAGAACGTGGGTTGCGTGCAAGTTGTTGTATGGGATGATGGGGGACGAATCTGTTAAGATGTGGGGAGTTACTAAAATAACAGTTTATTAAATCTTTTTTTATATAAATATTAGTGGGTGAAAATATATATTTACATTTGGGACGTAAGTTGAAAGATACTTAAAAATTTTAACAAGTAAATATATATACTATCTTATCACCTCTTTCGCCCCTTCCATGTGACGTTATTCAAAAATCATGAAGAAGGTACCAAAAATGACCGTGAAATCGTGAGGATTGATTTGGTTATGGTATTAAGCTTTATTATGGTTTATTAGGATTTTTATAAAATTAGTTAAGACATTTGGATGGATCGGTTTGGATTAGAAATGATTTATATAAGTTTCATTTTAACAATTGATTTAGGAGGAGATGATGGTTTTTAGGAGAATCGATTTGATTTAATGTGTATTAAGATGTTACTGTGATATTTCAAGATTTATTAGAAAGAGGTTTTGATTCACGAAGTCGACTAAGCGATCAAGGTCTAATTCGAAAATTCAATTTAAGATTGGATTTGATCAGTTTGATTAGGATATGATTTGATTACAAAATCAACTTAGTTACGATAATTAAGATTAGTAAGGTCCATTAGGACAAGGTTTTGATCTAGGAAAATCAATCTGGTTATGATAATTAGATTAAGTTTCGGTTTACAAAATTGATCGGGATAAATAAATCCAGTTTCATAACATTGAGTAATATTTATTCGGTCAAGATATCCTGATTAAGAAGATCGACTCTGCTAAGATTTGTTTCGGAGGATCGGCCTAATTGGGAATTGGTTAGGAGAGGTCGATTTGATTAAGACATATGATTTACTACGATCACGATCTGATTTAGAAAATTGATGTATTAGAGATTGGCTATGATTGGGATGATCTGACAAGATGTTTAGATCAGGATCAGATTGGATAATCGATTTGGTTAAGATTTGATCTGTTTTAGGAATTCAGTTCAGTTAGGAAATCGATTCGATAAAACTTGGAGTTAAGATTCAATTCGGGGAATCGATCAAATCAGGAATGATTAGGAGGGATCGATCAAGATGTGACAATTCATTCGGTTGAGATATCAGATATATTAGAATTAGGTATGATCATTCACTTCGTTAAGATATTGGTTAAGATTGGATTAGTAGGAATTACTTTAGTTAGGATTCATTTGATCATCGGGTTAAGATTTGATCTGAAAGATTGATTTGATTAAGATGCGATTAGTACGATTTCCTCCCTGCAATCAGAATCATCCACCATTTAAAGAAATCAATAACGCGCTCATTAAATCGTGTGCTCAAGCTATAGACAACAACAACAACAACAATAAGATCATAAATTACTCTAATAAATCACTTTACTAATTATATACATATGAAATACGTATGTACAGAAACAGGCCGTTACATCCTACCCACCTTATAAAAATTCCGTCCTCGGAATTTAATAAAGCTAACGGGGATGTAATGACCGACAGAGTCGAAAGAGTTTAAGATAGGCAGGGATGTGGTCGATTCAAATGGATAACATGAAGCAGAGAGATGATGACATAGATGTCACAAAGAGGATTAGGAGAATCAAAAATAAGGAAAAGTGTATGATCACAAAAAAATGTAAGGATAACTAGGAGACGTTATTATGGGTCAACCACTAAGTATTTCTATGTTTGTCCCTATAGGAATAATGTCGAAGATGGCTTCATGTTTGAGCGTGAACTTTACTGGGTCGACTAATGATTAGAACTCTCGAATTTTCAAATGGACAAGAACGGGGTATAGAATTCAAGGAAAGGTGTTCTGGAGAGACGAGATTGTAATCTTACCTATGTTGCTTGAAGTATTTTGCATAAGCATGACCTGCATAGGCCACCACTAAAACCTGTCACGCCCCGCTTCTCACTGTACTTGGGAGCGAGGACGCGACGAAGGTCCGCATGTGCTTAAAGCAAGAAGGATGTACTTTTTCTTTTCTCTCCTCCTTGGTTTAAGCACATTACGTTTCTGTGTGATAACATCCTGCAGGTTCTTGCATGCGACTCAAACAACACAGATAAATTTTATTATAATCTTAATGTCTCAAAAATGAATACAACAAAAGGAATATAAAAGAGAGAGGGTCATATAGCCCATACAAGTTTTGGAAGAAACAACAAGTACAAAGATGTTGCAAAGGTACGAAGCTTCTTAGTCTCTAAGCAACTCCTCTGCAAACCTGTCTAATACCTGACGTATATTTCACAAGACAAGAAATATACGTCAGCGAGGGTCGCTCGGCAAGATTTAAAGCATTAAGTATAAAAGACCCTCGGCAAGGTTTTCAAAATCATTTCATGATTTCAATAATTTAAACATAACAGCGTAAGAAGCAGTGAGCATGACAAGAGTGGTGTACAAAGTAATGAACATGACAAGTGTAATGTGTACAGCAATGAGCATGGCAGGTGTATGTGTGTACAGCAATAAGCATGGCAAGAGTGATGTGTACAACAAGTAGCGTAGCGAATGTAATGTGTACAGCAGTTATCATGGCAATTGTGATGTGTACAGCAGTAACGTGACAAGTGTAGTATGTACATCAATTAACATGGCAGTTCTAAGCAAGTTGAATTAAAGTGATGACTTGGAAATTCGTAATTTCACATCCGTGGTTTCTATTCACTCCTAGGGTTCCCGCCTTTAAGACGTGATGAGTAAGTCATTCTTCTCACGGGGGTATAATCGTGATTGATACTAACCCACCGTATAGGTGGTGTTCTTGAAGACATGACCCCTACATACGCTTAGTAGCTGTTCAACCCTAACCCCACCCAAAAGTTTGCCGGAACACGAGCCAGCCTAGTCGTATTACAAGCACGAAGTTGTCAACTCACATGACACTCACGAAAGTCACGATTTCGCCGCTTGGGCGCATGAACTCACAATTTCACGATTTCAAATATTCTATTCCGTCAATAAGTTCTATCAAAACTTATTCCATCCATAACCAATCAATCGAAAGAGTACAAGCATGATGTGTAACGTGACATGAGGCAAAAGTAGAAATTCTTGATTCAGCATTTAAATGTAACGATGTAAAAAAACTGTAAATGCACACTTGCCTGAAGCGACGTGATTTTGAGTGTCCACGTGTTCGCGAAAAGAGACGCGGTTATCTGCGTCATCCAAATGTGTGACATTAAGCCATCAACCTTAAAGAAATAATAAAATATTTCCCTAGCTAGGACTGTTACACATATTTATAGTTACAGTTCCTATATTACTTAGGCTTAAGTTAACTTATTATAATGCAAAATAAGGTACTATTTTTATGGTACTGATTATCCATCAAGGAGTACTGACATCCTATCGGTTTCATTAATGGAGATGAGGTACTGTTCTTATGTGTGCTAATAGAAAGAGCCAAAAACCTGTTATAACCTACTGACATAATCTTATACTACTGGTAATCCGTACTGAGGTTTACTTACTCAAGTTATAAAATAACTTACTGACCAATTTATATCAGATAGCTGCTAACAGAACGATATACATAACTAACATCATATCTAAACCACTGGTACTTTAATAACAAGTTAACAAGTAAAAGCATATTACTATACATTATAATTTGGCTAACTAAGTACAGACAGTAGCTAGGTTATAATAATATTTAATAACTCTAAACTAGCTAACTGCATGAATTAACGTATTAACTACAAGGTCTTTATTAATATAGGACAAGCATACCGTTTTTAATTCACTTACGGGTTTGTTGCATTGTCCTCGCTTGCAGGTGATCGGGCAGCGACTACGGTGGTCGGCGGCTCAGACGGTGAAGGGGGCAAGGTGGTTCTGAGAGAGTGTGGCAGCGGCGAGGTCGGAAAGATGCGGTTTGCCGGTGGAGGGGCTGTCGAGAGAGGCTTGGGGTCGTTGTGCGGGAAGCGCGAGGGGGTTCGAGGGGGAGATGGGGTCGTCGGGCTCTGGAGGGAGGCGGAGTTCTGCGGCGTTGTCGGGGCGCTTGTTGGGCGGATGGAGGCAGGTGGTCGGTGGGAAGCTTGGCAGACTGTCGGTGTGATGGGAAAGGGAGCGACGAGCTGGCTGGAGGCGCGGGGAGATGAGTTAATCGGAGGGAGGAGGTCGCGGTGGCGGGGTCGTTGTGGGGCTATCGAAGAGTTCTCCGGTGGGCGGAGGACTGGTCGGCGGCTTCGGCTGCTCGCGGGGCTCGACAGAAGGAAGGCGGGAGGAATAAGATGAGGCTTCGGGCTGCTTCGGGGTGGCTACCGGCGGAATCCTGAGCAGCGAGGCGAGGGCTGAGACTGGCGGCTCGATGGGTTCGGGAGTGGACGGAGGGAGAGGCGCTGGGCGAGTTGATCCGGTGGTGGGTGAGGTCGGACGGCACGCGTGGGAGGAAAGTCGACGGTGAGGACGTTGGTGAGTGTGGCTGAGAGTTATAGGCATAGGGTGTCTTTGTTTTAGAGGAGGTGAGGGTTGGACTCTCAGAGTATCACATGGATTTTGTGTAGGCTGAGGAAAAATATCGGCCTGGGTGTCTTTGTAGGGAGTAAGGAGAGAGAGAGTGATTTGAAGAAAACGTGGGTCAGTTGCTATGTGATAGAGTTGCTATGTGATAGGAAGAGAGAGAGTTGTTAGGATCCATGCGTGGGTTGTGGAGAACGTGGGTTGCATGCAAGTTGTTGTATGGGATGATGGGGACGAATCTGTTAAGATGTGGGGAGTTACTAAAATAACAGTTTATTAAATCTTTTTTTTATATAAATATTAGTGGGGGAAAAATATATATTTACATTTGGGACGTAAGTTGAAAGATACTTAAAAATTTTAACAAGTAAATATATATACTATCTTATCACCTCTTTCGCCCCTTCCATGTGACGTTATTCAAAAATCATGAAGAAGGTACCAAAAATGACCGTGAAATCATGAGGATTGATTTGGTTATGGTATTAAGCTTTATTATGGTTTATTAGGATTTTTATAAAATTAGTTAAGACATTTGGATGGATCGGTTTGGATTAGAAATGATTTATATAAGTTTCATTTTAACAATTGATTTAGGAGGAGATGATGGTTTTTAGGAGAATCGATTTGATTTAATGTGTATTAAGATGTTACTGTGATATTTCAAGATTTATTAGAAAGAGGTTTTGATTCACGAAGTCGACTAAGCGATCAAGGTCTAATTCGAAAATTCAATTTAAGATTGGATTTTATCAGTTTGATTAGGATATGATTTGATTACAAAATCAACTTAGTTACGATAATTAAGATTAGTAAGGTCCATTAGGACAAGGTTTTGATCTAGGAAAATCAATCTGGTTATGATAATTAGATTAAGTTTCGGTTTACAAAATTGATCGGGATAAATAAATCTAGTTTCATAACATTGAGTAATATTTATTCGGTCAAGATATCCTAATTAAGAAGATCGACTCTGCTAAGATTTGTTTCGGAGGATCGGCCTAATCGGGAATTGGTTAGGAGAGGTCGATTTGATTAAGACATATGATTTACTACGATCACGATCTGATTTAGAAAATTGATGTAGTAGAGATTGGCTATGATTGGGATGATCTGACAAGATGTTTAGATCAGGATCAGATTGGATAATCGATTTGGTTAAGATTTGATCTGTTTTAGGAATTCAGTTCAGTTAGGAAATCGATTCGATAAAACTTGGAGTTAAGATTCAATTCGGGGAATCGATCAAATCAGGAATGATTAGGAGGGATCGATCAAGATGTGACAATTCATTCGGTTGAGATATCAGATATATTAGAATTAGGTATGATCATTCACTTCGTTAAGATATTGGTTAAGATTGGATTAGTAGGAATTACTTTAGTTAGGATTCATTTGATCATCGGGTTAAGATTTGATCCGAAAGATTGATTTGATTAAGATGCGATTAGTACGATTTCCTCCCTGCAATCAGAATCATCCACCATTTAAAGAAATCAATAACGCGCTCATTAAATCGTGTGCTCAAGCTATAGACAACAACTACTACTACAATAAGATCATAAATTACTCTAATAAATCACTTTACTAATTATATACATATGAAATACGTATATACAGAAACAGGCCGTTACAAAGACCAAGACTTACTGGAAATTCTCAGGGTTTGTCACTCGGCCGAGCGACTTTTGTCACTCGGCCGAGTGCGATGCGCTGCCTGTAGCGAAAATTGCGGTTTTCAGGCTACGCAGGGGCATTTTGGTCACAGTTTTTTGGACGATTTTGGGGGGTATTTAACCCCTGTTTTTACCCTATGTTAGGGAGCTTTTCTCTTTATTTTTTGCAGCTTTTTAGATTAACTTTTTAGCTTTTATTCTTGTGATTGGAGAGGAGAGAAAAGTTGGTTTTTGTTGGATTATTGGAAGAACTCTATTGGTTTGCCTCTCTCTCCTCTAAAAATACTATTTTTATTGCTTATCTCAATATTGTGATGAATTCTCTTGTTAATTCCATTGATTATTTTTGTGTTTGTGCCATGAATTGTGAGTAGTCTATACGTCTTGGGGCGTGGGGATGAACCCTACGAGCCCAATTTCTTATTTGTGATGAATTGGTGGAAATATTGCTAGAATTGCTATTAGGGTTAGTTTGGGATCGATTTATTATGGATGGCTAGGAGTTCATACCGATTGGGATTTGCAAGAGATTGGATCCCAATTCGATAGGAAACCCTAGAAATCCGAATTGGGTTGGAATTGAGTTTCCGTAGTATCGGTTTGCAAGAGATTGGACCGATACTAGGGTTCTCGTTTGCAATTCCGTGCCGATACCCGTTTGCAAGAGATTGGACGGGTAGGAACTATCCCAACCTAGGTCGCGGCCCGAGTTTGCACGAGAGTGGGCTCGGGGCGCGATTGAACGATGATGTTGATCCTAATGCTAGCTCGCCTAGGCTAGGATTTGCAAGAGATTGGACCCGAACCTAGGATAGCTATAGACCGGCAACAGCGCGAGAGCGTGAGCTAGGTTTTACATTCAGTTGCAACTAGTTCATCCGAGATTCTACCCTAGCAATTTTGATACCAACGAATCACATTGACGAGATACTGTGAGTAGCGGGAATTCCCCATTCCCTAGGCGTTCTTTATTTGATTTGATATCTTCGTACTTTGTCTGACGATTGTGACAGGATCGCCAAAGGCAAATTCTCTCTTTTTCGTTCTTAATAGCCAGGTTGTTCGGAGCAAGCACTTTCATTCGTCCTCCCTGTGTTCGATAACCCGCTCGCCGCTACACCGTGCGCTTGCGGTAAAACTACACGGTCGCACTTTTGGGTTACATTCCGGAGCGATCAAGTTTTTGGCGCCGTTGCCGGGGAGGACATTTTGACGGTGTTCGGCATCGACCACCCGGTTATTTTTCTTTTCTTTCTTTCTTTACTTTCTTCCATATCTTGTTCTAACTCTGTATGCAGCCCTATTTGCATATTCTCCCCATATATTGCATAAGACCTTAACAGGGAAAATGGAGGATGTAATGTCGACAACAGAACTCAGTCAGGAAGATTATGACTCCTTCACAGACCTCCTTAAGGAGCTTGTCGATGAGGTCCACGCTACCGGAGCTTTTGCTATCGATATCAAGGACCCCGACGAACAACTGTTTGCTAGTTTTGTGATGGACCAAGTCTCCCCGGATGGGACTATCGGGGGCAATGTCAGGGTTGATGTGATCGACGACAAGTTATATTTCGAAGACGGTAGAACAAATGTCGAAGAACACTATACTCCTGAAGAATCCTTCGAGCAAACCGACGTTCAGGGAGTTACACTCTACGACGCTCACTCTTGCTTTTATGAATCATCTGATGTGTTTCTTGATTCCAGGCACGAACCAGAGCAGAGTGAAGGGTTTGACGATGCTAGCACAGAATCGGAGAGCGCCTATTTCGATGCATCGTCCTCACTAAGTAGTGAGTCTGAGTCCTCGCAAGAGAGCGCACCACCTGAACATGAGCTAAACCCGGATGACAAGGAAGAAGCCAAACTCATGCGAGCTGATGAAGTAGAAGGAGCAGCACCTCTTGAGGTAGAACTTAAACAGTTACCTCCGAATCTAAGGTATGCCTTTTTGGGTAATAAATTAACTTTCCCGGTGATAGTAAACTCCCACCTCACGCAAGATCAACTTGAAAAACTCCTAGATGTTCTTAGGAGCCACAAAGATGTCCTTGGCTACACTATCTCCGATCTAAAAGGTATAAGCCCTAGGCTTTGCACACATAGGATCCATTTGGAGGATACCGACGCCACCTCCATAGAGCCCCAAAGGCGGTTAAACCCGAACATGAAAGAGGTGGTTAAAAAGGAAATCCTAAAATTGCTCGACACCGGTATTATTTACCCCATCTCTGACAGTAGATGGGTTAGCCCCGTTCACGTCGTCCCCAAGAAAGGGGGGATGACAGTCATAAAAAATGAAAAAGGTGAGCCCATATCTACATGCACCGTCACGGGATGGCGAATGTGCATTGATTATAGGAAACTAAATAAAGCTACCTGAAAGGACCATTACCCATTGCCCTTCATTGATCAAATGCTTGAACGCCTAGCTAAACATAAATACTTTTGCTATCTAGATGGGTACTCGGGATTCTTCCAAATCCCTTTGCACGAAGATGACCAAGAAAAGACCACTTTTACTTGTCCCTATGGTACCTATGCCTACCGTAGGATGCCGTTTGGTCTTTGTAATGCTCCCGCCACCTTTCAGAGGTGTATGACATCCATATTTTTCGATTACATTGAAAATATTATGGAAGTTTTTATGGATGATTTTTCGGTTTATGGAAGTGAGTTTGACTCTTGTTTGGCCAATCTTACTAAAGTCCTTAAAAGGTGCCAACAAAACAATCTCACTCTTAATTGGGAGAAGTGTCACTTCATGGTCACGGAAGGTATAGTTCTCGGGCACCTTGTCTCCTCGAGAGAAATTGAGGTAGATAAAGCGAAGGTTGAGGTAATCGAGAAACTCCCTCCTCTTATTAATGTCAAGGGCATTAGAGGCTTTCTTGGTCATGCGGGGTTTTACCGTCGCTTCATCAAGGATTTCGCCTCGATTGCCCGACCACTTACTTCCTTGCTCGCTAAAGATACTCCTTTTATTTTTTCAGGGGAATGCTTGCAGGCCTTCAACACCTTGAAGGAAGCACTTGTTTCCGCGCCCATCATACAACCACCGGATTGGAGCCTTCCCTTTGAGCTAATGTGTGATGCTAGCGACCAAGCCATTGGAGCGGTATTGGGACAAAGGAAAGATAGGAAGCTTCATGCGATATTCTATGCGAGCAAGACATTGGATGACGCGCAGAAAAACTACACAACTACCGAAAAAGAGCTTCTAGCGGTCGTCTATTCCATCGAGAAGTTTCGCTCATACCTCCTTGGTTCTAAGGTGATTGTCCACACCAACCATGCGGCGTTGAAGTATCTTTTAAACAAGAAGGAGGCCAAACCTCGGTTGATTAGGTGGATACTCTTATTGCAAGAATTCGATTTGGAGATCAGAGATAAGAAGGGCACGGACAATGTCGTGGCGGATCATTTGTCTAGGCTTATTCGTGACAAGGAGGATGAGAGTTTACCTATCGACGACACATTCGTGGATGAGAGGCTATATGCCATAAAGCCCGGAGAAGTACCTTGGTACGCGGACTTTGTCAACTACTTGGCTTATGGAATTAAACCGCATGGGATGCCCACGCATCAAAAAAGGAAATTTATGCATGAGGTCCGTAGCTATTTTTGGGAAGATCCATACCTCTTCAAGATATGCAAAGATAGTGTTATTCGGAGGTGTGTTTCTAAAGAGGAGGCAACGTCTATCATTTTGCATTGCCACGGTCTGCCATGCGGGGGCCATCATGCCGCCTCTAAAACAACCGCTAAAATTCTGCAGAGCGGATTCTTCTGGCCAACAATGTTTAGAGACACTCACGACTTTGTAAAGAGGTGCGATAGATGCCAACGGACCAGGAATATCTCCAAACGCAATGAGATGCCAATGAGGCCCATCCAAGAAATTGAGCTTTTTGATTGTTAGGGAGTAGACTTCATGGGGCCATTTCCGTCGAGCAACGGTAACAAATACATCCTATTGGCCGTTGACTATGTCTCCAAATGGGTGGAAGCAATCGCCACCCCTACTAATGATGCAAGGGTCGTCTCCAAGTTCTTCAAGCAAAATATCTTCCCACGCTTCGGAGTGCCTCGTACCTTGATAAGCGACGGGGGGAGCCATTTCATAGAAAACAAGTTTGAAGACATGTTAAAGAAGTACGGGGTAAACCATAGAGTTGGCATGGCATATCACCCCCAGACAAGCGGCCAAGTGGAAGTCTCAAATAGAGAGATCAAGCAAATTCTTGAGAAGACTGTGGATCGATCTAGAAAGGATTGGTCAATGAAGCTAAACGATGCTCTATGGGCATATCGCACGGCCTTTCGCACTCCCATCGGCACCACACCGTTCCGACTTGTTTACGGGAAAGCTTGCCACTTGTCGGTAGAGTTGGAACACCACGCATATTGGGCCATCAAGACCCTTAATTATGATTACAAGAGTGCGGCGGTGAGGCGACTCTTGGACATCAACGAGCTTGATGAGATAAGAAGAGACGCCTACGAGAGCTCGAGAATTTACAAAGAAAGGACCAAGATTCTCCACGATGCCCGCATAACCGTCACAGACTTCAAAGTAGGAGACAAGGTCTTGCTCTATAATTCCCGGCTCCGACTATTTCCCGGTAAGTTGAGGTCACGTTGGTCCGGACCTTTCACCATCAAGAACATACAACCGGGAGGGGCCTTCGAGTTGGAAAGCAAGGACGGAGCCACATTCAAGGTAAATGGTCAGAGACTAAAGCATTATTCCGAGGGAGTCCCAATGGGAGAAATCAATAGAATATATCTACTTAAGGGACGGCCGGATGATCTTTCATACCTCCTTGACGAGGTAATTGAGGAAGCGATCCCCCATTCGATCGGCGCTCTATTCAAAGAAGATTTTGAGGAGGAGCCGGATTTGGCCCAAGAGGAGAAGATAAATGATTCCCCCGATCTCTCCACTGAAATTGATGAAGGCGACGCTGATGTTGCAAGGATTCGAGAGCTCTGCAAGCTCTCGAAATTGAAGTCTCCGAAGAAAGCTCCGCCGATACGGAAATCGGCGTCACCGGTGAAGCCGAGGACCGGAGCAAACGTTAGCTTGGGGGAGCCTCCCCCAAACACTATTCGAGACGATAGACCACCGAGGGAGAACACGCCACCGCAACTTCCGAATCCAAGCGTTCTCCCCGGAAAATTTGACGGGTGCATCTCATATGCACCAAACATCCCGCATTAATTGAAAATCATAGGGGGTCGAGCTCACGACCTTAAACGAGCGCTTGTCGGGAGGCAACCCGACGGTTATAGCTTTATTTTTACTTTTCTTTTATTTTTGTTTTAGAAATTTTTAGTGTTTTGAGTCGTTCGCCCAAAAATTTTGTGATAACGGGTCCTATTTTTCTTGACAGGAGAGGAGAACGAGGTACCCATCATTAGGAGGATGAACAAGGCGACGAGGAGCGCCCCAGGAAGGCGCTCGATGCTTAGGAGGAAGATGAAATCGACTGGAGGAAGAAAAACAGAGTTTAGAGCCCAAACGAAGACAAACAACAGAAAACAGGGTTCACTCGGCCGAGCATACTAGTCACTCGGCCGAGCACACAAGTTCGTCCGGCCGAGCGGCTCACGAACGAGGGAAGTCTGCTGTATCCAACTCTCTGTTTATTTTCCTGATTTCAGTATAACTGCTACTCGGTCGAGTATATATATTCACTCGGCCGAGTAAAACTGATACGCTCCTAGGGCGAGTCTTGCCGAGTAGCTTGAGCCACTCGGCCGAATGGACTTACTCCACTCGGCCGAGGGTGGAAAGGCCACTTGGCCGAAGCGTAGCGGGGAGGAATTTTTCCTTTAAGTTCACTCGGCCGAGCGACACAGTCACTCGGCCGAGTCGTAACTTTTACTATAAGAAGGGGCGGGGGTCGGGCGTGTTTTTCGAAACAAACGAAATCGCTCGCGCCCGACCTTTCGTATCCCCAGCGCCCGATTTCCCCCTTGCTCGCCTGAACGCTCGCCCTGCGTCGGCGCTCGGCCACCCTTCACCGGCCGAACGCCACCGCACCTCGCCCGAGTCGCCGCCGGCGGCCACGCCTCCGGCCACCTCCGGTAACGCCTAAATCGCCCTATTTTCTCCTCTCTCTCGTATTTTTCGACGATCCATGTGTTGAACGAACCCCTAACCCAAATTAATTTCAATTTCTATCTATTATACCCCTAATGCCCCCATACGTTTTGAATATTACTCGCTGATATCTCCGTTTCATGCGCAAGTTATATTTAGGAGCTTAGGGGAGCCCAGGGGAGCTTCCAGGGATTGTTTTGGGCTACGTGGAGGCGTCACCTTCGCACGCTTCCATTACTCTGCTCTCGCGGTGTGTCGTGGTATATTCTTTCCTTTATTTTACGCATGCCGCATTTTTATTACTTTTGGTGAGCGCTCGGGGCCCATATGCCGCCCCGGACACGGCCGCGGTCGTGGAGAGCTTCCGCCAAGCGGAAGCGGTCGGATGATGCCGGGCCCTCCCACGAGATGGAGGACTCTCCTCCACCTTCCCCCGCACACCCCGTTCACCCAGCACAGCTTGCAGGCCCCGCACACCCCGCACAGCCTGCAGAGCCCGCACAGCCCATACACCCCGCACAGCCACTCCCTGCCGCTCCACAGCCACCACCTCCGGCTCCACTTATCGGGCCGCTGGGGATTACGTTCTGGAACGACGCACACCGCGTCGCTTTCGAGCGCATTTCCCAGCGCTCGATCGTACCCTCCAGGTTCGCACACCTTGCAGACCTAGGACGCCTGGGGGTACTCGAGGGGATGCTCACGTTGTATGACAACGTGGGCTGGCGAGATTTCTTCCAGGTGTCGGCGGACACGTTTATCCGTCCGACACTTGAGGTGCTTAGTTCGATCGCCCGGACCGACGAGGGATGCTCGTTTCGGTTCATGGACCGAGAGTGTCAGGTCACTCTCAGTATGATGAGAGCTTTCTTCTCGTGGCCCGATGTCCCCGGGGCCGACCGTGGTTACGCCCCCACTCACATCCCCCCACCTTCCTTCGATGCCGGCGCCTTCTGGGCCCGGATTACGGGTCTTCACGCTGCCTTTGACCCTAGTAGGGCCAAGGCCTCGGCCATTGTCCATCCCTGCCTCCGTATAGCTCAGCGCCTTATGGCGACTACCTTTTTGGCGAGATATGAGCCGTGTACGATGTCCACGCCGGAGCTTTATATGCTCTACACGATGACACGCCCCAGAGCTCTATCTAGGGAGAGCGATGAGTTGGTCCCCGCCGTCGTGATTGATGTCGCGGCCTGGTTTTTAGACCGCATCATCGTATCGGTGGGCGCTCGCTCACCGATATGCTGCGACGGCCTGATCACCCTGCTCGCCCTTATGACCGGCGAGGACTTTCCAGATGACCTGCGACGAGCACCGGGCCCCACTTCACTGTCCATAGATGTCATGGCCCGGATGAAGATGCTTCGTCCGCACGATGAGCGACACTGGGTCTGGCTGCACGGCCCTTACGGTGCCGATTACATGATTCTTCCGAGCCCAGCTCGGACTCAGATTGCACCGGCCCAGGTGGACTGGCTCCCGGCGATGGATCTTCTGATCCCAGCCGCATATGTGCTCGAGGCCGAGGAGGCCGAGTAGGCCCACGCTGCCCACGCTGCCCCCGCAGACCCTGTTGCACCTACTGAGCCCGCTGCCCCTGTTGACCCCGTGGCCCCTCAGCCTATCCCTGATATTTCTGCTGCTCCCGACACCTCTGTCCACACTTCTGTCGGTGTCGGGAGTACCCTCGCTGAGCCCACTTCCACTGCTTCCACGCCCACCACCACCACCACCACTGGCCCTCTGTCTACCGAGCCCATTTCCTCTGCCCTACCCGAGCGCCCGTCGACTATAGTTGAGTGTGGAGAGCCCTCTTTTGCCACCACCGTAGAGACCGTGGTCTCCACCTCTGTCTCCACCGCTGCTGTATTCTCTGAGAGTGTCGTGGCGTCTGTCCACACGTCTGTGTCACCGACCTCTTTGGCCACCTCGTTGCCACTTTTGTACCCCTCTTTCGTTGCTGCTGCCTCCACTTCTTACCGTCCTGCCCAGCCTCGCACTGAGGCCAGGCCCACACTTGCGAGCACAGCACCTTTCGTCCACTTACCTGCTAAGCCCATCACCTACGCCACCCGAGTACGCCAGCCCCGTCCTACACAGCACAGACCGGTGCGTCCCTCTGCACCACCTCCCCCCGACACTGTACTTCAGAGCATTCGTGCTCTCGAGGGGGCGGTGAGTGGCCTCAGAGGTGACCTTAGGACCCTGTCTGCCACCGTCACCGCGATGGCTGGCCGCTTCGACCTGCTCCCGCATATTCACTACTGCCTCACCCAGGTCCTAGAGCGGCTCCCCCGCGTACCCACACCCACCCAGCAGGTCCCCACCCCCACTCCTACACACACCCAGCCTGCTTCCACTACCACACCCACACCCGCTCAGCAGCCTATTCCACCTCCTCCTCCTCCTCCGCCTCAGGACGGAGACGGCGCAGCCCCACCCTCTTAGGCACCCTTGATGCCATCGATTCTTTTTGCCGTTGCGCTGCCCGTCTCTGCTGGGTCCTGATGCATTTTTGCCCACCACCCCCTCCCCTCACTATTTTTGAGTACACATTTTCTTTATATATCTTTATATATCTTTTTTGGGAGAGAGGGAGAGTTTTTGGTGTCACACTTTTATATCTGTATCACTCCTATATCTGCATGCATCATGTCCACATCATATTTTTCGTTTCATTATTTTCTTTTATTTTTCCTCATGCATGCATCCTCACTTACCCCTCCCATTACTTTTCTCTTGGTGTGCCACACTTTGCACATTGAGGACACTGTGCCATTTAGCTTGGGGGAGTGAGTTCTCACGTTCTTTTCGATTTACCACCTTTATTTTTAGTTTTTTCACGCCATTTTCCGCTTTTGCACTTATTTTCATCATTTTTTCTTTTATTTTACCATGCATCACGTTTTTCTTATTTCTCTGTGTGCTGCATTGTAAATAGTTTTATTTTCCCTCTTTATCTTTATTTCTTTTTCATCTCATGCTAGAGATGACTTTTCTATGATGATGATTACGTGGAGTTAGCTTCCTCTATATGCATGCCATATTTGTCATGTCTTAGATTTTATTTCTGATATCATATGCTGTGATTTGCCTTGCATTTAGAGATAGTAACCCACACTTTTTCCGCATGAAAATGGATGAAATTTTATTATTAGCTGAGTCTGAATATTCATATGTATGCTATCGCAGAAAACACACCAAGATTCACGCATTGAATGCTTATATCTGGAGTACCGTTTTCTTTTCCTATATCACTTCTATATGCATGATTTGTACATTTCACTTCAGGATGATTGAATGATGTTAGCTATGATAAATCTGGATTAGTTTAGCTTTTTTGTGATCGAAACTGAGTAGATTAGATTACCCTACTGAAGTTGTCGTGCACGTCCTATAGAGTGAACTGAGAGATATATTTATTTCTTTCTCCACATATCTTGAACATCATTTCTCTATTTTAAAATCATTGGTGAATCTCCCCTTAGCGATTCTATTACATGGCATTCCCCCGCTATTAATTCCTAGCTCCAAATTTCCCAAAACCAAAGAAAGAAAAAGAAAAATCCTTGTATATTCTTACTTCTCTTTGAGTTGGGATCATTGTGTATATAAATGCTATTTGAAAAAAAAGAGAAAAAGAAGAAAAAGAAAAGAAAAGAGAAGAATCTCAATAAACGATCCCATCTCATGTTCTCTCTTTCTTCTCTCTTTTTGTTTTTATTTTTATTACTTTTGGAGCTTCATAAAAAAATGGGGATGTAAATATTGTTTTTGTGCCACCACGCTTATAGATAAGCTTGGGGGAGGGAATCCAATGATGTGTGAGAGAGTGACTACTTGACGTTGCACGACAACCTAGGCTAAGTAATATTCTATACTCGGTAAGATCGTTTTAGCTTTACGAAGTCCAGAAATCTATGCCTAGCACTCATTTCATGAAATCCATGCTTTTCTATTCTTTCTATTCTATTGCGTGATATTCTTATACTCCTCATAGAAAGCATTCAATTGAAAAGTGTGTGATCTACGATATTGTATACCGCTTTAAATGATTCAGACGATGTTAATTCTAAAATTATTCCGTTTTTCATGTTATATCGTTATTCGTGGGTTTTCTATTTCTATTTGCACCATTATACTATGATATCAAAATAAAATTCTTTGACATGTGTTTTTCATTCAGTGCATGCTATATGAGTAAACAAAACCCACGTCCTGAGAAAATGATCTAGCAGCTTCCCTCTTCGCTTCCTTCTTTCTTCTTCGTTTTTATTTCGTTTTTCGTTTTTCTTCGTTTTTCGTTTTTCGTCGTTTTCGTTTTCCGAATCCACCGGGTTCGCCTTTTACTTATCTTCCTCGAGGAAGAGTAAGAGGTAAGCTTGCGGGATTTTGATCACTCCTTATTTTACACTTTTTTCCCGCATGTTTGCATGCCATTTAGATCGCCCAAATCATGTTTTTCACGATATATCGACGATATTGCGATACTTTTCATGATTTGTTGTTTCTGTCGTATTTCAGGTGATTTGGAGCGATTTGGAGTGATCTCGAGATACGCCTACTCCAGAGTGTCACCGACGACCTCCCCGAGGGGTATTTTGCCATTGGAGAGGAGCGGAAGAAGAAAGAACGTCGCAGGAGCGACGAGGAGGCCAAAACAAGCTGATTGGGCATTTTCGGTGTCTCACTCGGCCGAGTGAAGGAGTCACTTGGCCGACCAGCGAGACACCGCTCGGCCGACCTGATCGGACACGTTTTATGTGTGCACTCGGCCAAGCGTCGGAAGCCACATCGGCCGAGTGACGAGACCCCGTCCGCCCGAGTGGCACTCAGACGAAGCCCATCAAAAATCGCCAACTTACTGTTTTTCGTCTGCCTGAGCTTCAGAAGATCCACTCGGCCGAGTGGAAAATGCCGACCGACCGAGTACATAGAAGCCGTCGGCCGAGTGACGACAACTCACTCGGCCGAGCCACTCCCGAAGTGAAGACCCCCGAAGACCAAGACTTACTGGAAATTCTCAGGGTTTGTCACTCGGCCGAGCGACTTTTGTCACTCGGCCGAGTGAGACGCGCTGCCTGTAGCGAAAATTGCGGTTTTCAGGCTGCGCATGGGCATTTTGGTCACAGTTTTTTGGACGATTTTGGGGGGTATTTAACCCCTGTTTTTACCCTAGGTTAGGGAGCTTTTCTCTTTATTTTTGCAGCTTTTTAGATTAACTTTTTAGCTTTTATTCTTGTGATTGGAGAGGAGAGAAAAGTTGGTTTTTGTTGGATTCTTGGAAGAACTCTATTGGTTTGCCTCTCTCTCCTCTAAAAATACTATTTTTATTTCTTATCTCAATATTGTGATGAATTCTCTTGTTAATTCCATTGATTATTTTTGTGTTTGTGCCATGAATTGTGAGTAGTCTATACGTCTTGGGGCATGGGGGATGAACCCTACGAGCCCAATTTCTTATTTGTGATGAATTGGTGGAAATATTGCTAGAATTGCTATTAGGGTTAGTTTGGGATCGATTTATTACGGATGGCTAGGAGTTCATACCGATTGGGATTTGCAAGAGATTGGATCCCAATTCGATAGGAAACCCTAAAAATCCGAATTGGGTTGGAATTGAGTTTCCGTAGTATCGGTTTACAAGAGATTGGACCGATACTAGGGTTCTCGTTTGCAATTCCGTGCCGATACCCGTTTGCAAGAGATTGGACGGGTAGGAACTATCCCAACCTAGGTCGCGGCCCGAGTTTGCACGAGAGTGGGCTCGGGGCACGATTGAACGATGATGTTGATCCTAATGCTAGCTCGCCTAGGCTAGGGTTTGCAAGAGATTAGACCCGAACCTAGGATAGCTATAGACCGGCAACAGCGCGAGAGCGTGAGCTAGGTTTTACATTCAGTTGCAACTAGTTCATCCGAGATTCTACCCTAGCAATTTTAATACCAACGAATCACATTGACGAGATACGGTGAGTAGCGAGAATTCCCCATTCCCTAGGCGTTCTTTATTTGATTTGATATCTTCGTACTTTGTCTGACGATTGTGACAGGATCGCCAAAGGCAAATTCTCTCTTTTTCGTTCTTAATAGCCAGGTTGTTTGGAGCAAGCACTTTCATTCGTCCTCCCTGTGTTCGATAACCCGCTCGCCGCTACACCGTGCGCTTGCGGTAAAACTACACGGTCGCACTTTTGGGTTACATTCCGGAGCGATCAGCGACGGTCGGCGACGGCGGGTTTGGGCGGAATCAGGCCGGACACGACGGAGAGGGAGGAGGGAAGTCGAAAGGTCGGGGTTTTGAGTTGAGAGAGAGGAGTTACCGATTGACTGAAATGAGAAATAGCCGACTAAATTGAGTTTAAGTCGGTCGGGAGCTCAAAAGACAAATCAGTCCCTGGCACAACTAGTCAGTCACAGTTCAAGCACTTACCGACTAGATCACGATCTAGTCGGTCGGTCAATGAGCTTGAACCGACTAGTTGTAAACAGTAACTGAAGGCAAATTCCCTGACAAGATTTAGTCGGTCTAAGCTCATGCACTGACCGACTAGAACAGAATCTAGTCGGTCGGCCAATGAACTTGGACCGACTAAGAGAGTTCAAAAATTGAAAATGTTTGAAATTTGATTTCTCTCCTAATCACACTTGGATGAAACATCAAAATACTCTCATTAATCATTATACTACCACATTAAACATCGAAAATCTAAAATTTGACGATTACGCACAAATCGAGCGAAAATTCCGAAAATTCAACAAAAATCCAGAAAATTTCAATACTTCAAGCATGAGCAAATATAGCGAATAGAATAGCACGCAAGAATATTGAATAAAAATGAATCATATATCTCAGATTCACCCATAATCCCCAATTCTCGACGTAACCGCACAAAGGATCCTCCTTTAGGGGTTTCATGAAAATATCGGCGATTTGCTTCTGGGTTTCAACGTACACTAATATGATGTCCTTTTAGCAACATGATCATCTAAGAAATGGTGTCGGACATCTATGTGTTTCGAACGGGATTGGTGTACCGGGTTCTTGGAAAGACATATTACACTTTGGTTGTCCACCATGATAGGGCAAGTATCACAGTTTATACCAAAGTCTTTAAGTGTGTGTCTCATCCAAAGAACTTGAGCACACGCGGCACCGGCGGCAATGTATTCCGCCTCGGTGGTTGAAAGTGATACAGAATTCTGCTTCTTGGAAAACCAAGAGACAAGAGAATTTCCTATAAAATGGCAAGTGCCACTAGTACTTTTCCTGTCGGATTTGCATCCCACATAATCGGCATCACTATATGAGATTAACTCATATGTGCTAGATTTTGGATAAAGTAATCCAAAATCAAGTGTATAACTTAAATAACGGAAAATACGTTTTACCGCTACTAAGTGAGACTCCTTAGGTTGAGACTGATAACGAGCACATACGCATACGGCAAACATAATATCGGGCCTACTTGCGGTAAGATAAAGTAAACTACCTATCATACCTCGATATAGACGAATGTCTACATCCTTACCGCCCGTATCCTTATCAAGATGCGTAGTCGTGCTCATTGGAGTCTTCTTTCCGGAGGCATTCTCCATTCCAAATCGCTTTAGCAACTCCACCGTATACTTCGTTTGGTGGATGAAGATTGCATCGTCCATTTGGCGAATTTGGAGACCTAAGAAATATTTGAGCTCACCCATGTGGCTCATCTCAAATTGTTCCTTCATCACATTAGAAAACTCTTCGCAAAGAGCAAAGTTAGTAGCACCGAAAATGATATCATCAACATATATTTGAACTAAAATTATATCATTATTCGAATACTTAACAAATAATGTGGAATCAACTTCTCCCATTTTAAATCCTAAATCCAAAAGAAAATTCTTTAGACGGTCATACCAAGCTCGAGGAGCTTGTCTCAAACCGTAAAGAGCTTTCTTAAGTTTAAAAACATGATTTGGAAATTTTTCATTTATAAAACCCGGAGGTTGAGAAACATAAACTTCCTCAACAACATCTCCGTTTAAAAATGCACTTTTTACATCCATTTGAAATAATTTAAAATCCTTATGGCATGCAAAAGATAATAGTAATCTAATTGATTCTAATCTAGCTATCGGAGCGAAGGATTCTTCGAAATCAATACCTTCCTCTTGACGGTAGCCTTGAGCAACTAACCGAGCTTTGTTCCGGACGACGACTTGGTTTTCGTCGGTTTTGTTCTTGAAGATCCACTTTGTCCCTATGACGGTGTGGTTCTTCGATGGCAATAGAACAAGCTCCCAAACCTCATTTCTCTCGAATTGAATGAGTTCCTCCTCCATGGCTAAGATCCAATCACTATCTTCGCACGCTTCATTAACATTCTTTGGCTCTATCGAGGAGGCAAAGGCACAATGAGCGAAGTAGTTCACTTGCGATCTCGTCTTGACACTATCATGGATATTGCCAATGACTTGCTCATGAGGATGGTCACGAACGGTATGAAGCCATTTGGGAATACCTTGTGCACTAGAAACATTCTCAACAACTTCATTAGACGGGTTAGTCTCAATAGAATCAATAGAATTATTAGAGTTAGAATTACCAATTGAATCACATAAGACATCCATAGAGTCATCATCATTAGTAATTCTAGTTGGAACAAATCCTTCATTAAATGACATATGAATCGATTCCTCGATCGTTGAGGTTCGTTTGTTGAATATCCGGTAGGCTTTGCTACGCGAAGAATATCCAACAAAAATCCCCTCATCGGATCTTGGATCGAATTTGTCCAAACTACCATACGTGTTCTTAATAAAACATTTCGAACCAAAAACACGAAAACGTTTAACTTGAGGCAACCTACCAAACAACAATTCATAACAAGTTTGTTTAGTGCCGGGGCTCAAAAGTATTCTATTAAACACATAGCAAGCGGTATGTACCGCTTCCGCCCAAAATTGATGGCCAAGTTGGCTATCATCAAGCATAGTGCGAGCACATTCCACTAGCGTCCTATTCTTTCTCTCAACAACACCATTTTGAGGAGGTGCGCGAGGGAATGAAAAGGTGTGTGTAATACCAACTTCATCACAAAATGTCTCAAAAGACTCATTCTCAAATTCACCTCCATGATCACTACGAATAGTGACAATGGTGGTTCCTAAGAGATTTTGTACTTTCTTAACAAAATTTGTGAAGTTTTCAAAAGATTCATTTTTATTACATAATGAAAATACCCAAGTAAACCTAGAAAAGTCATCAACGATGACAAGTCCATATCTAGCATTACCTAATGAAGCAACTCTAGTTGGCCCAAATAGTTCTAGATGTAATGGCTCTAGAGGCCGCTTAGAGGAAATGCTTTTCTTAGGTTTAAATGAAGATTTTGGAAGCTTGCTTCGTTGACACGAGTCACAAAAGCTTTTCTTTTGAAAGACAAGCTTAGGGAAGCCTCTAATAGAATTTAACTTGGAAAGCTTAAAAAGTGTTCCAAAGTTCACATGACCAAAACATCGATGCCATAAGTGTTGTTCACTTGTGTTGGCAATAAGACATTGTTCATGTGATCTTGGAAGATCTAGGATATATATATCCTTATGGCGTGTGCCGGAAAACAATAATTCATTATTATCTTTTCTTAAAATATGGCACATTCCTTTCACAAAGTTAACTTTGTAACCTTTGTCACAAAATTGACTTATTGAAATGAGATTGTGGTTTAATCCTTTAACAAGGTAAACATCACATATAATGGGTTTAGAAGGATTACCCACTTTACCAACACCTATGATGGTTCCGCTCTCGTTGCCTCCAAATACGACGCGGTTTCCATTTGCAATGGGAACCACTCCGAAGAGCAATTGAGCGTCACCCGTCATGTGTTTTGAACACCCGCTATCGAGTATCCAATTCCCCTTGGAGCTAAATTTAAATTTGTTGCTCCTTTTCTTTTTCTTTTCCTTGAGTACCTAAAGATAGAAAATTTCATATCATGGTACCCAAGGTCATTGGGTCCAAAAGATTAGACCTTTGGAAGCCAAGTCCAATTGGACTTTGACTTCCCCACATAATTTCTACTATGCACAACATCCGAAAAATAAGCATTCATGTAAACTTGTTTTTCATCCATGCTTGTGTCCTTTGGGCTCCAAATTGTGAATATTTTGGGAGCCCTCATCCTATTGGGTGCATGCATGCGTTGTTGGTTTCTACGTGATGCATGTCATGGATAGGCATAAGGAACATGATGGAATGGTGCATGTGGATAGTTATTCATATGATGATGTGAGTGAACATATGCATGTGGAGGAACACGTGCGTGAGGGTGTCTCACATGGTGTGCACGTGCCCGTGAACGTGTAGCATAGAAATCATCATATGTGTGAGCTGGTGGAGTAGGACGTGTGTTCCTACGTGGCATAGTATTGGTGAACATGTAGGCATGGCCCTTCTTTGGAGGTCCACCCAAAGTGGGTTTCTTTCCGAAAGAGGGTGTGGACGAGGTGGAAGCAACATTGGTAGATGAACTACCAATAGAGTGTTTGCTACCACTCGTTGAGTCACCGGAAGTTGGCCTAACAAAAGTAGTGGCCGATTTGGATGAACTTCCCATCGTATACCCCAAGCCAATGTGGTGATTGGCCGGAAGTAAGTCACTTAGGATTTTATCCAAATGGTCATTACCCTTATTGAATTTATTAATTCGGCCTAATGTGTTCTCATAGTTCTCGGTGAGAGAACGCATAGAAGCATCCAAAGTGGATACTTGCGATGTGAGCACCAAAACACGAGATTTACGATTCTCATTCTCAATACTCAAAGTCGAGTTTTGAGAAGTCAAATCTGCTATCTTGTGTTCCTCCGGATCCTCAATGCTAACATGTTCAAGTTGAGTCTTGAGATTAACAATCTCATTCTTCAACCCTTCAACAACGGTGTCGTTGTTGGTGATGATAGTTTTAGGCGAGGTTTGAATGCTAACTAAGTCATCTTTTACTTTAGTATACCTATTTACCAATTTAGTATACTTAGACCACAATTGAGAATTAGCATTCCTAAGGTCATCCATAGTTACCTCATCGCCTTCGTTGTCGCTATCATCGAAAGAGGAAGATCCTTGATCATGCTCCTCTCTTGCGATGAAGCACATGTGTGCTTGCTCCACCTGCTCATCGTCCGACTCTCCGCTTGAGGAATCCTCGGAGTCGGTGAATGTTGCCCCGACAAGCCCCTTTTTGTTCCCTTTCTTGTACTTCTTGGACTTGTCGTACTTTGGCGCCTTCCACTTCTCCTTTTGCTTGTTTAAAGGACACTCCGCTTTCATGTGTCCTGGCTTGTTGCATTTAAAGCACAAAGAAGAAGAGGCGTTAGAAGAATTGAACTTTCACTTGTTTTTGAAGTTACCTTTCCGGAAGAACCGGTTGAACTTCTTGGCCATGAGAGCCATGGACTCCAAGTCCAACTCGTTTTCCGAGTTCTCATCATCGGTTGATGTGGAAGTAGATGGAGCGGCCTTGAAAGCAATAGCTTTCTTCTTTGGCTCTTCTTGTTGTAGGTAAGACTTCATCTTTTCCTGCAACTTCAACTTGTTATCCTTGCGTACCTCATAAGATATTAAGGTACCCATTAGTTGAACAACGGTATATTTGTTCATATCGTTACCTTCCTCGATGGCGAAGGTGCGCTTTTCCCAACTAGAAGGAAGTCCTCCTATAAGCTTCGAACATTTCTCCTTTTGGGTGTAGGATTTGCCGAGAGCCTCTAACTCGTTTATGATGTCGACGAAGCGAGCATAATACTCCTTCATCTTCTCACCCTGTAGCATATGAAACATCTCGTAATCTTTATTAACTACAACGAGTTTAGAGTCTCTTACCCTACTTGTCCCTTCATGTAATATGAGGAGGGAGTTCCATATTTGATATGCACTCTTACATGTGCATATCTTGTTGAAATCCTCGCGCTCCAAAGCACATTGCAAGGCGTTCATTGCCTTGGCATTGCTTACCTCCGCGGCGACCTCTGCGGGAGTCCATTTCTCGAAATCTTCTTCGGTTGGCTCGACATTTTCCTTCATCGTGGTCCTCCATAGTGAAGCACTCCGGAGGAAGGTTTCCATCCGGCATTTCCAGTACCCGTAGTTGGTACCGTTGAAGAATGGAGGCCTCATTGAGGAATTTCCTTCCATTACCGAAGACGCTCCTTCACGGTTCTTGAAGGTGCTATAGTCGGAAGGTGGACGAACGGTCTTGTTGTCGTTGGCAGACATAGCTATAGACTTGGCTCTGATACCAAATGTAATGCCCAGCTAAGCTACTGCACAAGTACTAGAGGGGGGGTGAATAGTACTTTAAAATAATTAAGAGGCTAATTCCTAATTACTTGCAAACTCTACCAAACAATGCGGAAATGTAAATGTTAGACAACAAAGAAACAATCGCAAACAACGATATTACTGGGTTCGGATCCACCCAAGTCTCCCCGACTTGTTCCCGGTGATCCTACGTCCCAACCACCCGGATCCCCTCCGGATACTTGAGTTAGCAACCCTAACTCAATATTTCCACTATGAAATACTTGTGAAGAACCTTCACCAAGTCAAATCATACACAACGTAATTTGTGACTCCCACAACCCGGGATCACAAATACAACTCTCACAACCGAGAGATAAACACTTACAAAATGAAAGTAAATGAAATAGAATAGCTTACCACAAAATACCTATGCCTTGAGTATACCTACGAATTAGGGCAAGGATGATTTTGAGGAAGAAGAAGGCACCAAACCCTAGCTCCAAGATGTAGATCAGCGATGGAGAGCTATGGGGTTGTTGGTGACCTAGGATCAAGCACTTGGCTTGGAAGGCTTCACACTCAATGAATCTCTCTTTGGTAGTAAGAGTGAGGAGAGATTATTGAATGGAATGAAAGAGCTTTGAATGAGCTTGGAATGATTTCTCTTGATCTCTAAACTTGCAATAATATCAGCCTTGACTGCAATGAATGCAGCCCATCAAGTATTTATAGGATAGAGGAGAGAGAGAAAGAAATTCGAGTCATTAAATGCTCCAACTGCTCTTTTCTGAACTCAACTAGTTGGTCAAAGAACAACCACCGACCGACTAGTTCATCAACTAGTCGGTCGGTCAAATAACGTATACCGACTAATGGAAGAACAGCCAAAAGGTTGAAGCACAGACAAAAGGAACTAGTCGGTCCAAGAAGAGTAGCTGACCGACTAGTTTCACAACTAGTCGGTCGGTTACTTAACTGAGACCGACTAAGAGATAAAACTAAAGTCTGAGCACAAATTGATTTAGTCGGTCCAAGAACAAATGTTGACCGACTAATTCACCAACTAGTCGGTCTCCAAATGAGCATAGACCGACTAACGATAAACAGTAAGTTAGGTGAAAATTGGCATGTACAGTAAAGCTCAACTAGTCGGTCCAAGAAGGAAAGTTGACCGACTAGTTCATCAACTAGTCGGTCGATCAATGAACACAGACCGACTAAAGATAAACAGTAAGTTAGGCTCAAATGTGCATGTACAGGGAAAGCTCAACTAGTCGGTCACAGAAGCATCACTGACCGACTAGTTCACAAACTAGTCGGTCGGTGAGTCAACTTAGACCGACTAACAGTAAACAGTAAAGAGCTTAGAATTGACTGACAAAAACTAGTCGATCCAAGAAGCTTTGCCGACCGACTAGATCACCATCTAGTCGGTCAGTTCTTCTTCTTGAACCAACTAACATGCACAAGAAGTCGCGAATCGAAGCGCGAAGCTTCGGGAAAGTTTGTATGGACTTCTACTAAGATCCTAGAGCTAAGATATGAGCGTTATGAAGATTTAAACCGTAAGACCTACTCAAGGCTTAACATTCTACGAAAGAAGCTTAAAGACTATAAATAAAACTTGACGATACCGTCTTCAATAGCCTCAATCGAATCTTCATGACTTCTAAAATGGTCCATAAGCTTCAACGAAGCTTTAGGCATACGATCACGTGCTTTGAGAAGTCTCGAGATGTCGCTTTGGATGTTCATATGAATTTGGCGACGATCTCCATAACTGAGCTCACAAGTTGTTAGTTCACGATATATTTATATTTGTTCATCATCCAAAACCAAATCCGGGGAGTCCAATATCCAACATTCTTAACCGACTATTTTGACAACTAGTCGGTCGGTGAACCTTCTTGGACCGACTAATTGGTCAACAGTGCTTAGGCTGAATTGATCAAGGAGATCTAGTCGGTTCAAGAAGGATTCTTAACAGACTAGATGACAATCTAGTCGGTTGGTTCTTCTTCTTAAACCAATTAAGATGCACTAGAAGCCGCGAAATGAAGCGTGAAGCTTCGGGAAAGTTTCTGTGGGCTTCTATGATAATCCTAGCTCTAAGATATGAGCGTTATGAAGATTATAATGTAAGACCTACTCAAGGCTTAACATTCTACGAAAAGAAGCTAGAAGACTATAAAATAAACTAGACGAACCGTCTTCAAAGCTTCAATCCGAATCTCTTGACTTCAATAATGCTCCTAGAGCTTCAACGAAGCTTCAGGCACACGATCACGCGTTTTGAGAAGTCTTGAGACGTCGCTTTTGATGTACATAGAATTTTGGCGACGATCTCCATAACTGCACTCACAAAGAGTTAGTTCACGATATTTATGTTTATTCATCATCAAAACCAAATCCGGGGAATCAATACTCAACAATTGTTGTGCACACTGACCACTTTGCACACACCCAAACAATATTTTTATTTTAAAAAAATTATTTTACACACAAGATCATATCCCAACATTACCTCTCTTATTTTCATCATCTTCCCCGCATCGTCATCTTCTTCTCATCCACCGCCATCGGCCGCAGCTGCAGCCACAACCCGCCCCTCATGTCCGCTGCTGCACCCCCCTTGTAAGCCCACCACCACACCCACAATATCCCCTCCCCGCGGACGTAGAAGAAGAGGGAGCGAGTGGAGGGGGATGAAGAAGGGGAGGTGGCGGGGTGCGGGAGGGAGAGTGGGGTGGGTCGGTGCTAACGGTGGAGAAGAAGAGAAAGATGAGTGAGGTGGACGAGAGGTGGAGGGTAAAGGAGAAAAAAGCATCAATACCAACCATGCAAATTTTTTTAATGGCAAACTTGTAAATAAATGACCCGAGTAGTCAGCAATTAGGTATGCGCGCACGGTAACTCCGCATTGTGAGTGAATAGTGACCCATTAAAATCAGTATCATATCCAACGTTCTTATTGAATGCTATAAAAACACCCGAATTCCAAGGCTCCCTTTCAAAAAACCCAACGGCCTTCTCTATTTTTAGATTCTTACCTTCGTCCTCTTCGCATTCTTTTTTTCCCCTAATTTATTTTTCCAGCATTTTTCAAGTTTTTACATCTCTTCCCCAAAAGAACCGAGCGAACCTTCAATCCAACGCAAAGGATCAAGGATTCCTCCTTTAAAATTCAGATCACCATTGCGCCCAAAAACCAACAAAAATCAAGAACCAAAAATAGGCAAAAATCAAGAAGAAAGTGGCGTCGACCGAAGGACGAAGGATCAAGGTGGAGGACAAGAGGACGAAATCGAAGGGGCGGCGGCTGTCCAAATCCAGCGGCTGCTGCTCGATCCGCGGGATGGATGCTGATTGGGAGTCCCTCTCCCGATCATCGTCATCGTCATCCGGCGGCGACGATCACGACGACGGAATCAGTGGCGGCGGAATCGTCCATTGTCGACGCAGCAGCTTCTCCTACCGCCGCCTCCCACACCACCAGCTCTGCCTCTCCATCCTCAAATTGGACGGCACCTATTTCGGTAAATCCGTCTTGCTTAAAATATTCGTTTCTTGATGTTGAAAAAGGGGGTAACTTTTTTTCCGGCGGGATTGATTCATTTCAGATGTTAAGATTCCGACAACGGGGACGGTGTCGGATCTCAAGACGGCGGTGGAGGATGTGTTTCGGGATCTTCCGGAGGGAGACGGAGGGCCGATTTCTTGGTGAGATTTTTATCTTTTTCTTTCAATTCTTTTAACCTTTTTTGTGGATTTTTTTTTAAAAAATATTTGGTTTGTTGATTTTTGTAATAGGGCTCATGTTTGGGGGCATTTCTGTTTGTGCTATGAAGATCACAAATTGGTTGATGAGAAAGCTTTACTAAAGGATTACGCGATTAAAGATGGGGACCAGGTTAGCAGTCGCTTGATATTGATGTGTTAAAATTTCAATTTCTTTATTTTGATATCCATTCTATGATTTAGTGAATGCTGCTTTAAATCGTTGAGGATTATGTGGGATATCAAGTTGTAGGCGAGTTACAAATGCATGATTGATTAATTGTTAGATGATTGTTGAAAAAAATGCTTCAAACTTGAATTCTGGGGGCTGGCACAGCCGTGTAAAAGATGGCATGACCGTGCGAGACCAAATAGGAGTGCCAGTTGTTTTCGCAAACTGCACGGCCGTACGAGACCCTGCACGGCCGTGCGGGGCCCAACAATGAGATCAGCCTTTTTTCGCATAGTGTGCACAGACGTGCTAGACCTTGCACGGCCATGCACAGCCAACACATACAACACAACTCTTTTTGCATAGTGTACACGACAGTGCCAGACCTTGCATGACCATGCACAACCAACACAAACAACACATCTCTTTTTGCAAAGTGTTCACAGCAGTGCCTGGCCTTGCACGGCCGTGCCCAGCATACAAATGCAGCCTGTCTTCTTTCGCAAAGTGTGCACGATGTGCAAAAACCCTAAAACATTCAGATTTCATACTCTAATCTGGACCGTTGATCTATTTTGAGATTAAATCGGTTGGACACGATTTAAAACGTCATCTTCTACCTTAGGAAGGACTCCTATGATATAAATACCAATTCCTTGAGATTTCTAGAGAAAAGCTGATCTTTTGACGGCTACGGATGAAGAAACAGCTTTTGGTACGACAACGAGCTTTGGAAGAGGATGTATTCCTTGTTCTAGAGTTTTTGATAAGGTATATCTAATTGTTGTATGCATGAGACATTGTAATTGCTAGGTGCTAAAATTATTTTGTCAAGAGGGCTTACATTGGAGGATATCTTAAGTATCATCTCTGATCTAATGGACGATGGGACATAGGCCATATGTTGGGCTGAACCAGTATAAATCCTTTCCTCTCTGTTTGATTGCTTGGCTTTGAGTCTGTGGTATCTCTTGTGCTTTTATGATTCTTCCAAGATCCTAACTCTACATTGAATTAGTTGGCGACACTTTATCATATTATTCCACTATGCATACATTGGCGTTGATTGATATTGTGTCAGATTCCTAACAAATGGTATGCAAGTGCTTAGTAAGAAGAAAGTAAGAAGTCAAGATGTCGTCTTCTACTATTTCATTCAAGATGGATAAGTTCACTAGGAGAAACGAATTCAGTCTTTGGTGATTAAAGATGAAGGCTTTTCTTATAAGAGACGTGTGCTACAAAATTGTTTTTGAGAAAGATAATTTTGACAAGGATGTCACGGAGGTTAGAAGTTAGAGATGAAGCAAAAGGCGTTAAGTGCATTGCAGTTGTCATTATCAAACGAAGTGCTCAGGAAGGTATCTGAGGAGGATACTGCGGAGAAGCTTTGGAAGAAGCTGGAGACACTCTACGCAAAGAAGAATCTGACGAGCAGGTTATATCTGATGCAACATTTATAAGTGCTAATGATGAGAGATGTCACCCATGTTAAAGATCACATCGATGCTTTTACGAAAATTGTGTCTAACTTGCAGAATATGAGGTGAACATTGAGGACGAGCAATTGGCGATGATATTGTTATGTTGTTCTCTGAGGGATGATTCCAACCTATTGATTAGGTCCATGATATATGTACATGAAACACTATCTCTGGAGGAGGTTGAGTCTGTGGTACACTATGAGGTTTTTCGTGTTCAAGTGACTGATCGAGAGAGTAATGATCAACGGGATGCTTGAAGGTGTCCAAGGGTTCTCTAATCATGATGAGGGGAAGGAGAGTTTAGAACTTATATGCATTGCAGGGACACACCATAGAGGGTGAGGCTAGCATCTCTCAGGGCTCAGATGGTGAAGGATCGGCAAAGCTATGGCATCTTCTTCTTGGACATCCAAGTGATAAGTCATTGGATGTGCTTCGTAAAAGCAAACTGATAGAGGCCAGAGAGAGATTGGAGTTCTGCGAGAAGTGTGTTGGAGGTAAGTTGACAAAGAAACACTTTAGAACCGCAGAGCATAGCAACAAAGGGCCACTTGACTATGTACATTCAGATGTATGTGGGCCAACTTCTGTTCCTACCATTGAGGAAGCGAAGTTCTTCGTGTCCTTCATAGATGACTACTCGAGGAAGGTGTGGATTTATTTGATGAAATCTAGATATTAAGTCTTCTAGAAGTTTAATGCTTGGAGAGTCTTTATTGAAAAGCAGACTGGGAAAGCTGTCAAGGTGTTGAGATCAGATAACGATGGAGAGTATACATCGAGTGTGTTCAAAGAATTCTACAGATCACAGAGTATTTGAGGCACTATACTACGTCGGGGATCCACAATCAGATGATGTTGAAGAAAGACTAAACTGTACATTGATGGAGAAGTGTCGATGCTTGAGACCGACTGCTGGGCTTCCTAAGGAACATTAGGGTGAAGCTGTGACTACAGTCGTGCATGTTGTGAACAGACTACCATCATCAGCGGTCAGCTTCAAAATTCCTGAGGAGGTATGGACATGGAAGACTGAGTATTATTCGTACTTGAGGGCATTTGGATGTCATGCCTATGCTTTGCAGAAGGATGACAAGCTTGATCGAGGGCCAGGAACGTGATGGGCCTCGTACTGGGCCCCTGCCGGTTTACACCCGCAGGAGACTTCCGCGCGCGCATGCCTCACAGGCGGGCCCCCCTTTGCCGACCTAAACATTGGCCGCAACCCCCCTCCTTGACCTAATTCTTATTATTTAAGGAGGGGGTAGTCGTCACCTAGGGATATGCTAATTTGATAATTGTTATTTGGTGATTCTTTAGGTAGACGAGTGCGGACGTCCTCTAGGCGTCTTGGGAGGAGGGCACACCTCTTTTGTGCTCAATTATCTTTCTATTTTGTTATTGTTTTCTAATAAAAATTCCATCTTTGTTAGATCCTAACAATTTGGTATCGGAGCATGTGACGATCCATGGCGGCTTAAACAAGATCACAAGACAAACTTGAGGTGTTGGAGGCGAAATTCACGGGCGAGATCGAGGCAATTAAAAAGTCACCGGCGGGAAACGACGAATCCATGGCGAACATCCATCTCCCAATTGGCGTCAAATCAAGCAAAACACGACGATTAATTTGCACAATTGATGGGAGCCCTAAATCAATTGGCGACGAACTCCAAAGGCGATGGGAGCCCTAATCCGACACAAAAGGCGGCACCTTTGAAGAAGGAGAAGGAGAAAGAGGAGAATTTCCCCCAAAATCAACCCTATTACGTGGAGGAGTTGGACGAGGAAGACGATGAGGAGCCATGGAAGGTGGACTACCGCGAGGAAGTACGGCGGAAGGCGATGGAGAGCCAAAGGAGGGGGCGGCGGCCCTAGCCGCCCCAACGGAGATCGCACGGCCAAGAGGAAGGCCGGCCGAACCCCCCACAACATCACGGGGCTCGACCGGCACGGGATCAAGGCGGGGGGGCCTTCCCCCGCCTCCGCTGGACCCTGGCAGGGGCGGCCAAGCCCTGCCGGGGCTCGGCAGGGCCCGGCGACCCTGTCGGGCCTCCGGGAGGGCCCGCCGGCCCTGCCAGAGGCCCGACAGGGGCTGCCGCCCCTCCGGGGGCCCCGGAGGGGCCCGATCACCAGTCGCGATGGGCCAGAGGCCCCCTGGCAGCTGCCAGGGGGTGGCGGAGCTTCCAGCTGGGGCCGCCAGGTGCGGGAACCCCCCTGGCAACCTCCCGAAGGGCAGGGGACGCGCGGACAGCCCCCGGATGATTTTTTTGAGCCACCCGGACATCGAACGAGGAGGGTTACGTGCAGTTTTTGGGAGACTATTTTGACCCTCCGGAGTGTCGACCAACAGCAGAGGACCCTTTCTACGGTGACGGACGCGGGAGAGATTATTATTCTGACGGTAGGGGTGGCTACGAGGCAGAGTTCGGCGACGACGCAGGTTGGGACGATTTTGAGGGGCGGCGTGAAGATCGCCGTGGAGACTACGTGGGTCGCAGAGGAGGGCCACATAGGTGCTATGAGACACTGGACGAGAGGCGTCAGCATTACCGTCCGCAGCACAGAGAGGAGGGGAGGCCTGAGCAGGGACGTTTTGGAGGAGATTGCCGCGTCTGGAAGCTGAAGATGCAGCTATTTTCCGGGGAGGACCCACACGCCTGGTTGTTTACCACAGAGAGATACTTCACGGCACATCACATGACCGAGGCCCATAAGCTGGAGGCGGCGGCGATCTGCATGGAGGGGCGTGCCTTGGGATGGTTCCAGTGGAAGGAGACGCGACAGCAGATTAGGAGCTGGGAGGAGCTGAAGGACATGGTACCGGAGAAGTTTAGAGACCCCCGTTTAGGGAACTTACACGAGCAGTTGTACGCCCTCAGGCAGGAGGGGCCGGTACAGGATTACATCGAGAGGTTTGAGACACTGGCAGGGCGAGTACATGGCGTGTCAGACGAGTCACTGGAGGGCACCTTTCTGAAGGGGTTGCACCCCACCTTGCGAGCAGCGGTGAGACCCTACAAGCCCAGGGGGCTTTCAGAGGTCATAGAGATGGTCCAGATGGTGGAGGATGCGCAGATCGAGGATAGGCGGGTCCGGAGCAGCTACAGTAGTCAGACATCGAGAGGCGGCCCATCTGGGGCTGGAGGAGCAGGTACCCCTGCGGGGGTGGGCCAGATGAGCCGGGAGAAGACTGGGGAGAAGAGTAGCACGCCAGTGACTGGGGGCAGTTCAGACGCATGACGGACGCGAAGATGAGGGAAAAGCGGCAGAAGGGCTTGTGTTTCCGGTGCGATGAGCGGTTTTCGCCGGGCCACCGGTGCGCGGTGCGCAAGCTCCAGGTGATTATGTTGGAGGACGACGACGGTGAGTCTGATGTCGAGGAGGAGGCCGCTGAGGCAGAGGAGGAGCTGGAGGGCCAGCAGTTGGACGTGGCGGAGGTGTCCCTCAACTCCGTGGTAGGATTCACACCGAACCATACCATGAAGCTGAGGGGAAAGGTCGGCGAGCAGGAGGTGACTGTGCTTATTGATAGTGGGGCCACCCACAATTTCATTTCCAGGAGGGTAGTGACACAGATGGAGCTTCAGCTGACAGATTGCGGCAGCTTTAGCGTGATGATGGGGACATGGAAGAGAGAGAGCAGCCGGGGAGTTTGCAGAGGATTGGTGCTGACCATATATGAGATACAGATTATTGCAGATTTTTACATCTAGACCTGGGGAGCACCGACGTCATCCTCGGCATGACCTGGCTACAGACTTTGGGGGAGATGACCATAAACTGGAAACTACTGCGTTTCAGGAGGCGGGGCGAGCAGTGACACTCCAGGAGGACCCCAGCCTCTGCAGGGTCTTAGTCTCTCTGATGACCATGGTTAGGACTATCCAGGCGGAGGGCGGCGGATACTTAGTAGAGCTGTACTCTTTGACAGGTGAGGGTGGCGCAGAGGCCAGTACAGAGCAGCCCATTCCAGGAGATGTTCAGCAGCTGATGGACCAGTTTGAGGAGATCTTCTAGGAGCCTCGGGGTCTTCCACCGCCACGGGACCACGAGCACGCCATTGTTCTACGAGAGGGTGTTTCCTCCATTAGCGTGCGGCCCTACCGATACCCTCAGCATCAGAAGGACGAGATCGAGAGGATGGTTTCAGAGATGGTGCAGGCAGGGGTGATCCAGCCGAGTGTGAGCCCGTTCTCTAGCCCTGTATTATTGGTGAAGAAGAAGGATGGTAGTTGGCGATTCTACGTGGACTACAGGACGCTGAATAAAGAGATGGTCCCTGATAAGTTCCCTATCCATGTGATTGACGAGCTCTTGGACGAGCTACACGAAGCAGCCTGGTTCAGCAAGCTAGATCTTAAGTCAGGCTGTCCCTGATAAGTTCCCTATCCCTGTGATTGACGAGCTCTTGGACGAGCTACACGAAGCAGCCTGGTTCAGCAAGCTAGATCTTAAGTCAGGCTATCACCAGATACGGATGCGACGGGAGGATGTGCCCAAGACGACGTTCAGGACGCATGAGGGCCACTATGAGTTCCTGGTCATGCCCTTTGGGTTGACCAACGCACCGGCCACCTTTCAGGCTCTCATGAATAAGGTATTCCGTCCCTTTCTCAGGCGATTTGTACTGGTCTTTTTCGACGATATCTTGGTGTACAGTCGTTCTCTGGAGGAGCATTTAGACCACCTGCAGGTGGTTTTTCAGGAGCTGCAGTACCACCAGCTTTATTTGAACAGGAAGAAGTGTCTCTTCGGGCAGCCGCATGTGGAGTATTTGGGGCACGTGGTGTCAGCAGGAGGGGTAGCCGCTGATAGAGCTAAGATAGCAGCCGTGTTGGACTGGCCGCGCCCTACTACTCTCAGAGGACTACGGGGCTTCTTGCGGCTTACAGGTTACTACCGCCGATTCGTAGAGGGATATGGGACGATTGCCTGGCCATTGACGGGGTTATTAAAGAAGGATCAGTTCCACTGGGGGAAGATGCGACGACAGCTTTTGAGGCCCTAAAAGGACAATGACCACTGTGCCAGTATTGGCGTTGCCCGACTTCACCAGACCCTTCGTAGTAGAGGCAGACGCATCCGGACATGGGTTGGGAGCAGTACTAATGCAGGAGCAGCGACCTATAGCTTATTACAGCCAGGTGTTGACTGCGAGGGCCCGATTGCGATTGGTATATGAGAGGGAGCTGATGGCGATAGTGTTGTCCATACAGAAGTGGAGACCATATTTGTTGGGACGGAGCTTCATAGTTCGCACAGATCAGCGAAGCCTGAAGTAGCTGCTAGAGCAGCGGATGGTAGCAGAGGAGCATCAGAAGTGGCTGCGGAAGTTGATGGGGGTACAGGTTCGAGATAGAGTACCGCCCAGGATTGGAGAACAAGGCGGCTGATGCGTTATCCCGGCGGGAGGAGGAGGCAGAGTTAGCGGCAATTACTGTGTCCATTCTTGAGGATTGGGGCCCACTGCAGCAGGAGGTAGAGGCGGCCCTGGAGTTGGCGGCTATACGAGAGGCCCTTCTACAAGGGTCGACCGAGTATCCGGGGTATTCTCTGCAGGATGGGCGGCTACTGTACTGGGGAAGGCTTGTAATACCGAGGACTTCTACATTTTTACCGGCCATATTCAGGGAGTTCCACGGTAGTGCTATTGGAGGTCATTCTGAAGTCCTCAAGACCTACCAGCGGCTTTCGAGGGAGGTTTACTGGAAGGGACAGAAGAAGGATGTGGCTAGGATGGTGGCAGAGTGTGACGTGTGCCAGCGTCACAAGTACCAGGCTATGTCTCCAGGGGACTACTACAGCCGCTATCCTTACCAGACAGAGTTTGGGAGGACCTCTCTATGGACTTCATCGATGGATTGCTAAAATCGGGTGGATTCAGCGTCATTTTTGTTGTGGTTGAACGCCTCAGCAAATATGCACATTTTATCCCGCTCAAGCATCCTTACAGCACCGTTTCAGTGGCGGAGATTTTTGTGAGAGAGGTTATTCGTTTGCATGGGCCGCCGAAGTCCATAGTCTCGGATAGAGACAAGGTGTTCCAGAGCAAGTTTTGGCAGGAGCTATTCAGATTGCAGGGGTCGGCCTTGAAGATGAGCACAGCTTATCATCCTCAGACTGACGGTCAGACTGAGGTGGTAAATAGGAGTGTGGAAACTTACATGCGATGCTTTATCTCAGAGAATCCTAAGGAGTGGGCTCGTTGGCTACCGTGGGCGGAATACTGGTACAACACTTCATAGCACACGGCGGCACAGACTACACCATTCAGGATTTTATATGGCAGTCTCTCCGCACTTACTTCATTATGGCCATGAGACGACCCCGGTTTCTGATGTGGAGCAGTACCTAGCAGAGCGGGACCGGATTCTAGAGGAGCTGAAGCTCCACTTGGCGAGGGCTCAGTAGGTGATGAAGGCACGGGCAGACCTACACCGTCGAGATGTACACTTTGAGGTTGGTGACATGGTATATTTGAAGCTGAGACCATACAGGCAGCGGACAGTAGCTCATAGGAGGAATGAAAAGCTGGCATCACAGTATTTTGGGCCTTTTGAGGTCGAGGCGAGGATAGGACCGGTGGCCTACAGACGCCTACCCCCAAGATCTACCATTCACCCAGTTTTTCATGTCTCACAGTTGCGCCAGGCCATTGGCGACCACTCTTCTTCCCCTACATTTCCAGAGACCCTTACTGCTGATATGGAGGTGAGGATGGAGCACGAGTTGCTGAAAGGTGTTCGGTAGAGTGACACAGGCGGGAGGCAGGTACTACTGCAGTGGCGGGGTTTACCAGAGCACGAGAGCACGTGGGAGGACATGTATGATATGGTGGCGCGCTTTCCAGACTTTCACCTTGATGACAAGGTGGCTCTTTGGGGTGGGAGTATTGATGGGGGCCTCGTACTGGGCCCCTGCGGGTTTACACCCGCAGGAGACTTCCGCGCGCGCATGCCTCGCAGGCGGCCCCCCTTTGCCGACCTAAACATTAGCCGCAACCCCCCTCCTTGACCTAATTCTTATTATTTAAGGAGGGGGTAGCCGTCACCTAGGGATATGCTAATTTGATAATTGTTATTTGGTGATTCTTTAGGTAAACGAGTGCGGACGTCCTCTAGGCGTCTTGGGAGGAGGGCACACCTCTTTTGTGCTCAATTATCGTTCTATTTTGCTATTGTTTTCTAATAAAAATTCCATCTTTGTTAGATCCTAACAGAACGCCATCTTAATTGGATACCCAAAAGGAGTTAAGGGATATATGTTGCTAGAATCTGTGTCAAAGAAGACGTTCACAGTAGACATGCCACATTTGATAAGTTGTCGATGGTCAGGCCGACGATGACTTATTCAAATGATGGACATAGTTCTGAAGAGCTCGACGCTGAGGTTGAGAAACCTACCCTGGAGATAGAGACGTGAGATGCTGAGACAGGCTAGGACCAGACTGCTGAAAGAGAGCAGACACAGATAGATTAGATTCAGACTTATGGTGAGGTTCCGGTCCAGGGTTAGCTGGAGGTGCGGATGTCATCGACAACTAGAAGAGCTTCGGAGAGACTGTGAGAGTGGAGCTATTCTGCTTCTACATTTGCATTTGATGACATGCAAGCATACTCCCTGAACATAGAGCACGAAGATCCTTTGACATTTGATGAAGCACAGACTTCGAGCGCGGTTGCAGAGTGGCAGCTGGAGATGTAGGAGGAGATGAAATCCCTCTACAAGAACGACACTTGGAAATTGATAGAATTGCCTAAGGATAGAATATTCATTGGATGCAAGTGGGTATACAAGGTCAAAGAAGGAGAGGGCGGCGATGTGAGGTATATAGCTCGGCTGGTGGTCAATGGATTTGCGCAGATGAAGGGAGAAGATTACAATGAGATCTTCTCGCCTATGGTGAGACACACGTCTATCCATGTGTTGTTGGCCTTGGTAGCAGCTCAGGACTTAGAGCAGGAGCAACTGGATGTTAAGACGACGTGCTTACATAGAGAGCTTGATGAAGAGATCTACATGCGTCAGCCTTAAGGTTTCATGATTGAGGGATAAGAGCAACAGTTATGCAGGTTGAAGAAATCCTTATACGGTTTCAAACAAAGTCTAAGGCAGTGACATAAGCGCTTTGACTCCTTTATGATGAGTATTGGTTTCGAACGGAGTATAAAGGACCAGTGTGTTGATGTTCGCACACATGATGATGGGTCAAGGACATACTTGCTCTTGTATGTAGATGATGTGTTGATTGCGTCACGGGAAAATAAGAAAATCAATAAGTTGAAGTGGAAGCCTGTAGAAGAGTTTGACATGAAGGATCTGGGGCCTGCAAAGAAGATCCTTGGTATGGATATCAGCAGAGACACAAAGAAGGGGGGGTTGAGGTTGAGCCAGGTAGACTATATCAAGAAAGTCCTAGCACGCTATGGAATAGAGAATGTGAAGTCTGTCACTACACCGTTACGAGCTCACTTCCAGCTTTCTGCGAGACTGTTACCTAGCACCGATGAGGATGCACTCTACATATTTACAGTCCCCTATGCTACTGTCGTTGGAAGTCTGATGTATGTCATGGTTTGTACACACCCAGACTTAGCTCATACAGTTGGAGTCGTTAACATGTACATGGTAAATCCATGGAAGAAACACTGACAGGTTGTGAAATGAATATTGTGATATCTGAATGGAACAACCAGCATTGGTTTGTGTTACGGTAAGGGAGATGGATTGGTGATATCTGATTCTGCAATTCAGATTATGCAAGTCACAGAGATGGCGATTTACGACTGGATATGTATTCACCTTGGACATTGTTGCGGGATCCCGGAGATTGGTCCTTCAATCCATTGTATCATTATCAACCATATAGGTGAAACTGGTAGCTGCAGTAGAGGCGATCAAGGAAGGCAAATACATTTGAAGTCTGCTGCAAGACTTGGGTATTTCGTAAGAAGTGACGAAGGTTTATTGCGACAGTCAAAACACAATTCACTTGGCGGAGCATCAGGCATACAGTTCGAGGACCAAGCATATTGAAGTACATGACTTCTTCCTACATGAGGAGGAGAAGGTAATAGCACTGGCGAAGGTCTCGACAGATCATAACGCTACAACTATGCTCACGAAGGTGGTTCCTGCAGTCAAACTCAGACATTGCTTAATCTTGATCTATACAAGGTGAGTGGGTGATGATTTCTCATTGTCATGAGAGTTTCATAAATTATAGATTTGGGTAGAGATATTTGGTATTTGGGTAGAGTTGCTATGGAAAGCCAAACATGCCATGGTTATTGGAGGAAGTTTGAAGTAGGTATAGTTTGTTAAAAAAATGCTTCAAACTTAAATTCTGGGGGCTGGCACGGTCGTGAGACCAAATAGGAGTGAGTGCCAGTTGTTTTCGCAAACTTCACACGACCGTACAAGACCCTGCACAGCCATATGGGACCCAACAATGAGGCCAGTGTCTTTTCACAAAGTGTGCACGGTCGTGCCAGACCTTGCACGGCCGTGCCCAGCCTACAGATGCGGCCTGGCTTTTTTTAGCAAAGTGTGCACGGCCATGCCAAATATGGCACAGCTATGTCGATGTGTAGAAACCTGATAACGTCCAGATTTCGAACTTTAATCTGTACCTTTAATCTGTTTTGAGGTTAAATCAATTGAACATGATTTTAAACGTCCTCTTATACCTAAAGGATACATCCCTTGACGGAAGGAAGAGAAACGAAGAGAAATTTCTTGAGATTTTTAGAGAAAAGATGATCTTTTGGCAGCTACGGCAGGCGAAAGAGCTTTTGGTGCGACTACGAGCTTTGGGAGAGTAGGTATTTTTTGTTATAGAGTTTATTGTAAGATATATCCAATTGTTATGTGCATGAGACGTTGTAATTGCTAGAGTGCTAGAATTATTTTGTCAAGAGGGTTTACATATTGTTTGGATGAGATCTTGAGTAGTTGGTGTATTCTCTGATTTATCATCTTTGATTTAGTGAAAACCATGACAACAGAAGACTTGAGTATAAATCCTTGTCTCTCTGTGTGATTGCTTGGTTTTGATTCTGTGGTATCTCTTGTGCTTTTTATGATTCTGTCTAGATCTTAACTCTGCATTGAATTAGTTGGCGACGCTTTATCATATTTATTATGCCATGCACATTTGTGTTGATTGATATTGTGTCAGATTAGGGATACAACCATATATATGTTCTTATGTTCTTATGGGCCAATTTGAGTCAAAACAATAATCATAGGATAGCTGCGTGTGCTTTTATGTATTATTCGACGTTTGGAATTCTTATAGGAATGGTCGACTGCATTCATTTTGCTCAATCACAATTGCCTATTGATATATATGGACAAATGGAGTTCACCTTGTATGAAACTAACACTCGGGTGCAACTATGTATAAATTTAACCACAGCCGCATGACTGCATCATAAAAGTGGACTCACAATGGCCTTTATAGAAAGAGAAGGATTCCATGTTAATGAGTTTTAATAATTATCAGACATTTTTTTCATATTAGGGATACTTTTCTTGTGTTTGGTCTTCTCTTGCTGTAGATGTTTGCCTTGCATATTTCTTTCAATGTGCTCTGAGATCATATGTAGTTTCCAAATTATGTTGAAGGCATTAAAAGTGAAGTAAATCTAGTTGTGATGTTGGAAAATCTGGGATTAGCTAAAAGTCATGTTAGAAAATAATGTAAGGGTTCCAAGTTGATCAAAAAGAAGTTGTAGGTTATGTAAACAAAGAGATCTTGGTGATAAGGATAGAAATCCTTAAGGGTGTGTTTGGTTTGAAGGAAAAGGAAAGAAAAAGAAAGAAAGAAGGAAATTTTTCATTGTTTGAAAGAAAAAACAAAGTAAGAGGAAATTGAAATTCATGTTAAAACTTTTCTTTGAGTTTTTCCTCTTATTGGCCTAAGGAAAATGATGGAAAATAGAGCTAAACTGATTTCTCTCACATTCATGTATTTGTATTTTTTTAGTAAACATAATTATTTTTTATTTTTAAATAGTTCACAAATTATTCATAATTTTATATCAAAAAATCATGAAGAATACATGAATTTTTCAAACAATCATGAACCTTACCAATTTTCTATTTGCGAATTGTTTGAAAAATTTGCGAATTATTTACGAATTTTTCAAATACTCGCAAATAATTTACGAATTTTCAAAAAACACCTTTAATAAATATTCACTTGTGAATTGTTCGAAAAAGTAGTGAGTAATTCACGATTTTTAAAAATTTGCAAATAATTCACGAACTTTTAAAAATTCGGGAATAATTTGCAAACTTCTAAAAATTCGTGAATTATTCGAGAACTTGTCAATAGCTTGCGAATACTTCGATAATTTTCTAAAAAAATTCCGACTCTTTAACGTATTTTCATTCATTCATTGATTGTTCAAACAAAATTAGCGAATAACTCACGAATTTTAAAAAAAATTCACGAATTGTAAAAAAAATTCACGAATTGTAAAAAAATTCACGAATTGTAAAAAAATTCACGAATTATTCTTGTGTTCCTTGAAAAATCCACACATTTATGCACGAATATTTCAAATAGCGTGCGAATTATTTCAAACTTTTTAACATACTTTGGAAATTATAATTCGTATACTATTAAGAACATATTATCTAAAATTATTTGTGTATTATTTGTAAATTATTCGTGTACTATTTAATAACATATTATCTACAATCTTACTATTTATAGTGTTAGCGAATTATTCGTTACAATTCGCAAATTATTTGCTAACTTAACGATTTTTTCAAAATAACTAACAAGTTTTTAATTTAAAAATAAAATTTTAATTTGTTATGATGAAAGAAATATTTGAATTCACATCATACACGGTTAAATTATTTTTTTGTTCATTTTCAATGAACAACCTAATAAAAGTAATTTCAATATTTTCCTTTTAGCTTTCTTTCCAATTTTCTTTGCTAACCAAACATGAGTAAGAATTTGATTTCTTTTTCGTTTTCTTTCTATTTCTATTTCCTTTTCATTTCACGTTTCTCTCTCAATTTCTCTAAAACCAAACAAAGCCCAAGTGAAGAGAGAAAAGATGAATGGGAAAGTCGTTCTAGTTTCCTTCTCCTTTTCTCTAGTTTTATTTAACACAGCTGACTAGTAGAAAGAAAGCTATCACCAAAATGATCATATTAACAAAATTCACCCAGCACATGTGATGCACATGCCCCCCACCGAATTTGCCAAAGATATGAACTTATGCATTCACATTCATATCATTTTCCTCGTACTTTCTCTTTTAGAGTCTTAAACATGGTTAGTATGTCAGATACAATAATGTGAAGATGGCTCACTGATACACGTTACATAACATTTTAAACATGCTTCGGAGATGTGAATATGCTGTTTTAGAATATGGATGTCTCACGGGTGGCCCGATTGGGGGTGTTGCTTGATTTACGGGTCTGTGCCAAAAATTTGACTCCATGCCATGGTGTTTACAATCACACTCATGGTTGCCAGGCAGATAATGTATGAATGTGACGCAATGAAATTGGTTCCAGACACCGAATATTGGAAACTAATAATAGTATACCTTTTACAGCATTTATCGGGATACTATTAGGACATTTCTCACTAACATATGCTTTAAGTGAAACTTGTCGGAAATGCTTGAAATTGATATTTTAATTATTATTACCGTAACATTTTTAAAAAGACTTTTTGATAAAATAACATGTTTTCTTTATGAAAATACTTGAAATATTATGGAAGAAAGCTTTTAAAAACATATATTGTTGATTCTCAAAAGGGAAAAGCATTTAAATTGGTTCTAGATGTAGCAGTGTAGTTAAGGCGCACCAAGGCGCGCGCCTGAGGCGCACCAAGGCGCAAGGCGCACCTATTGCGCCTCGCCTAAGGCCAGGCTACATGCCAGTTTGCAGGCGAGCCAAGGCGAGTCAAGGCGCACGCCTTGGACCCAAGGCGAGGCGACCCAAGGCGCACGCCTTTTCATTTTTTTGTCTTTTTTCCATATTCTAATTGTTTGGGCCCACAAACCAAAAGCCCATAAATTCTGGGCCCATTTCTCCTCTAATTTGTTGCATAAGCCCACACCCTTCAACATTCCAACCCTAGACCACCAACCAGCTGCCCAAAATTCCCAAAGCCGCCCAAAATTCCGCCCAAAATAAATCCCAATCGAAGAGCCACGACAGCCGCCCAACATTCCCAATCGAAGATCCGGATCCCGAACAGAAGCCGCCTTAGCTCTCTATCTCTTTGTCTCTCTCTCTCCGTCTCTCGCGCGCGGGTGCAGGTGAGTTCTTTTTTTCGTTCAGTTCTTTTTTTGCGTTCAATTCGTCGTTTTGTTTTTTATTCATTCTGTTTTTTTTTCGTTCTGTCTTTTTCGTTTTTTTTCGGTCTTTTTTTTCGGTCTGTTGAATTTTGATGAACGTATGCTGCTTGTCTAAGGATCTTGCTGGAAATAACCCGGATTTATGAAATCATGCTCGTATTATGATATATGATATGTGATGTTATATTTTGATGTTTTAATCATGATTAATTCTAGCTCATATGCAAATTTATTTCTGAAATATTATACCTCTTCAGGGTTATATATCCAATTTTTATACATTGTGCGCCTTTTCAAAAAAGCCCGCGCCTTAAGTGCGCATCTGTGCGCCTTGCCTTGCGCCTTGCGCCTTGACTACACTGAGATGTAGTGAGAATTCAAAAAAGAAATGGTTGTAGAAGAGATAAAGAATAACTAAATATAGATGCCTGCACACACGAGAATAAGTCATGCTTACATATTTGTAATACCTTTCAAGGGCATCATATCTTGTACCAATATCTCGTGGCGTTTCCTGCTTTTGTGTCCCGTCTTGGCACCTATGTACCAAGAGCGGGCCATAACAGGGTTGCAAACATTCTGAGATACACAAATTGTATGTACGTTAGTGTCTCATATAAATGAGATGCAGTAGGACACACTTTTCTTGTTGGGTACCGACAATCACACATGAACAGTAGACTAGAAATCGAGAGACTACCAGACCACTAATCGGCGAAGGATGTGGAGGTGGGGGAATCGGTCGGAGGCGGTGAGGGAGCAGCTGAGGGGAGAAAGTTAAAAAGGGAGAAATTTTTGACATGCAAACTTGTAAAGTAATGGGATGTGTGTGAAGCAATTTGGCATGTGTGTGTAGTATAGCAACTGTTAATTTTTATTATAGGGCCCACACATCTCCACATTGGTATGATATTGTCCAATTGAGCCCATCGGCCCAATTGGTTTTGCTCTTGTGCTTTTCCCAAAAGGCCTCATTCCAATGAATGTTCCTAGCATATTATAAACCCAAGACCACATCCTCTCACAACCGATGTGGCACTATGTTCACATCATAGCAATCTTCCATTGGAACAAAGGTACACATTGAGCCTATCCTTGAACGATCATCCATCTAGACCGTGGTTACAAGACTCTGTACTCTTTCAATCGGTTAGACACCATCTCATCCAACCGATTGACACTAACTCCAGCTTCTACTGCGATGTGGCGCACGTCTTACGTGAAGCTTGAAGTTGCTTCATCCGGTTAACCAAACAACTTGGAGATCTGCCATCTTTTCCAATAGAGCGCATTGCATATCATTGCATCATTCACTATGTAGCCCGCCATCTTAAGTGAGGAATCCAGATGATCAAACACCATCTGGAGTACATGGTCTGGGTCTGATACCACTTGTTGCAAAAAGATTCCCTTGAAACTAGCAATTCCTACAGCTATGTAGGAAGTAGAATTCACGAAAATTGGATCACTACGACAACATACGATCTCACTCAATCCGGATCTTACGGAAGCAAATAAAGCAAATGAAGCTCACCACTTACACAATTGCAGAAAGTAAATGAGGCGCATATTACCCTGGTTCAATCAATCTTTGACCTACTCCAGCATCCGAGACGATTCACTATCTGATGAGAGAATATAAGCTTTTACACCGACTTATTCACCCTCAAGTGAGTAATAACTTAGATAAACACTAAGTCGTCACTAACAACTCACACAGAAGAAGCAAAAAGAAAACAGAAGGCCCAAGAACCCAAGCAATCCCAAAAGCAACCTAGTTTTCTCTTCTATTGTTCCAATCTATTCTAATTTCTATTCACAGATCACTCAAAGAATGCTCAACAACCTAGCTTCAAGTTTTTCAGAGCTATCATAAAAGCATGTCTTAACATCCTCAAGCGGGGCCTTAAATACCCCCAAGAAATGCAAAGATCATGGCTATTGGATTGAGCAACCGCTCAATCCAACGGCCATAGATCGGCTTCAAAAAACAGAGTAGCCGATGATTTGAAGTGTGGAGATTTCCTTCCAGACGTCTGGTCCTGGGTCAGACGTCTGGGATATGACGTCCACGTCTGCAAGAGAAGGAAAATAGGTCGGCACACGTCAGACGTCTGGAGCCTTTCTCATAGACGTCTGACTCCTTGTTCAGCTATCAGGGAGATGCACTCCAGACGCCTTGAAAAATCTCTGAAAAAGTGGTACTATTCACCATAGAGTTGGGTGTTTTTGGGTGGCCACTGTATAGACGTCTGATGAAGACCGCCCAGATGTCTAGCCGTTGGTCAGACGTCTAATGAGAAAGCACCAGACGTTTGATGGCCCTTGCTTAGGTGACACAACTGATATGCCAGACATTTGGGACTTGACTACCAGACGTTTGTGAAAAGATACCCGCAAAACTAGCAAATCCTACAGCTAGCTAGGAAGTAGAATTTACAAAAATTAGATCAACACACAACAAACAATCTCACCCAATCCGGATCTTGTAGAAGCAAAGAAAGCAAAACGAAGCCCACTACTCACATAACTATAGAAGGTAAATGAGGCACATCAATTTACCCTGGTTAGGTCAATCTTTGACCTACCTCAACATCCGATATGATCCACTATCTGATGAGAGAATACAAGCTTTTACACTAACTTCTTCACCCTCAAGCGAGTAATAACTTGGATAAACACCAAGCCCCGACTATCAACTCTCATAGCATAAGAAAAAGAGAAAACAAGAAGACCCAAGAACCCAAGAAATCCCAAAGCAACATAGCTTTCTCTTCTATGGTTCCAATCTCTTCTAATTTCTCTTCAAAGCTATCTCAATGAATGCTCAACAACCTAGCTTCAAGTTCTTCAAAGCTCTCATAAAAACATGACCTAACATCCTTAAGCAGGGCCTTCAATACACCCAAGAGATGCAAAGATCGTGGCCATTCCCGTTCAATCCAACGACCACAGATTGGCTTCAAAAAACAGAGCAGCCGACGATCAGACGTCTGGAGATTTCCTTCTAGACGTCTGGCCTTGGATCAGACGTCTAGGAAATGACCTCCAGACGTCTGCAAGAGAAGGAAGCTAGGTCGGCACACATTAGATGTCTGGAGCTCTCCTCACAGACGTCGGACCCACTGTTTAGTCATCTAAGAGATGAACTCCAGACGACTTGAAAAATCCCTGAAAAATTGGCACTATTCTCCAGAGAGTTGGTTGTTTTTAGGTGGCCACTGTATAAACGTCTGGTGAAGACCACCCAAACGTCTGGCCCTTGCTTGGGTGAGGAAGCACCAGCCGTTTGAAGTTCCTTGCTTGGGTGACACGGCTGATACGTCCGACTTCTTGGACTTGACCGCTAGACGTTTGCAAAAAGATCCCCGTGTAACTATCAAATCCTTCAACTGGCAATGAGGTAGAATTCACAAAATTGGATCACCACGACAACAAACAATCTCACTCAATCCCGATCTTGCGGAAGCAAAGAAAGCAAATGAAGCCTACCATTCACACAACTACAGAAAGTAAATGAGTCACATCAATTTACACTAGTTCGGTCAATCTTTGACCTACTCTAGCATCCGAGACGATCCACTATCTGATGAGAGAATACACGTTTTTACACAGACTTCTTCTTCACTCTCAAGTGAGTAATAACTTGGATAAACACCAATCCCCCACTATAAACTCACACAGAAGAAAAAAGAAAACAAGAAGACCCAGAACCCAAGAAATCCCAAAAGCAAACTAGCTTTCTCTTCTATAGGTCCAATCTTTTCTAATCTCTCTTCAAAGCTCTCTCAATGAATGCTCAACAACCTAGCTTCAAGTTCTTCAAAACTCTCATAAAATCATGACCTAGTATCCTCAAGTAGGGCCTTAAATACGCCCAAGCGGCCCAAAGATCGTGGCCATTGGATTGAGCGCTTGCTCAATCGAATGGCCAAAGGTCGGCGTAAAAAATAAAGCAGCCGACGATTAGACGTATGAGGATTTCCTTCTACATGGCTGGCCTCGGGTCAGAAGTCTGGGAAATGACCTCCATATATCTGCAAGAAAAGGAAACTAGGTCGACACACGTCAAACGTTTGGAGATCTCCTCACTGACGTCTGACCCACTGTTTAGTCGTCTAGGAGATGAACTCCAGACGCCATGAAAAATCCCCTGAACAAGTGTCACTATTTACTAGAGAGTTGGGTGTTTTTGGATGGCAACTGTATAGACGTCTGGTGAAGACCACCCAGACAACGTCTGGTGAGGATACACCAGACGTCTAATGGCCCTTGGGTGACACAACTGATATGCCGGACGTCTGGGGCTTGACCACCGGAAGTCTGACGCATACTGACTAAGCTGGAGAACCAACAAGGGATCAGACGTCTGATGCTTACGCATCAGACGTCTGATCCTGGTAATTTTTCCTAGAATGGATTTTGCAACAGATTTTCAACACTTTATCTTGCTGTAAACATCCATCAACACCTCCAGCACCCTATCAGCACCACTAGCAGCTCTACCCTTATCAGAACTCCTCGGCCATTCCACGGCATCCTCCTCGTCTCAGAATCCGTGCCCTCCGACGCATCACTCAAACACCAAATGAATCGAGCTTAAGCAATTCTTGAGTTTGACGGGAGGAACCAGTTTAGTGAACATATCTGCATGATCTTCTTTAGCGTAATCACATGCCTTTCTTCCTCCCAAAAAGCAGTTACGCACTTCGATGTGGTCGGTTCTCGAGCTATAGGATTGATGCTTGACAAGATGTATGTCGCTTTGCCTATCACTGAACACCGTCGACAATCTCTGCTGCATGCCCAAGTCCTCCAGCATACTCCTGAGGTATTTAGCCTCCTTCACAGATTCCACTACGGCAATCAACTTAGCTTCCATGGTTGACTACGCAAACACCGACTGCAAGATGGATCTTCACGACACTGTTGCAGTGCCTAATGTAAACACATAGCCTATGGTAGATCGTTGTCTGTCTCTGTCATCTATGTAATCTGAGTCATAGAATCTGGTCCGCACCATTCTGTCTCTGCCAAAATGTAGACCGACACCAGCTGTCCATGCAAATAGCGCATTATCCATTTGACGGCCTGCCAATGCTCCTTCTCCGGGTTAGCCATGTATCTCCTCACTACCCCAACTGCTTGTGCATTATCTAGACGTGTGAAAACCATCACGTACATTAAACTCCCAACTACACTCGCATACGGCACTTGAGACATTTGTGTCTTCTCGTTATCGGTGCTAGGTGACTGCAGTGCTGATAGCTGAAAATGAGCTCCAAGAGGTGTCATGACGGGTTTCGCACTCTTCATCCCATAACAGATGAGAACTTTCTGAATATATACTCTCTGGCACAATTTAAGCTACCCTTTCTTCCTATCCCCAAAAATATCCATTCCTAAGATTTTCTTCGTTGGGCCTAAATACTTCATATCGAACTTTCTCCCCAGCAAGCTTCAGCTTCTTAATCTCGGACATGTTGCAGGAAGCGATCAACATGTCGTCCACATATAATATGCGACTGATACGTGACTCATCATCCAATGTGTACACATATACACAGTGGTCCTTCACACTGTTAATATCCTATCCCCAGCATGAATCTGTCAAATCTCTTGTACTACTGCCTCAGCGACTGCTTTAACCAGTACAAGGATTTTTTTCATCTTGCAGACCATGCTCTCCTTTCCCTCCGACACAACCCTCCGGTTGGTGTATGTATATCTCCTCATCCAATTCTCCATGTAGAAATGCCGTTTTAACTTCGAGTTGCTCCAACTCCATGTCTTTGGATGCGACTAGTGCTAACAGTATTCGGATGGAAGTGTGTCTCACTACTGGAGAAAATATCTCGTTGTAGTCATCTCACTTCCTCTGACCAAAATCCTTAGCCACTAACCGAGCTTTGAAGCACATATCACCATCATCTGTCGAGCTTTCTTTGACCTTGTATATCAACTACACCCAATGGCACGTGTACTTTCAGATAGACGCACTATTTTCCACGTGTCATTGTGGTAGAGTGACTCCGTCTCTTCAACCATGACACCTTACCAATTAACGTCGCTCGAAGTCATAGCTCCACCATATGGCAATGGCTCCTCATGCTCAATGTTCAAAGCAATGGATGCCATGTTATCAGAGGAGAACACCGAGTAGTCACAAGCCCTTAATCTCTCCGGTGCTTTCTTCGTTCGCTTGGATCTGTGCACCTCACCGGCTCAAAACTCATCACGTACTTGTGCTTGTATGTGTGTCTGCACTGGGTTCTCATCATGTACCTCATCATGCCACTTAGTTGGGACCTCAACCATATGCTTCTTGCCCCGGTCTCTTCTGAAATGGGATCAGGAACTCGATCGTCTCAGATCGAGGTCCGCAGATGTCGGCTCACCCTTCGACTTAGTCTGCTTCGCTTTAAGTATCACAGACTCATCAAAGGTGACATGTCTACTCATGAACGTCTTGCGGACTACTAGATTCTACAAGCGATATCCCGTCACTCCATCGCTACAACCAAGTAGAATGCACTTCTTTGACATCGGCTCCAATTTGTCACCCCAATCATTAGCATAAGCCGGGTAACCGACGATGCGTAGGTATGAGTAATCTCCGACCTTCCAACATCATTTATCCTCCGAAATTTGGTAGTCAATAGCTACAGATGAAACTCTGTTCACAACTCCATTTCTCCTTAAAATTCATTCTCCAATATGCAGGAGTGCCTTAAGCAACGTACTTGTTCCAACAATTTACGGTTCACCCCCTCTGCATCCCATTCGACTGCGGATCATATGTTGTAAAATGTCGTCGAATGCCTTGGGATCGGCAATAGCCATTATACTCTCTTGAGGTGATTTTTCCATCATCGTCGGACCTAAGGGTTCTCACGGCCCTTTCCGTTTCCTTTTCCACAATGGTCTTCCATTGCTTGAACTTTTCGAAGTGTTGGTCCTTTGTTTTCATTAAATACATCCAACACTTTCGAGAGTAATCGTCGATGAAGAGGACAAAATATTTAGCACCACCTCCTGATGTCACATGACACGTCCTCCACACATCTGAGTGCACATAATCTAGGGGACCTTGCTTGAGTGTTCACCGGTGCCAAATTGTACTTTAGTCTTTTTTCCGAAACAATTTCACTCATCGCTAGCTCCAATAAACTCTCCTCTGGAGAACATTTAGAGTTTTGTCGCACAGATGAAACAGTATGTAATGTCATAATTTTACGGAGTTGTTGCATGAGCTAGTAGAGGTGGCATCAGCTTCGCATTTGACCGTGTTTCCTTGTAGGGCATTTAAATTTCCCACTTTCTTCCCCTTCATGACCATCATGGCGTCCTCGGACACATTCAGTGGCCATTTTCATCCACTGATTTGCATCCAACGTATCAAGCACACCGATAGAAATATGACTCTTCTCAGATCGGGTACGTGTTTGACGTTAGCAAGGGCACGCACGATCCCGTCATGCATTCGGACTCGGACTGTTTCTGTTCTCTTTGTCTTACATGCGGCGTTGTTCCCTGTAAGAATTGAGCCTTCATCATTTTGGAAAATGTACGTCGAAAACCAACTCCTATGTAGAGTCATATGGAACGAGCACCCACTATCCATTAGCCATGCAATCTGTGCCTCACCGGACACCACTGCAAACATTTGGCCTTTCCCCTTGTGATCATGATTTTTGTCATCACGTATAGTTATATCCCTGAAACCAACGGAAACAGCAACATTGGCACCTTTGCCTTTTCTCATTTCTTTGGCATTTGGAAATTGATCTTTCCAATACACATTCTTCTTGCATATGAAGCATGTTGTGTCCCTCTATCTCTGGACTCCCTGGACTTGGAACGGCCCTTCTTCTTGAAGTGGCTTTGACATCCTTTCTTGTTCATTCCCCCTTATATACAAGGTGGCTTCTTGGTTACTACCAATGTCTCTCCCATGGACCTTCTCGAATTTCTGTATGGAGTGCTGCCTTCACCTCCTCGACGGTGAGGTCGTTCTTTCATAAATCATGGAATGAACGAAGTTAAAGATATCTCGGTCAACGAGCAAAAGAGAATAACGACTTGCTGCTCATCTTCAATCTTGACCTCCATTCCATGTAGATCCATAACAATGCTATTCATCTCATCTATGTGATCCTTCACCGAAGAATCTTGCTTGATCCTCAAAGTATACAGTAGTTGTAGCTGATAGAGGCGATTAGTAAACGACTTTTTTTATGTAAAGCGTTTCTAGCTTCTTCCAAATTCCTTTGAACATTGTCTCTTCGACCACCTCACTCAAGACGGTATCGACTAAAGACAACAAGATGTCACTAAACGCCTTCCTATCCATCTCGGCCTTCTGCGCTGGGTAACTGCAACACATCGATCTTGTCTTAATCGAAGATTATCTGATAACATTCAATCTGCCTCATGTAGGACTTTATCTTAACCTGCCATAACTGGAAGTCGTTACGGCTTGTGAATCTTTCAATTTGAGTGATGCACGAGTCATCATCTTCGCTACTTAATTCATTCAACCCTAAGGGGCTTTGATACCATGTTAATTTGTATAATAGGGCTACAAATCTCCACATTGGTATGCTATTGTACAAGTGAACCCATCGGCCTAATTGGTTTTGCTCTTGGGCTTTCCTCAAAAGGCATTGTTCCAATTGTTGTTTTTGGTGATTTAAGTCTCTTATGAAGGATCCCCAGGTAATTCGGTCGAGCTGACTAGCTACTCGACCGAGTTACAGGAGCAGAGCAGAGACAGTAAGTAGTGGGAAGATTTCGCCTACTTGGACGATCTTCTACTCGGTCGAGCAGGATGCTACTCGGTCGAGTAGTATGCTACTCAATCGAGCTACAGTAAATTCTGATAGACCCAGAAATCAGAGAGTTTACAGTTTGAGAGAGCTCTGCAGGGAATACCTACTCAAATCGAGCAGCTTTGCTTCTCGACCGAGTTGACTCGACTCGACCCAGCGGCAGCAGCAGCGTTATCAGCTCGGTCGAGCAGACCGAGCTGTGGACCTACTCGGGCCGAGCACGCGCGGGCCAAGGCTGTGCGGCCGACGCCCTGGATTGATTTTCTCAGGATTTGGGGTTCCTATTTAACCATATCTATTTTTTAGATTAGGTTAAGCCTTTATTTGATATCTGGAGCTTTTGGAAGCCAAAAGCCAACCCCTTGGAGATTCTAGAGAGAGATTAGGGTTTGGAGTTCTTGATTGAGAAGGTGAGTGTTTTAGTCTCTATTCCTCCTTTGATTTCTTCTTCCTTGAGTGAGTTTGTGAGGGCTTGTGCTATTGGTCAAGTTATTACTCACGTGAGCGGAAGTAAGATTGTAATCTTAGATTAGTGGATCTCTCTGATAGTAGAATCGTCTCGGATTGGTGATTGTAGATTGTTTACAATCGAACCAGGGTAATTTCTCTCGTGTCTGCGTTTAATTTGATTGTTGCCATTATTCGTTTGCTACTTTCTATTGCAAGGTCGTATGGTTTATTGTTGGGTGAATTGGGGTTCTTTTGTTTGCCCTAGATTCCTGATCAGTTTATTAGGGTTGGTATTCCGCTTGGATCTCAAGGCATCGCTGTGTTCCGCCACGTTATGTTGTTTTATTCCCAACAAGTGGTATCAGAGCTTGAGGTTCGTTTGCAAAGGAAGTTAATGGCGAAAAGATGGCGTGTTTAACAGCATTGAACATTGAGAAGTTCACCGGTCGGAATGATTTTCGAATCTGGCAGACGAAGGTGAAGAATGTTTTGATGCAGATGGTATGTTACTAGATCGTATTCGATGTATCGAATATCGACAAGGAGGTGAAAGAATCCGCTAAGACGGAGATGGAGAGGAAGGCCTACATCGCAATTCGGTTGTCGTTATCAGATAATGTTTTGAGGGAAGTCTTAGATGAGGCTACAACATCTGACATGTGGAAGAAGCTTGAGGGGATATATATGAAGAAATCCTTCACGAGTCACCTATATTTGCTTTAGCAGCTGTCTACTCTCAAGATGAAATCTGGATCAGCGGCGAAGGATCACATGGATGAGTTGAACCGGATAGTGCTGGAGTTGCAGGGTATGGATGTGAAGATTGAGGATGAACAACAAGGGGTTATCTTGTTGTGTTCATTGCCTGAGGAGTTTAACCAATTCGTCCGGTCGATGATTTATAACCGAACAACTCTCACCGTGGAAGAGGTGAAGGCAGCCTTCATTCCGAGCAACTATGTGGCAATGTTTAAGGTAGTGAATATGTGAGTAACCACGAGGAGGCATTACATGTGAGAGGTCGACAGGAAAGGAGAGGAGGCTTCAAGAAGAACAATGACCGTTCCAAGTCGGGACATTCGCAGGATAGGTATGCGAATATCACATGTTTCATTTGCCAGAAGAAGGGTCATTTTTCGAACCGGTGTCCTAACAAGGTTAGGAAGAAAGACAAGGAGGCCGAGAAAAAGTCCGGTTAGGCATCTTTGGGGATTGATGGTGAGCAAGCAAGTCCGTGATGACGGTAGAGATACCGAGATGTTTGTCGCAGGGGTTGCATGTGATGCAAATATGTCATGGCTCATGGATAGTGGTTGCTCATACCATATGACTCCTCATAGGAGTTGGTTCGCTACATACCATTCTAAGGAAGATGGAGGTTCAATCCTCATAGGGAACAATGCAGTTTGCAAGACTGCGGGTATTGTAACCATCCGGATAAATATGCATGACGACATAGTGACAACACTTGCCGATGTGAGGCATGTCCCAGATCTGCGAAAGAGCCTAATCTCCATAGGCGTATTGGACAATGCCGGATGTAAGTCGGTTTTTGAAAAAGATCAACTGAGAGTCTCCAAAGGAGCCATGGTTGTGATGAAGGGAAGGAAAGTGTGAAACTTATATGCCCTTCATGGTACCACAGTTGAAGGTGAAGCAGACGTAAGCACTACGAGCTCAGTTCCCGGAGATTCAGCCAAGTTATGACATTATCGCTTGTGGCATCCATGTGACAAACCCCACGATGTACTCCGAAGAAGAAAACTGATTGAAGCCTCGAATAAGAGTGTAGAATTCTGCGAATCCTGTGTGTACGGAAAGAAGACAAAGGTGCAGTTCAACACGGGGAAGCATACTTGCAAAGGACCACTTGACTATGTACACACAGATGTGTGGGTCCGTGCCCAGAGCCGTCAAGAGGGGGAGCTAGGTATTTTGTCTTATTCATTGATCACTACGCTCGCAAAGTCTGGATGTACTAATGAAGTCAAAGGACCAGGCCTTTGACAAGTTCAGAGAGTGAAAGACCATGGTGGAGAAACAAACCGAAAAGCACATGAATGTGCTGAGATCTGACAATGGAGTTGTGTATTCCTCAAGGGAGTAGAAATTTCTGCAAACTCCATGGAATCCACCGTCATTTTAGCACACCTGGAGATCCACAGTCTAATAGTGTGGTGGAGCTGATGAATCAGACATTGTTGGAGCGAGTGCGATGCTTGAGACACTCAGCCAGTTTTACGAAGGAATTTTCGGGTGAAATTCTTACCACTGCAGTTCACATAGTGAACAGGGTTCCATCAGTGGCTATAGGTTACAAGATTCCCGAGGAACTGTGGAGTGGTGAAGCTGGAGATTATTCTTACTTTCGCATTGTGGGTTGTCCGGCGTGTGGGCAGAGAGGGGGGACAAGTTGGATCCAAGAGCAAAGAAGTGTATCTTTCTTGGATATGGCCACGGCGTCAAGGGATATCGCTTGTGGGATCCAGAGGATCAGAAAGCGATTGTGAGCCGACATGTCACTTTTGTTGAGGATGTAATGCTCAGGGCAGAGCATTCTCATTCAAAAGAGGACACGTCCGCAGAGAAGATTTTGACGGATAGAGTCAATCTTCCGGTCCAGCCCACTCAGCGACCAGGCAAAGAATTGATGGTCGATGTCCTAGCTATGAGAGATGATGAGGTCCATATTGAGGACCAAGTGCAGACACACGGGTCATCTCAGGTACGCGTTGACACCTATGCAGGTGATGATGGAAGGCGGAGATCGAAGAGGGTGAAGAATGCGCCAGAAAGATTTGGAGCATGGGATTATGCGGGTTATTCTTTCGATGATATGGCGTCTTATGCACTCAACCTAGAGCATAAGGAGCCCGCGACATATGGTAGAGCCATAGTCTCAGGAGATGCCGCTCAGTGGCAAGGAGCTATGAAAGAGTAGATGGAGTCCCTTCACCAGAATGACACATGTGAGTTGGTGCCGTTACCCAGCGAGAAGCGTGTCATTGGTTGAAGTTGGATATACAAGGTAAAGGAAATCTCAACTTAAGATGGCAATGAAGTCAGAAATAAGGCAAGGTTGGTAGCCAAGGGGTTTGCACAACGGAAGGGAGAAGACTACAATGAGATATTCTCGCCGATTGTGCGACATACATCCATTCGGGTGTTGTTGGCGCTAGTTGCTAGCATGTACATGGAGTTGGAACAACTTGATGTGAAGACCACCTTTCTGTATAGAGATCTTGATAAAGAAATCTATATGTAACGGCCTGAGGGGTTCAGAGTTGAGGGGAAATAGACCTTGGTGTGCAGGTTGAAGAAATCGTTGTACGGGTTGAAGCAATCACTCATCCTTGATCACTCATGGTTGAAGCCATCCTCAAGTGTGCGTACAAACGATTTGATAGTTTCATGATGGGAGTAGCCTTCGAGAGGAGCATCAAGGATCAATGCGTGTATGTACGCACACTTGAGGATGGCTTGCAGATCTATTTGTTGCTCTACGTGGACGACATATTTATTGCTTCTAATAGCATGTCTGAGGTGAAGAAGCTGAAGGGGAAGCTTGGGCAAGAGTTCGACATGAAGGACTTGGGGTCTGCTAAGAAGATTCTCGGAATGGAGATTTTCCGAGATAGGAAGAAGCATGAGCTGAGATTGTCACAGAAAGGGTATATTCAGAAGGTGCTAGTCCGTTTTGGGATGGAGAGCACGAAGCCCATAATAACACCGTTGGGAGCTCATTTTCAGCAGTCGACGAATCAATCGCCAAGCACCGATGAGGAGAAGACGTGCATGTCTCAGGTGCCATATGCGAGTGCATTGGGAAGCTTGATGTATGCAATGGTTTGCACGCTTCCAGATATTGCACAGGTCGTGGGAGTGGTTAGTAGGTACATGGCTAATCCAGGCAAGGAACATTGGCAGGACCTCAAGTGGATTCTGAGATATCTGCGAGGCACGGCGAGTGTCATGATCCTATATGGGAGAGGAGACGGAAAGGTGCTGACAGGATACTGCGATAACGATTATACATGTGATAGAGACATGCGGCAATCTACTACGGGATATATGTTCGCTTTGGGCACTGCCGTGGTATCGTGGAGGTCGATCTTACAGTCTGTGGTTGCGCTATCGACCACAAAGGTCGAGTTGATTGCAGCGGTGGAAGCTGTGAAGGGAGGCCAAGTATTTGAGGAGTCTGCTGAGAGATATGGGGTGTCGTAGGATTCATCACATGTGCATTGTGATATCCAGAGCGCCATTTATCTGGCAAAGCAACATGCATACAGTTCGAGAACGAAGCATATTGAGGTGCGTGATTCCTTCTTTGAGTTGGAGAAGAAGGAAATAGAGCTTCAGAAGATCCCGACTGAGAAGAACCACACATACATGTTTACCAAGCCAGTTCCCGCCGTCAAGTTCCAGGTACGCCTGGAGCTGATTCCTTGTTGGCTTAGGTGGCGTCGGAGGGTGCGTGTTTCGAGACGATGATAATACTCAGAGAGAGGGTCATGGCGTGCAGCGTGGAGTTGCAGGAGTCATTGGTGATGAGATGTGAATCAAGATAGAGTGTTATTTTTTGTGATTCAAGTCTTATATGAAGGATTCCCAGGCGACTCCGTCGAGCTAACTAGCTACTCGACCGAGCTACAGGAGCAGAGCAGAGACAGTAAGTAGTGTAAAGATTTTGCCAACTTGGGCGATCTTCTACTCGGTCGAGCAGGATGCTACTCGGTCGAGCTACAGTGGATTCTGATGGACTCAGAAGGCAGAGAGTTTACAGTTTGAGAGAGCTCTGCAGGGAATATTTACTCGGGTCGAGCAGCTTTGCTTCTCGACCGAGTCGACTCGACTCCACTCAGCAGCCGCATATCAGCTTGGTCGAGCAGACCGAGCTGTGTACCTACTCGGGCCGAGCACGTGCGGGACAAGCTACGCGGCTGACGCCCTGAATTGATTTTCTCAGGATTTGGGGTTTCTATTTAGCCATATCTATTTTTTTAATTTAGGTTAAGTCTCTATTTGATATCTGGAGCTTTTGGAAGCCAAAAGTCAACTCCTTGGAGATTCTAGAGAGAGATTAGGGTTTGGAGTTCTTGATTGAAAATGTGAGTGTTTTAGTCTCTATTCCTCCTTTGATTTCTTCTTCCTTGAGTGAGTTTGTGAGGGCTTGTGCTATTGGCCAAGTTATTACTCACGTGAGAGGAAGCAAGATTGTAACCTTAGATTGGTGGATCTCTCTGATAGTGGAATCGTCTCAGATTGCTGGATGTAGATTGTTTACAACCGAACCAGGGCAATTTCTCTCGTGTCTGCGTTTGATTTGATTGTTGCTATTATTTGTTTGCTACTTTCTTCTACTCGGTCGAGCAGGATGCTACTCGGTCGAGTAGTATGCTACTCGATCGAGCTACAGTAAATTCTGATAGACCCAGAAATCAGAGAGTTTACAGTTTGAGAGAGCTCTGCAGAGAATACCTACTCAAATCGAGCAGCTTTGCTTCTCGACCGAGTTGACTCGACTCGACCCAGCGGCAGCAGCAGCGTTATCAGCTCGGTCGAGCAGACCGAGCTGTGGACCTACTCGGGCCGAGCACGCGCGGGCCAGGCTGTGCGGCCGACGCCCTGGATTGATTTTCTCAGGATTTGGGGTTCCTATTTAACCATATCTATTTTTTAGATTAGGTTAAGCCTTTATTTGATATCTGGAGCTTTTGGAAGCCAAAAGCCAACCCCTTGGAGATTCTAGAGAGAGATTAGGGTTTGGAGTTCTTGATTGAGAAGGTGAGTGTTTTAGTCTCTATTCCTCCTTTGATTTCTTCTTCCTTGAGGGCTTGTGCTATTGGTCAAGTTATTACTCACGTGAGCAGAAGCAAGATTGTAATCTTAGATTAGTGGATCTCTCTGATAGTAGAATCGTCTCGGATTGGTGGTTGTAGATTGTTTACAATCGAACCAGGGTAATTTCTCTCGTGTCTGCGTTTAATTTGATTGTTGCTATTATTTGTTTGCTACTTTCTATTGCAAGGTCGTATGGTTTATTGTTGGGTGAATTGTGGTTCTTTTGTTAGCACTAGATTCCTGATCAGTTTATTAGGGTTGGTATTCCGCTTGGATCCCAAGGCGTCGCTGTGTTCTGCCACACCGTGTTGTTTTATTCCCAATAAATGGTATTAGAGCTTGTGGTTCGTTTGCAAAGGAAGTTAGTTGCGGAAAGATGATGTCTTTAGCAATATTGAACATTGAGAAGTTCACCGGTCGGAATGATTTTCGAATCTGGCAGACGAAGGTGAAGAATGTTTTGATGCAAACAAGATGTTATCAGATCGTATTCGATGTGTCGAATATCGACAAGGAGGTGAAAGAATCCGCTAAGGCGGAGATGGAGAGGAAGGCTTATTTTGCAATTCAGTTGTCATTATCATATAATGTTTTGAGGGAAGTCTTAGATGAGGCTACATCATCTGACATGTTGAAGAAGTTTGAGGGACTATATATGAAGAAATCCTTCACGAATCACCTATATTTGCTTTAGCAAATGTATACTCTCAAGATGAAATATGGATCAGCGGTGAAGGATCACATGGATGAGTTGAAGCGAATAGTTATGTAGTTGCGGGGTATGGATGTGAAGATTGAGGATGAACAACAAGGGGTTATATTGTTGTGTTCATTGCCTGAGGAGTTTAACCAATTCGTTCGGTCGATGATTTATAACCGAACAACTCTCACCGTGGAAGAGGTGAAGACAGCTTCACACCGAGCAACTATGTGGCAAGGTTTAAGGTAGAGAACATGTGAGTAACCGCGAGCAGGCATTACATGTGAGGGGTCGATAGGAAAGAGATGAGGCTTCAAGAAGAACAATGACCCCTCCAAGTCGAGACATTCGGATGATAGGTATGCGAATATTCACGTGCTTCATTTGCCAGAAGATGTGTCATTTTTCGAACCGGTGTCCTAACAAGGTTAGGAAGAATGGCAAAGAAGCCGAGAAAGATCCGGTTCGGCATCTTTGGGGATTGATGGTGTGAAAGTCTGTGATGAAGATAAAGATACCGAGATGTTTGCCGCAGGGATTGCATGTGATGCAAATATGGCATGGCTCATAGATAGTGGTTACTCATACCATATGACTCCTTATAGGAGTTGGTTTGCTACATACCGTTCCAAGGAAGATGGAGGTTCAATCCTCATAGGGAACAATGCAGTTTGCAAGACTGCAGGTATTGTAACCGTCCCGATAAAGATGCATGACGGCATAGGGAGAACACTTGCCGAAGTGAGGCATGTCCCAGATCTGCGGAAGAGCCTAATCTCAATAGGCGTATTGGACAATGCCAGATATAAGTCGATTTTTGAAAAAGACCAACTGAGAGTCTCCAAAGGAGCCATGGTTGTGATGAAGGAAAGGAAAGTGGGAAACTTATATGCCCTTCAAGGTACCCCAGTTGAAGGTGAAGCAGACATAAGCACTACGAGCTCAGTTCCTGGAGATTCAGCCAAGTTACGACATTATCGCTTGGGGCATCCATGTGACAAAACCCTCGATGTACTCCGAATAAGAAAACTGATTGAAACCTCAAATGAGAGTGTAGAATTTTGCGAATCATGTGTGCATGGAAAGAAGACACATGTGCAGTTCAACACGGAGAAGCATACTAGCAAAGGATCACTTGACTATGTATACACAGATGTGTGGGGTCCGTGCCCAGAGCCATCAAGAGGAGGAGCTAGGTATTTTGTCATATTCATTGATCACTACTCTCGCAAATTCTGGATGTACTTAATGAAGTCAAAGGACCAGACATTTGACATGTTCAGAGAGTGAAAGACCATGGTGGAGAAACAAACCGGAAAGCACGTGAAGGTGCTGAGATCTGACAATGAAGGTTTGTGTACCTCAAGGGAGTTTAGAAATTTATGCAAACTCTATGGAATCCGCCGTCATTTTAGCACACCTGGAGATCCGAAGTCTAATGGTATGTTGGAGTGGATGAATCAGACATTGTTGGAGCGAGTGCGATGCTTGAGACACTCAGCCAGTTTTGTGAAGGAATTTTTTGGTGAAATCCTTACACATAGTGAACTGGGTTCCATCAGTGGCTATATGTTACAAGATTCCCGAGGAACTGTGGAGTGGTGAAGCTGGAGATTATTCTTACTTGCGTATTGTGGGTTGTCCGGCGTGTGGGCACGAGAGGGGGGGACAAGTTGGATCCAAGAGCAAAGAAGTGTATCTTTTTTGGATATGGCCACGGCGTTAAGGGATATCGCTTGTGGGGTCTAGAGGATCAGAAAGCGATTGTGAGCCGACATGTCACTTTTGATGAGGATGCAATGCTCAGGACGGAGCATTCTCATTCAAAAGAGGACACGTCCGCAGAGAAGATTTTGACGGATAGAGTCAATCTTCCGGTCCAGCCCACTCAGCGACCAGGTAAAGAGTTGATGGTCGACGTCCTAGCTATGAGAGATGATGAGGTCCATGTTGAGGACCAAGTACAGACACCCGGGTCATCTCAGGTACGGGTTGACACCTATGCAGGTGATGATGGAACGCGAAGATCGAAGATGGTGAAAAAGGCGCCAGAAAGATTTGGAGCATGAGATTATGCGGGTTATTCTTTCGATGGTATGTCGTCTTATGCACTCAACCTAGAGCATGATGAGCCAGCGACATATGGTGGCGCCATAGTCTCAGGAGATGTCGCTCAGTGGCAAGGAGCTATGGAAGAGGAGATGGAGTCCCTTCACCGGAACGACACATGGGAGTTGGTGCCGTTACCCAGCAAGAAGCGTGCCATTGGTTGAAGTTTGATATACAAGTTAAAGGAAATCTCAACTCAAGATGGCAATGAAGTCAGGTATAAGGCAAGGTTGATAGCCAATGGATTTGCACAACGGAAGGAAGAAGATTACAACGAGATACTCTCGCCGGTTGTGCGACATACATCCATTCGGGTGTTGGCGCTAGTTGCTAGCATGGACATGGAGTTGGAACAACTCGATGTGAAGACCGCCTTTCTGCATAGAGATCTTGATGAAGAAATCTATATGCAACAGCTTGAGGGGTTCAGAGTTGAGGAGAACCAGACCTTGGTGTGCAGGTTGAAGAAATCATTGTACGGGTTGAAGCAATCACCCAGGCAGTGGTACAAACGATTTGATAGCTTCATGATTGAAGCAGGCTTCGAGAGGAGCATCAAGAATCAATGTGTGTATGTATGCACACTTGAGGATGGCTTGCAGATCTATTTGTTGCTCTACGTGGACGACATGCTTATTGCTTCTAATAGCCTGTCTGAGGTGAAGAAGCTGAAGGTGAAGCTTGGGCAAGAGTTCGATATGAAGGACTTGGGGCCTGCCAAAAAGATTCTCGGAATGGAGATTTTCCGAGATAGGAAGAAGCATGAGCTGAGATTGTCACAGAAATGGTATTTTCAGAAGGTACTAGTCCGTTTTGGGATGGAGAGCGCGAAGCCCGTGACAACACCTTTGGGAGCTCATTTTCAGCAGTCGTCGAATCAGTCGCCAATCACCAATGATGAGAAGACATGCATGTCTCAGGTGCCATATGCGAGTGCAGTGGGAAGCTTGATGTATGCAATGGTTTGCATGCGTCCAGATATTGCACAGGCCGTGGGAGTGGTTAGCATGTACATGGCTAATCCAGGCAAGGAACATTGTCAGGACCTCAAGTGGATTTTGAGATATCTGCGAGGCACGGCGAGTGTCAGGATCCTCTATTGGGAGAGGAGACGGAAATGTGCTGACAGGTTACTGCGATAGAGATTATACAGGTGATAGAGACATGCGACAATCTACCACGGGATATGTGTTCGCTTTGGGCACTGCCGCGGTATCGTGGAGGTCGATCTTACAGTCTGTGGTTGTGCTATCGACCACAGAGGTTGAGTTGATTGCAGCGGTGGAAGCTGTGAAGGAGGTCAAGTATTTGAGGAGTCTGCTGAGAGATATGGGGGTGCCGCAGGATTCATCACATGTGCATTGTGATAGCCAGAGTGCCATTTATTTGGCAAAGCAACAGGCATACAGTTCGAGGACAAAGCATATTGAGGTGCGTGATTCCTTCTTTGAGTTGGAGAAGAAGGAAATATAGTTTAAGAAGATCCCGACTGAGAAGAACCCCGTATACATGTTTACCAAGGCAGTTCCTGCCGTCAAGCTCCAGGTATGCCTGGAGCTGATTTACTTGTTTGCTTAGGTGGCGTCGGAGGGCGCGTGTTTCGAGACAATAATGATACTCAGCGAGAGGGTCATGGCGTGCATCGTGGAGGTTCAGGAGTCATTGGTGTTGAGATTTCAATCAAGGTAGAGCATTGGTTTTTGTGATTTAAGTCTCATTTGAAGGATTTCCAGGCGACTCAGTCGAGTTGATTAGCTACTAGACCGAGCTACAGGAGCATAGACAGTAAGTAGTGAAAAGTTTTCGTCGACTTGGACGATCTTCTACTCGGTCGAGCAGGATGCTACTCGGTCGAGTAGTATGCTACTCGGTTGAGCTACAGTGGATTCTGATGGACTCAGAAGTCAGAGAGTTTACAGTTTGAGAGAGCTCTGCAGGGAATACCTACTCAAGTCGAGCAGCTTTGCTTCTCGACCGAGTCGACTCGACTCCCCTCAGCAGCAACATCAGCGCGTATCTGCTCGGTCGAGCAGACCGAGCTGTGGACCTACTTGGGCCGAGCACGCGTGGGCCAGACTGCGCGGCCGACGCCCTGGATTGTTTTTCTCAGGATTTGGGGTTCCTATTTAACCATGACTATTTTTTTAGATTAGGTTAAGCCTCTATTTGATATCTGGAACTTTTCGAAGCCAAAAGCCAACCCCTTGGAGATTCTAGAGAGAGATTAGGGTTTATTGTTAGGTGAATTGGGGTTCTTTTGTTAGCCCAAGATTTCTGATCAGTTTATTAGGGTTGGTATTCCGCTTGGATCCCAAGGTGTCGCTATGTTCCGCCAAGCCGTGTTGTTTTATTTCCAACACCAATGGAGATTCCTAGCCTATTATAATTCCAAGACCCCGTCTTCTCACAAACAATGTTTCATCCCAACAGCAACTCCCCTATCTTAATGAGCATGGTCAGGCGTAGAGCCACCCTATGCCATTAACCAAAAGAATTTAAAAGTGTTGATAAAGGGGAAATATAGTAGTTATAAGGCATCATGATTTATTTTGGTTAGGTAATCCCTAGGTGTTCGTGTATACTGTACTTTGTATATATTCTCCCAATCATTTTAATTTCGCACCTAAATTGCTTGCATTTTCGCTTGCCTGGGGCGGATAAATTGTGATTTAGATCAAGTACATTCTCACCCATATCAGAGAAGCATGCTATCTCATCAGATCATTGTGACTTTAGTACCTCATATGGCATAACTATTTGTACGTATTCTTAAACAGATACACCTAGTAAGCGTGTCAAGTAATCATAATATCAATTTATTTTCATATGACTAGCTGATATGATGGCAAAATCCCCTTATTTGTTTATGCATGCTGGATACGGGCAACTGTAATATAAAAAGCATGGTGGTTTGTTGCAAGACTGAGGATAATGTGGCCAACGTTTTCTCTTCCAAACAACTTATTTGCGGTTATTGTACTGTCAACGACATCATTATGTCTTGTCTATTTCCATCCTATCCTAATTTGTCTTTTCTTTATCGAACCCTTAATCATGTCATTGCCACATCCTGAATTTGCTCAATGCTTATGGTAATGAAACTATGGTTGCAGTACTCATTTTCATCATTCTCACTTTATGCAGCTTCGATTTATTAGACATCTTCCAGTGAACACATCATCACCGAAGAAATCCCCGAAAAAACTGGATTCAATTGTGGAACATGATGTTATGTAAGGCTTCAACATCAATTTCTCCTCTGATTTTTTGTCATTAAAATTTCGCCATTGGTTCAAGGTCCTTTTGCTAGCCATATTTTGTAACACAACGTAAACTTGTCCGAATTTGATTCCAGGAGGCAACAGATGGGTCCAGATGAGCACACAATACCCGAAGAAGATATTAGTGGCATTAGAAGCGATGACGACAGTCCATGTAGTCAAGATGAGCTATGCCCTAACTTTGATCGCGACTCTCGCGGTGATACGGAGACTACCATAGCAGCAGCACGAACAGAGTTCAGATTGGTTCAAATGATTCGGAGTTGGCTTGCACGCTCTAGATTGGTGTCTCCCCGAAAATCAGAGAGAGCTCCAAAGCCCGCGAAGTACTACTGATGAGTTGGACGCGTGTAAGCGTGTTGCCAGAAGCCAAACGGTAGATAGACTGTTGGCATTTCTTGCCAAAGTTTTTTCCTTCCATTTTGTGAGATTTTAGTCTGACATGGATCGTCCTGCTAGATTCTCACTGTATATCGCTTAGTTGTGCAGCAATGTCCAGTGACATTTAAAATGAAAAGCTGAATTGTCGATAGCCTAATCGCGATTAAATTTGTAAAGAATGGGTTGTAGGCTAGTTGTGTATATATGTTGGGGAAAAGCTTGAATTCCTTGAATTTAAATACAGAGAACACTGAGTAAATTTATCAGCTGCGAGTACAAGTTTCAAAGAAGTGATCCAATGCCGAAAGCCAAATTAGCCGCATCTGGTATTGAAATACATGGTCAGTTTTCAGTTGGATCAAGCTTTGATTATGCCTAGAGAGAGAGAGAGAGAGAGAGAGAGAGAGATATATATATATATATATATATATATATATATATATATATATATATATATATATATATATAGAGGGAAATGTGCCTAAGAATGACCTCAGGTAGAGATACCTGAGCACACCCCCGCTGTTCGGAGTTTGTGAGTATTTTTTTTTGAAATTTTTTTTGCAGTAGGTAGATATACTTGTTATGTAGCTCCCCACAAAATTTCAGCTCGATCCGACACCGTTTGAGCCTCCGTTCATCGATTTCAAAAACGTTGCGCAAAACTGTCCAGAATTTGGACAGTTTTGCGTAACGTTTTTGAAATCGATGAACGGAGGCTCAAACGGTGTCGGATCGAGCTGAAATTTTGTGGGGAGCTACATAACAAGTATATCTACCTACTGCAAAAAAAATTTCAAAAAAAAAATACTCACAAACTTCGAACAGCGGGGGTGTGCTCAGGTATCTCTACCCGAGGTCATTCTTAGGTACATTTTTTGCATATATATATATATATATATATATTTATATCTATATCTATTATACATTTGACAAAGTTTTTTGAATTCTAGGGCTGACTAGGACAAGATAAAGAGTGGCTGTGATTTGATCTTGGGAAATCAAAGGTTGAGATTGGATTTTGTGAAAATTTTAGTGGGAAACTTAAATTTTGGTGGGAAAAGTGTATTGGAAACCAAAACTATGAAATTAGAAGTGTCTTGGGAAAGATTGTGGAGATTAAATTGGGGGAGAAAGTGGCTTGGGAACCTAAACTTTGAAATTAGAAGTGTATTGGGAAAGATTGCGGAGATTAAATTTGGAGGAAAAGTACATTGTGAACCTAAACTTTGAAATTACAAGTGCCTTGGGAAAGATTGTGGAGAAGCATGATCCATTAAATTAAACAAAATAAAAAATTTAGCGTAAAAAAATTTAGTGGAACAACAAATTAGCGTAAAAATACCATGAGGTTTGTTGTTCAGCGTCTGTGCTGATTTTTTACGCTAATTTGGTGTTACGCACCGAAGGCGCGGGCGTCAAATTTGTTGTTCCGCACCAAAGGCGCATGCGCCAAATTTGTTGTTCGACGCTAAATTTGTTGTTCCGCGCCGAAAGTGCCCGTGACGCTAAATATTTTTACGTAAATTTATTGTTCTGTTAAATTTTGGCTGTGGAAATAATTTTTCGGGGAACAAAGATTTCACGGGGAAAATCTTAAATGAACCGTGCCCACGGGCACGAGTTATGACTAGTATATATATATAATATGATATCAGTAACCATTCTCATTGGCCATAGATGAGAACCAATGGGAAGAAGAAGTGGGGGAGTTATCATTCTTGTGTCATGGTTGATTGTGAAGGTATGTATGCTTTTTAGTTTGCACATAATTAGAAATTATCCATGTAAAGCGTAGTATACATTAATATATGATATTAATAACATGTGGATGAGGGGTACAAAGCCGAGGAGAAAGATGAACGTAGGGGGAGCAAAAAAAAGGATGGTGGTTGAGAGCAGAACATGGATGTCTCCTTGTCCACCACATTGGAAGTTCAATGAGAGACCTGTTAGTGGTTGTGCCCTAGGCCAAATATTTGGACCTTTATTTAAATGTCATTTTCATTTATAAAATGTTTCTCTTATTATTGTTATTATTATATTGCTTGCATGTTTCTTTATAATAATGTTTGAATAGTTGTTTTATGCTACTCTAAGCATCCCTAGTCATTCATCATTAAAGGTTTAATGAAGAATTAAGATTAGTATGAGTTTGGTAGATAATTATGAGATAATTATATGTATGGTGATACAAATCAAACTTATAGGTACTTGTTGGAGAACATGTACTGGATAGACTCGCTATGAGATCATTACATAGATTAGTGTCATAAATGATCTCATAATAGTTATGTCATTGAATTCTTAGACCTGAGCTCATCACAGTTTCCTACATAAGGAACATCATATTTTGACATAATCAAACGTTATCTTTAATCAAATAATCATAAAAGTTATGATCGAATATGATGTGAATTATGCAGAGGAAAGTGAATGAACAAGATGGAATTTGTCCCTCTCATATGAGAGATATCTAATGGGCCCCCTCGATAAGTAGGACTGAGAAATGCATGACCGTGCTCAAAAGAATGTCATTTGATTTTATCAGTCTACTTAGAAAGCGAGAAATTAAATGTTTGAACTATATAAGTATGCCACTGCCCATGACTTATGTTCAAATAAGATATCGTGTGACAAAAGAATTATGACATGTTCTATTGGTTAGGTTAATATCGGACTAATGATATTCATATTAATTGGGTAGTCAAAATGTCTTGCTAGAGACCAATTATGACTTGTGGGCTTCTAATGAGATTAGGCCCACTGCCAATTTAATATGAGCCTATTGGGTCGCACACAAAGAATGAATTGGATAGGATAGGGTTTAAACATGATTTCGAATATGATTTGAAATTCGTGATAAGGTGAAATATCTTAACCGTCAGATATCGTATTTCGTTAAGATATTACCCCTAAGATATCGCCGCTTAACTAAAATACATTAATGAGTTAACGTGGGATTCGTATCCCTAAGATAGCGTCGTGTAACTGAATGTTGTTAAGGGGTTAACGTATGATTCTATATAAGATACAGAATCACGATTTTCAGTTTTTACGTTTTTCAATCTATCTCCCCCGTTTTTTGAGAAAAATAAAGAGCGAGAGAAACCCTAGTTGCGGAGAAGGAGCTATCACCCTCGCAATTCTTGTTCGTGACGTTCGTGTGGATACCGATTGAGGGTGGTCGTTCGTAGAGCAGCACCTGTTGTCCGACAAATTCAGATCGACAGAAAGGTTAGTAATCTATTCGAATCAATTAGAAACGCATGGATCTTGGTAGGTTTCTATTTTCTGCTGCGTATAAATTAGTTGTACTATGATGAAACCCTAACAGTGGTATCAGAGCTTCTTGCGAATTCAATTGATTTGAATAATGCCATGTTTATATGTATGAGATGTCTATATATTTGCTGGCATGATTTTAACCTGTATGTATGTTGATACATAAACACGATTACATGTTGTTAATTGAAAACACAATCTGTTTAATCTGTCTGTATGAGATACAAATAATTGATGTTTAATAATATACATGACATGTAAATGGCCACGAAATTAATCACTGTTAATTTGATCAACATGCTTTATGATTACGCTATTATTAATATGATTAACGTGATTATTGTTAATATGATTAACATGTTAATTTATGATCATTGTTTAATATGATTAAACCTACGGTAATCACTGTTTAATATGATTAAACTTACGCAGATCATTATTTAATATGTTTAATGTGATTAAACTTACTGTAATCATTATTTAATATGATCAAATCTACGCAGATCATTGTTTAATATGATTAATATGATCAACTAACACTGATTAATGTGACTGTTTAATTTGATTAAAGTAACACTGATTTGATCAGCAGAGTCTGAGCAAATACGATTAAAATGATGCTGCTATGATCAGCAGATTCATCACTCAGAAATTTAAATATGGGTTTTAAAGGCAGAAAATCATTAATGAGATTACTGATAAACAGAATTTATTAAACAGAAATTTAAATAGGGGACCGCCATGTTCGTTGCGTATTATATGTCGTGGAAGTTATTAAACAGAATTTATCATACATCTTTTTAATAAAAATTTGATGACATGCTATGTGATAACATGCTTTGTTTTGATGTATATATGATGTTTTACATGCTATCACATGTTTCATATGTTATGTTTATCAGTTTTGTATGAGATGCGATGTATGCTGATATATGTGTATGAGATGCCATGTATGGAATGATGCATAATATATTAATATAAATAGACATCATAACTTAATTGTTAAAATTCCATCACCATAATTTTAAGTCGTATGCCACCCATGATTTGAATGCCTGTCAAGACTATGATCACCAAAATGTGGGTTCTGCCAAAGTGAAGTGCATTGGGTTATCATAGTAAGGCAGGATGGGTAATCGTGCTATCCATATATTTAAAAATGGTTAGACTTAATTAGGCTATCAAAATGGTTTTGGGCCTAAGGGCATTAGATGGGATTATAACATGTTGAGACATATGATGTCAAAATCCCATAAAGAATCTAAGAATTATATGAGATGTAATTGGTAAAGTGTTACCTACCTAAATAACTTGATTTTAAGTGTCATGCCAAAGCTGACTTAAAGTTAGGTGAAATGTGGATCTTAGCCCACTAAAGTGTTGCAATTGTTGTAATTAATATTGATGGTTATTAATTTTGTGGGAGTTTTATGAAACATTTTAAAATGAAATTGGTACTAATGTTTATTTTGCATATTTGTAGATCAATGGCATCTCATAACACTTCTGCACTATCACTGCGATCTGTCCTTGAGAAGGACAAGCTGAAAGAAAATGGCACCAACTTCCTTGACTGGTTCAGAAACATGAGAATTGTTCTCAAGCATGAAAGGAAGTTGTATGTCCTGAATGATCCTCTCCCTGAAGAACCACCTACTGATGCTTCAAAGGCTGTAAAGGATAAGTATAAAAAACATCTTGATGATTCTGTTGATGTTGGTTGTCTTATGTTAGCCACTATGTGCCCAGAACTTCAGAAGGATCTGGAACACATGGAGGCTTATGAGCTGAGTGTTCATCTCAAGGAGACTTTCCAACAACATGCAAGGCAGGAAAGGTATGAGACTACCAAAGCTCTGCATGCTTGCAAAATGACTGAAGGTGCATCAGTTAGCGCTCATGTTTTGAAGATGAAAGGATACATTGATCATCTTGAAAGGCTTGGATTTCCCCTCAGTTTAGAACTGGCTACGGATTTGATCCTTAATTCATTGACTGATGGTTTTGATCAGTTTGTCATGCAGTACAATATGAATGACATGGAGAAATCTCTTGCTGAGCTGCATTCGATGCTTAAAATTGCTGAGCAAAGTATAAAGAAAAAGCCTAGACATGTACTTATGGTGAACAAAGGGAAAGGAATGAAACACAAGGGAAAGGCTAAACCAAGAGTTGCTGGTAAGCCTAAAGGAAAGGCTAAAGCAAAAGTTGCTGATAAGCCTGCAAAAGCTCCAAAGGAGGGAGTTTGTTTCCATTGCAATGAACCTGGTCATTGGAAGCGGAATTGCAAACTCTATTTGGAAGATCTGAAGAAAAAGAAGAGTAGTGAAACTACATCTTCAGGTATTTATGTTATTGAAATTAACTTATCTACTTCTACTTCCTGGGTATTAGATACTGGATGTGGATCTCACATTTGTACAAATGTGCAGGGGTTGAAAAGGAGTAGACAACTGAAAAGGGGCGAAGTGGACCTACGAGTTGAAAATGGAGCAAGAGTTGCTGCTTTAGCTGTAGGATCCTATGAATTGTCTTTGCCAAATGGGCTTTTATTAGTGTTGAATAATTGCTACTATGTTCCTACTTTGAGTAGGAATATTATTTCAGTTTCTTGTCTGGATGATGAACAATTTTATTTTCTTATTAAGAATAAGAGATGCTCCATTTATTATGATGATGTGATTTATTGTATTGCTGATTCATATGATGGCCTTTACGTCCTAAATCTAAACAACTCCAACAGTGGAGAAATTTATAACATAACTGCTAAGAAATCCAAACCCAATAATATGAATCCCACATATTTATGGCATTGTCGTCTTGGCCATATAAACGAGAAACACATATCTAAGCTCCATCAAGATGGACTTTTAGAGTCATTTGATTTTGAATCATTTGAAAATTGCGAATCTTGCTTATTAGGCAAAATGACAAAGAATCCTTTCACTGGATATAGTGAAAGGGCCAATGATTTATTGAGCCTAATACATACTGATGTATGTGGTCCATTAAGCATCCATGCTAGGGGAGGATTTCAGTACTTCATTACATTCACTGATGATTTCAGTAGATATGGCTATATCTATTTAATGAAACATAAACATGAATCATTTGAAATGTTCAGAACTTTTCAAAATGAAGTACAAAATCAACTTGGCAAAACTATTAAGGCACTTCGATCTGATCGGGGTGGTGAATACTTGAGCCAAGAATTTGATGATCATCTCAAGGGTTGTGGAATTGTTTCACAATTAACTCCACCAGGAACACCACAGTGGAATGGTGTATCTGAAAGGAGAAATCGAACCTTATTAGATATGGTTCGATCCATGATGAGTCAAACAGATCTTCCATTATCCTTCTGGGGCCATGCCCTAGAAACAGCTACCTTCACCTTGAACCGAGTTCCATCTAAAGCGGTTGAAAAGATACCATATGAGATATGGACTGGGAGAACACCTAGTTTGTCTTTTATAAAAATTTGGGGATGTGAGGCTTATGTGAAAAGACAAGTTTCAGATAAGTTAGCCCCAAAATCTGATAAATGCCTTTTTATGGGATATCCTAAAGAAACTAAAGGATATTACTTTTATAATCCCTCAGAGAACAAAGTGTTTGTTGCTCGAAATGGTGTCTTTCTAGAAAAGGAATTTATTTCTAAAAGAACCAGTAGGAGCAAAGTACACCTCGAAGAGTTTCGAGAACCACATGATGGTATAGAACCAACGATGGAAGTTCAACAAGTTCCACAAACAGTTGTAGAACCTGTACGAGCTACACAAGCACCACGCAGATCTGATAGGCCACGACACAAGCCCGAGAAATATGGATTTCTCATAACGGACACTCGTGAAGTACTGCTCATAGATCAAGATGAGCCTACTACCTATCAAGAAGCTGTGTCAAGTCCAGAATCTGAGAAATGGCTAGGAGCCATGAAATCTGAAATGCAATCCATGTATGATAATCAAGTTTGGACCTTGATTGATCCACCTGAAGGAGTTAAAACCATTGGGTGCAAGTGGGGTTTTAAGAAGAAAACTGACATGGATGGCAAAGTGCATACCTTTAAAGCAAGACTTGTTGCAAAAGGTTTCAAACAAACTCATGGTATAGACTATGATGAAACCTTTTCTCCAGTTGCAATGCTTAAATCAATAAGAATTCTAATTTCCATTGCTGCGTACTATGATTACGAGATATGGCAAATGGATGTCAAAACAGCGTTTCTTAACGGAAACTTACTCGATGATGTGTACATGACACAACCTGAGGGTTTTGTTCATTCAAATAATTCTACAAAGGTTTGCAAGCTTTAAAGATCCATTTATGGATTAAAGCAAGCTTCTCGGAGCTGGAATCTTTGTTTTGATGAAACAGTCAAAGAGTTTGGATTCATACAAAATGAAGATGAACCTTGTGTATACAAGAAGGTTAGTAGGAGCGTAGTAGTATTTCTTGTGTTATATGTTGATGACATATTGCTCATTGGAAATGACATCCCTATGTTGCAAAAAACCAAGACTTGGTTAGGGAGTTCTTTCTCAATGAAAGATTTAGGCGAGGCTGCTTATATCCTTGGCATTAAGATCTATAGGGATATATCTAAAAGGATAATTGGTCTGAGTCAAAGTACATACATAGACAAAGTGTTGAATAGGTTCAGCATGCAAGAATCTAAAAGAGGATTCTTGCCAATGTCTCATGGCATTTCTCTTAGCAAGACTCAATGTCCTATGACATCTGATGAGCGAGATCGCATGAGTAAGATTCCTTATGCTTCGGCTATAGGATCTATCATGTATGCCATGATATGTACTCGACCAGACGTGTCGTATGCTTTGAGCATGACAAGCAGATACCAGTCAGACCCCAGTGAAAGTCACTGGACATCAGTCAAGAATATCCTTAAGTACTTTAGAAGAACTAAGGATGCATTCGTGGTGTATGGAGGATTGGAAGATGAGCTAGTTGTAAATGGATACACAGATGCAAGCTTCCAATCTGATAACGATGACTTTAAATCGCAGTCTGGATTTGTGTTTATGTTATACGGAGGTGCTGTAAGTTGGAAAAGTTCCAAGCAAAGCACTATTGCAGATTCTATAACAGAAGCTGAGTATATTGCAGCATCAGATGCAGCTAAGGAAGCAGTATGGATAAGGAAGTTCGTTACTGAAATAGGAGTAGTTTCTAGTATCGCAAATCTAGTGGTTCTCTATTGTGACAACAATGGTGCTATTGCACAGGCAAAAGAGCCCAGATCTCATCAGAGATCCAAACATATACTCAGACGTTATCATCTCATTCAAGAAATTAATAAGAATAATGACGTCGAGATATGCAGAGTGCCAACAGATGACAACATTGCTGATTCACTTACCAAAGGTCTCTCACAAGCCAAACATGATAAACATATGAGGTCTATGGGTATTAGATACTTGTATAATTAGTCCTAGTGCTAGTGGGAGATTGTTAGTGGTTGTGCCCTAGGCCAAATATTTGGACCTTTATTTAAATATCATTTTCATTTATAAAATGTTTCTCTTATTATTGTTATTATTATATTGCTTGTATGTTTCTTTATAATAATGTTTGAATAGTTATTTTATGCTATTCTAAGCATCCCTAGTCATTCATCATTAACGGTTTAATGAAGAATTAAGATTAGTATGAGTTTGGTAGATAATTATGAGATAATTATATGTATGGTGATACAAATCAAACTTATAGGTACTTGTTGGAGAACATGTACTGGATAGACTCGCTATGAGATCATTACATGGATTAGTGTCATAAATGATCTCATAATAGTTATGTCATTGAATCCGTAGACCTGAGCTCATCACAATTTCCTACACAAGGAACATCATATTTTGACATAATCAAACGTTATCTTTAATCAGATAATCATAAAGGTTATGATCGAATATGATGTGAATTATGCAGAGGAAAGTGAATGAACAAAATGGAATTTGTCCCTCTCCTATGAGAGATATCTAATGGGCCCCTCGATAAGTAGGACTGAGAAATGCATGGCCGTGCTCAAATGAATGTCATTTGATTTTATCAGTCTACTTAGAAAGCGAGAAATTAAATGTTTGAACTATATAAGTATGACACTGCCCATGACTTATGTTCAAATAAGATATCATGTGACAAAAGAATTATGACATGTTCTATTGGTTAGGTTAATATCGGACTAATGATATTCATATTAATTGGGTAGTCAAAATGTCTTGCTAGAGACCAATTATGACTTGTGGGCTTCTAATGAGATTAGGCCCACTGCCAATTTAAT